>CAKKNE010000002.1:1649493-3146486 GCA_918797485.1 Pelagomonas calceolata
GGCTCGGACGCCATCTACGCCGGCCTCCGGGCCCGCTGCGAACAGCTCCAAGCCGCGGCGGCCCGGGAACTGACGGACCTCGCGGACCTGCGCCACGCGTGGGTCGTCCTTTTTAGGGGGGACGAGACGGGCGATGGGATCCACTCGCTGTCGAGCGAGGGCCGGGAAATAGTCTTAGCGTTTGAGGCCGGCGCGGAGGCGCAGCGCTTCGCCCTCGTCTTAAAGGCCCAGGGGTTCTACGAGCCGACGCCCCGCAAAATGGACGTCCGCGACCTCGAGGCTTTTTGTGCCTCTGATGAACGTATATCATTATTACGCGTGCCCGAGGGCACGGCGCTGGTGCCGCCGGAAGATAGGGTGGATGACGTCGAGTTTTCGCCTCGCGGCGCGCCGTCGGCCGAGTCGACAGAGGAGCTTGATGAAGCGTCGCGGTCCCTCGACGAGGCGCGCGCGCGCTTGGAATTGCTGTTCCAGTAGTCCTTTCCTAAGCTGAGTTTGTTGTAGTCACATGATCTTACGGGATGGCGGGCCGCAGCTCGAGGAAGCGGCCCAAACATTGGGCGGCGGCAACGGCATCATCGGGTGTCACTGCGGCCGCCTGCAAACATTGGCCGTAGATACTTGGCTCGTTGCTCGCCACGAAGACGGCCCCGTCGGCCCGGACGATGAGCGACGACGCCGCGCCGTCAAGCAAACCACCGGCGGCGACGTGCACGGCATTACCGACGTTGGGTACGAGACGCGCCCGCTGCCGCGCCTCTATATCGTCATCGGCACCATGACCGAGGGCCAAAAGGGCTGAGCGGTGAACGCCGCCCCACGTGTACACGCGGCCTTCGGCCGTGCGACAGATGGCGTGCGCGTGTCCGCAGGCCACGGAAACAACCTTCTCGTGGCGCCCTCCACGGCCCCAGAGCGCGTCGACCTCGTTTGACGAAAGATCGGACCGGTCAAAAATCTCGGCCGCCCACCGCGTGTCTTCGTCGCCGATGGGCACGCGCTGGAAGCGCTGCGCAACCGAAACAAAGAACGGCGGGCCGCCGAGGCCCATCGCGCCGGTGCGATTGGTACCGGCCGCGTGCACACCGCCGTCGGCGTCAACCGCAAGCGAGAAGGCGTTGCCGGCCGCGCAGTCGACGACGGTGACGCCGTCGAGCGAACAGGCCAATGGCACGAGCGGGTGGCTGCGTACTGGCATGGGCACAGCTCGCTTTTTTTGCCCGGGGTCGCCGAGCTGCCCAAATTTTCGGGCACCCCACGCATACAGGACTCCTCCGGCGACAGCGAGAGCGTGATTCACTCCCGCGGCGATGCACGTGACGCCGATGAGCTCCGCGCCGACGCCATCGCCGGGCTTCCAACGCCGCGCCGGGCCGTCCTCGAGGCCCACGCGACAGCGCTGCACGGAGGTTGTCCTTGCGGTGTAGTCGCCGGTCCCGAGCTGGCCGTGGTTGTTCGCCCCTAGACCGACAACCGCTCGGTCGTCGCCGACGATCCACAGCGAATAGTCGACCCCCGCCGCGCACCTCCACACGCGCGTCCTCAGCTCGGGAATCTGCCGCGGCGTCGAGCACGACCGAATGGGCGCTGGCGCGGTCCCAAGCTGGCCCTGCTCCCCGTTGCCGCAGCCGTATGCCACGCCGCCACCGATGACGAACACCGTAAAGTCCCTGCCGACTGACAGCTGCGCGACGCGCGGCGGCGTAGAGAATTCGCGGCCCCAGCGAACCGCCTCGACGTTGGAGGAATCGCCGACGCTCCAGACGCCGCGCTGGCCTTGGCCTCCGCGACCGCACGCAATCGCGCCGCGCGCGTCCGCCGCGACGACGTGGGCACCGCAGGCCGCGGCGACGCCCGCTATGTCTAAAAATGCCGCACTGTCGACAAGTGCGCCGCGGCACGGCGTCGTGCCGTCGTCAGCGTTCTTCGGCGCTTTGATACGCCGCGCCGCAGCGCGTGCAGCCCACGCGAGGCCGGTGCGACTCGTACGAAATACCCTGGCGAGACCGGTGCCATCGATTAGGTTGGTGTCCACCAGCAGGTCAAACACCAGCTGGTGCTGCAGGAGCATGTTTGAGCCGCACCGCTCGGACGAAGACTTCGCAGCGTCGCAGCGGTCAACCAGCGACCTCGTGCTCAACGGTAAGCGGCTGACAGGCTCCGCAAACCGGCGCCAGCGCAAAAAGTTAATGCGTCCCGCGGGCTAGGTGTAAGACACTAGCAGGCAAAACGACCCGTGCGCCCCGAAACGACACATAAAACGAATCACAAGTTACCGCCGCCGATTATGCAGCGGGTCCACGAGCCACGCCTCTCCACTAAGGGTCCCCGCGGCCAGGCAAAAGTCGACCGGCTCCTGAACGCCCGTGCAGCCGAAGCCCGCGCCGTGGGCCCAGTCATCTTTCGAATCCCCCATGAGCCAGGAGCAGTAGTCCGCCGCGTTGAAGGGCCCGTCCGTTGCCGAGCCAAATTCTGACAACCAATTGGCCTCCGCGAGCGCCGTGATCGACTCCAGTTGGTCTTTGCTACCCGTATCTACGTAATCTTTTGGTTTACTAAAGATCCAGGTCGCGTCGCAGTTGAAGAAGTAGAGTTTATTGGAGACAATGACCCAGGGCTGACCCATCGTCTTCTCTTCGTACGGATCTTTCTGCCCGACACAGATGGGCACGGACGAGTCGCCGGTCACGACCTTCGACGCGCCGTCGACGTAGGCCACCGACGCCGTGCAGTGGCCGCCCATGCGCGGGGCATAGCGCCAAGGATCGCTTACGAACAGGTCCCGGTTGTGACCGTTCCGGAACCAGAAGACGTACGTGCCGTAAGATGTGGAAAGAGAGGCGCTGTATTCGGAACTGCCGGGCACGCCACCCTGGCTCGGCCGGACCTCGCCCAGATGATACGCAACGACGTCGTACCCAAATACCACGGGGCAGCTCGCGGCGCCCGCCGTCGCCGTCAGCGCGACGGCGCGCGTCGGGAGTTTCGCGTTCCGGGCGCCGTTCACCGCAAAGAGCCCGAGAAGCGCTATGGCGCCCGCCGCGAGCTGCCGCCGCCGTCTCTTCGAGCTCAGGACCATCATGGTCGCCCGCGCGGCGTCGTCGGCGGCGACGCTGCCGTATATTGGTGCTGCTGCGGCCATGTTTGTTTTTGGCTGCCCTTTTGCCTAGCCAGGCGCGCGGTGGTCGTAGGGCCCGGCTCGGAGCTTCTTCTCTTCGGATGGTACACCGGGGCTGCCTCCGGGCGTCGCTCGGGCTGCCGTCCCTCTATGATTAGCGGATTTGGACCACAGCAGCAGGAGATCGAAACAGGAGTTGCACTTTTTAGGGGACGTGGCACTAGGATGGGGCGCATGTGGACGAGGGCGTCACGAGCAGGGTCAGCCCTTCGTCGGGCCGTGGCGACGGCGTCGTGTGGGTTGGGTGTCCTTGACTGGCGCGGACGCGCCGCCGCGGCCCGCGGACTGCGCTCCACACACCCCAGCACGCCGTCGAAGCGAACGATGTCGAAAAGCGAACGCCGCGAAAGAAGGATACTCCTATAGAACGTTACGCCGCACCTCTAGAGCAGCGACATCGACGTCATGCTCATCGACTGCACCTCGTCCGCGAAGAGGTCCTCCGTGATTTCCTCGATGATCGCGTCCATGGACAGCGTCTGGTTGACGACGGCAGTACAGATGATTTTCTGCACGCCAAACGCGACGTCGACCAATTTTAGGCCCTCCGACCACTTGAGCCCGTCCTTCACGACGGTCTTCTTGATCTTTGCATAGAGAGCTTTCAGGTCCTGGTCCGCCTCCCAGGGCTTGATCTCGAGGTTACACAACGACCGTTGGTTCGCCTCCTTCTTCGCGAGCTTGGCCATGGCCTTGGCCTTGGCCTCCTCGAGCTCCTTGGCGGCCTGGGCCTTCTCCTCCTCGGTCTGCTCCTCGTCGTCGCCCCAGAAGTCGTCGTCGTCCTCCTCCTCGGCGGCGGCCGCGGGCGCCGGTTTGGCGGGCGCGGCTTTTTTGGGCGCGGCGGCCTTCGCCGGCGCGGGCGTCGGTTTGGATCCGGCGCCGCCCGCCACCAACGCGAGGCACTTGCTGCCGCTCAGGGCCGCCGTGTGCACGTACCAGCGGTACGCGTGCGGGTGCGCTTTTTGGTCCGGCAGGCCGATCTTGCCAAACACTTCCACGTCCTTGGCGGAGAAGGCGTAGCCCTCGACGTAGGACCGCGTCTTCATGTAGTCATTTACTTCCGCTGCGGTGGAGAGACCCATGCTGCTGACTGTGACTAGCTTTGTGAGCTCGTCTTGTGCGGCTAGCGATGCAACGCCGTTGGCGCTGTGTTGCAAGCTGGTTTTGAATTTATAATGCAGCGCAGATGCACGTGTTGCCAGGCAACAATGGCGATGCGACGCGGCAAAAATAGATGCTTATCTCGCCAATGCTGGACGCTGGTCATCGAGTCGACGGCCTCGACGCCTCCTGCTCCGCCGAAGTCGTGACGAAGCCGTCCTTCCAAGACTCCTCTTCTCCTAAAAGGGATCCGGGCTAGCGGCCTAAGACACTAGGCATCCAAGCAAGCAAGCAGTGAGTGCCAGCGCGCGGCGTGTGGCGCATCCAAGGCGCTGTCACTCATTGATAAGATCAATACGAGCTGGTGCGATCCGAAAATCCAGCAGTTCAACGCCTATTGTCGCGCTTCGTATAGGTGCACTACCTGCCAGCAGAGCAGCACTCAGCAGCACTCAGCAAGGCAGCAGCAATGCGCGGGAGCCGCGGCGCCATCGCACGGCTCCTCGTCGCCATGACAATCACGCGCGCGCACCGCCTCGTCCGCCGCCGCACGGCGATCGCCGCGCTCGCACCCATACCAGCAAACGCGATGTGGCAGCTCTGGCTGCCGAGCGACATGGAGCGCTTCGTGGCCGAGGCCGACGCGAATGCTGACAGTGTCCTCGCGGCCATGGATAAATGCGCCGAGACGTCGTGGATGATGAACATGGGCAGCGCCAAAGGCGTTTTAATAGAAAAAGTTATACAGCAGAGAAGGCCCAAACGCCTGCTGGAGATCGGCACCTTCCTGGGCTACATGTCCATCCGCTTGGCAAGGAGCATGCCCGTCGACGCAATCCTGACGACGGTCGAAATTGATGAAGATAACTATGCGGCCTCGAGACGGATCCGGGCGAAAGCTCTGGGGAAGCGAGATGACAGTGTCGTGGCGCTCAAGGCGAACGCGAGCGAAGCTCTCAAATCGTTGAAGGGGCCCTTCGACTTCGTGCTCATGGACCACTGGAAGCCGGACTACGCGAGGGACCTCGAGGCGTTACGAAGAAAAGGTTTATTGGCAGATAAATGCATGGTCGTGGCGGACAACGTCTTGTTTCCGGGCGCGCCGGAGTTGCTGGATTATTTAAATGTACCCTACGTGCCGGCGACCGACGCGGTGAGCGGCCAAGCTTGTTTACAGGCTGCTGCGGATATTGACCAGAAGTTCCTGAAGCGCGCCGAGAACGACTTGAAGGCGATCCGGCGGCGGGGCGGCGACGATGTCGAGGCGGACCTCGCGGACGCGTCGGCGCGCCTCGAGGCGTATAAGCGGGCGGCGGCGAGCAGACCGGCGCGCGACGCGGTGTACTCCGGGAATGGCTTCGCCACGACGTTAGCAAGGACGCCCTTCGAATATAGACCGGACACGCCCGACGCGATGACGTTCTCGGAGTACTCTCGATAACTATTGTGTTGTAAACAAGTATCTTAACAAATCTAACGGTGCCCGCACCCAAACGCCACAGTCGGCGGGTCCCAGCCCAGGCCCGCCGCGAGGAACGCCAGGTTCTTGTAGTTCTGGCCCATATCACCCAAAGCTCCGTTGATGCCGCTAATCGACGACATGCGGACCTTGGCGTTGCCGCCGCTCGTCACGCCGACGGAGAACTTCAGCTGATCAACATACCCGCCGCTCGTGGCGTGAAACCCACTGGTCGTGTAGCGCCACGGCAACGCGGGAGAGAACTGGAACGGGTAGTCGCCCTGGTCGTCCTCGGAGACGTGTCCGACGGTGTCGCTCGCCGGGGCCTTGGCGTAGAGGCCGTCGCCGCCGCCGTTCTCGAGGTACGCGGCCAGGGCGTCGTAGGCGTCGTCGACGCCTCCATCGACGTGGACGTCCAAGACGCAGCACGCGTTTCCGCAGGACCCTTGGTCCCACTTGTCGCAGTCGACGGGCTGACTGCCCGCCTTCATGCCGCAGGTCGCGTCCCCGAGGGTCGGCTGATGCGTCGGCTGGCGCGACGGCGGCCTCGTATGCGTCGCGGCGAGGTACTCGGGCACGCGCGTCTGGCGCCGCAGCGAGCGTATCGAGACGGTGGCTGCGAGAGCGACGCAGCCCAGCGCGAGCACGAATGCGGCTGCGCGGCCGCCAGCGCCCCGCGGTCGCCGCTGTGGCCGGAAGGAGAACACTGGAGAGTCTGCTGAGTCTGCGTCGTCGATGGCACAGGCAGGGGAGGTCGTGAATTCCAGTTCAGGCATTGCTGTTGGCCTTCTTGTGTGAAGTAATGGCTGTATTTGGACGAATGGCAGCCAGAGAGCAGCTTGCTAGTGTCTTACCGACGCTAGGACAGCTGTGCGGATGCTTCTCCGCACCCCTCGCATCGCGCAGACGACAGCTCATTCGGGACGCGTCCGATTCAAAGCACAGCGTAGCACAGCGGAGGCGCAGCGCAGCAATATGATGGCAATTACGGCCGGCACGAGGACAGTGATGGACGGCCAGGGCGCGTGGGCGCTGCAGGCGGCTGCCCAGTGATCACGCAACCGGGGGGAATTCCAGCGGTGGCGCGCAGGACCTGCCGGAGACGAATTGGCACCATGAGGCTGCCCAAAGTCCTGCTGATGATGGCAGCCGCCCGGGCCCAGGAGCTCGAACAAATACGCCTCGAGTTCTTGGTAGATCATCTCCAGGAGACCATGGCCGACGCCTGGGACGTCACGGGCACGGTGGCCGAGCTCGTCGAGTCGGCCGTGCCGGACCACCAAGCTGATTTGGTAGGGGGCGCCGAAGCTTTACGCAAGGCCATCTTCGCGTCCCTGCGCATGTTGGCCGAAGAGGGCCGGGTCTACATGATGTACGCGGGCTTCGAGGCGGACGGGACCTTCTGCGGGTACTACGGCGAGGGACAGAGCTCGCGAGGCGACGACTACTACTACACGCTGCTGCGGGGCTGGGACTGCGCCTGGAACTACGTGGATTCGTGCGCGACGGACTGCGCCGGGGACTGCGTTGCAGACGTGACCGTGCCGTGTGTTGATGGCTACAAGGGCGCCAACCCCGATTGTAGGCGCTACTACGACGTGTCCAGCGACACGGGCGTACCTGATACTTGCGCCTCGGCCGTGAGCTGCACGACGTATTTTGATGATCACTACAACACGGCAGTCTACGACCCGCGCATGCGGCCCTGGTACACTAAGGTCAATGCCGCGACGCCGCGCGCCTGGTCGAGCGTCTACCCCTTCGCGAGCGAGGGCGTGCTGGGCATCACGGCGGCCTGGCGCTTCGCCAACAGCGGCGGCGGCGTCGTCGGGTTGGATCTGAAATTGGGCTCCATAAGACAGATCGTCGCCGACGCCTACGCCGCCGCCGACGGCTCATTCACGCCGGCCTACGTGACGACGGCCGATGGTTTATTAGTGGCCGCCTCGGATTCTAGTGTTGCGCTCGTGGATGGTGACGGAAATCCAGTAACCGCTACAAATTGCTCGTCGGCCGCGATCCGCGCCGGCGAGGCGTACCTGGCGACGTCAACCAGTTTCACGGGCCGGGCGGACGCGATCCTAGAAATAGAGGGCGTCCCGTACTGGCTCTTCCGCGGCGCCGTGGCCGACGCCTACGGCCTCGACTGGAGAGTCATCGCATTACATACAGCCGCGTGCCGCGCGGGCTACGGTTTGCGGGGCAGCGCCTGCGCGCCCTGCCCCAAGGGCGCGGCGTCGGCCGCTGGAAAACCGTATTGCGACGTCCGCGCGCACCACTACCGCTTCGTGGAGAACGCGGTTGAAGTGTATGCGTGCCCGGCGCACGACGACGCCTGCCGCGGCCAGCGCGGTGATCATGGAGCCGGCGACGCGTTGTGCGCGCGCCGGGCGACGGGCCCGCTCTGCATGAGATGTATGAGGGGGCACCACCGGGTCGTCACGCGGAACGGTAGAGCAAGATGTAAAAAATGTGGCGACTGGCGGTCCATCGCGGGCGTCTACGTTTATTTGGTTGTTTTTGTGGGCTTGGCGTTCATCTGGTTGGCGTGGGCGCGCAAGGCGTTAGCGCGCGAGGTGCGGACGCTCGCCGACCGCTTACGAGCTAGAAGCCGGCTCCAGGGCTTCGACCGCGCGCTGCCGACGCTCTGGATCGTGGCGCGCCAGGCCATCTACGCGATCACGGTCATGTCTCAAGTCAGGAGCATCGAGCGGTTGAGTCTGCCGCGGCCGTATAGTCATCTCATGGACGCGCTGACGGCGTTCGCGATCGATATTGATAAATACTTGGGGCCGTTGGCGTGCTTCGAACTTGGGTATTATCAACAATTGATATTTTGGACTCTGTTACCTCCCGTACTGTTGATGATAGCGGTGTCCCTGACGGTCGCGTCGGTCTCGATGCATCAATTACTCGCTAAACATCGCCTGACCTCAAAATTCAAGCGCCAGGACGAGTTCCGACGATCCTCAAGACCATCATTGCAGGAAGCTTCAAGAAGGGCCTGGGAGGCCGTGCGGACGCAGATTAATGCTGTGGTTGCCTTTAGAGCAAATACCCATTACAAACCACCTATACAAGAAGACAAGGTCGTGACGATGGCGGACGCGCTACGTAAAGTCGTCACGGGCTGGGTCATCCTGTGCATCTATCTCCACTCATTTATTTGTGGGGTCATTTATAAGGCGTTCGTCTGCGCAAGGCCTTTACAGAGTGAAAAGTTCTTGACGGGACGAGGTGAGAAAGCTTTTTTACGGGCGGACTACGGCTTGGTGTGCGGCACGCAAACACACAAAGCTTACGTATTGTACGCTACACTAATGTTAGTAGTGTACGCGACCTTCCCCGCTATATTAGCGTTACGACTTTATATCAACAGAAAAGACGGTAAACCGGACAAGTATCTAGGGTTCATGGTGTCCCACCTGCGGCCGGGCGCCTGGTGCCTCGAATGCGTCGCGATGTGGTATCGCATGGTGCTAAGTGGCGCCTTGTGGTTGTTTTTCCGGAGGGATGATGATGTGGTGCGCTTGGGGTTGTGTGTGGTCTTCGTCATCTTGTTCGTGGCCGCCATCAGTTTTTTGCGACCCTATGCCACGGAAGGTAAGAGGCAAGCGTGCACGATGATCCAGCACTCTCTCTTAATTTTCTTCTGTCTGGCTATTGCCGTCAAAGGTGAACTTTTCAGTCCGAAACGCTTCGCCTTGTTTGGCACTTTGGCGTTTGTCGCCACGATTGGACTGGCGTGTGGCGTGGCCTGGCATGTCTGGCGGGCCGACGTTCGAGCACTCGTGGATGGCCTGCACGCCCATAAGCTAGATAGACTGGCACTCAGAAGGTTGTATGAAGGGGCCGAGAAGGCGGTGATCGGTGAAGCGATCCTCGAAGCGGCGTTGGTACCGATCGAGGGCGGCGTCGAGGCTAGTGACGAGCGCTGGGAGTTTGTGGAGAGCGAGCTGTTCGGGTCGCATGGGGCGACGCGCGACGTGTTGCGGGACGTCTGGGACGACCCCGGTACCGAAGATCTGGAGCCCTGGCTTGGGGCCGTAAGAGCCCAGGCGTCGCGGAAGCTCTGGGCGGAGAATGATGACACGATGACCGTGGAGGCCTTTGCGAGTGACGTCGACGAGGCGGCGCCCTGGCTTCGAAATTGGCTGCGACCCTTTGTGGAGAGGGCCTACGCTTGCGTCGCTGAAGAGGGTCCCTTGAAATGTTGCGACGCGCTCTTGGCGTTCGACCTGGCGGTCATTCACGCGCTGGGCGGGGAGTGCACCGTCGACCAGGTGCGCAAGAAGCTCCACGGCCTGGCGCACCAAGCTACAGATAAAAAACACGCCTGGTCCTTCGCGCATGGTAAGGTGGCGCCGGCATCATCATTTTCTGATGCTTTAAGAAGGGCAAGTCGTACTATTTTACATCAGCACGACGACCCCTACGCCTTCGTCAAGCCCGAGCAGCCGCCGCTGTGCTCGCGATATACTGTTTTAGCTATCCGAGCCAAGGCCCTTGCGTTACAATCAGACGACGCGATGGCCCAGATAGCTAGAGTGGCTTTGGAGGACGACGCAGGTCTCAAATTGGTCGAACGGGGCTCTGTTGGTTTAGAGATGAGTGTCGAGCAGCCGTCGCTGACGGATGCACAACTGGCGGCCTACGTGCAGACGCTCGGCGGATCATCTTTAAGGGATCGAGTGGACGCGGACGCGCTGCCGGACATTTTGCACGATTTAGCTGGTTGTGCTCATACTTCTTTTCGTAATGCTCTAGAGGCCATCGTCAAGGCGTGCCCCGGCAGCTCTTTGCTAGGTGGATGCGCGTCGGATACCGCGGTCAAATCTGTCTCGAGGATGCGCGCCAAGGTCCACGAGTATCGAGCCGAGGAGGGGGCGACGTGGCCGGCCTGCGCGCGCGTCCAGGATCCGCTCCGCGCGACCATACTATGTGAAAGTAGTGCGGTCATGCTCGCGGCACTGGAGCAGGTCGAGGCAAGACCGTTCCGGCTGTTGCGGCTGAAGAACAACCTCGCGAGCGAGAAGAAGCCCTTCAACCTCCACGCGGTCCTCGAGTACACTACAAAAGCGGTCGGCGTGCCGTTGGTCGTCGAGGTCCAGTTGTTGTTTGACGACCTGCTCCCGCTCTTCGAGCACACGCACAACCTGTACTCCGTCTACCGGGCGCGGTCGTTCGCCGAAAGGCACACGTGATTGGGCCCCCAGGGCTCCCTGTGCTAAGTATCTTTGTGTGAATCTTTGAGAGATATCGAGATAAACCCGTTTTGTAGCTTTAGTTTTTAGGCGTTTTAGACGTTTTTTTGCATCCTGCGCGGCCGCATCCAGCGCATTCGCACATGCACTGCGCCTTTTAGCAGCTCTACTTGTCTATTAGCGTGTCTGCACCCACCCGTGCCCAGCCGCCTCGCGTAAAACAAGACCCAGCAGCCAAGCCAGTCCAGGCAGCAAAAGCAGCCAAGCCGCAAACCGATGGGCGCCGACCAGCCCCCAGCGCTCCTCGCCGAGCCGTCGGGCATAGTATTATGGCTCTGGTTCGAGGTCGCGGTCGGTCTGAGTGTTGTCGTCGTCGTCCTCTCGGCGCTCATTTTGGGGCTAGATGTGGACGGCGCGCCACCCATACCCGTCATCGTCGCGTTAATTTTGGGTGTGGGCTGCTTGACGCTGGCGCACCAGGCTAGAAGTTACAGACGAACAGCAGGCTGGGTCGATGTGGATGACGACGGCTGGGACGAGCTGCGGCGCGAGGCGCAGTCCGAGCGCGACCTGCGGGGCTGGGAGGAGCTCGCGCCGCCGCCGACGGCCGCCGACGTCGCGGCCGCGCGCCACGAGTCCTTCTCGGCGCACGCGTCGCGGCTCTGCGCCGTTGCCTTTGCGACGGTCATAGCGTGGGCGGGCCTCGTCGGTTGTCTGATAGCCGGCGCCGTCCTCGCTAAAGAGTGGAGCACGGAGTTTATATTGTGGTGCGCGTGCGTCGCATGTCTTTCGATCTCCGTTTCCACATTACCGCTGTTCGCGCGGGCGCACTCCTGCGCCGCGGCGAACGGCGAGTCGTCCGCATTACGATTCGCGCTCGCCTGTTCACAACCACCATGGCAATTGTGCGCGGGCGCGACGCGCGCGGCGCGCGGCACGGCCGCCTTCTTCCGGTCCGTCGACGCGCGACTGCCCTGCTGCCACCACGTGCGCAAGGCCCACAAGGCCGCGAGGGCGCCCAAGGGGCCGAAGGGTTCCGAGTCTCCTCGAAAGAAGAACGCGGAGGCGACGGCCGAGGAAACGGACGACCAATTCGCGGCCCCGGACGAGTTCCCCGAGGCATGATGTCCCCGCCATCGACCGCGCCTGCTCGTTGGCGTGGAGCCTGCAATTCATCGACGCGACGTTATTCCCGTGTAATATTATTCTGTGGTACTTATCACATATCCTCCGTCTCCTCCACGGCCCCGTCCCCGTCGGGCTCCTGCGCCGCGACGTCCTGTTCCGCGCACCACAGCGGGAAATCTAAAGATGTCCGCGTCGAGCGCGGGTCCGACAGCTGCGCTTTGCTGAGGTACTTCGGGATTAGGGAGAGCGGTTTGCCGCCACCCAACAACACCCCATTCCGTTTCAGCGCGACCCGCGCGATGACGTGGCGCAGGAGCCAGTCTAGCTTCGCGGCATGCACTTTTCGCAGCGCCGCGTCGGAGACCGGGACATCAACTTCCTCCGGTACATCAACGGAAGGAGCGTCCCGCAAAGCCGCGAGGTCCACCCCTAACGCCGTCTTGACGGACGAGCCCGCTTTCTTACCCTTCTTCTTCGGTTTCGCCGCCTCCTGCTCGGCGAGGATGGCCGCCCGCGCCTGCTCCGCCGCCTCGCGCCGCTTTTCCGCCCGCTGCGTTTCCAGCACGTCCTCAATTTTCAAAGGATCCGAGAAGTCGCACGCGCCCGGCAGCTCCGCACACGCAGCGGCCACGCGCGACAGCGCTTCGAGAAAGTCCACGAAGGCTAAGGCCTGCTCCGGTACCAAACTAAGGGGCCGCGCCCGGAAGAAGGCCAGGTGTAGCACCTGCGGCGTCAGTTCCATATACGTCGTCTGCAGGACGTCTCCGTCACTCATCAGGTCGAGCCACTTCTGGAGGGGCAGCCGCCCGTTCACGTGCGCTATGACGCGCGTCGCATCATCATCAGAGGCAGAGTACACCACAAAAAGTCGTTGGAGCTCCTTGACGTGCGCGCCAAAGGCCCGCTCCGTGTCCCTCGCATAAAACAACTTGGCCCTATGATCATCATCGGCCGCGGCCGGCGTTTTTGAGACGCGGCCCATCAGTTTGGAGATGGCCTGGTGGGGCCGCTTCTTGGACGCGCGCAACGCGAGTCTCACGAGCGCGTGCAGGAACGTCGCCCGCGTCAGCGTGGGACCCTCGGCGGCCCGCTCGAAGGTCTTGCGCGCCTTCCGCCCGGGCAGCTTCAGGCCGATCTCCCTGAGAAAGACGCGGAAGTGCGGCTCGTGGAGGCCGAACAAATTACTTGGGTCCACATAATTGGCCGACTCCGGCGCGCTGAAGAAACCTACAACTGATGCGGACGGCGAATTCAGGGGACTCATCACCGTCGACTCGAGGCTCGCCACCGTCGGCGAGTCGAGGCTCTGCAGCGAGCTGTCGAGGGTGTCCATGGCACTCGACTGGAGCGTGTCCATCGATCCTCTAGATGCCCGCTTGGATCGGATCTTGAGGAAGTTCTGGCACGCGCAGTAGTGGTCGAAGACCCTCGCAATAACACGGAAGTCCTTCTTTAATGAATCGTGGACGCTCTCGAGCACCACATCGAGGCCCGAGGGCGGCTTGGGCGTTTCCCCCACCTCGACCTCCTGCTGTAATTCGTCAGGCAGCTGTGTTTGAACGACACCCTCGACCTCGATGTCCTCCAGCCCAGATATGGCGACCTTCTGCTTCTCGAGCTCGAGCTTGTACTCCTCCACAGCCAAAGCCCGTTGCTTGGCCAGCTTCATCCGCGACTTGTGCTTCTTCTCGTCGTTTTTGGCACCATCCTTCTCGCATTTTTCTAGCAGCTCGACGAGAGCAGTGTTTGTTTTGATCGAATCCCAGTCGGCGGCCAGGACATTTCGTGATACTTCCTCAGAGTCGTCAAAGGTGTTAAAGTCGGTCTGGAACTGGCGCTGCGCGTAGAGCGACTGCTCGACGCGCCAGTCGTCTTCCTCGTCCTCCTCGCATGCGTCGCCGAGTTGTGACGTGACCAGCGTCAACGGTAGGACAGGTATCATGCTGTCCATCGGTGATGGTCTGGGTGCTTTTTTAGCGAGAATGACGGGAGGGAGGTTTATGGGAGGCGCCCTTGCGAGACGAGGTCCTTGCATGGCCACTTCCAGTAAAGGATGCGGGAGCTGGAGCAAGGCGTCAGGCGCGGAGGCCACGCAAGCGACCTGGGGCGCGTGGTAGAAGTAGCAGCCCTCTCCATTATCGTTGCCGACTGAGTCGAAGAGGCCCTCGGAGACGCGCGCGCCCGCGACTCGCTTCCACTTCACGAGCTTGGGCGGCGCCCTATCCAACGTCCGCCTCCTCCCATCGGACGCGAAGTGGAAGAATTCTTTTTCAGACGTGTCTGTCGATGCTAACACGACCCAGGACGCGTCTGGTGATGATGATGGCTCCGGTGGTGACGAGGGACCGGCCTCGACGGTCTGGTGGCCCCGCGCCAACTTCTCGCGCACCTCAGCGTCGTCCGGGCGCGTGAGCAACTTGGCCAATATACCAGCCTTTGACGGGCTCTTGCGGGCTTCGGGCGTGGCCTCCGGCTCCTCTTGCGGCGCGGGCGCGGGCGCCGGCGCTTCGACGGGCTCGGGTTCGGCTTCCGGCAGCGTCGTATCGACGCCGCAAAACCTAGACACGGGCGGTTTCCACCTAGAACCGTCCGCGCCGCCCAATAATAGTGTCGATTTATGAGTCGCGTTCAGCTTCTTCAGCTCAGTACCATCAGCTTGCCACAGGTTCAGGGCGCTGCCCCTCAACAAGGTATTGACGGCCGGCGGCACCAACGGCGGTGCCACCGGATACAGGTCCGCCCTAGACTTAATCTCCTTCGGCGGCCGCCTCCTTTTTATGGTCTTCCGCTGCTCTATCACACCTTTGGAGGCCTCGGCGAGCTGGTAGTGGTATAAAGCGGCTCGAGAAGCGCCGTCGCACATGAGGTTGGCCAAGACCGCGCGCGCGAAGTCGCCGAGTCCATCGACGTACGCCGCGGCCTTGAGCAGCAGCGGGACCGCCGCGTCGCAGAGGGCCGGCCTTGCACAGGGCTCCGCCGACAAATTGAGCAGCGCGCGGAAGGCGTCCGCGGTTATTGATCTGATCTTGGCCGATAATGAAGCGAGGGACGCGGACCGCGGCGTATTGACATCATCATCTTGATCCGCGCCGTCGCCGTGGCGCGCTACTGATGCGAGGGCTCTTACCAAGGAACGGTCCACGCCCAGGCGCTTCCTCGAAGCGGGCGCCGTCGTGAGTAAGACGACGGCCCTTACAGAAGCGGCGAGATTGCCAGAAGACCAGGCTTCATTGTCAGGCAGGAAGGACGCGCAGGCCACGACGAGGGCTCCTAATACGCTTTCGAGGAAGCCCGCTTCCGTACATCGCTGGAGCGCGGCTCTTTGCCTAAGTGATTGGTCGCACAGCGCGACGCCGAGCAAGACGGACCCCGCTCTCAGGGCGAGGCCCGGCCCCGCTTCACTAAGAGACGCCGCGTCCTTCGCTAGTAACGCGGCGACGGGCATCGGGCGCTCATCCAAAGAATCGAGTCTTGACTCGTCGACCTCGCGGCCGCGGACGAGCGCATATAAAGCGGCGACGGCCAGCGACCGTATGTGGACGAATCGGGCCATGTCTCCGGCGTCTGCCGTGCGCTCGCGCGCGAAGGCCCTCCCTGCTTCATCCGCGAGGCGCTCCAGGCCGCCCGCTTCAAGTAGAGCTCGGCCCTCGGTCCGCGCGAGCAAAGCTAGTGCGGCCAACGCGACGGCGTCGTCAACGTCCGGGCAGCGAATACAATCGAGCAACAGGTGCGCCGCGCCCGCCCTCGCGGCGGCGCGTCGATGTTCTTTCCGCCGCAGCAGCGCCCAGAGGGCGCGGCAGCCATGGCCGCGCACCTTGCCGCTCCGCTCCGACGTGCACAATGCGACCGCGGCCTCGACGTCGCACTTGCGCCACCCTTCAGTGTGTAGTATGTTGTTGTCGTGTGGGTCCGGACTGTTGGCTCTCCCGTCGTAGTTGTCCCGCGCTGCGCATCGAGCCACGAAGGACGCGAGGTGCTGTGCCGTGCGCCGCAACGCGGCCTCCGCCTCCGCGTCGTCCCCGGCGTACCGGATGCGGTCCTCCGCCGTTCTTATGGATGCTAAGGCCCTTATGCAAGTATTGTGTTCCTCGCGCGCCCAATTTAGTTCTGCGGAAGGCGCGGAACATCCAAACTCGCTCGCTTCGGACCGTCCAAATTCGCTCAAACATGCCGCAGCCGTCTCCATGACGTGCCACGCCGGCCCTCCGACCAAACTGGTCCGCTCTTCGTCGTCGATCGGGCGCGTGACCACGCACGCCGCCGACCCGCGGGGCCGCGCTGCCTCAACGAGCGCCAGGCACAGCGCCGGCACTTCATGCTCGAAGACTTTGCATTTGCATTTGAAACACCAGGGCCCCAGCACGGCGAGCGTGCCAAGAGCGGCACCGGCGGCAGACACGCCGGCGGCCGCCTCCCCTGGAGGGATGGCCTCGACGGGCGCCGGTGCCGGCGCCGGTGCGCAAGCGCAGTCCTCAAAGGCCGGCGCCGGCGCCCAGGCGTCCGGTTCCGCTTCATCGTCCACGAGGTGCGCCTTGGCCCGTGCCGCGACGGCGAGGCACACGTGCAACACCTTGTCGGCGTTTCCACTGTGCAGAACCGGGCCCCACTCGGTCGGATCTCCGTCGACCGCCGCGCGGGCCGCGCTCCAGAGGGCGACGGTCGCGTGCGCCAGGAGCCGCGGCGAATCACTAAGTCCTTGGGACCGCTGCGCCAGCGCCAGCCGCGCGCGTGTCGACGCGACCGCCGCTTCGTCATCCAGGAGCCGCACAGCGTCGGACCGCGTCGCCACCGCCTTGAGTAGTTGGTCGCACAGGTCGGCGAGCGGGCGTATCAAGGACGCGGCATCCGCGGGCAGGATCGACGCCTGCTCGTCCCGCAAGACACAACTCGCGGCCTGGCAGATCGCGGCCGCCAGCTCCGTCGAAGGTGATTTGAGGAAGGGCCCCAGACTTTGCAAACGATGTTGGTCCGCGAACGCCGCGCGCGCGGCCGGCACATTTGATAGCCACCCGCAGAGGGCGTTCGCCGCTATTTTGGAAGTGGCTTCCTTCGCTATTAATTGAAGGAGGCAGGGCACTGGATCAAAATCTCGCGGCGCGTTTCCGGGCGATTCGAGGCAGCACGCGAGCGCAGAAGCATGTTCAACACCCTTGTCGCGGCAGACCGCGTCCACCAAACGCTGGCCCCAGAGCAAGGACGCCATGCGCCTATCTAAATGCGCCGCGAGGCGCCAGACGACCCTCGCCGAGGCCTCGTCCAAAGGCACAGACTGTAAACACTCACTTAGAGCTCGACAAGCGTTCTCGTCAAAACCCCGCAAATTTGCAGAAGTCGACGCCAACATTTCAAGATCTTCCAAAGCCGTGCGGCGGCCGTCTTCCCCGTATTTTTCTGATCTAGCAGTAGAAGCCGCTTTCAGCACCCGAAAGTCGACCTCCTCGTCGCGCCTAGCACCACAGCCGTCGACCCACTCCCTCCAGCAGTCCTCCCACTCAACTAACCTTTTCATGCGCACCCGCTCGGTGGGGTGGCCCAGATGGCGTTTTTTCTTACCAGCAGGTGGCTTCGGACAAACGTCCACCACAACTTGTTTCGTGTACCCAAACTGCGCCGCCGCCGTCCTTCTCACGAGGTTGAGCGACCCCGTGAGTGGGAGGAGCTCATTTAGTTCCTCGCCCGTCTTTTGATCGACGATTTTTATCGGTAGGCCCTTGCCGTCGAGCACTTCAAAACCGGTCGTCGCGACGTCGCGCGTGGCCGTGACGTTTCGCACCAGAAAGCCGGCCTTCCTCCACTTCGACTGCTTGGCTGCTCCCCTCATGGTCTCCCTGTAGCTTACGGTCCTGGTTCTGCGACGCCCGGCGGTGGGCGGAGGTGTAGTTTCCACTTTCCACGAGTGGGGTTGTGGCCTCCGGGCAGCCCGGCGGCCGCTCCTCGCGGTGCCGCTCGGCCGGCGCTGCCAAGCTCTCTGAGCAGCAAAGGCTAGTGCCTCTGCTAGGCGAGTGTGACGCGAGGCCCCGCGAGGGCGTCGCGCGCGAGGCGTGCCTGGGGCCACACGCCTGGAGCGGTCCTCCGCCCCGCCTGTCTTCAAATGGTCTTGTGTGAAACCCCCAAGCTCTCCCAGCGCTCGGTGTTTGCGCGCCGCGCCCACGCCCCAGCGGTGGTGACGGGCGCTTCCGGCGAGGCAGCAGCACGCCGTGACACCGCAGCAAGCGCACCACCGCAGAGAGACAAGGGCAGCACGCCGTAAGAGGCAGCCCCCTCTACAGACAGCAAGCGCCCGGCCGCCGCCGCAGCGTAAGGATGCCCTCCATCCAGGCCGTACTAAAACGTAGAGACACGATCCAGCCGCCGCCCTTCCTTAAGAGCAAGCTAAAGAAGCTCGGCCCGCGCGCAACCACCATCGCTTTACAACCCCTCGATCTGGTCAAGAGGCGAGCCTTGGACGAGGATGAAGGGACACGAGCGTTCAGCAAGAAGCCAGTACCTCCCACGAGCCAGTTCGCACCGTTACAACGAAGACATTCCTTCCACACTTTGACAGACGAAGAACCGACGCTCCTCCACGACCTAAGGTCATATTTTGACCCCCAGTATCGACTGTACTTGGTGAAGAAACAACTGCTGAGCTTAGTACGCGACGACGACGTCAGTGTCGAGGAGATGTTCGACCTCGTGGATGAAGATTTTTCCGGTGTTTTAGAACGAGATGAGTTGTGTAAAATGATACACATGTTACAAATTAAGGTGAAGGAGGTCGAGATTGATACATTAATGGACATCCTGGATGAAGACGGCTCTGGAGGAGTGGACATCGACGAGTTCCAGGATTGGTTGTTCGCGACCGAAGATCAGTGGCTCGAAAGAAGACGTACTAGGGACGACGATGAATTTAATGATCAAAGGTTATTACAGCGGGATATTTTGAGGTTCGATGCGGACATACGAGGCATGCTCGGCGCCCTGTGGGACCTGGTCGATGCCGATGACTCGGGACAGGTCGACGTCGACGAATACGTGACGCTGTCTGTGAATTTACAACGGGCGGTCACGGACGACTTTGATTTAGATGAGGCAAAAAAGATAGCTAAAAGAGAATTCGAGTTCGACGCCCAAGGCCACGAGACGATGGACAGGACGCTGTTCTTTTGGTCGTTCTTTCAACTAGCGGACGCCTGGCGCGACGGGCCCGCCATCAACTCTGGGTCGTACTGTTATTTTATGGACTTTCTCTCGGATCGATGCACGTCCATCGAAGTTGTTGAGGGTAAGCCTACGTTAGTGTGGAAGTGGAGCAGCGACCCGGAGTGGTACAGTAAGATCGAGCCGATGCGGCTCGTGGAGAAGAGGCGTAATGCAAGGCGCAAGAAGGGCCTGCCGCCGGAACCGATACCTTCTTCTCCTCTCAGGGAGATGGCCCTGTACAATCGCCAGCAACAATATCCTGACGCGGTCGAGGCCTGTGTGGAAATCAAACTTCAGACGCCCCACGCCATCGACGCGACGTTGTCCCCGTAACTGCGTCTGCTCGATGGCGTGGAGGTTCACGAAGGTCTCTTGCAATCCTCAGGGTAACCTAGCTCACTGGTTGATTTCCACACAGGTCGAGGCCCCGGCGCCCAGCAAGAAACTGACCCTGAAGGAGGCCGCCAAGGCCGCTAAAAATGCAGTGAAAGCTCGAAAGAACCAGCAACGGCGCAAGGCGAGACGGTCCTGGGACCTCGAGCAGGAGGAAAAAGCACGACTGCAAGCTAGAAACGACGCCGACGCGAGTTATCTGGAGGCCGAGCGGCTGCGGCTCGAGATGGAGGCGGCTCGTTCCGAAGCTTTACGGGCCAAACAAGAGAAGCAGCGCGAGGCCCTTCGATCGAAAGCCGAGGCCAAAGCCCTTAGAGAGCTCGAGAAACGGGAAGCGGCGGCGAAGCGCGAAGCTGCGCGCCTGGAGAAGCTCGGCGAGAAGCAGAAGGCCGCTGACTTGAGGGAACAAGCTCGGAGAGAGGCGCAGCAGGAGCAGGCCCGTCTTAAAAGAGAGGCCGCGGCGGCGCGCGAATTCTCCCTGAAAAAGAAACTGGAGGACAAACTACGAGCGAAGGCCGCGTCCGCGGACCGGAAACGAAGACTCATGGAGGGCAAGGTCGAGGAGGCCGAACGTAGAAGATTGATGGACATCGAGCAAAAAGCGGCAGCTGCTAAAGCTCGCCGCCGTTCTTGTATAGGTGCGCCGGCGCCCGCTCCCTTTGTGGAGGACGATGAGTATGACTACCGGAAGATGCTCGGTTCTATTGCTAGAGAGTCGTACGACGACTTCAGCTACGCGTCGACGCAGCCGTCACCACCTGTGTGGAAATCAACCAGTGCGTCGGGCGCACCCGACAATTCTTCACTAAGTCATTTCTCGGTGATGGGGCGGCCGTGCTGGCTCGGTCGAGCGGTGGGGGGCTGGCATCGCCACGCCGTCGAGCAGGCGTCGCGCCGATGGCGTGGAGGACGATGCGACGATTCAGCGCGAACGCGCCGTAAATTTTGATTTTCACACAGGTCACCACCCAAAGATCGTAAGAAGAAGAGCTTCGCGTCGCCCCCGAAGGATGCGACGGAGTCCGAGGCCCCGCTGCCCGACTGGGACGCGGCGTCCTACGCCGCAAGCCATAGGAGCGACGGGCCGCCGTCGGCGCGAAGCTTCGCGCGGTCGTTTCGCAGCGACGGCTCCGAAGTTAAGCAGCAGGATCCCGATTTTGATGAGAGGAGCGTCTCAAAATCGTATCGGTCGGACGGCACGGAGATTAAGGAGGGAGATGAAGACTACGACGACCCGAGTGCGGTGGCATCGGTAAGATCTTACAGGGCGGACGGCACCGAACTCCGACCGGGCGACGCGGACTGGGACGACCTCTCGCACGTTTCTTTTGCTCGCTCCGTCACTTCTGTGGATGAGCTCTCGGTGCAGTCGTACCGGTCGGACGGCTCGCCGCTCAAGGTGCCGAGCCCCGGCAAATCCGATGCGCTCATCAAGGACTTCTTGTCGAGCCCCAGCAAATCCGACATCTCGTCTCATAAAGCGCAGTACCAGGAGGCGGCGAGCCCCGTCCAGTCCGACCTGTCCTCACCAGCAAAAGATGATCTCAGCTATAGATCGGACGGCTCGCTCATCAAGCCTACGGACCCCGACTCCGCGACGGACGGGCTCCGGTACCGCGAGGACGGTTCTCAGAAACTTCCTGAGGATGACGATTATAACATTCCACCATCGTATCGAAGCGACCGCACTCTCATAAAAAGAGGTGATCCCGACTATATCGCTGGTACCTTCGACCGACGTAAGAGATTGGCGGAGCAGGCGGCCGAAGAGCTGAGGATCAAAGAACAAGAGGCTCTACAGAGGAGGGAGGAGCGGGAACAGGCGGCCGCGGCCCGTAGATTGGCAAGAGCCGCCGAGGCGGACCAACGTAGGATACAGAGAGAGGCCGCAGCTTTAGCTAGAAAGCAGCAGCGCGAGGCCGAGGCCGCGAAGAAGATCGAAGCAGCTAGACTGAAGGGCGACCTCAAGGCCATCGACCGCATCTCCGAAGCGTTATCACTTAAAAACCGCAGGGAGGCCGAGGAGCTCGCTCGCGTCAATAAGAGCGAATTGGCGGCGCTCGAACGGGCGAATCAAGTATCGAGGCAGAAGCTCCGGGCTCAGCAGCTCGAGGACGAGCAAAAGTTGAGAGCAGAAGCGGCGGAGCTGCGGCGGCAGTTGCGGGAGGCCGCGGCGATCGAGGAGATCCATGAAAGTTGGGTTGTGGGTGACGAGATGAGAGCGGAGTCCATCGCCGAGGGTCTCGTGAAGGCTAATAGAGCTTCACTGATGGGGTTAGAAAGAGCTGAAGCGGACGCGGCCGCGGATCTGGCGAGGAGAGATAGAGCGTCGCTCGAGGCGTTTTCCGAGGCGTCCGGGCGAACCTATAGGACTGATGGGTCTTTAATACGAGAGACGGACCCCGACTTTCTGACGGACGGCAAGGCCTACCGCGCCGATGGCACCGTAAAACATCCTGGAGATGCGGACTACGTCACGCTCCCGAACTTTAGGAGTGACGGTACGGAAGTGAGGCGGGGCGACCCGGACTACTACTCTGGCGGGCGGCGGGCGGGCCCTCTGTCGCCGGTAAGTTACGACAGTATGTCGTCGCCCGCCAAGTCCCCGCAGCGAAGTGACGGCTCGTACGTCAAGCCCGGTGATAGTGACTACGACGAGTGGTCCTTCGTCTCGAAACTCACGAACCCCGAGGAGGCCTCGTTCACGACTGCTTCTTGCGTCGGGGGCGGGCCCGTCGGCGCGGAAGACATGGTCTCGTATCGTTCTGGAGACACGAAGACTCTAGAGTATGTGCCGTCGTCGCCTGGTGACCATTCGTCTGTCACGCCGTTTCCACGTGAAAAGACGCCGCAGGACCTCGCAAATGAAGCCCACGACGGCGACTTCGACCATTTGACCCATGAGTCGAGCCTCTCGCCCCTCGATAGACAAGGACCGAGGGACGCCGGCTGGTTCCCGCCCGGGGGCCACGGCTCGTACATCGCGCGCGGCCTCGTGCTGAACCACTCCCCCCAATACTTCAAGGAGAAGATGGCACAGAGGAAGCCGCCGACGCCGCCCGAGAAGCACACGGACTTTGGTTTAAGGTATTGCTACCCTCCCAGTAACAGTGTGGAAGTTTCGGACGGGGTCTGTTGTTCTCCTAGAAAACCTTCGGAGGACTACTTCGTGCTGGATCCCGGTAAACAGTCTACTTTCGAGCTCCCGGCGCCGCCGGTGACCAAGGAACAACCGCGGTGTCCGATCTGGAGCTTTGGAGATACGCCTTGGTTCTCGAAAGTTTTAGATGAACAGACCATGGCCCTCACGGACGGTGCGCTAGATGTGGGTGGTGCCCGAGCCATGCGTTTGATCTCGAAGCAGCGCCTGGCGCGCAAATTAGGGGCGCCGCAAAGAAGGCGGAACAAAAGACGTCATTTCGGCATCAAGCCGCCGCGGTGGGGTCCCGGCGACGACGAGCCCTTCGTGCCCGGCGGCGTGGCTATCAGGGACAAGCGGGACGCGCGCTATACTCGCTTGTTCTCGGGCGAGCCGCCGCCGCTCGAGGAGCCGTCGCCGCGCGAGTCGCTCGAGCGTCTTTCTTCCTTCATCGAGACATTCCGCCGTGAAGACGAGCCGAACGACGTCTGGGCCAAAATTAGCAAGGGCGGCGTCAAGCCCATGACTATTAGTCGGAGACGGTCCCTCGACTCCATCGGCGTCGGGCGGACGGTGCCGCGGGGCCAGGAACCGGACGAGCCGCGGCTCATTATGCGAGGAATGCGGTGAATAATTACTGTTTTAGAACCTATCCACCACCATCGAGCGCTCAGCGCTATGAGTGGCCCGAATGTACTAGTACTAGAAGTGTTACCTCCGAGTCACAAGTGGAAGACGAGCGGCCCGTGCCCATGGATCTCGCGCGCCCGACCTTTCCCCACCTTCCGGGCGATCATTTCTGCGAGCGCGCCATCTGCCGCCATCATGGAGCCGGCCCCCTGTGGTCGATTACCTGGACGTCGCCGCCCCGCGGCCAGCCGTTTCCCCCGTTCGTAGCGTCGAACAATAAAGGTCAGGTTCTTCCGGTCGAGGTACTGTGCCCTGAAAAGCATGGCTGCGAGATCGATGCTCTTGACCCGTAAGTGACCGGGCGACGACTCGTAGGGCTGATGGATCGACGATCATAGCTGCCAACAACTACGCGAATACCCTGATCCATCTAGAGCGCATCGAAGAATCCAAGGCACTGCTGCGCAGAACGGTGCCCGTGGCGCGACGTGTTCTCGGAGAGGATGATAGAATCACGCTCACGATGAGCTGGATTTACGGAGAGGCGCTCTACGAGGACTCCGCCGCCACGCTCGACGATCTCCGCGAGGCCGTGACGACGTTCGAGGACTTGGAACGGATTGCGCGGCGCGTGCTCGGTGGCGCGCACCCGACCACGTTGGGGATTGAACATAACCTACGAAAGTCGCGAGCCGCGCTCGCCGCCCGCAAGACGCCGTCGCCGCCTCCGGCGAGGAGCGTGTAATGGTAGCAATATAGCGACTAAACCACAACACCAGAAGTTACTCGTCCTCCCCCTCGGGAAACGCGAGCTCGACGCCGACGATCGGGTAGCGCGCCGCCGAGCAGTTCAGCGTGACGCGCGCGATCGCCGCATTCTTCAATTTCTTCTTTGAGAGGTGCGCCAGCGTCTCGTCCCTCGCCTTCGCCTCGGAAGACGCGAAGTTGTCAAAAACGGTCCTGAAGAATAAGGAATGGCCGACGACAATAATGTCGTCATCCTCCGACGTCCGCAAGCGGTCCACAAAAGCCTGCATGCGGTCCGTCACCGCTCTAGGCCCCTCGGGGCCCCACCAGTCCGCCTCGGCCTCGGTCACGTCGACTTTTACTGTTCCTCTGCTGATGGACTTGAGTTGCGTTTTTGGAGCGACCTTCTTCGCGCGGCGCACGGCCCGCCTCAAAATCTCCGATCCTGTTGTTCCTCTTATAGAGTCAAAACCGCCAACAGGATAGCAGAGTTCTCGACAAGCCGGCACGAGCGTCACTCCTTTCCCTGACGCCCTCAAACAAGGATGATCTCGCAGCGCCACGAGGCACGTCTGCAGCGCCCTCGTCAAGGGTGAACAGTAGATCATGGTGCAGCGCTCGAACGCGCGCCGCTCGTCCTTCCACTGCGGTGTCTTCGCGATGCGCCTCGCGAGCCGGTCGGCCTGCTCCAGGCCTTCGGCCGTGAGGGCGTGGTCGAACTTGCCGAACATTTTCACGGGATTGCGATTCGCCTGCGCCTCGTTCCACTGGCTCTCGCCGTGCCGCAGGAAGTACACCGTCTTCAGCTCTTCTCGGGCCCTTGTCGCGACGAAGGTCCTATCGGGAAGAAGCTTGAGGGGCGCGTTCTTCTTCCGTTTGGCTTCGTTGATCAAGGTCGCGGCCGCCAAGAGGAGGGTGAGTTTTTTCAGCGCGGCGTTGAGGAGGTGCTGCGGCACGCGCGGCACCATGGTGATCAATGCCGTGCGGTGCTTGCTCTGTTGAATGGGTGCCGTGCAGCTTTGCTGTTGAATGGGTGCAGTGCGGCTTGTAGACTGCAGCTGCTGCAGGTTGCAGCCGAGTGCAGCTTGCTGTAAGGTGCAGCTTTGCTGTGAGGTGCTACCCGAGTGTAGTCGATGCAAACGCGTTATACGTGCACGACGATAGGTGCTTGGGACAAATGGCGTGCCTTGTCGGCGACAGCGCCAAAAGAGCGCGGTTTTACGCGAGTGCCAAAGCGCTTGCTAGCGGCAGTAAGACACTAGCAAAAAATAGCCAGTGGCCAGTTCCACATCCTGACGGGGGTCGTCCCAAAAGAAGGGGGGGCGTGCGAGTCCCTGTGACTCAGCCCTTGCGTCCTAGTCCAGCCGGACGGGTGGGCCCGGGGGGAGCGGGAGGGGTACGGGGAACCCTGCGACGTAACTAGCCTCAGCCTCAGCCTCAAAAATACGCGTCGACGCCATCGAGATGCGGAAGATCTACGTGCAACAAGATTAGGCGTGTGTCATCGTCGCCCGAAGTCCGCCGCGAGCAGCTCGCGCGTGGACCTCTCCTCCGACGGCGGCGGCGGCGGCGCGCCGGCGGCGGCGCAGAGGTCGTCGAGCGCGGCCGCCCGCGCCGCGCGCGCGCCGTCGACGGCCACCTTCGCGGCCGGCAGCAGGTCCCGCAGGCGCGCGGCCGCCGCCGCCGCCGCGTCGCCGCGCGCCGCGTCGGCCGGCCCGGCCTCGTCAGCCTCAAACCCCCCCGCGGCGGCCAGCGCGAGGCGCAGCCGCTTCTCCCGTTCAATGGAAGCCTCCAGCTTGCTCTCCAGCGTCTCTTTGACCGCCGCCGCGGCGTCGAGCGCGGCGACCTTAAGGAGGTCGTGCAGGTGCGCGAACGCCGCGGCCGCGCGCAGCTCCTCCTCGACGGCCTCGCGACACTTCACGGCCGCGGCGCCGACGGCGGCATTTACAACAGGTTCACCGACGACCTCCTCATCCACTTGACAACCGCGGCTCACGCCCGGCCGCCGCAGCTCCGCGAGCTGCGCTCTCAACTCAGCCACGGCGCCCCGCTCGCGTCTTACCGCATCCTCGGCGGCGTCCCGCTCCGATTCGATCGACGCGAGCCGCGCGTTCGCCAGCTTCAGCGCATCCCTTTCATTCGCCGCGGCCTGGTGGAGCCGCGCCTGGCGCAGCGCGTCGTCGGCGGCGGCGCAAAAGGCCGCGCTCGCGGCGTCGTCTCTCATATCTTCCAGGGCGTTCTCGTAGGCGAAGCGCTCTTTCTGCGCTTGCCGGTAGGCGGCCAGCTCGCGCTCGAGCTCATCAATGCGCTGCGCGTCGCCGCGCGCCGCCAGCTCCCGCGCGAGGTCGGCGGCGCGACGACGCGCCGCCGCGACGTGCTCGTTTGTGTCCCGAACGCGGGCGGCGGCGGCGCCGACGCGGCCGTCGAGCGCACCGAGGCGCTCTAGTTGCATCCGCTGCAGCTTCTCGTGGTTCTTCGTGAGTTCAGACGCGACCTTTGACGCGTATTCGCGCGCGCTCCGCTCATCCAGAGAGCGCGCCGCGTCGTATAAAGCGCGTTGAGCCGCGAGCGCCGCGCAGCGCGCCTCCCAGCGTTGCGCTTCGTTATCATTCGACTTCACGACGCGTTCCGGCGACGCCGCTTTGACGGCCACGTCGTCCTTCTTCCCACCGCGTTCCGGCGACGCGGCGCCCCGCTTCATGCGCAGCTGGCGCTGGAGATCCTCGCGTTCGCGCGCGAAGTCTCGAGCCTGGTCGTCGAGGCGCTGGCGTGTTTGTGCGAGCTCGCTCTTCAACACGTCGATTTCCTTGCGGTAGCCGTCGACGCTCGAGTAGGAGCGCGTGGCCACAGCAAGCTGGAAGACGTCCGGCCGCTTGGTGCGCGGCATGGCTGCCCCTGTGCCGGTGTCTACGCTAGGCGAGGCAGCCCATGCGTGGTCACGGGGCTTGGTTTGTCGCCGAATCAATGCCGAGGAATGCGTGGCGGGCTCCCAGCTCCCTCGCGCGGTCGGATGCCAGCGGCCGGGCAGGCTTCGCACTGTCCGTCTAGTGGGTTTCCGTGGAACCGTTCGGCCCGCGGCTGCGACGCCGGCAGCGCATCCGAGGCGTCGGAGGGCTGCAACTACGCCGTGCGGGCAAGAAAAGCTACTAGCTCCTCGTCTTGCTCGGCTTAGCGCTCCTCACAAAACACACGGCAAGGGCTGCCCATCGACGCCCGCCGACAGCCGCCGAGACGCACCGGTCCACGCCCGTAGCCCCATAGCTGCGGCAAAAGCAAGCCGCGCCCGCCCGACGCGCCAGTGGCACACTCACATACACCAGAGACACCAGAGACAACACCAGCAACACCGCGAAGATGGCCTTCATCCAGCAGAAGGCCTCGACCAGCCGGGTCAACCCGACGCAGGACGACGAGCAGGTCCTGGAGGCCTTAGTAGGTTTCGACACCGTCTCGCAATCAACATTACTCTTAAAGAAGAAGAAGGAGATGCACCAGGTCGACGACCGGTTAGATGACGCCAAAGATGACTACCGACGAAGGGGCGACGCCTGTGAATTGCGGCGGAAAGAGTTCGAAAAAAGACAAGAGGAGATGCGGTCGCAAGTTTCCAGATTTGAGAAGTTCGTCCAAGAAAACGACGCTAAGAGAAGTAGAGCGGAGGCCAAGGCCAAGGGCGAGAAGCGCATGTTCCTCCAGAAAGTTCAGGAGCAGAAGAGGGGCGAAGAGGAGTTATCGAGGTTGAAGGTCGAGAAGGACAAGCAGGCCTTGAGACTAAAGAAGCTGTCGTCGTATCGCGAGTTTTTGGAGCGGACGGTCGACGCCGCGGGCGAGGACACGGAGGAGGTCTGGGATCTGCTGAATAGACATGATACGTTGCGGAGCGCGAATACGGATCTCCAAGGGCAAGTGCAGGAGGGCGAGAAGGCCGTCGACGGCATGCGGAGCGATCTGGATGCCTTGACCTTGAGTGCGGAGAGCGCTGGGTTGAGTCGTAATAGGGCAGTGACGGGCAAACGAGGAGCCCTGGAAGGCTTCCGGACGTCAAGGAAAGCGCGCGAGGAGGGCAAGGAGGCCGCCGAGGACAAGGCCAAGGATTCGATGAGGGAGGAGGCGCAGGTGGTCATGGCCGCGCGGAACTTGTACCAGCGGTGCGTGTCGACGCAACGGGGCATGAAGGTCGAAGGCGTCCGCTTCGACGAATGGGAGAGTCTGGACCAGAAGACGCGTCTGAAAAGGTTGACCGACGCCTTGGAGTTGATCGGGGACCGCATCTCCGATCTGACGGCGATCCAACGGGAGCACACGGAGGAGGAGCGGGAGAAGGCTCGGCTCGCCGAGACGGGGCCGCGGCAGCTCTACTACTAATATTTGGGTCTCCTAGTCTTGTGCGAGCGCGCGGCCAGGCAATGTTTTTTTTTTTTTTTTACGTGGGGGCCCCGACCATGCACGCGTTACGGTGACGTCCGTGGGCGTTTGTGAATACGAAAAGCCAGCCTTGCCACCGATGGTGAAGACATTCTTTTCGACTAATCCCCCAAAACACGCACCTCCCCTCACATCTAATGCGCCGCCGACCGAAGCGCCGAAATTCCACGAATCCTCCAGCTCGGCAGCGTGCGAGCCGTCGATGGCCAACGAGTAGTAGCTCTTCACCTTGTAGCTCTCCAGGAGCTGGAAGTCGTACGAGCACTGAGACGAGTCGTCATTGCAGCCGCCGCCGCTCGAGACGTCTTTGTCAAGGCCATTGGTGCCGGTAAGGGACTCGCCGTTGTAATTAATTTTTTTTTGTTTTTTTGGGAGGGCGCTCGTGTACCACGTTTACCTGCGAGCGGACGCAGTCGTGGACGTCCTCCCGTGCTGGCGCGTGGGCGCGCGCGCGGCGAAAATAGCCGATAATCGTCGCAGTTCCCGGTGGTCCACCGGGCGTGTGGCCCGAAACTGACGCCCACGGCCGCGCGGCGGCAAAGGCGCGGGGACAGGAGCGCGCCGCCCGCCCTGACGGCTACGCAGTCCGTCACAGTTGATTTGATACACCGTGCGCCCACCTTTTGCGTGTGCGTTGTGAAACTCCTTTATATAGGCCTGCAAGTGCGCTTATTTTTGCGCCTCGGGGCGCGCGGGCGTTTCTCCGGGCGCGTGGCGATAACGCTATACGTTGAGCACTGTCAGGACGAACCAAATTGATACGCGGTCGCGCGCGCGTGTGTTTTGATGCTCTTTTTTTGGCTGGTTTCAGCGGATTTTGCAAACTAGAACCCGGGTATCTCAGAGTTTTTAGCAGCGGCTTATACTGAGCGCATTAATCGTATCGAAGAGCGAAAGGAGCGGTAGGAGACCAAAAGCGTCCGGGGGCCCGGTGGGGCGGTCGCGGGTCCACGCGCCGCCCGAGCCGGGGGCTCGGAGCACCCTCTGCGAAAATGCAATTGTTTTCATACGCGCGGGCCTCCTCGACGAGAGAGACGTCCGAAGCCTGGGCACAAAGGCTGGCGCGCGTCGTCGCGGTATTAAATAATGTCATCAATAAATAATACCCGGGGTCCGGCGCGAGGCATTGATGGGAACACTGCGCCTGCTCGATGGCGTGGAGCTCGGCGAGTGAAACTTTGCCCATCGCACGGGTTTGCGCTGGCATCACCTTGTGACGCCAAATTTTAGGCTGCCGGGCAGCCTCGCGGCCGCACGCGTCCGCGGCAGACGCCGGCGCCGCGTCCGCATCGATGCGGGCAGCGATTCTGCTCGCGCACGCCGTACATGCGACGACGCAAGGTTGCCTGGAATGGAGTGCCGTCAATGCGACCTGGTTCGGCGACGAGCACGACGGACCGGCCCAGCCCTACTGTCTCCATAAAAGATGCCTCGTGGCCTTGAACGGCTGCGCCGTCTGGTGGCGCACCGTGTCCGACGACGTCATCCCTCCGATTCCCGAACTGGCCATACCGCTGCCTGATGATGACCGCAGGGGTGCCTGTCGGGGACCGACGCGAGTGACGGGTCATTTGGGCATCGCGGACGACGAAAATTTTGGAAGGTGCACCACCTCTGACAAAATTTTCGACAACGGCGGCGGCTTCGAGATTCTGCAAGCCCGGAGGCACGCGCCTCCATCCATAGACTGCGGCGACCGGCGCCGACTGAAAGCGAGGTGGGAGGCGTTGCTGGCGACGTTAACGGACGAGGACTACGCGCTCGTCGAGGCGGCGACGACGAGGCCGATTCGGAACGTGACCGCGGCCTTTGTCAACAAAGCGTCGGCCTGCGACTTCGCGGGGTTCCTGTCCTCCTCGCGGTTGTTCGTCCACGCCCTGAATGGCGAGGGCCTCCATGCACTACGGGCCGTCCTCGCGGAGCGCTTGCGGGACCTACGACTAACGAAGTACGCGTCCGGTTCAATTCTAGACGAGTGGTTTGAGCATGGCGTCTTGATCCGACCCTACACCAATGATCAAGATGTGTACGACCTCCTCAAAGTCGTGGCCGGCGAGCCTTCGGTCCCGGCGCCGCCCTACGACTGGGCCGAGCGGCGCATCACTTCTGTGGAGAACGACCCCCAGGGCCGGGCCCACGTCGACTCCTTCGCGAGCGTCGTGAAAGTGTGGCTCTTCGACGACGTCGGGGCGGACGCGGGACCGTTGCACGTCGTGCGCGGGAGCCACCGCCACACGGTTGACAGGCTCGCGTGGGAGCACGCGCGCGCGAATGGGAGGGAGGCCTTGATCGAGCCGTCCTTCCGTCTTACCAGTAATGAGTCGGATGCGGGGGACGCGGCGGCCTTCGTGGCGCGGTGCCAGCGGGACGCGGCGCCGATCGTGACACAAGAGCCGATCGTCGTGGTCGCGGACACGTCGCTCGTGCACTTTAGGGGCGCCGGGCGCGTTGGGGCCGTGCGGCGGTCGCGGCGGTTGCGGGGAGACAACGGCGGCGGGCTCGCGCGGCGGAACCCGTTCCGGTTCGCGGACGAGGAGTAATATCATGTTGTGACACTTACTACAATATACTATTCGGCGACGCGGCAACTATCGGAGAGCGCCTTCAGCCGCGCCGCCGCGACCCCAAGGATCTCGTCCGACTTGCAGAACGCAAAACGAACGAGCGGCCTCGAAGGTTCGTCCGTGAAGAAAGGAGAAGAAGGAATGGCCACGACGCCGTGCTCCGCCGCCAGCCATCTACAAAAAGCCCAGTCCGCCGCGACGCTCCCGTCCCTATACTCATCCGGCATGAGCTCGAGCAGGTTGCTCACGTCGCCAACCACGAAATACCCCCCCTGCGACGGCAGCGGCTCGACGCACGCTGCCCTTAATGCGTCGGCCAGCACCCTACGTTTGCGCGCGTAGCTCTTGGCCAGCCAGGCGTAGTACGACGGCTCGCCCTCGTACTCGCGATCGGCCTCGTCGAGGCAGTCGGCGAGCGCCTGCTGCATCGGCGTCGGCGCGCAGAACTGGAGGTAGGGGAGTAACGCCTGACAGGGTTGTATGAGATGTCTCGGTCCGACGATCCAGCCGATCTGCCAGCCTGTTGCCGAAAACGTCTTGCCCGCGCTCGAGACCGTCAGAGTTATATCATTCATATCTTGCAAAGAGGCGAAGTGGATGTGTTGCTCGTCGCCGTGGCAGACGTACTTGTAGACCTCGTCCGCTATCACCAACAACTCGTCGCCTGGTAACCTATTGCGGTTCTCCTCTCGTACTACCCTAGCTATAGTCTCGAGCTCCTCCCTACTAAACACCTTGCCCGTCGGGTTGTGCGGGCTGTTCACTATGAGTACACGGCTTTTCGGCGTGATGGCTTTCCTTAGTGTATCTTCGGAAAGACGCCACTCCCCATCTCCATCGACGGTCATCGGCGCCGGCTTCGTAACACCACCAGCTAACGCCACCTGCCCCACGTACAAATCAAAAAAAGGCTCCGGCAAGATAACTTCCGAACCCTTGTCCAGCGTCGCGATGAGTGCCACCAGTAAAGCTTGCGTGGCTCCGACAGTGACGGCCACTTCGTCAAACGGATCGACGTCCCGCGAAAAGTGGACCCCGTACCGCCTAGCTAGCACAGTCGTCAGCGGCGGGTGCCCCGCGCTCCGCGCGTACTGGTGGCCCCCCGCTGATTCCTCCGACGCCGCCCTTCTCAGTCCATCCTTCACAAATTGCGGCGGCGCCCAGTTCGGGAAGCCCTGGCCCAGGTTCGCGACGCCGCCCTCGAACTTGTGGTCGACTTCCCTGGCCAAATCGGCGAACTCGCTCCAGACGGTCGGACTCGTGCCGCCGCCCGGCAGCCGTCTCAGCGCGGCGGACGGCGGCGCTATTCTTGTGAGGGGCGGGTCCAATGTTGCGGCTTGTCTTGGTGTTCGTTTTGGGGTTGGCGTGTTGGGCGCGAGGGCTATTGTGGCTTGTGCCAGCCAGAGGGTGGTGCAGCACCTCATGCTGGCTGCTTGATGCCTCTGCTGGGCTCGGCTTGTTTTGATTCGTTGCTTGCACTGATGTGAGACCTGTAGCGTCTTTCCAAAATGTTGCTGCGTTGCGAGGCGACTCAGACAGCTCTCGCAGCTCCACCTACGAGGCGCTTGCATGCCATGACAGCCTTTGCAATGGGGCTCCAGGAAGGCGTCCAGGACGGTCGCCGCTCGCCACGGAAGGCTCTGTTGCGCGAAACAGTTGTCGCTGGCAGTAACGAGCTAGCGTACACAGACACTAGGCTGTTTTGCAGGCTCGCATTGAGCTCCAGATTGCTTCGCATTACGTGCCCGTGGGCCGCAGCGTACGACAGGATTGGTCGTTTTGCGCAGCGCTGCGCTGCGATAGCATCGCTACAGGCTGCGGCGCTCTGGTAATTGTTTGCAGCAGCAGGCTGCACCATGGCTACCAGGATAGCGCTCGCGTTACTATGCGCTTTACACACGACCAGTTTCACGCCGTCAGCGCCGCAGCGCACCCGCATACAACCGCTGCGGAAGACGCGCGGCGCCGGCGGCGACCTCGTGGACCCCGACGCCGGTGCTCCAGACGATGACGCCATGACGGAGCTGCGAGAAAGGATGATGCAGGAAGAACTCAAACAAAGAAAACAAACGATAAAGGAAGGCAAGGGCAACCGACTGTCGGCGCAGTACGTCGAGCTATTAACAGCACAACATCCCTCGGAATTAGTAGGCGCCTTCTACAGGGAAGCGGACCCGCGAGTCCAGGTCGCGATCCAGGACGCGATCATGGGCATGCTCGGGGCCGGCGCCGTGGACATCGAGTTCACGACGACGGGCTCCCGAATCGCGGAGCTGTGCTTCCGTCTTCAGATGACCGGCTACATGCTGCGGAACGCGGAGTACGTCCTAGCTCTCCAAGATGTTTTGAAATTAGCACCTACTGGAAGAACGCCGGCTCAGCTGAGAGCCGCCTTCTCGCGCGTCGATACGGACAATAGTGGATATATCGATGCGGACGAAGTGCAAAATCTGTTCGATGACGTGTATGGGGATTTGCCGGACACGGCTAGTACGGCGGAGATCAACGACCTGAAACAAAGGAAAAAAGCGGACGTCGAGTCGTTCGTGCGGTTCTTCGACGCGAACTCTGATGGGAAAATAAGCTTTGCGGAGTTCTGCCGCGCGCTGGGCGGCGCCGACGCGTCGCCGGCCCAGCAGGCCCTCGACAAGTTTTCCTCCGAGAGGCTCCTCGAGGCTCCATCGACTCCTACACCTATCACCGGTGAGTTGAAAGTAGGAGATCGCACGGTCGAAGCCTCGGACTACGTCGCCGAGTTAAAACAGGAGGCCGCTAGACTAAAAAATGAATTGGCGACCTACGCGCAGTCGTCGGGCCAGAACTCGTTAGCTGCTATTGGCCAATACATCGCGTCGATCGACCCCGAGCAGCGCGATCTACTCGTGTCGAAGATGACGCCGGAGGCGCGGGAAGCCGCCGCCGAGCTCGTCAATTATGTGCTGAAGGACTCGTCGCCGGAGGGCGCGGGCCAGAAGCTCGAGCCCGACCAACAAGTCACCATGGAGCGGCGCATCCTGGATCAAATTTGTAGGTGGCAGATCGTCGTCGGGTATCGGCTGCGGGAGCTCGAGGCGTCGGGCGAGGCGCGGCGGCGGCTCGGCTGAGTGGTGGGCAGCGTCCGTCTTTTTTTTTTTGAGATGCCAGTGACGAATATCCGACCCATTAAAGTTTGAGAACTGATCGCTCGTGACGAACCATCTTACGGACGTTCCAGCCGAGGCGTCGTCGTCGCGGGGCTGGCTTGGTCGACGGCGATGGGCGCGCGATGACTGGGGCGTCCCCCGCGCAGGCGTCGTCATCACCCGATCTCTTTGTAGTACATAATAAATTCGCTTGAAATAGCCTCTCACGAACACGCGAGGCTTTTGACGGTGCTAGTGTGTTTCGACACGCTAGCTGGTCTGCCGGCCAAGCTTGTAGTCAGGGTTCTCTCGCGGTCCACTAGTACTGCCAGGCCCCTTCCGTGGTGCTGTGGTGTGCGACAAAAACTCTCGCCAGCTCTCGTGCCAGAAAAATGCGCCGCCTTGCGCTGCTTAGCTTGGTGCCGGCCACCCTGGCCCTCACCGCCCCAGCCCTGCGGCCACGGGCGAGGGGGCAGTTACTGCGAAGCAGCCCGGACGACGACGAGGCGCCGCCCGAGATTAATGAAGACTTCCGCGACTTCCGCGCGCGATTGATTGCAAGGACGAAGGGCGAGGGCCTCACGGAAGCGGGCGACGAGAAAGCCGTGGCGGAAGGCTGGGCCTACGAGACGCCCTTGCTCGAAGCGGGCTGCCTGCTTCTGGGGGGCACGGAGCAGGACTTCGGGTTCGGGCTGCGGCAGCAGTACTTCCACAAGTGCGTGTTGCTCCTGACGCAGCACGACGAGTTCTTCACGCGGGGCGTCATCGTGAACCGGCCGTCGCGGAGGACGGTGAGGGGCTGGACGGTCTGGTGCGGCGGCGACGTCGAGGAGGGCGGCGTGTTTGCGCCGCATGGTGGTAGCAGTTCGGATAGGCCGCCGGCGCTCGAGTGCTTGTCCACCACTGTGTGGAAATCAAATGTCGGGCGCCCCACTCGATGGCGTGGAGCTTCACATACCTAACTCACTGGTTGATTTCCACACAGGTCCACCGTGAAGATCGAGGGCGCGGCGTCCTGCACGGAGGTGAACAAGGACCTCTACACGACCTCTTTTGACGACGCGAACAAAGCCCTGGAGCGGGGCTACGAAAAGTCGGACTTCATGTGCCTCTGCGGCTACGCGGGCTGGGCGCCGAAGCAGTTGGACGGCGAGGTCGAGCGGTCGAGCTGGCACGTCGCGTCGGTCGACGGAGGCACTTTGGTGAAGGATTTACTCGCGAGAGATGATGATGAAGATTTGCCCGTCGACGACGGCCTCGGGACCTGGGCGCAGCTCATGCGTCGCCTGGGCAAGGACCCCGCGCCTTCGGGCTTTGAGTTCGACGACGAGATGCTCCGGGCGTGGATCGCCGCGCGCTTGGACGCGCCGAAGGTCGATGTGAGTGCGCTAGCGGACGCGGCACGCAGAAAGCAGCGCGAGGAGACGTACCTCGAGTCGATTTTAGATGATAACGGCGAGGTCACGCCGGGCGTCGTCTTCACGTGTCAGGCGTTGGCACCCGCAGCAGACTTCCTACTCGAGCGCCAGTTCCTGCACAAGTCGGTCGTCCAGGTCATCGCCGTCCAGCAGGACACGGTCATCATGTGCTGCCTGAACCGGCCGACGTCCCGGAGGGTCGCGCTGAAGCTCGGCGACGCGGAGCGGGTGAAGACAGTAGCGTTCGGCGGCGACGTGCAGGTGCGGAGCGCGCAGGGCGGCGTCGTGTGGCTGTCGCGGGGGCCGCTGCCCGGCGGCGCCGGCGAGCGGCTGCCCGCCGGCGGGCTGGAGGAGGAGGACGCGACGCACGTCGTGGCCGCCCGGGACGTCGTCGAGGGTTTAAAAAGGGCGGACGTGCGCGTCGAGGCCGTGCTCGCGGCGTCGGGCGTCGTCGCCTTCCCGGTGGCGGAGCTGCGGCGGTTGTTGGGCGCGGGGCACGTCGTCCCCGTGCCGCCGGACGCGGCGCCGCTAGATCAGTGCTGGGCGCTCCACGCGCCCGGCGCGGCGGCGGACCCGGAAGACGCGTGGCGGCGCGCCTACGCCGCAGCCGTCGACGCCGCGCGCGGGGCCCCGCCGGCGGCGACGCCGGCCGAGCTCCGGGGCGGCATCGCGGACGAGGCCCTGGACCGGTTCGTCGGGACCTTCCTCTCGTAACGTCGAATTCTTGTGTGACTTTAGGCTCGTGCCCCGGGGGGGGCGCCTGTTTCGAATCTTATGCACACTTATGCGGCACGCGCGTTGCGCGCGTAGGTGCGCATGTGCTCGAACGACGACCAGCGGACGGCGAGCGCGCCGGGCGGCGGCGGGACGATGTCGATGTGGCGGGACCAGGGGACCCAGCGATCGAGCAGCCTGCGTATATCCTCCCGATACATCAACCGTTCAAGCCCATCAGTATAGTGTCCTCGGCGAGGGCCTGACCATACATCGGCTTTGAGACCGGCGTGAGGGGTTCTGGTATCATATTCCAGACGTAAACGGGCGCATCCAACTTCAATGAGACGGGCGTGGTGGAGGTCGTGCACTGCCTCGTTGTATCCTATCGTGGACGTTGCGAACAATCGTAGCGTCGCCCCACTACTTACAGTATTCAGGACCATATCCATCAGCTTGGCACACTGAAATCCCCCAGCGGTGCGACGGGAAACGAGGATACGAGCTCTGATGTCAGTGCCCTCCGCGGAGAGCTGTCGCACCGTTGTGCTCGTCGACAAGTCGGTGCCGGGAAAACGGAGCTGGAACCCATTCCCATCATTCGCAAAATGTATTCCCAACGTGGCCGTCGCGAGGAATAGTGGCGCGTCAGTACCATCAGCAGTCAGCTCGAGGGAGAACACATCCCCTCGTAACAAGAATGTCGATGGATACAAAGGTGGCTCGCCGCACGTGGGTGTCGTCACCTGGCCGAGGCGGTCGGGCTCGGCGCTGAAGATGTCCTTCTGGCTCATGACGAGGCCGCCCAGCGTCTTCGCATCGAGGGCTGACAAGTCACAGACCGTCGCGAGGATCGGATGGGCCCGCTGAACCAAGCAGTGCTCGGGAGCGAGCGAGAGGCGACCAACAGCGTCGCGCAGGAGGCGGCTCGCGCAGGCACAACCGAAGCGCGTCCGCAGGTCGCGGTACGATAGAACGTGTCTGAGGATTTCTTTCGGGAGCGTCGTCAGCGCGCAGCGCGCCGGGCTCGCGCCTCGGGCGTCGTCGTCGGCCGGTGGCAGCGCCGGGACGCTCGGCACGCTCGGCACGCTCGGCGCGACAGCCCGGGGCTGTGTCATCAGTCCGGCACGTTCGAACAGGCTGGCGAGGTTCAGCAAGATATCGAGCGGGTTCCCCTGTTGATCCGCGGGTACGCATGAAAGCAAACCCTGCAGCGTCGATTGCTCGTCCGATAGGCCATTAGCTGCGAGGGCGGAGAGGGCGGCGGCGGCGCGAGGGTCCATGAGAGGGCCGGGCGACGGCTCGGGCGGCGGAATAAATTCATGGCCCAATGCCGCGTTTATGGCGTCGTCCCCGTTACCCTGGAGGAAGTCGTCGATGAATTGCTGCAACGTCGACATCAATCAATTGGTGTCACTGGTGGTGAATCGCCGACAATTATAAAGTCTTTGCGATTATGGCAAAGCGGACCGCGGCCTGCACCACGAGGATAGCGTAAATCCACACAAACGCTGATCAAACAACGCACGTGCACTTATACGTCGGCCTCAATCAAGCGCCCTAGTGTCTTACCGCTAGCGCCCAAAATGGCAAGTGGACTTGACGAGAGCGTGCGCGACGCAGCCCATCATAGTATGACAACAATGGACGGCGCCGACGCGGCGGCCCTCGCCCGCGCGCGGCGCCGGGCAGCCCCGCCGCGGGCCCCCGTGCCGGCGCCCGCCCGCCCCCAGCACTACCGCGTCGCCGTGCTCGGCGCGGCGGAGGCCGGCAAGACGGCGCTCGTCGCGCGCTGGGTCGGCGCGACGCCGCCGTCGACCTACGCGCCGACGCTGGGCGCGTCACCGGCGGAGAACGATGTTTTTGTGGTTACCACTGACGGGCCCGCGCGCGTGACGTTGGTGGACTGGTGCTGGGACCACGCCGCCGACGCGGACGTCACGCGGCAGATGGCCGCCAGCAACGCGGCCGTCGCCGTGTTCTCGCTGGCCGACGGCAAGTCCTTCACGCGGGCGGCGGTGGCCGCCGTCGCGTACGGGAGCAAAAGGCCCGTGGTCTTCGTCGGGACGCACAGCGACGGCAAAACGAGATGCGACGCGGACGCGGTGTCAAAGCGCGACGCCGCCCTCTGCTCCTGCGCGACGGGCGCCGGCGTCGACCGGGCCCGCGCGAGGCTCCTGGACGCGCTGGCGCTCAAGGACTCCACTTCATCGTCCGAGGACGCGTGGCTTCTGAGCGAGAGGCGCGTCGACGCCTACGAGCGGTTTCTGAAGGACGACGAGGCGTGTGTACTGGATCTGGTGAAGCGGCGCCTCGGTTTTGATGATGGCCTTGCGCCGGAGGCGACGGTCGCCGCCGCCCTGAAGCTGCTCGGGTTCGCGGCGGACCCGGACGCGGTTCTGAAAGACAACCTCGCGCGCGCGGCCGCACTCCACGGCCTCGACGCGGAGGAGGAGGAGGAAGATGAGCCCGACGAAGTCGCGTTCGCGGCTGACGCGTCGGTGAAGAAGAAGGCGGTCAGTGACTCAGTGTGATTTCTGAGCTTTTCTGATCTTCGAGTTGCGTCGATGGCGTCGTCGCGATGCCGCATTGCTTCGACGCTGTCGTTCGACACAGGTCAAGCGGGTCGCGCGGGCGGCCGGGGACGGGGCCGCCGTCGACGTGGTCCAGGCGTCGACGGACGAAGAAGTAACCCGCGCGGCGCGGCGGCGGGCCCGAATCAACGAGCGCGACCGCGCGGACGCCGCGGCGGCCCGGGCGGCGCGCGAGCGGTTTTTTCGGTGTCCTTTTCCGATGCCCCTGGTGCTGCCGCGTATACGAGCCCGCGGAGCCTACGGCCGTATCGACGCGACCCTCCCCGCGACGCAGGCGCGAGGCGGAGGCGCGCGCCGCGGCCGGGGCCGCGGCGGCGCGCCGCGAGCGCCGCGCCGCGCGCGCCGCGCGCGACCGGCGCGCGGCCCGGGGCCCGCGCGCCGCCGCGGCCGACGCGCTCCGGGCCGCGGAGCGCGCGCGCGCCGCGGCGCTCAAGGCCGCGCTCGCCGCCGAGGACGCGGCCACGTCGGCGGAGAAGCGCGACTACGGCCTGCGGAAGGCCTCGGTCGGCGCCGCGTGGCCCGCGTGCGTCGTCCACGCCGGCTACGAGACGCCCGGCAAGGGCGTCTCGCTGCGGCTCGACGTGCCCGAGGCCTGGCGCGACGCGCCCCTCGCCAAGCTGCTCGCGGCCGTCGACGCGTGGGAGATGGCCAAGGCGCGGAAGAAGTCGAAGCGCAGGCGCCGGCCGGTGCGCGCGCGGTCGGCGCGCTGCGAGGACCTCGAGGGCTACAACCTCGACCACCTGTCGGTCTACGAGGCCATCGAGGCGTCGGGCGGGTGCGTCGTGCTGCGCTAGGTTTTTTGTCCCTAAGTATTATATCCCCGTTGTCCCATCTCGTTGTTGTACTCATGCTAGACTAAGACACGGCACCACCCTGCCGCAGGTCGACCGGAGCCGCCCCGGGCACCGCGTCCGAACTCGCACTCCCCTTTGCGCTCGCCCTAAAAACGCTCGAGATCGTCCGAAGTTCCGGAGACTACTGTCTTCACGAAATCATATTACTTCAGGAAAGGTGGCGCGGGGGCGACACAACGGGAGCCTCGTCCGGGTGCCCGTCCGCGCCGGCGCGCCCTCTAGCCGAGGAGCGAGAACTGGCCCTCGAACGGGACCATGACGTTGCCCGCGTAGGCGGGGAAGTCGAACTGGTCGAGGAACGGCACGGAGCCCGGGACCTGTGCATAAATCAACCAGTGAGTTTCTGACCGAATCGAGGACGCGTCGCGACAATTTGATTTATGCTCTGCCCGGGACCTTCGACTCCGCGAGGAGTGAAAAGAGCCCAATCATGGCCAGGCGGCCGTTGTTCACCTCGGCGTTGCGGCCGCGCGCCTTCTTCTCCTCCGACGCCTTCTTGAAGAGGTTGAAGGGGTCGTAGAGGTTGAGCGGGAGGCCGTCGAAGCGCGGGTAGGCGCCTGTGTGGAAATCGAATGTCGGGCGCCTCACTCCATGACTGCGTGTCTGCTTGAATTCCACACGGGTAGGCGCCCGGCTGGCCGCCGCGCATGTAGTGCTTGGGCTTGTCCGCCATGGCGGGCATCTGCGCCGCCGGGTTGTCGTACTGCCACTCGTCGTACCACTCGAGGCAGCCGATGGCGGTGATGATCTGCCACTTGGCGCCCTCCGGGATCTGGTCCCAGAGCGCCGGCACGCCGCCCTCGCCGAGCGTCGGCCAGGCGTCGCCGTCGAGCGTCATCTTGAAGGGCCACCTGTGTGAACGAAGCGGTCGACGCCGTCGCCGCGACCCGCTCTCAAATCGTCGAGCGCGGCGCGGCGGCGCACGTGATGCCCTGCGCGTGCACGAGGTAGCCGACGAAGCCGGCCATCGCGACGCGGCCGTGCTTGAGCTCGGCCTGGCGCAGGAAGCCGATGGTCGCCGTGTTCGACTCGTCGAAGAACTCCTTGAGCGAGAGCTCGAGGGGGTCGAAGTAGCCGACGATGGGGTTCTGCTCGTAGGCGAGCGCCTGGAGGCCTACGCGAAAATCGACCAGTGAATAGGCGTCGCGTCGATGGCGTGCAGGTCGCGAAATTTGAATCGTGCACTGCTGGAGGCCCGCGAGGTCGAGGCCGCCCGCGGACTTGGAGGGGGTGATCGTGTCCTTGCGGTTGCTGGTGCCCGTCTTCTTCGCGGGCGCGGCCGGCGCCGGCGCGGCCGCGGGCTCGGGCGCGGCCGTCTCCTCCTCGGCGCTGACCCGGAGCGAGGCGCGCTGCACCGACGGCGCGACGAACGCCGCGGCGCCGGAGAGCGCGAGGGCGACGATGAGCTTCTGCATCTTTTTGGACCTGTGTGCGGGCGCGTGAGCGTTTGGCAGCGCATGGCGCTACGCGTTGCGTCCCGCGCGCGCGAATTCCAAAGTGCTGAGCGGTGCCAGCCTCGCAATTTTTTGCTGCTGCTGCTCCGTTTGCGCTGAGATTTCGTGCCGGCGGTGGCACTGTCCGATAGACCGCAAATGTTACTCTGAAGTCACGAATGATTGCGTATACACGCCGCGCTCACAAGGAATATAGACTGCCTCGTGCCCAATCTTGTAAGTGATTGAACGACGGCGTCATCGCCGTGGACCCAGTCAAACAGTAAACATCCTTCCCGCTAACGGATGCCAAGCACCGCGTCAAACTCACATTGCAGCTTTAGCTTGAAAGCGCACCTCCTTCGCCCGCGGCCGAACGCCGGCGTTCATTTTGATGGGCATGTGCGGACGTAACGCGCACAGAAAGACAGCTCCGCGTGTGACTTGCGAGCCTCGTGAAACTTGCGATCTAGAGATGGTGGCGCTTCCTCGCGCGTCCGCGTTTACGCTCGCAGCGGTCCCGCGGGGCGCATGGCTCTTTCTTAGCTTCGAGAGCTGTCCGTGCCCGGACAAACCCTGCGACAGGTGTGCTGGCACGGTTGCGTCAGCGGACCAGTGTGGTGTCGACTTCGACGTTCAGGCGCGTGTGCTGGGTGGCAGTCGCACAACAACTTTAAAGACTGGATCCTCGATAGCTCTATTGCAAGCTTTCGGCGTCAGTGGTTACGCAGCGCACTGCGCACAGTCTCCTTACCCACCGCGCGGGACGAACCGTGGAAAAATCGGCGCTTCGCGCACGCTGTGCAGCAGTTTATGAGACCTCTTCAGGAGCTGCTCGAATATCTGCAGCCAGCGAACGCGGACGCTGCCGCGCCGCCGCGGCAAGCGCACCGCTCGCCGCGCCGCGGCCCGGGCGCGCTGCGCACGCAACGCCGCCGCGCGCCAGAGCCGCCGCGCGGGCGTCGGTCGGGACGCGGTCGCCTCACCGTTGAACAACGCAGGTCACCAACATGCAGAAGCTCATCGCCGCCCTCGCCCTCTCCGGCGCCAGCGCGTTCGTCGCGCCGAAGGCCGCGCGCGCCGGCGTCGCCGTCTCGGAGACGAAGGCGGACCTCGAGAAGCTCGCCGTCGAGCTCAACCCCATCGTGGGCTTCTGGGACCCGCTGTCGCTCGCCGACGCCGAGTTCTGGGACACGACGAACGAGCAGACGATCGGCTTCCTCCGGCACGCGGAGATCAAGCACGGCCGCGTCGCGATGGCCGGCTTCGTCATTAACGGAGTGGAAATCAAATTCCAGGCGCCCCACGCCATCGACGCGACGTTGTCCCCGTGACCGCGTCGGCTCGATGGCGTGGATGTGCACGAAGGTCCACGCAATATTTGAAACCTACCTCACCGGTTCATTTCCACACAGGTGGGCTACTGCCTCCACGCGAACGGCTTCCAGTTCCCGCTCCACATCCCCGGCGACTACACGACGAAGTCGCCGGCCGAGCTCTGGGACCAGGTGCCGACGAACGGCAAGCTCCAGATCCTCGGCTTCGTCGCGTTCCTCGAGTTCTTCGGCGAGCTCGGCGGCCGCGTCGGCGCGCCGGCGCACTACATGCGCGGCGGCCTCCCGGGCGCCTACCCGTCGTTCAAGAAGTACCTCAACGGCGTCTTCCCGCACCCCGTGCCGCTCGACCTCTACGACCCGTTCGGAATCTTCTCGAACGCGTCGCCCGAGAAGAAGGCGCGCGGCCGCCTCATCGAGATCAACAACGGCCGCCTCGCGATGATTGGTCTTTTCGGCTTCCTTTCGGAGTCGAAGGTGCCGGGCTCCGTGCCGGCGCTCGGCTCGATCGTGCTCCCGTACGACGGCGACTACATGGCGCCGCTTGAGCCGCTCCACTTCCTCAACTAGGCGCCCGCTGTTGGAAGAGATTGACGATGAAGATGTAACGGGCACCGCGGAGGACGCGTGTCGCCCCCGGGGTGGCGTTGGTTCCGCCTAACGGACTCCGGATTATATATTTTACGACTCTTCGCGGCGGCGGCGTAGCTCGTGCTTTGCTTGCTTAGAGCTAGGCCGCCTAGCCACCACGACCGCCGCGGGTTACTACAAGTACTAACTTACTGGACCTCATGGTTGCGCGCGCGCTTCGCGGGCGGCGGCGGGTACTCAACACCAGCCAAGAGAGCGCGCCGCTGGGCCAACGGTAATTCGTACCAGGCCCTCGCTTGGGCCGCCGCGTCCATCTCGTCGAACTCCTTCTCACGCTGAGCCATCATGGCGGCGTGCTTCTTGTGCGCTAAGTTTCGCTCCCTCCTCCGCTCCTCCGCGGCTTTTTCAGTCGCGTCCAGGTTGGCCTGGGCCACGGCGAGGTCGGCTCGGGCTCGCAACAAGGCCGCCTGTGCCTGGGCCTCGAGCGCGAGCGAGCGAGCGCGCGTCGTGGCCGGCGCCGCGCTACTCCTGGCCTCGCGCTCCCGCGCTATATCCTCGGCCTGCAGGCGCTCCGCGGCCGCTCTTCTTTGCGAGGCCGCTATTTCCACGCTGCACGCGGCCGAACGGGCGCGGGCCGCGCGGCCGTCGGCGATCGCCTCGCGGAATCGGGCACCCGCCCTGAAAACTCTCGTCACGTCCTCGATCGTACGCACTATGCCGGACGACAGTTCGCCGTTCACCTGTACTGACTCGGCCATTATTTGGATGAGGCCCCGCTGTAAAGGGGTGAATACATCATTTTTGTCGGCTAAGTCGGCGAAAAGTTGCCACGCTTTCTTGTAGTCCTCGCGTTCCTTGTCGCTCATCATCGTTTCGTCGTGGCTTACCGCCGCGTACGACCGTATAGCACGTGCAAGAGTGAGCTTGACGTGGGCTAGCTGCATAAAGACTCTAGCAATAAGTCCAGCGGACGGGTGGGCCCGGGGGGAGCGGGAGTGGTACGGGGAACCCTGCGACGTAACTAGCCTGAGCCTGACGGAGTGTTGGAGGGCCTTAGAACGGAGTCGCGGCTCAAGACAGGTGCGGATTGACACTCTTACTCCCTAGAGCGGCATGCCCTCCGCCTTGAGCTGCTCCACCCAGGCCGTCGCGCGGTCCTCGCTCTGGTCCATCTGGTTCTGCTCGTCGCACATGAGGCCGCAGAACTTGTCGTCGCGGATGGCCTTGGAGTCGTAGTGGTCGTAGCCGTCCTGGTCCGTGAAGCCGACGACCGTCGCGCCGCGCGCCGTGAAGCAGTCGTAGAGCTCGCCGACCTGTGTGAAAATCAAATTTCGGACGCCCCACGCCCATCGACGCGACGTCGTCCTCGGAACTGCATCTGCTCGATGGCGTGTAGATCCCACGCCATCGACGCGAGATTGCATAACCTAGCTCACTGTTTGATTTCCACACAGGTGTCGACGGAGTCGCAGAAGTTGCCCGAGTAGCCCGCGCTGTCGCCGAGGCCGAAGAGCGCGACCTTCTTCCCGCTGAGGTCCGCGTTCGGCAGCTCGCTGTAGAGCCAGTCGTCGATGTCCGTGCCTGCGTGAGCGTAGCGTCGACGGCGCGGTGTAGGTGGTTACTCACCGGAGCGCATGTCGTCGGCGCCCGTGTTCCAGGTCGGCGCGCCGCAGATGATGCAGTCCGCCGCCTCCAAGTCCGCCGCGCTGACGTCGGCGATGGGCGTCGGGCTGATGCCCGTCGCGTCGCCGATGTAGCCCGCGATGCGCTCCGTGTTGCCTGCGGGCGGGCGTGTCCGCGACGTCAAATGAAAAATTCGTTCCGAACGTCTGCAAAACGCGGCATGGAGCAATGCTGCCCCGCGCCTGCAATGTGAAGCGTTCAATCTGCACTGGATCGTGCCGCTCATCGTGGCAAAGCCAATCAAGCCGCTCATGATGGTGGTGCAACGCGCAGCATTCGTGCGTTTTGCTCCGGATTTCAAGGTGCGCGCAGTGAATGCCTCAGAGGTGCCAAGGATGCACGCTACAGCGTATAGGCGCAGCATAATGGCGTCGGATATTGCACGTGCGTGAGAGCAGCGCTTTAGCTAGTTTAAACATACTAGTAACGCACCAGACGACATCGTACAGGAAATTGTATACCACGGACATTGCCAGGCGCCCGGTGACGCGTGCTCCCACCGCTCTTGTTGGAGCACAGTTCGGAGGATGTAGGAACAAGCGCGATGGCGGCGGCCAGGAAGGTGGCTCCCAGGGCGTTCGGCCCTAATTCCTGTGCAACATCCGTCGACACGAGCGCCGCTATTTTGTTGTGCGTCTGTAACTAAGCCACTTTGACAACGTCGTCTCAATAGGAGATAGCTCTTCTGCTCGCGGCGGGTCCCGCGTACCCAAATTACAAGAACCACGCCACGCTGCTGGTAAACGCGGTTTCTTCGTTTCCGACGCTCCGTTGTAGACTTCTAGAACTTATGGGGCATCAAGGGCGAGTATTCGCGGGACGCGGATGCTGCATGTGTCACATGGGTACTTATACCTACAAAGGCGCGTGCTTCGGCTTAAAACGACGCGCGTAGCGTTGCTTAGAATGGGGCACGCGCGGGGTCACGCAGAGAGCCAAGCAGCACGGGCCTCGTCGACGGCCCAAATTGGCTTGCTGTGTCCACGTTTTGGCCTCTGACGCTAAGATCCACTGCGCGACGCCGCGTTGCATCCTCAACCCTTCCAAGTACCGCTGCGGGCATTGCAAAGCGATACCAAAGCAAGGGCGTGCACCAAAATTGCCGCACTGACGCTTCGATCAGGCTGCAATCCCGATTGTAGCGACAGTCGGGGCGCCAGCGCCGCTCCCGAGACTCGTCGCCTCGCGCGCCGCCGCCGCATGGCAAAAAACAAGAGAAAGCAGCACACGTCACCGCTTGCACCCCTCACCGCGCGCACCGCAGGTCCACGATGAAGTCCGCCATCCTCGCCCTGGCCCTCAGCGCGCCGGCGTCGGCGCTCGTGCCGACGAAGACGTTCTCGACGCAGCAGCGCACGTCCGCGCGCGCCGCGGCGCCGCAGATGAGCCTGGAAAAGTACGCGGACGAGCTCGTCCAGACCGCCAATTCCATGGTCCTGCCCGGCAAGGGCCTCTTGGCCTGCGACGAGTCGACGGGCACGGTTGGCAAGCGCCTCGAGTCCATCGGCCTCGAGAACACGGAGGCGAACCGCCAGACGTGGCGCAACCTGCTCTTCACGACGCCGGTCCGCGACTCGGTGTCCCATCTTTTCGACCTTCGCGTTGCGTCGACGGCGTCGTCGCGACGCCGCACCGTGGCCGCCAGAGAGTGGACATGTTGAACGACGCACAGGGCATCAACCAGTACATCTCCGGCGCGATCCTCTACGAGGAGACGCTCTTCCAGGACGACCCCTCCGGCAAGCCCTTCGTGGACGTGCTCAAGGCCGCGAACATCATCCCGGGCATCAAGGTCGACATGGGCCTGAGACCGCTCGTGGGCGCGGGCCCCGGCGAGAACTGGTGCACGGGCCTCGACGGCCTCCTGGAGCGCTGCGAGAAGTACTACGCCCAGGGCGCGCGCTTCGCCAAGTGGCGCACGGCGCTCAAGGTCGACGTCGCGAACAACTGCCCGACGGACCTCGCGATCGAGGTCGCGGCCCAGGACCTCGCGCGCTACGCGCGCATCTGCCAGGAGGCCGGCCTCGTGCCCATCGTCGAGCCCGAGATCATGATCGACGGCGTCCACGACATCCAGACGTCCGTGAAGGTCCAGGAGCAGGTCCTGACCACCGTCTACAAGAAGATCCAGGAGAACGGCGTCATGCTCGAGGGCTCGCTCCTCAAGCCCGCCATGGTCGTGCCCGGCGTCGACGCCGCCGACAAGAGCGACCCGACCGAGATCGCGCAGCTCACGGTCCGCACGCTCGAGCGCTGCGTGCCCGGCGCCATGCCCGGCGTGACTTTCCTCTCGGGCGGCATCTCCGAGGAGGACGCCTCCATCTACCTCAACGAGATCAACAAGGTGCCGCGCAAGACGCAGACGCGCCTCACCTTCTCGTACTCGCGCGCGCTCCAGTCGTCCTGCATCAAGACCTGGAAGGGCGAGGCGGGCAACGTCGACGCGGCGCAGAAGCAGCTCCTCGCGCGGGCCCAGGCCAACGGCGAGGCCTCCAAGGGCGAGTACGTCCCGGGCTCGCAGCCGTCCGACGAGGAGTCGCTCTTCGTGAAGAACTACGTCTACTAGGCGCCGGTCTGATCGCTCTCCCCCTCGTTTATCTCCCCTGGTGTTAAAAGCGACACTGTTATATATATGTGTCCTGGGCGCGCGATCGTCGGCCTCTAGTCGTCGCGAGACTGCTCACAACCGTCGAGGCTGAGGCTGAGGCTAGTTACGTCGCAGGGTTCCCCGTACCCCTCCCGCTCCCCCCGGGCCCACCCGTCGATGACAGCTAGTATCAATCTACACTAGCTGGCTGACGAGTTGCTCCGCGGCAGAGAGCACGTGCCGTTCAAACTCGACGCGGTGATTGGCAATCTCGGTCTCAAAAGTGTCAAACGAATCGCTGGTAGAGTCATTTTTTCCGCAGGATCCGTGCACAGCCTCAGCAAGCAGGATCAGCTGCAGCAGCAAGCAGCAAAGCCAATGATCCTCCCGGTCGTCCTCGTCCTCACGGCGGCCGACGCATTTCTCGCGCCGCCACGCGTCCGCACAGTACCAAGCCGCGGCGCCACCGAGGCGCCTGAGCTCGACGACGCCGACCTCTCCGCGCTCTCGACGGCCGCGACGCGGATGCAGCTCGAGCGGCGCTTCTCGCGCAGCGTGACGCGACGGCGGCGCATATATTTGCCCTACGCCGACGCCGCGCGCTGGGCTCGTGGGCTGGGCTTATCGTCACGTGAGGACTGGGAGGAGTGGGTCGGCCTCGGCGAGGGCAAAAACGCCTACGTGCCCAGCCGCCCGGCGGACTACTACGGCGGCCGCGGCGAGTGGGTGTCCTGGGCCCACTACCTCGTCGGCGGCGCCGACGCCGACGCCGCGCCGGCGCCGCCGCCGGAGGTGCTCCCTCAAAATTACTTCGCGGACCTCGACTACGCGGGCGACGCGGTGCCGTGGGACCTGCGCGGCCGGCCGCAGCCCGCCGTCCGCAAGGCGTGGGCCGCGGGCGCTTTCCGCAATTGTCGGGAGATCCTCGACTGCGGCTGCGGCGCCGGCGACAACGCGAACTACCTCGCGAGCCGCGGCCACGCCGTCGTCGGCTTCGACCTGTCGCCGTCGGCCGTCGCCGCCGCGCGCGAGCGGGCCGCGGCGCCGCCGTTCGCCGACTCCATCGCCGACGCGGGCGGGTCCGCGCGCTTCGAGGTCGCGTCGTGCGCGGACCTCTTCGACTCGCCGGTCTACGCGCTGGCCGAGGAGATCGGCGGCTTCCCCGTGGCGCTGGACTCGGCGCTGCTGCACTGCTTCGACCTGTGTAGAATCTTTACATCATCGAGCAGATGCAGTTACGGGGACTGCATCGGATCGATGGCGTGGGGCGTCCGAAATTTGATTTTCACACAGGCCTTGACGACAAGATGCAGCGGCGCTACGTCGCGGAGCTCGCCAAGGTCGTCCGGACCGGCGGCCGGCTCTACGTCGGCTGCTTCAGCGACGCGAACCCCGACCCGTGGTCGAACCCGCGGCGCCTGTCCGAGGCGCACCTGCGGGCGCTCTTCGCGGGGCCCGCCTGGCGCGTCGAGGCCGTCGAGCCCGCGTGGTACGAGCGGCCGCGGGCCCTGAACGAGGGCCACCGGTCGGGCGCCTGGACGATGGCGTGGTGGTGTCGGATTTGTAGGTTGGGGGCTATGTAACAATAACATACTTAACTTGAACTAAGTAAATACCAAACCTAAATGCCGCCTTCATCAGGCCCCAGCTTCATTACGAAAACTCACAAGGGCTACAACCGCGACGGCCGGCCTTTTGAGGTCGAGGACAAGAAAGAGACGGGCGAGGACGGCCTCGCGACGCTGGGCAAGGAGCTGCTGCGGGCGCAAATGAACGGCAAGAAATAGAGCCTTATCACAAAGCCGCGACGACGCGCGTCGCCCCGGCCGGCGCGGGATTCATCGGCAGGACGCGCCCGATGGAAGGAGTCGAGCTGTAGAGCACGCGTAATAACACTAACGTGACGCGTGTTTCGGACGGCTCAAGTAGGCTGCCTCGTGGGGCCCGTGCCCACAGGGTCGACGCTGGGAGTGGCCATGCGCTCTGGGTTTGATCAACCTGCGCGAGGTCGCAGTCTGCATAAAGTCCGCTTGACTTGCCGAAAAGCTGCGCAGCAGCTCGCTGGGAAGGTCGCAACAGCAATCCGCGCAAACCAGACCTCGTTTGGTGCAGTTTAGGCCCAGGACCACCGGATTCATCTTTCGTACGCGCCAACTGCACTCTTATTGCAACACCATGTCTCCTCTCCTAGAATACTTCACCAAGGGCGGCCCGATCAACAAGGAATTGTTCCTAAATACTCTTCAAGCGAACCCGGGCGCGGCGGCCGACGTCGACCCGAAGACCGGCAACACGCCGCTGCACTTCGTCTGCTGCAACGGCGCGCCCCGCGACCTCGTCGAGCCGCTGCTGACCGCAAATCCGGGTGCCGCCGCGACGGCGGACCTCGACGGCTTCCTGCCCCTCGTCGGCGCGCTCAGCTGCGGCGCGGCCGCGGACGTCGTCGACCTCTTACTGGCGGCGCACCCCGGGGCGGCCAGTTGCATGGTCCAAGGCCGCACGCCCCTCCACTACGCCGTGTCCCACGGCTGCGACGTGCGCGTCACCAAGGCCCTCGTCCGCCTCTTCCCGGACGTGTGCGCCTGTGTGGAAATCAAATTTTACGGCGCGTTCGTCCTGAATCGCCGCGTCGACCTCGACGCCATCGACGCGAGACCTGCTCGATGGCGTGGCGATGTCGGTTCCTCACCGCTCGACGGAACCAGCGCGACCGCGTCATCGCCGACTCGACGCCGAGAAATGACTTAGTGAAGAATAGTGCACCCGACACACTGGTTGATTCCCACACAGGCGTGCGCGACGCGCGACGCCGACGGCAACGCGCCCCTCCACTTCGCGCTAGTGCGCTGCGCGGCGCCGGAGGTCGTCGACGTGCTCGTGCGCGCCCGGCCCGGCGCCTGTGGCCAGCGGGGCTTCCTCGGCCGCCTGCCGCTCCAGCTCGCGAAGCTCTACGGCGCGGCCCCATCCACGTTAGAAGTCCTAACGGACGCCTACCCCGGCGCCGCCGACTGCGACAAGCCGGCCATCACGCAGCGCACGACGCCGCCCCGCACCCGGCCGTCGAAGCGCAAGGGCGCGGCCGCGCGCCGGCCGTCGAAGCGCGTCGCGCGCACGGTCACGCCGCCGGACCTGCACAACGTCGTCCCGCCCTTCGACGACGACTACGACGCCCTCGGCCTCGGCGCGGGCTGCGGCTGGCTCGACGACATCTTCGACGAGGGCCACGCGCTCCAGCCGTCGTACGAGGAGTCCCTCGAGGACCTCGGGCTCGACGAGGTCAAGGCGCGCTGCGCGGCGGCGGGCCTCGACACGACGGTGCGCAAGACCGACGGCGAGCCGGGCAAGGGCCGCTTCAAGCGCGTGCTGGTCGCGCGGCTCCTCGCGTCCGCGGCGGCGGCGCGCACCGTGCGCGACGTGTCGCCGGACGCGTCGCCGCGGGCCGTCGCGTGCGTGTGACGGCCCCTCCCTCCTCCTGTCTGTCCTCCCCCCCGCCCGCCGGCCCAGACGGGGCTCCGCGCCGGGCTCTAACCCTTACTCTTTCTCTAGTATACCTCAAATGCCCGTTCCCGACGGCGCGCGCCGCTCCCGTGCGCTCGCCCCATCTATGTTCTTTGTCCGGGGGCATTGATCCCTTGTCCTACGGCGCGCGCCGGTGGCGTGCGGGCCCCGGATTTGAAGACTGCGGCGGTTCCCTACCGCGCACGCCGCTCGCGCGTGGCCCGCGTCGTCGAAAACTGGGGGACCCGATCGTCGCGGCGGTTTCTAGGGCTCTCGACGCAGCCGAGAAGAGTCACACGAGCAGTGAATAAAGGACGTACCAGAGTCCGACTTGGCCGCGCGCGTGCGGCAGCCGAGCACCTCGTACGACTATTGGTGGCAGTGGAATGTCAGCTTGACGGGCTTCCGCGCCGCAAATCCGCAAGGATCAAGCCTAAAACTTCTCTCTCATCAACCTCGAGCAGCTTTTCCTGCGCGATTTCGCTGTCGCGCTGATAAAAGCGACAACACAAAACTCGGGCAGGATTCGAACGAGCTGCACGCGATGCACGCAACGTCAACCACCACGACGCGCCGTCGAGCGCGTCGTGGCCGCGGCGCGGCCGCGTCAACCAGCACGAGAACGTTCGCGCTTCTCGTCCACGCCGCCGCCGCGCTCGCGCCGCGCTCGCCGCCCGTCAACCGGCGAACGACGCTCAAGGGCGTCGCCGGCGCCTGCGCCGTCGCGGCGGCGCCGTCGCCGGCCGACGCCGTCGAGAAGGCGTCGAAGTCGCGGGCGGCCCAGCTCGCCGGCGTCCTCTACGACTGCCGGCGCGGCCTCGCGAGCCCCGCGACGCCCGACGCGCTGACGTCGATGATCAACACGAACGTCCTCGGCGCGGGCGCGCCCCTCACGCGCGGCGTCCTCTGCGTGAGCGAGCGCCACGACTGCTTCGACCACCACCTCGCGCAGCTCTACACGATCAAGCAGCTCCGGAAAGCATTAAGGCAGCGCGAGGACCGGGCCCAGGTCGCCGTCGGCCTCGAGGCCTTCCAGCGCATCCACCAGACGTACCTCGACCGCTACGTGAGCGCGGACCCGAACTACGGCCTCAACGAGCTCTTCCGCGACGTGGACTGGCAGCAGACGTGGGGCTACGACCCGCTGCACTACGCGCCGATCCTCGAGGACGCGCGGCGGACGGGCATGCGCCTCGTGGGCCTGTCGCCGCCCGACGAGCTCCTCGACGCCGTGGCCCGCGCCGGCGGCGTCCGGAACCTCGAGAGCCCGCTCTGGCCGTTCCTGCCTGTGTGGAAATCAAAATTTACGGCGCGTTCGTCCTCCACGCCATCGACGCGAGCACCCGACGCACTGGTTGATTTCCACACAGGTTCCTGCCCGAGGGCGGCGTCTGCAACGACAACGCGCCGGGCCGCGTCGAGCGCCTCTACGGGTCGAGCGTCGACGCCGAGCGCCTGACGGCGGTCCAGAACTTCCGCGACGAGTACATGGCCGACGCCGCCGCGCGGCACTACGACGCGAAGAAGACGCGGGACGGCTGGCTCGTGCTCCTGGCGGGCCAGCGCCACGTCGCGAACCGCGACGGGCTGCCGGACCGCGTCGCGCGGCGCGTCGCGCGCGCCGCGTCGACGCCGGCGCACGGCGACGCCGTCTTCCGCGGCGTGCACACGATCCTCCCGGAGACGACGAACTTCCCCGTCAAGCTGGCCTGCCTGCCGTCGTCGACCTACGGCGACGTCGTCTGGCTCCAGCCGAAGAGCGCCGACTTCGACCCCTCCAAGGTGAACCGCGCGCCGCGGCCGGCGAAGAGCCGCGCGTAGTCGCCCCCTTCCCCCCTCGTAAGTGTTGCTTGTGTTTTTCTTCCCGGTGCCACGAGTGTAAGGACTTTGACACTCTAATCATATGCTTCGGCGGCGTTTTCCGGCATCGAGGCGGCAAGGGACGCAAAACCCGGAGCTAGCGTGATCGACATACTAGCAAATTCAAAGATACGCTTCGATAGCATCAAAAGAATGACCCAAGTTCAGAACACATCCTAGTCGTTCGCCGAGACCAAATATTTCAGAGTAGCGGCCCGGGAACATACCCTCGCGCCTCCCGGAAGGCACCGCCCGCGACATTCGCGGATGAGACTTGCGGCTTGTCAAAGTAGACCAGCGATTGATGCCGCCATCTACCGTCCGAATGGGACATCATATCAACTCCAGCCCAGTTTTCATACATGATCGACGGAACCGGAGCCGACGGCCCGCGCTCGGAGGGCGGGAAAAGAATTCTACTAGACAACTCCCGAGTTTATGTTCGTTTCCTTCCGTTTGGTAGTGGTAGAGGCCATCTAGGCCGTTTGAACAACTACTCATCTATTAAAGGTTCTCCGTTAGAGCCGCGCGAATCGGCATCTCGGCGACTTCGCGTTTACATAAAGACGAGCCACTATCCTAAACCTGCGAGTATCAGCGACGCCACCATCCAGATGGACCATAACGCCGTTGTTCTATTCACGATCGACCGACTTGCCCGTTCTCCGCGGACGACGGTGCGTAGACGGAGCACCGGAAAGGCCCCAGACCGGTGGTTTATAAAATAAATTTGAGTTTCAGGCGGTTCGGTTATGGGACGGGCCAGGTAACCGGCCTGACTGCCTACTACATTGCTCCGAGACCCCAAGATGCTCGGCGCGCCTCGGCCAACTCCCGAGCCCACGATCTCGTTAATTGGGGCATATATCCCGGACCTGCGACCATCAGCGCGTGTACCATCACCATGGACCATGACGCGATCGTTTGTTCCATGATCGACGGACTTACGCGAGGTCCAGATAAAGATGTTCACGTCCCGAGCGTGGGCAGCCAAAAGTACCCTTCTTATGATGTAGATGTCATGTACTTGTAATTGACTATCGCTGGGGTAGTATGGGGTCCGACGAAACCGCTATCACGAGTCCTGGGGGCCCTCGGGTAATTGACGTTTTTGACGGGAACGGGGCGCCATCGGGCCCAAATTGCACACTTTTTTCGGGGCCAGCTCGGCTCGCGGACGCCCTCCGGGATAGGTCTGGGGTCGGGTAGTCGCCTGCACCGCATGCGCGAGAGCTTGGAGCTCTCCAGCGAGCTCTGGATCCAAAACTTTGGGGGATTATGGTAGCTGTCCACGCACTGCCATGAACCTAGCATATGTATCTACCGATGGAAGCTGCCGCGCATGCGGTGTAGGCGCTTGCACGTGTATAGTACCGACCCTAGGCGACCCCAGGGAGACCTCAAGACCACGAATTGACAGATTTCGGCTGGCGCGGCCGCCGTGGACCATGGCGGCATCGTCGCCGCGAATAGTAAACACATGCTTTTTCGGCCCCCAGGAAGTGTCCCATTGATCTCTTTGGACCAGTAGCGAACCAAACGACTCAGGGACGGCTGCATTGAGGTCGCATCCAACACCCCCCCCTAACTGCTTGCACGCGCCATCCTCGATTTGACGCACATCCGCTGTCGTCCGAGTGCTCGCGGTGCCGCAGCGCAACTCAAACACTGAGACGTGCTCCGACGCGCTGTACCCATCGCTGTTGCAGCGATACTCGAAAATCGCGTCGCTCAACGCTCAAACAGCATCTCTTGGCACATCCAGGACACAAAATATGAAAGTGCAGCGCCTCGTCGTCGTCCTCTTCGCCAGCGCTGCAGCGCTCGTCCCGAGCCGCCGCGCGCCGCCGCGGCCGAACAAGCCGACGGCGCTCTACAACGCGATCAAGGCGCCGTTCGAGAGCCCGCACGCGCAGCAGTACGTCGTCTGCGCGCGGCGCGCCATCGACGACGGCGCCTTCGACACGGCGCGCAAGACCTACGCCTACTACCACGAGCGCCACTCGCTGCGCCACAAGCGCGACGCGGCGAAGATGGTGCTCCGCTGGGCGCTGCTCGAGCAGCGCGCGCTGAACGCGACGGGCGCGCGCGCGGTCTTCAAGCTCGGGGCGCGCGTCGTCCACGACGAGCTCCGCAACGGCGACGCCGACCTGCGGCGCGCGGCGGCGACGCTTTTTTGCAGCTGGGGCCTCGCCGAGTACCGCCACCAGCACGAACTGGGGTCCAAGAACGCGCGCGACCGCGCCACGGCGCTCCTGCGCCACGCGACGACGCTCGACGAGAGCAAGGCGCCCGTCCTGAAGTGGCGCATGTTCTCGGCCACGGAGGAAAAACCACCGACGGAGACGAAGAAGAAGAAGAAGATGGTGCCGCCGCCGCGGCGCACGCCCATCAACCAGTTGCCGGCCGAGGGCAGCGCGGACGACCCCTTCGCGCTCAACGTCTGGAAGCGGCGCATCCTCGAGCGCTTCGCGCGGTTCCACGACGACCTGCTGAGCGCCTGCGAGCGCGACGACGCGGCCGCGGTGGAGGCCGCGTGCAAGGTCCTCGAGACGCGGAACGGCAAGCGCTGCCCGGGGCGGTCCAAGGACCTCGTCGGCGCCTGGACGCTGCGCTGGGCCGCGGGCGCGCGGGCGGCGCGCGAGCCGCTCGTCGTGCGCGGGCCCGGCGGCGTCGACGCCGTGCCCGACGGGCCGGGCAGCCCCAAGGACCCGTTCCTGGACGTCGGCGCGGCCTACGAGTGCGAGGGCCTCGCCGCGGGGCTGACGCCGCGGTCGGACCGGGCGCTCGCGCTGGACGGGGCGCGCGGCGCGCCGGCGGCCTTCGACTGCACGTACCTCGACGAGCGCGTCTGGATCGGCCGCGACGACCGCGGCGCGGCCGTCGTCTTCGCGCGCGAGCCGTGAGTAGGGACCACATGTTTTACTCTCTAGGGAAGCGGGGACGCTCCTTGCGAGGAATATGCGGCGCGTGAGCTCCCCTTTGTGAGCATTTGTATGATCTACTGGGTGCAAGACGGTCACTTGTCGCGTCGACGGCGTCATGGAGGATGGCGAAGCTTCCACGTTACCCGTACACAAGCTCAGGCTCAGGCTAGTTACGTCGCGGGGTCCCCCGTACCCCTCCCGCTCCCTGGCTAGTGTCTTACATGTCGCTAGCGCGATTAAACTCACGACTCATGCTGGACGTCGCGGGTCCCTACCTTGCGCCTGAAATAAAACAACCCGAATCAAAGGCTCCACGCACGCGTGCGCCGATCCGCGAAGCTGTCTGACGAGCACGAGTCTGCGAGGAGAGTAGCAGCACAAGCATGCGCAAGTGGGTCCTCGGCGGCTGCCTGTGCGTCGCGTCGACATCGAACAATCCCTGCGACGAGGCCGTCGCGGCGGCGAAGGTAATAGACGTCCACGCGGCGCAGAAGCACCTCGCCGTCGCGCGCGAGCACGACCTGCCCTGCGTCGCGGACGTCGGCGCGTGGGCGCTGCGCGTGGCCCAGGCCGGCCAGCGCGCGGTCGAGCAGGGCGACGCGCGTCGGGCGCCGCCCCTCCTCGGCGCCGCCTGGGCGCTCGCGCCGATCGACGAGTCGCTCACGGCCAAGTACATTACCGCTCTCGGCTTCGCGGACGCGCCGGAGCGGACCGCCAAGGACGCCTTGCCGGACCGCGCCGCCCGCGTGCTGGACGACGCCATGGCGCGCGGGGTGTGGAGGGACCCGCTCCAGCGGCCGGGCGAATTCGACGCGGCGCTGCCGTCGCTGGGCGGCTGGCCGGAGGCGTCGCCGCCCGTGCGCGCGTGCATCGCCGACCTGGAGCGCGCGTACGCCGAAAACGGCGCCGCGTTCCGCGCCGAGGCGCTCGCGCTCCTGGAGGCGCGGGGCTACGAGGCGCACGAGGGCCTCCAGGACCCGGCGAAACCGAAATGGTCCTACGCCGACGTCGACGACTCTACGTTAGAGGTGAGCCGGCCGACGATCGACAGGGCGGTGGCGGCCTGTGTGGAAAGCAACCAGTGCGTCGGGTGCACCCGACAATTCTTCACTAAGTCATTTCTCGGCGATGATGCGGCCGTCCTGGCTTGGTCGAGCGGTGAGAAACGAGCACCACCATGCTATCGAGCAGGCATCGCGTCGATGGCGTGGAGGTCGACGCGACCACTCAGCACGAACGCGCCGTAAAATTTTGATTTCCGCAGGTGGCGGCCGTGAGGCGGACGTGCGGCCTCCAAGCCGCGGGGATCTCGCGGCTCGAGCCTGGCTCCGCCATCCGGCCGCACACGGGCCCGACGAACCGCCGCTGGACGCTGCACCTCGGCCTGGTCGTCGACGCGGCCGACGTCGAAAGGCTCACGCTGACGGTCGCGGGCACGGCGCGGGCGGGCGCCTGGGTCCAGGGGAAGGTCGTGCTCTTCGACGACTCCTACGAGCACGACGTCGTCCACGCGGGCGCGCGCGACCGCGTCGTCCTGGACCTGTCCGTCGACCACCCGTCCTTTTTCCTCCGGGGCGGCCGCGGCGAGCTCTAGTAGGCGCGTAATTCTGTTGTGTGTTTGACCTCATGCGCAGCATTTTTAAGTGCGGCGCGGGGGGTGGGGGTGGGAGTTACGCGAGCAGGAGCGCGAGGACGGCTGCGGCGACGCCGAGGGGCGTCGCGGCCGCGCCGTCTGAGCCCTCCGCGGGCGCGGGCGGCGCGACCACGGGCGGGGGCGCGGCCGTTGGCTTCGTCGTCGGCGCGACCGGCGCCGCCGTCGGTGCGGGCGAGGGCGCCAGCAGCGCGTAGCCGCGGGTCCCGTCGCGGAGGCACGCGTCGTCGGCGGCGCGAACGGCCGCACCGTCGGCGCCCTCAATCTCGATGACCTTCATCATACCTTGATCCGAATGGACATAGTTGTGGCAGTGGACGACCATCGGCCCGGCGAAACGGTCGGTGTAGAACCGGAGGCCTGCGCTCCGCGAGGGCTCGAAGAGCGTGTCGTGCCAGTCGCCAACGCGGAAGTAGTTCGCGTCCCGCGCGCCGATGCTCGTGAGCTGGAAGTGGTTCACATGGAGGTGTATGGCATGCTCGTTGAGCGAGTCCGCGACGACGTCCACGAGCGTGCCCGCCGGCACCCGGTTCCATCGCTTGTCTGGTTCCTCAGGGAACCCGCCGCCCCAGTCGCCCACGCTGAGGAAGAGAGTCGCGTCCGGCGTCTCGGCGCGCGTGTCGCTCAGGTAGCACGGCCGCTCCGTGGCGACTCGCCCCACGCCTGGGACGACGGGCGCCGCGCCGCACGCCTGGGACGAGGGCGTCGCGTTCTACGCCGGGTCCCTCGAGGGCGAGGCCGGCACGGGCTCCGGCGGCCAGCTCCTGCACAACCTCGCGCAGAAGCGCTGCGGCCGCATGGACACGTGCGACGCCGACGGCATGGCCGAGGCGAACGTGGAGATCTACAAGCTCTTCGACCAGGGCCGCGACGAGATCCAGGCCGAAAAGTGCGAGGAAGCGGCGGCCACGCTCAAAAAGATCATCCCGCTCATGACGCTGCCGCTCGTCCAGGGCACGGTCGAGTACGCGTACAAGTCGGACCCGAAGTCGACGTACGACTGCAAGCACCAGGCCGAGGGCGAGCGGGACTGCCTCAAGGAGTGGGCCGAGGGCTGGGCCTTCGCGGCGGCGGCGCTCCCGCAGATCGCCAAGTGCGACGCCGACGCCGCCGAGGTCGTCCGCAAGAACCTCGAGGTGCCGCCCGCGGGGGGCAAGGCGGGCGACCAGGTCCCGGACGGCTACATGAAGGTCAAGGAGGCCGTCGAGGGCACGTACGAGTGCCTCGGCATCACGTGCGAGCAGGTCGGCGTGTTCGACGCGGAGAATTCCGGCATGGAGGTGTGCACGGGCGGCGGCAGCTCCGACGCCGCGCTGGGCCTCCGCGCGTCCCTCCTCGCGGCGCTCGCGGCGCTCGCTGCCTACGCGCTCTAGACGCGACCGCGCCCTTCCCTTCCCCACGACCTACTAAAAACGCATCAGCGCGTTAGAAGTTCCCTAGCAGATCGTACGCTAGATAGAGCATACATACTAGTCTTACTCAGGGCGAGAGGCACTCAGCAGTGCTTTTGCGCGCGCCGCGACGCAGCCAAACGGCTTGGGGCTGCCAGCACGCAACTTCACGCCAGTCAATTTCATGGGGGATGACGGCTGCGCCGCGGGCCGGGGCGCGACGCCGTCGGAGATCGTGTGGGTGCTCGCCCCGGTCATAGCAATCGTCTGCGCCATGGCCTTCTTCGGCGCGCGGCGCTTCGGGCTGATCGGCGGGCGCCCGGCGGCGGCGGACCGGCGCCCCGAGGCGTTCGCCGCCGACCTGGTCGTCTCGCACCCCCTGAAGGTCATCGCCCTCAACGTGTGGCTGATCACTGCGCTGTCGGTCCTGTGTGGAAATCGATTGGATCGTGGGAGGTGATTTCCACACAGGTCAGTCTCGGCCTTCGTCGACGTCGGCTGCGGCGAGCTGCGCGAGTCCATCGACGTGCTGCTGGACGTGGACGCCTACACGAAGGCGGACAATCGCGCGTCGGAGTGGTACTCCGCGTTCGAGGCCGCGAAGGCCGACACGCGGTACTGTACCGGGAGGTTGACGCGGCGGCGCCTCGGGGAGTCGTCCGGCGCCCGCATCGACACGCTCACGCTGGTGTACCTGCGGAAACCGCTGCACCAGGACGCTATTCGGTCGCCCGCGCTCCACGACGCGCAGCGGGTCGAGAAGGATTTGATCCTCACCGTCTTTGGGGGCCAGGGCTGGCGCGACCACTGCCTCCCCTTGCACTGGAACGACACAGCTTCTTCACGAGTCTGCGCGCCCTGGGCGCGCGACTCGAGCGTTCCCTACTACTGGACGGGCTCGGGACTCACGACGGACTCGAAATTGCGAGACGTGGAACAGGTCACGACCTGGATGGCCCAGACGGGCGTCGGCAACGCGTTCTTCTCGGCGAATTTTGGGACCGTCCGCCCGGGGTCGGAGATTGTGCGCTCCACGTTCACGTTCTTGGCCACGGACGAGGTCGAGTTCAAGACGTGGCTCGTCGACCACGTCTGGCCGAAAATACTCCAGGAATGGGAGACGTCGTCGTCGTCGATGCGGCTGCTGTGGCTGCAGGGCGACATCAACGACGCGGAGGTGGCGTCCGCGCTGGGGCTCGACATGGTGCTTTGCGGCATCGCGCTGGTGCTTGTGTTCGCGGCGCTCATCGCGCACATGCGCTCGCCGGTGCTGGCGATCGTCGCGATGGGCCAGGTCCTGGTGTCGATCCCCGTCGCGCAGTACTTCTACCTGCGCGTCTTCGACGTCTACATCATCTACCTGCTGAACTTTCTCAGCGTGTTCATCGTGGCGGGCATCGGCGCCGACGACGCGTTCCTGTTTTTCGACACGCTCGCGCAGACCATGGTCGAGCGGCAGCACAAGCGGGACGGGCTCCGGCGCGTGACGGCGCTCCAAGACTACAAGGGCGACCGCAAGGACGAGCTGAGCTTCAAGACGGGCGACGTATTGATCGTCGAAGACGAGGCCGGCGACGGCTGGTGGCGCGGCCGCCTGGCCGTCGGCGTCGGCAAGTTCCCCGCAAGGTACGTCGCGCCCTGCGAGGGGCCGCGGCGTGTCACTGCGATCGTCGACCGTAGTCCCCGATGTCGTACGGAAGAGGGCGAGCTCTTCTTCCAGACGGGCGCCAATATCCTGGTGGAGGACGACTCGGACGCGACGACGTGGCGCGGGTCCCTCGAGACCGGGGGCGCCTCCGGCCGGTTCCCGGCCGCGAACGTCGTCGGCGGGAAGCGCTACAAGGCCAGGTTCGACTGCGACGCCGACGCGCCCGACGAGCTCGGCTTCTACGAAGGCGACGTCATCGAGGTCTCCGATCAATCGGACCCGGACTGGTGGGTCGGGTCCCTAGTGCACGCCAAGGGCGTCTTCCCGGCGACGCACGTGGCCGCCGACGACGAGACGGAGGCGTTCGACGCCGTCGGGCGCCACGCGCTCGCGGAGGCGTACCGGCGCGCCGGCGCGTCGATGGCGACGACGTCGGTCACGTCGGCGGCCGCCTTCTATGCGCTCGCCGTGTCGGAGCTGCCAGCGATCCAGGCGTTCGGCATCTTCACGGGCACGCTCATCATGGTCAACTTCGTCCTCGTCGTCTCGGTCTTTCCCGCCGTACTGGTCCTCTTCCCGCGCTCGCTGCGCGCGGGCCGCCCGAAGCCGGCGGAGCTTCCCATCGTGGACGCGGAGAACGCGACGCCGGCGCCCGACCGGCCCCAGAAAGACGTGCTCAACCCCCTGGTCCGGGGCCTCGGCCAGAACGTGCGGAAGTTCCTCGACCGGCCAGCCGTCAAGTACGTGACGAGCTCGCTGCACGCCGCGCAGGAAAAAGTTGGAAGGGGTCTGGACCGCGTGTCCGAGGCGATCGCGCCCAGCTCGAAACGCGGAAGGTTCCTCGACCGCGACCGCGCGGGAGGCTCGCGGTGGCGCCAGACGCTCCAGGCAGAGGTTGACGCCGGCAAGATGGGCTGCCTCGACCGCTTCTTTGGCGTGAGCCTACCCGGCATTCTCGTAAAGCGCGCGGGGCTGATCGCGGTGCTCACGGTCGCGATGTTGGTCGCCGCCGCGCTGAGCGTAGGGCTCGTCGCGTCCGTCGACTACGCGCCGCCGCGCTTCTTTCGGCGCGACCACAACCTGGGCCTCGTCTATCAAATCCGGGACAAGTACTTCCCGGCGGACGGCGGCGTCGCGACGCTGCTCGGGGAGGCCGCCGGCGACGAAAACTACGAGTACGGTTCAGCGACCCAGCGCGGGACGGGTGGCTACGACGAGACGCAGTGGAGCCCGCAGTGCTCCGACAAGGTCGGCACGAACGGCGAAATATGCTCCGGGCACGGCACCTGCGCCCACACGACCGGGTTTTGTCAGTGTTACGACGGCTACATGGGCTTGATGTGTGATTCTCTTGACGAGGAGTACACGGAATCGCCAGTGTCATCGCCGCCGACGGTAACGCCCCGCCCGACGCCGACGCCGGTGCCAACGGTCAAATTCGGCGCACCGACGCCAAGCCCGAACGCGGCGGTCGCGGGCCCGTCGACGACGCCTGCGCCGGCGGCGGGCGCCGCGCCCGCGCCCGCGCCCTCGCCCGCGTCGCCCTCGCCCGCGTCGCCCTCGCCCGGCTCGCCCTCGCCCGGCCCTCCCTCGGGGGATTCGGGAGGCGGTGCCGCTTCGGTGTGCAGCGAGAACGCGTGCGGCCGCTGCTCGTGCAACTCGAATGGCTGTCAGACGGCAGATGGCGCGTGCGATTGCTTCCCGGACTACCGTGGCGATAAATGCGAGTTCTATTACCCCTTCGACCTCCAGCACACGATCACGCTAGACGTCGTGCAGGGCGTGCGGTCGCGGCCCGGCCGCCAGTCGGACGCGCATCCGCACGGCCGACCGCGGTACTGGCGGTCGTACGACTGGTCCAACCCGAACGTGCAGATCTTCGCGCGCGACGCGTGCGCCGACCACGCCAAACACTCGCATCTCAAAATGCGCCGCGAGGACTCGGCCTGTATTGTTGAAATATTCGAAGCCTCCTGGCTCGTCCCGAAGCAAAAGGCGTTGCCGCTCTCGCCGTTTGAGTTCGAGACGGAGTTCCTGGCCTACGTCGACAGCAACCCCACGGTAGGCCTTGGCGGTGACTCGATCCTCGACTACGTCGGCGTCGACTGCGACGCCGGAGGCGCGCGGACGGTCCGCTGGATGCGGGACCGAATCCTCTTGGACGTGCGGCCGGACGCAGCGCTTTCGACGCGCGCCGAGATCTACCGGAACTGGGTGCGGTACCTGCGCCGCCGCGACCACGGAAAGCCGCACGGCGCCACGCGCTCGGTGCTCTCGTCCAATAACTATGTGCTCACGGCGCTGGTCGGCGGCGTCATCCGCGACACATTGATCGGCGCCGCCGTTGCGCTCGCGTGCGCGTACCTCTGCGTCCTCGTCGCGTCGGGCTCGCTCGGCCACACGACGCTCGTCTTCTCGCTGGTCGTCGCCGAGTGCCTCGTGCTCACGTTCACGGTCACGTGCCTGCTGGGCTACGAGATCGGCATCATCGAGGCGGTCTCGATGCCCATCTTCCTGGGTCTGTCCATCGACTACTCGTTCCACGTCGACCACGCCTACCGCGTCGCGGCGCACGACAACCCCAACGCCGAGCCGGCGAGGCTCGTGCGGCGCGCGCTGGAGACCGTCGGCGCTCCAGTCTTCGCGGCGGCGTTGACGACGTTCTCGTCGACGTTCGTCCTCATCTTCGCGCGGCTCCTGCCGTTCTCGAGGCTTGGCGTCATCGCGTCGATCAACACGACCTACGCGGCCCTGACGGCCCTCGTCGTCCTCCCGTGCTTCCTGCACCTGATGCCGTGCCTCCGGCGAGAGCAGGGCTGTTGGCAACGACCGCGGCCAAAACTACAGAAGCTCGCGCGGCGCTCGCGTAGCCTTCTGCGCAGCCTCAGCCCGGCGCCCCGCCCCCGGACGCGGCCGGCGGATCTCGAGATGAAGCTCGTCAAAATCACGCCCGGCGTATGAGATTAAGTGCACCGCGGTCAGAATAGAACATACACCTGGGAACACATAGTTCCATACGACGGAGGCCCCATCCAGCCCCCGGCGGCTTGCGGAGGGTACTAGGGTGCCAGCCCGAGGGCGCTGTTCTCTCGCATTTATCACGCCGGTCCAAAAGGGCTACTACTAGTTGTGTGAGCTCGTTGGCGTGGCGCCGGAGCCGATATGCTTCCTGCCGAAGACATCCCCCGGCTTCCTGTCCTGGGGGCGCCACTCCCCCGTCGAGGGACGTGGCCCGTCGTGGGCGTCGCCAGCACAAGTTTGCGCCAGCCCTGGGCGTCCTCAGGTCCTACTAGGCTATGTCCACTACCTCCGCTAAGGCCAGCAGCTACACGGCCACCCGGGCACTAAGGGGGGGGGGCGCGCGCGCGAGGGGGGGTTGGAAGTAGGGGGGCTACGCGATAAACGCAAGCGCGGCGCCGGCCAGCGCGGCGCCGGCGACTTCGCCGGCGCGGCGCGCGGCCGCGTCCGACATCGGAACGGCGCTGTTGGAATCCGCACAGTTCGAGAATTCGCAGAACGTAGGCCGCGGCGTCTGCGGCGACGGCGTTGGCGCGGGTGCCGGGGGGTCCGCACACGCGTCCATGCCCGAGTAGACGATGCCGCTGGCCTGGAATTCACCGACGTCGGCGCAGGTGATGCCGAGGCACGCGTAAACGCTCTCGACGGCGGTCTTCACCGCCGCGACGCCGTCCTTCATCGGCTCCGCCGCCTCGACGTCGAGGTTGTCTCGGATAGTCGTGGCGGCCGCCGCGTCACACTGAGCAATCTGCGGGAGTACGGCCGCGGAGAAGGCCCAGCCCTCGGCCCAGGACTTCGCGCAGTCCTTGCTGTTGGTAGCGTCGTTGGTGGCGACGGTGGCGGCGTCATTTCCGGCCTGGCCGGCGCACGAGTCGCCGTTCACCGGGTCTGCCTTCCACGCGTACTTCAGCAGGCCCTGTGTGTGCATTTATGATTGATGAGAGTTGCGGTCGCGTCCACGAGATCGCACGACCCCCACGCCATCGAGCAGACAGCTTTCGCGTCTATAGCCTCGCCGAAGGCGCGAGAAGGGAGTTCCGACACCGACGGCGCGCCTGGACGAGCGGCACGGTCATCTGGCTGACGATGCTGTGGAACGAGGCGGCGAGGCGCGCGTCGTCGCAGTAGGTCCCCCCGTGGATCGTCAGGTCGCGGCCCAACGTCGAGTGCTCGTTCAAAATGCGATCGTTGACGTTGGCGAGGGTGCTGCTGTCCGCGCCAGTCGCGCACGTCCCGAAATCCGCGCAGCGCTTCTGTGCGAGGTTGTAGAGGAGGTTACCCGTGCTGGCGACGTCTGCCGGGACAGACGTCTGGCCCTCCATTGACCCGACGTAGTGGGCCATACCCTTGTCCCAGTCGTTCGTGGAGCACTGGCTCCGTCCCACGTCGAACGAGTGGGCCGCGTACATCCAGACGCCCTGGTAGGCGATGCCCTTCTTGATGAGCTCCTTCCTCATCGCGTCCGGGAGCGAGCCCGTGTACGCTCCCTCGACGAACGCGTCGGCGTAGTCGTACCCGTTGTTCCAGTAGTCCTTGTAGACGGGCCACCACTTGTCGCTCGCCATGGAAGTCGCACCCGGCTTGGACAGGCTCGCGAGCGTCTGGACTCCGTTGGTGCCGCCCTGGTACTTGGCCATCGCGCCGGCGAGGTCGTCGGCCGTCAGTTCTGCGAGGATCTCTTCCATGTCGAGGTCGATCCGGGCATCGGCCTCCACATTGGTCTCCGGGCGGTAGGTTGTGAGAAGAGGGTAGCTCCTGCGTGGGGGCGGCGAGGGTGGCGGCTCCTGCGGGGGCCGGCGGGCCGGCGAGGGCGCGCGAGACGCACCCGAGAGCAGGGCTGGCCGCGAGGGCGCATGCGAGCACCGCGCGAAAGGTCCGCCCCATCATCTTGGCTTGTTGAGTGTGGCGGCGCTTCCTTGAGCAGCGGCGGCCCTCCTGAGTCAAACAACCCGCACAGAAACTCGACACATGTACAGCAAGCAAGCATACTTAGCCTGGACTGTAGTGCTCACAATTTCGCTGAGCCCGGACAGCTCGGACGGCTGAGTCCCGGCGGCAACTTGAGCGATGCCCGCCGCGCCGTCCGGACCGTGGTCACGAAAACCACCTAGCATCAGTGCAAAGGGTTTCGGACTCCTTATGCGGGAGTCCGGGGCCTAGCATCGGGGGGGGGGGAGGCGGTACTTGGCGGGGACGGCCCGGGCGGGGGTCCTCAAACTCAAAGGAGGAGCGCCGCACCCGCGGCCGCGGCCGCGGCGCCGAGCGCGAGCGCGGGCGCCGTGGCGTCGTCCGAGGCGGGCGCCTCGCAACCGGCCACGGGGATGGGCGCGGCGGTGGCGGGGAAATTGGCGGAGCACGTGGCCAAAGCCGGCTTCGCGGGGATGGCGGTGCACGCTTCCGCGCCAGCGTAGACGACGCCGCTGCTCTGGAACGCACCGATGTCGGCACAGGTCACGCCCAGCTTGGTGTAGCAAGATTCGATGGCCGTCTTGACGGTGGCAAAGCCGCACTTCATCGGCTCGTTCGCCCCGGCGTCGAGGTTGTGGCGGACCACGGAAGCCACCTCGGGGTCGCACTGGTCGAGCTGCGGGAGCAGAGCCGCGGCGAACGCCCAGCCCTCGGTCCACGACTTGACGCAATCGTCGCTGGCGGTCAGGGCGGTCTTGCCGGCGTCGGCGGAGCAGTCGCCAGCGTTCGCCGGGTCCGCCTTCCACGCGTACTTGATCGTGCCCTGGATGAGCGGGATCGTCATCTTCTTGATAATATCATCGATGACGGGCTCGGCACCGGCGCAGTCAGCGGCAATGATTTTGTCGCGGCCACTCTTGAAATCGGTAACAAGTCCGACGTTCGCCTTGGACGGACCGGTGGTGTCGAGGGTGCCGAAGTCTTTCCCGCGCTTCTCCGAGAGCTCCCAAATCAACGTGCCCTCCTTCTGAAGGCCCGTGCCTTCCATGGCCGAGTCGGCCGCCGTCGCCGCGACCAGAGAGCCGGCGTAGAAGGCCCAGCCCTCGTCCCACGCGTGCGGCGCGCCGCCGGTCGGGGTCGCGTCGTTGGCGGTGATGTCACCGGCGTAGCAGTCGCCGATGGCGTCCTCAAGCTCGTGGAGCACGTACATCCAGACCGCCTGGTAGTTGGCGCCCTTCTTCATGAGCTCGGCCCGCCCGTTGTCTTTGACGTTCGTGTAGGTATTCGTGACGAACGAGTCCGCCCACGCCCAGTCGTTCCAGTAGCAGGCGTAGATCGGGGGCAACTTCTCACCGTACTTGCCTCCGTCCGTGCCCCGGAGTTTGGCCGTAGAGTAATCCTTCGTCGCGAAGCCCTTGAGCGTGCGGATCGAATCGGACTTGCGGGAGTTGCCATAGGCGGCGCCCGCCGCGCAGCCGGCGCCGTTGTCGTTGGCGTTCACGCATGTCCCGTTGCCGCCGAACTCGTAGATGCGGAGCGCCTCGGCGAAGCCGGCGGTGGTCTTATACCCGACCTGTTTCTCGAACTCCTCCATGTCGAGGTCGATCATCGCGTGGGGTCCGACGTCCGAGGCGGAGTCGTAGCCGGCCATCGACTGGTGCGAGCTGCGCGGGGGGGGAAGTGAAAAAAGACGCGCGGGGCTCGGCGCTGTCGACGCACCCAACCTGCGCGGCAGCGCCGCCCAAGAGGGCAGCTACGAGGGTGATGCGCAGCATGTTTTAGGTGCTTTGCGGTCGGTTTTAGCGGTCGCTGCCCAGAGAAAACAGCGCCAGCTCTTTTTTAGCACTTTTGGCACGTGCGCACGTGCTTGCCCCGCACTTTTCTGCCGCAGAACCCGAGGCGCACGAGAGAGTCCTATAGGTAAGATACTATATATGAGGATCATTACGGCCAAGATAAGACGGCATACAAGGCCTCGGCCGTTTCTAAACATACGCTTCGCCACTACAGGCCAACTCCTACGAGGGGGTTTAGTCCCTAGTCCCTAGCATAAGCTCCCCCCAACTCCTGCGCTTTACCGCACCCAAGTAAAAGGCACCTACAACCGAGAGAATTACAAAACCGCCCAAAGATCGTACAACCTGGACGGGCCAAGTACCCTCAGAGCTCGCTCTGTGGTTTTCCACTGCGCGCGCGCAGGGCTGGGTGGTCGATGGACAGGTCCAGGACGACGCGGTCGCGCGCGCCCGCGTGGACGACGTCGTGCTCGTAGGAGTCGTCGAAGAGCACGACCTTCCCCTGGACCCAGGCGCCCGCCCGCGCCGTGCCCGCGACCGTCAGCGTGAGCCTTTCGACGTCGGCCGCGTCGACGACCAGGCCGAGGTGCAGCGTCCAGCGGCGGTTCGTCGGGCCCGTGTGCGGCCGGATGGCGGAGCCAGGCTCGAGCCGCGAGATCCCCGCGGCTTGGAGGCCGCACGCCCTTTTTAGGGCCGCCACCGCCCTGTCGATCGTCGGCCGGCTCACCTCTAAGGTAGAATCGTCGACGTCGGCGTAGGACCATTTCGGTTTCGCGGGGTCCTGGAGGCCCTCGTGCTGCTCGTAGCCCCGCGCTTCCAGAAGCGCGAGCGCCTCGGCGCGGAACGCAGCGCCGTCTTTGGCGTACGCGCGCTCCAAATCGGCGATGCATGCACGCACGGGCGGCGGCGCCTCCGGCCAGCCGCCTAAGGAAGGCAGCTCCGCGTCGAACTCGCCCGGCCGCTGGAGCGGGTCCCTCCACACCCCGCGCGCCATGGCGTCGTCTAGCACGCGGGCGGCGCGGTCCGGGCTGTCGTATAGCATCAGCGCCGTGTAGTACTTCGCAGTGAGCGGCCCATCGTCAGGTGCGAGCGCCCAGGCGGCGCCGAGGAGGCGCGGCGCCCGACGCGCGTCGGACGCGCGGTACGCGTCTTGGCCGGCCTTGGCCACGCGCAGCGCCCACGCGCCGACGTCCTCGACGCAGGGCAGGTCTTGCTGGCGCGCGACGGCGAGGTGCCGCTGCGCGGCGTCCACGTCGAGACGCTGCGCCGCCGTGATAGCCTCATCGCAGGGCGATGCTGCGGCGGCGGGGCAGCAGCAGCAGAGGACCGCCGCGGCCCTGCGCATGCCTTGGCCTCACGCACCCGTCTGAACAATCAGGTGGCTGCCGAGAGAAACGCCCGGGCAGGTGGGCAGCCGGACTTCCCTGAAGTCCAGTCCACGATTGTGCTCGTGATCGATCGAGCGCGCTCGGGAGCTACAAGCTCGGCTCCCCTCCCTCGGGGGGCATTAGAGCTATGTAGGAGAGCTATGTAGCATCAGACTCAGCACCTACGGGTTTCACAGACAAGCCCCTGATTCGAAACTTCTGGGATTCCGCAATATGGGACGGGCTAAGGGGGGGTCTCTCATTCTATCGATTTCTAAAAATAAATGAGGACGATATATGCGCTTAAATTAAAGAAGGAGCAGGGCGCCGCCGGCAAGAATGCCCAAATACACGTCCGCAACGCCGGCAGCACTGGTCTGGATCGGCGTCGGCGCGGGCGTCGGCGCGCAGGTCCCGCCCGCCCGAAAGTGGATGCCGCACCTCAAAAGAGAACACGCAGTGCCTTGGTGCGAGTCGCTGCTGAACGCGGCGTCTTCGGCGAGGCACCAGCTGCCGAGGTCCTGGTCGAAGGCGTAGGCGTAGTAGAACATTGACTCGAGGCTCGTCACCCGCGACACGTCCCAGTTGTTGAGCGGCTGGTTGAACGACTCGGCGTGGGCGAACATAGACACCATACTCGTCACCCCGGATACGTCCCAGTCGTTGAGCGGCTGGTTGAATTGCTTTGCGGAGCCGAACGTGGCGAACATATTGGTCACCGCGCTCGTGTCCCACGCGTTTATGTCGTCGTCGAAGTTCGAGTTCTGGAAGAGCTGCGCAATGTCCGTCACCTGGCTTGTGTCCCAGGACGAGATGTGGCCGTACGTCGCCTCGGCCGCCGTCGCATCCGCGAGCCACGCTGCTACCGCATCACGGATGGTCGTGTCGTCCAGCACGCCGGCACCGGCGGCAGCCGTGATGAGCCCCGCCAGGCAAAACGAGACCGGGCCGGAGGCCGCGCGCATAGTGCGCGTTGAGGGCTAATGACCCCTGGGCACACACTGTGTCGAGTCCAACTCTGATCGGTAGCTTTACGAGTGGGCTGCCAATGTAGTCAACAGGCAGCTCCAAACAAAGAAAAGGTTTTCGCGTGTTCACTTCACTCCGTTCAGCTCCCGTGAGCACGCGCGCCCGAGCGCGCCCGAGGCGAAACGAAGCGGCGCTGGTGCCCGTGACACTTTTCTTATCCCGCTCGATTCTACTTCATTCCTAGTAAGAGACATCCGTCATTTGTTTCGGACTAAAGCCGGTGCCTGTGGCAAGCTTTGGTAAAGAAGAAGCCTGGAAGCACGTGTAGACGCAGCGCGCTGCGCGTCGGCTGCAATACGATCAAATATGCTGCCCCGTGTACTGACTGCGGCGGGCTTTGCTTTGGCAGCTGCCCAGACCTACGTGACCGATGAAAACATCAGTGCCACAGTCACAGAGTGGCGCAACGACGCGGTCGCCGCCGAGGCGGCGCACGGCCACATATCGACCTGGGACACTTCTGACGTCACAAACATGGATAATCTGTTCCTGGAATGCACCTCCTTCGACGAGGACATAAGCGCGTGGAATACGGCGCAGGTGACAAGCATGAACGGCATGTTCAGGGGAGCAATTTTTGACTCCTCTGTCGCGACCGGCGTCATAAGCGATGCCTTCGCAACGTGGTGGCGCTGAACGCGTTCGAGAGGGGCCGCTTCGCTGCCATCGTGCCTCTAGCGACGCCGTCGCGCCGTCGCCGCGAGTCATCGACGCAGACATTTCTCTCCCGCTCAGGTCGAGGCGTGGGACGTCTCCAACGTCAGGGACATGACGCGCATGTTCTCCCGGAACGCGCGCTTTAACCAGCCGCTCAACGGCTGGACGACGACGTCACTCGAGAGCACGCGGGACATGTTTGGCTACGCCGAGGCGTTCAACCAGCCGCTTGATCAGTGGGATACGTCCTCCCTGACCGCGATCGACAACATGTTCGAGTGCGTCAAAGGCTTCGACCAGGACCTGGGCTGGGCGCTCGGCAAGGAATGCTCGGGGGCGGTCCGCGGCGGCGCGTGGGCCTTCCTCAACACGCGGTGCGAGGACTGGGACTGCGGTCTGAACGGCGCGACCCCCCCGCCGTCGTCCGTGCCCACTACTCTATCGCCGTCCGCGTCGCCCAACCCCACGGCAAAGCCGACGTATCCGGAAGCATCGGGCGCGGCGGCGGCGACGCCCCTCCTCCTGCTCTTCCTCCTCGGAGCGGCCGCCCTTGCCTAGTACTAAGACCTCTTGTTTGCGCTCTCGAGACTCGGACTCCGCTGGCCACCGCTCGGCGCTGCGGCCGCGGGTGCGGCAGATGGTGCGGCGCTCCTTTGAGATTAAGGACGCCATCCAACCCCCCTCCCCTCCCTCCCACAAAGGCTAGGCCCCGGGGAGCCCCACTCACTCCGAGTCTAGGAACCATTGACACGGACCTGTAGAGGAACCTGAGGAGTTAAGCGACCGCGCACGCTAGACTAGCCAGCTGCACGACAATCCCAGGCCCGGTACGCGCCGAGGACTACGGCCGCGTACAAGGCGAGCCGAGCGGCGGGCCGCGTCGACGCGGGCGGCGTCAAAAACGACTCGCCGTACATGTAGGTCAAGACCCGCTCGGTCTCGTGCGGACACCATGCGGATACGCCTTCGATTTGGCATCGTCGCAGCGGGAAGATCCAGTCGGCCGGGAAAACGGGGACCTTCCGGTCATCTTTGCGGCGCGTCTTGCAGGACATGCACGTCCCGGTCCAAGCTCGCGAGAAGACGCCGTGCACGAGGCCCCCTCCTTGGTATGCGACTTTTTCAGTTTCCGTCAAGTGAAGGGCTACCTTGTGCGAGAACCGATTTTCCAGAGGCTTCTCGCGCTCGTACCGGAAGTACACGAACAAGTCGACGTATAGTTCCGTCTCGGGGTCAACGACGCGCGCGATGACGTCTTCGACCCGGCCTGTCCAGTCGAGCCGGAGCGCCCGCTCCGCCAAGAAATCGTCAAGCGACTGACACGGGGTGCGGCGCGTGGAGTTCATTGCCGTACACCAAATAGTCTCGTTCGCCGCGGAGAGCGCGCTCAGCTTGAGGTGCGCCGCCCGGCTGACGCCCAGGTCACCGTCCTCGTCCCACCGCAGCACGCGCCCGCTGCGCCGCGCTCCCAGCAGCGTCCCAGAGTCGAGCCAACATTCGTCGAGGAACGTTTCGCAAAGCGCCACTGCGCCACGTACCACTCTGACCAGCGACGCCAGGTGAGCACTCTGGCTCCGCACGCGCCGCGTTTGCTTACTTCCGTCGTCGGCTGTGGCTGCGCTTTTGACGCCCACGACGACGAACTCGTTCGCGAGCAGCGCGAGGAGCAACGCAGCCCCCAAGACCGCAGCGCCCTTTCGGCGGGTCATTCTTCATGTCACGCTTGCGGTCTCTCGCACATCAGTGAGACACAGCCAGGCGTGAGCGCAGCTTCCGCGCGAATGGTGTGTCGGGGCAGCCTTACACCACTCCAAATGCCCTTACCTGTTGCTGCGGTGCAGCCAACAGAGCCAGCGGCACGGTATCACGAGGCGCTTTTCTTGAAATCAACCCCACCAAAAGCTAAGCTGTGCATTAATATTATGCAGGGCACCCCGGCTCTCTAACTCGAATGTCCCCTAGGGCGTGCACGACTCTACCGGATCCTTAGTTTTATAGACAAAACCAAACCGCCGTAGAAAGCCGCGCTGTCGCGCCCCTCCCCTTTTCGCGCCGCTCTTGCACGTCATCCGCGCGACGCCTCGAGACGGCTCTAGGGACAGGCATATAGGTGTCGTTAGAGACGGCGCGCGCGCGCTTCTCGCCGCGGCCGGGGGGTCCTAGGCGAGCGCCTTAGAAGGCGACGCCCTCGCCCTTGAGCTGCTCGACCCAGTCGTTGGCGCGGCCCTCGCTCTTGTCGTACTCGTTGTCCTCGTCGCAGAGGAGGCCGCAGAACTTGCCGTCGCGGAGCGCCTTGGAGTCCGAGTAGTCGTAGTCGTCCGTCGCCGTGAGGCCGACCATGGTGGCGCCCTGGGCCGAGAAGCAGTCGTAGAGCTCGCCCGCGGCGTCGCAGAAGTTGTCGCCGTAGGAGCCCTGGTCGCCGAGGCCGAAGATGGCCACCTTCTTGCCGCTGAGGTCGAGCGACGGGAGGCGGTCGTAGAGGAACTCGTCCCAGGCCGTGCCCGAGCGCTGCTCGTCGGCGCCCGTGTGCCAGGTGGGCGCGCCGCAGATGAGCGCGTCCATCGACGTGAGCGTCTCGTCGTCGACGCTGTCGATGTCGACGGCCTCGATGCCCGTGGCCGCCGTGAGGTAGCCCGCGACGGTCTCGGTGTTGCCCGTCGTCGTCGAGTAGTAGAGGCCGACGGCGTTGAGCGGCGCGGCGCGCGGGGCGGCCTTCGCGGGCGCCGGCGCGAACGCGGCGGCCTGCGCGCGCGGTGGAGTCAGTCAGTCGCTCGCGTTCGGGGCGGCGGTCGGCGCGAAGCGTTTGGTGCAGGTGCGTGCATGCACTTGTGCACCTTTCTTTTGCGCGCAAGAGCGCGCGCGGTGCGAAGGCGTTTTGCAGCGAGCGCCGCGCGGCCTCGCGGTTGATGTGCTGACTAAGATGCATCGTCAATGAGTGCCGGCCTTTTTGCTTGCATCGCTTCGCGCTTGCGCGTTTTTTTTCCGGACGCAGCAGCGAACGGGCGAGAGTGCGAGTGCGAGGGCGAGCTTGGACGGCATTTTGCTGCGGTTTTGTATGTGCTGGCCAAATACGTCTCTAATGCTAGGCGGGTGGCAGAGAGGCGCGTGCTCGGCTACTAGCGTCGTACTAGCGTAAACCGAGTTTGTAGTTTCCTTCTAACGACCCTTAACGTCGCAAGAGGCGCATCGGAACGAGTAAAACGGGAACAAAAGGACGGCAAGAAAAGAATAGGGGCAAGGCCGACTCAGGCGGCCACAGTGCGCCGCGACGAGCAACATGTTGTCCCCCGGTCGACGCCGCGCGGCCGCCATATGGGCGTGCGCCCTGTTGGGCTGCCTCCCTACCGCTCGTGCGCTCTCACCGAGTTTGGCCCTGCGCGGCGCTGCATTTCTGGGCTGCCTTCACCGCGCGCAGGCGACGCCAGGCGTGGCCAAGGAGATCGTCGACTCGGCGCTCGTCTTCGACAATGGCGAGGTTGCGTCGGGCCTGTCGGGTAACGACGACGCCGTCCAGTGCCTCCGTGCGGCGATCGCGGAAGTTCTCACGAAAGGCTCTGATTCAGTAGTTGGTGAGGGGATACCTTGGGTGAGCTCCGTAAAGGCCACGACCTACGCGGACCCCGACGAGGGAGATCAGGACAGCAAGGTTGCGTTCTCCATCTCCATGACAGGCATCGACGCGCAAACGGTACTGGACGATTTGACGAAGGCCGCAGTAGAGACGACCAACATGATGGCGCAGCTGAATTCGTGCGATCCTAGTTGGCCCTACGGCGACCCCGACGCGGAGCAGACGCGCCACGTGCTCGAGACACAAACGTTCCAGCGCGCCGGCGTCGCGTCGGTGGGCGCCGTGATCTCCTCGGCGCTCGTGTTCGACGGCTTCGGCGCGCGCAATTTCAACGCCGACTCGGTGGCCGTGTTGCGGTTCAAAGACGTGGTGGCGGATATCCTGAGCGCGTCACCGCTCCAGATCGACAACATCGTCGCTGAGGAGTACATCAACAACCCCTCGGCGATGGTCCGCTTCGACGTCGCCGTCCACGCGTGGCCCATCGGCTCGGCGATCCTCGAGACGAAGGAGGCTGTGGCGCAGGAGCTCAAAGACGCCCTTGTGGATGGCCAGGTCGACGCGGCACTCTTGTTACACGCACCAGATTGCGACTGCGTGCTGGCAGTCGGCGTCCTGAACGTGGACGCGTCCTCTGCCAAAATCGACGAAATAACGATGGAGGGCTCGCACGGCATCACGTCGCCGCCCGTGGCCTGCACCGACTGCGACGACGACGAGGACGACCTCGGCGCGGGCGCGCGAATCGCCATCGCCCTGGCGGCCGTCTTCTGCTTCCTCGGCGGAGCGCTGGCTTCCTTCTTGTATATCAGCCGGCGGAACAAATTCAACGGCTGCCTTTCCCCGGCCAAACGGCGGATCAGCGGCTTCACCGGCTCGGCGGACCTCGAGCTGCGACCAGTGGACCCGACCCAGAAGGAAGAGGTCCGGCCGGCGAGAGATGTCGTTTAGGTTTCTCCTCCCCTCCACAGTGTAAGTAAAGTATTAGTTCTAGCCCGGTGTACGTCGGACGTCCCCGCCGCGGGAACGTGGAAGCTGCTGCTAGGTTGCCATATACCTGAGGGGTTATTTACCCCTGGCGCCGCCCGGGGTTAATAACCCGGGTAATTACCGGTTATTTATTTATTTATTTAGTACGGATTATTTACCCTCATGAGCTTATAGAGGGGTCGGGAGGGGTGGGCCACAGGCCACCGGCCTCGGTGCGCGCGCGCGCGGCGGCGCGGCGCCAGGCCGTGCCCTGTACCGTTAACGGTACGGTGCACACAGACCCTAGTGAGTTTTGCGCCACTAGCATTTAAGCTGTTTTGCGCCGCTCGTCAAGTTGCCATTTGAAAGCGAGCTGTGAGCGAGCACAAAGCGGAAACCTGTGGCGCCTCGGAGGGAGCCAGATTCAATCTGAGCAGATAGTTTGAGCCGCACCGCCGGCTGCCCCTGCAAAGATGGCTGCTGTCCGGCGCGGCCTCCTGCTGCTCGTGGGGTGGCTCGCCAGCGCCGCTGCTACGCAAGGGGTCCCCTTGGAAATCGTCCTGTCTGCGCTGGTTTTCGATGGCACCGCAACCATGGATCTGAATGGCCCAGGCAACGACGCCGTGCAGTGCTTACGGGCCGCCATCGTGGCCGTGCTCCGCGAGGAATACAGTTCTGCGTTCGTCTCCGATGTCACCGCCACATCCTATGTGGCGGACGGCTCCACGAACACAAAAGTGACATTTCGGGTCGCCGACGACGGCATCAATGCGGAGTACGTTCGGAACGACCTCCTGTCCGCCGTGGTGGAATCGTCCAACTCAGACTCGAATCTGATGCTGGCGCTGGGCGACTGCTGGCCGTACGACGATATCGACGCGGAGGCGGCGAGTCACGTCCTACAGACCGAGACGTACCGCCGCGCCGGCTTTGCCGACGTGGGCGCCGTGGTCTCGAGCGCGGTCGTCATGGACGGATTTACCGCGTCCTACTTCAACGCAGACGCGGTCTCAGTGGCGCAATTTGGCGTCGTCGTCGCGGACGTCCTGCGCGCGGCGACGGTCCAGATCGACAACGTCGTGGCCGTGAATTTCTACGGTCTGGACGAAGGGAATGATGGTGTAGACGCCATACATTCGGGGACCGTAGCCCGAGGTTCGGTCATCCACTTCGACGTGGCCATTCACTACTGGCCTGCCGGCGCGACCGTTTTGGAGACGCCGGAGGCCATTGCCCAGGCGCTGCTCGACGCCCTGGTCGCCCCAACGCCGACAGCGTTCCAGAAAGCGCTCGATCTCTACGGAACGGACCCGCAATTCTGCGACGGCTGTGTCCTCTCTTCGGGAGTTCTGAACGTGGCCGCGTCCCAATTTTATATCGACGAAGTCACAATGGACGGGTCGCACGCGGTCACCTCGCCGCCCGTCCCCTGCACCGCGAACTGCGGCGGCGGCGGCGGCGGCGACGACGACGACGGACTGGACGAGGGCGAGGCCGCGGCCGTGGCGATCTTCGTCATCCTCGCCGTCGTCGGCGTCGCCGGCCTGATCTTCTGGCTCTACCGCAGCAACAAGCTCCGGGAGTGCTGTCCCTCCGAGGAGGTCGAGGCCAGCGCCGGTGAGCTCGAGCTCGACAAGGTCTCCCGTTCCGCGACCACAGCCGAGCCGCAGACGGAGATGGTGTAGTCGCGGGCTTGTGGGATTTTCCAAGCCCACATATATCCTTGTGAAATGTTGTCCGACGCCAAGTCATCTACTAGTACGGTATGGGGACTTGTATGGGGCAGACTCACAGTCCAGATGCTGGTGGCGCGGCGGGCGATTTCTTGCGGAGCAGAGGCCTAAGCGAACCTTGCCGTGCTTATCATGAGGCTGGAATACATCAGCGAACCAGACCCGCGCGCTCGAGCACGTGATTGGAGCCTCGACTTCGCGCGCTACCTCGAGCTCCTCGTCGCGGACGTCCGCGCCGGCAACCACTCCATCGGCGACCCGGCCAACGAGCCTTAGTTCGTGTTGTAAGCTTTTCTATTTTGTCACTTGAGTACTCGCACGTCGCCTACCCCGCGAGTCGCGAGTCCGTCCGATCGAGGCGCGGCGTACCCGCGGACTAACGGCGCGCGCGGCGCGCCTTGCTTTGTTGGACGTGGTAAATGTGTCCTAGCTATCGTGCACGTTCTATTTAGCTCAGGGTATGTGTACATGGCGGCTTTACGATACCCGCGCTGCGGCACGCGCTTCCTGGGCTGGCGCCATCTCACGTGCGATTATGGCAATACACAAGCACCTAATTGACGCTGTCGCGCGCCAACTATTGCCCGGACAACCAAATAACAGCCTTTCGCAACTCCCAGCGCCTCCCGCCAGCCCGCGATGGCCGAAGTTCCCGTCCAAAACGATGCTCCGGTCATCTCGGAGTCCGATTTGGTGAGTAAGGTGCAGATCGAGCCGACGACGGAGAAGCGCCCGCGCGAGGAGGTGTTCACCCGAGTCCGCCACCCTTCAGCCTGGAGAAAACGCAAAAAAAACGCGCGTGCCACCAAAAACTGACTCGTCGACACCCGCGCAGCCCTCTGTCGAGCAGGCCGCGGCCGCCATGCAAGCGTTAGTCCGCGCGCCGGCCCCGGCCCCGAGCGTCCCGGCCCCGCCCGAGTCGCCGCGCCAGGCCGACGAGGAACGCAACCGCGAACGCAACCGCGGCTACGCGCGCGCCTACCGCGAGCGCAAGCGCCTCAAGCTCCAGACGCTCGAGAACTGCCGCCAGGAGCTCCTCAAGGAGAACGCGCGGTTATTGGAAGAGGCGCAGGCGCGCGACCGCAAGGAGGCGGCCCTGAGCGCCGAGCGCGACGCCGCGCGCGACCGCCTCGCGCGCGTCGAGGCCGAGAACCGCGCGCTGCGGGCCTGGATCCACCAGCTCAACGCGCCGCCGGCGCAGATGGCGCTCAAGCAACCGATGATGGGCATGGGCGTCGCCCTGGATCCGCAGGTGCCGCGGCGCGCGGTCCTCGTGCCCCGCGACGCCGTGCCCGTCAGCGAGTAGGCGAAGAAGCAGAAGAAGAAGAAGAAAAGTTCAAGAAAAGTCGCGTGCCCCGAATATTCTCCCGGGGCGTCCGCCAAAGACTAATAAACCCTGTTGCAAATTCCAGCTGCAAATGCCACGGCGGGGCCGCCGAACCGTCGGTCCTAGCCGCGAGTGACGGGCCGAGGCCTGGCGCGACGCGCCTCTCTCAAAGTTGCAGAAAGGCCGTGTGGGAGTGGAAGCGGAAGAAGTCGTCGCTGAAGCGCTACCGACTGATCTGCGCGCGGTCAGCGCGCTGCAAGGACCTCGAGAGAGGGCAACGACCTGGACCACCTGTCGGTCTACGAGGCGATCGACGCGGCGGGCGGCAAACTTAAAGAAGCAGATTGTAGAGTGTTCCCGTCAACTTAAAATTCAAGTTGATCACTTTTCTAGGGAGTCGAATGCTATATAAAGCTTAAAGAAGGAGCGTAGCGGCACCGGCAAGGACGCCGGTGAGGGTCCAATAGCGGGCTGCGACCGCGCCGGCAGCACTGGTCTGGATCGGTGTTGGCGCGGGCGTCGGCGCGCAGGTCCCGCCCACCCGAAAGTGGATGCCGCACCTCAAAAGAGAACACGCAGTGCCTTGGTACGCGTGGCTGCTGAACGCGGCGTCTTCGGCGAGGCACCAGCTGCCGAGGTCCTGGTCGAAGGCGTAGGCGTAGTAGAACATTGACTCGAGGCTCGTCACCCGCGACACGTCCCAGTTGTTGAGCGGCTGGTTGAACGACTCGGCGTGGGAGAACATAGACACCATACTCGTCGCCCCGGATACGTCCCAGTCGTTGAGTGGCTGGTTGAATTGCTGTGCGTAGCTGAACGTGGCGAACATATTGGTCACCGCGCTCGTGTCCCACGCGTTTATGTCGTCGTCGAAGTTCGAGTACTGGAAGAGCTGCGCCATGTCCGTCACCTGGCTTGTGTCCCAGGACGAGATGTGGCCGTACGTCGCCTCGGCCGCCGTCGCATCCGCGAGCCACGCTGCTACCGCATCACGGATGGTCGTGTCGTCTAGCACGCCGGCACCGGCGGCAGCCGTGATGAGCCCCGCCAGGCAAAACGAGACCTTGCGCATGCCCTCGTGCGCGCTCGGCGGCGGCGCGATTGCCCACTCACCACCAGGGCAGCATTTGCGTCGGGCAGCAAATTCTCATCTCTGCCCAGCTCTAGGCAGAGCCAAGACCAGCCCCGCACGCCGACTTGTAACGCCGCGCCGACCGCCAGAGGGGCGGAACGGGGATGCCTATGGGGTGGAATTCAAAAGTGCAAATTAAGATTGGACGGACGACCGGGATTTGTCTCGGAGCGCGTCCCGTAGGTGCGCGCAGGAGGCACCGCCCACGTACGTGGCCTGAGGGGCCTTGTAGGGCACCGCCGCCGCCACCACGATAGCTTGTCGGGGGGAGCGGCGGCGTCGTTTCATACCTATGCTACACGCGGCTACCCGACTTTGCGACCTTGGCACCGTTGTTCTCTTCACGATCGACCCACTTGCCCGTTCTCCAGAACTGGCCGTGCGTCGACGGGGCACGGAAGAACCAGACGGGTGCTGTCTATGTATTACCGTCGTTGCCATTTGTTGCCGTCCGGCCATTTGATGCCGTCGGCCACGATGTCGCCGCGGAAAACCGGCACGATGACGTCGTCGACCGATTCCATCGTCGTGCCCGCGGGCGGCTGCACTGAGCCTGGCTCGACGAGCAACGCGATCGTCGAGTCCGTCGCTAGCCCTTTGATCGACCAGACGGGGCCCCCGGGGTCGTCCTGGCCGGTGATGCGGGCGCGGTCGCCAGTGACCTTTATTTTGCGCCAGCCATTGACGTGGTTCGGGTCCGCATACTCGCCCTCTAACTGCAACGCGTTGCTTCGTCGCGTTGTGGCGAGTGCCACGGCGGTCGCAAGGGCTGCGCGACGCGTCGTCGTTGCGGCATTTGCGAGTGCTGCGCGACGCGTCGTCGACGTCGCATGCGGTCCGCGCATTCGTTCGACGCGCATCGATGCGACGAGTAGCGCCTGGAGCAGCAGTAACAGCATTGGCCCGGCCGAGGAGCGGCCCCCTTTTTTCAAGAGCTCGAAGAAGTACGAGGCGGTCACGCCGGAGCGAGGGCAGAGGCACCCTCGGAATTGATTGGCATCGGCCTGTGGCTGCTGCTAGAGAGGAGTGCAGCGCAGTTTGTTGCCGCGATAATCGCGTCGCCCGTCGCCCGCACCTTCGTTTCGGCAAGCGCTGCTGCACGTGTAGTAGCAGTCAGCAGTCAGCACGGTGGCACAAGCGTGCAAGGCCACATCGAGCGCAATCAGATGGGCTTCAGCAACGTGACCGGCAAGTATCGACCGAAACGCGGCGGCTGCGAGACCGCCACGCAGCGCAAGAAGCGACGCTATCGGACCGGCGACCAGGAAACCGCCCAGGACATCCGCGTCGTTAAAAAGCAAAAAAGCGAGCGCGCCGTCGGCGACCGCGCGCCGGCGCAGCTGCCGAAGCAGAAGAGCGCGGCGCAGAAACGGCTGAAGGCCCTCGTGAAGAAGAACGAGGACATCAAAAAGCTGCGACGAAAGGCGGAGGCTGGTGCCGCGCTCGACGCGCAGCAGACAGCCAAGCTCGCGAAGGGCGACGCGGTCTTGCTCGAGCTCCACGAGTTCCTGGAACAGCACCCCGCCGAGGCGGCCGCCTACGCCGCCGCGCGGGACGAGGCGAGCAAGCCGCGATGATAGGTGAACACCTCCTCGCGCGGGCGCTTCTCCGTCGTCGGCTCGATCTGCACCTTACTCACCAAATCGGACTCCGAGATGACCGGAGCATCGTTTTGGACGGGAACTTCGGCCATCGCGGGCTGGCTGGAGGCGCTGGGAGTTGCGAAAGGCTGTTTTGAGCCTCTTGCGCTATTGCGGTGCTGCGTTTGCGTCTATTGCAACTCTAAAGCACATGACCAAGACCGTGCCCCGCCAGACGCCAGGCTCACGTGCCAGGCCGTGCGGGTCTGGTTTCTCGCTGAATATTCCAGCCTCATGACAAGCACGGCCAGGTTGGCTTAGGCCACCCGCCTCGCTATAGGAATCGCCCGCCGCGCCACCTGCAGGTTCCGCGTTCCCGCGGCGGGGACGTCCGACGTACACCGGGCTAGAACTAATACTGTACTTACACTGTGGAGGGGAGGAGAAAACTAAACGACATCTCTCGCCGGCCGGACCTCCTCCTTCTGGGTCGGGTCCACTGGTCGCAGCTCAATCACGTGCCAGGCCGTGCGGGTCTGGTTTGTCACTGAATATTCCAGCCTCATGATAAGCACGGCAAGGTTCGCTTCTCTGCTCCGCAAGAAATCGCCCGCCGCGCCACCAGCAGACTGTGAGTATGACCAATAAAAAGTCCCCATACAGTACGAGTAGATGACTTGGCGTCGGACAACATTTTACAAGGATGTATGTGGGCTTGGAAAATCCCACAAGCCCGCGACTAAACCATCTCCGTCTGCGGCTCGGGTGTGGGCGCGGAGGAGGAGACCTTGTCGAGCTCGAGCTCACCGGCGCTGGCCTCGACTTCCTCGGAGGGACAGCACTCTCGGAGCTTGTTGCTGCGGTAGAGCCAGAAGATCAGGCCGGCGACGCCGACGACCGCGAGGATGACGAAGATCGCCACGGCCGCGGCCTCGCCCTCGTCCAGTCCGTCGTCGTCGTCGCCGCCGCCGCCGCCGCCGCAGTTCGCGGTGCAGGGCGCGGCGACCGCGTGCGGCTCGTCCATCGTGAGCTCGTCGATCTTTACATAAGACAACTCGACGTTGACGGTCGCGTCACGCAACACGCAGCTCGCGCAGAATTGCGGGCCGGCGTAGAAGTCCAGGTTGGACTGGAGGCTGCCGTCCGAAATAGCCGTTTTTAGCGCTTGGGCGATCGCCTCGGGCGTCTCCAAGACGGTCGCGCCGACGGGCCAGTAGTGGATGGCCACGTCGAAGCGGATGGTCGTCGTCAGGCCCTCGTCGTAGTCGTCTTCCAAGACGGGGACGGGCGGGTCGTCGTCGTCCTGAATGCTGGGCGGCTTATATTCCTCGGCCACGATATTGTCGATCTGGACCGTCGCCGCCTGCAACGCACCCGCTATAACGATTCCGAACTGCGTGATGGCGACTTCGTCCGCATTGAAGTTGTGGGCCCGCAAGCCGCCGAGCACGACCGCGCTCGAGACCACGGCGCCCACGTCGGCGAAGCTAGCGCGGCGGTACGTCTCGGTCTGCAGGACGTGACTCGTCGCGTCCGCGTCGATATCGTCGTACGGCCAGGAGGTCCAGGTTCCGTCCGGTAGAGAGCAGTTCTCCAGGTTCGCCATGAGTAGCGACGGGCCCGTCGACGGCTCGACGACGGCGCTCTTGAGGTCGTCCCGGACGGATTCCGCGTTGATGCCGGGCAAATTGACCGAGAAGCTCACCTTGGTGTCCGTTTCCCCGATATCGTAGACGTAGGACGTCGCCTCCGGCAGTGAGAGAAACGCTTCACTGTAGGTGGCGCGGAGCGACGCCCTCACTGCCCAGCGCAGGCACTGCTTGGCGTCGCTGTCGTCATTCAAAGACATGGTTGCTGTGCTGTCGAAGACCAGCGCCGACTCGACGATTTCCAGGGGGACCCCTTGCGTAGCAGCGGCGCTGGCGAGCCACCCCATGAGCAGCAGGAGGCCGCGCCGGACAGCAGCCATCTTTGCAGGGGCAGCCGGCGGTGCGGCTCAAACTATCTGCTCAGATATATATATATTGAATCTGGCTCCCTCCGAGGCGCCACAGGTTTCCGCTTTGCTCGCTCTCAATTTTAAAGTGGCTTCTTGCTCAGGGTCAAGGGGTGGGTATTAGCGCGGGCGTCGCATCCGCGCAGTTTGTCAGGGTAGGTCTGCCCGCGGGAACATGGCTTGCCGTGGAAATCTACCTTCGAAAGCATAACCTTCACGAGTCTGGCCCGGTATACCGGTATCGAGATTTTATGCCGTGAGCTCGACCGAGGCCTCTGCTTCAGCAAACGTTGTGGATTGATGGCGACGAAGGTCCCCCAGGCAAGTACCACGGCCTGGCGCCGCGCCGCCGCGCGCGCGCACCGAGGCCAGGCCTCACGTGCCAGGCCTGTGGCCCACGGTCACGGTGCCCCTCCCTACCCTTCTATAAGCTCCTGAGGTAAATAACCCGTACTAACCGGGAATTACCCGGGTTATTAACCCGGGCGGCGCCAGGGGTAAATAACCCCTCAGGTATATGGCAAGGTTCCTAGTGGCCGGCAGACACCTCCTAAAAATTCCGCGCGTGCAGTGTCTAACGCTGACTACTCAAGAGCGAAACGTCAGTTAGGGCACGGCGCCGGACCCCTCCCCCGCTGAGATAAGATAGTGTATGGTGTGTACCCAAAAGGGGGGGCGCGCCGCGGCCGCGGCCTAGTCCGCCGCGGGCGCGTCGGGCATCTCGGCGTCCTCGGGCGCCGCCGCCGCGGCGTCCTCCGGCGCGGCGGCGGCGTCGTCCATCTTCGCGTCGCCGTCCTCCTCCTTGGCCTCGGCGGGCGGCGCGTCCGCGGGCGGCGGCGGCGCCGCCTTCGGCGGGAGCGGCTTGGGCTTCGTGAGGATGGGCCGCGTCGCCTGGTCGAGGTCGTAGAGCTTGTCCTTGATGTGGCTCGGCAGCAAGACGGGGTCCTGGCACTGTTCCAGACTCCCCTGCTTCTCGAGCGACTCGAGGAGCCACTCGGACGCCTTCGAGGCCGCGTCGCGCACCGTGCCCCGGTCGTCGTCGCCGATGTGCGCGTGTTCTTCTGAAGTCGAGTTGCAGAACGTCTTGAGGGCTTCGACCTTGGCCTGGAGCTCCGCGACCAAGGACGGCCGCTCGCGGTCGGCCTTCCTCCGCAGCTCCGCCGCGTCGCCGATGTTCCGCACGTCCTTCAGCCTCTGGGCATACTGGGATTTGGTGGCGTCGTACCCGTCGCCCTCGTACAACCACGTCTCCGCGTCGTTTAAACCGGCCTCGAACTTCTGCTTCGCGTCGTCCGACACGTACGGCCGCAGGTCGCCGATCACCTCGTCGCGCATCTTGTAGATGTACGCCTCCAATTCGTTGCGCATGTCGTTCGTCTCCCTTATCACTCGGTCCTGGTTCGCCATCTGGGCCTCGGTCTCGAGGCACGCGTTGAGCTCCTGGCGCGTCATGCGCGCGACACTAGATTCGACCTCGAGGGGCGTCTTCTTGTACTTGCGCTTCTTCTTCGTCGGCTCGGGCTCCTTGGCCTCCTCCTTGGCCTCCTCCTTCTTCTCCTCGGCCTTCTCCTCCTTGGCCTCGCCCTCGTCCATCTTCGCGTCCTCCTTCGGTTCCTCGTCGGGCACCTCCTGGACGAGCTGGGCCGACGCGACCTGCACCGTGCCGTGGACGCTGTGCGACACGTTCACGCGCACGCGCGCGGAGCCCGCAGGGACGCCCTTCACCGTGAACGCGCCGATGGCCGGCGAGACCTGGTCGGGCAGCTGGGCCGGGTCCGCATAGCTTGCTTTGATCGTGAAGTCCTCGCCCCGCCGGAAGGTCAATCTCTTGGTGGACGGCGTCTCGCCGTTCCGCGGGAACAATAACACATCGGCGGAGTCGTTCACCTCGTCGTCCGACTCGTCCCCTTCCATGGGTTTCGTCGAGGGCGCGTCCCAGGACAAGGACACGCCGAAGGGCGTCGCCTCGAGGATGTTGTACTCTTTTACTTTGAACCTCGGCGACAACATGGCCGCTTGCATGGCACAGCCCTTCGACGTGCACTCGTCGGCATTTAAAGTTGTTTTTAACCCGTAGTTCGGCTGCGTTTTGTCCGTATTTAGCTTCGTGGCGAGGACGCGCTTCACGGACGCTACCCTAGAACCGCCGCCGCAGATTTCTACCGAATGGAGTTGATCAACGGACGTCTCGGAGTCGGCGAGGGCCCGTTCCACGGGGTCCAATAAGCGATCTAGCAACGGCTGGACCAACTCCTCGAACTTCTCCAGGGTAAGCTTGCAGTTGAAGTCCAAATCGTTCATCAAACACTCCAAGTAGATGTTCGCCTCCGCGACGCCGTGCGGCGACAGCGTCTTTTTCGCCTTCTCCGCGGCATCGAGCAGCTTCATGCGCGGCTTCGGCGAGCTCATGGGGTCGCACTTGTGCTTCGCTCGGAATTCCGACGCGATCCACTCCGCGACCCTCATATCAAAATCTCTACCTCCAAGTGTTCGATCATAAGTCGTAGATTTCACGGTTAACTTCCCGATGACGTAGTCCACGACCGACACTTGGTACGACGAATACCCGACGTCGACGAAGAGCACTCTCTGGGCTTTCTCGGCGTCGAAGGCCTTTTTGGCCGACCGCCAGATGCCGTACTCGAGAGCGGTAGCCGTGGTATCGTGCATCAGCCTCAAACAACGAACCCCGGCGATCTCGCACGCGTCCAGCATGGACAGCCGCTGGTCGTTCGTGAACCAGGCCGGCACGGAAACGACACAGTCGGCGATCGGGACGCCCTTCGTGGCCTCCTCGCAGATCTGCGACATCTTGCAGATCATCATGGCCGCGCACTGCTGCAAGGTGAGTTGCGTCGGGTTGCCGTCGTAGGACACCTCGACGCCGACGTCGCCATTTTGTAATTCCACGAACTTGAGGCCCGGGACCCGGGCCATTTCTTGCTGCACTTCTGGTTCTTGATATTTCCTTCCTATAAACCGTTTGATGCAGGACACGGTGTTCTTGTAGTTGCTCCGCGCGATGGACGCGGCCGCTTCTCCTAAAAAGCGCTGCTTGCCCTGGAACGAGACCTGGCAGGCGTTCAGTCTTTTAGAGTTCTCGTTCAGCAGGACCGTGACGCCACCGCGCTCGGCCTGGGCGACGACGGCGTTCATGCAGCCGAAGTCGAGGCCGACGACAGCCATGGCTGCGCTGGCCTACGCGGCTGTATCGCTGGCGGGTGGCCTCCCTGGAAGGAGGCGCCTACGTTGGCTGTATCGCCGGCGGGTGGCCTCCCTGGAGTGGAGGCGAGCTGGCGCGTCGTTTCGCGAGCTGAGCGTCGACAGGCGTGAACACTGTGTTCAGGACTGCCCCTCGCTTGCACTGCGTTGCACGATGTGCCTCACAATTCGAATGCCGAGTGACGCTAAGTCGCATCGACATCCATCGATTATTTCGTGCGGGGCGGCCGCGGACCGCTCCGAGAAACCTTTTCCAACACCGAGGTCAAGCAACAGACGTCGCTCCTGCTTTAGAAACGGGTAAAACGCCTTTCGCCATGGAGGACGCACCCGCGGGCGGCCGCCGCGGACCTAAGAACCACGCCAGTCACGCCAGGTAGTAGAGCCAGGTAGAGACGCCAGGACCAACGCCAGGACCCGCCAGGCGTCTACGCCAGACGCCAGACGCCGCCGCCGCGACAACAGAGCAGTATATATATAAGCAATCTTACGCACAAGCGCCACGAAACAAACTAACCGTGGTAACCCTGAGCGATAATAAAGTGGCCGCCCTCGCGGTAGCGGTGCAGGTACGAGAAGGCGACCTTCTCGATGGGCGTCGGCGCCATGCCAAAGTCCGCGAAGGTCAGCACGCCCTCCCCACCGGAGCAGACGACGTCCAGCCGATCCAGTTCCACGTCGTCGGGCACCCACAACGGCACGGGCAGCACGTCCACGAAGGACGCCGCCGCCGACGCCATCGACGCCGGCACGTCGATCAATTTCGCCTTCTGCTTCGTGATGTCGAACGTGAACTCGGCGAGCTCCCTCCGCGTGTACTCGGCCGGCCCGCCTAGCTCCACGACCTTCCCCTGGTACTGCGATGGCTCGGTCGCGATCTTGTTGATGACCTTCGCGACGTCCGCGACGTACGTCGGTTGCACGACCGCCCGGCCGTCATCCACTAGTGGCACCACTTGGAGGGGCATGTTCGCCACCGTAGCAAACCAGTTCAATAACCTATCTTCGGGCCCGAACAACGCGCAGGGCCGGACGATCGTGGCGTTCGGGAACTCCTCCAAGACCGCTTGCTCGCCTTTGGCTTTGGCCCTTGCCCAGGCTACGGGGCTATCGGGTGATTGCGCGGCACAGGAGACATGAATAAAATGTTCGCAGCCCGCCTCGCGCGCCGCCTTCGCAATCGTCCGCGCGACGTCCACATTTGTTTCTTCATACGAGTAGTTGACCCTGCTTTTACTTCCATCGGGTTTTTTCGTGGGCACCACGCCCTTCGTCTCGTAGTACTTGCCGACCATGTTCACGGTACACGTAGCTCTCCCGATGACGTCCTGGACCGACGCCGCGTCTCTGGGAGAATAAAAGGGCGCGTGGAATTGACCGTGATCAAAGGACACCTTCAAGTGCCGCGTCTCATCATCACTCCCGCGGTTGCCCACGCGGACCCTCGTGCCGACCTTGCCCATCTCCGAGCAGACGTATCTTCCTAAAAATCCCGTCGCTCCAAATAAGCTCGCTCGCACGCCGCTCACGGAGTGGCGGCCGCCGAGGCCGTACTCTCCGGTTCGTAGGGACGACGCGCTCGCCTCGTGGGCGTCGACGGCGCCGACGACGGCCGACAGCGACCGCGTCGCTGTCGCGCGGGGGGCCCGCCGGAGGCTTGAGGCGAGCATGCTGCTTGAGGCTTGACCTGCTCGGCGGCCGGCGCGGATCGGCTAAGAGAAACGCGGCGGGCTGGCGCGTTTGTAGGAGCTCTAAAATAGCCTCCGGCTGCGCTGCGCGGCTGGCGTAATGTGGTAAAAACTGAGCTCAAAGCCGAGAAAACCCGATTATTTTTGGGGCGGCGCCGCGCACGACGTCAACGCGCCCCACCGGAAATATCATCACCATATTTAGTCATCCTCGTCATCCTCGTCGTCCTCCTCGTCGTCCTCGTCCTCGCCCTCGCCGTCCTCGCCGCCGTCGTCGCCGTCATCAGCGGAGACCTCGGTCCAGCCGTCGGCGTCGCGGTACTGCGCCAGCCCCCGCTCGGAGCCGTCGTCGCCGGCCCGCGCGAGCGCCTCGTCGGCCACGAGCGGCCGGTAGAGCTCGTACAAATACGCCTCCTCGTCGAGCGCCATGATGAGCTGCTGCGGGCCGTTCAATAAGACCTGGAAGAAGCCGTCGGCGTGGCGCGGGCCCCGCGGCAGCATGTACCACAGCACCTTCTGGAGGTAGCGCGCCGGCCGCGTTTTGAGAGCCAATGCCACCGGCAGCAGCAGCAGCAGGAACGTCTTGCGGCCCGCGTCCTTGACGCCGACGTTCGCCGCCACCAAGAGACCGAGCGCGACCTTGGCGCCCTCTTTATAATCCATGTCCAGAATTAATGAAGCGCGCTCGCCTATCGTGGCTTTTTTCGACACCGCGCGGCCGCTCTCGAAGAAGGCCTTGCGCGGGTCCCGCTTCGCCAGGAGGCCGCGGCCGTCCCTCACGATACCTTCCGTGACTTTCGCCTTGCGCCGCTCGAGCTCCGGTGCCAGCGACGCGAGGAGCGCGCGCTCGTGACGCCGCACGTCGTTCGCCACGCGCGCGCACACGCCCAACGCGTCGTCGTCCTCCCCCTCCTCAAGATCCTCGTCGAATTCGTCGGCCAGGACTCGTCGCATGTGGTCGAGCGCGGCGCTCTCGGCCGCGTAGGCCCGGACCCGATCTTCCAGGTCGTCCGGCGGCCGCGGCCGGCCGTCGGCGACGGGCGGCACGACGTCCAACGTGAGCGCCGTCCGCGTTCGTTCCTCGTCGTCTTCCTCCTCATCTTCCCTCAATGACGAGGCGGGTTCGTCGTCTTTTAGTAATCGGCTCCCGAGGAAGAGCCTCTGTACCGATCTAGGTGGGCCGCCGGGGAAGCGCATGGACAACATGTCCTTGAGCTCGCCGATCGTCAAAGTTTCGTCGTCGAGGTTCACATCAACCTTCTTATCGAGGAAGCGACTGCCGACGGCGGTGGCCACGCGCAGCTCCAGGGCTTGCGTAACGGCGCAGCAGAGCAGCAGCAGTCGTGGTGCTCGTCGTCTTTTCATCCTTGCGATGCGTGCGCGCGCAGCGGCGGCGTGCGCACAGCGGCTTGCAAGGACAAGTGGCAAGCTTTGTGAGCACACTGCTTGCGTTACGCGAGCTTGCGCTACGAAAAATGAATCGCACGTATGGCACGATTGCTGCGCATGCACTTTTGCCCGTGCAGCCCTTTGCGCAGTCAATTAGCTCGCTATAGCATGCTGCAGCACAAAAGCGGAGGCCTCCAGCGGCACCGCAAAGTCGAAGCTACGAGGCCTTGCGAGCCTTCTCTACGCGTGACGACCGATATGGCGCCTCAAACCGACCTCGAGGCAGCCATCGAGCTCGCCGGCACTGTGAGAGCCTCGCATTATCAGGCGCGCGAAGGGCATCATCAGACATGGCTGTCCCAGACAAAGTAGCTTTGGGGTTGTTCTTCTTCTGGTGGTAACCGATCCAGCGTTTCGAGCCACGCCCAGCAGCAAAACTTGCAATGCCCCTCATGTTGCAAAATGACGCCGCGCGCGCAACGCAGGTATGCCGGCAACACCAAGTACAACGAGTACAACAAGGGCGCGCTCGACGCCGTCGGCGGCAAGACGGCGGGCATGACGATGACGGTGTCGACGATGCAGCTCGGGGTGTGCGCGCTCTACGCCTTGATTTTGTGGGTCGTTGGCTTGAACCCCGTCAAGCTCTGCGGCTTCCAGGCGCCCGACAAGCAAGCCTTACCGAAGTCGACGAAGGACGACATCATCAAGACCGTGCCCGTGGGCTTCTGCGCGGCCGCGGCGCACTCTTCATCGGTATTTGCCCTGGGCGGCGACCCGCTCTTCGGCCAGATCGTCAAGGCCGGCGAGCCGGTCATGAGCGCGATCGTCAACACGCTCTTCTACGGCAAGCCGCCCTCCATCTTAAAGGCGGCGTGCCTCCCGATCATTGTGGGTGGCGTCATGTTCGCCTCGTTAAAGAAGCAGGCGGAAGGTGGCTACGCCCTCAAATTCGATATGACCGCGCTCCAGTTCGGGCTCCTCGCGAACTGCTTCGCGGCCTTCAAGGGTAGCGAATCGAAGAAGCTCATGACGGACCCGGGCATCAAGAAACGCTACGGCGGCGTCGGCAACCAGTACGCCGTCACGGAGATCCTGGCCTTCCTCATCTCGCTGCCGGTCATGTTCCTCACGGAGGGCGCCAAGTTCGGCGAGTTCGTCGAGCTCTTCAAGACGTCGTCGGACCTCCAGTTCAACCTCGTGATGTCCGGCATGATGTTCTACCTCTACAACGAGCTCGCGACGATGACAATCAAGGCGACGGGCGCCGTCACGGCGTCGGTGGCCAACACCGCGAAGCGGGTCATCGTGCTGGTGTACATGGCCATGGTCACGGGCAAGGCCCTGACGGACGAGCAGAAGATCGGCGCCGCCGTGGCCATCGGCGGCGTGCTCCTCTACTCGGTCATCGACGACCTGTTCAGCTCGAAGAAGACTAAAACGAAGTGAGCAGGCTGTGGCGAGGCGCGGTTGCGTGTCTAGGGACAGTAACATTCTTATTTCAACAAACTCTCAGGGCCGCCGTAACCCGCAGACCCAGCACTCCATGGCCTCGGCCTTGTTGACGCTCGTGCAGAAGCACGTCCAGGCGCCGGGGTCGACCGGTGCCGGCGCCGGCGCCGGCGCCCTGGCTACGGGTGGGGGCGGCGGCGTCGGTCGCGGGCGCTTCGGAGCAGGTGGCGCGTCGTCGGCGGGCGTCCAGACGCCGCTGCCCACGGTGACCTCGTGGTAGCGAGGCCGCGCGATTCTCGTGAGCCAGTGCGCGAGCTCCTGCTCGCCCAGGTTGTAGCCGCGGCTGCGGTCCTGCAGATTGTCCGCGACGATCGTGACGCCCTTCGCCGTCGCCGCCTCCAGTAAACGGTACGCGGCCGAGAGCGCGCCGTTCTGGAGGAGCGCCACGCGCCCGGCGGTCTGGCCGTTCACGGAGACGAAGACGCGGTCGAGCGGCGAGTAGCGCGCCTTGTTCGCAAGATCTCCCGCTGCCAGCCGATATTTTTCCGTCGAGGAGCCGGCCTTGCCGCGTCCGATAAAGCACGTCGCGTCGCGAGCCTTGCGCAGGTCCTTCTCGAGGGAGCGGTGGGCGTCCGCGTCGCGCAGCGTCGCGAGGCGGCCGTGGAGCGAGGCCGGCACAGGAGCGGCCGGGGGCGGTGGCGGCGGCGGCGGCGGCGCGGGCGCGACCGTCGGCTTCGGCGCCTTGGCGCGCGGCGGCGCGGCCTCGTCGTCCGACGAGGTGTCGAGGATGGGCTTCTTCCGCTTCTTGGGCGCGGGCGCCGTCTCGGCCTTCACCGTCGGCGCGGGCGCGGGCGCAGGCGCAGGCGCCGGCGCGGGCGGCGGCGCGGGCGCGGCGGCGCGCTCCGGCTTGATGCGCTTGATCTGGAGGACAGTGCCCTTGCCCTGGACCTCGCGACTCGCCGTCGTGAAGCCACCTCTGGATTCCGCCCAGCGGTGCACGGCCATGCGCGACGCCTTGTCTAGGCCCCGCACGTCGACGCGGCCGCGCGAGCCGTTGGCGAACGTGAGGATGGCCCCGGCCCGCTGCTCGCCGAGCGCGGTCGTTAACGCTTCGTCCGCGTCCGGCGGCGGCGGCGCAGCAACGGGCGCCTCGACCGCCCGGCCGTCGATCGTCGCGCCGCTCTGCGACCCGAGCACGACCAACGACTCGCCACCGCCACCGAGGACCAGCCGCAGCGGGCAGTGGTCCGAGCCCATGAAGCCGATGCGCTCCGCGCCGCGGCCCAGCAGCTCGCACGCCGCCACGCCCAGCTTCACGGAGACGAGCGCGTGGTCGATGCGCATGCCCTTGCCGTAGTAGCGCCCTCGACCACCGTCGCCCGCCGCGCCCCGATAGCTGAAGTTCGGGCCGTCTATGTCGACGTCCGAGTTCTTCGCGCGGAACGCGTCGACCAGCGCGCCCTCGCTGAGCAATTCGCGGAACATGCGGCACTCGCGTTCCGAGCAGCCGGGCTGGCCCTCGTCGTCGGGGTCCAAGCGCTCCGTGACCCAGCCGCCCGCCGGCGGCCGTCCCAATCTTCTTTTATTTACGTTGTTCTCCCGCTTGAACCACGACGGGTGGCTCAGGTCCTCGTCGCGCGGCGCTACATTTAAATCGCCGACGTAGACGAGGGGCTTGCGGCCCCACTCTTTGATATCCCGGGCGAAGGTCCGTATCCTCTCTTCCCAGGCTGCTCGCTTCGCGAAATGGGGGCCGTCCACGCCGTTGTTCGGGCTGTACGTGTGCAGCAGGAGCAGCGTCTCGTATTCTAACAGTATAATCCGTCCATCAAGCTCGTGGCGCGTCCCGAACCGGGGCGACTCCTCGTCCAGCTCGCCGACGCGGGGCAGGTCGAACCAGACGCGCTTCGGGGACGCGCCGCCTCGTTTCAACAAAACCGCGGAGCCGGCGTACTTCGTGTCGCTCAGCGAGTAGACGGGCGCGTGCCAGGCGTCGCGATCGAACAACGCCCGGACGCGATCTAATTCCTCGTCCTTCGCTTGTGGCCTCCGCCGGTCCCGCTCATGGCCGTCGCCCTTTTTGTGTTTCGGCACGCCACAATAGGCCTTGAGCCGCACCTCGCTCAAGAACACGCAGTCGGCGCCGCACGTCGCCAGGAACCGTCGTACCTCGTCCGCGTTCTTCTCGCTGCGCGGCACGACGCCATTGATGTTCCACGAGACGATGGCGGTCGGGTCTCCTGATGGTGTTGTCTCAGTGAGCTTCGCGAGTTTACGCGAGGCGCCCTCCCCGCCGAGGAAGCGCTTCATTGTCGCATGCGCGCTGGCTGCTTGTGAGAGTGCTTGTGTCTGCGGGTGAAGGCTTTCCAAGCAGCAATGCGGCACAAAAACACGAGCTGCGAGGGGCCCATGCGATGTATACTTATGGTACCTTATGGTACCTTACTGGCACGGGACCCTTTGGCTGCCTAGGTATCTAGAAACGATGGGAAACGGGCACCTGGTATTTTACTGATTATGTCACGCACGTAAGGGGGTGGGATAGACTACGACGCCAATCTTACTGGGGCGGGGGATTAAATTTATGATCAACCGACTATTCTCCAGACGTGCGAACGACGCGGTTATTAAATTTATGAGCGACCGACGGCTTCGCGGCGGGACCCCCGAAAAAGCGTGGTTCAATGTGTGCAGCGATTAATAAACCCCCGCGCTCGCGCGCAGAAGCCCACAACAGGGACTACTCGTCGCCGCCGCCCTCGCGGTCCAGGGACTGCGTCGAGCCCGACGTCGGGAGGTGGCCGTTCGCGGGCGGCGCGTGGCCGTTCGAGGCCTCGCCGCCGCCGCCCTTGCCCTTGTACGCGTGCGCGCCGAGGCCGTAGATCTCGCCCCGGTACTTGTCGTCGACCAGGGCGTAGCGGTCCTCGGGCATCGCCGAGGCGAAGGCCAGGTCGACCACCCGGAAGAAGGTGGCGTTCGTCAGCATGCTGTCGGACCCCGCCTGGTGCATGGGCCCGACGCGCTCGACCTTGAGCTCCTCCGCGATGCGCTGGAGGCCGCCGTGCAGCCCGTCGACCTGCGTCACCACGAGCTTGACGTCGAAGATCCGCGGGAAGTAGATGTGGAGCAGCTCGAAGAACTGCTCCTCCGTCGACGGCAGCGCGGAGCACGTCAGGATCTTCAGCAGGTAGCCGAAGTCGTAGCCCGAGTGGAACGAGATCCATTTCACTTCGTCAACCAAGACGAGCCCGGACATCATGATCAGCTCCCCGAAGCGCTGCACGTCGATGCCCTCGGCCGCGTGGCGGTCAAAATCAATCCCCGACTGCTTCAGGAGCTCGATGGAGTCCTCGGCGTACATGTCCTCGTTGAGATCAAATCTAAAGTTGAACTGGTAGCAGTAGCAGCCCTCGGCGGGCGTCTCGCCGTTCTCGCCGCAGAAGCTGATGCCGAGCTGGATGATCTTCAGCAGGTCCACGTTGCACTGCAGCGTCTGGTACGCGAAGCCGTTCGAGCTCAGGTCGCCGACGGGCTTCGCCACGACGCCGGGGAACTCCGTGTCCATGGCGACGTAGGGGTACCGCTCGACGAGCTCGCGGATGACGGCCATCTCGGCGTCGAGCGTCGACGCCCAGACGTCCTTGATCTCGACCTGCGTTTTTGTGGGGGGTGAGAGGGCGTGCTTTCACGGTCGCGCGAGCCCCGCGGCGATGGCGTGGGGGCCGCGAGAGCACAGCTCGTGCGCCAGCGCGGAGAACCTCGGCCTCCCCTCGGCCCGGACGCGAGGAGCCCCTCTCGGCGCGGGCGGCGCGAGCGAAAGCGTACTCCTCGTATCGCGCGCCACGCGACGGCGAGCTGGCGCCCGCGGCCCGTGGTTCGAAGTGATTTCCTGGCGGCGCCGGTATCTCGCCATCTTTCCGTCGGGCCCGGGGTACCTCTGCACATCCTTCGAGGGCGCTGCATCTTTTTTATCTATCGACAGGCCCTGCAGGGCCTCGCTCGCGCCCCCATCCGGGGGTGCCGCTTCTCTAGCAGGCTCGTCGCTGCTCATGCGGCACTAACATAAAGCGCAGGGCGCGGCCTCTTCTGTCGAGTTGTGAGGAACTGGCTATCGTTGGCTATCATCTCTGCGTCCTCTGGGCGTACCGGAAGGCGTCGCCGGGCGTCCCTAGGGACTGCGCGGCGAGCTCGATGGCGGCACGGCGCCCAGGCTAGAGGAGGCGGACCTCGCGCCCTGTAACAGGCTTCCCACGGGTGGTTTCAGCCTTGTGCGGGAGGTCAGAATGAAGCAGGGACGGGTCTGGAAAAAGGCTAGAGTGTCTTTTGGCACGCTAGAACGAGCGCGGGATAGTTTTGCCCGAGGTAGTTTGCCCTGATACTGGTTGAAAAACCAAGCGCGTTCGCCGCAGCGTTAGCTCCGCGCTGCGTTCGTGCTGTCACCGCGCCACTGGTAAAAAACGGTACGCCTGCGCGCCCCACGTACGCGCCAAACGCCACCTGAAGCATCCAGCCGCGCAGCCACCGCGCGGACGCAAGCACCACCAATGGACGACTCCAGCGACGACGACCTCGAGATCGGCCCGCAGAAGTCCGCCGAGGAGCTCCTCCGGGAGCGCGAGCGCCTCGCGGAGGCGCGCGGCGACGTCGTCGACGTCGGCGCGGACGACGCCGACGCCGCGATGCCGCCGCCGGTCGCGGTCAAGCCCGAGGCCGTAAAGCCGGAGCGCAAGCCCCACCTCGCCTACGAGGACGAGGGAATGGAGGCCAACGACGCGGAGCCGGAGCACGCGCCCGAGCCGTGGTGGAAGAAGCTGCAGGGCAAGAAGCGGCCGTCCAAGGCGCCCGAGGCCCTCGCGGCCGAGCTGAAGGAGCTCTCCATCGCGGCGGCGGCGCGCGCGCCGCGGCCCGCCGCCGCGCCGCTCCCGCCGGCGCCGCCGGGCGCGTCGCGCTTCGAGGCCTTCGCGCACCGCGAGGGCAGCGCGCCGAGCGCGCCGCCGAGCGGGCCGCCGGTGCCCATGGGCCGCGCCGAGGCCATGATCGCGCAAGCCGCCCCGCCCGAGGCCCCCGAGCTCTGCGACGTCCCTTGCACGGTAGATGCGGCGCGGACCAAGTGCACGCGGAGCTTCCACGGCGTCAAGGTCGCGTTTGCCTTCGACACGCCGCTCACGCCCCAGCAGAACGTCATGCAGCGCGTCGTGAAGGCCATTCTTAAAAGAGAGACGGCCTTACTGGAGTCGCCGACGGGGACGGGCAAGACGCAGGCCCTCCTATCGTCGTGTCTGGCGGCCCAGCGCCACTTGATGCTCCAGGGCCAGAAGGTGGGCAAGATCATCTACGCGACGCGGACGATCGGCCAGGTCAAGCAGCTGCCGGGCGAACTAAGGAGGAACCCCTACCGGGCGCTGGCCGCGCCGCTCGCGTCGCGCGCCCACTACTGCACGAACGACGCCGTCAAAGCCAGGGAGGGCGACAACGCGAGGTTAAGCCAGGCCTGCCGCAAGATGGCGAAAGCGGTAGAGAAGTTTAGGGGCGGCGGCGGCGACGTGATCTGGGACGACCAGAACCCCCATCATGAGCGCCAGCAGACCGTGGGCTGCCCCCACTACCGGGCGCTGTCCTCGCCCCAGACGGCGACGACACTGCACGCGACGCGGCCCGGGTGCTGCACGTCATCATCCCAAGACATCGAGGACTTGGCGGGGGTCGTGAACATGGACGACCTGCGCCGCCTCGCGCGGGGCGACGAGCCGGGCCACGAGGGCGCCTGCGCCTACCACTCGGCGACGGCGTTGGCCAAACGGTCCCACATCATCTTCTGCCCCTACCAGTACCTCATGAACCCCAGTATTAGGCAGGCCATGGGCATCGAGAACTACCTCGAGGACGCCATCGCCATCGTCGACGAGGCGCACAACGTCGAGAGCGTCGCGCGCGACGGCGGCTCCTTCGACAAATCATTATTTGACCTGGCGCAGCTCGAGGACTACTGTACGAGAAGGCAATCTGTAAGAGGGAATTCCGTGAGCGCGCTGGGCGACGTCGTGAGACGGTTGCGGACGGGGCTCCTCGCGGCCCAGGAGGTCTGGTGCGGGCCGGCCCGCGATGACGATGATGACGAGGACGATTCAACAAAGTACCCATGCGATATATCAATGGCGAAGCGCCAGAGATTTCGCGTGTCGCCGGACGAGCGCGACGTCGTGCCGGGCTTCGACTGGGGCGCCGCGGACCGGCGGCCGACCACAGTAGGGTTCTTCGAGAAGTTCCAGCTGTCTCCCGATTTACTGAACCGGGCCGCGGGCGAGGCTTCGGTGGTTGCAGAGGAAGCTAGGAACGCGGACGGCGACGAGTTTATTATTGGCGACCAGCTGGAAGGCTTGGCGGGCTGCTTGTTATTGGCCTACCAGCAGCGGACGCACTACGCCATCTGCTGCCGCGCGTGGCCGAACCAGAGTTGTGAAAGGCCCAAGCGCTTTAGGGATTCGCTCCACAGCCAGGACTTGCAGCGACTCTCGGGCACGGAGCCGGCCTGGGGGTTTGAATTATGTGTCTGGCTGCTGCACCCGGGCGTTGTTCTAGATGACCTCGCGAAGAAGGTCCGGTGTTTGGTGCTGGCGTCGGGGACGTTGGCACCCCTAGATCAGACGGAACGGGAATTGGGCATCGAGTTTAGTAGGAGGATGGCCACGAAGGCTTTGGAGGCGAAGCACGTCGTCTGTACCAAAAGGCAGGTTCTTGTTAGAGCGGTAGGAAGCGCCGCCTTTGAAAGTAGGCCGCCCGTGCAACTCATGGGGAATGCTGCCAATCTAAAAAAGGACGAGTATCGATTGGCGCTGGGTGCGGCCGTCGTGAAACTTGTATCAAGGTGCCCCGGCGGCGCGCTCGTGTTTTTACCGTCCTACAAAGTCCTTTCGTCGCTACGATGGACGTGGCGCGACGACCGGCTCCATTTGAGGTACGGCGCCGAGCGACAAGGTCGAGAGGTCAATACCATCCTAAGACGACTAGAAAGGGCCAAGGGCACGGTGCTCTTCGAGGGGAAGGGTGATGGTGGTGACGCTACTCATGAAGAAACGATAGCGGACTATAAAAGGGCCGTCGCGCGGCGCGGCTCGGCCCTGCTGTTTTGCGTTTATAGAGGAAAATGCTCCGAGGGCATCTCATACAACGACGACGCCTGCCGTTTAGTAATAACGGTGGGGATCCCCTACGCGCCGGCGTTCGACCACCTCGTGATGCGGAAGCGGGCTTATAATGATGCGAAGATCAAGGGCGGGCTTGCCTTAGGCATGGCGCCGGGCGCCTGTGATCGCGGCGTCATGTCGGGCCAGGCCTGGTACGCCACGCAGGCCTTCCGCGCGCTCAACCAGGCGCTCGGGCGGAGTGCGCGGCCGCGTTTGAATTTGCGTTGTTGTGGCGTTTATGTTTCCACGCAGGCATCCGCCACCTCCACGACTACGGCGCTCTGGTATTACTGGACGCGCGCTTCGCCGACGACCCCGCGGCGCGGCGCGGCGTCGCGGCGTGGCTCCGCGGCGCGATCGAGGCCGCCTCGCTGCGCGACTGCGCGCGCGACTGCGCGGCGCACTTCGCCCCAAACGGCGCCGCCGCCTTTGTGGCGCGCGACTACCGCGAGCGCATGGGGCTTAGAGCACTGAAGCCTGCCAACGTCGTCAAGCCTGAGGCCAAGCCGGACGTGAAGCCCGACGTCAAACCCGACGTCAAGCCGGCCGTCCCGCCGGCGCCTACGGTCGGCGAGCTCAAGGCGCGGCTCCGGGCCCGGGGCATTCCGGAGCAGAAGATATCTGCATGCCTCGAAAAGCGCGAGCTGGTCGCGCTCCTGGCGGAGGCCGAGGCACCCTCGCCGCCGGCCGCGTCGATGGCGCCGCCAGCGCCGCCGGCGGCGCCGCCGTCGCAGGCGTCGGCCGCGTCGCAGCCGTTCGTCTACGACCTCGCCGGCTCGTCGAGCGACGAGGAGGACGGCGGCGCGGCCCGCGACGCGAAGCGGGCGCGCTTGTCGGAGGAGTCGTCGCGGTCGCTGCCGAGCTCCTTCTTCTGCGCTATTTCCCACTCCGTGATGCGCGACCCGGTCGTCTGCGCCGACGGCATGACGTACGAGCGGGCTTACATCGAATCTTGGCTCCTCGCGCACGACACGTCGCCGCTGACCAACCAGCCGCTGCCGCACAAGCTGCTCGTGCCGAACATCGCCCTCAAGCAGGCCATCGACGAGATGCTGGAGCGCGTGTGAGTGTAAAGAAATGTGCGCATGATGCAGCCCCCGGGGCGCCCACCACAGGGTGATTGCCTACGCCCCGGCCCGTGCCCCGCGAGAAGAATGGCACCACTCGTGTGAAGATTCGCGCGCGCATCCGCGGCGGCGCCTACCACTACGCCGGCGCAGGACGTACCGAGCGCGAAGGATAGCTCGGCACCCCCAATCTAAGAGCACCTCCGCGGAAAGCTGGAAAGCGTGGCGCGCCAACGGCTAGCGAGTTTTGGGTTTCACACCCTCAACGACAGCCCGCTTACCTCGCCGCGTGTGGGCCCGCAATCCCGCGCCCACGGCTCGCAGACCACCGCCTCGTTTGTGTGGTGGAAACTCGCGGCGGACCGCCACCGGGGCAGCCGCAAAGATGGCGCGCCGCCGCCAGTGTCGCGGCAGCCTGGCCTGCCGTAAGGCCAGGGGCAAGGGCATGCTGGGCTTTTGCGCCGCCCTCGCTATGGCTGGGGTGGCCATCGAGTCGAAGCGCTACTTCGCGGGCGAGCTGCACGTGGAGGTGGAGCAGGAGGGCCAGACGCATCGGCGCCTCCAGATGGTCGAGGACCGCGCATGAATCACATTGTCGCGCCGCGTCGCCACGCCTCCGACGCGGCGCCGGCTCGATCGCGCGACTCACCGGTTGACTCCACGCACAGGCCAGCGACGCCTTCATCGAGAACAAGTCGCGGTGCAAGGCCAAGAACCAGCGCCGGGCCAAGCTCAAGGAGTCCCACAGCAACCACAAGAAGAACGCCGACTGCAACCGGGGCATGGTCATCTTCCACATCCTGGGCGTGATCTACATGTTCCTGGGGCTCATGATCGTCTGCGACAACTTCTTCGGGCCGGCGCTCGACGTCATGGTCGACAAGTGGTCCATCGACGACGACGTCGCCGGCGCGACGTTCATGGCGGCCGGCGGCAGCGCGCCCGAGCTCGCGACGTCGTTCATGGGCCGCTTCGTCTCGAAGTCGGACGTGGGCTTCGGGACGATCGTGGGCAGCGCAGTCTTCAACGTGCTCTTCGTGATTGGGCTGTGCGCCCTGGTCGTGCCCGGCGGCGAGGTGCCGCTCACGTGGTGGCCGCTCTTCCGCGACTGCTCGTATTATATCGTCGGGCTCGCGGTTTTGGCGGTTCTCGTGAAGGGCGCGGACTCGATGAACTGGTGGGAGGCCTGTGTGCTGTTCCTCATGTACATCGGCTACGTGACGATCATGTTCTTCAACGAGAAGCTGGAGACCTTCTTCACGAAGCTCTTCAAGATGGAGAAGAACGCGAAGGTGCGCGACGACCCGAAGCCCGTGGAGGGGGAGAAGCTCGAGAAGGGCGAGGGCGGCCCCGACGGCGCCGAGGAGGAGGGCGGCGGCGATGGCGGCGACGACGACGACGACGACGAGTGGGACGACCCCTGGGAGATGCCCGACGAGAAGCCGGCCTGCGTGCTCTGGGTCGTGTGCCTGCCGCTGAACGCGATGCTGTACGGCACGCTGCCGGACGTCGCGCGGCCGGTCGACGACAAGCCCGGGCGGACCGTGCCGTGGATGCCGGCGGGCGAGGACTACTTCATCGTCACCTTCTTCGCCTGCCTGCTGTGGCTCATCGTCTTCAGCTACTGCATGGTCGTCTGGGTCACGATCATCGGCGCGGTCTTCGGCATCTCCGACTACATCATGGGCCTGACGATCCTGGCGAGCGGCACGTCCATCCCCGACGCGCTCAGCTCCATGTACATGGCCAAGGAGGGCCGCGGCGACATGGCCATCTCGTCCTCCATCGGCTCGAACGTCTTCGACATCCTCGTCGGCCTGCCCGTGCCGACGATCATCAAGTACATCGTGGTCGCGGCCCAGGGCAACAACCTCGACAAGCTCGCGCGCTGGAACTTCGACACGGCGGGCATCGTCTTCGACACGGTCCTCCTGCTGATGATGGTCGCGCTCATCGTTACGAGCATCATGCTCACGAACTGGGTACTGAACATCAAGCTGGGGACGATGATGTTCTTGCTGTACTTCATCTTCCTGGTCGTGTGCATCCTCAACAAGGTGACGGGCGTGGCCGCGTGAGCGCGCCGCCCCGGTTCACCCCCAGCTTCCCCCCGTCGGCGGACGCGCCTAGTAAATGCTTATAGTACTACCTACCGAGCCGCCGTCGCAGGGCCTCGGCGGCGCCCGAGTTCGAAGATCCCGCGGGCCGGTCGTCGGGCGGCGGCCGAGGCGCCGGCGGCGGTGCGTCGTCGTCGCCGCCGCGCCGCCGCCATCCGCGGTCGAAGGACGACGATCCGCCGCCGAGAGTGGTCCGCGCCGAGATGCCGACCCAGCCGTCGCCGCCGGCGCGGTCCGCCGACGACTGCGGCGCGGCGGGGGCGGCGGGCGCCGCGGGCCGCGCGCCCTTGAGGCCCTTGACGCCCTTCATTGCCGCCCCGAATTGCGTCTCGAGCTTCTGGGAATAGCTCCGCAGCAGGTCAGCGTCGGTCTGCTCGCCGTGCAACCGCACCTTCGGCGCGCGCTCGGCCGGCGGCGCGGGAGCCGCGCGGCCACGGCCGCGGCCGCGCGGCCGTCGTGGCGCGCGCCGGGCCGCGGCGTCCGCGGCGCGCAAAAACGCCTCCGGCGCCTGTCCGCCCGTCAGCTCGCGCACGCTGCCCCACCGCTCGCGCACGCAGTCCTCGAGGCTCCGTTTCGTCCGCTCGCTCTCCGCCATCGCCCGTTTCAGCGCGGCGGCCCGCCACTGCAGCCCGCCGTCGCCGGTGGCCGCGCCGGGCGCCGCGGTGCCGTCCGCGGGCCGCGCGCGCTTGAGGCCGGCCTTGGGCTCAGCCGGAGGCGCCGCTGCTGCTGCAGGGACGGCGGTGGTCGTGTCGCCGCCGTCGTCTTCGTCTTTGTCTCCGGACCAGATTATGCCCAGGAGGATTGGGGTGGCCATGTGTTGTCTGTGCCAGGCTCTGTTACAGCAGGCAGTGCTGGTGTGGCAGCACGGATCAAATGCTAGTTTTGCACAGTAAACGCAAAGCTGTGTGAGCCTGCATCGCGCCTGCTGCGAGTCTCCTCGTGAGAGCTAGCTAGCTAGAGAGCTACTAGTATTTCTAAGCGTCGTCCGGGAGGAGTCGTCGGCGGGCGGCGCAAGGGGAGAGGTCGGTGCCATCCTTGCTCGCGAAGCGCCCGCGAAGCTGCGAGAGGCTGGCGCTGCATGGCAAAGAGGCTGCCCCGCAGCATAAAACCAGCATGGTGCTCGTCCACGTGAAGTACGGCGAGGCCTCCATGGCGCCGGCGGTCTTTAACCCCGACTGCGACAGCGCGACGCTGCTCGACTATGTAAGAAGGCGCGCTGTGAAGGACACGGAGGCCTACGCGCGGCAGGCCGACGCGCGCGTGTCGGCCTTCGTGGGCGAGGTCGCGAACGACCTCGCCCGGGCGCGGGCCTCCTTTGATAGAATCAATCGCGGTCTGGAGGGCGAGGTCGACGCCGAGGACGAGGCGGCCGTCGCGGAGCGCGCCGAGGCGACGGCCGCGGCGGAGGCCGCGGCGGCGAAGGTCGCGCGGCTCGAGGAACTTGAAAAGGTGCGGACGGCCCAGAAGGACGCTTTGATAAATGGCGTGGGCCTCTTCAAGGGTTTGGACGCCGTCGATCTCCAGGAGGAGGGCGGCGCGGCTCTGAATTTGAGGGGCGACCCGAAGCGGAACGCGAAGGACGTCCTCGGCCACCGGAAGACGTACGTCGTCGTGCGCGTGGGCGAGCCGCCGAGGCCGCCGCGCGAGCCGACGGACGAGGAGGCGGGCGAGGAGGGCGAGGAGGCGGCAGAGCCCGAGGCGGGGCCGGACCCCGACGCGCTCGTCCCGCTTACTTTCGAACTTCCGCCGGATCCCGTGGAGCCGGTCGAGGAGCCCGCCGCGGAGCCTGCTGCCGAGGAGGGGGCGGAGTAAGAGGCGTTCTCTATGTACCCCCTACCAGGTATAAGTACCATGGTACCTCGCGTCGCGTGCGCTGGCGCCTTGTAAATCGCCCTTGCTCGCGGCGTCGTTGCAAGACGTTGCAACCTGACTTGCAATTACTGCACCTCTGTCCCAGCACTCGACCTTTGGAGGCGTAACCCATTCTTTGGCAAGCGCTAATCATGCCTAGGCTGCTGGATCTGCTCGTCCTGTGCACAGCTGCACAGGGCTTCGTGGTGCCGCTTCGAAGGCTGCGCGCGACGCAGCACCGATGTCGTGTCGATTTGCAAGCGGCCGACCTGGACGACTTCGAGCCGTACATGAGCCCGGCGGCGCGCGCCGCCGCGCGGGCCGCTGCGCGGGCCGACGAGCCAAACGCGCTGCTGGCGGCGGCCGGCATCGTGGCGTTCCTCTTCCTGGCGGCGACGGTCTTCACGGTCGAGGAAGACAACGCGACGCCGCCGCCGCTCGGCGCGACCTATCCCCGCCTCGACGTCTGGACCGGAGCCGAGGAGCCGCGGCGCGGCGCGGCGCCGACGGAGACGACGTTCACGCTCGCCCCGGTCGTGACGCCGGGCCAGCTCTGGTCAGCGACGATCTTCCAGTGGCGCGTCTTCTCGCTCGAGACCAACGTGCCGACGGGCTTCCAGCGCGGCCCCGGCGACCCGGCCGCCATCGAGCTGCTGCGCGCCGTCGTCGAGTTCTTCACGCGGGGCCTCCCGAACGCGAAGCGCTACGAGGGCCGCGTCGAGGACGAGTTCGCCGCGGGGCCCGACGGCACGCATGGACGGCCGCCGGCGCCCGGCACCTTTCGCGCCGCCGACCGACCCGACGCCGTCGTCCGCCGCTGCTCGGATTTTGTTGATGGGTTCGGCCTGTCCGTGACGGCCGACGCGGCGGACGGCGAGCGCCTGGGCCTGGCGAGCTTGCGGTTGCGGCGCCTGCCGCCGCGCGAGGCGCTGTGGCCCCGCGAGGGCGAGGACGATCACGGCGACGGGCACGACTACCGCTACGCGGCCTACATCACGGGCCTCGCCGTGGCGAAGTCCGCGCGGCGGCGCGGCGTCGCGTCGACGCTAGTCGATTACGCCGAAAGGAAGGGCGCGGCCTGGGGCGCCGCCGGCCTCTGCCTCCACGTGAATCGGTTGAACACGCCGGCGCTGCGGCTCTACGACCGGCTCGGCTTCTCCGTCGTGCCGGACTGGTACGGCTACAACAACCAGCGGTTCCTGCTCTTCAAGCCGCTGAACGGCGAGGCGGCGGAGACGCCGCCTCCGGCGCCACCGCCGCGGAACGCGCTGTCGCCGCTCCAGAAGGAGATTCTCGTCGACGGCGAGACGGAACCTCCGGGCGCGTCTGCCAGACCAGGCGGCCTCGATTATGACCTCAGGCAGGCGTACGGCACCGCGTTTCCCGCGGAGGGTGCGTACCGCTGCGTCCGATGTTCCGCCAAGGTCTACTGGGCCCGCACCAAAATGGGGTGCGGCTGCGGGTGGCCGGCGTTCTACGACTGCGTCGAGGGCGCCGTCGACGAGCGGCCCGAGTACAACGACCCGCTCTCGTCGGCCCCGCCGAAGTACGGCGTCGAGGCGGTCTGCAAAGCGTGCGGCGGCCACCTCGGGCACGTCATCAGGGGAGAGGGCCTCGGGACGCCGACGGACGCGCGGCATTGTATCAACGGGGCCGTGCTCCGTTATGATCCTGCCGCGGAGGGGCAGCCCGACGACGTCGCGCAGATGGCGGAGGAATTGTTGGGGGAGTGAACGTCGTGTGTTAACTTGTGTCTTCTAATTTCGCAGGGTGTGCAGAGGGGATGGGGGCTACAGAGGCTTCTGCCCGGACGAGACCACCGCCGGCATGCGCAGAGCTCCGCGCCGCTCACGGAAGCGTCGCCTCAGCTCCTCTCGGACGGCCTCCGCCTCCGTCTCGGTTTGGCCGCGCAGGAGCTCCCGCGTCCGCGCCGTGCCCTCGAGGAATATCTCGTACAGCTCGTCGGCGGAGTCCACGTGCCACTCCATCCAATCCACGGTCGTCACGTCGACGTCGACGAAGCCGGCCTTTGCCAGGGCCCGGCGCACCGTCGCGGGATCCGCGTACTGGAAGAACGGCGGCCCGGCCGGCAGCGGGACGTTCGGATTGCCCGCGGCGTTCACGGCGCCCAGGACCAGGTCGAAGCCCTCGGTGGCCGGCGGCGCCGCCCAGGCCGAAAAGGCCAGCCGCCCGCCCGGCTTGAGAACGCGGTAGCTCTCCGCCAGAAAGGCGTCCGGGTCGGAGAGGTGCAGGATGCCGAAGTTGCTCGTCACGGCATCGAACGCGGCGGCGCGCAGCGGCATGGCCTGGGCGTCGCCCAGCGCGAACTTCAAGGTCACCCGGTCCGGCGTGTTTGGGTATTTGGCGCTGAGACGTTCCTGGGCGAGTCGGAGAAAGTTGGGGGAGAAGTCGAGCGCGGTGTAGGCGCCGCCACTGCCGGCTAGAGCTATCGCGGCGTCGAGGACCTGGCCGGGGCCGCACGCGACGTCCAGCAGGCTGCCAACCTCCTTCAACATGCCGCTCAATAGCACACCGTCTTTTTGAAATCCGGCCCGGTCGAGGAGGGTCGGCACCGCCTGCGACGTGAGCGGGCCGAAGCCCTTGTCGTACGCGTCGACGGCGCGTTGCCAGTTTACGTACTCGAGGTCCGTAAACGCGTCTTTCTCCTGACCACACGATGCCGACGTGGATAATGCTATGGCGGGCCACGCCGCCGTCACGACGAGGGCAAATTTAAGCGCGAGACGTGTCATTGCAGCGGCTGCGTTAAATGCCAGGTGCCAAATGCAGCAAGGTAAGGTTTCAACTTTCAAGGCTTTCAGAGGGGCCAAGACTCACTTTCAATCTCTTCAGGTCGAAGCAAGGGTAAATTATTTGACTACCTCCGTGTCTGAAACGCGGGTCGTCCACTACCACGCGGACTGTGCCTCTCGATAAAATGAGGCTAGTACCTTTGCGCTAGGCGCGCCCTGCTGTAGTCGGGCCCGCTGGGCGCATTTATCGAAATTGTTACTGTCGATAGTGACTGCGGCGGCTCAAACCGCGGCTGCAGAGATTGGCCTTAGACTAGCAGCGATCCAGGCCTTAGACGCTGCGTTGATCAGTCGCGCGAGTTGCTCTCGCGTAGGCCGCCGCTACAGCTCGCAGAGCATAGCACCTATTGCGTCGGAGTCTGGTAAGAGCCAGCAGCACACAGTGCACAAAGAGAGCCATGGGCGCCGTGCACGGCGTCGCCTACAAGTACGTCGCAATAGCGGCCGCGGCCTCGTACGGCGCCTACCTGAGCCAGCCGCACTCCTACGCGCGCCTCGGCCTGGGACTCGTCGGCGCCACGAACTCGGTCATCGTCGTCCTCTTCGTGGCGGACCGCGGGACGCAGCTGCTGGGCAAGGACGCGGTCACGGGCAAGGCGCCGTGGTACCGCGCGCTGCCCTGGGCGGGCTTTCTCCTCCCGACGTGGCTCTACACGTACGTGCACACGCTCGTGGGCCGCGTCGACACGGCGACCGAGGTCGCACCGGGCTGGTGGCTGGGCGGCCGCTACGCCGACAGGGCGCCCGGCCGGCCGGAGCGCTGGGCGGGCGTTTTGGACCTGACGGTGGAGCTGCCGGAGCGGTGCCTGGACCTGTGCGACGACTACCTCTTGGTGAGATGCTGGGACGGCGCGCCGCCTCATTTGCATGATCTCGAGCGCGCCGCGGCCTTTTGTGCGACGGCGCGGCGGCGCGGGCCCGTTTTAGTACACTGCGCGCACGGTCGCGGCCGGTCGACGACGGCCATGTGCGCGGCGCTCGTGCGCGCGGGCGTCTGCCGCGACTGGCGCAGCGCCTTCGAGAAGTGTAGGCGTGCCCGACCGTGCGTCCGGCTCAACAAACGCATGCGCGCCGCGCTCGACGCGTGGGCCGAGGAGTATCCTTCACCAGTCTCCTAATATTTGTGAACACAATTTACACACCTATGGCTTCGAGCTCGCCGCTCTGGGCGTTTCGGTTCTTCCAGAGCCCGCCGTACTGGTAGTGCGGATGACTGGCGTCGCCGTCGGGGACGCCGCCGGACACGCCCTTCCAGCACCGGCCGCAGACCATCCGCCACTTTTTCGTCGTGTCGGTACGGCACCTCACCAAGAGGTTGACGCTCGCGTCGCAGAGGTCGCACTGCTTCTGGCCCGTCGCCTCGTCGGCGACGCCGGCGCGCTTCGCCCGCCGCAGCGCCTTCGTCGCCTTCTTCGCGGCCTTGCGCAACGAGGGCGCTTCGTCGTCGACGACGACGGCGTCTGGCGCGGGAGCGCCTCCCCTTTTCCGCTCGGCGTTGCACCGTTTACTACAGCACGTCACTTCGTCCCAGCAGCGTTCCCACTTCTTGCGCCAGGTGAATGGTCTCTGGCACACGACGCATACTTTGGTGGGTAGGTTTTCCTTCGATACGCCGTTTGGCATTCTGCCACCTCTGCCGCCTCGACCACCGCGGGCCGCGAGTGTCAACGATCTACCGCGTAGCGTGCTTACGCGAGTAAAGCTTGTCACGCTGCGAATCGTCGATGCTGCGAGAACGATTGCAACGCGCATCGAGTCAGCTCTGTGATGCTGCTCTCTGGTGCTAACTTTGCAAATGTCTGCCGTTGCTTGCAAACAGTCGTGCAGCGCCGAGATCAGATAGGCTATGCTCGCATGCAATGGATAATATAACGTGAGCGGTCGCGTGTGTGACGGTCAAGGCCCTACAGCTGCGCTGGCAGATTAACTAGTGTATTGAGATACTAGCGTCACGCTAGGCCGCGGGGAGGGGTCCCGCAAACCCGTTGGGTTGAGAGTGGCTTAGCCAGGCTTCACTCTAGGAAATTAGGAGACGAGTTCAAATTACGCGTTGCGCGCGCGCGTTTAGTTACACGCCTTGCACTCGCTCATTTCGTAGCTTTCCAATTTGTGGCAAATGCAACGGTGCGACCTGGCCTTGCACTCGCTTCGCTCGTAGCTCTCGAGTCTGGGACAAAGGCAATGGTGAGTCGTCGCCTTGCAGTCGCTTCGTTCGTAACTCTCGAGTTGGGGGCAGAGGCACGCGTGCGTCGTGGCCTTGCAGTCGCTTCGTTCGTAGCTTTCGAGATGGGGGCAAAGGCAGTCGTGCGTCGTGGCCTTGCAATTGCCGCGCTCGTAGCTTTCAACGTGGCGGCAGCAGCAAGCGTGATGAGACGTCGCCTTGCACTTTCCGGGGTCGCCCAGGCGGCACGAGCATTTGTGCGCGCGCCGCGACACGCAATCGTCCGGGCCCGCGCGCAGGCACTCGCAGGGGCCGTCGAGCTTGCGCGCAAATTCCGCGACCTGCTGTTCGATGTAGCCTTCGGGGGGATTTTTAAGAATCCGCGTCAGCCACATGCGCTGGTGGCCGACGGGGTCGTGGATCTTGCGCCACATCTCCTCGTCCGAGCCGTGGATGTCCGTCGACGTGCCATATCCGAGCGCATCGCTTTTGGCAAATAAGTTTTTCAGGAGACCCATCACCGGGCTTTCGCGCTTCTTCGCGCAGTGCGCCTGCCACTCGGGCGTCTCCCAGGGCATGGTCGTGGGGCTCGGCGCCTCCTCGTCGTCGTCGTCAGACTCGATCTCGATGACGCGACGCCGCCGTTTCGGAGCCTCGCCTTCGGAGTCGGACCGCGTCAAATCGATCGTGGCTTTGCGCTTGACGGGTGAGGGAGTCTCCATGGTTGACGAGCCTAGATCACGGCTCGGCTGAGTGACGTGCCTCTATGTTGCCTTGTGGCAACTCAATGTAGGGCCAGTTACGTCGCACGCTGCTAACGCAGTACGTAGCGGCTGAATATTGAAGCGTATCCCCAGCGCCCGGTGTCGCAGAACGATTTATCCGCTGAGCTTTGCCGCCTCCAAAAAGCCAGCCAGCGAGGTGCCCACAGCACCGTGCGGAGAGTATGCGCACCTTACTCTGTCCTAGCCCGACGGATGGGTCCAGGAGGAGCGGGAGCGCCTGGAGGGCGCGCGCGTCGTAACCTTAAGACCCGGAAGTGACGGAAACTAAGTTACGCGCGGAAAGGAGGACCAAACGACACTCAGGAGTTGAGGATGTCGTCGAGGTCGTCGTCGTCGTCCCAGGCGGCCGCGTCCGTGAGGTCCGTGAGCGGCGGCGACGTGGCCGCGGGCGGCGGCGGCGGCGGCGGCGCGGGAGCGGCCCGCGGCGGCGGCGGTTTCGGCCGCGGCGGCGGCGCGCGGCGCGGCGGCGCCGCCGGCCGCGACTGCGAGGAGGGCGCCGGCCGCGGCGCCGAGAGCGCGCGGCCGGACGCGTCGAACTTGGGCTTCGCCTCGAGGCCCAGGCTCGCAAAAGGGTCGTCGCCGCCGTCGGCGCTCGGCTTGCGCGCGGGCGGCGGCCGCTTCGCGGGCGTCGACGCCTCGGCGGGCCGCGGCGGGCCCGGCGCCGCCGCCGGCTTGGAGGCGCGCGCGGCCTTGCGCGCCTCGCGCTTCGCCGCGAGCTCCTTGCGCCGCTCCTCTCTTCTGATCTCCGCGGGCGACGGCTCCTTCTTCTCCGGTTTTGCGGGAGAGGCCTTCTTCTGCGGCGGCTGCGGCGGGCTCTTCTTGAGCGAGATTGCGGCCTTCGGCGGCGGCGGCGCGTCCTCCTTGTCGCCCCAGGCGTCATCGTCATCATCGTCGTCGTCGTCATCATCGTCGTCCACGAGGGGCTTCTTCTCCTCGCCCCGCTCGACGTCTGGCGTGGAAGTCAGCTCGACGGACGTCGGGACCTTCGCGTAGGCCGGCCCGCCGCCGCCGAACGCGCCCTTGACCTTCGTGACGACCTTCTTGCACATGGCCACGAGGAGCCCGGCGAGCACCGCCACAATCACCAGAGGAAAGATGCGCTTGGCCTCCGCCGCGGGCCCATCGTCGTCGGACGCCGTCATGGAGCCGAAGAAGGCACTAATACGTTCCACGGGCGACGGCTGGATGTGCGAGTCGTCGTCGACGACCTCGTCGTCCTCCTCCGCCGCCGGCGCCGGCGCCGGCGCCTCGCGTGGCTCCGAGACGGCGTCGCGGATCGCCGACTCCGCTTCGGATTCAGGCGCCGGCGCCGGCGCCGGCTCGGCGTCGTCGGTCCGGTCGTCGGTGCTCGTCGGCGCCTCGTCGTGCGCTGGCTCTTCGGGCTCCGGCTCCGGTTCTCTCGCACAGGAGCCGCCCTCGCCATTGGCCGTCGCCGCGTCGACGCACGCATCATTCACCCAGGCGCAGACGGGCTCCGCCGCGCCGCCTCGTTGTAAACCCCGCTGGAAGCTCCCATAGTTCATGTCGCCGCCGTAGCCGTCTTCGCTGCCGAACTGGCGCCCGCCGCCGTAGCCGTCCCCGCCGCCGAACTGGCGCCGGCCGCGGCCGCGCCGGCCGCCCCGCGGCGCCTCGAGGCCGTCGTAGGCGCCGCCGCTACTTCCGTACTGCAATAACGTGCGGCGGCCGCCGCCGGGCCGTTTGCGCTTGCGGCCGCCGCCGCCGCCGCGGCCGCCGCCGCCCCTGCCTGCCAACGACGCGCGCTTCGCGAGGCACGCGTCGCAGGTCGTCGCGTCCGCGCAGATGTTCTCCTCGCACGTGTCGCCGGTCCAGACGCCCTGGCAGCGGCAGCGCTTCATGCCGTTGCGCTTCATGCACTTGCCGTGGTCGTTGCAGTAGCCGTCGTCGCAGGGGCAGGGCTGGTCCTCCTCGCAGTCCTCCTCTTCTTCTTGTGCGGGCGCCGGTGCGGGCTCTTCCGCTGCGGGCGCCGGCGCGGGGTCCTCGGCGGGCGCTGGCGCAGGCACGGGCTCCGGCTCGGGTGCCGGGGCCGGCGCCGGCGCAGGCTCCGGCTCCGGCTCGGGTGCCGGGGCCGGCGCAGGCTCCGGCTCGGGCGCGGGCGCCGGCACGGGCTCGGCCGCCCGCTCCTTCGCCCCGGAGTGGTCGATGTCGAGCACGGGCTTGTCGTCGTCGGCCGGCGCCGGCGCGGGAGCCGGCTCCGCCTCGGCGGGCGCCGGCTCCGGCGCCGGCGCGGGAGCCGGCTCCGCCTCGGCGGGCGCCGGGGCTGGGACGGGCTCGGGCTTCGGCGCAGGAGCCGGCTCCGGCTCCGGCGCGGGCGCGGGCTCGTCCTGCTCGCCGATCGCGGCGACGGGCGTGCTCGTCGGCGGCGGCGACACGGGCTTGGGCGTCGGCGCCCGCGTGGGCTTCTGCGTCGGCGCCTCCACGGGCTTCTTCGTCGGTTCTTTGGAGGGCTTGTCCGTCTCGGGCGCCGGCGCGGGCGCGGGCGCGGGCTCCGCCGCCGGGGCCGCCTCCGCCGCGTCCGCGTCCGCGTCCTTCTTCTTCTTCTTTTTCTTCTCCTCGCCGCCCGGCTTGTCCGACGAGATGTCCACGACGGCGTCGGAGTCCGCGTCCGGTTTGGCTTCCTCGGCCGCGGCGCCGTCGGATTCGCTCGCTCTCCGGAGCGTCGCCTCGAGGCTGTCGAAGAGGGTCTTCTTGTTGTCGACGAGCGCCTGGAGCTTGTCGATTTCGTATTTCGTGTCCTGGCTGCTCTCGGTTTTTTTGGCGGCGGCGAGCGCCGCCGCCAGCGCCAGCGCGGCCCAGAGCCGCATCGCCGCAATGGCTGCTGTGCTGAGGCTACGGACTAGGCACTATAACGCCCCCGTCGCAAGTCCGGACCGCCTCCGCAATTTATTTGAGGAAGTGTGGCAGCCAAAAATAAAATTGGCTGGGAGTTGTCCGCGGCGCTTCACCGTGCTTGCTCCGGAGGCCGACAGAGACGACGACAGAGCGTTGCGCAAACGGCCTTTGCCCGGATTTGAGGCTGTCGGCAGTGGTTTTTGCTACGAGGACGATCAGTGCTAGCTGCAAGACACTAGCAAGGACGCGTCCTAGTCCAGCCGGACGGGTGGGCCCGGGGGGAGCGGGAGGGACGGGGGACCCCGCGACGTAACTAGCCTGAGCCTGAGCCTGAGCCTGAGCCTGAGCCTGAGCCTGGTCGAAGGCACGTCGAGAAAAACAACAACAAGACTTACACTAGACGCTCTGAATGCGCTTCACCCGGTTCCGGCGGAAGAAAGCACAGAACTTGAGCGACGCGACCCGCACGACGAGGCACGACAGCGTCGTCAGCGACAGCGACACGAACAAGCGGAAGAGGCCCCGCGCCTCGGCCTTCGCCACGCGCCGCCGCTCCCGGTACACGCGCTTCTGCCGCCGGTCCCGCGCGCGGCTGATCCAGCCGAAGGAGAACAACGTCGCGTCCTTGACCTCGAACTTCAGGACGCACCGGTCCGGGATGGGCTCCGCGGCGCCCTTCCACTGGACCTCCTCGTCCACGGCGTCCAGGAGCATGGGCAGCGAATCTTCGAGAGAGCGCCCTTGTACCAGGTCGCCGCGCTCGTCGTGGACCGCCACGCGCAGCGACCCCGTGATGGCCGCGGTCACGACGGGCGCGCGGCCCTTGCACGGCAGGACGCGCGACGTTATGATGGAGGTCGACGGGCTCCGCAGCCCCGCGAAGCCGTCGGCGTGGAACCGATACAACGTGAGGGACGCGTTCTTTTTGCCGTCGAACGCGTAGACGCGCAGCTCGCCCGTCGCCGGGTCGCGCAGCGGATTCAAAGGTGTGTGGCACTCTTCGATAACTCCTCCCGCCAACACGGTCCACTCGAGCGCGTCGCCCGACCACGCGAAGCGGCACGCGTCCGTGATCCCGACGTAGATGGAGTAGTACGGGATGACGATTGCCGGCGCGTCGTGCAGCAGCTTCGACGCGTAGGGCCCCGGCCAGACCTCGCTCTCGTATCTCACAGACGTGGCATTACCTAATTCTTTGTACGCGACGTAGCTCCTCCTTCTCGAATCGTAGAACGCGCTCCGTATGGACGAAGGCGCGCGGCCGTCCTTCGCTCGCGTGAAGTGCAGGCCGTCGGACGACGAGAGCGCCTCGCCGTTAGCAAAGGCCTTATAGCGCCTCTTTCGCTCGCGCCTACTGGGGTCCTCGAAGACGTGTCCCTTCACATCGAGGCGCGTCTGCTTCCAGGCGACGCCGTCCAAACTCTCCGCGTGAAAGCCCTCGGACCAGAGCCGCCAGGCGTGGCGCTTGCGGTCGTGGATCATGCTCGGGGCCCGCGGCTCCGTTTGGTGCAGCACGACTTGCGCGTGCTGCGGCGCGCCGACCTTCACCGTGGCGCCGCCGGCGTCGGCCACGGCGCGTTCCGTGTCGACGGCCGCGTACTTTTCGCGGTTGAGGAAGCCGCTGCGGGCTGCCGCTGCGGCGTGCAGGAGGCAGCAGAGTTGGAGGCGCATGGCTGCACTGCTGCAGCGCCGCCCGTCGAGCAAAATAGTTGGTTCGAGGAGCTGCGCAAGGGTGCTTGCAGCGCACAACGACCGTTTCGAGCACAGCAGCTATCAATAAGTCCGCCGTCCGAGGCTTTTTGAGCACAAAAAAACGAGTCTAGTATGTTCGACGCTAGCTACCCGTGCGCAAACCGGGACTATTCTTCGGGGCAGCGCCTGCTGCGACCGATAGCGGCGGATCTAGGAGGCTTACGTGACCTCTTTTTCCAAGGCTGTCAAAAAGACGAAATCGGCCAGGGCAGTCAGCACGCTGAAGCGGCGCTACCCAGAGCGAGCTGAACAGCGCCGCCCGGTACAAAGCCTCCTCGCAGTGGGTGGGCGCCCTGAGCGAAAGCGCAGCCGATAAGAAAACCTTTGAGAGCTCAGAGCAACTCAAAAGTGCAGCAGCTGTTGTCGGCGCTGTTGTCGGCGCCCCCGCGGATATCCGGATATCATGGCCTCCCTCGCCCAGCGCGGCATGGACGAGAGCCCCACGAGCGTCCTCGAGCCAACCGACAAGAGGAAACCGGATCAAAAGCCGGCGCGGAGCCTCTGGTCCCTCTCGGTCTTCGACTACGGCTCGCCACCACCAGCAAAGGCCCTCCCGCGGCGCGACTCCTTCGAGGAGCTCGGCCAGGACCCGGCCTCGCCGCGGACGCCGCCGGCCGTCGCCCTGAGCCCCGTCGCGCAGCAGCCCTTTAACCCCTTATCCTGTTACAAAAAGCAATGGGGCACACGGCCGTCGCCGGAGCAGCAGCGCGCCACGGCCTTCCGGCGGGCCGTCGCGCCGCTCGCCGCCGAGCTCGGGCCGCGGCTCCGGAAGCGGTCGCTCAGTTGCCCCGAGCTCATCCCCGAGGAAGGGTCTGATGAAGACTGACCTCCTGAATTCGCTCCCTACACGCGGCCACCAAGAAGGCGCCGCCCCCCTCACCCCTCCGATATCGCTGTTGTGTGCGTGCCCTGCGGCTTCTCGCTGTCTGTACATACTAAGTCGCATTGCACAATATCACATCGTTAATTCTCTAGGATCGCCGCAGCTCGACGCGCGTGAAGGCGTCGCCGCCGTCGTCGTGGGCCGCGGGCGACGCGCTCTTGACGCGCGCATCCGCCTTGAGGAAGCGCCGGAGGCCCGTCTTGAGCGCGCCCGTGCCGTGGCCGTGCAGGATGTAGCACGGGCCGCCGCTCCGCGTCATGCGGTCGAGGAAGTAGTCCGTCTCGCGCTCGGCGTCGTCGTAGCGCTGGCCCCGCAAGTCGAGGGTGTTCTGCGCCGTGCGCATCTGGGGCGTCTTCTCGGCCGCCTTCCCGTTGTTCGACGATGGTTCAGTCCCGTCGAGGCCGACGAGCTGCTTGGGCACCTTGCGGCCCTTGCGCTGCTGCGGAGACGCTTGTTGTTTTTGTGCTGGCATTCCGGCCGGTGCCCTTGCTAAATCCTTGCGCTTGAGCTTCAGGGCGCCGCCCATCTCGGTGGCGACGCCGTCGACGTGTACCAATACTACACCCTTGTTCAGCAGAGCTTCGACCTTCGCGGTCCGCGCGAAGAACGGCCCACGTTTCAGGACCGCGACGGCGTCGCCCGCGCTCAACGAAGCGTCGCTCGCGAGCGGCTCCAGGCCCTTGGCCTCGACGGCGGCGGTCTGCGCCTCCTTGACCGCCGCGGCCTTGGCTTCCTCGATGACCTTGCTGCTCCCGAAGGCGTCTGATGCCCCTCTGCGCATGTCCCGCTGCAGCTCCTTCTCCAAAGCAGCGACGCGCGCCTCGTAGTCCTGCGCTTGGAGCGCCGCCTTCTTCTTCGCCTCGGCCTCGACGGCGAGGAAGCGCTCTTCCGCGCGAGCCTCAGCTTCGCGGGCGGAAGCTAAAGCCTCGTTCGCCCGGGCTTCGGCCGCCTCGGCGCTCTCTCTAGCTTTATCCAAATCCCGCGCCAAGGTAGCCAGTCGCCGCTCGTCGTCGCCGAGCAACACTTCGGCCCGCTCCAGCAACTCGGGCGGAAAGTCGGCCTTCGTCCGCGCGGCCTCGAGCGCGTCGGACTCGCCCGCGCGGCCCTCGATGCACTTGAAGCCCGGCGCCATCGCCGCAGCTCTGAATCTTGAATCGTCCTCCTGGAGCCCTAGGGCCTTCAGAGGTCTCGCATGTGTGGTACACACGACTAACGCGCCGTGCTCAACAAGATCTTCCAGGACCGCCCGTCCCAACGCCGCGCCCTGGGCCGCGTCCGTGCCCGAGCCGAGCTCGTCCAGTAAAACCAGAGGCGTCAGCGTTGCGGAAGATCGAGCCTCGGCGACCGCCGCCGCCGCGACCCGCAGATGCCCGACGTACGTCGACACGTTGCCCTCGGCCGACTGCGCGTCGCCGACGTCGGCGAAGACCGGGTCGAAGACGCCTATGGTCGGTTCGCCCCTGCAAGGGATGGGCGCGCCGAGCCGCACGAGCGCGGCACATAATCCTAATGTCTTGAGCCAGACGCTCTTGCCCCCGGCGTTCGCGCCCGAGATGACTAAACAGCGCGCGTGGTCCTGCCCGAGCGCCGCGTCGTTGCCCTTGGGTTCGGGGCCGCCGGCGGCGCTCCGCAACGCGAGCACGGCGTGGCGCGCGTCGCGCACCTCAATTGAGTCGCCCTCGTCGACGAGCGGGAGGCTGCCTTCCACGTCCAACCCAAACCGATGCCGGGCCCGACACGCGTCCACCCTCCCAACGGCTTCTAACGCACATCTCAATTCATCGGCGTGGCGCGCGAGGACCGTGCCGCACTCCCTCAAGGCCGCGGCCTCCTCGGCGCGCACGGCGCCCTCGGCCGCGCGCCACTCGTTCGTCGGCGCGACGAGGGGCGCCGGCTCGACGTACTGCGTCCGGCCCGTCCGCGACGCGCCGTGGACCAGGGCCCCGGGCGGCGCGGAGCCGGCGCGCTGCGACACGACCCAGCGGCCCTCGTGGAGGAAGAAGCCGCCCTCCTTTTCCGCGGCTTTCAGGCCTCCATCTAGAGCGTCCTTCTTGCTGGACTCGACGGCTTGTCTCGCTCGCTTGGCTCTGTCGCGCGCGGCGCCGAGGTCGGGAAAGGCGACGCCGGACAGGATCGTGCCGTCGTCGGTCTCCTCCAGCGCGAAGCGGATCGGGTGGCAGTCCAACCGGGCTTTGTACGCGTCCTCGTCTTCGAGGGAGAGGGCCGAGCCCGCGACCATACTGGACAAGGCGGCGGCCTCGGCGCCGTCGAGGCGCCTTCTGGAAAGCCAGGCGTAGAGCGCGTCGAGCTCGCGCAGCGCGTCCGCGGCGAGCGCCACATCTGAAACTTCCGGGATCGTCGCCTTCTCGCAAGTGTCTAACAACGCGTCGAGGTTCGCCGTCAGGGCCGTCGCGAGGCTGTGGTTCGCCAGCGCGAGGCACGTCTCGTCGTGCGTGCGCTCGGCCTTGAGGAGCCACCGTATTTCGTCGTAGCGGCGCGTCGCGTCCTCGACGGTGTTTGCGAGATCGAGTCTTCGGAAGGATTCAGCGCCTCTGTATGTTGCTGTCCTTTGTTGAAGGGCTTCTAGCACTTGTGCGATGCCTAGGGCGTCGTACGCATTTGCTGTGGCGGCTGTGTCAGGGGCTGCAGAGCTTCTTGTGGGGGCTCGGAGCTGTGCAGATCGTGGCGGCGTGAAGGCATAGGTGCATAGCAGTGTTATTGTATGTAGGATGTGCATTTTGGGCATCTCTACGCGCGTTTTGCAAGTTGACTGTGTGATGGGCTGATGAGACCCGCACGCTTAGGGGGGTGCACAGACCTAAAAAAAAAGAAGGTGAAAAATATCACTGCTCGACGCCGACTCCAGCAAGAGTCCTATTAGGGCCCCCTTTTACACAGCCGCGAATTTCACCAGTACAAGTGCCTGCGCAAAGCAAACTGAAAACGACTTAAAAGTACAGCGCGGCGCACCGCTAACGTGGAGACTTCGCACAGTGCACCGCTTACACCTCCTCGACCGATAACCGCCGCGCGCGGCGCTTGCGCGCCTCGCGCGCGCGAGTTACAAGCCCTGCGACTCAAACCGCACTTTGTGGCTTTTTGAGCCGACGGGCGGCGCGCGCGCCCGCGGGGAGCGCAGCGCGGCATCCGCGCAGCCCCTGGAGCGCCGCTGCTGCGCCCGCGCGCGCCGCGCCGCCGCGGCCGCAAAATTCTTGCGCCGTGACGGCGAACTGTCAAAGAAGGCGTGCACAGGAACGCGACCGCGGCGCCGCGCAGCCGGCCGCGCCGCCTCCCAAGCCCTCTTGGATCGCAGCGCGGCGGCGCGGCGGGTCTCGCGACCGCACACACACCAAAACCCCACACACCGCTCGCTTTTCGAAGTACCCTCACCGAACGCGCGCCCCACCGCAGCTAACTCACCTACTCAACCATGTCTGGCAAAGGAGGCAAAGGCGGCAAGGGCGGCAAGGGCGGCAAGGCCCCCACGTCCAAGAAGGCGCCCCAGACCAAGTCGCTCAAGGCGGGCCTCCAGTTCCCGGTCGGTCGGCTCCACCGCTTCCTCAAGCTCCGCGTGACGGCCTCGCAGCGCGTCGGCGCGACGGCCGCCGTGTACACGGCCGCCATCCTCGAGTACCTCACGGCCGAGGTGCTCGAGCTCGCGGGCAACGCGTGCAAGGACCTCAAGATGAAGCGCATCACGCCGCGCCACCTCCAGCTCGCCATCCGCGGCGACGAGGAGCTCGACACGCTCATCAAGGCCACGATCGCGGGCGGCGGCGTGATCCCGCACATCCACAAGTCGCTGATCAACAAGACGTCCAAGAAGAAGAAGGCGGCCTAAGTCCGCGGTGGCGTTGGCGCTCACGCGCTACGTCCTCGCCCGCCCGTTCTTTCTCGGCGGTCGGGGCGCGGGTGGCGACCTGCCCTGTGCAGTGCGCGCCGCCGGCCCCTCTCGTCGAAAGTCCTCTCCACATCCCGCGTAAATACTTTATAAACTAGAGCGCCTCACGCCATCGCCGCGACGGTCGCATGCACTGTCACGGCGACGGGCGTCCCAACCCAGGCATTGTTTAATTGTTTTTTACGCCCCCCCAGCTCAGTAGTCCGCCTTCTTCGCCGGCGCCTCCTCTTCTTCCTCCTCGGACTCATCTTCGTCCTCCTCCTCCTCCATCGCGGCCTTCTTCGCCTCGACGCGCGCCTTGCGCTCCTCGTACGTCAGCTTCTTGGCCTTCTTGTACGTCGTCCGGTCCGTAACCTCGAACTCGCTCTTCTCGGCCGGCGAGGGATCCTCCCGGATCGCTTCATGGACCGACGTATACAAGTCCTCGAGACCGTCCGGTTCCACGCCCTCCTCGATGTACTTGCTGAACAGCTGCTGGTACTTCGCGTTATCCTCGTCCATGAGCTTCTCCATGTACTCACTGACATGAGCACCCTTGATCCGGTCGGCCATGGCCTCGGCATCATATTCCTTGGCCTCCTTGTCGTAACCGGCGAAGCGCTTGTGGTTGTGCGGGACGTCGAGGCCGCCGTCCGACGCGCCCTTCAAAGCCGCGAAGACGCGGTGGCCCGTCGTCGTCGTCGTGACGCCCACATCTAGTAAACATTTGAAGGGCCGCTTGTCATCATCGAGCTCCTCGACGAAGTACGTCTTCTTGCCCGCTTCGGTGGACACGACCTCGCCGTCCGGGTCGTCGTTGCCCTCGTAGAGCTCATCTAAGCCCACTTTCTGGAGGAGTCTCCTAGCACATAGTAAACCAGTGGCGTACGCAGCGGCAAAGTTCTTCAGGCCATTTTTCAGCCCGTATCTAGGTAACTCCTTGGACGTCGCCGTGCAGATGCACTTGTCTCCCACAACTTCGGCGCAGTGGACGGAGACAGTCACGAAGCGGTTCGAGAACCGCACGACGAGCCGGTACTTGGCCGTGCCGTACTTGTTCTTGTCCTGCGTAATTAAACGCTTGCGCGCGCGGTAGTCGGTCTTGCCCTCGCGCCTTCTTTTATATTTCACCTGGTAGCGCTTGAAGTAGGCCTTGTTCTTGATGAGCTTGACGAACGGCATCGTGCCGTCGGCGCGTCGCGGGACCTGTGTGGCTCTAGCGTTGAGCGCTTGCGCGGCGACGGCGTATAGGGGGTCGTAGGCGTGCGGCGGAGGCTCTCGCCGAGCCGCAGCGGCGCCGCGGCGGCTCCTCTGGGCAAATCGCCGTCTGCACTTGGCGTCGCTGTAGCGTCGCCGCGGCGCGTCGAGACGCAATACCGCTTGCGCAGGGCTTTCACAAGGTCCGTTCCGGCACGTCTGTTGCCTCGTTTGTGATCGACGCTGCGTTGCACCTCGTCCACAGCCGCTGCTCGCCTACACTGAGGGCATCGCAAAATGGACCAGGCAAAAACGCGACTAACCCCGCCGCCTTTTTTTAGCCTCCTTTGCGCCTCAGAGACGTCCTCCAAGTCGAATGGAACCGTGTTCACGGCCGTTTCGCAATTCCCGATAAGCCGACTCACATTTTCACAGCTTATGCTTTGGCTGCGGATAACGCAACTCGTAAGGCATCTCAGCACTCGAAAGCACGCTCAGTACTGCCGACTACAACATATAAACAACATATAAAGCAGCGGCCTCCAGAAAAAGCGTAAGGCTGCGCACCCAAGCAGGCATCCTCAGCAGCCAAAAAAAATGCGAGGCCTCCTCCTCGCAGTCCTCCTCACGACAACAACCGCCGCAACGGAAACGCTCTTCGACCTCTTCGGCATCAGCCAGGTCGAACTCCCGGGCCTCGACGACTCGCAACTCAAAAAGCTCTACAAGCGGCGCGCGCTGGAGCTCCACCCCGACAAGAGCGACCACCCCGACGCCGAGGATCGGTTTAGGAGGTTGCAAGAAGCCTACGAAGGTTTGAAGGACCCCTCGACGCGGTCTTACTTCGCGAGATTTGGCCAGTACGATGTTTGGAGGAATGTGAAAGAATATGCGGACGAGAAACTCCACCATACGAGGAGAGGCTGGGTCCGCACGAGGAGAGGCGTGCAGATGGCGTCGGAGCGCGTCGACATCCGGGACGAGTTCGTCCGAGGCGACGGGCGGGTACTACCCCTCCATAAAGATTACTACGACCGAGCCTTTGGTTTTGATGGAGTCACCGTGCTCCTCGTGGCGGACCACGACGAACCCCACGTGACCCAAAAACCGGCGAACGCGCTCCGGGCCTTCGCGTCGCGGGTGACCAGCAACCAAATCCGGGTCGCTTCCTTAAATGCGGCGGCGCTGGGCAACGGCGACTTGGCCATGAACCTCTGGGATGCGTTCGACATGCGGCGCGGCGCGGCGCTCTGCGTCGTCGTGCCGCCTTTCTCGAAGCCGACCAGCGGCGTCCGCGTGCCCTGCGACCCCTCGGCGTCGTTACCTCTACGTTTATCAAGGGTGGCCAAGTGGCTCAAGGACGACACGCTGGAGGCCGTCGCTTTTGCTGATGGCGGCTACTGCCTCTCCGACGCGGTGTCGAAGACCTGCAAACGCGTCGAGGGGCCTAGAGCCGCGCTCGTGGTGTCGACGCATTCACCTGCATTGTCAAAGGCCGCGCGAAACGCGCGTTTGAAATTTAGACCCTTCGCCGAGGTCGTTATGATTAAATGTGACAAAGACTGCGCGAACACGCCTCGACTGCGCGTCGATATTGATGATAAATCCGTGGACCTGCCCTTAAACGACAAGCACCAGGCCGACGACGAGCGCCTGGCGGTGACCTTCACGCACCTGCTCGACGGGTTGCTGCACGGGCTGATCCCGCAAGAGAGGGCGCCGTCGTCCCTGGTCGTGGGAGGCCTCGGCGACCTCGAGGGCAATTGCAAATTACCGGGCCTCGACGGCCGCTTCGCGTTCGACGGCTATAGATTAGGCAGGCCGTCGTGGCGCAAGCGCAACGTGTACCTGCGGTGGCAGCCCGCGGCCTCCCGGAGCCGCGGCGTCGGCGCATGGTTGTTAACAGATATGGCCGACGAAGATAGAGCGTGGGGCTTCCTCGAGATCGATACGCTGACGCCGCTCGACGCCGCGGCGGCGTGCTGGACCTTCTACTGCCGGGGCCGGGCCGTCGAGTGGGAGTGCTCGCCCCACGTCAGTGTCGTGAACGGCGAGACGCCGGCGCCGAACCCGTCAAACTCTGTGTAAGTGACTATGTTAATTCTTCTAGCAGCTCCGGGAAGGTCGACCGTTTCTCTGGGTCCGGCGCGAGCATGCGCTTTATCATAGCTCGAAGCGCGTCGGCGGCCGCCTTCGACGCGGAGAGCGCGGCGACGCGCGGCAGGAGCCACTCCCGGGCCGCCGCGTCCCAGACGTGCACCCTGCCGTCGAAGGCGCCGCACCTATTGGAGATACATCGGGACAACTCCGGCGCGCCAGTAAAATTGCCGGCGCAGCGCGTGTGCTGGTCGACGTCGCAGGCGTGCCACCAGTAGGTCCGCGACGAGCAGCCCCGCTCACAAACTTCGCCGCCGCGCCCCGGCCGGAAGTCTCGCAATAGCGTGTCGAGGTAGGGATTTTCGCGGCGCCGCTCCAGGCCCTCCGGGTGGCCCGTTCTCAACAAAGGGTCGTCCGCCGCGTAGCTGTCGCGCAGAAAGTCGACCAATAGACCGGTGTTCGGCGACGGCCCGTCGACGAGAAAGATGTCCTCGCCTGTGTGAAATCAAATCTCAGTTCGAGGCTGACGAGTAAAATGTCACACAGGCGATCGCCGTCGAACGCGAACTGGTCGATCTTGAAGTCGGTGAGCACGAAGCCGCCCTCCACGATTGACTGAAAACAGCGGAACCAGGCCCTCGCTATGTCCAGAGGGCGGTCGCGGCACGCCTGTTGATACGCGTCGCTCAGCGTGGACAACCTTCCGGCGCGGTCCTTGCCCTGGCCGACGATCTCGCCGGCGTGCTGCACGACCCAGACCAGCCCATGCTCCGTGCGCCAGCCGCCGTACAGCTCGGGCACGCCCGGCTCGCCCCGGAGCACTTCCAAGTACAGAATTTCGAAGAGCACCGCGGCGCGCGACCGCAGGTCCTGGCCGTGGCGCGTGTGGCCCTCGTTGAGGGCCTTGACGACGACGTCGTAGGTCTCTCCTCTATACGCGAAGGCCGACGCGTTGACTTCCTTCTGCCAGTGGCCGGCGATGCGTCGCGAGTCGGCGAACGCTCGCGGCGGCACCCACCACATGCTCGTCGCCGGCACGCCGGGCCGCACGCGCCAGAACTTGGGCGCCGGGCCGCCGTGGAACCAGTCGTTCACCGCCTTCAGGCGCGCGAGCGGCGGCGTCCACTTTTGTTGGGCGCGGACGTAGTCGAAGCGCGGCGGCGTTGCGGCGCGCGCCGCGGCGGCGACGACGAGTAGAGCTTGGATGCTCATCCGTGCGGCCGCCGCCGTCCGCTGACGAGCCGTGCCGGTCCCGTCGCGCCGCTTAGCTTAGAGTCACTAAAAAAGTGCTTGACTGCTCTCTCTTGAAACTGCTCTAATCGATCCCGTTTCTCTCTTGGCCGACTTTTGGACCACTGATGCGTGATCGAGCGAGGTTACTGAGACCACGCGGCCGCGTCTTGCGCGATTGCGAGCGGCTAAATTGTCCCTTGTGGTATCAGTCTATATCACTCTCAGGAGCAGCAATCAACTGGGATCAATGAAGCCTCTCAGGGCGCTGGCGGCGCTCGCGTACCTGGCGCTCGCGACGGTGACCTGGTCCTCATTTATCGCACTGATGGTCCGCATGCGCGCGCGCCGACACAAACGACCTGAATATTGGCCAAGTAATGAGCCTTGGCCAGCACCAGACGGTCCAATCAACGGGCACACGGATTCAAAACCCCCGACGTACGTGCTATGGTCCGGAAGGTGTGTGCACGGAACGACGCGTTTGGATGATTTCGACGACGGCGCTTTACTGAGCAAGCCCGAGAAGTGGAACCATTATACGTTGGGGAAGGGTGACACGTCGCACTACGCGGTCTTGGGCGTCGCGCGCGACGCGACGGCCCAACAGATCAAACGAGCCTATAGGGAAAAAACCAAGACGTGCCATCCCGACGTCGACCCGTCCGACGAGGGACGTGCCCACTTCCATCAGGTGACATTCGCCTACGAAACGCTAAGAGATGATAGGAACGCCTACGACGGCGCCTTGCAAGTCAAAGAACTACAATGGTTCTGTTCCATGCTTCGACGTCTTAACCCGGGGTTGTGCGAATCCAACTGGGTCTTGGCAAGTTGGTTGGCCAAGTTACGGCGCACCAGGAAATACTCGATTATTGGTCTGTAGGGCTCCAACGGCGCCAGCAATTCAAACCGCGACGGCGCCGCCGCGCGCCGCCGACCGACGCGCGCTTCTACGACCGCCTGCCAGCCAACGTCCCCGCCCGCGAGGGATAGCTGCTTCCCACCCCCATCCATCCCCTAGACCCCAAAACCCGAGAACTATGCTAGCAGCTCGTAAGATACTAGCCAAATCTGAGTTTTTTTGAGCTCGAGCGCCCGCGCCGCGCCCGCGCGAACGCAATAAACCGCAGCCCGTGACACACGAGCATCGCATTCCTGCGAAGGGGGGCTGACACACGAGCATCGCATCCCTGGGCCGGGGGCTGCCCCAAGCAAAAACGATGGCCACAACACAACAGAAACACAACCAAGAGCACCAGCTCCAGTGCGAGCGCGACTCAAAACGATGGGCCGCCTGGATCAACAGCCGCCTGCGCAAGGCTATTAAGCGCGGCGACCTCGCACCCTTGGAAGGAGCAGACTTCGCGGAGCGACTGCGGAGCGGCGTCGTCTTGTGGCGGCTGCTCGGCACGTGCGCCGACGATTTGCCGCAGACGCCGCGCGGGCTCCGCCTGACGCGGCCGCTGTCGCGGATCGAGTGTTTGGACAACTTGGCGTTTGTGTTCAAGGCACTCGACAGGATAGGAGTGGACCACACGGGCATCGGGCCGCTCGACGTCGCCGACGCTAGGTTGGAGCTAGTACTGGGTTTAGTGTGGAGCCTGATGGCCCACGTCGCTTCGAGAGAACGGGACAACGTCTTCAAGTGGGCCGCCATCACGCACGCGAAGGCTGATGTCGTTGTACCACATACAATAAGGAAGATCGACGCGGCCGCGTCCGACGCCTTACCGGCTTCAAATGATGCAAGACGGGACCTCGCGGACGCACTCACGTACGCGGAGCGACGCTTCGGCGTGGCGCCCCTCTTCGACGCCGACGAGCCCTCTGTGGATGAGCGGTGCGTCGTGGCCTACCTCGCGGAATTGAGAAGGAAGGTCATCGACCCCTCGCCGCCGCCCTCTCCCATTAAACAACGGGAGGCGCCCTGGCTCGCGACCTTAAAGGCGTGGCGCGACCGCGCAGCATCAAAGACAAACGGCGAGGGCCGCGCCTGGGCGGCAGCTTTACATGACGCGCTCGACTTGTGCGACGCCCCTCCTTCCAAAGCTTGGGACGCGTTAAGGGCGGACGCCGACACATTATCGAGGCGAAGCGCGGCGGAGGATGATAGTGAGGCGGCCGCGCTCGCCGCCGGGAAAGCGATGGGCGCGGCCGAGGGCCGCGCCGAGGCACGAGCGGCACAAGCTGTCTCCAGAGCCATCGAGGGCAAGGAGGCCGCCGCGGCGCGCATGAACGTGCAGGCGCGCGCGGCGCTCAAGGCCGCGACAAAAGCGGACGCCGCGGCGGCGGCTGTTGTCGCCGAGGCCGCGGCGAGGCTACAAGACGTCGAAGAGAAGCGCCGCGCGGCCTTCGAGGAGGGGTGCCGGACGGCCCTGAAAGATGCCGCCGCCACGAACGCTTCGACAATAGTCGACGCGGACGCCACGCTCGCCGCGGCGACGGCGGCGACGGCGCACGCTGTCGCAAAGGCGCGACAAGACGCCGACGCCCAGCACGCGGCGGCCAAGCGCAGCGCCATCGAAGAGCAGGTCAAGCGCCTCGGCGAGCGCCACGGTCATGCGATTAGAGCCCTGCAGGAGCACGCCGAGGCCGCCATCGTCGAAGCTCAAGCCGCGGCGAAGACTGAAACCGTCATCGAGGCGCAGATTGACAATCTACAAGCGGCCTTCGACCCGGAGACGGCCTTCCAAGCATTGAGTGCGACGCTCGAGTTCGTCAGGGGCCACGCCGTGTCGCTGCATAGACGGGACGCGGGCAAACTTATTAGAGCGGTCGACGCGGCCTACGACCGGGATCAGAGACTAGCGCTCGTCAAGAAGGCGCATTTAAAAATCAAGGAGGTCGTGGTCCGGTTGACGCGGACGGAATTTCAGAGAGAGGCGCGGTGGACGCCGCGGCCCTCCGACGACGAGCTTGCGCGTTTGATCGAGCCCCACGAGCGAGCTCTATTATTATCACATCTGCGGAATTTTGTGGTGGCCTTTGATAACATGCCGGCGGCGGAGCGGCAGACGCTGTCGACGATGCGCGAGGTCGTCGTGAATTTAGATTGGCTCTGCGCGCTGGCGAAGCTGGGCGTCGCAAGCGACCGGCGGCGGCGCTCGTCGCAAGGGTCGCCGTCCGCGGCTCCTCCCGACGCTTCTCCTCGGCGGCGTGCCGATTGGGCTGCGACGCCGCCGCGGCCGCCGATGCCCCTGGCGCTGTCGGCGGACGAGCGGTAAGTTTCTGTTTGTTGTTGTTCTTTTTCTTCGGTGCTTTGCGATTTGTGGTGCTCCCGTCGCGTTCGTCCGCGAGTGTCGGAGGTGTCTTGCGATCGCTCGGAGGCGTCGAGGACGGTTCCATGGACGGGTCTTGTGTTTGCCTTGCGTCCTTTCGTGGGCCGCCTTGCGCATAACTTGCCTGAGGAGAGCGCTCTATGGGGCTTTTGTTGTCTCGTAAGCGCGACGTCATCGACGAGAGTACTTGCTTGGCGTTTCAAATAGCCTTCATAAACGTGACAAGTCGACTTCGCAAGCAATCGTTGATAACGCTTACTCTACAAATAGTTACACAGAGCACTGTCATCTCCCCGGCGGGACCGTCGCCGACCAACGGCCCACGTTCCGCCCCCCTCAGTTTTGCGCTTTTGGATGTAAGTGCTATGTTAATAATATGAGTGCACCATGCACCAGCCCGACTCGCGGCGATGGCGTGCTGATTTATGACTCCGAGATTCGCGGACGGGCCACGGACGCGAGCAGCCAAGGGGCCCTACTCACGACGAAGCGCCACCAGAGGCCTCCAGCTCCCCGTAAAGAAGCTCCCCCGACGCGTGCGTGGCGTTTGGACGAAAAACCTCGGGTCAGGCCGGTTGCTTCAGGCCAAAGACTTCACCCAGCCATCGCTGTCAAAACAGCTCGATTTAGGCACCGCGCAGCGTACCACCGACAGACACACTTCGCCATCTTGCCGTCTGACACGGGGCCTTGGCCGCTGCCAGATTGTTTCGCAGCGCTGCGCCCCTCCGCGCGCGCAAACACAAAAGCAACCACACTCGCTGAAGAGTTGCCGCAGCGATGCAACGCCGCGCGCGCGCGCCCCACACATCGCCCGCGCGCGCTGCGGCAACGCCGCGGCGCGCGCTGCGGCAAGCAAAAGCGCGTAAACCCACAACTTCACCACGAGCGCTTCAACCGACTCACACGACAAAACCGCGCAGGCCCTCTTCCGCACGAAGCAGGGCAACCACGTCCAAGCTGAGACGATAGCACCACATCCTACACCGCGCGCGGGAGTACCACGGTACTCTCTGAGAAGCAGCGCCAAGACCCGGACCACGGTAATTCGTGCGGCGGGGAGCGTGTAGTTTATCAACAACGATGATTCATCGTTTGTTACAAGAGGAGCGGCCCTACGACATCCCCGTCGATGCGGCCTATGGCGTGCTGTTCGGCGTGCTCGGAGCGACGTTCCTCCTCACGGTCGCCGGTTTGTTCATGAAGAAGGGTTCTGGACTAGCAGGTGTCCTGCGGCCGACCGACGACTTCCTGTCGGCGCGGAACCGCTACAAGTGGCCTACTTTGGCTTTGTCGTTCTTCGCGTCGGGCATGGGCGCGTGGGTCATCTACGGCTCTCCGGAAATGGGCGCGATTCGCACTACCAGCTGGTGGGGCGTCCTCGGCTACTCTTCCGCCTCGGCGGCGGGCGGCTGGGTGCTCATGTGGCTCGGGCCCGTCGTGAAGCGCAAGGTTGGGGAAGACCAGGGGTTTTCGGCCGTCGACTTTGCGTTGAAGCGCTATGGTCGACTCATGCAGTTGCTCGTGATGGGCGTCTCGACCTTCTACATGTTCATCTATGTCGTGGCGGAACTGACGACGATCGCGAACGTGTATGCTACCTTTGTTGGTAAGAGTACGGTCGGGACCGACTCGGAGCATTACACGACCAAGATCAGTAGCATAGTGGTCATCTTCACCTGGGCTTACACGGCGCTAGCGGGTTTACCGGCGTCGATCCTCACGGACAAGTTCCAGGGCGTGACCATTTCTATTTTCGTCATCATGCTCCTCATTGCGACGACGACGCTCAAGTCGAACGAGGTACCGGCGCGGCGTCCCTATTCAATATTTATGGGAAGGGGGTGTAGCTCAGTGGCAGAGCGTCCGCTTTGCATGCGGAAAGCCCAGGGTTCAAACCCCTGCTCCTCCAAATCCCTTTATACACAAAAAACAACTCCGTGGCGCAATGGATAGCGTATCAGACTTCGAATCTGGGGGTTGCGGGTTCGAGTCCCGTCGGAGTTGTTTTGTATCATCGCTGTGACTGATCGCGCGGCGGCCGTTCAGTATCCGTGGCCGAGTTGGTCTTTCGTCGTTTGACGAGCCAAAAAGGCGTTGGATTTAAGCCCCAATCTCTTCGGAGGCGTGGGTTCGAACCCCACCGGATGCACATGAACGCCGTCGACGCGATACCGGACGGACTGGAAATCTGAAGGCTACGGGTTCGACTCCCGTGTCGGTCTACCGCGGTTTGGACTTGTGATAGTGTGGCCGAGTGGTTAAGGCGGTAGACTTGAAATCTACTCCCGCAAGGGTCGCAGGATCGATTCTTTGACCAAGATCGATGCGCGTTCGAACCCTGTCACTATCGCACACGTTGATGATGTGGCCGAGTGGTCTAAGCTCTTCTGAGCGACCAGAGGCGCTGGTTTTAGGCACCAGTCTTCGGGCGTGGGTTCGAACCCCACCATCATCACTTGAGTTCCATTCCGCCCATTTGTATCCGTGGCCGAGTTGGTCTAAGGCGTTGGATTTAAGCCCCAATCTCTTCGGAGGCGTGGGTTCGAACCCCACCGGATGCATTTGGACCGATTGGCGCAACGGCAGCGCGTCAGATTCCAGTCCTGAAGGTTACGTGTTCGAATCACGTATCGGTCACACTTTATCGTGTCGTATCCGTGGCCGAGTTGGTCTAAGGCGTTGGATTTAAGCCCCAATCTCTTCGGAGGCGTGGGTTCGAACCCCACCGGATGCACACGAACCGCGTGGCGCAATGGATAGCGCATCAGACTTCTAATCTGGGGGTTGCGGGTTCGAGTCCCGCCGTGGTTAGCTCGCTAGACCGGTACATCTCCACACAGGTCTCGCAGAAGCAGTTAGACAACGCGTCGGGCTGGTTCTCGGAAGGCTTCGAAGCCTTGGTGACGCTCTGGATCGCGATCATCTCCGCCGAGTTGTTTAATCAAGGCGCGTGGCAGCGGGTTTTTGCCGCCAAGACCGACCGCGACATGCGCATCGGCTTCGGCGTGGGCGGCTTCATGATCTTCCTGCTCATGCTGTTCTTTGGCATCATGGGCATGATCGCCTATGCGAGAGATCGGGAAAGTTACGATAACTTCATGAAGCTCGGGTACTTGTCGATCTTTGATTTGATCCGCAATTTGCCGCAGTTCTGGCATTATGTTACTCTCATATTGTTGACGACCTTAGCGGCGTCGTCCATTGATACGCTCCAGAACGCTTTGGCTTCGGTCCTGTCGCACGACTTGATCAAGCACAAGCTCTCGCCGAACTGGTCTCGACTCGTCGTGATTGCTTTGAATATCGGCGCGGTCATCATGGCTAATAGACGCTACGAGGTCGTTCCCTTATTCTTAGTTGCTGATTTAGTATGTGCGACGTGCGTCTTCCCCCTGTTCCTGGGGATCAGGACCGAAGACTGGGAGATTGGATCCATCAAAATCCCGGCGCCGACGGAGCTAGGAGCCTTCTTAGGAGCCATCAGCGCCATGGTCGCCGTCATTATTAATGGTGAAGTGAACAATGTCAACAAGGCCATCAACCCCTACACGGGCAAGGTCTACGACCGCTCGGCTCTCGCCTACTTCTGGCTCATCCAGAACCCGACCGAGGAGTGCGCGTTGTGTGGTACGAAGACCATGGTGACCTTTATCATCGTGCCCCTCGTTGGGTTGTTTTTTACGTTCTTCTGGTCTTGTCTAGATGTGCTCGTCAGTGGCAAGTACGCGCGCAAGCCCTTCTGCTTCATTCCCCGGTTGGATGATGTGGATGAGGAGGTGCCCCTCGTCAAGGATGATGAAAAGAAGGACGAGCCGCTCGAGGCCTAGTGCCTCCCTTCGCGACGAAGGGACACTACCCACCTTTTGTCGTGTTGTTTCCCCTCCCCTCCCCCGGCGTCGACCCAACGGGGTCCGCTAACACGTTTACGTTTATACATTCACTAGTACGTCCCTGCGGGCAGCGCGACGCGCGCCTTCTTCCGGCAGAGGGGGCAGGCGACCGACACACCGCTCCGTCGGCTCATCGACCGCTCCGCCTCGACCTTGGCGTAGGTCTCCGAGCACGAGGCGCAGAGGGCGTGCGCGCAGTCGAAGACCGTCGCATCCGCCGCGAGCAGCTCATAACATATGGGGCACTCACCCGACGGCGCGACGACGGGCGTGGCCGGCGGCGTGACAGGCGCCACCGGTTCGACCGGCGCCGCGGCCGGTGGCCGGCGGCGGGCGCGCTTGCGCGCGGACGGTTTCGGCCGCGGCGTCGTCGGCTCGCGCTTCGACGGCGTCGCCTTGGGCGAGAGTGCCTTTTCGACGGCCGCCCGCGCCTGGGCGTTGGGCCCCCGCGCACCTACCTTCGCGCCGCTCGGCGGGTTTTCGAAGACGTCGCGCAGCCACATGCTCTGCCGCACACCGTCGTCGAAGACGATCGAGTAGCACCGCGCGTGCGCGACGCCGCTAACGCTGATGACGGTGCCGCACCACCACACGTCCGGCTCAAATAACGCCCACACGCGGCGTCCGACAGCGTCCTGCTCTGAGTCGCTCTGTGGCGCGGAGCGCCGCCGCGCACTCCCGTCCGAGGGCTCCCGCGGCGACGCCTTGACGCGCGGCGGGCCGTCAGCCTTCCGCAGGAACTTCGGCCGGATGAACTTGGCGCCTTCGGCGTCGAGATTAACGATGTTCCAGCCGTGCTTTTCTCCCGCGACGACGCCCGTCTGCCCAGCGAAGCGCGGGTCCTCGACGCGGACGCGCGTGCCCCTAGGCAAGCAGCTCGTCGACGGCACGGACGGCGTCGGTGCGGCCACCGACGAATCCGCCACGAACTCGCTCGCGTAACGGAAGACGTTTTGTCTGCCGTCCGCCTCGACGCGACAGCATTGATCTACAAGGGACTTCGACATGCCGTTTATGGCTCCGGCGCCTCGAGGCGAGCAGTAGTGCGCGAGAACGTCTCCGGTCGGCGAGACGAGCAAGACCTGTCCGTTCCAGTCTCGCTGGTGACACTCGCAGTCCGGATCGTCGCCGGCCGAGCACGCCATCTTCGAGCACGTGATGCCGCCGTCGGTGCAGGTCCACGGGGACGAGGCCGCCAACGCAGCCGTATCCGCGTCGACGACGCGCCACTTGTCGCACGCCACGCACTGGACCCAGGAAGCCGGCTCCGGCTCCGGCTCGGGTCTTGGCGCCGGTGCCGGCGCCGGCTTCGGTTCTGGCGCCGGCGTCGGCTCGGTCCTCGGCCGCGACTGCGTGCCGCGCGCCACCGACGGCGCGAGGACCAGCGGCGCGCGGAAATCAGCCACGTCCAGCGCTTCGGTTCCGTCGGGCGACTCCGATCCGTCGCTATGCGACGCCTCCGCGTCGGACTCGTCGGAGAAGACCGCCCCGTCGGCGCGACTCCACTCGTTGCCGTGATCGGCTGGTTCGGAGTCAGACGCGTCGTTGTCGTCCCACTCGTCGGTTCGTCGGACGCGTCGTCTTCGGTTCCGACTCCGCGGCTGCCGACCCCCCACAGAATAAGCTTGACCGGACCGGGCCCCCTTTATGTATAAGCCGCAACCGCTTTGGCCGGGCGCCTCGTCGTTCGGCACCAGCGACGTCTTCCAGATCTGCACGAGAGACACGCTGGCGGTCAGGTCTATGGACCCGCCCTTCTGCCGCGCATCAGAGCGCTGGACGAGCTTGAACTCGCGGCCCCAGTAGCCGTGGTTGTCCTCCGTGGAGATCTCGGTGCCGTTCAAACGGAACCGCGACATCGTCCTTGCGTTGACGCCGCGCGTCGGGTCCTGAGGATCCCACCAAAACGCCCCGGGCTGGAAGCGAACCCTGATGGCGTCTTCGGGTAGCACTCGATATTCGCGAACCGCCTTCGACACGAAGAAAGCTAGATGGGGGGTCGTAAATGGCTCGAACGCTATGGCAGAGCCGTGAACGGCAAAACCCACGGGAAACGCCGAAGCGTCGTGCGCTAACGCGAGCCGCCGCAGCAAATTATAGGCGCCGTCGGGCTTGACGAACTCACCCGCATTGAGGCGCCGCACCGCGTCGAGCTCGGCGGGCGTCGCCGGCGCTGCGGTCAGGGCTACGTCCGCCCGTCGAGGCGCAGAGAGCGCCACACTCGCCGCACCGCCATAATTTGACTTAGGCGCGATCTGTCGTCGCGCCGCCTCTTCTCCCACGGCCTTGGGTGCGACGTATCCGCGAGCGGCGCGCCAGCGGGTCTTGCGGTCGGCCAGCCACGCTTCGAAGTCGGCGCGCGCGACGCGTTTTAAGCTTCTCCCGAGTTGCGGCGCCGCTGCCGCGTCCACCTCTTCCGTCATGCTGCGACAGAGCGCCCGAATCTCGTGCCGCGCTAATTGCGGCGAGACCAACAAATCGACCGCTTCCGTCATTTCGTGACAGAGCGAGGTGATTTCTCGTGTGCTCTTCGCGCGCTCACGGAGATCGTCGAGGTCCACTTCCGAAAAATCTGAATCGTACTCGTACCCCCGCTCGGCGCGCCAGCGGGTCTTGCGGTCGGCCAGCCACGCTTCGAAGTCGGCGCGCGCGACGCGTTTTAAGCTTCTCCCGAGTTGCGGCGCCGCTGCCGCGTCCACCTCTTCCGTCATGCTGCGACAGAGCGCCCGAATCTCGTGCCGCGCTAATTGCGGCGAGACCAACAAATCGACCGCTTCCGTCATTTCGTCCAGCGCCTCCCGGATGGTGTCGTCCAGCAAGTGTGGTCGTCGCGCCTCTTGTCGCAGCGCCGGCGCCGCGACGGCCTTGGCGGGCGCCGCGACGACGGCCTCGAGCGGCGGCGCCTCCCTCTGCGCAGACCTCTTCGCAGCCGCGTGTCGTCCAGCGCGCTCACGGATGGTGTCGAGGTCTACATCAGAAAAGTCCGAGTCGTCTTCTGCAGCCATCAGTGCGCGTTTGCGGCTGTCGGCTGTCAGAGCGACGCCGAGTGATGGTGCGTTACGCGTGCTGTGAGAAGCTGCAAGCAGTGAATGTTTGCGCGCACTGCGAGAAATGTTGCAGCAAGCCTACCTACCAATGCGTACCGTTGCCGTGCGCTTTGAACCTGCACAGCGCGAGAGCAAAAGGGAGAGCTTGCTAGTGTCTTACAGGTCCTAGCAGAAGTTACTCGTCCGAGCTCCGGCGGCGGCGTTTCGTCGGGCCCAGGGACAGCGACGTATGCATCTCCTCGGGTAGGACGACCTTCGACGGCGCGCGACAGAGCGGACACGTGACCGACACGCCGCTCCGCCGGCTCATCGACCGCTCCACTTCGGACTTTGCGTACGAGTCCGAGCACGAAGCGCACATCGCGTGGGAGCACTCGAAGACCGTCGCGTCCACCGTGAATCTATCGTAACAAATGGGGCAGTTCCCTGACGGCGCGACGGGCTTCTTTTTCCGTCGTGGCGCTGGTCTCGGCGCCGGCTCGGAGCTCTCTGCGTAGGCGGCATAGAAGCCCCTTTTCGGGCGCTTCCGCGGTTTCGGGCGCACCGGCGTCGTTGCCTTGGCCGAGAGGGCCCTCGTGACCGCAGTCCGCGCCTGGGCGTTGGGCCCCTGCGCGCCGACTTTGCCGCCTGCCGGCGGGCTAGACCACACGTCTCTCGCGTAGAAGGTTTGCGGAATGCCGTCGTCAAAAATGATGCTGCACATGCGCTTGTCCTCGACACCACGAATACCAACGACCGTCCCGCCCCACCACACGTCCGGCTCGAATAACGCCCACACACGGCTGTTTCGTCCCAGCGACGCCCGCCACCCGACCACGCGTCCGACGGCCGCCGCCTCGTCGTCGGCTGATTCGTCAGGCACCGGCGTGCCCGCGGCCGGCCTAAGCGCGTCGGCGGCGGCGTCGTCGGGCTCCGGCGCCGCGGCCGCGTCGGGCTCGGTCGGCGCGTCATCGTCGTCGGACTCGGTCTCGGACCGCGGTCGCTTCGCCTCGAAGGCCCGTAGTTTTCTTCTAAAATCAATCGGCAAGTCGTGGGAGCCGCGACCAATCCTTCTAGCTCGCATCGCCTTTTGCAGCTGCGACGATGATAAATCGGAGAATTCGTCCTGAATGTGCGCGTCCGCAGCCAATTCATCCCATTTATCCTCGACGTCCCGGGCAGACCGGCTAGTCCCGAGGAGCTCCGCTATCTGCCTCCACTCGTTTGACCCAGTCGGGTGGTGCTCCTCGACCAGCTCCCGGAGCTCGTCCTGCTCCTCGGCGCCCCAGCGCTTCCCCGTAACTGACACTGATAAATCGGAACATTCGTCCTCCTGAATCGCGTCCGCGGTCAGTTCTTTCCATTTATTCTTGACGGCCGACGTTGACCGGCCGTTCCCGTGCAGTTCCACTATTTTCCTCCAATCTTCTGAGCTCTCCGGGCGGTGCTCCTCAACAAGCTCCCGGAGCTCGGCCTCCTCCTCAGCGTCCCAGCGCGTAATGACTATACGTGAGACTATACGTGAAACCGGTGGTGCCACAGAAGCCGGGCGTGCCGCTGCGACCCGCTCATCCACCTCTTCCGTCATGCTGCGACAGAGCGCCCGAATCTCTTGCCGCGCTAAATGCGGCGAGACCAACAAGTCGACTGCTTCGGTCATCTCGTGACAAAGCGAGGTGATTTCCCGCATCACTGCCGCGTTGACCGCACGCGACACGCCACGCGTCGTCGCACGGGTCATCGCGGCCGGCGGGTTCTGTCGGCGCGGCGGCGGCGGCACCTCTTCTCGTAATGAGGCGGGCAGCGGCGGCAGCGCGGCCAGCGTCATTGTGGACGGCGCCTCGTCGGGAAAGTTCAGGGGCACCCTGGCGCTCTTCATCAACGCCTTCCACTTCGTGCGCGCCGCGTCATAGGCCCGCGCGGCGTCGGCCTCGTCCTCGAAGTCGCCGAGCGGGATGCGGTAGCCCTTGACTTGTATGTTCGCGCGCCACCTTCTAATCCTCGCGTCCCAGCAGCAGCCCGCAAACCTAGAAGCCCGGTAGGTCGCACCCATGGGCGGGTCCGCGGTCAATGTCGGGGGCGACGGCGGCGACGCCGTCACGGCCGTCGGGGGCGGCGACGGCGCCGGCCAGGCGACGGGCGACGGCGGCGCCGGCGGCACGACGGGCTTGGCCGGCCGCCGCGCCGCCTGCTCGCGCCGGTACGCGGCGCGGATCTCCGCGACGCTCGGCGCCGGCGCCAGCGTCGGCGGGGCCACAGGGACGACCTTCGGCGCGACGCGGCTCGCCCGGTAGGTGGCGCCTGTGTTGAGAAATAGCATGGACCTTCGTGAACCTCCACGCCATCGTGGGGCGCCCGAAATTTGATTTCCACACAAAGGCACGTGCCGGTGGGAGGGTCCGCAGTCAGTGAAGGGGGCGATGGCGGCGACGCCGTCACGGCCGTGGGAGGCGGCGACTGCGCCGCCAGCGGCAGGTCGCGGGCCTCAGCGTCGGCGAGCGGCGTTTCGGGCGGCGACGTGAAGGGTGCAGGCGGCGACGCCTCTTGGGCGAAGGCCCTTTCCCGCGCGGCCTTCTGCTTCGCGGCGCACGTCTTCCCGTGCTGCACCGCAGCCGGTGCGTGCGTGAAGAAGCGGTCGCAGCCGGCCGGGCAGGGGAACCGTTTTTGAGAGACGGCGCGCGGCGAGTCCGAGGAAGGAGGCGTCGGCGTCGGCGACGCCGACGAGGCGATGTCGTCGTCCGACGCCGCGAGCGCGCGCGCTGCCGCCTCGGCGGCCGCGAAGGCGCGCCCCGCCTCGCAGTAGCGGTGGTGGTTCGACCGGCCCGAGAGCGTCGTGAAGGCGCGGTCGCAGCCGCCACATTTATAAGTTTCGGGCTTCTCGAGCTTGGGCCTCGAGCCGCCTCTGAGCCATCGCGACGGCTCAGCGGCGGCGTCGTCGGACTCGGACTCGGCGCGCTGTCGCTTGGCGGCGGGTGGTAGCTTGCCGCAGCTCTTGCCGTGCGACACCGCCGCCGGGCCGTGGGCGAATGATCTGCCGCACCCCGCCGGGCACAAGTAGCGGCCCGAGCTATCGTTCACCCGCGCTGGCGCGTGCGCCCGCCGCCGCGGCGGCGCGTTCATGTTCGCGGCGGGCTCCGGCACTGGGGCGGGTTCCGACCTCGGCTCCGGCGCGGACTCGACCACGGGCTCCGCTACGGGCTCCGGCGTATCGACGGCCATCGGCGCGGGCGCTGCACCCTCGCCCTTCAGCTCGCGCCAGGCGTCGACGAATCGTCGCCGCGTCAGGACCGGCCACGAGTTGAGTGCCAGCAGCGATTCGAGCTCGTCCAGGTCGGAGCAGCGGAGGTCTTCGAGCGTGTCGGCCACGGCCGAAACCGGCGCGCGGTAGGCCTCGCTCACGTTCGCACCGAGCCACATTTGGAGCTCCCTCGAGCCCTCGGCCATCTTTCTCCTCATTCTCGTCGTTCGTGTGGCTTATATTTTCAGCTAAATATCGGAGCCTTCACTACTCGCAAGCCGTGCGCGTCTGGACGAGCTGTGGAAACTCGTACCTTGGTACTTTATCGGTATAGGTATAGGTATAGAGGCCTAGCCAAAACGGGTTCCGGATTCGCTAGTATGCCTCCGTGGGGGGAGAAAGCAAACCCACCCACCAATCAGGACTCCCAAAACATAGATAAAGAAACGTAGTATTAATACCTCACAACACCCCCTCGGGCAGCGCGAGGCGCTCGGGCCGGCGGCAGATGGGGCACGCCACCTACACACTACGGAGGATGGTGATCCGTCGTTCACTCTCGCCTGGATCCCGCCCAACAGTAGCGCTGGTACGCAGTCGGGCCCGCTTCGGCGAGGGCAGCGGCGGCGCCGCGTCGGCGCGGGGCCGCTTCGACTTGCCTTCGGACTCGGCGACGATGGCCCGGGCACGGGCGTTGGGCCCGTCGGCACCAACTGTCGCCCCGGGCGGAGGCGAGCTGCGGACGTCCGCCGCCCAAACGCTCCGGCACTCGCCGTCGTCAAACACGACGTGGTAGCGCGTCTCGGCCACGGGGCCGCTGCGAGACAGGACCGTCCCGCCCCACCATAGATCCGTATCGAAGTGGGCGAAGATTCGGTCTCCTGGTTCACTCTCCGTGCGGCCCGCGCCGACGCGTCGCCGCCGCCGCAATTCCCACGTCAGGTCATGCGCGTATCGGAAGACGTTCTGCCTCCGGTCGGGATCGGGCTTGAGGCAAGCGTCGTGCACAGTCTTGCGCGATAAACGGTGACACGCCGCGGCGCCCTGCGGCGAGCAGTAGCGCATTTCGACGTCGTTCGCGGGCGAGACCAGCACGACCTCGCAGTTCGACGTGTGGCACTCGCAAGTTGCGCACTCCGTCAGCGAGCACTCGACCGACTCGCAGGTCTTGATGCCATCGCGACAGGTCCACTCCTCCGGGAGATCGGCAAGGTCCGTTCCGGGGGGCAGCACGCGCCATTTTTCGCAGCGCGCGCACTGCGCCCAGGACGCCGATTCCGGTGGTGGTATTATTGGTATGGCCGCGTCGCGCTCCAGGCGAGGCATGTTGTGGTCCGGCGGTCTGGAGGCCGCCGCGCGTCCCGCCTCGCAGACGAGCGCCGCCGCGCCTTCACTATCGAAGTTCCCAAGGAACCCATCGCGCTCGCCGAGCTGCGCGCGGAACCGACCTTCGGTCCCCAGGCGGTAGACGCCGCGCCGCCGCGTCGCCACGGCGTGCGCAGGCAACAGCCAGTCCGTCTGCCAGCGGAAACACACGCCGTCAGCGTCCTTGGCCCGCCCCTCGAGGCAGTCGAACACGGCCTTTTCTGCCAGGCCGAACTCGGCGGCCGCGGCGGCCGGCGTCTCGTACGCGTAGAGCTCCTCCACCGAATTCGCCGGATCAAACCACGCCACCGTCGCGACGGCGTCGCCGACGGGCGCGGCGGCCGACGGGCGCACGACGTGCTGGAATCTCTCGAGTAAGCGCAAGTCGCACGACAGCAGCCGCGTGATGGACCGCCGGCCCTGGATCTCGGACACCGCGCCGCTGCGCATCGACTTGAGGATGTCTTTGAACAGGTGGCATACGGGGCCCGGCTGGCGCCTCAGGGCGGCCTGGAACGCGTACAGGGCGGACGCGTCCCAGCTCGCCCGCGTTCCCGCCGCGACGTGGACTGATGAGATCATCTCCCTGCCAAGCTCGCCGAGCACCGCAGCGACGGGCCGCTCCCTGGCATAGGCCTCGCGGATAGCCTCCAGGTCGGCCGCGGCGAGGGCCCGCGCTTCCGCCGCGGCCGCTTCGGCGACGCGCACCGCTTCGTTCATTAACCGGTTGAGCTCCTGCTCGAACGCGCCCTTCGGCTCGCGCTCTCCGTCCCGCAGCTTGGACCAAGTCGAGAAGCGCATGGTAGCGAACCATCTGTAGACTTGTTCCGGGGTCTTGCCCGTCTGTCGCACGAGCGTCGCCCACTCGGCCTTGTTAGGATATGGGTGCGCCGCGTGCGCCAAGGTCCACTTCTGGAGCAACTCGAGCCAGTCGTCAGCCAGGGGAGGCGCGGCTGGAGCCGCCGTCACTACGGCGTCCACCGAGTCGTCGTCCGGCTCCGAGTCAGAAGAGGAGAAGCCCGCCGTCGGCGGCGCGGCCTTTGGTCGCGGAGGCGGCGGCGCGTCCTCTGGCACCGCGTCCTGTCGCGTCGGCGCGGGCTCTTGTGGGGGAGGCGACCCCTCCGTGGGCAGGACCGGCACGCCCGGCGGCGCGGCCTCGGCAGTCGCCGCCGCCGGTGCGAGGACAGCGGCCGTCGCGGCGGGCTGCTTTGGTCCGTCCGCCCGCATCGCCTTCATGAGGGACGCGCAAGTGACCTTGGGAGCGGGAGGGATGTCCAGGACTGTGACATCTCCGTTCCAGTGATGAGGTTTGGCGGCTGCGGGCTCGTCTTCTTCGTCGAAGAACGCCTCGTCCGTCACGCAGTCCCCGTCGCCGTACCGCACGTGCCACAATATCGCGCCGTCCTCCTCGACACAGTGGACGTCCAGAAGCGTGCCCGTGAACGTCTCGCCGGCGTGGTCCGCGGCGAAAGCCTCGCCGAACGCCGTTGCCGGGACTTCGACGACCATGCCGGGCCGATACTCGGACTCGTCCGGCCAACTCACTTGGGTCACCACGTGCTCCATCGTCTCGCGGAGCGCCGCCTGTGAAGCGGGCCCGGTACCGGCAAGCGCCGGCGCGGGGTGCTCGAGCCGGCGCGCTAGGAGCTGCTGGACGTGCCTCTTGCTGTGGGTCGCCCGATAGGTGACGCCGTAACGATCGCACATCTCGAGGACGTGCTGGTGGTCGTTCGGGACGAGGCGCCGTCTAACCTCGGCAGCACTCCGTTCGTGCGCCGTCGGCGACGGGAACTGGAGTGGCGCCGCGGCCGCGGCCAGGTCGGCCGTGGCCCACGCCACGGCGACGGCCGCCTTGGCCTCGTCCTGCTGTCGGAGCAACAACACCCGGCGTTCTCTCCTCGTCTCGAGCGCGTCCCGAGCGGCGGCGCCGGCCCGCACGCGTGCCTCCCACGCGCCCCGAAACGCCGTGGGGCCGCGCCTGATGTCATCGTCGTCCTCGTCATCGTCGGTTTCGATTGTCTGGACCTTTGTATCCATTGTGCCATCGGGGTAGGTCGTGCCGCGCGGCAGCGCGCGCGGCGGCCGGCGCTCGCGTTCGATCTGGCGAGACGCCACGCCGCGCGTGGGTGGCGACGGTAGCGCGTCCAGCACATCGGCGCGCGGCGCTTCCCCGGGGAAATTGAGCGTCCTCCCAGAAAGCTCGTACTTTACTACCGCTGCGTCGTAGTTCCGCGCGGCGTCCTCCTCGACGTCGAAGAGGCCGAGTTCTACTGTAGACCCTCGCACGTAGATCTGCGCCTTCCACTTACTGTAACTGTCGTGCCACGAAACGCCCGTAAAGCGACTGGTCTTGGCGCGACCGTTATAGGCGCGGCCAGACACCGGCGCCGCGGGAGGCGGCCGCGCGCCGCGCGCCGCGCAGAACCTGCCGTGCTGAATGGCCGCCGGCGCGTACGTGAAGGTCCGCGCGCAGCCAGCCGGGCACCGGAAGCAGCCCCGCGTGCTGCGCGTGCTGCGGTCGTGCTTGTACTCGGCATCGGTTCGGTAGGCACCACCGGTTCCCGCGAGGGCGAGGGCGCCGTCCAGGTACTTCCTCAACGTGGCCAGCCCAAACACGTAGTCGCGGGCTGCGTATTCCTTGCCGACGATGTCGTAGTAGCACGGGAAGTCCGGCGGCACCGTGATGGCATAATAATCACCTGATCTCCCCTGTTCCGGACCGCAGCGGAAGCCGCAGCTCGTCAGCGATTTGCGGAGGCCCCTCATGTTCGTGAGGTCCTTCGCGGCCTCGAGCAGGTCCGCGCACGCGGCGACCCAGGGCGACGCCGCGGACGCGACGTGGGGCAGCTCGCACGGCCGCTCCGCGTCCGCGTCCGCATCTGCGACGGGCGCGGCGGCGCCCTCCGCGCGGCGCCCTTTGAGCGTGCTCGCCGCCGACGCCGTCAGCGCGCCCGCGCCCCGCGCCGCGTCGTCTGCGTCGTCCGCGTCCACGTCGTCGTTTAGGACCTCGCAGATGACCTCGCACATCTCATCGCATATCTTCTCGCCGAGGAGGCACCAAAAAAGCGCCTCGCCCGCGCTGGCGCGCGCCGCCCCTGAGCTAGGTGAGCTAGGTGAGCTATGCTGCCCGCTGCCGGCCCGCGGCGCCGCCGCGGTTGCTTTGCGCTGTTCGGTGGGTCTGCTGGGGACCATGTAAGCTCAAGCTGCCCCTGCGGGTCCGTATCGCGCGAGCGCGCGCAACCTACATAGGAGGCGAGAAGGCCACCCCTTTGCCAGAGAGCGAGCTAGCGCTGCGCAATTGAGGCATCGGACGCCTCCGTCGTAGGCAGAGAGACGTCGCAGCGACGCCTAGCCTCTTTTTTTGCGCGCCCTAGTGGGCATCTGCCGCTAGCTAGCTGCGACACGGACGAAGGACAAGAGCGACAAAATCCCGGCATCGATCGCTTCAGTCGACAAAACAAGGCAGAAAGTGCTGCCAGTTGCGGGCAGCATCGATTCTGCATCGCTGCGCATCACTGCTGGACTACAAGATGGCCAGCCTGCAGCACCTCCACGCCCAGTCGGCCGACTACGCCAACGCCGCGGACCGGTCGGATATAGTAGAGACGCTCGCCGCCGCGTGGTCGCGGCGGGGCGCGCCGCGCATGGCCAAAGACGCGCCCGACGAGGACGCGCTCGGCGGCGCGAGAGCCGCGCTCGGCGAGGTCGAGAGCAGTTCGCTCAAGGCGGCCCGCGCCCGGGCGAACGCCTGGGAGACGCTGGGCAAGGGTATGTTTGTTTGCCGCTCGGCCCTGAAGCTCGCGGCGCTCGACGCCGCGTTCCGCTTTAAAAAAGATGGCTTCGTCGACGCGTGCGCGGCGCCGGGCGGCTTCTGCCAGTACCTGAGCGCGAAGGGGAGCCGCGGCGCGGCGCTGTCGCTCGTCGGATGTAATACTGATGGCAAGGGCGCCAGATGGGAGGCGCCGGCCGACGACCGCGTGGTTGTTGTGGAGGGGGACGTCTACGAGAAGGGCAGGCGGGACGCCCTGGTGGACGCGGCCCCGCCGTCGGTCATGCTGTGTCTCGGCGACGGCGCGCACGATTCGTCGAGCGGCGCGCCGGACCAGGACGCCGCCATCGCTCGGCTGGCGCTCGCCGAGCTCGCCGTGGCCGTAGCTTGCCTGAGTGAAAAGGGCGACTTTGTCGTGAAATTATTTCTGCCGCTCCGGTGCGCCGCGACGGTCGCGCTCGTCCACGTCGCCTCGCGGCTCTTCGACACCATATCGCTCGCCAAGCCGGTCACGAGCCGGGCGTCGTCGGGCGAGGTGTATCTCGTCGGGCGCGGCTTCGGGGCGCTGAGCGAGGCGGAGCGGGGCGGCGTCGTGCGCGCGCTCGACGCGGCCGTCGCCGACACGACGCCCGTGGACCGAGAGCTACCGCAGACCGTCGCGCGGACGCTCGACTTCCTCGCCGGCGCGCGCCGCCTCTTCGTGCGCGAGCAGCTGAACGCCTGCACGAACGTCGCCGCGCTCGCGGCGGGGCTGCCCGGTACGAATGGGGAGAAGGTCGACGCGGAGGCCTACGAGCGGGCCTGGGGCCTCGCCCCGGGGAGCCTCGGGAAGCGGCGGCGGCCCTTCGTCGTCGGGCTGGCCGGGCCCTCGGGCTCGGGCAAGTCGACGCTCGCCGGTCGCCTCGCCGCGGCCTTGGACGGTCGAGTCGTCCACGAAGAACGGTCCTGGTTCAAAGCGAGCGCTGCGCCATCGTACGCGTTCCGCGACCCGATCTCGGAAGCGCCTTGTCACGTCGACTGGTCTTTGGCGAAGGCGGCGGTGCGCGACGCGATCGCGGCGCCAGGACCGGTTGTTGTCGTTGAGAACTATCTGTTGCTTGCCCCGGACGGCGGCGGGCGCCACCTCGAGCCGGAGGTCGACGTCGTCTTATTGCTGGATGGACACGGCGCGTCGTCGCGCCTGCGAGAGAAGTGCCGCGAGCGCCGCGTCGCGCGGAACCTGGAGCGGCCGGAGGCCGAGAAGACCGCGCTGCGCACCTACTACGACGAGCACGTCTTCCCTGCGTATCAGAAGTACACGCGCGGGCCCTTCGATCGAAGGACCGGTCCGAAGGTCGAGCTCGACGCGATGGCGTCCGCAGACGACGTCCTGGCCGCGGCGGTTGCGGCCGTTTCTAACGCGCGGGCGAAGCGCCGGCGAGTAGTGTGAGGCGCTATGTTGTTATTTTGTACTTGAATTAGCTGTTAATATACATAATACCTGAACGCTCGACGTGACCAACGTTGCAACACCGAAGCCGTCGCCCTAGAAGTACCGCCGCCCAAATACTCTCTCGTCGAACTCTATCTTCCAGGATTCGCGCGGCTTCGGCTCTACGGCGTTTCCGTCGTCGTCTAAGCACACCCGATTCATGCGCGGGTGATAAGGCGCGGCGCAGACCGCGCGCTGCGCCTCGCTCATACCGGCAAGCATCTCCGCGGGCCATTCGACGTAGCCGCGACCATAAGCGCTCCCGGCCGGCGCGAAGCGGTAGATGACCGTGCGGCGCTGGTGGTCCGCGGTCCACGGCAAAGTACCGTGCAAGGTCGCCTCAGAGAAAATCAGGACATCGCCCGCGTCCAGCGCGGGCTGCTGCACGTACTGGGCCAATTCCTCGTCCGCCAGGTCCGCCAACGCCGGCGGGATCGGGAAGTTCGACTTGTGGCTTCCGGGAACGGCGCAAAAGCCGCCTGCGCCCGCTGGCGCCGGCGTCAGCTGCAGGCACACCGTGAGAAGCTGGTTGCGCATCTGGCCGCCGACGCACTCGTACCGCAAGGGCCAAGCGGGCTCACCAGCCTCCGTCACGGCGCCGCCGTGGAGCGTGTGGCCCTCGGCACCTTTTTCCATCGCCAGCAAGAGGGGCGAGTGGTCCAGGCGGTAGCCGGCGCCCATCAGGTCCGTCATCGCGCCGACTAGTTTGGGGTGCGCAAGCGTGTTCCGGAACGGTTCTCTGTGTGGAGCCGCCCATCCTAACATGCCGCCGCCGTCGATGCGGCCCGTCTCGCCGTCGCCCGCCAGCGCGCTCGACTCGCGGCCGTAGAGCGCCGACGTCCGGAGCTGGCCCTTGCGCTCGTGCAACTTATCACTATTCGCGTCGATGGCCTCGTTGGCCGCCTTCACTTCGTCCGGCGACAGCGCGCCCTTGAGCACGAGGAAGCCGTTCAGGTCAAACAGGTAGCGCTGCTTGGCGCTGAGACCTGCCGTCGTCGTGTCCGGCGCGTCGTGCTGGTTCTTGAGATTGTCCGCGGATAAATGACCGCTGTGGCCGACGCCAGCTCGCGTCGAGAGCAATCGGCTTGTTGCGATGACGCGTCGAGTTGCAAGGAGCATGATTGATGCGCTAACGGGTAAACGTTGATCGCTGCGATTAGTGACGCACTGCTGCTGGCCTGTAGTGCACCACACAGCGAACTGCGAGCACGGTTGACAAAACACGCCAGTGGCAAAAAACGGGTTTTTCGGCGCGCGGCGACGCGCTCGGGAAATTACTAATATGGAAGGCACAATGGCCCTCTATAAAAGTAAGCTAAGAAAATTTAGAGAAGAACGAATGGCGCGGTACTGCTTGAAAGCAGAACTACGCCTCCGGAATAAAGTGCGCGACGACGATCGAGAGGAGTGTCGCCGCCGTCATGCCGCACTGAAATATCAAATTGAGGAGATGTGACGCCTCCTCCTTGCGGGCTGCGTTTTGCGTGGGGCCGCCGGCCTCCGCTCCTGCGAGTTCGATGGTGAGCGTGTTGATATAACCGCTTCCGAACGAGAAGTAGGCCACGACGGCTACGACGGCCAGGTCGGAGCGCGGGATGAAATATACGGGCCCGAAGACGTAGACGAAGTAGAAGGCCATCCACACGATGCGCTGTAAGGTATATATCAACACACCGCCGCCGCCCTCCTTGACGATCCAGCCCGGCTTATATATCTTGGCGAGAGGCCTCCCGAGGAAATCGCCGTAGAGCCGTGCGAAATAGAGAATCTCGTTGATGTCTCTACCCTCCGCCGACTTGGCGTAAGCGTAAAACGGCGCCTGAAAGACTGAACAGAAGAGCGACACCCCGAGGGCGATAAGGTAGGTCCGAATCGTTTTTGATACTGGATCCGCCGGCTCCTCTGCCGCCTCGAACGTCGACTCGCGTGCCTTCGAGCGTGGCGTCTTGTCGGCCTTGGCTCGTTCTAGGTTCTCGAGGCGGCGCGCGCCGTGCGCGCTGCCGAGGATGTAAATCCAGCACACGAGGCCGCCCGCGGAGAGAAGCGCCGAGCACCAGAGGAATAAACTAACATCACGAAGGCTCGAGGCGGGCCCGATGTGCAGGGCGATGGCGAGCGGCAGGGCCGCGAGCTCCGGCGCGCGGAAGCCCGTCTGGAGGGCAACGTTTGCGTCTGGAGGGAAGAGAAGTGTGACAACGCTCGCCGTTCCGTGCGACCACCAGGTCAGTACCCCGGAGAGGAACATCATCATGAGCGGCGGCCCGCGCCCGCCGCCCACAAACGACGCCGGGAAGGCCAGCATAGCTATCGCGAGGCCGCCCATACAGAGCGTGCTCCGCACCACAAAACTCGACCGCACCCCCAGGCGTTCGTCGAGGAACGTGTCCAGCCGCTTCTGGATATACGAGACGCCGATGCCGGGCATATAGAATGCGGCCGAGAGCACGACGAAGAAGCTCGGACCGTAGTGGGCGTTGAAATAGGAGATGAGGACGCCCACCATGGTGAAAGAACTCATATATCCCAGCGACGTCAGGAAGAACAGGCCGTAGAACCAGCCTGGAGGCTCCGGCAGCGGCCGCCGCGAGAGCTGTTCCTGGTACGCCTCTAGCAGCCACGCGTCGACGCCGCGCGCCATCGCCGACGAGTAGGCCGACGACTTCCGGCGCTGCTGGCCGTAGAGCCGTCGCGTGTCGCTGTAGAGACGGTCGCCGACCGATGGTGCGGCAAAGTGCGCGGTAGGTTGCGAGCCCGACACTGATGTTGGCCGCGGGCCTCCTTCCTCGTCGATGACCGGCTCATAATGAGTGCGATCACCAAACAGCCGCCCGTAGAGGCGGTCGCTCAGTGAGCTTGCGACGACATGTTGCAGAGGCTGCGAGCCCGACACCGACGCACTACGCGTCAATCTGTTGTCAGTGCCCGCCGGCCGCAGATCAATGGGCGGCGCGCTCCGCGCCCGCTCCATGCTCTCCCTCTCCATGCTGTGAGCCTCCAATTGCCCTACGAGCACCCGAGGCTGCCTCGCTGCGGTGGAGGGCAAAAGGATTCGATCAGTGGTTTGCACGCTGCCCAGCCGTGCCCGCCCCACGGGGCTCAGCTCCAGAACGCGCAATCCTTCTTGGAAGGATTGCTAGTGTGTCAATCAATACGCTAGGTTTCAGGGAGTTGCCGAGAGGTCTGGCTCTGGTGCTAGGGAGCAACGGACCAATCAACTTTGCTTTCTGATCGTTGCGCTGCAGTGTGGTGCAAAGCCGCCCGCAATTTTTGCTGCGGCGCCGCGTAAAAACCGACGCTCTCAGCCACCACTTGCAACACAGACCGGGGCGCCGGCGCCGCGCAAGACACCGATCTCCACAGCCACCACAGAGCAACAAATAGACCAGGGCGCAGGACGACGGGCGCCCGCCACGCATGCGCATCCTCACCTTCATCGCACCGCTGCTCGGCAGCAGGAAGATGACGAAACTCCAGGGCCACGAGGAGGAGGCGCTCGGCGACGCCGTCGCCTGGTGCGTCGCAAACGGCGGCTGCTACGCGGACCCCAATGATCCCAAGTTGTATGGGCACGCGCCGTTTGCCCTCGAACCATTTCCGTTCCCTCGTGCTGAGTACGATCGGGTCGTTGCTCTGCAGCCGGCCTTCGGCCGATTGGTTGATTGTGTCGCGCGCGACGCGGCCTGGCTCGAGGAGACGCTCAAGGAGACTGCCGCGTCCGACGAGTTTACACGGAAATTACTCGAGTTACGCCGAGAAACCGACGCGAAAGGTCTCAAGCAGACCTGCTCGTTAGGTCTACTCAGGAGCGACTACATGCTCGACGCCCCCGGTTCGAATGCGGAAGACGGCTCCGGGCGAGCGTTGCAGGTCGAGCTGAACACGATCGCCTCGTCCTTTGGGTGCCTCTCGACGGTCATTTCCGGTCTGCATTCATATATAGCGCAGAAGTACGAGGGGGCATCAAATGGCGTGTTACCGCCTAATAAAGCCAAGGATGGACTGTGCGCCGGTCTAGCGGCGGCCCACGCCGAGTTCCTGCGCCAGTTTCCGTCGTCGGACGTACCGAGGCGCGTCGCCATGGTCGTCCAACCGGGCGAGCGGAACCAGATGGACCAGCGCATGCTCGAGCACGGGCTCTGGGAGGGGCACGGGGTGGATTTGCGGCGCGTCACTTTACTAGATGTCGAAGAGAATGAGGGGAAGTTGATTTTTGGTGAGGGTGATGATAAATGGGAGGCGTCCGTCGTCTACTTCCGCGCGGGCTACGCGCCCGACGACTATGCGTCGGACAAGGAGTGGCAGGCTCGCGCTGTTATTGAGGAGTCGAAGGCGATCAAGTGCCCGACGGTCGCCTATCAACTCGCCGGCACGAAGAAGGTGCAACAAGCATTGGCGGCGCCCGGGGTGATCGAGAAGTGGCTGCCCGACGACGCGGAGTCGTTACGAGGCGTCTTCGCGGGGCTGTATTCTCTAGACGTGGCCGACGGTGCTTCAGTCGACGCCATCGTCGCCGAAGCTATTGACAACCCTGCAAAATTCGTGTGCAAGCCGCAGCGCGAGGGCGGCGGCAACAACCTGTACGGCGACGAGCTGAAGGAGAGTTTGATGAAGTTCTCTCCCCAAGAACGGGCCGCCTACGTGCTCATGGACCGCATCCAGCCTCCGTCAAAAACGGCGACGCTCGTCCGAGGCGGCGAGTCTATTGTAGGTGCCTGCGTCTGCGAGCTTGGTATTTATGGGACGATCCTGACGAATGGTGAAGGCGCTACTATCTTCGAGAACACGCCGGGCCATCTGCTGAGGCAGAAGTCGCTGGGGGTGGACGAGGGCGGCGTCGCCGCGGGCTTCGCGTGCCTGTCGTCGCCGGCACTTGTGTAACTACTAAGCTTATGAACCTAGGCCTTTTTGGCGAAGAAGCTCATCATGGACGTCTGCTTCTTCCCGTCGGGCTTGCTCTGGAAGAGGTGCTTCGCCGCCTTCGGCGGCTTGGGCTCCTTGGGCTCCTTGGGCTCCTTGGGCGCCTTCTTCGCCTTGACCTCGACCATGGGCGCGTCGTCCTTGTACTTCTGCTTCGCGGCATCATCCAAAGCACCCCACATCTCGGCGAGCTTCTTCATGACGGCCTGGTTCGCTTCCTTGGCCGGCAGGTCCGGCTCCGCCGCCGCGACAGCAGCCTTGGCCGCCTCCCGGTTCTGGGCGTTGTGGTACATGTAGCCGCTCTGCTTCTTCATCTTCGGCTCGCAGTCGTCCTCGGCCGGCTCCGCCTCGCTCTTCATCTTCTCGGCCGTCGCGGCGGCCTTCGCTTCCTTCTTAGCGCCCTTGGGCGTGCCTCCCGTACTCTTTTTCTTCTTCTTCTTGACCGTGGTCTCCTTCTCGGGCGCCTCGTCCTTCCACTTTTGTTTGTCGGCGTCGGAGAGCGCCTTCCAGAGCGCGCCGATGCGCGCCAGCACCTCGCGGTTCCGCTCCTGGGGCGTGGCCTCGGCGTCGATCGACGCCTCGACCTCGGCCTTGACGGCGGCGCGCTTCTGCTGCGAGAAGTAGATGAAGGGGTTCATCTTGCGCATGACGACCTCCGTCTCGACGGGCTCCTCCTCCTCGTCCTTGGGCGCGGCGGCCTTGGTCTTCTTCGGCTTCGGCGGCGGCGCGTCCTCGAAGTCCTCGTCCGAGGCGTCGCCGGGCGCGTCCTCGTCCTCATCAGACTCCGCGTCCTCGGACGCGTCCGCCTTCGCGGCCTTGCGCGCCGCCGCGGCCTCGGCCCTCGCTGCGGCCTTCGCGTCCTGCTCCTCGCGCTTCTTCTGGCGCCGCGCCTCGTCCTCGGCGTCCAGCGCCGCGAAGCGCTCCTTGGCCTTGGCCTCCATCTCGGCGAGGCGCGCGAGCGCGTCGGTCGGCGTGACGACGGGCGCCGCGGCCGCCGGCGCCGCGGGCGCCGTCTCCACGGCGAGGGCCGGCCGCGCGGCCGCCGGCGCCGGCGCCGGCGCGTCGGGCGCCGGCGGCGCCTCCGCGGCCTCGGGCTCCGCGAGGACGCGGCGCTCGGCGTCGAGCAGCGACGCGGGCTCGACGGCCATGGGCGCCGGCTCGGCGGCCACGGGCTCGGCCGGCGCCGTCGGCTCCGCGTCCATCGCGTCCGCGGCGCCGGCGCCGGCACCGAAGGGCTCGGCCGGCGGCGCGGCCGTCGCGTGCTCGCCCGTCGCGACGGTGGTCACCTTGGCACCCTCCGCGGTCGCTTCCTTCGTGGATTCCGCGGTCGTCGCCTCGCGGTCCAACGCCAGCGGCGGCATGAGCTTCTCGAGCTCGCCTTGTTCCAAGTCCGCCAACGGCACGTTCGAAAAGGCCTGTTCGGTCACTAATAAAGCCTGGTAGGCCTTGAGTTTGCCCAGCGCGTGCGTGTAGGCCCAGCCGTTCGACGTGTCCTCGCCGTGGACGACCTCTAATCTTTTCCCGCAGTACTTGAGCAGCTCCGTGTCGCTCCCGAGCGTCAACGGACTTTGATGATCACAAAGCCGCGCGCGGTCGGGCCAGTGCGGCAGCGTCAGCCCAATACCCGCCGCGCACCGCTCCAAGACGACCATGACCTTGTCGGTGTGCGTCGCGTTCTTCGTGGCGAGCACGGGCGACCTCTCGAGCGACGCGAGCCAGGGCGGCCGCCGCAGACCAGGCATGGCCGCCATGACCCTCCGACAGTCGCTCGCGCGGTTCCACTCTCCTTCTAACCGGCTTCGCGCTTGCTGCGCCGCCTCCCTTTCAGCCTCGGTCAACGACCCCGTCTCGCCGCAGACATTATCCAGGGACGTCGACGCGTCTGCGGTGAGGCGCGAGCCGCGCGGCACGCGGAAGTGGGCGCAGCGCCGCGCGGGCGCCTCGGCGTCGGCCTCGGCGAGCGCGTCGCGCCGCACGTCGAACAAATCGGGGGCCGGCTCGCCGGCGAGGCGGCTCGACTTGCGCTCGCCCTCGCGCGGCTCCCAGTCGCGCGGGCGCTTGGGCCGCGGCGCCGCGGCCGGCCGTCTGAGTTGGGGCACGACGACGCCGAGGCCGCCGCCGAGGCCGAGCGACCGCATGAACGCCTCGTTCCGCGCGATGCGCTCGTCGCGCTCGATCTCGTACTGGGACTTGGGGGGCGGGACGTAGTTTGACGACATCTTACTTGGCGATACGGCGCGGCGCGGCGCCCTTAGGCTGTGAGAGGCTTTGGTATTTTTGAGCTTATTGGCTGCTGCGCGGCGTTTCAGCCAACAATCACGCGCGCAGTGGAAGATACCGACGCGCTGCTGCGTTAAAGCCTGCTGGCTCGTGTGCTATTTGCTGCACAGCGGCGTCGCGCGGGCGTTTGGTTTGCCTTGGCTCGCATCCCGCCAATAAGCTGAGCCCCCCCCCGGCCCTCGACCGCATGGACCATTCCCTGGAAGGCATTTGGCGTGCAGGTGACGGATCCCCCGATCATGCGTCGCTTCAGGGGCGCTCCCACGCGACGCGCCCCGACGCGACCACAAAAACATATATGGATACTTACTTCAGCGAGTTCCCGCTCCCGCTGAAGGCCGCTTTATTGGTTTTGGCCCACTTGTTGGTGGCCGGTCTTCTAAAAGCGGGCTTCTTCTTCGCGGGCGCGGCTGCCTCCACGGAACCGGACGCGACGGTCTGGCCCGACGACGCCCAGGCCTTGGACTGTTCAGAAGCCGTCGGCGGCTTGGGCATGGCTTCGAGCTGCGACGCTTGGGTAGCCTTCAGTTCCTTCCCATCTAGGCGTTGCCCACCCCCAGCAAAGGCCTTGAAACTTTCCGTAGGCTTGTTCTCCTCCTCCTCGCGGGCCTGGGACTTGGCCTTCTGGGGCGCGGGCACGTTCGCCTTCGGGGCCTGGGCTTGAGCCTTGTAGTCGGGCTCTTTATAACCGACAGGCGCGTCGAAGTCGACGTTACAGTCGCACTCGATGATGCACGCTGCATCTCTTGGCTTCACCTCTTGGACCTCCAGGTAATATCTCCGGTTGTTGTATGGTAAACAAATTTGATCACCAACAGTAACGCACGAGAACATCCTTAGTTGTTTCTCTAAGACTGCTCTTGGATTGGAAATGTCCAGAAAGTCGACGTGCTGGGGCTTGAACTTGACGAACTTGGCCTTTGGCAGGGAGACGTTTCTTACCGACAGTACTGAACCTTCTTCCAGTAACAGGTTGTTCATCATCCAGTGGGGCAGATACACGTTCCCTTCCGCGGCCGTGAACTCGAGCACGCCGCAGTGCGTCCGTTTTCCACTCTGGGTCCGTAACTCAAAGAGCATGGGGTAGCTGATCTGTAATCTCGCGAGTTGTTCGAAGGCCGACGCCGGCAGCAGGATCTTGTCGCCGCCCTCGAGCTGCGGCTTGTCGGCGAAGGCGCCGCTGTAGCAGTGGTACTGCTCGTCGAAGGGCTCGGTGTGGCCGAACATGGTGGCTGGGGAGTTCTTTTGTACTGCTGAGTATGACTTGGCGCGCGCGCGCGGCGGCGGCGTACTGCGCTAGGGCTGTATTTTTCGACTGATGCTCGACAGCGCGCTTGCCCAGCGGCGCTCGTATGAGCCGTACCGCCCGATTGTGGCGGTGACTTGCCGAGCCTATAAAAATCCGTGGGCTAGCGGCCAGTAAGACACTAGCGACCAGGTGAAAGCAGGTGAATTGTTTTTTAATCGTAGCGGAAACGGGAATATTCGATATATCTTGATGGCGTGTTGGCGGCCTAGAGGCGAACAACTTCGTGCGACGAATTCGAAAGCGATCTAAAGCGATCGACCCACTCGCCCTGGGGTGACTCGCTGTCGCCGTCGGATGCGACGCGCGCTCGTCTTCCTCCTCGGCGCCCTCGGCGCCCGCGACGCTCTCGGTCTATTCGGACCGAAGCCGTGGGCCCGGGGCGCCGCCAGCTCTCGCGCGGCCGTCGTCGCCTCGACCATAGCCGGGCGCGTCGCGCGGCGCGCGCGACTCACTGGTCAACACGCAGGCTACCTCGAGTGGAGTGCGGTCAACCGTTTTGACCGGTGCCTATCCTGCGATTTACTCGAATTCACACCTCGTCCGCACGCAGGCTACTTCTCCGACGTCAACAACCAGGACGCGAAGCTGGCCCGCGACGGGGACTTCGCCAAGGCCGAGTCCATCGCGTTCATGGACGAGGCCATCGATGGCGAGCTCAAGCTCTTCTCGGTCGCCGATCGCGAGTAGAGCGCGCGGGTAAGAATCTCCTTGAAAATTACCACTAATAGACTACACCGGGAGCGCCCCGGAGCCTGCAAACTCGGCTCATCGGAATATGATGAACGAGGTCGCAGATCGCGCGCATGCGGCCCGTCGAGGCGCGAGAGGGTCGTCGCCGTAGGGCTCGCCTCGCGTTTGTGGACCCGCGGCCGAGGTGTTGGCGCGCGACGCGCCGCGCGTCAGAGGTCCTCTCCGAAGGTTCCTGGTCGCGTGGCCTCGCGAAGCACTGCTTTGGCGTGCTTCGTAGGACGCGGCGCCGCGGAGGCGCGACCACGCCATCAGGTCGCGGTGGCCGCTCGCCTAGTAGTAAAGGTAGCCACATCTCCGCCAGAGAGACCAATTGCGACACTCTGGCCAACATGTCCCCTCAAAGGAGGCCCTGAGCGCGGTCTGTCTGGAGGCACGGTGTCATAAAGGCACGGCCCACCGGAAGTCATGAGCGGCCTTTGGCGCCCGTGGCGCAGATTTCTCGGAATCTCCTCGCGATGTGACGCCATCGTAAACCGCGTCGTGTCCATCATGCGATGCGGTCGGCGCACGCCGCACGCGTCCCGCAACGTTGCTCACACGGCGTCGCCGCGCTCAGGCACCTACAGATGCCGGCGGCCACGAACGCGCAGCAGTCATCGCAGCGCGTCGACCGGTTCCTGGCGGTCTGCGCATTGATGCTGGACGTACGCAGCGATCTCTTGCCTCACCGCGCCGCGCGTCCTGTCGTCCGTGATAGCTGCATCCTCACTCATGCTCGGCGTCGGGTGTATGCACAGCGCGACGACGGCTTCTTCGTGCGCGCGACGCAGCGCTGCTGCTGTCTCGCTTGACATGTGACTCCTTGCACCGATTCGTTCTTGTTTGGCTCTCGCAGAGCCGCACACGCACGCGACAAGCCATGTGCTTGCTAGTGTCTTACTGCCGCTAGCCGAGCGACTCTCTCCCTCACGAGTCGCCCGGGCCCAAGTACAGTTACAATTATTCTTACCAGCCTATAAGACGCCCATCCGCTCCATGTTTCGCAATCTCACGGAAGCGGCGTGGACGGTCGAGCCCACGTGCTTGAACCGCGCGTGGCCCGTATAGCGCTTGATCTCCGCTTTCTCGCGGCGGCCCTTCCAACGATAATAAAGTTCGAAGGGGCGCAGGACGACGGCCTCAATGACGAGCTCGTACTCGGAGAGGACCGTGTCCACCTTCCAGAGGCGCCGGATCACGCGGTATTGCCGGGCGGTCAGCGCGTCCTCGAGCCCGTAGACCTTCTGAAGGATGTCGGGCCCCGGCCCGTTCGGGCCGAAAAAGTCGCGCTCGATCTGCGCGACGCGCGCTTTCCCGGCCGTGTGCTTCGCCCGGGCGCCGTAGAAGATCGCCGCGAAACGATCGTCGACCTCGCCCATGCCGAGGAGCAGGTCCGGCGGGCACGGCACCGCAAGGTGCCACCGGCGATCCAAATCGACGCCCACTCTGGAGCAGATCAGCCGGTGGCGCGCCTCGATAATCAGGAACTCCCGCTTCAGCCTCGCCGTGGGCTTCGTCTGCCACGCGCGGCGGCGGTGCAGCCGTTCCCAGTAATCGCGGTAACAGCGGCTGGACGGCGGCGGGTGGAGCGGCGCGGGCTCGTCCGGGTCGTCGTCGGAGTGGTCGCACTCGGTGCTGTCGGAGTCGGAGGCGTCGTCGTCCGACGGCGGCGGCGGCGGCGACGCGGCCTTTTTGCGGCGGCTGCGCTTCGAGCTCGACGGGCGGCCGCGCGACTCGCTCGATGCGCTCGGCGAGCGCGGCGGTATCGGCGATGGCGTCGGCGACCGCTGAGCAGCACCGCGGCCGCGGCCGCCGCGGCGCGCGCGCGCGCCGCGTGGCGACGCGGCCGCCGGTGCCGGGGCAGCTGCCGCGGCGCGGCGCGGCGGCTGGCGGCGCCGCGCGTTGGCCGCAGCTTCCGGCGCGGCGGCGACGGCGCCATCGCCGCGGCGGCCGTGCGTCGGCGAGATGGGCATGGCGTCCCGGTCGTCCTGGCCGTCGCTGCCTCTACCAGACGGTTTGGGCTTCTTTGACTTCCTCCCCGCCTTCGCGGACGACGTAGGAGCTGCCGTCGGCCTCCGTGCCGGCGTCTTGTCTCGAGGCCGCCGCGGCGCGGCGCCCGCGCGCGTGGGCCCGGTCGGCCCGCGGCGGCCCCGCGCCGCCGGCGGCGGCGGCGCAGGCGCAGGCGCGGGGTCGGCCGCGGCCGTGGCGCCGCGGCGCCGCGACGACGTGGCGGGCGCCGGCGCGCGCGCGGGCGGCACGCGCGGCGCGGGCGGCTCGCGGCGCCGCGGCGGCGGCCGCGGCGCGGGCGCGGGCGCGGGCACGGCGGCGGCGCCGGGGCCTCGGCGCGCCGCGGCCCCCGCTTCTTGGGATCGGCAGCGGATGCACACGTAGTCCTCGGGGCACTCGGCGTCTTCCGCGCCGCCGGCGCACATGGCGTGCTGCCACGTGTTGCACGCCGGACACTCCCACATGGCCGAGCCGTCGTCGAAGTTCGTGCCGGACACCCCGCACAAGCAATCAAAGCGCCACGTGGCGGCGCTTTCCACGGGAGTCGGCGCGCGCGCGGCGGGCGCGCTGCGCCGTCGCGGCGGCGCGGTCGGCGGCGGCGCGGTCGGCAGCGGCGCGGTGCGGTGGCCCCGCCTCGACGCGACCGCCGCCCTGCCGGGCTGGTTCGGCAGGTGCTCGTCCTTGACGCCGCGCTTGCTCGCCGCGAGGTTTTCCCGCAGCTCCGCGTGGCGCACCGCCTTGCCGCACCTCTTCAGCACGAGGTCGGCCGCCTTGGCGAGGCCGTTCTTGTCGCGCCGGAAGCGCTGCTTCTTGCGCACGCGCTGGCCGCGCGGGCCCTCGTAGTACCAGACCTCGACCCAGTTGTCGGGGTCGACCTGGCAGGGGCGAATGCCCGGGCCGAGGCCGAGGGCGCGCCGCAAGGCGCTATATCCACCGCCTTCTCCCACGAGGCCGCGCGGAACGTACCCGCCCGCCGCCTTCCGCCGCGCCATCTCCGCGATGACCCACTCCTTGAAGGCGCGCTCCTTCTCGGTGCCCACGGGGAGGCGCTTCTCCGCGCCATCGTGGTCCGGGTGCAGCGCCAGCGCGACGACCGTCTCTCGATGCGCCCGCGTGAACGCCTCTTCCTCGCAGTCCTCCCGCGTGACCGCGGCCGCGTACCTTGCGAGTTCTTCGGCCGTCGGCTCGCGGGCGTCGCCGTGCGCGTCGTGGAAGCGCCGTCGCGCCAGGTCCTCCCGCATAGCGTCCGGCGCGAATGAGACAGAGTGGCGCCCCATCAGGACCGGGTACCAGACACCCTTCCCTCCATTCGACTGGAACGCGAGCACCTCCGCGCCCGTGCCGTCGTCCGACGCGTCCTCGTCGCGGCCGTCGTTGAAGACGACGGCTACCACCAAGTTTTCGCCCGGGCCGGCGGCGTCGACGCCTTTGTGCCACTTCTCCTTGGGCGGCGCTTTCTCCTCCGGCTTGCAGGTCTTGAGAATTCTCGTTAGCAGCCCACCGTCGGGCGCCTTGCGCTGGAACGTGATCCCCGGTTCGGTTTTGTTTCTTTCGCCCCACACAGGACCGGTGCACGTCACGAAGTTCAACAACTCGGTGGATTGTTTCAGCTGGTATTTCTCGCGCGCGATCTTGAGCAGCCGCGCGAGTTCGGGTATGTGCAAGGGGTTCTTGCTGTTGAACGGCGTCGGCTTTGCTTTTTTTTTGGCATCACCCTTGCGCTGACCCTTAGAGGCCATGGCTGCGACCGATAGTCCGAAGAACGAAAGAATGCACAATTCTGGGCAGCTGGAGCCACCGAGAGCAGCTATACGACGGCTAGTGCTGCAATCGAACAGCGACGACGAGGCGGAAAAAAAGGCGACTAGCGTATTGACATACTAGGATCGTGCGAGTCCCACTCTAGTCCAGCCGGACGGGTGGGCCCGGGGGGAGCGGGAGGGGTACGGGGGACCCGCGACGTAACTAGCCTGAGCCTGAGCTACCGAGCCGCAACAAAGACGCATAACACAAATTAAAATCACGCCCCGTACCGCTCCCGGAGCACGTCGCGCGACAGCAGCCCGCGCGCGAGGACCGCCCACCGCTGATGGACCTTCGACCGCTTCTGAGAAATAGACTTGCGCTTCGCGACGGCCCGCACGCGCCGCAGCTCCTCCACCACTTTGTCCGCATCCTCATCCCGCACCAAGACCCCGTCCTTCCGCGGCCGCGTACACCCCCGGCGCCGGTCGAAGCCGACGAGCACCGGCGCGCACTCTACGCTAAGAGAAGCGCACGCCTTCGACGCGTCGTGACCCTTGACCCAGGTCGCGCCCGGCGGCACGCGCCGCGCGTCTCCATTCAAAATCTCGACGTCCCCTTGCTCGTTGGTGGGAAAGCCCTCATCTATTGAAGCTTGGACGAGGGGCTCGGTCTGGTCCTCGCCGTACAACCCGACGGCCCGGCCCTCGGCCACATCCAAAGCAACATTTCCCGCCTGAACGATGGGGTCGGCGTCTTCCTGGGACCCGCCCAGAGCACCTCTAGGCTGCTGACCATCTTTCACCCGGCGATGGTGGCGCGCCCAGTCCGCCTTCGTACGCAGCGTCTCCACATCCTTACGAGCGAAGACGGGCTCGCCGCGAAACGTCGCCACGGGTTGTGCGGAGCCTTTCAATCGCTCCCTCCTCAAGAGCTGGCTCCGCAGCGCGAACGCGTGATGCGTGCGAAAGGCGCCGATGGACGTCGGTAATGCATCGGGCGCCGGCGCGCGCCAGGGGTTTGATGAAGACGCGGCGTTGATATCCCGTAAAGCGTCCGCGAGCCACTCGCGCGAAAAGGCCGGCGCGCCTCGCGCGTTGTAATTAACACCGACGTCGTACAATGAACCATTCGCGTCGCAGGCCATGATATACGCCCTCGGTTTTAATCTTGTTCGTGTCAGTTGTTCACTCGACAACACACAAGTCCCGGCCGCCGCGTCCACAAAAACGAAGCGCCGCCCGACGCGCGCCTCGCACCACAGCTCGCCCCGCGCCTTGCCCTTGGTATGAACGTCGAGCTGGCCGACGAGCCGCGCGTCGACGCCGCAGCCGCGGAGCGCCGCCACCAGCAACATCGCCGCGGCGCCCTCGTCCTTCTCGGCCGGGGTCGCGAGCGCCGCTCGTGCCAACGAAGCGGGCGCCAGGCCTAGTTTCGTGCCGGGCTTGAGCCCGCGCAGTAGAGTCGAGCGGCAGGCGTGCATCACCGCGGTGACGGCGCCGACGCAGTCGCCCTCGGTCGCCTCTCTCATATTCCGCCAGGCGCGCCCCGGGACGCAGGCCTCGGCGGCGTCGCGCGCGACGGGGTCGTCGCACCACCTGCTCAGCAGCCGCAGCCGCGCGAGGAAGTACGCGACCGCGGCCTCGTGCTCGAGCTTCCTTCGCCGCGTCTTCAGTCGGGCGGCCTCCGTCTCCTGCTTGGACCGCCGGCGCTTCTTCTTCCTGGGCGGCGCTGGCTCCTGGAGCGGCGGCGCTCGCTCCTCGGCCTCGTCGTCCTCCTCGTCCAGTACCGGCTCGCCGTCGGACGAGTCGCCGGCGGCGTCGCCGGCGGCCCAGTTGACGTTGTCTTCGTCGTCGGACGAGGAGGCTTGCTCCATGCGCGCCAGCCGCTCTGGTGCTCTCGCACCTGTGGTGCTCTCTCTGCCGCACGCCGCTTCTGGCTTAATTGGCCCGTCGCTTGGATCAATACTGGTGCAAGTGAATCGAAACGCAAGTCAGAGCTGGGCTCTGAGGCGTCGACGGCGCTGCAGCAATTGCTCCAAAAGCAGCCTGCCAAAAAGACTAGAATTTGTGAAACCGGCGCGCGCGGCGCTAAAATCTGAGCTCGAGCAGCGGCGAAGGAGAGCAGCGCAGCGCCCAGTCAGGACAACGAGAAGCGCTGCGCAACTTCGACGAGTGTGCAGCAGCCACTGATAGCAACAAGCCAGCACAAGTCCACAGCCATCGCCGCGCCTACGCCGCGGCACGCCAGCTTATCAAGGATGCGGCTCCTCGCCGCCGCCCTCCTCCTCCACGCCACAAAGGCCGCGGTAACGACGCTCCTGCCGGGCACGGCCGAGCCCGAGTCGAGCGACTCCGTCAAGTTACTGAAATGGATCAACGAGACGGAAAACGGCTTCGTCCATCCCACCCATTCCGTGAGACGATTGGGACCGGGCTTCCGCGGCATCTTCGCCCGGACCCCAATCGAGAAGGACGCGGTGCTAGCGGTCATACCGTGGGATTTATGTGTCACGCACCCCATGGACCAGGACGGCCACTGCGGCTTGTCGCGGAAGGCCGTGGATGCATTGGTGAAAGGCGAGACGCCCTACGCGAAGATGCTCCGGGAGTACGACCCTAGTCTCCCGAACGACTGGCCGCCGAACGCTCGTCAATCATTAGATGGGTTGCCGCCGGGCGACTGGGACCGGCATTTGAAGTGGTTCGAGGCGGGGTGTCTCAAAAGAAAAGCAACCGAGGACGAGCGGCGGGGCATGTATCTGATGGTGGCTCGCTCTGGAAGTTCTAGAGCTTATGAACAGGGCGGTTATTTGTTTTTGGCTCCTTTATATGATTTGTATAATCATAGAAATGGCAAGTATCACAACACGTTGGTGAAGGTCGAGGAAGGTGAAAGTATCTCTATCATCGCGGGCAGGGACATCAACGCTGGAGAGGAGATTTTCAACACTTACGGCGAGGGTACGTTGGAGTTGTTCCGCGACTACGGGTTTGTCGAGCCGCTACCGCGGGTCTGGAACCTGGCTTCGTTAAGGTTTGTCGAGGACGAGGAAGGGCGCGTGACGTGGCCCGCGGCCGGCCCGCCGCGCGGGCCCGCGCGGGACGAGTTTTTGAATAGGCTCGCCACCCTCAAGCGCGCGCTGAGCGCGCCGCTGCCTTCACCTGATGATGACGCGGAGGCGGCGTTGTTGGAGAGGGCGTCGGCGTTCATCGGCGCGGTCGGCGGGGCCGTCGACGCGGCGACGGCGGACCTCGCGAACAACCGGCTGAGCGGGGAGCTCTAACTCTAGATTCTGTAGGTAGCTACGCCTGCGAAACCCGTTTTGTTTGCTGAATTCCTGCGGCGCCGGTGCGCGACGCGACGGCGTACCGCTCGCAATTACCACCGCGCACAGTCACCAGTGGTCGCCGAACACCAAACGTCTCTAAGAAGGCTGCCCCATGGCCGGCACGCGATGACACCACTACTATGCTGGCTGCTCACAACAAGCGCCGCGGCCACGCTCCTCGACTTAAAACAGGAGGACACAGTATGTCAAACGAAGACGGCCGCGAGCTTCCAGCGCCACGCGCACCATTTACCAACCAAGTGGACCGCGCGCTACTCGCGCGCCGCGGCGCCCGACCGGCCTGGTAGGTACCTGGAATTGTGGGGCCGCTTCGGGCTACTGAACAATCGGTTGCGGTGCCTGGCGAATGCCGTGGGCTTCGCGGCGCGCGCCGACGCTTCGTTGGTGCTGAGCGGGCCCTGGGAGCTGTTCGCGGATGCCGCTATAGACACTGATTGGTTGATAGAATCGAGAATCGCCGACGTCGTGATCGTGGACCGGGACCACGCCTGGCCGCCCTCCGAGTACTTCGCTAATAGAACCGTCCGCCTGAGCTGCGCGGACGCGTTCTACTGCGGCGGCGTTTGTGAGAGGGGCAAAGGCGCCCGGGATGTTAAGAGGAGGTGGCCAGGTGTAAATTGGCGAGATTTGAGAGCCGGCGGTCAAAGGATAGAGACGCGATCTTCTGAACTGTACGCGGCACACAAGGAGCCGGCGCTCTGTGGGTATGCGGCGTTGGCACCTCAATCGCGGATCCGCGAGGCCGCCTTACAATGGCGGGCGCCCGCATCATTCATAATAGGCCACCACCAGCGCCTCGAGACGACCGTATCCAGAGAACCCGTCGCCCAGATGTGCCACAAGGCCGCTGCATTACTGAAGGGCGCCTTCTACGGGAAAGTTTGTGACGGTCAGGCAAGGCCCGCCGACATCGCCGACGGTGGTAAAATTCTTCTGGCGAGCGACAAGTTTTTGAAGGACGTCCATGGGGCGTGGGCCGCCGATCAAAGTGTAGTGCTGGCGGCGGCGCCTTCAGAATTAACTGCGTCGGAGGCGACGACGTACAAGGGCCCCTCGGCCATGTTCAACACGAGATTAGGAGAGGCCCTCTACGCGCCGGGGTTTCGGGGAGGGCCGCGCGCGCGGCGCGCCGCCCTCCAGACCCAGGTCGCGCCCGTGCTCTTCGACATGCTGCTGCTGGCCGCGCGCGCGGAGCGCTTCTGGCCGACGCCGGGCTCGACCATGTCGCAGACCGTATGCTTCTGGCGCGCGGCCTGGGGCCTGGATGGCGCCGCCGCCATCAGTTCCTGCGAGGATATTTGTGTGGCGCCCTGAATAATCTTGTCACATGTACTTACTTACTTCGTAGTCGTCAAAAAGAGGCCGTGCGTCGCGCCCTAACTTGTCACATGTACGTACTTAACCAGGGGCCTTGTGCCCCTCACGCGTCAAAAGGCCGGCGACGCGACCACGGACGGTGGTCTTTCTGATTCGTCGTCGGCCTCCTCTTCCAGATCAGGCTCCTCCTCTTCCAGCGCGCAGACCATGTGCTCGAGGAATATCTTGTCCTCGCCGCTATCGCTATCCACGAGGTGCTGCACGCCCAGGATGCCCTGGGGCGAGACGCGCACGCACGTCTCGCGCGCGTGGGGCAGGGCCCGCATGGCGTGGAGGAACGCGCCCGTCCGGTACTTCCACCCGGTTCTCCTGGGAGGCGGCTCGAAGAGCACGAAGGCGTCGCGCGGCACGTCGATCTCCACCGTCCCCGTCGATCCTCTAGCGGAAAAGCGCGCGCGCTGGCGCCCGACGCTTAGGCGGATGTACTGCGCGGCGACGGCGGATTCATCTAAATCCTGGACGACGTCCCGCAATGCCGCCGACGCCGCGAGCAGGGTGCACGCCGGTGCGGCGGCAGCGAAGGCGTCCCTCAGGTCGTCCTGGAACAGGTCCTCGTCGTCGCCCGCGTCGAGCGCGCACAGGTCGCACGCCGTGAAGGCCCCCGGTTCTTCCAACGTCAGCTTGACGATCTCGTCGCGCTGGGCATACGATAAACTCACGTCGCAGTCGCCTAAGATGCGGAGGCAATCCACCAACCCGCCCCCGTCCAGCGAGAGCGCGAGGGCCTCCTGGTCCGCGCCATCCACAAACTCGTTGTCGTGCTCGTCGCGTGCCTCGTAGGCCTGGAAGCACCCTGAGGGGAACGTGAGCCGCGCGCGCGTCGTCTTGCTCCTTCCTAGGACATGGAACTCGACGTTCGCCGCGTCGACGACGACGTGCACCGCGTCGTCCGAATTCTGCATGAGCAGGCACTCGAGGAGCGCCGCCATCTGGTCGGCGCGGTCGAGGCGCGCGCAGAAGCTCATCCTCGCGATGAGGATCGGTCGGGGCGCTCGTATTTCGCAGCGATTCGGATCTATAAGTCGGGGCGCTCGTAAGGCGCAGCGATTCGGATCTATAAGGCGCGCGCGCGCGGATTTGTTCCGGTCTGGGGTGCCAGATCCAGGCGCCAAATGCGTGTAAGCGCCCCAGCGATGGAGAATCTCGGCGCTACGCTGCAGACTTCCGACCTACGATCCGTGCGTCCCTCTGCTGCGGCCGTCCTGTATTTTGAAAGGCTGTGCGCTCCGCGCACAGGCCACGGCGCTAGCGATTTGTGCACACACTAGCCCTCCGTGTGCGCCGTGTGCGCGCGAAATAAAAATCGCTCCGTTTCACACGTGGGGCTACGAGGGGTGTCCTTGGACCTCGAACGACTGCGCGCAGGCTTCACACACGGAAAAAAACGCGCGCGCGCATGATTTTAGCCAAAAGCGCTGCGATGCCTACGATCGGTCACGGCCGCCCGTAAACGCCGCGCGGACTCATTTCGCGCCACGGGACAGTTGCCGACCATACATACAACACGTCCGTTGCGCCAGCATGACTTATAACACTCTTTAGGACTCGCACACACCCATGCGCCGAGACGCGTTTTCGCACAAGTGCAGTGCGCGGATGAAAACCAGCCACTGATCGCTATGACGCGCTGTGGAGTCGCATCGCTCGCTATACGTGATCATGGCAACTGTGGTGCTCCGCCAAACTGGCGGAATCGATCGTCGCGGCTCGTGCGGTCGTCGGGTGGCCGTCCGCGAATGCGCGACCCGGCTCCCGTCCGCTCTAGGCCTACTAGGGAGGCCCTATGGGCGCGTCGGGTTGGGCTGTAGGGCGTTTGTTCCTTTCTGGGGCCGGGAGTGGCCAGTAGGTCCCATAGAAAGAGTCCCTGAGAAACCCGTTTAGTATATTTAAGAAATTGAATTTTAGGAAACAAAGGCGCTAAATGCCCCGACAGGCGGTTTCCGAGCCGATAGAAGCGCTCGCGACGCTCCACGAGTGCTGTGCGACCGCGCGCGTAGCGCGCATCCATCTGTTCGGCACTTTTGCGATTGCGCGTTCGTTCTCGACTCGATGCGCCGGGCCGGCACGGCTCACAAAATCCTTTGAAGTCGCGTCAGAGGTTTCGCTGCGTCCCAGAACTCACGCGAAACGATGCCGTGGGCCTCAAAGTTCGCAAAAACGGAAGGGCGTGAAAAATTGCATCTCGGCGATTCTCGGCGAACGCGTCTTTCGCGCACAGCGCGCGTCTAGAACCGTTTACAGCTAGAATTTTTGGCGTCGCGGCGCCCTAGGATGTCTGGCAGCTGCTGCGCGCGGTTGCAGCGCGCGAACGTAGAGTTCGCGGCCGTCGAAAGGCCTCGAGAGCAGTCGTGCCAAAATCCGTCCAAATCGCTAGCGCCGTGGCCTGTGCGGCTTCACATGAGGCCTGTGCTGCACACGCAAAAACACGGCTGGCGGCTCCGCTGCGCAGCTTCGCTGCTCCGCTTCGCTCGCCAACCGTGTTTTTGCGTGTGCAGCACATGGCCTCATGTGCAGCCCGCGCGCGCCCTGGTGCCTGCTAGTGTCTCACACCGCTAGCTCTGAGCCAGAAACGTAGAAGAACGAAGAGCCTTACTTAGTGGCTTGTGTAGTGGTGGCGCCGTCGCCGTGTGCGACGGCTACCGACGACGGCGCTCACTCGAGCCAGTCGCGCGCCACGATCGCCTCCTCGACGAAGTGCGCGCGCTCGTCGTGGAAGTCCCGGACCCAGCGCTCGATCTCCCCGGGCGGGAGCATCAGCGCGCCGGGGGCGTTCGGGTCCTCGCTCGCGTTCTCCATTTTCTTTTTGGGTCGGCGCGGCGCTGTCTCAATCCGTTATAACTCGTTGACCTTCGATTTGTTGCTATTTGCGGCGTCTCTCGCGATTGAGGTGGCGCCCGCCCTATTTTGGATGGACGTCTGGTTCCTCAGACTCACCTCACGCGACCTGTGACGAATTGAATGACCGTAAGGCGCCGCGCCGGCGCGCCGGAGCCCGAGTTAAGCTAGCGGACTGTAAGACACTAGCAAGCTGGGCTTAGGGACCAAAAAAAACATACTGCCTGTCGGCTGTAGGACAGCACGCACCCGCATCGCTGCGCAAGCGGGCCGTCACGCATCACTAAACCCAAAAATGGTAGGGGAGGAGGACGCGGCGGCCTGGGTGAATGCCGTCCTTGCGGAGGCGGCGGCCGACGGCGGCACGGTCGACTCGCGCATCGCCTCGGTCTCGCTCAAGCTGCAGACGATGAGCGCGGACCTTCACGCGGACGTCGACGCGGACATGCGCGCGCTGCTGGCGGCGGCGCCGCGCGCGGTCGGCGAGATCGAGGACCTGCAGGCGGCGCTCCAGCGCGTCCAGGACGAGCTCGCGGCCGTGGACGCGCGCGTGGCGCGCGCGGTGCGCAACGCGACCGAGGCGGCCACGCTCGAGGAGCTCGACCGGCTGCGCGAGCACCTCGAGGCCGTGGGCGCGACGCTCGTCGAGGCGGCGTCGTGGCAGGCGGCGTCGCGCGCGGCGGCGGACGCGCTGGGCGCGTTCCTCGCGGACCGCGGCGCGGCCGACTGGGCGCCGGCGGCCGGCGGCGTCGCGGAGAAGCTCGAGAAGATGGAGCGGGCCGAGAAGGTGCTAAGGACGCTGCCCGAGGCCGACGCGCGGCGCGCGGCCGTCGACCGCGTGCGCGAGGACCTCGAGCGCGCGCTCGCGCCGCGGCTCGAGGCCGTGCTCCGCGCCGGCGAGGCCGACAAGCTGCCGGGCCTCTACGCCCTCTACGAGCGCCTCGGCCTCGGCGACGCCTTCCGGCGCACCTACGCGGAAGCGCGCCCCTTCGCGGCCCGAAATGTGTGGTTCGCGGGCGACGGCGGCGGCGCGCTCGCGCCCCGGCTGGCGGCGTTCCTCGACGCGCTGCTCGCGGAGGCGATCGCGGAGCGCGCGGCGTGCGAGCGGTGGGCCGCCGCGGACCGGGCGGCGGAGGTCGCGGCGCGCGTCGCGCGCGCGGCGTGCGCGCCGCTCGCGCCGTCGCTCGCCGAGGCGCTGCGCGGCGCGGCGGCGGCGAGCCTCGACGACTGCGCGGCGTGCGCCGACGCCTGCGAGCGCTTCGTCGTGGACCTGGCGCGGGGCCTGGGCCTCGACGCGGGCGGCGCGCTCGTGCTCGACGCGGGCCACGCGCTCGTCGACGCCTTCGCCTTCTTCGCGGCGCCGGCGCCGGCGGCGCCGGGCGCGCAGACGACGACGCTCTACGGCGCGCTCGAGGGCGCGGCGCTCGCGCGCGCCGCGGCCGCGGACGCGGCCGCGTGCCGCGACGCCGGCGCGGACACGGACAGCGACGCGGCCGCCTTCCGGGCGACGGTCGCGGCGGCGCGGCGCTGCGCGGCGCGGGCCGGCGGCGTCGGGGATGCCGCGCTGCGGCGCTGCGCGGCGCTGACGGGCGGCGCCGCCGCGCGCGACTGCGCGGCGGCCGTCCGCGCGGCGCGCGTCGCGAGCTGCCGCGGCCTCGCGCGGCTCTTCGCCGACTGCCGCGAGGCGCTCGTGCCCGCGGCGAGCGGCCTGCCGCGCGACCCGTCGCTGCTGAGCGACTGCTGGGCGCACGCGCGCGAGGCGGTCTACGCGCTCGACGTCGCCGGCGTCCTGGCGCGCGACGCGCGCGCCTGGCCCGACGCGGCCCAGCGCGCCTTCGACGCCTGGCGCGCGGACGGCGCCGACGCGCCGCCGGCCGCCGCGGGCCTCGCGCCGCCGCCGCCGCTGCCGCCCGTGGCGCGCCGCGCCGCGCGCCGCGCCGGCGCCGGCGCGGCTGCGGCGCCGCCGCGCGTCGTCGCGGAGTCGCCCTTCGCGCGCGTCGCCGTGGACCGCGCCCTGGACGCCGTCGCGGCCGAGGCGTGCGCGCTCGCGTTCGAGTGCGCGTTCGCGCCGGTGCGCCGCGCGCTGCGCGCCTACTCGGCGACGCGCGCGGCGCCCGACCCGCCGGGCGCCACGACCTACTGCCGGCCCGTCGCCTGGGCCGCGGGCGCCGCCGCCGCGCCGCCGCCGCCGCCGACCGACGTCGCGACGTTCGTCGGCGAGCACCTCATGTCGGCGCTGCGGCACCTCGAGCCCTTCCTCGAGTCGCCGGCGGCGCGGACGGCGTCGCTGCTGCGCCTCGAGGCGCTCGGCCGCCTCACGGACCAGCGCGAGTGGGCCGGCGTCGCCGCCGCGCCGGGCCTCGACGCGGGCGACCGCCGCGCGCTCGTCGCGCTGGGCGGCGCCGTCGCCGACGAGGACGGCGGTGCGGCGCCGGCGCCGGCGGACGCCGACGCGGCGACGCGCTTCTGCGCGGCGTGGCTGGCCGTGCTCGTCCGCGCGACGGCCGCGGCCGTCGTCGACGAGGCGCTGCGGGTGCGCGCGCTGGACGCGGGCGGCTTCGCGCAGCTGGCCGCCGACGCCGCCTACCTGCTGAACGTGGCCCGCGCGCTCAACGCGCCGCGGCCCGCCGCGCTGGCGCGGCTCGCGACCATCGCGGCCGCGGCCGCGGCCGGCGAGGCCTCGAATCCGCTCGGCGGGTCGTCGGGCTCCGTCGAATCCCTCCTCGCGAAGATCGAAGCCGTGCTCGTGGCGAAGGGGTCCGCCGCCGACGAGGAGGAGTGGGAGGTGGTCCCTGCCGCGGCTGGTGAAGTCGCGCCGGCAGACGTGCCGGTAGACGTGCCGGCAGCGGCGGGCGCGGAGTAATATGAGTAATTGGGATGGATTGGTCGTTCGACGAGACCGTTTAGCGGCCCAGGAACGCGTCGCATCTATCAATAATACCTAGCGTATCGACATTCTAGCAAATTCAAAGATACGCTTCGATAGCGTCAAAAGAATGACCCAAATTCAGAATACATCCTAGTCGTTCGCCGCGCCCAAATATTTCAGAGTAGCGGCCCGGGAACATACCCTCGCGCCTCCCGGAAGGCACCGCCCGCGACATTCGCGGATGAGTCTTACGAGTTGCCAAAGTAGACCAGCGCTTGACGCCGCCATCTACCGTCCAAATGGTACATTATATCAACTCCAGCCCAGTTTTCATACACAATCGACGGAACCGGAGCCGACGGCCCGCGCTCGGAGGGCGGGAGAAGAATTCTACTAGACAACTCTCGTGTTTATGTTCGTTTCCTTCCGTTTGTTAGTGTTACAGTCCATCTAGGCCGATTGAACACGTACTCATCTATTTTAGATACTCCGTTAGAGCCGCGCGAAACTGCGATTCGGGAGCCCTACGTTTTTACAAAGACGGCCGCAAAACCTAAACCTGCGAGTATCAGCGACGCCACTATCCAGATGGATCATAACGCCGTTGTTCTATTCACGATCGACCGACTTGCCCGTTCTCCGCGGACGACGGTGCGTACGCGGGGCACTGAATTGGCCCCAGACCGGTGGTTTATAAAATAAATTTGCGTTTCAGGCGCTTTGGTTACGGGACGGGCCAGATAACCGGCCTGACTGCCTACTACATTGCTCCGAGACCCAAAGATGCTCGGCGCGGGTCAGTAGAAGGGGGCGCTTTTAGACTATTATGGCAAGTTACCTTTTGGCGGATAACGCCCCACTAGCCGGGGTCGCGGGGTCCCCGAGGGAGTGGGTGTTGATCCCGGCCTACTCGGAGAGGCCGTGGAAGAGTCCTGAGAAGGGTGCCCATCCTCTGCTCCCCCGCAGCGAAGAGAGCGCGTAGTGCCCTCGGCGCGTAGACGACGAGGCGCACGACAGCATGAGCTGAACCTTGAAACACTAGCAGGTACTGCTGGCCTGGACCATCCTGCATGGAACGTGTTCGCGGTTCGGAATTGCCGACGATTACGATCGAGTTGAGACGTCGCAGCAGATGCGGCGTCGATAGGGTGCAAATGCAACATTCAGCAAGGTATAATATGGCCATTATGAGTTTGCTTCATGCCATTCGCACCAGATATATATATATATATATATATATATGTATGTATATGGATAGAAATATTGAGGAAGTGAAGGCCGCGACTGTAGAACACCGGGCAGCCACACAGCCGCGCGCGGCGCCCGCCGCCAGGCGGCGGGCGCCGCACACAACGGCGCAGCCGCGCGCGGCGGCGCGCGGCGGCACCTCCATTAAGCAGCCCGCTCCGAGGGCCGCACGTCCCGCGCCGGGCCCTCCGGCGGGCGCCCAGTCATAACGTCGACGGAGCGCGCGAAGCGATCGCGGTCCTCGGCTGCAGTCATGGCATTGGCCGGGTTCTCGCCGGAGCGGACAAACCGAGCGTCGATCTCGTTTGCCTCGAGCGCGTCGAAGATAAAGCCCAAGTGCACACGGATGTGACGCGACCTCGCGGATAGGTCGCGACGCTTCAGCTGTAGAAGTACGGAGTTGTTGTCGCAATGAACAATGGTCGGCGGTAGCGTGACACCGACTAGAAATGTGATGAGATGGCGTAATGCTAAAACCTGGCGAATCACCTGTACAAGCGCATAGAGCTCGGCCTCGAAGGTCGACAGAGCAGTTGCCCCTTGTACAGCGGAGAAGGCGCTTACGACAGCCATGTTGAGCGTAATGAAGCCACCGCTTCTAGATTTGCAATAACCAGATGCTGTGTGATGTATCTCACGCCCATGAGATGCGTCGCACCACGCCTCAAGTCTGATTTCACTATTGTTTAACCGCTGGAAGAGCAGCCCGAGATCCGTCGTGCCTACCAGATAACGCAAACTCCTCTGAAGAGCTGCGCGGTGACCCGGGCAAGGCGCCTCGGGGCAGCTCGCGGACGGCGCAGACACTGTGGCCAGGACGCCGACCGAGAAGAGAAGATCCGGACGTGTACGTGTAGCGATGTACATGAGCATGCCGAGGACCGACCGAAACTTCGCCGAATCAAAGGCCGCCGCGCCCTTGGGTAGGCCGCCACTTGGAGCCTCTATAACACTTGCAGTAAAGTCTGTAGGGAGCGGTGTCTTGACCGGTTTGGCGTCGCTCATTTCGAGGCGCTCAAGTATCTTTTCTGAATAGCCTCGCTGCGTGACTCGCACGCGACCGGCTCCTGCATCATGGTCTATTTCCATGCCAAGATAATTGGTGCCTGAATCAGTGATTGGTACAAGCGTCTTGAGTGTAGTTTTGACTCGATGGCAAAGTTCTTGATTGCCCATCATTAGAATGTCATCAACATATAGGAGAATGATGCAAACCGTAAAATATTTTTAACAAAGGTCAAAGGACCGATAACAAAGGTCAGTCCCCAGCAAAGTGAGGAATCCGCTTTGCTAAAAACTATTTTGCTTTTTTTAGCATGGTAGTTGTCTGCGCACTGCTGGGGACCTGTACTGATTTGTATCCACCGATGGAAGCACTGGTACATGCGGCGTAGGCGCTTGCCCACGTCTAGTACCGACCCTATTCGACCCCCGGGAGACCCCAGGGCCGCGAATGGACAGGATTTCACAACTTGAGCCGCCCCACTACACGGCGAATCCGACGCGCGCGCCGGCGGTTCAGAAGTAGCTCTCAAAAAGAAGTCCATGGACATGCCCCCACCCAACGCCGTCGACGCGCCATTCAAGAAAAAAGCAACAGCCTTAGAAGGGCACCCCCCTAAACTGCACCCGTCTAGGCGCCTCCAGGTCCCGCGGGTCGCCCGTCCGGTCCGCGCCCGTCTCTTGCGCCACCCGCGCCCCGCTGGCGGCGAGCTAAGGAGCGAGCCAAGCGCTCGCGAGCAAGGGACGCACTAGCGAGCATACGATGCGCTAGCGAGCAAACGACGCGGAATCGGACAACCCGAGTATCGACCGGCTCCACGAACCTTCGAACCACAACAAGTCAACAACCACACAATTTCCGCGAGGGCCGCGGCACTAGGCGAGCGTCATCTCAATGTCGCCGCCTGTGGCATCGTCTTCGTTCAGGCGGACCCGCGCGTAGCGCCGCGGCGGCTCCTTGGCGCCGAGCGCCGCGAGGACGCGCCGCGCGGAGAAGGGGCCGCCGCCGCCGCCGTCGGCGTCGTAGGCGATCGACGCGCACCAGCAGGCGGCCGCGCAGGCGCAGGCGCAGCAGGCCCCGAGGACGAAGGCGCCCAGCGCGACGGTCGCGAGGGCCTGGCGCACGGCGCCGGGGTCGAGCGGCGCGTCTGCGGCCGCGGCGCGGCAGACGACGCCGCCCAAGAGGGCGAGCCGCCGCGGTGGCATAGGCCCGAGCCCTCGAAACAAAAATCACCGCAAACCCGAAAGTTAGCCAAGTAGCATTCATATGCAGGCGCCGACCCAATCCTCCCATCGCGTCCTCGGGAGCCCTCACTCCCGGGACAGTGCGAGCGCTCAGATCATAGGGAGAGCACCGATACCCGTCAGCTCATCGAAGTTAAGCCCTATCGAGCCCGGTTAGTACTACGGTGGGTGACCACGTTGGAATCCCGGGTAGCGCTCTCTTTTCTTTTTGCCATTTTTCCATTTTTTTTGCCCCCCTGCTCCCTGCGCACGGCCAGCGCCTTCGAGCCTGCATGCCAAAACGGATTCGAAAAAGCGGACGGACGGCACTCAAACTCGTCAGAGGACGTCTCCCGCGCCGCCCTCCGACCGGCTTCGGCCGGCGACGGGCTGCGAGCCAAACCTTGGGCGGAGAGGCTTGGCGTCGCACGAGCGCACAGAGCAAATTCAGGTGCCTGGGAGTTGGTGTTCACGCGAGGCCACACCGATGCCGTCGAGGACGCTCGTCGTCGCACGGCTGCTCGCGACGTATGCGGTGGCGCTGACGCCGCGGCTCCGGCCGAGGCTGCCGCCGAGGGGTGCCACCAGGCTCGCGTCGACGCCGACGACGGACGCGGAAAAGGCCTACTTCGAGAAGCAGGACACGGTCTACGACGTCGACGAGGGCGCGTGGAAGAACGACGCGTTCTGGGCGCAGGTCGACGCGGAGCTGCCGGGCTGGCGGACGGACGCCGCGCTCGAGCGGTTCCGCGGCTTCTGCGAGAACCTGCGGACGAAGCCGCCCGGTGCGGGCCCGGCGCCGAGGCCTTCGGTGGGGGGTCGCGTCGCGTCGGCGGCGAGCGCCGACGCCGGCGAGAGAGAGGTCCCGACGCCGCCGCGCGCGCAGGCGAGGACCTGTTCATGGACAACCGGCAGCAGCTGCTCTCGCAGTACGTCTACCCGGGCCTCGGCGAGGACGCCGCGTCGGGCGAGAGCGTGCCGCGCGGGGCGTACCCGCACGACGCGTACCCCGAGCTGGCCGAGCTCCGCGCCAAGCTCTCGACGGAGGTGGCGGCGGCCGCGCGCGCCGAGTTCGACTCGGTGCTAAACGCGCGGCCGCTCGCCGACGACGAGGACGGCTTCGACGCGGACGCGGGCGAGTGGGACCCGCTGGGCCTCAACGAGGAGGAGGAGGACGAGACGTGGCAGAAGGCCGCCTGGTTCGGCTGGCAGTTCCTGTCGCTGCGCGGCGCGAAGACGACGGCGCCGAAGACGACGGCCGCGCTCGTCGCGGCCATGGGCGACCTCGGGCCCGCGCACCGCTTCGTCGGCTTCACGCGCCAGAAGGCCGACTCGCGCGGCACCGTCCACTCCGACGGCCGCAACTACATGCTCTCGACGCTGACGCCCGTCGACGCGCCCGAGGGCTGCGGCATCTTCGTCGACGACGAGGAGGAGACCATCGCCACGGGCGGCGACGCCGTCATCCTCGACAACACGTACCCGCACTACATCTACAACACGGCCGACCGCGACCGCATCTGCCTCATGAGCGAGTGCTGGCACCCCGCGCTGGCCGCGGCCGAGCGCGACGCGCTCGCCACGCTCTTCGCCGTCAAGGACCGCTTCACGGTCCTCGACCTCGGCATGGCGCCCTGGGGCTACGGCGAGGACGACCTCGCCAAAGCGCTCAAGTCGGGCGCCGTCAACGACCTCGACTACTGGCGGCGGCTCGACTACGAGCCGCCCAAGCGGAAGCCCAAGGCGCCCAAGAAGAAGAAGGTGGGCGCCTCCGGCCGGAACAAGAAGAAGGCCGCCAAGTCCCGGGCCTTTGGGTAACACCTGTGTTTGAACTCCGCGTCGCGCGGGCCGCGCTCCACGATGTCTCGACTCCTATCTCCCGTCGCATACCTCCCGGGGTCCCTACGAGTCGCGAAGGGACGAAACGTGGGCCGTGCGCTTTCGTCGGCTGGCCGGAACACCAAGCGCATTCTTCCTGGTTCCGCAAAACCCGCCGAGCAAGCACAGTCCAAAGCACTGCACTCAACCTCAATCACAAAAACTCGCAATCGTAGCGATCACGGCGTGAAACCACTCGCCCCAGACGCCCGCGCGCGCGACTCGAGCGCGCGGACGCGCGCTCACCTTTGCTGGCTCACAGGCACAAACATCACAACTATGGCCTCTTACGCTACCATCCCGGCCGAGGCCGAGACCGAGAAGCCGCTTCTGAACCGCGACGTGCGCGTCAACCTCAAGACCGTCATCGGCGGCGCCGCCGTCGCGTCGTTCGTCCTCGGCGCGCTCGCCGCGGCCGTCGTGAGCGGGCCCGCGCGCACGAACTCCGCCGCGCTCTACGCGCACAGCGGCTACCAGCTGAACGCCCAGACGCCGATGGCTTTCTCGTCTGGTCTTTTAAAGGACGGCGCGCATTGCAAGGGCGACAATTTCTGCGCGAGTGGTGATTGCCAGGGGCGCAACAGCAAGTGGTGCCTCGCGGTCGAGGACCACAACAACGTCCATGAAGGCACGAAGCTCCAGCTCTACGAGTGCTCGCACCCGGTCGGCCAGACGTTCCAGGTCGAAAAGAACAAAGACGGCTCGATGAACCTCCGCTACGGAAACACTGACTTCTGCGTGGACGCGCTCGGAGGCACCAAGTTCACGAACCACGGCTCCTACTTCGGGCTCTACCCTTGCCGCACGAACGGGTTCAACCAGGAACTGACGCACACCAAGATCGGCACGCTCGAGCTCACGGAGTTCCCGGGGAACCTTTGCATGACGGTGAAGAACGGCCTTCTCGCCGAGGGCTCGCACATCGTCGGCGCGCCCTGCACCGGCCACGGCGGCCTCCTCGACCAGTTCCAGCTGTGGGACATCGAGGGGTCCACGCCCGCGCCGGCGCCGACGCCGTCGACCAACACGTGCGGCAAGACCTGCAAGAGCAACAGGGACTGCGCCACGGGCGGCTTCCTCGAGTGCGGTCAGTGCAACCTTCAGCACGGCACGGATGGCTTCCAGACCTGCATGGCCGCGCCGACGACGCCTCCGACGGACGCGCCCCCGAACCCGTGCGGCAAGCCGTGCAAAGAAGACAAGGACTGTAACGGGAAGGGCGGCTTCTTCGGGAACACGTGCCTTGTCGCCGGCACCCGTTGCGCCGGCCACTGTGCCAAGCGGGACTAGGCGTCTGAGACGACCAAGCTCTCCTTTTCCTCCCCGCGCGACCCGACCTCTCCCCGCCCACTTTCGAGTAATCTCCACCAATTCTGAATTCCTGTGGGCGCGTCCGGGCCCTGAGTCCTCCTCAGCAGATTTACAAGGCGCCCGCGCCGCACGAAGTAAGACCCGTTTTTTCTTTCGACCGCACGAAGTATCTCCTCCTACGAGTGCATCGCTGGAGCCGGCATCCTTCTCGGGAATACTAGAGCAAAGACGTACGGGCAGCACTTTCACAGGAGGTTGGCGGCATACAAAAAGTGGGCAGCCGAAAGCACCATGAGTGCCGCGTCGCACCACGACGCGGCGGTCCTGAGGCAGTCGTTCGCCAAGTACGACGCGGATGGCTCGGGTTCGATCGACGTCCGCGAGCTGCGCGCCTTGATGCACGACGTGACCGGGGAGGAGCCAACGGACGAGGAGACGGCGGAGTTCTCACGCGCCGTGGACATCGACGGCGACGGTGCGCTGTCCTTCGATGAGTTCAAAGCCATCTACACCAAAGTCAAGAGCGGCGAGCTCGCGTTCGGCGGTCTGCAACTCGCCATGGACGCGTTCGACACGCTGGTCGCCGCGGAACCCGACGGCAGCAGCGACAGCGAGGCCGAGGCCGAGCCGGAGCCCGCCGCCGAGGCGGCGCCAGCGCGCGTGCCGTCCGCGGACCGCGCGCCGGCGGCGGACCGGCCGGCGGCCCCGGCCGAGGCGAAGATGAAGCCGAAGCGGAAAAAGGATATCACGGGGGGCGACATCGAGGCGCCGGCGCCGGAGGCCCCGCCGAGTAGCGCCTGGGTGTGCCTGCGCACCTGGTTCGGCTGCCTCTGCGGGTCGACGGTGCTCTACAGCCGCGACGCGTTGAAGCGCGCCGTGCGCAACGGCTGTCCCTGCCTGCATCCACGGGTCGAGCAGGCCGTCGTGTGCCTGGCGCTGCCGCCGCTCTGGATCTGGATGGGCATCCGGCTGCTCCTGCTGCCGTGCCTGTACGCGTACGGCGGGCGCTGCCTCGGCGCGTTGTTTCGCTTCTTCTACGAGGGCTTTGAGCGCTTAATGAGCCGCTGCGGCTGCAACTGCGACATCCGGTACCACGACCCGTTCTTTTCCTGCCGGGACGGACCGCTGTCCGGCTTCACGGATTCGGAGGGCGGCGACGTCGCCGAGGACGTCGTCTGGCTGCGACCGCACCAGATCTGGGGCAAGGAGGGCGAGGAAGGATCGCTCTTCGAGAACGGCGTCTCGCCCGACGACATCGACCAGGGGAGCCTCGGCGACTGCTGGCTGCTGGCGGCGTTCGCGTCGGCGGCGGAGTTCCCCGGCGTCGTCCGCCGCGCGTTCCTGACGACGGAGGCGAACTGGCGCGGCCGCTACGCCGTCACGCTCTGGGACGGCCACAAGCGCCAGTGGACGAAGATCGTCGTCGACGACCGGATCCCGTGCAAGGCGGGCACGACGACGCCCGTCTTCTGCCGGCCGGCCGGCAAAGAGCTCTGGGTGGTCCTCCTCGAGAAGGCGTTCGCCAAGTTCGTCGGCGGCTACCCGAACCTCGCCGGGGGCTTTAGCATCTGGGCGCTCCAGGCGCTGACCGGCGACGACGCCTACACGCTGAGCCGCGACAGCGCGAAGGACGCCGCGCGCCCGTGGTACCGCGTCGACATGAAGCACGCGCCGACGGCCGAGAACCCGCGCGCCGTCAAGTGGCTCCACCACCTCGGCGCCGACGGCGAGACCGAGCGCTTCGCCGACGACCTGCTCTTCGACATGCTCCTCAAGTACGACCGCCTCGGCTTCATCATGAACGCGTCGACGTGCTTCTCCGGCCGCAAGGACGGCCTCGTCGGCGGCCACGCCTACTCGCTCATCGCCGCGAAGCGCGTCAAGGTCAAGGGATCGGACCCCGTCCGCCTGCTCCAGCTCCGGAACCCGTGGGGCAATTTCGAGTGGACCGGCCGCTGGTCCGACGCCTCGGCCGAGTGGACGACGCACAAAAAGGTGGCCAAGGCGTGCGGCGTCGACCCCGGGAAGCCGAGCGACGACGGCGTCTTCTGGATGGCGTACGAAGATTTCCTCGCGTACTTCGACTCGATCGACGTCCTCAAGCGGACCGAGGACCTCCACGACATCTACCTCGACACGCACGAGGACATGAAACCGCGCGTCTTCGGGCCGCTCCGCGGCTGCGTCGTCGGCCTCTGCCGCTACTTTGTCGCCTGCCAGGGCGTGCGGAAGCTCTGCTGCGGCCGCGCCCCGACGGGCGACGACACCGTCGAGGTCGACCAAAAGCGGCTACACTGCTGCGGCCGCCAGTGGTGCTAACATACTTTTAAGTTACTTTGTGTACTCGACCGAGGCGCCGCCGCTGATGTGCCAGTGGCGCGTGTTGTCGATGATGAGCTGGCGCGCGTTGTCGTCCTCGCGGTTCCGGTGCTCGATCTCGGCGTGGGGCGTGCCGTGCTCGAGCAGGAATTTGTAGGCGCGCATGGCCTGGGCGCGCGCGGCCTTGACGAGCGGCGTCTCGCCGGACTGGCAGCGGGGCTCGAGGTCGCAGCCGACCGAGCGCAGGTACTCGAGCGCGTGGGGCGAGTCGAAGAGCGCGGCGACGTGGACCGGCGAGTTGCCGTTGTTCATTTTCCCCTCGAGCACGTCGATCGGCGGCGGCGGCGGCCTCATCGCGTCCTCGAGGAGCGCCGCGGCGCGGAGCTCGGCGGCCCGCGCGGTCGCCTCGGCCCCGGTCGCGACTTCGCGCGCGTCGATGACGTCGAGGTCCACCTCGGCGATGCGTTTCTCGCGCGATTCGTTCTTGGCCAACGCCTTCTGGTGCTTGATCCGCTTCTTGGTCAGCTTGTCCTCCTCCTTTTGCATGCGCGGGTCCACTCGACCGTCCTTCTTTATCTTGCGGCGCTCGAGGTCTTCCTCCTTCTTCTTCCGCGCCGCGACCTCGGCGGAGAGCGTCCTCTTCGCGACCTCGAGCTGGTTGCGGAGCTCCCGCGCCTTTCGCTCGAGCTCGTCGAGCTTGTCCCACGCCTCGTTTGCGGATGCGCGCGCGATCGGGGCGGGCGGCAGGGTCGCGCCCTCGTCGTCCTCGGGCGACCGGAAGTCGTAGCCGGGGCACCCGCAGAAGTTGGTGCAGTACCGGCCCTTGCGGCCGAAGTCGTCGTCGTCGTCGGGCCAGCCGTCGTCCGTCTCGTCGTCGTCGTCGTCGCCCGCCTTGCCGTCGCCGGACCTCGTCGACGCCCTCGACGCGAGCGACGACCGCGACGCGCGCGACGTCGTGCGGACCGCGCCGGACCGGTCGGCGTCGCCGCCCTCGAGCTTGACCCTGGGCCTGGGCTGGCAGCGGTGGATCGTCGCCAGGAGCTCCGGGTTGTCGGCCTGCGCCGCGTAGTGGGCCGGCGTCGCGCCCGTGTTGTCGCGCTCGCGGACCGAGAGGCCCGTCTCGTAGCTGCGCGGGACCAGGCGGTGAGCGACGAGTCGCGTCGACGGCGCCCCGAACTCTAGGGAGGCGTAGACGCGGTCCGACGCTCGCGCGTCGAAGGAGGACGCCGGCCGTCGACAGCGCGCGGAAGACCTTTGCGTGGCCGCCGACGCACGCGGCGTGCGCGGCGGTCCAGCCCTTGTTGTTCCGCGCCAGCGGGTCCGCCTCGTGGTCCAGGAGCCGCTCGACGAACTCGAGGAAGCCCTTCTCGCAGGCGAGGTGCAGGCACGTGTTCCCCCAGCGGTCGCGCGCGTCGACGTCCCCGGTGCGGAGGAAGTGGCCCAGGCCGCTGAGATTATTCGTTTCGGCGCACTTGTGCATCGTCGTGTACTGCGTCGCGAAGATTTGCGCGCCCTTGATGTATTGCTTGTGCTGGAGGTCGTTGATGCGGTCGCGGATGGTCCGCGGCTTTGGCTTCTCCGCGTCCTCCTTGCCGAGCACCTTCTGCATCGCCGCGCGGTCCTTTTGCTTCTGCAGCATGCGATTCATCTTGGCGTTTCGCCCCTTGGCTGCCCCGCGCCGCGCGGCTGCCCGAGCCGCCTCGACAACGGTCCCTGACGATCGCGAACGTCCTGATTACGCCGCCAGGCGGCGCGTAGGCCGGGCAAAGCGTTGGGGCAGCGCCTGTGTGAAATCTAGTGGGTTATTAACTAGCTCAATTACTGGATAACGACGGGAACTACTCAATACCCGCACGTCCTTGGGTCAAGCTTCAGCGGTCGACCGGTCGTCGGGACTGCGCATACTAGTCCTAGCACCGTAACAGAAAATGCCCCAGGCACAAGCTGCGTGGAATTAAAATTATGACGTTGCGGGCCTACTCGGCGGCAGGCTCCGCCGCGTCGGCGTCCGAGGCGCCGGCGTCCTCCGAGGGGCCCGCGACGGCGGCCTTCCAGAGAAACGCGGCGGCGATGGCGGCGACGACGGCTGCGGCGCCCTTGGCGCCGGCGGCGGCGAGGCTCGACATGATGAGTCCGGCGACGATGACGCCCGCGAATATGGACGACATCGCCTCGGAGAACGGCATGCCGAGGACGAAGGCGACCATCGCGCCGGTCCAGGCGCCCGTGCCCGGAAACGGCACGCCGACAAAGGCCGCGAGCGCGGTCCAGCGCGCGTTGCCCGAGACGGCTCCGGCCTTGGCCCGCGCCTTCGAGAGCGGCTTGTCAAGCAGCTTCTGCACGAAGTTCGATCGCAGCGCGAGGAGCAACGGCGCGATCGGGACCATGTTGCCCGCGACGCACAAAAAGAAGACCTTGGGGAGCGGCATGCCCATCATCGCGCCGACGGGGATCGCACCGCGGAGCTCGACGACCGGCATGGCCGCAATCGTCGCGACGATCCAGGCGTCCGCGAAGCCCGACGCGCGCAGCTTCGCGCTCACGACGTCCGCCAAATGGCTGGCGGACGCCGGCTGCGGGGCCAGCAGCGCGAGCGACGCGACCGCGGCGACTTGTGCGACACGCTTTGCTCTGGGCGCTGCCGCGACCGCCGGGGCTTTGGCAAGCCGCGGCGGGGCGAGGCGGGGCGCCAGCCGCAGCGCGCTCGCAGCGGAGCACAGGACGAGGAGGCGCTGCATGGCGTGCGAGCGTGCTCAGAGTTGCGCGAGCGTGCTCTGTAGCGAGGGTGCAAAGGCGAAGGCTAGCGGCATAAGGCCACTAGCATGAAGGGCCGGTCCCAGTCGCGTCCCGCGTGCGCGCTGTCCGCGTTGAGCAGCAGCTTCCAGAGGCTGCAGCTGTCAGACGCAGCAGCGCGCTCTCGCAGAGCAGCGCTTTTGAGCGCTAAACCGCATTCTCACAGGAGGAACAAAAATAATGGACCTCAAATTCCTCCCGCTCAGCGTCGAGTGCACCGACGGCCCGCCGCCGGACGTCGAGAGCCTGCCGCACCCGCTCTGCGCGCCGGGGTTCGACGGCTACCACTCGAACTCGTGGCCGCGCGTGGACCTCTGGGGCACGCTCCCGACGGGCCAGCGCGCCACGGTGCACGTGCACGGGTGCTTTCCGTACTTCTACGCGCGGCCGCTGGAAGAGGACGCGGAGGCCGTCCGGGCGTTTAGCGTCGACCCGAACCTCCGGTCGATCTGCAAGCGCACGGCGGAGGGCCTCGACGAGATGCTGCGAAACGGCGACGGGGCCCACGGCACCGGCGACGCGCGCGTGCGGTCGGTGACCGTGGCGACGCTGACCCCGTTCTACGGCTACCACCCCGAGCCGCTCCCGTTCCTGCGCGTCGCGCTCTACCGCGCCCGCGACGTCGTCCGCGCCGCGAAGCTGCTCCTCGACGAGGGCTGCTGCAAGTACCAGGGCCGCGCGCTCCGGCTCCAGCCGTACGAGTCGCACGTCAACGCGCACATGAAGTTCTTCGCCGACGTGGGCGCCGGCGCGCTGCGGCCGCTCGCGCTCGACGACGTGCGCTTCCGCCGCGCGCCGAAGACGGCGCGGGTGGAGGGCTGGGTGTCGGAGGCGACCGTGCGTAAGGCGGGCGCCGGGTACGCGCCGACGAAGAGGCGCCTCGCGGCGCCGACGCTCGCGGCCGACGACGCCGTCGAGGTCGACGTGGCCTTCGCGCGCGTCTCCGCCGCGACGAGCGTCCGAGGCGACGACGACGACGACGACTACGCGGTCCCGGCGCTCCGCGAGCTCTTCGACGACGAGGCGGACCGCCTCGCGGCCGACCACGCGCCGGCCGAGGTGCGCCGCCTCGTCGCGGTCGACCCCGCGTGGCGCGCGCCCGACGGCGCCGCGGGCGCGACGCCGACGCTCGGGCCCGGGACCGCCGAGCGCCAGGCCCGCTGGGCCGAGCCGCTGGCCGCGCTCCGCCGCGTGCCGGATTCGCCGGCGCCGGCGCCGGCGCCGCGCGCCGACGACGTCGCGGCCTCGCAGCTGCCGCCGCGGCTGTCGCAGGAAATGTGCACGCAGGCCGACAAGGAGGCGCGCGACCAGGACGACGCGAGCCACGCCAGCGACGACTCCCTCGACGTCCGGGAGCGAGAGGGGCGCCTCGAGGAAAACGACGACGGCAAGGAGCCCGACCCATGGTTCGACGACCCGAACGAGGGCGACGAGGACGACGATCGCGCGCGCGACGCCGCGTGGGACGCGATTCTCGGCACGGACGACGCGGACGAGGGCACGGACGAAGACGACGGCACGGACGAAGACGACGACGCGCCGTCCGCCCTCCCGAAAGCGTCCTCTCAGACCCCGGCGGCGCCGCGCGCCCTGACGCCGACGGGCGCGCGCGTCCTGGCGCCGGCAGAGCCGCCGCCGACGGCCGCCGCCGTGCGCGCGTCGCTCCGCGAGCTCGCGCCGCCGCCGCGGCCGCTCTTCTACGGCGACGCGGCGGACGTCCCCCGGCGCCGGCGAGCGAACGACTGCGGCGCCGTCGACCGCGCGACGCACGTCGCCGACGCGCCCGAGTTCTTCCCGCCGGACGGCGCGTGGCGGCGCCTCGTCGCGGGGACGCGCGGCCGCGGCGCCGCGCGGCGCCGGTGGGCGCGCGCGGCGCGCGTCCTGGCGCCGCTCGCGGACCCGCCGTCGCGCGCGCGCGTCGAGGCGACGCTCGCCGCGGCGACCGCGACGGCGCCCCGCCCGTCGGCGTCGCCGACGGGGTCCCTGCTGACGCCGCCGAACCGGACGCAGTGGACTGAGGCGTCGGGGAGCAGGTCGCGCGACGGCGCGGGCATGCGGACGCGCGCTGCCGCCGACGGCACGCCCGGCGTCGCCGTCCTGGCGCTCGAGGTGCTGGCCGCCTGCGCGCCGTCGCAGCTCCGGAGCGACCCGAAGAAGGACCCCGTGCGCTGCGCGTGCTGGCGCTTCCGCGCGCACCACCTCGCCGACGCGGCCGACGACGAGGTCGGCGTCGTCGTCGTCCTCGACGCCGCCGCCAGGCGCGCGGACGAGCCCTCCTGGCGCCGCGCCTGGGACGCGACCGACGAGGCCGTGGCCGTCGAGATCGTCGCCGACGAGAGGGCGCTCGTCGCGGGGCTCCGGCGCCTCGTCGCGCGCCTCGACCCGGACGTCCTGCTGGGCTGGGACACGGCGCGCGGGTCCTGGGGCTACGTCGAGGCGCGCTGGGGCGTGGTCGCGCCGAGTGACCGGAAGCAGCTCTTCTCGCGCGACACGAACGCGCGCGCCGACCGGGGCGACCGCGGCCGGACGTACGCCGCCGCCCGCGGCCGCGTCGTCGTCGGCGGCCGCGCGGCCGTCCGCGGCGACGCCCTGCTCGTGCGGCTCCTGTCGCACGACCTCGCGGCCGTCGCGCCCGTCGTCCTCAAGCGGCGCGCGCCGCCGACGCACGACCGAGCGGAGCTCGCGCAGCTCTTCGCCGCGCCCGAGGTCGACGCGCGCGTCGCTGCGGTGACGCACGTCCTCGCCGAGACGACCTGCGGCCTCGAGATCGTCGCCGGGCTCGACGTCGTCGGCCGCGCGGCCGAGCTCGGCCGTCTGCTGGGGATGCCGCTCGCCGACGCGCTGACGCGCGGGTCGCAGCACCGCGTCGAGGCGATCCTGCTCGGCGTCGCCAAGCCTCGGCGCGGCGCGAACCCGCTGACCTTTCTGGACGCGCGCGGCGACGAGCGGCCGCCGCCGGGCGCCACGTGGTACGCGCTCCGGTCGCCGTCGCGCGCCGACGTCGCCGCGCAGCCGGCGATCGAAGAGACCGCCTGCATCCTCGAGCCGGTCTCGGCCATTTACACGGACCCCGTCGCCTGTCTCGACTACCAGTCGCTCTACCCGTCGATGATCGTCGCGCACAACCTCTGCTTTTCGACGTGCGTCGGCCGCCTCGCGGCGGCGGGACCGCCGCGCGCGGCCGGCGACGTGAAAAAACGTCCCGACGGCGACGCGTCGGACTCGGACTCGGACTCCAAGTCCGCGGCGTCGTCGCTCGACGGCGCGCCGCAGGCGGCGCGACCGCGGGACCCGGCGCCGGCGCCGGCGCCGGGCGCGGCGACGACGGGCCGCCTCGGCGTCGTCGCGCACTGGCCCGCGGCGGAGGCGGCGCGCGCGCTCGAGCACGCCGAGGCGAGCGGCCCCGTCTACGTCGCGCCGAACGGCGCCGTCTTCGCCGGCCCGGCCGCGCGCGAGGGCGCACTGCCGCGCATGCTCCGCGAGGTGCTCGCGGCGCGGTTCCTGACGAAACAGGCGCTGAAGCGCGCGCGCGCCGCGCGCCGCGGCACGCTCGCGCGCGTCCTCGACGCGCGCCAGCTCGCGCTCAAGCTCGTGGCCAACGTGACCTACGGCTACTGCGCAGCGTCGTTCTCCGGCCGCCAGCCGTGCGCGGACCTGGCCGACGCGATCGTCGCGTCGGGGCGGAGCTGCCTCGAGGACGCCGTCCGCGTGGCCGGCGGCGCGGGCGCCGCGAACCCCGTCAAGTACGGCGACACGGACTCGATCTTCGTCGAGATGGCCGGGGCGTCGGTGGCGCAGGCGCTGGACCGAGCGCACGAGATATCGAAGACCGTCTTCGCCGGCACGCCGCCGGCGGTGCACCTCAAGGTCGAGTACGTCTTCGACGGCTGCGCGCTCGTGTCGAAGAAGCGCTACGTCGGCCGCGCCGTCGAGGCGCCGGGCGATACGCCGCACCTCCTCGTCAAGGGCCTCGAGCTGAAGACGCGCGACCAGTGCGACTTCGTGCGGGAGCGCCTCGAGGCCGTCGTCCGCGACGTGCTCGCGACGCGCGACCTGTCGCGGGCGAAGCGGACGTTCCAGCGCGCCGTCGTCGGTGTCGAGGCCTGCCCGCTCCAGGACCTGATCCTCTGGCGGCGCTACCGAGGAGAGGGCGCCTACAAGACCAACACCCACGACCTCGTCGGGCCCGTCAAAGAGCTCGACGCCAGAGGCAACCGGACGGCCGCAAAGGACCGCGTCGGGTACGTCGTCGTGAAGGACCCGGGCTTGAAACTCTACCAGCGCACGCACGCCGCGACTCACGAGGCCGGTCTCGCGCTCCGCGTCGATCGCACGTTCTACATCAAGAAGAAGCTGCTGCCGCCGCTGTCGCGCATCCTCGACGTCTGCGGCGTCAACGTCTTTGCCTGGTACCAGGCAACGCCGAAACCAGCGCTGCGCGTCCGCTTGCCGGCGCCCGATGCGCGGCCGACCGGCAAAATTACCTACTTCTACCCATCCAGACACTGCATCCACTGCGGCGTCGTCGCCGCCAAGCCGCCGGTCTGCGACGCCTGCGCCGCCAGGCCCGACTTTCTCGCGGTCGAGCACTTCATCCGCGAGCGCGGGCTCGAACGCCGGCGCTGGGAGCTCGAGCGCTCTCTGGCGGCGGCGGGCCTCGGCCCGCGAGCGTTGCCCGCCGGGCTCCACCTCGCGCCGTCGAAGACGTCGCTCGAGGACGACCGAACCTTCGAATATCGCCGCGTCCTCGACGCCATCGAGGACAACGACCGGCGCTGGCTGGCGACGCTCGAGTACCTCCAGCGGCGCAAGAAGCGGCGGCGGGACGATGGCGCGGGTCCGGGCCGCGCGCGGCGGTGCTTCTAGGCATCTGTGCTGTGTGTAAGTGGTCCTGTTCAAGTTATCATATTTAAACCGAGCCCCTGCCCAGGGCTGGGGGCGAAACACCGCGCGTTGATCGACTCGAGATTCAAACAGGCTTAAAAAACGGGTTTGCCTCGATTGTCGCCGCGCGGCCTTATTTTTGCTCACAGATCACGAATTACTGTCCAAATGGGCTTACTCAAGAGCGGATGGATGCAGCCCGTGGTGGAGGAGTCCACGGCGGCTGACTCCGAAGCAGAGACCGAGATTCAAGCCGAGACTCAAGCCGAGCCGGGCGCCAAGGCGCTCATCTCGGACATCCCGGACGACGCCTTTGGCCACGTCCTCTTCTGGCTTCCTCCGCTCACGAATCTCGCGGCGGCTCGCGTGGCGAAGCAGTGGCGCGTCCGCGTCGCGAAATTCTTTGCGACATTGCGCGAGCTCGACGTTACGACCGAAGAGATGAGCGCGTCGCTGGTGCGGGGACGCAATCCAGCCGTCGGCCCCGAACGCTGGGGACGCAAATCCAGCCGGCTTGCAATGCTGCTTGGCAAATGCCGCTCGTTGGAGTCGTTGACGGTGGGGTTTGGTGAATACGAAGAGTCGCTCGGCGAGTGCCCGAGCCATCTCCTCCGGTCTCTCTCCCTCCGACGGCTCGTAATTGCTGGAGACTACATGAGTCCAGAATGCGTCCACAACATCGCTCGTTTGAGTCCGAATCTCGAAGAATTCAAGTGGCGAGGCCGCTCTGACGATACGTACAGGGTCATGGGCTACGGAGCAGTAGGGACCTTACGGGTGTTCCACCGGCACTGCCGACGCCTCCGCCGATTGCCCCCATTCGGGTGTTGCTGCAGCCGCGGTCCGCTGGAACCCGACGGCCCGTGTGGTTACGAAGCGGAGGCCTTCGAGTTGCTTAAGACGTGGCCGTCGCTCGAAGCGATCGAAATTCATCAGTGTTTCCCCCTCAGTATCGGTGAAATGCAGCACCGCGCCCTCGGTTTTGGTACGGACAAGGGACAATTTAAGGGAATATTGCGGGTCGTTATGCACGACCTCGATGATCTCGTGTTTGACGAGGTGGCGGGTGGGGAGGTACCGGCTGAGCTCATCCTCCAGAGAGATTTCGGCAAAAACGAGAGACGGCCCTTACGCTTTGGAACTATTGAAGACCTCCCGCCCTACTAGTACGACTAAAGACTCCTAAGACTTATGACGAACACGTTTCCAACACGCCTTTCCGCTCAGCTTCCCGCCACCGGCTCGCCGGCACCGTACCGATACGGCGCCGGGCGCGCCGGCCTCGCAGTCGTGGGCGCGCTTGCCGCACTCGGGCCAGACGGCCAGCAGTCGTCGCTGCTTCCGCGTCGCACGCCACGGGAACACGGCCCGGAAGTAGTCTTGGGAACGCGGCCAGACGTCGACGGCGGGCGTGTAGTCTAAGTGCGGGTCGGTCGCAGCGTAGTCGATGCGGACGTAGTGCTCCAGGCGCGGATTGAGCATGAGGAGCGCCGGCACGAACGTGCCCTGGCCGTAGACGATTCTCCGCGCCCCGATTACGGCCGCCACGTCCGCGCTCAGCGACTGCTTGTCCCAGTCCGCGCGGCCGGCGTAGCGCCGGAGGAGCGCGCCGACGACGGGGTTGCGGTCGTCCTCGGCGAGGATCCGCAGGCGGCGCCAGTCGGGGTGCGCGTCGATCGCGTCCGCGTAGTACGACACGGGCGGCGGCGCGTAGTGCGTCTGGTCGTGGACGGCGAAGATGTCGCCGCTCCGGACGTGGACGTGGACGTCGTAGTCGTGCGCCGCCGGCGTCACGGCCGACGCGGAGCGGAGCATCTTCAGCACTTTGGCGCGCGCGTCCGCGTCATCGCGCATGCGAGACACGTCCCAGAAGCTGTCCTCGAAGACCGGCCGCGCGCCCCGGGCTCGGTGGTGGTGCCGCGGCGCCGCGAGGCGGCCGAGGCGCGACACGTTCAGCACCGCGTCGGGCCCGCCGCCCGGCAGCGCGCACGCGCATCCAGCGCCGGCGTCGACGGCGACGGCCAACGACAGGCAGTTGGCCACCTGGAGCAGCGCGTTGCCGAGGCGCCCCGCCCAGGCGCGCACGCGGAGCAGGCCGCCGGCGCGACAGACCGCCGTCGCGTTCGCGTGCCGGGCGGCCCGGGAGCTCGGGAGCTCGGGCGCGCCGCCGGGCAGCCCGAGCGCGACGCGCTGCCGCGCCTGGCGCGCCGCGTCGCGCTTCGCTCGCTTGCACTTGGCGCGGCACCGTATGTCGCCGCCCAGCGCCCGGCACGTTTCCGAGCAGGTGTGCGCGAAGACCGACGTGACGAGTGGCTCCTTGCGCAATTGCTCCGTCGTCGGTGGCACCACCTGGGCAGGCTGGAGCCAGAATAGGGCAGCCGTGCTGACGAGGGCTGCCGAGGCGTAGGTCGCGAGCCGCCGACGGTCGCATGGCATCGTATTGTTTCTATCAATGCAATCGCTTATTCCATCAGGCCGCGGCAGCAGCTCCACGAGCCTCTCGCGATGAGCCCTGGCCAGTGAGGGGAAGCCCTCGGCCCCTCAGCCCTTTCCTATTGTGCTAGATGATAGAGACACTAGACTCCCAAAAAAAGCGCAACGAAGCCGCACTCTGGGCTTCGCCCGGGCCCTTGGCGCCACCTGGTACATCACACAACGAGCCAAGTCTGCCTATACTCGAGGCCTGCTGCGCGCGCGCCCGTGGTTCTCGCTGCGGACTCAAAAAAGGAGCAGCAGCACCAAGAGCACGTTAACTCCGCGTTCGCGCCAGCGGTTCGCTCTGAGGACTCGAAAAGGGAGCAGCAGCACCAAGAGAGCACGTTAACAGCGCGAACGCGATGGACCTCGCCTACGAGGACGACGTGGTCGACCTGACGGGCGCGACGGAGTCGCCGCCGCGCCCCCTCGCGCCCGTGAGCGCCAAACGCGAGGCCGGGACCGCGAGCGGCGCGCCGGCGAAGAAGAAGCCCAAGGCGGCGCCGGCGGCGACGACCAAGACCGGCCGGCGGCGCGAGCGCCAGAAGCGGAACGCGGACGTGCGCAGCGGCCTCAAGCCGCTGCCGACGCCGATCGTCGACTTCGACGCGGAGGCGGCGCGCGGCATGCTGACGCTGACGCGCGAGGGCGTGCCGGTGCACCTGCCGCGCGCCCGGCCGCCGTACCGGTCGCAGCTCCAGGTCATGGACGGCGCGATTCGAGCGGTGCGGGCCGCGCGGTCGGCGCTGCTCGAGTCTCCGACGGGGACGGGCAAGACCCTCGCGGCGCTCGCCGCGGTGCTGGCCTGGCAGCGGCAGCACGCGCACGACACGCCGACGCGCGTCGTCTGGGTCGCGCGGACGCACGACCAGCTGCAGCACGCCGTCCACGAGTACAAGCGGTCGTGCCCGTACCGGCCGCTCATGTCGCTGCGGCTCTCGCGCGAGCGGTTCTGCCTGCACCCGAACATCGCGACGGCGCCGAACAAGGCCGAGGCCTGCGAGGAGGCGACGAAGATACGCAAGCCCTCGACGAAGAAGAGCAAGGGCTGCGCGCACCTCGACAAGGCCGAGCGCATCGGCTACCCGCAGGGGAAGAAGTGGCGGCCGCACTTTCGCCTCGGCGGGCCGATGGTCGTCTGGGACATCGAGGACGCCGTCAAGGAGGGCAAGGCGACGCACGTCTGCCCGTTCCACATGGCCCAGGACCAGATCCAGGAGGGCGCCGCGCTCATCTTCATCACGTACTCGCAGCTCGTCGACCCCGTGATCCGCCGCGCCGGCGGCCTCGACGCGGTTCTGGAGGACGCGGTCGTCGTCGTCGACGAGGGGCACAACCTGCCGTCGGTCGCGCGCGACGCCGCTTCCTACGAGGTCACGGAGGACCGCCTCGCGGACATGGTCAAGACGCTCGAGGAATTCGCGCCGCACCTCGGCGAATACCCCGAGGCGCAGGCCATGCTCGAGAGCCTCATCGCGCCGCCGCCGGGCTCCTTCGAGGCCGTCCAGGCGCGGCTCGACGCGCCGCCGCCGACGAAGCGGAAGAAGAAGCCGAAGCTGCGGTTCCGCGTGACGGCGCGCGGCGGCCCGCTCCGCTCCCTGCTGGCGTGGCTCCGCGGCGCGACGGCGCCGACCTGCGCCGCGGCGCCGCTCGGCGCCCCGGCGACGAGGAAGCGCGACGCCTTCAAGGACGAAGAGGAGCGCATCTGGCGCGGCGCGGACGCGGCGACGCTCGTGCGAGACGTCCTGGGCCTCGAGAACGCGGAGCGCGTCGACGAGCACTGCAAGATGCTCTGGAAGATGCGCAAGGACCTCATCGACGAGGGCCTGGAGAGCGGCGCCGTCCGGTCCGACACGATCAACGACCTCGAGGCGATCCTCGTCAAGCTCCGGTACCTGCTCGACCCCGCGGCGGCCACGCGCTACAAGCTGATCGCCACGTCGGCGCCGCGGCGCGACGTCTTCCCGAAGGGCGCGACGCGGGCCGCGCGCGACGCGCGCAACGCGATGACCGACGCGCAGCGCCGGCGCCGCGTCCTCGGCTGCGACGGGGAGCGGCGCCGCGCGATCTCGTTCCTCTGCCTCGAGGGCTCCGTGGCCATGGAGACGCTGACGCGCGGCCAGCGCGCCGCGGGCCTCGGCCAGGCCGAGTGGCGGCGGCCGTGCCGGTCGCTCCTGCTGCTGTCGGGCACGCTGCGGCCGTTCGACCTGCTCGCGCGCGAGCTCGGCTTCGAGCTCGGCGCCTGGGACCGGACGGACCTGCCGCCGCCCGCGCTCCCGCCGTCGTCGGCGCCGGCGGTCAAGGACGAGAACGCGGCGCCCGACGCCGGCGCGCCGGAGCCGAAGCTTCTCTCCCAGGCGTACGCGGCGCACGCCGTCGCCGCGTGCCACCTGCCGACGCTGGCGCCGGCGCCGGGCCGACCGGCGGCGCTCGCGGCGCTGCAGCTCGCGCGCGCGGCGGGCACGGAGCTCGACGGCTCGTACGCGAACGCGACCAAGGACCCCGAGTCGACGACGTCGCGGCGCTACTACGACGCCGTCGCGACCGCGCTGCTGGGCGTCGCGGCGGCCACGCCCGGCGGCGTCCTCGTGTTCTTCAAGTCGTACCAGCTCCTCGAGCTCGCGACGGCGCGCTGGGAGACGACGGGCGGCCGCGCGAGGCTCGAGGCCGAGAAGCGCGGCAACGTCTTCGTCGAGGTCCGGCGCCAGTCGGGCGACGAGTTCGACGCGCTCGTCGGCGCCTACCGCGCCGCCGCGGCCACGCCGGCCGGCGCCATGCTCCTCGCCGTCATGCGCGGCCGCTCGGCCGAGGGCGCCGACTTCAAGGACGACGCCGCGCGCTGCGTCGTGATCGTCGGCGTGCCGTACCCGCCGCGCTTCGACGCGGCGACGCGGCTCAAAATCGAGCACGCCGGCCGCGACGGCGAGACGTGGTACAAGGCCGAGGCGTACCGCAACGTCAACCAGGCCGCGGGCCGCCTCATCCGCCACTCGAAGGACTACGGCGCGCTCGTCCTCCTCGACCGCGCCCTCCACAAGCACCCGATGATGTCCGAGTGGTTCGCGGAGCGCATCGAGCGGCCCAGCGGCGCCACGGAGCTCCACCACCGCCTCCGGAGCTTCTTCTCCGCGCGGGCCCCGCTCGTGATCGATTAGTAAGAGCAAGTTATGCCTGTGCTTGGATCCTTGTTTTTCGACGATCAAGATTGTTATGGTGCTAGGACTAGTTTGCGGAGCCCCTGGTACCCGTTTTGGTGGCTAGTGTCTTACTGGACGCTAGCATCGACGCTTGGACTCAAACCAGCAGCACAAGTGCCCAAGGAGGGCGACTCGCTCCTGCAGAAGAAGCACACCCCGTTTAGCTTTCCACGCGTCAAAGCGAAGTCGTCAAGGTTGATTTGTAGCAGTTGCAGACACTGCTCTCCCTCTGCACTCGCGAGCAGAGAGCGAGGCAGCAGTGCGAAGCTAAAGAGCGAATACATGGCATCGCTGCTCGACCGCATAGGAGACGCTCCGATCGCAGACGCCAGCTCCGACGAGCTGCGCTCGGCGGTCGAGGCGATTGCCAACGCGAGCAGCGATGCGTACACGGAGTGGGCCCGGCGGACGCTGCAGATTGCGGTGCACGACTGCTACCGGTTGAGTGGTGGCGGAGGCGATGACCGCGGCGTCGTCGCGGCGCGCGCGATCGACGCGTCGCCGTCGCAGCCCGTCGAGCTCGTCGTGGTACCGTTCGACGCGATGCTGCACGCGACGGCGGCGCTGGTCTGCAACTCGCAAGCCGAAGCGGCGGCGGCGAAGGCGTTCGCCGTCGTCGCAAACAAGCTCACGAGAGAAGACGACGTGCTCGCGTGCCGCCTGCTCTTCGAGCGGCACCTGGGCGACCGCTCGCGGTGGTTCCAGCACGTGCGGCGCCTGCCCGACATGCCCGACCACTGTGTCCTGCGCTGGAGCGACGCGGAGCTCGCGGAGCTCGCGGGCTCGGACGCGCGGCTCATGGCGGCCAGATGGCGCGAGCAGGTCGCGGCCGATTTCAAGGAAATTGAAGCCGCCGCCGCCGCCGCCGGTCCAAAGCGCGAGGCGTTCCCCTGGCTCGAGGTCGACGCGTACCGTTGGGCGATAAGCATGGTCTTCAGCCGCGCGATCACGGTGCGACGCGGCGCGGGCGCGATCAAAGCGCTCGTGCCGGTCGTTGACATGTTTAACCACGACCCGGCGGCGCCCACGGCGCACGCCTTCGACGCGGCGCGCGACGCGCTCGTCGTCCGCCGCGAGGCGCCGGCCGCGGCGGGCGCCACGCTCTCGATCGTCTACGAGCACGCGACGGCCTCGCGGCTCCTGCTGCTGTACGGGTTCGTACCGCCGCTGGCGCAGACGCAGCACGCAGGCCGCGACGTCTTCGCGGGCCTGGCGCCCGACGCGCCGAATCGCGTCGAGAAGCTCGCCGTCCTCGCCGGTTTCGGCGTCAAGGCCCAGGCCGCGGGCGAGGAGCCGTTCGTCGTCTCGGAGGCGGACCCGCTGCCCGACGCGCTCGCGCTGACGCTCTACGCGCAGCGCTGCGACCTAGACGCGCTCGGCCGCCTCGTCGCCGACCGCGCAGACCGCGACGCGGCGACGGCGCGCGCGGGGCTGGGCGACCTCGTCGCGGCGTGCGACGCCATGCTCTCGGGCTACCCGTCCAGCGAGGCCGAGGACCTCGCGGCCCTCGCTGACGGCGGCCTCGAGCCGCGGCGCCGGCTCGCGCTCCTCGTCCGCGTGCCAGAGCGGCGCGCGCTCGTCGCCTGTCGCCGCGAGGCGGCCGCTCGGCGCGAGGCGGTCGCAGACGTCGACTAGGAGCAGCACCGCGGGGCGCCTTGTAAAACTGTTGAGGAGGACCCAGGGCCCGGACGCGCCCACAGGAATTAGAATTGGTGGAAATTACTCGAAAGTGGGCGGGGAGAGGTCGGGTCGCGCGGGGTGGAAAAGTAGTGCTTGGTCGTCTAAGACGCGTGCTTGGCTTCGGGCCTAGTCCCGCTTGGCACAGTGGCCGGCGCATTGGGTACCGTGGACAAGGCACGTGTTCCCGAAGAAGCCGCCCGATCCGTTGCAGTCCTTGTCTTCTTTGCACGGCTTGCCGCACGGGGTCGGAGGCGACGGCGTCGGCGCCGGAGCCGGCGTGGACCCCTCGATGTCCCACAGCTGGAACTGGTCGAGGAGGCCGCCGTGGCCGGTGCAGGGCGCGCCGACGATGTGCGAGCCCTCGGCGAGAAGGCCGTTCTTCACCGTCATGCAAAGGTTCCCCGGGAACTCCGTGAGCTCGAGCGTGCCGATCTTGGTGTGCGTCAGTTCCTGGTTGAACCCGTTCGTGCGGCAAGGGTAGAGCCCGAAGTATGAGCCGTGGTTCGTGAACTTGGTGCCTAGGCCATAGTTGTGATGTTTGTGCCTGAGAGCCAGCAAAGGTGAGCGCGCGTCCGCGCGCTCGAGTCGCGCGCGCGGGCGTCTGGGGCGAGTTGTTTCACGCCGTGATCGCTACGATTGCGAGTTTTTGTGATTGAGGTTATTTGACTGTGCTTGCTGCGGGTTTTGCGGAACCAGGAAGAATGCGCTTGGTGTTCCGGCCAGCCGACGAAAGCGCACGGCCCACGTTTCGTCCTTTCGCGACTCGTAGGGACCCCGGGAGCTATGCGACGGCAGATAGGAGTCGAGACATCGTGGAGCGCGGCCCGCGCGACGCGGAGTTCAAACACAGGTGTTACCCAAAGGCCCGGGACTTGGCGGCCTTCTTCTTGTTCCGGCCGGAGGCGCCCACCTTCTTCTTCTTGGGCGCCTTGGGCTTCCGCTTGGGCGGCTCGTAGTCGAGCCGCCGCCAGTAGTCGAGGTCGTTGACGGCGCCCGACTTGAGCGCTTTGGCGAGGTCGTCCTCGCCGTAGCCCCAGGGCGCCATGCCGAGGTCGAGGACCGTGAAGCGGTCCTTGACGGCGAAGAGCGTGGCGAGCGCGTCGCGCTCGGCCGCGGCCAGCGCGGGGTGCCAGCACTCGCTCATGAGGCAGATGCGGTCGCGGTCGGCCGTGTTGTAGATGTAGTGCGGGTACGTGTTGTCGAGGATGACGGCGTCGCCGCCCGTGGCGATGGTCTCCTCCTCGTCGTCGACGAAGATGCCGCAGCCCTCGGGCGCGTCGACGGGCGTCAGCGTCGAGAGCATGTAGTTGCGGCCGTCGGAGTGGACGGTGCCGCGCGAGTCGGCCTTCTGGCGCGTGAAGCCGACGAAGCGGTGCGCGGGCCCGAGGTCGCCCATGGCCGCGACGAGCGCGGCCGTCGTCTTCGGCGCCGTCGTCTTCGCGCCGCGCAGCGACAGGAACTGCCAGCCGAACCAGGCGGCCTTCTGCCACGTCTCGTCCTCCTCCTCCTCGTTGAGGCCCAGCGGGTCCCACTCGCCCGCGTCCGCGTCGAAGCCGTCCTCGTCGTCGGCGAGCGGCCGCGCGTTCAGCACCGAGTCGAACTCGGCGCGCGCGGCCGCCGCCACCTCCGTCGAGAGCTTGGCGCGGAGCTCGGCCAGCTCGGGGTACGCGTCGTGCGGGTACGCCGCGCGCGGCACGCTCTCGCCCGACGCGGCGTCCTCGCCGAGGCCCGGGTAGACGTACTGCGAGAGCAGCTGCTGCCGGTTGTCCATGAACAGGTCCTCGCCTGCGCGCGCGGCGGCGTCGGGACTCTCTCTCGCCGGGGCGCGACGGCCTCGGCGCTCGCCGCCGACGCGACGCGACCCCCCACCGAAGGCCTCGGCGCCGGGCCCGCACCGGGCGGCTTCGTCCGCAGGTTCTCGCAGAAGCCGCGGAACCGCTCGAGCGCGGCGTCCGTCCGCCAGCCCGGCAGCTCCGCGTCGACCTGCGCCCAGAACGCGTCGTTCTTCCACGCGCCCTCGTCGACGTCGTAGACCGTGTCCTGCTTCTCGAAGTAGGCCTTTTCCGCGTCCGTCGTCGGCGTCGACGCGAGCCTGGTGGCACCCCTCGGCGGCAGCCTCGGCCGGAGCCGCGGCGTCAGCGCCACCGCATACGTCGCGAGCAGCCGTGCGACGACGAGCCTCCTCGTCGGCATGGGTGTGGCCTCGCGTGAACACCAACGCCCAGGCACCTGAATTTGCTCTGCGCTCGTGCGACGCCAAGCCTCTCCCAAGGTTTGACTCGCAGCTCGTCGCCGGCCGAAGCCGGTCGGAGGGCCCGGCGGGAGACGTGCTCTGGCGAGTTTGAGTGCCGTCCGTCCGCTTTTTCGACTCCGTTTTGGCATGCAGGCTCGAAGGCGCTGGCCGTGCGCAGGGAGCAGGGGGGCAAAAAAAATGGAAAAATGGCAAAAAGAAAAGAGAGCGCTACCCGGGATTCCAACGTGGTCACCCACCGTAGTACTAACCGGGCTCGATAGGGCTTAACTTCGATGAGCTGACGGGTATCGGTGCTCTCCCTATGATCTGAGCGCTCGCACTGTCCCGGGAGTGAGGGCTCCCGAGGACGCGATGGGAGGTCTGGGTCGGCGCCTGCATATGAACCCTTCTTGGCTAACTTTCGGGTTTGCGATGCCTTTCTCGAGAGCGCCGGGCCTATGCCACCGCGGCGGCTCGCCTTCTTGGGCGGCGCCGTCTGCCGCGCCGCGGCCGCAGACGCGCCGCTCGACCCCGGCGCCGTGCGCCAGGCCCTCGCGACCGTCGCGCTGGGCGCCTTCGTCCTCGGGGCCTGCTGCGCCTGCGCCTGCGCGGCCGCCTGCTGGTGCGCGTCGATCGCCTACGACGCCGACGGCGGCGGCGGCGGCCCCTTCTCCGCGCGGCGCGTCCTCACGGCGCTCGGCGCCAAGGAGCCGCCGCGGCGCTACGCGCGGGTCCGCCTGAACGACGTCCGATGCCCGACGACGCCTTCGCGGCCGCGAGCTGGCGGGACCCGGCGTTCTGGCGACGCGTCGCACCGCTCGGCATCGGCTCGCCGCCGCAGAGGAAGCCTGCACCGCTCGGCATCGGTTCGCCACCGCAGCGCAAGCGGAAGCGCCCCGCGGATGATGCAGGCGCCGTCGTTCGACATGCCGAAGCTGATGCCGCCGCCGACGCCCGGCAGTTCGCGCGCGACGGCTTCGCGACGCTGCGCGGCGAAGCGACGACCGCCGCGCTCGCGGGCCGGTGCGCCGACGCGATCGAGCGCCTCGCGGCGCGCGGGCTGCCGGCCGCGTGCGTGTTCCTCTACGACGAGGCCTGGGCCCTCGTCGCGGCCTTCGCGCCGCGGCTCGTAGCACTGCTCGCGGCCGGCGCCGCCATGAACTACGACTGCTACGCGTTCCGCGTGGCGCCCGGCGCCCGCGGCTGGGCCGCGCACCGCGACCGCGCCGGCGACGACGCGACCACGCCGGGCTACGCGACGTGCTGGGTCGCGCTGACGGACTGCGGCCCCGACACGGCGTGCGTCCGCGCGGCGCCGCTGCGCGCCACGGAGGGCCTCGCGGTCGACGACCCGCGGGCGCTGGAAGCAGCGGCGAGGCGCGCCGCGGTGCCGCTCGCGCTGCGGCGCGGCGACGCGGCGGCCTGGGCGGGCCGGACGGTCCACTTCGGCGGGCCGCACGCGGACGCGACGCGGCCGCCGCGCGCCGCGCTCGCCTTCGCGGCGTCGACGCCGGCGCTCGAGGACGACCGGGACCGGATCGAGGCGGTGCGGGCGTGGGCCGGCGGCGGCGCCGCGCTGCCCTTCGACGCGCGGCTCAAGCTCGTCGCGCTCCAGCTCGAGTTCTACGCCGACGCGGAGCCCCTCGACCCGCGCGTCCGGACCGTCCTCGACGCGCTCGACGCGGCCTGGTGCGGCGACTAAGTTTTGTTGTGACAACTCCTGCGATCTGAAATTCGTGGCCGGCGGGTTTCGCGCGTACGTCGTCGCGCAAAAAGCACCCCTATCTCCCGATTCGTCCACCACCGAAGGATCCGCAAGCTTGAGAGTGCTATTTGGGAGCCCCCCTCGCGCGCGTGAAGCGCGTGCGGCGACTGCTGCCACACATAGCTCTCTCAAACACACCTCAGCAGCAGAGCTCTCTCAAAACACCAGAGCGCAGTCAGCATCGATGAGGAGGACCGCCCTCGCGGCGCTCTGCTGCGGCTCCGCGGCGGCGCTCACCGGGCTGCCGACGCTGGATCTTTATCTTGACCTGCGCATGACCGTGCGAGGCCCCGCCGACGCGCTCGAGACGATCGCGGCCCAGCCCGACGGCCTGATACTGTGGGAGAGCGCCGCGGCGCCGGACTGGGGCGACGAGCTCGAGGGCCTCGACGTCATCGCCGTGGACCCGGGCGCGAAGAACGTCGCGGGTCTCCCGAGCGTGCGGCGCGGGCGCGCCGCGCGGCTCTTCGAGCCGCCCTTCGACACGCAGGAGGTCGTGGGCGCCTGCAGCCCCGGCGGCGTGCTGCTCGTCGACAGCACGGCGGACGTCTGGGAGCGCGAGACGCTGCCGCTCATCGAGATCGCGGCGGCGGCGGCGGCCGACACCGCGAAGGTGCTCGTGTCGCTCTACGACTCGACGATGCTCGCGCAGGTCAGCGAGAAGCTGGTCCTCGGCGCGATGACGGGGAGCGCGCTGCCGACGTTCGGGGCGGCCGACGCGGGCGCCGGCGCCGGCGGCCTCGGCGTCGCGCTGCCGCCCGACCCGGGCCTCTGGAAGCACGCCCAGACGTACAACATCCGCTAGTGTGAGGCGCTGTAAATTGATGTGCATACCTCTAGCGGCCTGTAAGACACTAGCGCGTAGGTTTGGCATTGCAAATTGGCAAGCCGTCTGGAGGCAGCAGTCATCATAATAATCAGTGCCGAGCGCTAGTCAAGTGCTCAGCGTGCGCACCGGAGAGCCATCAGTCCGGAGAGCAGCCACCCAGTTCGGAGAGCCCCAATCAATCCGGAGAGCAATAGCAGCAGCGCAGTGAAATCCTGGGAAAACCTGGAAACTCGACGACTGCCACAATGCTAAAACGCATGACACTCCTCGTCGCACTTGCACGCGAGACGTCGTCGCTCAACGGCGCCTGGCGCCGACGCGGCGTCTACCGCGACCGCAGCGACATGCCGCCGCTCGACGCCGTCGCGGCCGCGGTCGGCGCCGCCGCGCCCTGGGCGGCGCCGAAGTGGGTCTGGGCCTTCTGCTGGCGCGCGCACGCGCGGCTGCTGCCCGCGCTCCACGCGCGCGACGGCCTCACGAACACCTGCGTGAACCTCCAGGTGCTCTGGCTCAAAGCGCTCGCCGGCGACGACGCGGCGTACGCGCTCTTGCCGCGCGGATTTCGCCTACTCGTCGCGCCGCCGCTGCGGCGGTTCTACCCGAGGCTCCACCACCAGAACATCAAACTCCGCGCGAAGTTCCTGGACGACGCCGTCCGGGACGAGCTGCGCCGCGGCGACGACGACGTGGCCGTCGTGGCGCTGGGGGCGGGCTTCGACGGGCGCGCGGCCCGCGCGGTGGAAGACCGCGGGCCGCGCGCGCGCGCCGCCGACGTCGACCTGCCCGAGGTCATCGCGCAGAAGCGAAGCGTGCTGGGCCGCGCGGACGGATACGGCGCCGAGCTGATCGCCTGCGACCTCGCCGGCGCCGGCGTCGAGGCCGCGCTCGCGCGGGCGATAGGGAACCGCACGCGCGTCGTATTCGTCGTCGAGGCACTCCTGATCTACCTCGACGCCGCCGCGGCGGAGCGGCTCCTCGACGCGTGCCGCGGCGCGCCGTGCGCCGCGGTGTCGCTCTGCTTCGCGGACCGGCTCGCGATCGACGGCGTCGACGAGGCGGCAGCCGCGCGCCTCTTCGCGGACCGCGGCTTTGACCTCGTCCGCTACCTCCCGAAGCCGGGCCTCGCGCGGCACATGGGCGTGGCGCGGCGGCGGCCGCGTCGTGGGGAGAGCTAACGTCGTTTTTGTGTCGTCGTCGTTCGACGTCGCCGTTTGTCTGAAGGGTCTGCCAGTCCGCGAGCATGGGTGGGTTTTTCACAAACATACGTCCGCCAGAGGAGGACCGCTCCGGCCAGATATACCGGATGGGCACACGCGAGTAGGGGGCTCGCGGCTTGATCTGCAGAGCAGGTGCATGACGACACCGCATTGGTCGGCGTAAATCGCACCAACTGCGTAAGGTATAGTCATAAAATAGAGGCGACATTCAGCGGTCGTGCATTTGAGAGCCGCAGACCGCACCGCCATGCTCGTCGCCACGCGAACAAAGCCCGCCGGGCAGCCCTTGGGTGCCGCAGCAGCAGGGGCGGCCCCCATCTTCGTCGAGACGAACGGTCGCGGCGACGAGGTGCGAGTCGTGCCCGACGAGGCGTCGCCGGTGCGGCCCGTGCGCGTGACGGAGGACCCGCTGCCCCTGGAGTGGGTCGTGCCGCGGCGCGCGCGCTCCCCGAAGGACTGCGACACCTACGCCTCGGCGCAGTCGAGTTTCGACGACCTCGCGTCGCTGGCGTCGGAGCGCTGCTGCGACGAGGACCCGAGGAGTCCGGACGCGGCGCTCGACGACGCGTACCGACGCTACGTGGCCGCGCGCGACGCGCCGGCGCCAGCGCGGACGCCGACACCGGAGCCGACGACCTTCGACGCGTCGACGACGCCGCCGCCGGGCCTCCGCGTGCACGCGCGGCGGCCGGCGCAGGCCGCGACGCCGCTCGACGTATTCCTGCGCCTGCGGGGCCTCGACGCCCACGCGGACGTGCTGTACGGCCTGGGCGCGCGGAAGATCGGAGACCTGCGCTACCTGCGGAAGGAGGACTACGCGGGCGTCGGCCTCGACCTCGGGGACCTCGACATGAAGGTCCAGTTCTGAGTAAGTTCAATATATTCTTCCGTTTGCGATGTTACGGTGCTAGGACTCATGAAGGCGCCTCCTGGGGCGCGTCACCGATTCATCCCAGGCGCGCGAACTTGCTAGTGTCTTACTGGACGCTAGCTCCACTTCCTAAAACACACGCCACGCTGGCACGGCTCCACTAATCGCACAGTCCACGCTGGCACTCAGCACGTATCATTTTATAGTGCCGCCACAAGCGCTGCACAAGTGCTCGGTACTGCACGTCTGCTGCACAAGCGCTACTAGTCATGCAGGCCTGCCTCGCAGCAGCACTCCTCGCCACGGCCACGACGGCCCTAGCACCAGCACCGGTACCACCGCACGCCGCCGCCCCGGCCCGCTCGCCGCAAGGTTTAGAAAACAAATACTGGGCCTGGCGCGGCCAGGCCATCCGCTACCAGGTGACGGAGCCCACCACGCCGACGGGGCAAAAAGCTCTCCTCGTGCACGGATTGTTTGTCAATGCCGACCACTGGCGCAAGACGCTGCAAGCGTTGAGTGAGGCGGGCGTGACGGCCTACGCGATCGATCTGTTGGGCTGCGGCTGGTCGAGCAAGCCGCATCCGACGTCGGATGAAGCTAAGGCGCTGTCGGGCGAGAAGGGTAGAGACGAACTCGAAGATGTTGACACGTTCCAGGGCGTGGAGCTGGGCACGGCGTCCGGCAAACTGCGGACGGTGTCCTTCGTCGACAAGCGCCATCCTGTTGATGGTAGTTGTTATAATTTCTACACGTGGGCCGAGCAGCTCTGCGATTTCACGGACGAAGTTATTGGGGGCGACTGCGCCTTGATCTGCAACAGCATCGGCACGATCTCATCCCTACAAGCTTGTTTAGATAAGCCGGAATTGTTCACCGGTCTATTAACCGTGTCGCCGAACTTCCGCGAGCTCCACACGGCCGAGGCGTCGCCGTTGGCGATGCCTCTGGTAAAAACTGTGCAGCGCTTATTGAGGGAGCGGGGCCAGGGTTTGTTCGACGCGCTCGCGAACGCGAACACGGTGAAGAATATACTGAAGGAGCCCTACGCTGTGAAGGACGCGGTGACGGACGAGCTCGTCGACGTATTGTTAACACCATTACTCACGGTGGGCGCCGCGGACGTGGTGTTCGACACGCTCTCGTACTCGGCGGGGCCGCTGCCGGAAGACCAGCTCGGGCGCCTCCCCGGTGGTTTGCCCGTCTGGGTCTGCTACGGCGGGAGCGACCCCTGGACGCCGCCGAAGCGCGTCGACGCGCTGCGGCGGTTCGACGCGGTCGAGGAGGTCCGCGCGTTTTCAGAGGTGGGCCACTGCCCGCACGACGAGGCGCCCGAGCGCGTGAACCCGTTCGTGCTCGAGTTCCTCGCGCGGTTGCGGGAGTAATGTTGTTTTCTTGACCCCGCACCTCAGCTAGGCAAGTTTGTGAAGGCGAGCTTTAGTCGGCTTGTTTTTTAGGACGCCGAGGCGGCGGTTTTGGACGCGTAGACAGGCCTAAGGTCTACACACCGACGCGCGTGACGGAGGCGCCGTCCTACGCGCCGACGACGGACACCTACGCGCCTTCAGAAGCGCCGACAGGCGTGCCTTAGACGACGACATCCGCGCGTGGCGGCGTCGCGGAACCCCTCCTCCTCCTCCTCCTCCTCCTCCTCATCCCTCCCCCGCGCATAACTCCACTCACTATAAGTCAGGGGCCTTCGTGCTAGCGGCCTGTAAGGCACTAGCTTTGCAGAGCAGCCTCAGCAGCTCACACTTTGCAGAGCAGAGCGCGCGAGGGGCAGCCCTCGGACGATTGCAAGCAAAAGCGCATGACGTCGGGCAGCTGTAGCTGGCACGCGTGCGGGATGGACCGCACAAGGCTGAAACGCAGCTAGAGATGGTGGAGCCCCTCGCGGACCGCGTGCTGGCGCTCACGCTGGCCGACGAGCCCGGGCAGCTCGCGGCGCTGCTGCTGGACCGGCCGCGCTGGGAGGGCCCGCTGGACGTCGAGGCGGCCTTCGGCGGGCGGACCCCCGAGGGCGCGGCGCCGCTGCACGCGGCGGCGGTCGGCGGCCGGAGCGCCTGCCTCGCGGCGCTGCTCGCCGCGGGCGCGCCGTCGGCGCGCGTCGAGCCGAGCGGGCATACCGCATTGCACCTGGCGTGCCAGGGCGGCCACGTCGCGTGCGCCGCGCAGCTGCTGGCCGCGTTCCCCGGCGATGTCAATGTTGAAACGGCCCGGGGCCACACGCCCCTCATGGTCTGCCTCGAGACGACGCACGGCGACGCCTCGCGCGCCGCGGCGACGGCGCGGCTCCTGCTGCGCCGCGGCGCCGACCCGATGCGGCGGCGGCCGACGGAGGCCGCGGGCGTGCTCGCGAACGCGGCGCTCTACGAGTGCTGCCTGCTGGGCCGCGACGCGCTCTGCCGCGCGCTCTGCGAGGGCTACGACGTCGCGGCGCAGGTGGCCTACAAGACGCGCGGGCAGAGCCACAACTGCTTCCACGCCGCCTGCGACCGCGGCCACGCGCGCTGTTTGCAAGCCGTGCTGGCCGCGTGCGGTGCGTCGTCTGAAGGAACGCGGGCCGCCGCGCGCGCGCTCATCAGCGGGGCCGACGGCGACGGCGCGTGCCCGATCCACCTCGCGGCGCACTCGGGCGCGGCGGCGTGCGTCCGGCTGCTCCTCGACTTTGACGCGTGCCTCTTAGGCCTGCGGATGAACGCGTCGCATCAGACGCCACTTTATCTGGCCTGCGCCCGGGGGCACCTCGAGACCGTCGAGGTCTTGCTCGGGCACGCGTCGGATGAAGCGGCCGAAGCGCCCGAATTCACGCCGCTCCACGCCGCGGCGGCCTCGGGCGCGGCGGACGTCTGCGCGCTCGTCCTGTCGGCGCGGCCGGAACTGCTTCGAATCGAGGACCCGGACCACCGCACGCCACTCGCCACGGCCGTGTCGCACGGCAAGCTCGAGAGCGCGCGGCTCCTCGCGATCGCCGGCGCCGCGCCGCGCTACGGAGCCGTCGACCTCGTCGACGAGGCCCACGCGCGAAACCTCCCGGCGCTGGCCGCGTGGCTCCGCGACATCTGCGTCTTCCGCGCCGCCGACGAGCCGCTTCCGGTTTTGTGCTTCGCGCCGGACCTGGGCGCGACGCACGTCCGGGCTCTGCTGCGCGCCGGCGCCGCCGCCGACGTCGTGGCGATCCGAGCGCTCGGAGACGCGGTCGCCGACGGCGCCGACGACGCCGCGCCGGCCCCGCCGCCGCCGCCGCTCGCCGCCGCGACGCGGCCCTGGCAGCCGGCGACGCACGAGCTCTTCCCGCGCGCCGCGCGCGTCCGCGCCTACGTCGCGCTCGTCGTCCTGCGGCGGCGCCTCCCGGGCCTGCTGGTCGTCGACCGCGTGCTGCCGTTCGCCGTCGACCGGGGTGGCGCTCGCGTCGACGAGCAGGCCGCGCTCATGGCGCTCGTCCTCGGGCGGAGGCCGTTCACGCTCGCGGAGCGGCTTCGCGGCGTCCCGTAAGGATAATACTGTGTTGGACTATATTGCCCGGAGGGGATATCTTTAACGGGGGTGGGACTAGTCGGCGGCGCCCCTGGGGGGGCGATCTACTGCTTGGACACGGTGAGGACGAGCTTGCCCTTGGTGCGGTGCGTCATGGACGCCTTGACGATGTCGCCGACGCCGGCCGTGGTCAGCGCGAAGTCGCGCGCGTCGACGAGCGGCTTGAGGGCCCCCGACTCCACGAGCTCGGTGAGCGTCCGCATGTCCGCCGTCACGGCGGGCGCGTCCGTGCTCGTCAGGAAGACCTTGTACGTCGGGCCCAGGACGCCGAAGACTCCCTTGACGTTGCGCCAGAGCATCGACGCCATGATCGACGCGATCGAGCCGCCGTCGCCGACGATGGACAAATATATGCCGCCCGTCTTGAGGGCCGCCTGGCCGGCCACCCAGTTGTCGTAGCCGCCCACGGTGTCAAAAACGATATCCAACTCCAACCCGGTCATCGCCGCGACGACGTCCTGCTCCTTGTAGTTGATGACGGTGTCCGCGCCGAGGCCCTTGATCAGGTCGACGGCCGAGCCCGTGGCGTAGACGTGCGCGGCGCCGAGGGCCTTGGCGATTTGCACGGCGAGGCTTCCGACACCGCCACTTCCGCCCAGGACGGCGACCTTTTGGCCCTCCTTCAGCTTGCCGTGCGTCTGGAACGCCTGCAGGGCGGTGAGGCCGGCCAGGGGCAGGGCCGCGGCCTCCTTGAACGAAATGTTCTTGGGCATGCGGCCCAGCGCCGCGGCCGGGACCAGCGCGTACTCGGCGAAGGATCCGGGCGTCTTGATCGCGTCGGCGTAGACGCGGTCGCCCACCTTGAACGCGTCGCAGCCGGGCCCAAGCTTCGCGACGGTGCCGCTCACGTCGCAGCCGAACGGACCCGCCTTCTTCCCGGGAAAGTCCCCAGCGACGAGCTTGTAGTCGATCGGGTTGACCGAGGCGCACGAGACCTTGACGAGGACCTGATCCGCCGCCGGCTCCGGCACCGCGGCGTCGTCGACCACCGAGAGTACGTCCGGAGACGTCGGATCGCCGTTCTTGTGCTGGATTGCGGCCTTCATGGCTTCGTCTTAGACTCGACGTTGAATACTTAAGCGGCTCACCTCAAGTCGCGCTGCTGGTATCAAAATGAGTGGACCACCCAAAGGAGGAGCCCAAAATAAGGACTTGGGACCAAAAAGGAGTGACGTAGGCGTACACACCGGCGCGGGCGGTCGAGGAGAGACGACGAGTGGTGTCTCGCCCTTGATAGGGAGAAACCTACGCGTTAAATGTGTGGAAAAAATGCAGAGCTAGAGTCATAGACACACTAGTTTTGCAAGCTTAACTCGGCTCGCCTACAGCCGCAGCTGGCGCCCCTCCCCAGTACAGAAGCTGTAGTGTAGCTGTAGTGCTCATCTGCTCACTCATCTTCAGCGAGGACGCGTCGCGCGTGCTCTGCGGCGGCCCACGCGCACACCAGCCTAAGCGCCGCGCGCCGCCGGGCGGCCCCCGGGCGCGCGCGCGGACCAAGCCCACAAAGCGCAGCCATGGCGGAAGCCCCCGCGCCCGCCGCGTGGAAGGCCGGCTTCCTCGACGACAAGACCAAGAAGCGGCCCGGCGACGCGAAGGGCAAAGTACCGGATAAAAAGGCCAAGGTTAAGCCCGCCGAGGTGCCCGGGAAGTACGTGCCGAAACTCGTGATACCGGGCGACGGCCCGTTCGGGGACATCGAGGTCGAGCCTTCGCTACATGTGCCCCAACCCAAACTAGGCCCGATGCTCATGCCTATACCAAGCTTACTCCCACAAGTCGTGCAACATAAGCGGTGTTCGCTCGACGATCCGAAGCACTGGACGCTGCATGTCGAGCCGGGGTTAGGGGTGGAGATCGACTTGATACGAGGCGACACGCCACCCGGCGACCCGACCAATGTCCTACCACCGGAGGACGAGGCCATCCTCAAAGCCCTGGAACCTCTATTAAAACAAGCCACTATCAGTGACGCGGGCGACGTTCTCGCCAAGGGCAAGAAAAAGGCGAAGGACGCCGTCTGGCTGAAGAACACCACTTACTTGTCGAACAACTTACATGCGCCCGTGCACGCCTTTGGTTCTCGGTCGAAGGAGCAACGCGAGCAACAGCGCGCCGTCGACCAAGCTGCTGTTTCGAAATTACAAGGTGTCGGTGGGGAGTCAGATATTCAGAAGTCGTTTAGTGATGCCGCTTCACTTAATAAGGATACGTTGCGGCACCCGACGAAGCCGCACCTCAGGGCCGAATATGTGTTACCGGTCGCGCCGGACTCAGCGTTGTGGGCGAATTCTTATGTGCAAGTCTCGATCGCGGACGACCCCGACGCGCCATTTAGGAACAAATTGGATGGGAATGGTCAACCACTACCGTTACCTACGGAAGCCTTGGTCTCCAAAGTGGTGACCACATCACATAAGAAGCGGGGCGCCAATGTACTGTCAGCATCCTACTCGCGGCCGAAGGACGATAATTACGACTGGTCGCGGCAGTACCAGCTCAACTTCAAGGAGGAACGGGCCCAGGACGGCGCGCGGCTCGTTTTGTTGATTGACGAAGCTGAAAAAACGGCGACCTTCGTGGCGCCCCAGCCGAAGCGCATGGAGCTCGATAAAGGGCGCAGTACGGACGCCGCGCGCGAGGACGCGGACACGCCCATCGACACGGAGTGGAGCGGCGTGACGGAGGTCGCCTACGAAGCGACCGACGGGCATAAAGCAAGGGGCTTCGACGCTACATCACGGAACGCGTGGCGCGCGCGCATGCGCGCCGTCGACGCCGACGACATTTCCGCGGACGAGGACGTCTCCGAGTCCGAGGAGTCGAGCGACGGCGAGGAGGGCTGAGGAGCTTTTTAAGGACCTGGTTTATTCTATCTTTCGCGTCGGCCGGCGTGCAGGCGGTCGCTTCATCCGCTTGTAGAGCTGCGAGGAGGTGTTCGGGGCTAGAGGGGCTAGCTAGGGTTCAGTCGATCGAACACCACCCGTCGCGCGTGATTGGTCATATCCGGCTGCGTTGCAGGCTGGGACGCAACATCTCGTGATAATTTGCGCTTGCAGGCTGCGCTGCCGCGAGGCGCCTGCAGCTGGACCTCGTGCTGCAACAGGGGCAGCCCTATGGCCCGCTGGCTCATATTATGCACATTGGCAGCAGCACAACACTGCCCCGGCGCGGATGACGACGCCTTGACGCTCTCGACGAAGTCGCGGGCGGAACTCGACGAGCTGCGCGCCTGCGTCCTGGGCACGACGGCAATAGACCGCACCGTCACGCGGATCTTGCTCGCCGGCACCGACGCGGCGTTGACCGACGCGCGCGTCGTCAAGTTGGATGCCTCGCTTCCCGTGAAACAACGCGCGCAATTCTTCGCGGCGGCTCGCGTCGTCGTCGGCGCCGGCGCGGCGTTGGCTGACATCGTGTACTGCGCGCCCGGGACTTCGGTGGTAGCGGTCGGCGCCTGGGCCCACCACGAGCGCCTCGCGCGGACGTTGGGTTTGACCTACGCGAGCGTGGCCGCCGGCACGAAGGTGGAGGGGGAGAGGGACCGGCGCGGGCAACCGTTCTGGCAGGACCGGGGCCCCGACGTCGCGGCCCTCCGGCGCGCCGTCGACGCGGCCCTGGGAAGCAGGCGCCTCCAGCAGCAGACCTGGGCCCCGGTCACAATTGATGATCGGTCGCCATGCGAGGCGCGCGTCCACGCGGTCGTGGTCGGAGACGAGGACGCGCCAGCCGCCGCCATTTTGTCGTACCGGGCCTGGCAGTGGCGCCACGCCGTCTTCACGACGGTCGCGACGGGAATATCAAAGGACCACTTCCACGACGCCGTGCTCAAGGCCGAGGGGCCCTTCGCCTCGCCCTGGGCCGCGGGCCACCGCACCGGCCCGAGCAGCCGCGCGGACTTCTTCGACCACCTCGTGAAGGCCGTCGTGAATAAGGACGGCTGCCAGGCCGGCAACCGGTCGCGCCACGAGGCGCACCACGCGCGCTATTTGGAAGCGCTGGCGGCCGCGGCCCCGCGCAACGCGGACAGCGACTGGGCCTTCGTCGTGGACGCGCGCGCGCACGTGCGGCCGAAGCTCCTGGGCAAGCTCGTGGCCGCCGCGGCGCGGTTCGGGGACCCGCGGGCCGAGCGGATAAGGGTAGGAAGGCGGCACACGCTGCACCCCGGCGGCGGCCACGCGCGCTACCTCTTGTCGTTCAAGCGGCGGGACGCGCGCGTCGTGGCCTTCCAGGCCAGGGCCGGTTTGCTTGTGTCGCGGGCAGCATTGGAGGCCATCGACTGGCCGAAGGTGCTGAAGGCGCAAGCCTGCGGCGCCCTGCGGGGCCTCCCCGCCGACGAGCGGCTCGAGCGGGTCTTCGGCCGCAGCTTCGGTACCTACGCGACGGCGCCCGCGCTCGCCGCCGCCAAGGCCCGGTCGCGCATGTTCATGTTGGACGCGGCGGTCCACGCGGACGCGTTCGCGGGCCAGGTCCCCTGGGGCGAGGCCCCCGCCACCGCGGCGGTGTTCTTGGACACACCATTCTCCGAACCCTTTCAGGAGGGGCACTGGACGCAGATGGACAAACTCCATCACGCCGACGACGGGGCCGTCGGTAGCCTCTGCGCCGCCCCGATCCCGGGGGCGAACGCGTCTTCATTGGTGTCGTTGCGGTGCGAGGGGCCGGGGATCTGTCGGTGCGTATAACTCTTAGTTAATATTCTTATTGCTGCTGCGGGTCCGTGACCACGCGGCGCTCGAGCGTGTTGTAGTTGAGGAGCTTCTCAATCAAATCGACGTGCGTGAGCACCATTCGCCGGCAGCAGTACCGCTTCAGCCCGAGCTCGTCGAGGGCGTCGCCCTCGGAGTAGTCCGCCTTCAGCAGCTCGAGGTACGAGTCCCACTTGTTGCCCACGACCTTGCCGCACGTGAAGCAGCGCACGGGGATGATCATGGCCTGCGTGTGGCGGCGGTTCAAGACCCGGGTCCACCACGGGCGGGCGGGCGGGCTCTGTTAACCCGGCGCGGGCCTCTCTCGCAGCGGTACGTGAACCGTCGCGTTTTGCGCGAGCGGGACGGCTATTAGAATCCTGCTGCTCTCCTTTCCACCGCCCCAGCACCGTCGTCGGCGCGCGGGGCTCTTGGCAGTGCAGTGCGGCGAGGAACGCGGGACTGCCGCGCGCGCACTTTTGATCACTCGATGCTGACTGACGCTGCACAAGACGTCTCTGGCGAAGGCCTGCGCCCGCTCCCAGCCTTGGCAGGTCTATAAACGCGCCACGGCGACTCTTTTGATGAGTGCCAGTGTTAGCTAGCGGCACGTAAGACACTAGCACGGGTTTTTGCAAGGCCAGGTACTCACTATGCAACAAATTACTCGGGCACAACGGCGTCGTAGACCGCGAGCGTCTCGACGTGGTCCGACCCCGGGAAGAAGACGTGCGCCTCGGCGTGTGTCAGCTTCCAGCGCCGCGAGTTCAACAACGCCGCCTGGTCGCGCTCGAGCGCGTCGAAGCCGCACGACACGTAGACCAGGCGCTTCACGTCCAGCTCGCCCTTGACCAGCGCCTCGCGCACGCCCTCGCAGAGGCCCTTGCGCGGCGGGTCCACGATGAGCACGTCTGCGCCTTCACAATCATCGAACACAGCGTCCTCGGCGTCCGCGACCGTCATCTCAACCGGACATAAATCCTCCAATCTCGCATCCTGGTCGCGCCGCGACTTTTCAAAACAGTCCAACACGTTTTCATTAGTCTCCGAGCACCTCAAAGAGGACAATTTTGGCCGTAACGCCAGCCCAATCGCACCGACGCCGGCGTAGAGCTCGCAGACGTGCGAATCGTCAGGCACCCACGTTGCCAGCCGCTCGACGAGCCCCGCAAACGCTCGAAGGTTCGCCTGGCGGAAAGTTAATGGAGTGAACCAGAGTTTGAGCTTCGCATCCAAATCCCCGACGTCATCGTCAAACAACCGCTCAATCACGTACGTCTCGCCCCGCAGTTTGGCCCACTTCTGGGGGTTGTAGTCGAAGATCGCGTTGCCCGCCTTGTCCCCGCGATAGTTCACGTGGATCGAGTGCCATAAACTAGAAGAAGAGAGCTCCTTCACGAGGCGAGGCAGCTCGGGCTGCGCCTCCTTCGCGCTCCGCTCGTTCCAGACGAGGGTCAGGGCCACCTTGTTCCCATCCGTGGAGAGCTGTACATATCTCAAATTACCATCACCTTCACTATCCAACGCCTTGATGCCCACGACCGCGCAGGCCTCCTTGATTTCTCCAGCGGCTTTATTGAGAAGCGGGTGGTGGGTTCTACAATCGGGAATCGCCACGACGTCGTGGCTCCGCGGGCGGTAGAGGCCTAACGCCACGTCTCTTAGTCTATAAGTCTTCCGTCCTCTCCTACCGCGCGCCGTGAGCTTCGTCGCGCCCGGCGCGCAGGCCAACTTCGCTTGCGTGCGCCAGTCCTTCGCACTTCCGCAGATTACCTCGAACGGTTTCTGCAACAGGGGCTCGAACATGGCGCGCGCGCGGCGCGCCGTGTCGACCTCATCGAAGCCGCCGTCGATCGTGCACGACGGGCAGTCGGGCGCGTGCGGGCACGGTTCGACTTCGGCGGGCGGCCGCGGCGGCGTCAAGGGCTGGGCTTTTGGTGTCTTGGCGCGGCGCGTCCGGGGCGGCGCCGCGGCGCGCGCTAGGATGAGGAGGCTGGCAGCACTGGCAGCATAATGCCTGGCCCTCATCTTCTTTGACCGCCGCTACAGCAAGCTCTGGGCTGCAAACTGGAGCTAGCGCCACAAGGCTACTAGCACTGTCCTCATTTTGCGCTAGCAAAGTCGCTAGCAGTCAAAAGGCGGCCACGCGTACCAGGCAGGGTGCTAGCACCAAGTTGTGATAGCGCTGCACACTCTCAGCAGCGCAATCCATCCGTGCGACTCCTAGCATTGCAGGAGCCAGCAGCCACTACTGCTAGAGTGCAGCAATATGCGGCGCCTCTACCGACCCCTGCTCGCGGCAGCCTCGTCGTCGCGGTGCCATGTCGTCTCGATGGCGTCGGCAGCCAGTACGGCCGGCATCATCGCGTCGGGCGTCGCCGCGCCGCTCGCCGCGCTGTACGTAGGGCAGCGCAGCGTGATCTACCCGCGACCACCGGTCTACGACGATGCGAAGGCCTACGGAGGCGAGCATGCCGAAATCGTGCGCGCCGACGGCGTCGTGGGCCTGTTCGTGCCCCCGCCAAAGGCCGACGAGCAGATCGTCGCTCTCTATTTCCACGGCAACGCGGATCAAATAACCTGGGGCGGCGCGATGATAGGCCAAGCGCTGCGTTCGCGGGGCATCGGCACGTTCGCCGCGGAATATCCGGGGTATGGCCTCGCCGACGGCGACCCGACCGAGGCGTCGATCACGCAAGCCGCGGAGGCGGCGCTGCGGGCCGTCAAGGAACTTCGGCCCGAGGCGAAGATCGCGCTCGTCGGCCAGTCGATCGGCTGCGCGCCGGCGCTCGCCGTGGCCGCGGCGCATGGCCTGCCCGTCGTTTTGATCTCGCCCTTCACGAGCCTCGCGGCCATGGCGTCGACGCTGTTGCCATTCTTGCCACAGCGAGCTCTCCGGTTTCTTGTCAAGGATAAATTTGACAACGCCGCCCTGGCACCGAGCGTGTCGTCTCCCGTACTCGTGCTGCACGGCACTAAGGATGAGATCGTGCCGTTCACGATGGGGAAAGCGATGTCCGAGGCGCTCGCCGACGCGACCTTCGTTCCTCTGGAGAAGGCGGGTCACAACGACGTTCTGAGCCCGCCACATGACCAAGTAGTCTTTGATGCCATCGAACGGTTCGCTCGCGGCCACTGCGGGGGCGGCTCGGACGTCGAGCACTACCGAGACGTCATGACCATGCTCCAGACCCGCTGGGCGGGACTCACGGCGGAAGCCAAGACTAAAATGGCGGCCGTGAACGAAGACGCGACGCAACGCGAGGAGAGCATGGCCGAGTTCATGGCTACGTGGAGCGCCCACGCTGTCGACGGAAAGCTCACGCGAGACGGTTTCGTCGCCTTTAATCGACGGCACCTCCAAAACATCAAAGCGCGCCTCGGCTGGGCGCCGGACCTGACGACAGACGACTCCGAAATGATCTGGGAGGCGATCCACGCCCTGAACCCGGACGACGGCGGCATCGGCATGGCTGACTACGGCCGGTATCACACTGTGATGAAACTGTATATCAACTAATGTTAATTTTAAACAATTCACTTCTTGCGGCGCTTCTTTTTCTTCTTCGACCGCGCGCCACCGCCCCCAACAACAACGGGCGCGAAGCGCAGCGGGTCGTCGAAGTCGCTGGCGCCGGGCGGCCTCCGATCGGCGAACTTGAACGCGATCAACGCCGCGCGCCGCGCCGCATGATCCATGGCGCACGCGCGCGAGCAGTAGACGAGGTCGCACGTCAGGCGGCACCGCCGCAGGCCCCTTTTTACACCGCAGGCCGAACACGCGTCGAGGACGCACATTTGCGAGGACGCACTGGGCCGCCAGACCGTCAGCGCCGCCGACGTGTCGCCCCAGTTCGGGATGGGGCATTGGGTGACCAGCTCCCAGCGCCTTAGAAACGCGGCGTCGGCCGCGGCCGTGTCGCCGCGCCACTCGCCCACGAGCGCCAGGCAATCGCCTCCTCTCTCCGCGAAGTGGCTCGCGGCCCTTCCCAGGAAGGCCTCGTCCTCGTCGTCCTCGGGCGGCGCGTAGCACGCGAAGAGCGCCGCGCCGGCGGCCGCGGCGGCCTCCGCGGCGCGCAGGGCGTCGCCCGTCTGCAAGTCCGGGACGTGCGCCGCCTGGCGGCCGTGGTAGGCGTTGGCGATTACCGACGGCGGCCGCACGTCGTACGCCGTCACGGCGACGCCGCGCGTCCGCAACGCGTTCGCCCAGTAGCCCGTGCCGGCGCCGGCCTCGACGACCGGGCGGGAGAGGGCTGTGAGCGCGTCCAGAGCTTCATCACAGGGCACGGCGTAGGCGTACTCGCGGCAGGCCCACGTCCGCGCGGCGTCGCGCCACTTGTGCACCGTCGGCATCGCGACGGGGTCGTTGCGTTTCGGGGTCGTCGTCGGTTCGCCCGGCTCGAGGCGCTCGTCGAGCCGCCACGGCGCCGCGGGCCCGAAGAGCCAGGCGCCCTCGCGCCACCGCAGCCGATACAACCGGTGCAGCGGGTCGTCGCTCTCGCCAATCCTCAGGTCCGGCGGCAGCGTCTCCATTAATGCGTCGGCCGCCTCGTCGACGACGGACCCGCGTCCCAACAACTTCTCGAAGACCTCATGCGGCGGCGGCACGGCGTCGCGCCGCGCGTACCGCAGCCGGTGGTACGCCTCGTCCAGGGCGCCCAGCGCGTCCACGAGCGCCGCCGCGTCCCGCTTTTCGAGGCCCGGCTTGGCTCGATGCAGCCGTTTCACAGCGTCGCGCGCCGCGCGCCGCGCGTCCGCCGCCTCCGGGCCGCCCTGGACCCGGGCGAAGGCCGCCTCGAGCGCGGCGCCGTGGCGCGCCTCGCCGCGCATGGCCGCCGCGCGGCAGGCGACGAAGGCGTCGACGGCCGCGCGGCACACGTCCGCCGGGGACGCCTCCTTGCGCGGCTTTTGGCGCTTCTTTGGCCGCGCGGGCCGCGCCGCCGGCGACATCTCCGCGAAAACCGCGTCGACGGCCTCCGAGGAGGGGAGCGGCGGCGGTGGGCGTCGTGGTTGTGGTTGCTCGCGGCGGCGCTTCTTCTTTTCCTGCTTGCGCGCCGCCGGCGCCGGCTCGCGAGCCGCGCCGGTGTCGATGGAGCCGCGCCGTTTCTGCTTTTGCTGCTCGCTCCGGAACTTGCTCACGGCGCCTTTGTTGGACTTCTTTTTTTGTGGTCTCTCCTCCGCGGAGCCTTTGCTCGACTTCTTTTTGGTAGGTCGCGGCGCTGCAGCGCTCTCCTGCCCCATGGAGTCCAGCAGCCGCTGCAGCTGGGCCTCGTCGTTGTGGGCGAGGTTCCCATCGCTGTCATCCGCCATCGCTGCGATCGATGCGATCGCTGCGGCCCGGCGATGGTGCTGCACTCTGCTGCACTCCTGCTTTGTGTGTCTCTGCTGCACTTACTGCGGCGGCAGCCGGACGTGTGCTATTGATGAGCCCACGGTAAGCGTATGCGGCTATATCCTTCGGCCCTGCGCTCGTTTTGGGCTAGTTCTCCCCGCGCTGGCGCTAGCGTCCTGTAAGACACTAGCCAGCCACGCTCTGCTGCCATTTTTGGACCAGGAAAGCAGCTTACGCCTCCCTCCTCGGACGTTGCACGACGCCCCGGGACGGCTGGTGCCCAACCTCTCCAGCTCGAGCGCTCCCAACCATGTCTGCCTCCTACAACCCCCTCCAGACCGAGGACCACCAAATCGAGGCGGACGCCGCCTACGCGCGGCGCCTCCAGGCCGAAGAGAGGCGTAGCGCGACGACGCAGTCGCCCCTGCACGACGTCAGCGAAATTAGTAGAAACCACGCGGCGGCGCCCGAACTGCGGTTGCCGACGATCCCGTCACCAGCAAAGCTCGTCGAGGGCCTCAGCCGCGAGCAGACGGCGGGCGCGGTGTTTGCTGCGTTCGTCGCCGTGAAACTGGGCCTGGGCCCGGCCTTCGCGCAACTGACGTGCGTCGCGCTGGGCCTGGCCGTCTTCCGCGTCGCGCGGAAAGTCGCCAATTTAGACGACGAGGGCGCGTTCCGGGCGGCCTTTTCTGCCTCACTATGTCTTGCATTCGTTATCGCCTGCGTCGGGGTCACTGCCGCCGACGTCTGCGCTTTGTTAGCATTAGGAGCGGCGGCGACGAAGCCTCCACAATCATCTTTTACTGGAGACGCTTTGAAGACTGTATTGAAGGCCGAGCGCAAGGCGACGCGAGGCCCGAAGCCGCGGGACTTCTGGGGCAAGCTGCAGCGGAAATTCACGAGCGCCGTCGACGACTTCTTTGCGACTTTACAGGATAGAGCCGCGGACGTGCGCTTTTATGATTGTGATTTATTTATGGTCTGTAAAGTCACACCACCGGGCGCGGATCCCGTGTGGTTGGTGGGAGCGTTTTATCAATGGCACAACGCGAACGCGGTCGCGGTCTACGTCAACCGGTGGTTGGCGGACTTTGCTTCTGCGCACGCCGCGGCAACTAGAAGGAGAGGTGCGGCCCAACAGATGCTCATCCGCGTGCCGCCCGGCGCGCGCGCGGGCCAGCGCTTCCGCGCGAACACGCCGCGGGGAGACTCGATCGAGTTCGTCGTGCCGAACGGCGCGGCGGCGGGAGACGTGATCGTGGTCGCGTACTGATCTGATCCCCTCCTCGCGGCTCTTCGGCGAGGCGCGCCAGAGCCCGCGCCCGAGCCCGAACCCGAGGCGCCCGCGGAACGACCGCCTTTGTGTGACTAATCTTATTTTGTGTATCGCCGAGAAAAGAAGTCACACACTGCATGCTTAGGTCACACCGTCCTAGCCGGCCGGCGGCGGCCGCGGCACCGGCTTACGACGCGCTGGCGCCGGCGCCGGCGCGCCGAAGACCGCCCCAATGTAGTTCGCCGCCGCGGACAGCTTCTTGGACGCCATGTCGGACACGCTCGAGTACGCGCCGTCGCCCTTGGCCGCCTCGGCAGACGTGTAGGGCTGGCGCCGCCGCGCCGTGCGCGGGGCCGGCCGCGGGCGCGGCCGCGACGACGTCGTCGTCGTTGTCGGCGGCGGCGGCGGCGGCGAGTCGGCCTTGCGCGGTTCGGCCGTTGGCGGCGCGGGCGCCGGCGCCGGCACTGGCTCGGTGACGACGGGCGGCACGCTTGCGCTGCGGCGGCGCTGGGCGCGCTGGTCGGCGATGAGCTGCCGGCCCAGATTCGCGAGCTGCGCGGACGAGAGGCCGTCCGTCGGGATAGACTCCTGGGGCGGCGCCGACGAGCCGCGCCGCCGCGGCGGCCGGGTCGCGCGCGCCTCGTCCTTGAACTCCTCGGCGCCCTCTCCTCCTCGAGAGCTGCGCCGCCGCCGCCGGGACTCGCGCCACGGGACCTCGAAGTCGTCCGACGCGCCGCGCGACACGACGCGCGTCGGCGCCGCGCGGCCGCGGCGCACCTTGCCGTCCTTTCCTAAACGCCCTTCGCGCTTCATCTGCCTCCGCATCGTCGTCTTCTTCAGTACTAGACCGTCCCGCGCGGCGGCGCCCGTCGTGTTGTTGCGTCTCCGATGCCTCGACACGATGTCGTCATAATTATAATCGTCGGCGTTCTGGGGGCGGTTGCTGTCGGCGGACCGCTCGCTGCGCTTCGCGAGGTAGCCCTCGAGGGCGTCGTCCCTGGAATCGAAGCGGCTCTTGACTTTTGGTTTGCTCGTTAAGAGGGTGGACATGGTGCTGGGCTTTTTGTCTCAGCGCGGCGGGGTGCCAACAATGGCTTGCTGGGCTGGGCAGCAGCTCCGCAGCGTCGGCGCGCGCTTTCGATGCCTGGCAGCGCCTGGGGGGCTGTGGAAGCCCTTGCAATGCCGCGGTAAAATTCCGGGTCGGCTGGTGCGCCGCAAAAAGCCGGTGAAAAGCAGGCTCTCAGCAAGCTCTCTAGTGTCTTTATGCCGCTAGCAAGCACGGGGCTTGGCCAGTCAGTACGCCGTGAAGTGGCCGACAATCAAGCCGGTTGCGCGTTAAAAATCTCCAGTGCTCCTCAGTGCAGCGTCCGCCGAGCAAAAACGCACAGATGATGCACGCCGCAGGAGTGTGTGTGCTGACAGCACTGCGTGCAGCGGCCCTCACGACGCCGCCGCCGCGCACCGCACCTCGGACGCGCCTCGCGGCAACCCCGCGCTACACCGCGGATTCTTTCCCGTCGGATTTGGCGGCGACGGACCGCGTGCAGCAGGCCTACGCAAGCGCGCCCGAGTCCGCGAGCTTGCTGCCGCCCGAGCTCGTGCAGTTCGGCACCGGCGCCCTCTTGGCCTATGCCATCTACCTGGGCCCGGACTGGATCCTCGCACCACTCGGATGGGAGACGAATATACGACCGGGCCGGGCGGCGACGGACGTATTGGGCCAAGTCATCGCCCCGGACTCGGAGTTCGCCCGCGAGCGCCAGGCCGGCTTCGACGCGGCGGCGCCCGTGACGGTCCTCGGGGCCGCGGCGCTGCTGTTCCTCTGTTTAGGCTTCGGCGCCGAGGCGGCGCTGTGCGACGCGCTGGGGAGCTCGACGACGTTCGTCGGCGCGTGGGCGACGTGCGCATGCATCGCCGGCTCGGTCTACGAGGTCGGGCGGCCCGTAACGCTGAATAGGGAGGAGGCGATGGAGGAGGCGACGCTTGAGGAGGCGTTCGCCGACTTTGCCGAGCGGCGGTTCGAGCAGGCGCCCACGGCGGCGACGAACGTCATCGAGATCACGCGAGCCTTCCGGCGGTCCGCGCGCGGCAAGGCCTCGAAGTACCGCTCCGCCGAGGCGTCGGTCGCCGACGTGCAGATCGAGAGGCTGGCGAAAAGATGGCTCCGCGAGCGCGGCGGCGTCGTCACGTCGAGCGGGTTCCTGAAGGGCGTGCGCCTCTCCGACGAGCCCGACGTGTTCCGGTAACTTGTGCTGTTTTTTTATCACGCGGTATTGTTACGGTGCTGGGACTGTGGGCGGGCCCTGGGCGGGGAGACACCGCTGTTTTTTAATTGCTAGTGTCTTTACATCCGCTATCGCCTAGTTTTATTAACCGGCAAAACGCAGCTGCAACGGAGCTAATCGCTCGCCAACTGGCGCCTGCTGCACATCAGAAGCACGTCTTACAACGCACAGCTCGAGCTGCAAAGCTTGGACGCGCAGCTCTTGAGTGGTGCTCTCTCAAGCAGTGAGCTCTCCAAAAAATGGCCACATTCCAGCAACCACCCACAGAAGTATTAATCTGCAGCTTGGTGCCCGCTGCTGAACTGGAGGACGTCGGCATACAAACCAAATGCGCGTTCGCAACTCAAACACCGGGCGACCTGCCCGTCGCGCAGCGCATGCGCGCGGCCTACTGGCTCAAACACGCCTACGACAACGGTGACGACGAGGCGGAGAAACGGTCGGCACGACGAGCGTTGGAACGAGCCGCCGCGCACGCGCCGCACGGATCGTTGCTCAGGCACGAGTGCGCGTACGTCTTGGGCCAGCTCAGGGACGCGCAGGCCGCCCCTGCGCTCCAGACGATCCTCTGCGACACGGCCGAGGACGCGATGCTGCGGCACGAGTGCGCCGAGGCGCTGGGCGCGATCGGCGAGGGCGACGCGGTGCTCGAGCGCTTGTCCAGGGACGCGAGCGAACCGTTCGAGGTGCGCCAGACCTGCGAGATCGCGCGCGACTTCTTGAAATGGAGACGAGCGGGTTCTGAAGGCGCGGCGCCCATCGCTTGTGCTTGTATGTTATCACCATTTAACTCACACGATCCCGCGCCGCCGGACCCAGCTCATGTCAATTGGAGTTGTGATCAATTAGAAGATAAACTGCGGGATGCGTCCGCGGACATGTTCGAGCGGTATCGGTGCATGTTCTCGCTGCGGAATAGAGGTGGGGAGGACTGCGTGCGGGCGTTAGGAAGGACCCTATCTTGCGATCAGTCGTCTCCCTTGTTACGCCACGAGGTCGCGTTCGTCCTCGGGCAGCTTCAGCACCCGGCATCTCTCGAATACCTGGAGGCTTCGTTACGACGAAAAGGCGAGCACGCCATTGTGAGACACGAGGCCGCCGAAGCGGCAGGCGCGTTGGAGGGCTGCTGGGAGGCGTGCGAGAAACTACTAGGAGAGTTTCGGAACGACGCCGACGTCGTCGTGGCGCAGTCCTGCGAGGTGGCGTTGGACGCGGCGGACTATTTTGGGCGGGCGTCGTTCGCGCAGGAGAAGGCCGGGCACTTCAACCTCGCCGGCGCGCTCGGCGACCTCGCCGTCGCCACGTCTGGGGACTAATGTGTATTGTGTCATAGACGCCGTCGCCGCGCCCCACTCTACAAACTACGAGAACATGAACCTAGACTTGCGGGGGGAGAGGGGGATCGTACATCTACTCATATTCGGGCGGCACCTTGCCGCCGCCGTCCTTGATCGCCTTGACGAGCGTCGCTTTTGCCTTGGCGCCGTACGCTCTGATTTCCGGGATCGGGACGTCCTCCTCGACCTTCTTGAGTTCCGGCAGCAGCTTGTCGACGAAGGGCTCGACGTCCTTCGCGTCGCAGACGAGCTTGCACATGTTGTCGACGACGACGCAGCACTTTCGCTTCGTCTGGACGTCGCGGTCGCGGAGACCCCTTCCAAGTACGGGCACAATAATAGCTAACGTCGGCCTGTCCACTTGCGACACGAAGGTCGTGCCCATCAACCGATCCAGAGCCGACACGTTCTCCTTGGGGTTCGCGTTCGCGCTAATCAACACGGGCACGATGGGCTGGACGTCGGGGTTGTGGATGACCGTGCAGCACTCGCCGAGGCAGGCCTTGGCGGCCTGCTTGACCTCGGGCTTCGTGTCCCACATGTTCTCGGTGACCTTGGGGACGACCTCGGGGAGGAGCTGGCCGATCTGGGTCGGCGCCGTGTGGGCCAAGGTACCTAACAGTTTCAGGCAGCCGACCTTGGTCTTCCAGGAGATCGTGCCCATGCCGGCGAAGAGGAAGGGGAGTAAGGTAGCGGCGGCGTAGGGGTTGACGGCCTGGACGAAGGCCGAGAGGCAGGCGTCGACGGCGTTCGCGACGGTCTTGACCTTGTCGTCGAATCTCTCAATGAGCGCGGGGAGGACGAGGAGCATGTAGGGCTCGAAGTGGAGGCCGAGTTTCGTGTGGAGCGCGTGGCAGACGAGCACGGCGCCCTCGCGCGCGGCGACGTTCTTCGCTTCTCCTAAGGACGCCATGACCTTGGCGGGCAAAGCCATGGACATGATGCTCGCGACGCCCGCGGCCTCGACTCCAGAAGCGAGCTCGGCGGCGGCGGCGGAGCGCGCGTCCGACGTCTCCTCGGACGTGGCCTTCGTGTAGAGCGCGGTGAGCGCTTCGAAGGCCGCCATTGTTTCGATGCCTGTGGGGGTTCGCGGTGATGCGGGCGACGTGTGGCGCGCGGCGATCGGATGCGGCGGTTTCGTGGGCGCGCGCGGCTGACCGGTTGCTGTGCACGTGTGTTACGAGTCGCGGTTGCTAGCCGCGCGCCGCGCGTGCGACGAACACAAATATTGGCGGGCGATGAAACTGCGCTGCAGCAAAAATGGATGCGCGAGCGCGCGCCGCTGCAACTGAGTTTTGTCGGCATTTAAGTACGCGTCTTGAGACCTGTTCGCGTGTGCTTAGACGCTGTTGCATTACGTTTGGCGTAGCGCGGCAGTCCGGCAAAAAGTCTATAGCCAAAATGAGTGCTGACACACGCGAGGCCCCAACGTATGTACTACAAATTGCCGATAAAGGTCCTCAAGAGACGACTGGACGCGTCCTGTGACCGATCCAGGCGGCCTTCGTGCAGATTGGCGACAGCTTGGTCGCAACGCGGCCCGCGGCGTCGTCGCGTGCCGAACTCACGGAGCGACTCCCGTCCAAGCGAAGCACCTTGCAACGGAGGGGGCGACCCGTAACCCAAGCGCCACGGGCACCGTCGCATCGTCCTCCTTGAAGTCGCGGCGTCGGGTCGTGTCGAGCCGCGCCGCGTCAAGTTGCGCGTTTCCACTCGTCCGATTTTTGCCATCGGCCACGCGCACCGCGTGGAGTCGCTCGTACGGGTCTCGCCGGGAGGCTGCCAACTGCCCGTCACATTTACGAGAGGCAGTGCATTAAGCGAAGAGGCTGTGCATCGAGGTCAAGTTGCAACCAGGGCCTCCGCAGTCACGCCGCAGAGGTATATTTCAGAGTTATCACCGCTGCGCAACGCGCGCGTGCAACGCCGCGCGACAAAAAGATTACGAGCGCTGCAACATCGCAGGCACAAGTGCAAAGCGGCGCGTCGGACCGCAGCGGTGCCGCGCGTGCGCCCGGCAATTGCTATACTGCTGCTCGTCGCCGCATTGATCCAAGTCAGCGCGGCGCGCGGCCTACGACCAAAAATGTTCATCGCGAGAGCGGCGCGGCCCGCGCTGCAGCGGCCGGCGCGCCGCTGGCTCCGGGCGGCGGCCGCCGCGCGAAGCCGGAAAGGGCTCTTACAAAGGGGCGGCAGGAAGGCCGCGCTGGCGACGAGCGCCGACGTGCCGCCGGACCCCTCGACCTACGCGCGCGTCGCGCTGATCCTCGAGGACGGTTCCGTGTTTGAGGGCAAGTCCTTCGGCGCCGAGCCGCCGGCCGGGGGCACGTTTGCGGAGGTCGTCTTCCAGACCGGCATGGTCGGCTACGCCGAAGCGTTAACGGACCCGTCGTACCGCGGCCAGTCGCTCGCGATGACGTACCCCATGGTTGGGAATTATGGCGTGCCCAACAATAACGATAAAGATCCCCTCCAGCCGTTGTTGCCCCGTCGTAGCTTCGAGTCCGATAGTATTCACGCGGCCGCGGTTATTTGCCAGGACTATTCCAATCACTTCTCGCACTGGGAGGCGACGCAGTCTCTCGGAAGATGGTTACATGATCAAAACGTGCCTGGGGTCTGTGGTATTGATACGAGAAGATTGACGAAGGTCCTGCGGGAGCGCGGCTCGATGCTCGGGCGGTTGGTGAAACTCGGTCCCGATGATGCCTTACCGACTTCCCATGGTACGGACGCCGAAGCGACTGCGTTGCGCGCTAGACATTTAGTCGACGAGGTGTCCATCACGGAGCCTATCACGTACAAGGCGCCGAACGAACGATTGTCGGTCGTAGCCGTCGACTGCGGCATGAAGGCCAACATGGTGCGCGAATTTAATGCCCGAGGCGTCACGGTGACGGCCGTGCCCTGGGACTATGATTTCTTGGACTTGCTGGACAAGTCCGACGGGTTATTTGTGTCGAATGGTCCCGGCGACCCGACGCAGTGCCAAGTGACCATCGACAACTTGAGGACGGCCCTGAACCGAGAAGGCGACGCCTTGCGCCCGATGTTCGGCATCTGCCTGGGGAACCAGTTGACCTCGTTGGCGTGCGGCGCGTCGACCGTGAAGATGCCGTTCGGGAATCGCGGCCAGAACCAGCCCGTCCTCGACGCCCTGCAGCCGGGCGCCTGCATGGTCACGTCGCAGAACCACGGCTACGCCGTCGATCCCACGAACCTCCCGGACGGCTGGCAAGCTTTGTATACGAACGCCAACGACTTGACGAACGAAGGCCTGGTTCACACGTCAAAGCCCTTCTTCACGGCGCAGTTCCACCCGGAAGCCCACGGCGGCCCGACGGACGCCGCTTATCTCTTTGATGTCTTCGCCGATGCGTGTTCACGGTACAAAGCGGCGAGAGCGACTGGTTCTACAGTAGATCAAGCATTAATATGGCCCAAGACCATTAACGACTACACGCCGCCGGCCTACCCGAAGAAAGTCCTGTTACTTGGGTCAGGTGGCTTGTCCATCGGCCAAGCGGGCGAGTTTGATTACTCTGGTGCGCAGGCCATCAAAGCACTTAAAGAGGAAGGCGTCGAGGTCGTGCTGATGAACCCGAACATCGCGTCGGTCCAGACGAACGTCGATCCGTCGCAGTCCCAGGAGGAGCGCTTGGCCGACAAGGGCGCCGCGGATCGGGTCTTCTTTTTACCCGTCACGCCGGACTACGTCGAAGCCGTCCTCGAGAAGGAGAAGCCCGACGCTATTTTAATAAGTATGGGCGGCCAGACTGCCTTAAATTGCGGTATCGAATTGGACGAGTCCGGCGTGCTCGCCAAGCACAACTGCCGCGTGCTCGGGACGTCGATCGAGACCGTGATAGCCACGGAAGATCGCGAAATCTTCAAGAACAAATGTTTAGAAATAGGGGAGCCCTGCGCCAATAGTATCGCGACGAACACCGTCGAGGAGGCCTTGGCCGCGGGCGAGAAAGTGGGCTACCCTCTGATGGCGCGCGCGGCCTTCGCTCTCGGCGGTCTAGGAAGCGGCATCTGCCAGGACGCGGACGAGTTAAGGACGCTCGCGACGAAGGCTTTAGCTGTTTCTCCCCAATTGCTCATCGAGAAGTCGATGCTCGGCTGGAAGGAGGTCGAATACGAGGTGCGGCGCGCGGCGTCCCTTTGACCTTCGACGCGACGCGTCTCCGTCTTCTGATGAAGGGGGTGGTCTCTTCTTCGATTTCGAGTACCGAGACACTGATATACAACACAGGTCGTCAGAGATCAACTCGACAACTGCATTACCGTGTGCAACATGGAGAATTTTGATCCATTAGGCGTGCATACCGGCGATTCGATAGTCATAGCACCGTCGCAAACTTTGTCGAATGAGGAGTACCACATGCTTAGATCTGCCGCGTTACGAGTCGTCCGACACTTGGGTATTGTCGGCGAGTGCAACATCCAGTACGCCTTGCATCCCGAATCGTTAGAATACTGCATTATTGAAGTCAACCCAAGACTCTCACGCTCTTCAGCCCTAGCTAGCAAAGCGACGGGCTACCCCCTAGCCTTCGTCGCGGCGAAACTGTCCATGGGCGTCACCCTGCCGGAACTCAGGAACACCGTGACCGGCGGCGCGACGATCATGGGCTTTGAACCTGCATTAGACTACTGCGTGACCAAGGTCCCGAGGTGGGACCTGGGGAAGTTCCAGGGGGCCAACCGCGTGCTCGGTTCGGCCATGGCGTCCGTCGGCGAGGTCATGGCTATTGGCAGGACCTTCGAGGAGAGCTTCCAGAAAGCCTTGCGCATGGTCGACCCGTCGAATCCCGGCTTCGAGCCCATTGATGGGATGGAGTTACCCGACGACTCGCTCGAGAAGAAATTGGTTATTCCGACGGATCGACGCGTCTGGGGCATCGCCGAGGCGTTGTACAAGGGCCAGGGGTGGGATAAACACAGAGTCAGAGACCTGACCAAAATTGACGACTGGTTCCTCAGTCGCTTGGACAAGATCGCCGCGACCGGTAAAGATAAGGACAAGTGGGCCGCCTTGAAACCTCTTATTCAATCGCATGATGCGAAGGCTACCTCGTTACTCAGAGAAATAAAACAACTGGGCTTCACCGATGAACAGATTGCGAACTTCTGTGGTGGTTTATCTGATGACGACGTCCGTGCTTGTCGCAAAGCTTTAGGAGTGATACCTAGAGTGAAGCAGATCGACACCTTGGCGGCCGAGTACGCGGCAGAAACAAATTACTTGTATACGACGTACCATGGGGACGATGATGACCAGTTAGCTGGCGACGCGAAGGGAGGCACGCTCGTATTAGGCTCGGGACCGTACAGGATCGGGAGTTCGGTAGAATTTGACTGGTGCGGGGTAAGTGCCATGCGCGCGTTGCGAGGCTCCGGCGCCAGAGGTGTCATGGTCAATTGTAACCCGGAAACGGTCTCCACGGACTATGACGAGTGCGACGCGTTGTACTTCGAGGAACTCAGCAAGGAACGAGTCTTAGACGTGTACGAGCGCGAAGGTATCGACACGGGGTGCGTCATTTCGATGGGGGGCCAGATTCCCCAGAACCTCGCCGGTCCCATCCACGCCGCCGGCGCGCGCGTCCTAGGCACGCACCCGGACATGATCGACGCGGCCGAGGACCGGTCGAAGTTCTCGGCTCTCATGGACGCGGCTGGAGTTGATCAGCCGAGGTGGGCCGAGTTATCTTCCCATCAACAAGCGGTGGACTTTGCGTCGGAGGTCGGCTATCCTGTTTTAGTAAGGCCTTCGTTCGTTTTGAGCGGTGCGGCCATGAAGGTCTGTAGGGACGAGGAAGGCTTGCGGGCGCACCTAGATATCGCCAAAGAAGTCAGCCAGGACTACCCCGTCGTGGTCTCGCAGTTCGTGCGCGGCGCTAGAGAGCTAGAGATGGACGGCGTCGCGAAGGATGGGGAGGTCGTCTGCTGCCAGGCGCATGAGCATGTGGAAGACGCCGGTGTTCACAGTGGTGATGCGTCTCTCTTGTTGCCTCCCCAGACTCTATCGGATTATGTCCTTAGACGTGCTAGAGAGGCCGTGCGGGAAATCGTGAAGCAATTGCAGATCTCTGGGCCGTTCAACATCCAGTTCTTGGTCGGTGGTCGTACTAGTGGTAGTAAAGATGAAGATGAATTAGATGGTTCGTTTGCGTCGATGAATGATGTGAGGGTCATTGAATGTAACCTGAGAGCGTCTCGGAGCGTACCGTTCGTGTCCAAGGCGACTGGAGTCGACTTCGCGGACGTCGCGACTCGCGTGTTGGCCGGTTTGCCTTTACCGGATGAGGAAAAATTACCGCAACTCTTCCCGAGGGAGGGGCAAGCCCCGCAGAACTTTGTGGCGGTGAAAGCTCCCATGTTTTCATTTGCTCGGCTGCGGGGCGCCGATCCCGCGCTCGGCGTGGAGATGTCCTCGACGGGCGAGGTGGCCTGCTTCGGTCGCGACAAGGAGGAGGCCTTCCTGAAAGCGTTACTGTCGACGACGATGAAGGTGCCCACGGCTGGCTCCGGTGACACCGTCCTTGTGTCGTTCGCGGCACCGCTCGCGCATCGCGCCCTAGGCCCGGCCTTCCAGTTGCATGATCTAGGCTATGACTTAGTCGGCACGGAGGCCACGGCCTCGTACTTAAGGGGACGGGGCGTGCCGTGCAAGACGGTGGCCTTCCCCACGGACGACTCGATGGTCGAGGACGCGACGGCGACCGCTCTGTTACGGGACAAGAAGATTAAGTTGGCGGTGAACTTACATGCGCCGGAATCCAAAAGATTGGAGGACAACTACATGATCCGGCGGACGGCGGCGGACTTCGGCATCGCTTTGGTCACGAACCCGCAAGTGTTTGAGTTACTCGCGGCAGCTCTCACGCGGCACAAGAAGGGCGACATCCTCGCGGCGAACCCCTCGGACCTCTTCTCCTACTACGAGCGCGAGCCGTCGACGGACGCGTGGACGGGCGCGAACGAGTTCCACTAGTCGTGCGCGCACCCCGCTCTCGAGCGGAACCCACACCTATCCATAAGCTCCCTCACGCGCGCCTAACGACAAAAAATCTATCTAGCACATTACGCGCGGCGGGCGGGGCCCCTTTTGGGCGGGGAATTGGGGGAGTCGCCTCAGCGCGCGCCGAAGGAGATGATCGGCTGGGACCGGTACCGCGAGTCGAGCATGCGGCCCATGGAGCCCTGGATCTGGTACTTCGGGCCCGGCCGCACCTCGAGCTTGTTGCCGCCCTCGCCGGCGTACGGCCGCTGCGCCGCCGTGCCGAACGTCGCGGAAGGATAGCTCTTCTGGGAGGACAGGACGGGCTTCGCCTCGCCCTTCTCGTTGCGGCCCTCCTTGAGGGGGTCGATGTAGTGGCCGGGCCCCGGCTCCTGCGCGCGCGTCTTCGCGCCGATGTTGTGTCTCCCACCACCGATCGTCGAGATTTTTGAGCTACGGTACTTGGACTCGATCTGCCGCCCACAGCTCCCGTGGGAGTCGTACTGGCCCGGAGCAGGTCTAGATTTGTTCTCGCGTTCCGCGGCGTTGTTGTAGGTGCGGGGCCCTGTCATGAACTTGACGCCCGGGATGTTTCTACCGGTAGACAGCATGCGCTGGCCCTTCTCGATGGCCGCCGCATCGTAGGTTTGCGGCGACGGCTCGGCCATGCGGGTCTTCGTGCCGGGGCCGCTCGTCGCCAATCTAGGTCCCGTGGAGAACTTCATGCGCGGCGCGCTCCGGATCTTGCTCTGCACTTGGATACCATACGTAATATTGTCCAATTGATACTTCGGGCCGGGGTTCGTCGAGGCGTTCCCCAATTGTTTCTCGATGGGCCTCCCGCAATCGTTGATCGCTTCGCGTCCAATGCAGGCCGACGGCTCGGACCTCGTTTTCGACTCGACGGACTTGACCTCGCCGTTCTTGTTGCGTCCCAGCGTCAGAGGATTGATGTACTGGCCGGGGCCCGGCAGGTTCGGGTCCGCGCCCATCTGCTTGTCGACGACGGCCTTGCGCGCGGCGAGGCAGAGGCCGAAGGAGGCGAGGGACTGGCCCGTCTCCGTCATGGTGGCGTTGCTCTTGCTGTTGCGTGTGCGCCTTACGGGGCCGCGCGGGGCGGTGTGGCGCTGTTTTGGCGCTCTCTGGCTGTTTTGCTTTACGCGCGCGCGGCGGGGCTGCGCTCGCGTTCCTTGGCCGCGCGGTATGTAGCGCGGGCTGGGCTTAGCTTGTCTTGGGGCAGCGTTGCCTCCTTTTAGCGTCAGAGACTCACAACTTATTCGATGAAGCGAGCGCTGTGGCGCTGTCCTCAAGGAACGTTGGGCTCTGGGGGAATTTGGGGTACGCCGCAGACGCGATGGCCGAGGCAGTTCCGCGTAGAAGGAGGTATGCTGTCGCGAAGGACGCGACCCGCGCCCGCCGCCGACGACTCGGCGACGCGCCCGCGCCGCCCACGAGTCCTAGGAAGTCCCTTACTTCTTCCCCCCCTTCGAATCACCACCTTCAAGGCCCGCGATCAACTCCTCGAGGCGGTCGCAGTCGCCCTTGAGCTCCTTCATGAACGTCGCGAGGTGCGCCGTCTGCGTCCAGAGCGCCTGGAGCTCCGACCCGAGCGGCTCCGGGAATGTACTAGAGGCTTCACCCGAAGATGACACTTTCTCGGCCAACGACGCCGACGCCGCATCCAAGTCGGCGTCGTGCTCCTCCTCGGGCGCGAGGTCGGGCATCTGGTCGTCCGCGTTCTGGAAGTTCAGGACCTTGTCAGAGAACATGGTGATGACGAGCGGCGTGGCCACCGACGCGGGGGGCTGCGTCGCCGGGACCAATGTATACGATCCGGGTTCCAACCAGCAGGCGGCCCAGACCTGGCGCTTCGCGTCGAAAGCTCGCGTCCCGCCGACGATCTCCGCAGCCTTGAACTTCGCCGCCCGCCGACCGCCCTTGACGTGCTGGATCGAAAACCCGATCCCGAACAAGTCCTCGCGCCCCAAGGGATCCGGCTTGTGGAACCTACTATCTTCCTGTGATAAGGTAGCGCAAAATCTAGTAGCTTCAGTAACATCAAACACGTACTGGGGATTCTGGGGCCAATCTCCATCCGTCGGCGGGCCGCCCGTGCCCGAATCTTGGGAACCGGGCAACCAGGTCCCTCGATAGGACATGAACGACCCGTCCTTCTCGTATTCCCTCGACACAAGTAAAGTGTCGAAGGCCCCGACGAAGTCGGTCCACTCCATCCAGAACTCGTGCGCGTCCTTCTCCCGTAGGATGGGCATGCCATCCTCACCCAACTCCAGTTTCTCCTTCATGCCGCACTGCTCCGCGATGGGCTGGTACTCGTTCCAGAGCGCATGCCCTTCGCACCAGCGACCTTTCCACTTCCCGAAGCGCCACGGCGTCGTGAGCTTGACCATGTGCTTCTCCATGTAGTCGTACTCCACCGTCGCGTCGGCCTCGCAGTGCTTGATCTCCAAGACCGTGTACATGTGCGCGTTCACGAGACCGTCCGGCTCGAGGTAATCGGCGGTCAAGGGGTCGCCGGACCGGCGCGGCCCTACGCTCCGACAAACACCAACCAATCCTTCTCTGGCAAGGGCATCGATCAGGTCGTTCCACAACGTCTCTGACGACGAGGGCATCGCGATCCGTTCTATCGCTCGGCCCGTGACGTCCTCCATCGCTTCATCCAAGGTACCCCCACCCAGCGCTTCGTAGCAGCCATGGAGCTTCGCGTAGGCCTTCTCGACGACCATGACCCACGTTTCCGACGGGTCGACGGACCGCGCGAAGTGCGGCGTGCCGTTCCGCCCGCAGGGAATGCGGTCGTCGACGTGGACGTAGCGCCACCGTCCGCTCTTGAAGAATTTCACCGTATATATGCCCTTGTCCGCGCATTCCGACGAGACCAGTACTCGTTTCACCTTTTCTGCCGTGTTTAACAGGCCGAGAGCTGATAGGAACCACCTGTCTCGTAAAGCGCCCTGGACCAGGCCGCCATGCACCTCATTTATTGGAATAGGTTCGATTACGCCCTTGATGGAACCCACCTCGGATATTCGCGGCCAATTGACCACGTCTGGAGGTATCCCGTACTTCGGCGGGTGCAGCGGATCATAATATAGAGAAGTGCCGTCCGCTTTGAAATGGGGATCCTCGAACTTCTCGTCGTCCTTTAAGCTATTTATGAGCTTCCTTTCGCCTATGCGAGCCTTATCATCGGACTCGTAGCTGCAGTAGTGCTGGGCGAAGGCGCCGGCGTCGAGGGAGCGGGCCATGCGTGGAGAGGGCTGCCTTCTCCAAAAACGTGCGCCGGCGCCGGCCTAAGCGCACGGCGGGCAGCCTTAATCCGCAGCGCTCCCTCTGTGTTTTTGAGTGCCGGGTTTCGCGGATGCGGCCCGGGACCCGTCCCCAGCGGTCCGAGGTCTCCCCCGGGCGGCTGGGACGCCGTGGTTGCTCCTTGTTCGTGGTCGCTCTGCGTCTGGCGCGAGAGCACAGCGCGACACAGCGCTTTACGTACGCGAGGCATTTCAAGTCGCGTGAAGGCGCACAGGGCCGCGGCGGGCGGACTCGCAGCCGTCGGGCCTCCGCCATCGAGTTTGGGCTGCCCGGCCGCGCCGACGGCGCCGCCACTGGCCCAAAAGGATGACCCTCCCGCCCATCACGCCGCACACCACGACGATGCAGCCCGCCATGCCCACCTTCGCGACGCACTTCCGCGAGCGCGTCGGCGGCGTCCACCGCAAGCGCAACAAGCTCGCCCGACGGCACCTCGGCGCGGCGCGGCTCGGCATCGCGAAGGAGCACGCGCGCGACGTGAAATTGCGGCTCCGCGCGGACCGCGACGAGGTGTTGAGGCGGCGCCGCGCGGAGCTGAAAGATATGGAGCGACGGCGGAAGAAGATTGACGTACAGCGGAAGGAGATGGAGGAACGCACAAGGCACATGCGGTTGATGCGGCACAAGGTGGAGACGGCGGACCTGACGACGCGGTGGCACGGTGTTGGAGGCGCCGAGGTGCCGCGGCGGGATTTGCGGACGATGAGGCGCGCGCGTCGAGTACCAGAACATAATGCGTTCTCGACGGTGCTGGAGCGCGACCGCATGGCCGAGGCCGCTTTGGCCGAGAAGAGCGCCGGCGTGTGCATGAACCGGCGCCTCTTCTCCATTCAACAAAGTGAAGAAATCGACAGGAGGACCGAGACGGCCTACCGGGACCATAGGCATCTCGTGGACGAGAATCAAAGTAGAGCTCGAGTCCACGTCAAGGCGCCCTGTCCCCGGTTTGAACAGAAAAGGGTGCTGGACACAAATGACGAGATCGCCGTCACGTTGGAAGCGGAGAAGTGGCTCGCGGTGCACAAGAACCGGGACAAAATAATCGCCAAGCTTGAGAGGCGGGACCTGAAGAGTAGGTGCAAGGCGCGCGACGACATGGATCGGTTCTGGGATTCGACGAGCGAGCGCCTCGCGAAGCTGCCGCCACCGGTCAAGATTATACCGAAGGGCAGCGCGTGGCAGCGCCTGCCCCAGAACCGCCTGCCGGAGTGGTCTATAGATACGACGGTCTTCCTGGGGGCGCAGCCGCCTGTTACGAGCCTCTAGCTTTCCTTGTCGGAGCCGCCCGCTCGCGCCCGCGCCCCGCGTTCGCCTGTGGCGCCGCGCCGCTCGTGCCGCTGCCGACGCCGACGACCCCCGACGCCGTCGAGGCGACGCATGTATGTGTGTTAAGAAGAAAGACGATAGAAAATTAGACAGTTCCTAGGGCACGACCGCGGCCTTTTTTTTCGGCTTCTCGACGCGACCGGCTCGCTCGAGCGACCAGTCCTCCAACATAAAGGCCGGCTTGTACTCCTCATTTGATAGGAGCGCCGGGTTTCGTTTCGTCGATGAGACTGATCCTAGTGAAGTGTAGCCCTCGTCGTACAAGGAACAATAAGGCAGGTCGAACGTCCTCAAGAAGCTCCAAACATCACCGTAACTCCAGTCCAAAATAGGGTTCACGCGCATGAACGCCGGCATCCACTCCGACGACGGCTCGAAGGGCTTCTGGTCGCCGCAGTTCGGGTCGCCCTGGCGCGTGCCGAGCACAAACGCTAATGCTCGGGGCTTCGCGTCGCTCACGAGTTTTTTGAGACCATCGACATAGCCGACGTCCGGCGCCACGGGCTCCACGGCTAACTCATCAGCTAGCGCCTCGCAGGTATCTCTCACAAAGGTGCGGACTTCCCCGAAGTCGTCGGACGCGTCGAAGTAAATACATTTCGGTTTTTCTCTATTCGAACTTTTGACGGCGTGGGCGTGTCTAGCTGCTCGTAATAAGTGCAAGATCACACAGGCGTCTTTCCCTCCGTTGAAGGACGCGTAGACCTGTGTGGAAATCAAATTTACGGCGCGGTCGTTCTCCACGCCATCGATGCGACGCCTGCTCGATGGCGTGGCGATGTCGGTTCTCACCGCTTCGTCGCCGAGCAATGACTTGTTGAAGAATTATCGGGTGCACCCGACACACTGGTTGATTTCCACACAGGCGTAGACGGCATCGGGCCCAAACACCCGCAACGCGTCCTCGAGGATTTTTATCGAGTTGTCGATCTTGTGCCTTAATGGCTCGTCGCTGTAGTCGACAAATCTAGCGTGGAGTGCCGCTGCGTCGCCCACATCTTGTGCGCGCAGCCGAGGCGTGGACACCATCGCTCCGGCCAAACTGCTCATGATCAAGATCGCTCTAATCATCGCGCCGGCCGCATGGCGCAGTGGTGTGAGCTGTGCCGTGTGCCTTGTCTACGTCTGCGCCACTACTGAGCCTGGCTGGGCAAGCTGGCCGGCTCATTTTGGTGGCCTAGTGCCTCTCTTTGCCTAGCCGCGCCCGGTACCCGTAGGCCCGGAGCTTTCGGGACCGCCCGAAACGCGACGGCTCCGTGGCGAAGCATCCATTTTTTTTGCCCACGCGGCTTCAACAGTCTGTCCTCAAGTTTGCAGCCGCAGCCAAATGCGAGAGCGCCACGCGCAATGCCGCCCAGACGGAAAAAACGGGCGGCGGCGAGCGGCATTGATGCCAGTACGCGCGGGGGACCGGGAAATTCATCAATATCGACGCCTGCAGCGCCCGAGCCAACTGCAATTCAAGCTCCCTCAGCAAGCGTGCACGCAACCGCACCGGTGCAGCCCGCAGCCGTAAACGCGACGGCGCCGTCGCCTGTCAGCGCGCCGGCGCCCGCGGCACCGGCCGCGCCGCCCGCAGCTGTAAATGCACAAGCGCCGCCCGCGGCGCCGGCCGAGCGGCGCATGACCGACCTCGCGGCGGCCGCCGCCGAAGCGCCGAAGCCGGACCCGCCGAAGCGCAAGCGACCGAAGAAGGAGGGCGGCGCGGCGCGCAAGGGCAAGTGGACCGTCGAGGAGTACGAGTACACGACGCGCATCATCGAGCTGTTTAACGGTGGGCTGCTGGAACTGCCCGAGGGCGTGACGCTGCGGGCGCATCTGGCGCGGAAGCTGAGCTGCGACCCGATGCGCATCACGAAGAAGTTTAGCGGAGCGTCGTGTCTTGGTAATAAAGTTTTCCACAGCGCGGGCGCGCGGCCGCGCGGCGACCGGCCGCGGCCGTCGCCCCAGCAGCTCGAGGAGGCGGCGCGCGAGTTGCAAGTTCTGGAGGGCCGGTTCCAGGACGCGTGCGTGCGGTCGTCCGAGTCGAAGGACGTGCGCATGATCGACCTCGAGGCGCGGTTCCAGAATTCCGATCGGGTCGTGTCGACGCCGGCCATCGACGCCTTCATCATGCAGAGCTGCCAGCCGACGTGGGACCCCGACCACGTGGCCTCGGCGCCGCCGCCTCTAGCGGAGCCGCGGCCCCTCGCCCCAGCGCCTAGTGCGCCGGCGGCGTCGTTCCCCGTGCCGCAGATCACGCAGCTCCCCGCGCCCGCTGCGGCCGGACCGGCGCCGGCCTCGCCCCAGACGTCGAACGACCAGATCGCTGCTGGTCTACTGTTGGGCTTCGGCCGGGCCTGCTCCCAAAATAGTGGTGACAGCTCGGAGCTCGTCGGCTTCGTCGAGGACGTCACCAGCCGCGCGGCCGGGCCGCCGCCGCCGCCGCCTGAATCCTGATCTCTCTCCTTTCTTTGCTTTGCTGGAGCTGAAATCTAGTCGTTGTGTAATGTTCGCTTTATCGTGTGCCTAGAAATCCCCAAGCAAGCACGGATCCCCCACGCCTCCGCGCGTCCACCACCCGAGCGCCTCGAGCTCGCTCCGGCAGTTCGTCGAGTGCCGGTCGCGCACGGCGCCGTGCGCGAGGCCGTCGGGGTACCGCAGCTGCATAGTCTTCGGCGAGCAACCCCCCTGCGCGCAGGGCTTGAACGCGGGCTCGCCCGTCCGCTTCCGCCGCTTCGCCTCGCGGAAGAGCCAGCGCCGCCACGGGTGCGCGTAGACGGTCGCACGGGAGTACGCCGCATAGGCAGCAAAGAAGAGGTCGTCGACGAAGAAGCAGCTCGGCAGGCGGCCGCCCGGGAGTAGCTCGCGGCCCCACCTGCGCGGGAGCGAATCGCGTCGATGGCGTAATAGCGACGAATACAAGACGCCGGCCGCCGACCGCTCGAGCTCGCCGAAAAGTGACAAAGGCGCCGCGAGCATGTCGCCGGCCTGGGCGACGCAGACGGAGTCCTTGATGGGCCGGCCGCGCGGATAAAAGTAGGAGTAGTAGGTCCACACGGTCTTTGTGGCGTCGTAGCCTACAGGTTTAGACGACGAGAAGCCGACGTGCAGCAGCGTCGCCAGCGCGAACGGCTCCCACTCGTGGTCGTCATCGGCCGCCACGACGATCGCCTTTTCACGGTCGTCGCCAGCCTTCGCGAGCAAGGCCGGGTCGCTCCGCAGCGCCTCGACCGCGCCCACGAGCTTCGTCGCCGGGCCGTAGTCGTGCGCGGGATTCGCGACGACGACGCACGGCGCGCACGGCCCCTTTGTTGATCGCGCCGCGGCGTCAAGCTGCGCGAGCCACGCCGGCGGCTCGATGCGCTTGCCGTTCCAGTGACTGCGGCGGTTGTTGTAGACGTCGGGGATGCTCACGACGATCAGCGCCGGCTGCGACTGGTTCAATAGGCTTCGCACGGCCGGCTCGACAGCGGCCACGCGCGTCGGAGTAGTCGTCAGCGCCACGACCACCGGATTGCGGACGGGCGGCTTCGCGAGCAGCGCGCCGGCGGCCTTGAGCGCCGGGTCCTCCGGGTACTGCGACCGGTGCACGTGGGCGCCTTTGACTGTTTTGAGGTGCGGTCGGCTGTCCAGGATGGCTTGCATCCAAAGCGGGACGTCTTTGCTGGCGCACGTGGTGACTAGGAGGGCTGTCAGGGCGAGATTGCGTCGCATTTTTAAGGTGCGAAGCTGTGCAAATGGACCAGAGGTACAGGCGGACTGCGGAGCAAGCGGTTTGGTCGCGTGTATGCGGTGGTGCTTGTTTTGCAGCGGCGTGCCAGCGCCCGACAGGATTTTCACCATCGAAACTGAGGTTGAGTCGGGGGCAAGTGGCGGATGGGTGAATCAAAACATAACATGCGCCCAGAGGAAATACGCGCCCCAGAGGACAGGATGGAGGGGGAATAACCAGCGAGCGTGCCGAGCGACGCGGGTCGGAACAGCCAAAAGAGAAAGGGCAGCCTCGTATGAAAAGGGTGGTTTTTGTAAAAACCGGGTAGAATTGGGGTGTCCAGGCGGCCGTGAAACACGTGAATGTTTCAACAAGGCGCTTTTCGCTCGCGAAGGAGCCGCGCCGTTGACCGCGGACGGTGCGAGCTGTTTAGCTCGACGAGAACTTGGTGACGGCCTTGGTGCCCTCGGACACGGCGTGCTTGGAGAGCTCGCCCGGGAGCATGAGGCGGACGGACGTCTGGATCTCGCGGGACGAGAGCGTCGCCTTCTTGGAGAAGCGGCACAGCTTGGAGGCCTCGAGGGCGATGCGCTCGAAGATGTCGTTGATGAACGAGTTCATGATCGACATGCCCTTCTTGGAGATGCCCGTGTCGGGGTGCACCTGCTTGAGCACGCGGTAGATGTACGTCGAGTACGATTCCGTGCGCGACTTCTTCTTCTTGGCGCCGCCGGCCTTCTTGGGGGCTTTCGCCGACTTCTTGGAGGGGGTCTTGGCCATGTTGCTGGTGGTTGTGTGTTTGCTTTTCTTCCGATGTGTTGGTGTGGAGGGCAGCCCGCTGGAGCGCACACATTTCCGGGGCGCGGGCGAGCCGCTAACTTTTGGCGACGAATGAAATTGTGACCCTAGTATCTTTTTCCCCTCTAGGGTCGCAAAATGATTCGTCGCCAAAAATTAGCGGCGCGCTGACGCCCCGGAAATGTGTGCGCTCCAGCGGGCTGCCCTCCACTCCAACACATCGGAAAAAAAACAAACTCTTACATCATGTCTGGCAAAGGAAAAGGTGGCCGCGGCAAGGGCAAGGCCAAGTCCTCCGGCTCGTCGTCCTCGGCGTCCAAGGCTGGCCTCCAGTTCCCGGTGGCGCGCCTCAACCGCTACCTCCGCAAGGGCAAGTACGCCTCGCGCGTCGGCGTCGGTGCCGGTGTCTACATGGGCGCCGTCCTCGAGTACCTCTGCGCCGAGATCCTCGAGCTCGCGGGCAACGCCGCGCGCGACAACAAGAAGACGCGCATCGTGCCGCGCCACATCCAGCTCGCCGTCCGCAACGACGAGGAGCTCAACAAGCTCCTGGGCTCGGTCACGATCGCGTCCGGCGGTGTTCTCCCGAACATCCACGCCACGCTTCTCCCCAAGAAGTCGGCGTCCAAGAAGTAAGCGCCTCGCTTGCTGACTTCGGCCGCTCCCACGAGCGCGCCAACATCATCTTACCCGGTTTTTACAAAAACCACCCTGGACACCCGAAGCAACCTTTGCACTTCCGCCGTCGGCCACCACCGAGGTTAATTTTTTTCCCCCTCCCGCCCCAGCCGTCCCGCGTCGCTCCCAGCTTTAGCCAGCGGCCCCGCGAAGCCCCCGACGTGTCCGCGTTTTTGCCCCGCACCTAATCTCTCCTCGCGCACGACATCGTCGTGATTTTTGTGGGCAGGGCAGCGGATTGCACGCATTACTTGCGTGTTGGCTGGAGAGCCGTCGCATTGCACGCATTACTTGAGTGGAGTTGGAGTTGGTTCGTGGGACGCACCCACCGGGCAGCCGCGGCCCACGCCCACTCCACTCCTCCCATGGGGCTGCCACCATGCCGCGCGCTGCTCTACCTCACGACCGCGGCGACGGCGCAGAACCTGATCCACTACGCGGCGCCGGGCGGGAGCACCGGAATCACGAGGGAGAGCGGCCGCGCGCGCGTCAACATCGCCGTGTCGCCGCACCACGTCAGGCCCACCTTCCGCAAGCCCTTCTACCAGAAGCCGAAGACGGACCCGGCCTCGCTCAAGAAGGCTTGTAAAGCGTCCATCAAGGAGGCCTGGCGGCCCAAGACCCAGAAGGTCGGATATACCTACCACAAGAACGCCTGCTCTCGCGACGCGCGCGCGTCGCAACGGCGCACGTGGCAGCCCGCGAGATGTCCCCACGTCACGCCATCAACGGCTAAAAAGTGCCTCGCGAAGAAGAATATTACCAGAATCGTTTTGATCGGCGACTCGCTGACGATGCAGCTCTGGGGCTCGCTGCTGTGCCGCGAGGAGACGAAGTGGGGCTTCGGTGCGAAAGTTGATGGCCAGATACAACATGAAAATGTGAACTACGACCAGCGGAGCCAGCGGGGGTTTTCGGTTGCCGATGCCACGGTGGGAGACGGTCTGACGTGGACCTATTTACGAGTAAGGGGCATGCAAAGAGCCGGGGCGTTGACGCGAGCTTTAGAAGTGGCGTTCGACCGGGGGATGTTGGATCAGAGGGCACTGTACGTCGTGAACGCGGGTTTGTGGCACCTGCTCTGCACCACCAATATAAATGAGTGCCTGGAGACGTACGAGAACGACGTAGACAAGTTCCTGAAGGTGCTCACCGCGCGCGCCGACGGCCCGGTCGTCTGGCGCTACACGACGGCCGTGCATCCGGCCCTGTTCCCGCGGCGCATGAGTCCCGTGGATCAGCGGAAGTTCCGGAGTTTCACGGACGAGAACGTGCGCAGCTGTGTAGAAATCAACCAGTGAGTTATGTTATCGCCATCGAGCCGACGCGATCGCGGCGACAACGTCGCGTCGATGGCCTGAACTCCACGCCATCGAGCAGACGCAGTTACGGAGACGACATCGCGTCGATGGCGTGGGGCGCCCGAAATTTGATTTTCACACAGGTGCGGCGCCTCAACAAGGTCGCAGACACCGTCATCAGGCGCGACTTCCGCGACAAAGTAACCGTCCGTCGCGACGCGTACAACTTCACGGTGAATCTCGAGGACGAGGCCTATCTTAGAGGAGACGCGCGGCACCCTGCGTCGGGAGCGCTCAAGTCCCTCGTCTCGTTGCTATTCGTCGAGGACGCGTGCGACTACGGGCGCCTCGCGCGCGGCCTCGTGGGTCGATGGTGGCAGGACTGGTAGTTAGTGCGCTTGTGTAAATGTATTATATTCACTCGCGTGGACTCGTTTGTACTAGCGCATTGTGAGACACTAGCAATCGAGCACAGGTCCTTTGCACCCGGTGACCCGCAGCCGCTACCGGCACCGGTATCCATCCGCAGACCACGCACATAGGTTAGCGGCAGCGCTTGCGCCAGAGGAAAAGCCGTGAAAACGAGTGCCACACATAAATAAGTGTGTGCCATAAATACTTGTGTGCCTGCTGCACGCTGCCACGCTCAGCATTTATGCAAATAGACGCGCTCTGGTGCGCCTCCATCGCCGCGCTGCTGGCACCGTTCACGTCGCTGCTCGTCGCCCACCGCACGAAGACCGGGAACCCGCCGACGCCGCTCACGGAGCAACTCGTGGCCGCGATCTACCGGCGCGCGGGCGGCTACGGGTTAGCAGCACTTCCGTTCCTCACGATCACGACGGGCTACGTCTACGTGTCGTCGCTCGACGCGTTCTTCAAAAGAGTGCGGCAACAATGGAGTCCGACAACCTGAAGGCCTTCGCTGCGAAGGTCAGGCGATCGTGGGCGGCTAGCAAGCCAAAACGCGACGCCGCGGCGCAGCGGCTGCGCCAGTCGGCCGAGGAGTTCTCGGTGATTGTCGCGGACAGCGCGTCGGCGGCCGCCGCGTCCGCCAAGCGCAGCTGGGCCGAGGGCGCGCCGGCGCGCGCCGAGGCGGCGGCGCAGCTCCGGCGCACGGCGAGCGAGACGGTCGTGGCGATGGAGCGCGGCGCGCAGCAGCTCGCGCGCGCGGCGCAGGCGGCGCGGGACGCGCGGCGGCGGGCGCGGAGCAGCCAGGTGCCGCCACGGCCGAGCGTCGCAGGGCGCCCCGCCGGCGCGGCGAAGACCGCGGCTGTTCTCAGGTTACGCCAGCGCAAGGGCGGCAACCGCCGCGGCGGCGGCGAGGCGCGGGGCGCGGACTACGCGCTGAACCTGTTAGCGTATGTCGGCACGTTCGAGGGCATTGCCTCCGCGCGGAGCGTCTGCCGCGGCTGGTACCGAATTCTGGCCGCCGACGCGCGGGCGCAGGACCTGCGGCGCTTCGTCGCGCGGCACGGTTCCGTGACGCCGAAAGCGCGGCGGGCCTTGTGGCTAGAGTCCTGCCGGCTGTCGCCTTGCAACGTGGTCGACGCGGGCCTGCGGGACGCCTACGCCGACGCCGCGCGCCGCGGGCAGGAGGGCGAGTGGTGCGAGGCGATCGACACGGACGTGCCGCGGACGCCATTGGTGTTGTTGGCCGGTATCGAGCGCAGTACGCTCGCGTCGGTGCTGCGCGCTGTCGCGTTCCGGCGGCCCGACGTCGGCTATTGCCAGGGCATGGACTACGTCGCCGCCATCGTTTTAAGAGCATTGCGCGAGGGCGGCGATTCCGAGGACGACGCGCCGCCGCGCGCGTTCGCCATGCTGGCGTGCCTGCTCGCGCGCGACGGCATGCTGCGCGGGCTGTACACGCCAGGCTTTCCCGAGGTGCGGCGGCGGTCCTACGCGCTGTCGACGCTCCTCGCGGCGACGCGGCCCGAGCTCTCGGCGCACCTCGAGAGGATCGGCGCGTGCGTCGAGGTCGCGGCCTTTGCCCCGTGGCTCCAGACGGCGTTCGGCTACCACGCCGGCGAGGCCTGGCCGTATGAACTCGTTGCTCGAGCATGGGACGTGTTCCTGGTCGAGCGGCACTGGAAGGTGTTTGCGCGCCTCGCGTTATATGTGGTGATCGTGCTGCCCGACGGCGGCCCGCTGGAAGAGGTGATGCCGCTCATGCAGCGCCTGGAGCACGTCAAGCTGGGGGCCGACGCTGATGCTGACGCGTCGCGGTTCGTGCTGGAGCGCGCGCTCGACCTCAAGGTCACGCGGGCGATGCTCGACGCGCTCGGCGACGAGTTCGAGGCGCTCACGGCGCCGGCCGCGCCCGCGTCGCCGCCGCCGTCCCAGCCATCCAGCCCGCCGCCGCCGCGAAGGGTCTCGAAGCCTCCGCTTCATGCTATCCCCGCCGCGCCGCAGTACTCCGTCCCGCCCCGCTCGAACCCGCCGCCGCGGACGGACGCGCCCGCGCGGCGAGACGTCCGGCGGCCGTCGCGGGCCCGAGCTTCGGGGCCGCCGTCGCCGCCGCCTTTCACTGATCTATGAGTAAATTTGTGCCTATGAACTAAGAAACCCCCTCACAAAGCTCCTCGCGCCTCGAAACCCGTTTTGACTAAGATTTGCGCGGCGCGCGCCCGCGCGCGTGTTGGGCAGCCCAAACGCTATTTGGAGCGGACTGGCGACACGTGTTTGACTGCCGAACAAATACTTTCACCGCGCTCTACGCTTGCGCCCGGAAGCTGGCCGTTCAAAGCATCGGGCAGCCTCTAACACCATGAAGCCCGACGACGCGCCCGTCGACGATCTCCTCGCATTGATCCGAAATTGTCTCGGAGACGCTGCCCAGGGCTGCGCATCGGAGCTCAGGACTCAAGGCGTGCAAGGCGTCGATGACTGGTCGATCCTCGAGACCGCGGGCGAACAACACTGTCTTGACGTCCTCGCGGCTGTCGCCACGAAGCACTCGTTGAACGCCGTACAGGTCGCGCGCCTGCGCGTCGCACTGCGGGGGCAGGGGCAGCGGTTCGCCGCGCCGCGCTGCGACGCGGCACCGGTCAAGGACGGCCTCCGACTACCCATCGGGCAGGCGTTCCGTCGGTTCACGCTCGGTAACCTGCTGGAGATGATGTTTCTCTTCAGCAATAGGCCGGGCTGGTACCGCGCCGTGTTCGACGCGCTGGACGGCTACCGCCTCCGGGAGGCCTACTTCGAGAGCTGCCAGATATTTATGTTGGTGTCGGCTCTTCTGATGGGCGGTAATTTGACCCTCATCACCTACGATCTCGGTCGGGACCAGACGCGAGGGCCGCCATTGCACATCATCTGCCTCACGCTCAACCTCTTCGCCTTCTTTTGTGGCTTCTGCGCCGTCCTGTTCCAACTGTACGCGCTGCACGCGTACCTGCCCGTCCACGTCGACAATTTGCGGGACGTGTTGCGAGCGAGTCGCATGCTACCAATGACGGGAGGCCTCTACTTCGGGCTGTCGGCATGGGGCATTTTCCTCGGTCTCGTGTGCGAGAGTATGCGCCCCCTTGAGGGCCTCAACTTCTGGCTGTTTAGGGTGAGGGACTTTGGGTGGGGCTGGCGCATCGTGCCTCTGCTGGCGATGGGTGTCTGCTTCGTTACGGTCCAGATCCCGTTCTTCATTCAAATATCCGGGGTGGATCGAATCATCGCGCACTCCGGCGCACTTGGGGAGAGGCAAGTATTACCGAACGAGGCCGTCGCCTGGTCCGCGTCGACGACGAAGCGGTCTCTGGCGGCCGTCGCCCTGAGCGAACAGAACAGAGACCTTGAGGAGCTGTACGTGCGTCGCCGGCGCGCGCCGCCCGCCGGCGACGCGGCGCCATCGCCCAGGCGCGGCGCACGACTGATGCCCAAGGCCCGTTAATGATCTTCAAAATCTTAGCACCTCCCTCTCGCCACCCGCCGCGTGGCCCGCATGAACTCGTTCATCTTCAGCTCGGCGGCCTTGCGGTCGCGGCGTCGCAGCTTTCGGCGCAGCGCGGCGCGCAGGATACAGCGCGTCAGGTGCGTCTCCGCGTCGCGATCGTCGACGGAGTCGCGCGCGAGCGCCTCTGTGACCGCGGCGACCGAGGGGCCCCGTCGCTGCGGCGCCGACGGCGGTTCGGCGGCCGGGGGCTCGGCGCGGCGCAGGGGCGATGTGGCCACCTCGGCGCGGCGCGGCGACGGCGCGTGCTCGGCGCGGCGCGGCGGCGACCGCGGCGGCGACGCGGCCACCGGAGCGGCCACCGGAGCGGCGCGCGGCGGCATCTCGGGCGGCGGGAGCGGCCGGGGCGGCGCGTCGGCGCCGCCCGCTCGAGCTCGGGCGCCGCCCAGGCCCGGCACGGTCGAGCGCGGGGACCAGGCCGCCACCGCCGTCGCGCGGGGCGGCGATGCCTCTCGCGCGGTCGGCCGCGGCGGCTCCGCACCGGCGGCCGGCGAGAGCTGCGGCGCCGGCCGCGGCGCCGGCGGCTCGCAGCCCGTGTCGGGCGCCATGGGCGGCCGCTCGGACGCGACGGCGTCGACGGCGCCGGCGGCGCGCGGCCGCGCCTCGAAGTCGCGCGCGAGCGCGTCGACGCGCGCCGCGAGCGCCTCGATCGCCGCCGAGTTTTGCTCCGGCACCGCTCGTTCTCTGCTCTCCGCGAAGGCGTCGATGCGGTCGGCCAGCGCGCGCAGGCCCGCCTCGACGGCGGCGCCGTCGAACGCCGCGGGCGCCGCGTCGCGCGCCGCGCTTCTGACGGCCGGGCCGCCCCCGGCCGCGTCCACCGCCGACCGCCGGGGCGCCGCGGGCGGCGGCCCCGCAGCGTCGCGAGCCCCGTCGGGCAGGGCGAGGGCGCTCAAAGGCGGCGGCCCCGCAGCGTCGGGGAGGACGAGGGCGCTCTGCGCGTCGTCCCAGAAGGCTCGCGGGAACGTCGGCTCCGCGCGGCGGCGCCGCTCGGCGGCGTCGCAGTCGCGCTCGGCGCGCGTCCGCGCCGCGCGCGCGCCCGCGAGCGCCGCCTCGAGCCGCGCCGTCCCGGGCGAGGGGCCCCCGACCACAGGCAGGCGCGGCGGCGACGCGACCGTGGACGTCGCGTAGGACGACGGCCGCGTCACGTCCTGGTCGGTCGACGACGACGAGTCGGCACGCCCATCCCTCCGATCCAGCGCCGCGAAGAGCTCCCGCGACCGTTTTTCGGACTCGCGCAAGGCGTCGATCTTCCGCGCCAGCTCGTCGGCCGTCTCATCTAACGCGCGCCGCGCCGCCGCGGCGTCCTCGTCTTCTTCATTATCGGACCGCGGCGGCGTCGCGTTTTGTGCGAGCGCTTGCACTGCGGTCCTCGCATTGTCGGAACAGCACAACAAACTGCTCAGCTGCGCGTCGCCTTCCAACGTAAAGCGCACGTGGCGCTCCTTCGTCAGATCCAACGCAGAAGGGAGGTCCCACAAATGAAACTCGCCGGCCGAGGCGTCGGGCGTTCTGAGCGTCGCCAGGACTCGGTACGCGTCGCCGTCGCTTGACGCTTCGACCGTCGCTTGTACAGGCGCGTGGCCCGGCGCGCAGCGCCAGCCGACGCTCCTTACAAAATCGGCGCCGAACCCTAATCGAGGGGCGCCCGCCGCGCTGAGCCTCAGGGCCACGCGCGCCGCCTTCGCGCCGCGCCGCGCGCGCCACACGAGGTCCCGGCTCTCGTAGAGCAAGTTCTCGGCCTCGCAGCCCGCGGCCTCCGACGAGCACGCTATAATTCGTGCGCCGACGAAGGCCGACGCGAGGTTCGTCGAGCGGCCTTGTACCGGCAGGGGGGACTGGGACGGCTCCGAACTGAGCACGGTCATTGGGTCGTAGCGCTGCGTGCCCGGCGTGACCGCGCTCGAGGCGAGACTGCTTCGGGCTCGCATGTTTGTGTCCTTAGTAGTGATCGGCACGGCTTCTCTCGCGGATTGAGCCCTGCTCACAGGCTAAACCGGTCAGTGAGCTACCTTCTGACGATTTATGGGCAGCCACAATGACGGCTGTGGCGCGTAGCAGGCGAAAAAGCTGTGGGCAAACGTGCAAGAAACCCGTGCAAAGGCAGGAGTACACGACGAAAGAGTATGTGACACGGCGTTGTCCCGTCAGAAAACGAGCCGTCCCGCACGCCGTCGACGAGAAAATGAACTTGCACTTTTAGACAGGGGCGGCCACGCGCGGCTCCGGACGGAGGCGCGGGTGCGAGGGAAAACCGACCACGGGGCGTCTAATAGCGGTACGTCTCCGGCTTGTACGGGCCCTGGACAGGCACGCCGATGTAGTCGGCCTGCTCGGCCGAGAGCTTCGTGAGCTCGACGCCGAGCGACGTGAGGTGCAGCGCCGCGACCTTCTCGTCGAGGATTTTGGGGAGCGTGTACACCTTGTACTTGCCCGGGCCGCCGGCGAAGTACTTGCCCGAGTCCTTCTCCTTCCAGAGCTCGAGCTGCGCGAGCGTCTGGTTCGTGAACGAGTTGGACATGACGAACGACGGGTGGCCAGTGGCGCAGCCGAGGTTGAGGAGGCGGCCCTCGGCGAGGACGATGGGGCCCTTGCCGTTCGAGTAGACGAACTTGTCGACCTGGGGCTTGATGTTGATGCGCTTCGTCGCCTTCATGAGGCCCTCCATCTGCGTAGGGGGGGTCGCGTCGATATAGGCATGTGAAAGATTGACGCTGATTTCATGCGTCAATCTCGTTGTCGAAGTGGCCGATGTTGCCGACGATGGCGTTGTCGCGCATCTTGGCCATGTGGCTGTTCATGATAATACCTATGGAATCGACCGGTGAGCCATGACACCATCAAGAGCAGACGCCGCAAAACGCACCCTTGTTGCCCGTCGTCGTGATGACGATGTCGAGCGTGTCGAGCTGCGACTCGAGCGTCTTGACCTGGAAGCCCTCCATGGCGGCCTGGAGCGCGCAGATGGGGTCGCACTCCGTGACGGTCGTCACGCAGCCGGCGGCCTTCATGGCGAAGGCGCAGCCCTTGCCGACGTCGCCGTAGCCGCAGATGACGGCGCGCTTGCCCGCGAGCATGACGTCCGTCGCGCGGCAGATGCCGTCGGGCAGCGAGTGCTTGCAGCCGTAGAGGTTGTCGAACTTGGACTTCGTCACCGAGTCGTTGACGTTGATGGCCGGGAAGAGGAGCTCGCCGGCGTTCGACATCGTGTAGAGGCGGTGCACGCCCGTCGTCGTCTCCTCGGAGACGCCCTTCATGCGCGCCGCGACCTTGTGCCACTTGTCGGGCTGCTGCGGCAGCGTGCGCTTGATGATCGTGAGCACGATCTTGAACTCGGCGTTGTCCGTCGACGACGGGTCGGGCAGCGTGCCGTCCTTGGCGTAGGCGTTCTCGGCCTTCCAGCCCTCGTGCACGAGGAGCGTCATGTCGCCGCCGTCGTCGACGATGAGGTCCGGGCCGTCGCCCTTGGCGTCGGGGTTCGTCCACGTGATGGCGTTCATCGTGCACTCCCAGTACTCCTCGAGCGTCTCGCCCTTCCAGGCGAAGACGGCGGCCGAGCCGTCGCGCGCGATCGCCGCGGCGGCGTGGTCCTGCGTCGAGAAGATGTTGCACGAGCACCAGCGGATGTCGCCGCCGAGCTTCTTGAGCGTCTCGATGAGGACCGCCGTCTGGATCGTCATGTGGAGCGAGCCCGCGATGCGCGCGCCCTTGAGCGGCTGCGCGGCGCCGTACTCCTCGACGGTCTTCATGAGGCCGGGCATCTCGTACTCGGCGAGCTCTATCTCGCGGCGACCGAAGTCGGCGAGCGAAATGTCCGCGACGCGGTAGTCACCCTGTGTGGTGTTTTTGTTATTTGTGCGTGCGTGCGTCGTACGCGCGGCGCGTGGTCGCGGTGGGTCGTACGCTCGACGCGCGCGCAATTGCCCGCAGCGCGCCGCCCGTGGCGTCGGGTGCGCCGTCGGTGCAATTTTTTCGCGTCTTCTTTGTGTGATTGTCGCTTGCGTTGCAGCGCGCGCTGTTGCGATGCAACGCGGCTGGAAGTTGCAACGCATGCGCACAGTAGTGCCTCTGCGTGCGTTGATTCGGCCGATAGGCGATGAATTTGCTTTTTGCCTTGCGCTCGTTGCATTAGCACGCGCGCGCCTCGGTCTGCAGTTTAAGGCGTCTTGTTACTCCACGCTGCTAAATGCCTGAGCCATGGTTGCAATGTAGTGTTAGTCCTGCGACAATTGGCAGACGACACGTCGAACTCACCGATGTCTGCCGACGGCCGCCTCCGCCCGTTTGCAGCCGTGGGCGCGCTCTTCAAGAGCCCTCCAGACCGATAGGCCCAGTTCCAGGACATTTGTCTATTATCGCGCGGGTTTCTCGACCTGCGAAACCGATTTGGATTTCAGGCCCGTTCCAAGGCCGTGAGTGACCTTAGAACGCAGTGAACATCTTCCCGATACCTTCGGACAGCGCTCGAAACGAACCGAAGCCGACGCGCCGGTCAGCGCCGCAAAATCGACCTAGCCTCAGGCTGCCCGCACAGCCCGCGTTCACGCCGGACGCAAAAAACAGGAGCTGAACGCCCCCGCCGCAGCGCCTGCACAGCGCAAGCAAAAACAGGATCGAACGCAAACTATGGCCGCCGTCGTGAACCTCCGCCCCGTCAAGGACGACGCCCCCGTAGTACCTGTGCGCAAGGGCAGCGCGTCATTGGGCCACATCAAGGAGAAGCGCGCCGACGGGAGGGAACCGTGGGACCCGGCACCCGTCGAGATCGTGAAGAAGAGGCGCATCGCCTGGCCTGGCGGTAAAATATCCTCGAACAAGGACGAGGCGCTCCTGATGTACTTCAGCAAGAAGCTCGCGCGCGGCGAAACCCTGACCGACGCGCAGAAGACGGCATTCGCCCACGCGACCAAGGGCACGCGCTTCGAGGGTTTATCTGAAGAAGACGCGATGGCCCTCGCGGCGGCCGAGGCGCCCGCGCGTGAACCGGAGCCTGTTGAGGCGCCGCCGCCGAAGAAGGCCAAGAAGCAGCCGAAGGGCAAAGGTGGCAAGGGGGGCCGGGGCCGCGGGCGCGGCCGCGGAAAAGGTCGCGGGACGAGGCGCCCCGAGCTCACGGCGCGCATCGACTCGGGCCTCTCCACCGGGCGGTGATGTTTTTTAATCTTATTTCCTTGTCACACTCGGACGCGGCGGGGCGGGGGGGAATGCCTTCTTCTAGTCTTCTTACACGAGGACGCCGCGCGACTACTTCTTCGGCGCGCCGACGCCGTACGTCGCCGGCTGAGCGATGCCGCGGATGTTGCCGTAGTACTTGGGCTGCGACACGGTGCCGGGCTTCTTCGCCTCGGCGGCGAGGCGCTCCTTCTCGGCGGCGGCCGCGGCCTTGGCGGCTTCCTTCGCGGCCTTGGCGGCCGCCTTCTCCGCGAGGATCCGCTCCTTCTCTTGGATGCCCCGGTCTTCGGCGTCCTTGTAGCCCTGCTGCTGGGCCTCGACGTCGAACTTCTTGCGTTCGGCGTCGAAGGCCTCGCGGAGGGCCTTCTGCGCTTCCGGCGTCTGATCCTTGGGCACGGGCTTGCCCTGCTTCTCCCAGTTCCACATGCCGAGGTAACCGTTCTTGGCCTGGAACGGTGCGCCGGGCACCAGGACCTCGCCGCCCGCCGGGAAGCCGATGCGCACGATGCCGTCCGTGCCGACGCCGACGCCCTTGTAGACGCCGCCCTCCGCGACGGGCGGCGCCGTCAACGTCGACGCCGCGGCGAACAGCACGAGACCCGCCGCGCCGGCGGCGCCCACGGCCGGGAGCGCCGAGAGCGGGTTTTGTCGCGCCTCGGACACAAAGTCTATGGCCGCGATTTTCAGGTCCTTCGTCGACGGCAGCGCGGGCGCGGACCTGCGGGCGCGGCGCGCGATGAGTTTTCATTCACATTCAGATAATTGATTTGCGACGCTGGCGGCTGCGGGAGACTAAGCGAGACTTCTCCGACGCCCGGGAGCTGCAAGGCGGTAGCCGACGACGCGCCAAGAGCCAGCAAAATGTGGCGGCTGGAAGGCATTGTGTGTTTTGACGCTGTGCTTTTCGTCTCAGCACAATCTGATAAGCGAGGCGAGCACACGCGGGCTCAGGCGCACTACCCAGCGATACTTTCAAGCTAATATCAACAAAAGCAGGTCTGCGTTGGCAGAGGACAAGGAGGCACTGAATAAGAAAAAAAGCAAGGGCACACGCCCCGCCCGACTCGGCGCTGTTGCGCGCATGACCCGTCTCTGAAAGGCCTCGCTCCGGGCTGAGAAGACGCATGGCTCGTCAAGTCCCGACGCATTTCTAGTCGCGCGGATCCGCAGTAGTGGAATATAATTACGCGCCGCTTTTTATCTCAAGCGCGCTACGTCGCCTTGTCGATGGCCGCCCAGACCTCGTCGAGGCCCTGGTTCGCGTCGACGCGCGCGACGCATGAAGAGTAGTGCTCGAGGATGGGCACGGTCTGGGCGTGGTAGCCCGCCAGCCGCGTCTTGAGCGCCTCTTCGGTGTCGTCGGCGCGCTGCATCAATGCTTCCCCCGTCTCGTCGTCCAACATCGTTTCTACGGACGGCGCGGCGCCGCCGAGGGATTTGGGCGGCGCGAATTTGGCGTGGTAGCTCCGCCCCGAAGCCTTGTGCACCCAGCGGCCGCAGATGCGCTCCGTGAGCACCGCGTCGGGCACTTCCAACGCGACGACGGCGTTCACGCATTCTCCTTTTTCCGCGAGGCACCTGCGCGGCGATGGGGTCTCGGTGGAGTCCGGGCACCGGCCCGAGGCGTCGCATCGATGGCGTCGAGGGCGCGAGCGGTCGCCCTCGCCCCGACGCTCCGATGCCCCGACCGCCGGCGGCTCGAGGGCGCCCCGACGCCGCCGCCGCGACGTCCGGGCGGTGACTCTCACACCCGTAGCAGGTAAGCTGGACGCCGCGCAACAAACGCGTCCAGCATCTTGGCCTGGTCCACCGTGCGCGGGAAGCCGTCCAATATAAACCCCTTGGAGCAGTCGCTCTCCTCGATCCTATCTCTGATGATACCGACCACAATATCGTCTCCGACGAGCCCGCCGGCCTCCATGACGGCCTTCGCCTTCTGGCCCACCTCGCTGCCCGCGGCGACGGCCGCCCTTAACATGTCGCCCGTCGAGAGCTGGGGCGCGCCGAGCTTGTCCACGAGCTTCGGCGCGTGCGTCCCTTTGCCGCTGCCGGGCGGGCCGAAGAGGATGACGACCTGGCGCGCGTCGCCGCCGCCCGCACTTATCCGCGTCGGCGGCCGCAGGCCCTGGGGTGGCCGGCTGAAGGCCGTGATCGTCGTGGCAAGCAATGCAATGCTGGGGAGCTGCATGGTGTCACTGCTCCTTGTGCTGGGCTCTTTATGCTGCAACTGCAATGCGTCTGCAGCAAGGGATATTTGTAATCGCTGCAAATGCAATCTTTTGGCTCGATCCGCGACTGCTGCGTGTGATTTAGCTGCGTTTTTGCGTGTTGGAGATGGCATGCAAGCCACATGAGAGCTCAGGTCGACCGGCATAAACGTGTCTCGAACCGCGTCGGGAGGCCATGCAGCACTCGCAAGGGCGTTCTTCGCGTTGTCTGTGCAGGCTCGACCTCAGCTCCCCGCGCGGCAACGAAAAGCGGGGACCGCGATCTGAAGCGTGCCACGAGCCTATGACCTTGTTTGGAGCTGCTATCTTTGCTATTGGGCCAAGGTCGAAGAGCGCTTCACGAGCTCGCCCCGTGGCGGTATTAATGGGCACGCAGCGGCGCGATTTCGCAAACGAGCTCTGTCTAAGCAGTACACATTACCAACGCGCCGCGGAAACCGGCACAAGTATCGAAAAAACCGCGCGAGAGACGGCGACCGACTGAATCTCTTATAGAGCTGGATTCAGCTATCTCGCGGCGAACGCCATGTCGGCGGCCGCGGCGCCGTTCAGCCTTCCAGCCGCCGTAGGCGCTGCGAACTGTAACGCCGGCGGAGCTCAAATGGACCCGCGCGCGCCGGCGTCCCGTCGTTGACGTCGTTTTCCGCGAGTTCACATGTTTGTCTAGGGGGTTGATTCGCCCGCAAAATGGCCTCACAGCTCACACCACCACAGGTTCCTCGCCGCCGCCGCATCGGACCTCAAGCGCACCTCGCCGTCGCCGCGCGTCGTCTCGTCGGAGTCGGACGACGACGTTCCTGAAGTGAGTTACCCGTCCCAGCCGAAGGTGGCGGTGCCGCGCGGCGACGTCGTCGAAGCTACTGGCGACGACCTGCGCGGCGTCCTCGAGGCCGAGGCCGGCGGCTTCGCGACCTTCGACGACGACCCCTCGGGTTTATTAGGCCTCCGCCGCATCGACACCGGCCCCGGGGACGCGCCCCGTGTTTTTTTTCAAAAGTGGAGCGAGAGGGGAGCTCCACAGGGGTCTCGTGGCCGCGTTTGCGTCGATTGCGCGTCGTCTCAAGCTGGATTAACGTCGCTGGCGGAAGCAGGCCAGCTAAGCTTGTTTTGACACAACTTTCGAGCTTCGTACGTTTAGTGATCGCGGTACCGACCGAGGGCGAACAAACGAGTGCGACAGTCCAAATCCCTGAAAGCGGCGCGTGATCGGCGTTTTGACCGGCGTTTGCACGCGCCGAGAGGCCAAGCAAAATCATGAGGTTGTCTTCGGCCCGGCGGCGCAATGAGCGCTCCAGCAGCCAGAGGAGCCCTCCTGAGCCCATTGGTTAGCGCGATAGGCGTCCCGAGATCGGCGGGAGACCTGGGGTCTGCGGCCGGCGGCGGTCCCGAGGCCGCCGCCCGGTCGCCGCGCGGTGGGCGACATACTGATACCCCAAATTCAAAAACGAAAATATTATCGTTCAGAGACCAAATCTTCAAGGGCAGGGCCGAAATAACATACCCTCGCGGCTCAAGTCCGCGGCGCCACTGCCCAATTCGCAGAGCGGAAATTAAGCTCTGAACTTCACTATTCGGGGGTCAGTCGGAGAGGTCTGTTTTCAAAAGCCATCCGCCTAGGCCTGTATACATGTACTATATGTATGATATACATACATAAATATAAATATAAATATATATGGATTCCTAGTGTGTCGATACGCTAGATCACCAGGTCTTGCGGCTCCCCAAAATACACCAGCGATTGACGCCGCCATCTACCGTCCAATTGGTACATCATATCAACTCCAGCCCAGTTTTCATCCACAATCGACGGAACCGGAGCCGACGGCCCGCGCTCGGAGGGCGGGAGAAGAATTCTACTAGACAACTCTCGCGTTTATGTTCGTTTCCTTCCGTTTGTTAGTGGTAGAGTCCATCTAGGCCGATTGAACACGTACTTATCTATTTTAGATACTCCGTTAGAGCCGCGCGAAACTGCGATTCGGGAGCCCTACGTTTTTACAAAGACGGCCGCAAAACCTAGACCCGCGAGCATCAGCGACGACACCATCCAGGTGGACCATAACGCCGTTGTTCTATTCACAATCGACCGACTTGCCCGTTCTCCGCGGACGACGGTGCGTACGCGGGGCACTGAATTGGCCCCAGACCGGTGGTTTGTACAATAAATTTGCGTTTCAGGCGCTTCGGTTCCGGGACGGGGCAGATAATCGGCTTGATTGTATACTACATTGCTCTGAGACCCAAAGATGCTCGGCGCGCCTCGTCGGACTCGCGACCACAGGATCTTGTGAAATCGGGGCACCAGACCCGGACCTGCGACCATCAGCCCGTGTACCATCACCATGGACCATAACGCGATCATTTGTTTCATGACCGACGGACTTGCGCGAGGTCCAGATCAAGATGTTCACGTCCCGAGCGTGGGCGGCCAAAAGTACCCTTCTCGTGGTGTAGATGTCATATATTTGTAATTGACTATCGGTGGGGTAGTATGGGGTCCGACAAGACCGCTACGGCGACTACTGGGGGCCCTCGGGTAATTGAAGTTTTTTGCGGGAACGGGACGCCATCGGGTCCAAATTGCAGACTTTTTTCGGGGGCAGAACGGTTCCTGGAGGTCTCTCGAGGTAGGTCTGTTAGTGGGTAGTCGCCTGCACCGCATACGCCGTCGATGCGGCAGCCTAGTGCTCTTCGAGAGCCCTGGAAGCAAGACCTGCCCTAAAGATGCCTAAACGCAGTGGTCTGCTGAGAGAATTCGACCAAAAATGCTTGAAGCGCCGGCGCATGCGGTGTAGGCGCTTGCACGTGTATAGTACCGACCCTAGGCGACCCCAGGGAGACCTTTTGGGCAGGGATTGACAGGATTCAGCCGGCGCGGCCGCCATAGACCGTAGGGCGCCCTCGGCCGCGAATTAAAAATATTTAGTTTTTCGGCCCCCAGTACGTGTCCCATTGATCTCTTTGGACCATTAGCGAACCGAACGGTACTCAAACGGCTGCATGCCGCGATTCGTTTTTGCTGGCTAGTGTCTTACCGGCCGCTAGCTCGACTGCGGCGCGAGTCGACTCACAGCTTGCAATCGAGGTCACCAGCGATCGCCGCGGTTAATCGCAGGCATCGCTTCGACAGGGCAGTCACACACTTATTGGCTGGAGGCGCACCGGGCGCGCTGCATACAGTGCATAGACATCAGCTGTGCTGCAAGGCGGCCAAGCTCCAGCTCGGCCCACGGCTGCTCAAACAAGTTCGTTGGAACAAGAAACACCCGCTGCGGACGTGTTCTCACTGCACTAAAAGCTGCGGCAACCGCGGCCACACGTACACGCCACACTCGCGCCGCGCTCTCAGAGAGGCGCGAAACCGCAGAGCACAGCATGCAGGCCGCCGCACCACCACCCGCAAGCGACCCAGCGTCTACCAAAAAAACGCAGCGCGGCGCGTGACGAACGCACAAGCATTGGGAATCTCTCTGACTAAAAGTGAAGAGGAAGCTCTGTCATCCTTGTACCGACGCCGCATTCCTATACGACGCCGTCGACGCCCACGCCACGAAGAGCACGCGCAAATCTAAAATCGCGCAGGCGCGCCAGGCCTACGTCACGCTCCTCACGTCCGACGGCTACCTCCCGGGCGCCGAGTGCTTATTGCATTCCCTGCGCCAGAGCGGCACGCGGCGGCCCGTCGTGACGCTGGTCACGAGCGCCGTGTCACCGCGGGCCCGCGCCAAACTCGAGCAGCGCTGCGATCGAGTGATTGAGGTGCCCGCGGTGCCGAACCCGCATTCATCAAGACCAGACCAGGCCGACAAGTGCTGGACCGACGCGGGCTACACTAAATTGCAAATCTGGTCCTTGCATGACGATTACGACCTCCTTGTTTATATCGATGTGGATGCTATCGTAAGAACAAATATAGACGACCTGTTCGCGCTCGACGTCGATTTGGCGGCGGCGCCCGATGTCTTCCCTCCCGATAAATTTAATGCGGGCGTGCTCGTGGTACGGCCGTCGCCGGAGACGCACGCGCGGTTGTTGCAACTCGCGCCGACCGCCCCATCGTATGACGGAGGCGACACGGGCCTCCTCAACTTTTGTTTTCCGGGCTGGTTCGCCGGCCACGAGCGGTTGCAGCGGCTGCCCTTCGCCTACAACGCGCAGCGGACGATGCACTGGCTGACGCGGGCCGCGCCGGGGTACTGGCAGGCGATTGGTGAGATCCGCGTCCTGCACTTCTCGTCGGCGCCGAAGCCCTGGGAGGCGCCGGACCGCAAGGGTGATTTGGAGCTCGTGTGGTGGGAGGTGTTTTTATCATCCCAAGTTGCCGGGTTGGGCGTTGGCGTCGGCGCGGGTGGGACTTTTGGGGGGTTTTAGTTTGGTGTAAGTTGGATGTTTGTGCTTTCTTTCTTTCGATTGTCACGTGTGATTTTTCACACTGGCTTCGCGAAGCTTCGCGTCGACGGCGTAAAAAACGGGTTTTCCAGGGCATTTTTGCTCCTTGCACTACTTTTGCGTCCTTGGCTTGTGTAGCCCTGGCTTGCGACTTGAGTGGCGTCGAGGAAAACCCTGCACGTCGGAGCGTCGGGAGCACCCGGCCACGCGCAAAAGCTTTCAGTTGAAACAAACACTGGGTGCGCGTACTTGAGCGACCCCGACCTGTGGCACGACATGTCCTCGATCGAAGCCATGATTAGGGACATCAAAAACAAGAGCTTGGCCAAGTCTCCGTACTTTCTCGGACGCTCGCTGTGCGTGAGGAACGCCGGCACGATGACCAAGCCGCTCTCGCTCTTCTGTCCTCAGGCGTGCGGCTGCCATCGCGGTGACCAGGATTGTCCGCTGTCGTGCCCGGAGCGGACCGCGCCCGATCCGCCTTGCCCGGCGTATCAGAAGGCAACGTACTGGCTAGACAACTCCACATGCCCGCGGCTGCCCGCGGCGCAGACCTTCGACGTCGGAGTCGTCAGCGACATCGCGGGCGTTGCTATCGGGTAATCCATCCTTGAAACAAACAAACTTAGAGTGGAAGCACAGGACCCCGCGGGTCGGCGCCGCCGGCACCAGTAGTTGGTGCCGGCCGCGCGTCATGGTGCGGGTCCGGAGCGCTTTCCAAAGCACGGCCCTAGGCCGTTGTCCCCTGTCAGGAGGATCCCATGCCGGCCGTGCAGCCGTAGCAGTGGTTGTCGAACTTTATCCGCGCGTCACGAACGTCTTCCGTAGAGGTCAGGTCGAACACCGATTTTCCCGACCCTAACGGCAGATCTAATTGCTGGTTAAAATCGCAGTCATAGACCCGGCCGTCCCAATTAACGCTTAGAGTGGTCCGGCACATGAGATTTGGTGCAGTCTCATGATTGAAATTCCTAACAAGTAGGTCCAGGTAGTCGCCGAGCTCCCCTCTACGCGACAGGAAGTCCGCGAACCGTTTAATGGGCATGTTCGTCATCGTAAACAACTCGTTGAACGACACGCCGAAGTGCTGCTGGAGCTCCTCGGCGTACTTGGTTTGTAAAGCGTCTTGAGGGGGTGGTAAAAACGCTCCGAGCGGGTTATATACAAGATCTAATTTCAGCTCGCGTCCGTAGCCTACTTCATTTAATCGTCGTAAGCCTTCGATGCTCCGCGCGAAGACGCCTCGGCCCCGCTGCATGTTCACGTTCTTGTCCGAATAGCAAGGCAGCGACGCGACGACGTGCACCGCATGATCGGCCAAAAAGTCGGCCAAGTCCTCCTGGCCCGGTTCCGCCAATACGGTCAGATTGCACCGATCAATAATATCGACGTCGGGCCGCAGTTCCCGACATCTTCGCACGATCCTCCTAAATTCAGGCTGCAGCTCGGGCGCGCCGCCCGTAATATCTAACGTCGTCACGGACGGCGAATTTACCAAAATATCGAGGCACTTGTCCGCGACGTCGCTGGACATGGCCTCGTGGCGCCGCGGACTGGACTCGACGTGGCAGTGGTTGCACGCCTGGTTGCAGTACAGGCCGATGTTTAACTGTAAAACCTCCGTCGCGAAGCGCGTGCCGTCGCAGCCGGCCTGTTGGAGTAAATGTTCCGTGAATTCGGGAGCGCCGAGCTCTTCCAAGCACCGCCGCCGCCGCTGCTTCTCCTCGAGCGTGAGCTTTCTTTGACCGGACTCGCGCAGCTTCTTGGCTGTGAGCTGGAAGTCCTTGTCGTTTTTCATGTCATTTAACGTGTCGTCGACCAACGAGCCCTCCGCGGCTAATCTAGCTCTTAAATCTTTCAGCCCCTGCCAGTCGCCGCGCGCGGGCTTGCGCTTGACGGGCTTCGGTCTACTGAGTTTTATTTTTGCAGTGTCGACGGGCGTGTTGTAGTCGGGGAGTGATCGGGTCGAGAGCGCCGCTCTGGTGCCACCGGGCGGCGGCGCCGTCGCGAGCGGCGCGGCCCCGCGCCGGGCGAGGCGGCGCGCGGCGCGGAGTGCCATCTGCACTGGGTGTTTACCGGCTTCCGCGGTGCTCAACAAGGTTGGCTCGAACTACACCGGCGGGTTGGACCGGTGTGCAACTTGGGCCAGGCTGGAGTGCTACAACCCTGTGGGGCTTGAGCGGCCGGCGTCAAGTGATAAGTGGCACCGCCTGCTAAGAATGCTATTTCCAGAACTCAATTCCTAAGGATGGCTCCAGCAGGCCGCTGGAGGCGGCCGCCAGTGTTGTCTCTTGGCATCGAAGCAGCCGCTTCAGCTTTGCTTGGGCTCAGCCGCAGCCGTTACCAGAAGCGTGACTCGCGGACCTACGACTCGTCCAATGGCATGAAGACCTGTCTGCTTGCTTGCTAGTGTCTTACAACCGCTAGGTCGTTCGGCTTGGGGCCGCGGTTCGCGCTGGCAGGCCGCGCGCCGCGTGCAACGCGGTAAAAAGCGCTGTCGCAGTGCACCAGGCAGTTCAGCACTGCAGCGCTGCGGCACAAGACGCGGTACCTGCCGTGCGCAGCTCGGGGACGGAGATAACTGTGCACTGCGGTTTTTGAGCTCACGGCAGACAGCGGCGACCGGACAAAAAAGCAAACGATGAGCCGCTCCCGCTCCAAAACCCCAAAACCCGCCAGCGACCAGCCGCGCATCTTCGTAGACGTCCGCCTCAGCGACGGCATGGACGGCGGGCTCATGGTGCGCGAGATCCTGGAGAAGCTCGGCGCGCGCGTCCTGCGGTCCTGGGCCGGGACCCGCGCGCGCGCGACGCACCTGGTCTGGAAGGACGGCGACGCGCGGACGCAGGAGGAGGCGCGGAACTGCGGCGCCGCGGTCGTCGGCCTGTCCTGGGTGAACGCCTGCCGGGACGTCAACGGCATCGCGCCGACGCGGGGCCACGAGATCGCGCCGGCCGCGCGGTCGACGGCGCGCGCGTTCCTCATCCAGCGCGAGCTCGCGACGACGGCGCGCAAGCGGCGCCAGACGCCGCGCGCGCCCGACACGGCGCGGCTGCGCGCCGAGGACCTGCCCGGCAGCGACGACCCCCGCTTCCGCTCCACCACTTCCGGCGAGCGGACGCCGGCGATCGCGCCGACGGCGCCCTGGAGCGACGGCTCCGAGGGGGACCCCGCGCCGCGCACGGTCGGCGTCGTCGAGGGCACTCCAGCCGTCGAGGCGCCGCGCACGGCCATCCGCGAGGCCTGGTCCTTCACGCAGCGCGACCGGCGGTCGTCCGGCGCGGCGGCGCCGACGCAGGCCGTCTCGAGCGGCAGCGGAAAGCGGTCGTCCGCCGCCACGGACATCTACTCCCAGAGTGGCACCGAGGCCGCGCCGACGCAGCCGACGCAGCCCCAGCCGCCGCCCGGGACCCTCTTCTCGCCGCCGGCCGAGGCGCCCGCGCCCGCGCCGACGACGCGCGGCTCGCGGACGTCCGCCGCGGGCGGCGCCGCGAATTTACTATTGTCGGCGCGGGACCGCTACTGGGACGACGAGCCGTCGGCGCGCCGGCGCGCGCGCGGCCGCCGCGCGACGCGCGGCTCGCTCGCGCCGGACCCGACGCTGCGCCTCGACGCGCGCCTCGAGGCCGCGTCCCAGGAGTCGTCGCGGCCCCGGAGCGGCGCCACGGCGCGGTCGTCCCTGACGAGCCCGCCCGCGCCGGCCGCGCGCAAGCGCCGCCGCGCCGTCGGCGGCACGCCGCCTGCCGCGCCCGAGACAACGCCGGCGCCGCCCGCCGCGCGGCCGGCGCCGGCCCAGCCGCGGCGCGGCGCGGCGCCGGCGGCGACGACAGCGAACCCGTTGCACGCGCGCGCCTCGCCGAAGGCGGCCGCGCGGTCGCGCAAGCGGCGGCGCGTCATCCCCGAAGACCCTGCCGACGCCACGCCGGCGCCGCGCGACGTCATCGTCATCGACGGCTCGCCCGAGGAGGCAAAAGCGGCGGCTCCGGCTCCGCCGCCGGCGCGGCGGCGGGGCGCGGCCGTGGCCGCGCCGCCGGAGGAGGCCACGACGAACCCGCTGCTGCGCGCGGCCGCGTCGCCGCCGCCGGCCGTGCCCGCGCCCGCACTCGCGCCTGCGCCGGCTGCACCGCCCCGCGCGGCGCCGGCCCAACCGCGGCGCGGCGCGGCGCCGGCGACTTCCAACCCGATGCATGCGCGCGACTCGCCGACGGCGAACCGCACGCGCCGGCGGTCGCGCGGCGCCGCCGCCATCGACGACGACGAGGCCGCGCGACCGGCCAAAAGGCCGCAGACTTTAGTCATATCCGCGTCCGGTGTTGATCCAGCGGGCCGCACGGCGCTGCGCGCGGCGGCCGCAGCCGTCGAGCGCGCGGGCGGCGGCAAAGCGCGCTTCGCCGACGACGAACTGCTCGCGAAACTCAAAGGGGTGCTGCCCGCGCGGGCGACACATTTGGTGGCCCAAGCCACGGATGAGGATGCGAAGCCACCCCGCACGCTCAAGGTTCTGTTCGCGCTCGCACGCGGCGGCTGTGCGATCGTGCGACCGTCTTGGGTCGAAGCTTCGCGGAGTGCGGGACGCTGGGCAGACGTCGACGACCACCTCGCTGGATATGGCCCGCCGCGGGCCGCAGGCGCCGGCCGGCGTATCCTCGACGGGCTGGCCGTGCACGTCGCTCCCTCGGCGCTCGGGCCCAAGGATCCTTCGTCGTCCGCGCTGACGGCGCTCGTCTCGGCGGCGGGCGGAAGGTCTGTCGCGTTGCGCCACGCGGCGGTCGCGCTCGTCGGCACGAACTGGAAGCCCTCGGACTGCCGCCAAGCGGGGTTGCGAGCACTGCACCGGAGCGGATGCGCACTACGCTTCCGATGGCTCTGCGAAGCCGTCGAGGCGGGCGACGCGGGCGCGGTGGCGCGGGAGTTGTACGCGACGAACCACTAAGTATAGATATAAGTCCGTGCTTCTTCTTACGTGTGCGAACGCCTTGTGCGCTCGGCTTGGGAGGGAATCTTCGTATGCGCGGCGCCTTGTGCGCGCGCGTCAAAAGGGCGAGCGCCTTCACCAATGGTAGCGGCGTGGAGGCAGCGAGCCGGGCGGGTGCCAGAACGCGAGAACCTTCGAGAAGACGTCGTCGGGCATCGACCGCGAGTCAAAGATGCGCGTTAGACTCACGCTCAAGATTAGGAAAAATTACGCGCGGGCGCTTTACAAGGACGACAACGCCACCCTCGATGATCTCCGCGAGGCCGTTAGGATGCTCGAGGATGCGGGACGGACCGCGCGGCGCGTGATGGGTAGCGCGCACCCTCTCACAGCGGCAACAGGACGATCTGCAAGCCGCGCGAGCCGCGCTCCGCGCCCGTACCGAGTAACTACGAAATTCTCGGGAAACAAAAACGGGGTTAACCGCGTTCAAACGTACGACCTCGGACGTCAACACTAAAACAACGGACTGATTCACACAATATATATATGTTACAAGAGAAGCAAGTAAGCTTCGCAGTCTCGCCCGGCGGCGCGGACGTGGCACGAGACACGACCGCACAGCATCAATAAGCTAAGGCGACTCGAAGTGCCGGCGGCGACGGCCTGACCCTGAGCCTGACCCTGAGCCTGATCCCGTGGCGCTGCGCGGCCGCCGCGGCCGGCCGTCGTCCCCCGCCTCACGGCGCTGGCGCCGTCGACGTCTGCGTCGTTCAGCGGGAGTCTCGTCGGCGAAGCCTTCGCCCTGGATCGGCGATTGGGCGTTTCCAAAGTACGCACCAAACAATCCGGCCGTGGCATCAGTCTCGAGGGGCGCGACGTCTCGTCGTCGGCGCCCGCTACGGCCTGTGAGCCTTCTCTTTTGCACCATGGTAGCATAGCCCAGTTGCACTGCTCTACAATCTTGAAACACTCCGTCCGGGAAGTGAGGTATGTCTGGTTTATCAAGTTCGGCGTGGGGATAGTCGGGTGAAATTTCGACGCCACAGCAATAGCAGAAGTCCGTGCGTTCGCGTGTACAAGGCATCACGTCCGTTGATTTGTGAGTCATATGATTGCACGACTCGGGGTCATCCTTTTCTATCACTTTAAAACCTGTGTGGAATCAAAATTCGCGACGCGCTCGACTCCACGCCATCGCGACAGCTGCTCGACGGCGTGGAGGTGCCAGTTCCTCACCGCTCGACGGAGCCAGCACAGCCGTGAACCCGACGTACTGGTTGATTTCCACACAGCTTGAAACAACCGGGACAGCGCTGCGCGCCATGCTGTTCTCTCCACTCCTCCACCTCGACGTCGGCCCGCTCGCTACACTTGATATTCGGGTGCCACCTGCGTAGAATTCAACCGGTGAGTCAGGTTGCGTCGATGACGCAATGAAAATTGATTTCCGCCCAGGATCCACGGGCACTTGCAGCGGACGCACCATCTATAGGCGCAGTACGGGCACTGCACCATGGGGTCGCCGTCTCTAGGTAAGTTCACGAAGCTGCCGCACTTCAAACAATGTATACCTTCACCGAGCACGGATCTATCATAAAAATCGACGAACTTGCGGTACTCCTTCCGCCCGAGCACGCGCCGCGCATGCAAATCAGATATATTTGTGGTGCAGCCGGCGTGATGCATCGGACAGCGAAGGGGAAACCTGTGTGGAAATCAAATTTGGGCGCCCCGCTATCGACGCGACACATCCCGATGACATCCCGACGACTCCGTCTACTCGATGGCGTGGAACTGTTACGCCATAGACGCCACGTCGCCCATGTAATCGCGTCTGCTCGATGGCGTCGAGGTTCACGAAGTTCTCCCGCAATAACTCTCCGGATAAGCTAACTCAATGGGTGATTTCCACACAGGTAGAGACATCGAGATATCACCTAACGCAGCGTGGCAGTAGCTACGCATACAGCCGACGCAGACGTCGTGGTTGCACGACTGGAGATGTATAACAGCATTGTCCTCGGCGTAACAAATGCAACAGCTCCCCTTTTTCGTGAAGAGGCGGTTCTGGACCTCGTGGAAGAGCCGCCCGTAGTGCCTTGCGTGGTCCAGTTTGGGTGCAACGGCCGCGGCCTCGACCGCCCTTGGGGCCCACTGTTTTCTGCCGCGCGCGACGGCGATGCGCTGCCGCTTCCTCCTATCTTCCGCCGAGCCCCGGAAGACAATACCCCCGGAAACGCCCATGACCAGCGCGAGGAAGCCCCCAACCGCCAGCACGACGATGACCACCGTGGGCATCCTGTACTGTTTTTCTTTCACAGGCTGGGACCCGTACAAGGGGTCGTCCCAGCAGAGCTCCCAGTACGGCCTACTTTCACGCGCGGGTCCCGCCGTCAAGCGCACATTTACAGTTGTGTTCTGGAGGTTCGTCCCGACGTTCACGTAGAGCCTCGTTAATACCCTGCCGCAGAAGATGCGTAAAGGTCGTAAAGTGCGTGTACAACACTCCGCGCCCGAGATTTTATCTCGACAGTCCTCGCACAGGAACACGAGCTGGCCCGCGGGCGTGTCGCCGCCGTAGACGGCGAAACTAATGCCCTGGCGCAGTTGGAGCGGCGCGTCGAAGGACACGTCCACATAAGTCACGGCTTCGGTCGCGGAGGCCGCCCAGCCGCAGTCGGGGTACGCCAATGTCGCGTTGCCCTGCCCCAGCGCCCAGGCCTTTGTCGTAGAAGACGTCGTGTACGTGAGCTCGTCGCTCGCGGAAGGGAGCGCGTACCGATGGCGTTCGAGCACGGCGGGCGCGTTGACCGTGCCGCAGTGGCGCTGGATATCCGTTTCCAGTGAAGCGCGGGGCGGTATCGCGGCGTGTCCGTCCACAAAGTCCACCTGCCGCTGCTGGACCACTTCCAACCGGTCGTCCATTCGCACCGAGAGAGACGTCTCCGGGGCGAGCTCGGCCCGCCACGCGGCCGTCAAACCTGTGTGGAAATCAACCAGTGAGTTAGGTCGTGAACCTCTACACCAAGGAGCAGACGCAGTTACGGGGACAACGTCGCGTCGATGGCGTGGGGCGTGCGAAATTTGATTTCCACACATTGTCAAACGAGGCAGCGCCTTGCCCGCCGCAAGCCCGGGCCCCGCGATGTGCGCGTCCTCGGGCCCGTCTTCAGAAGCGGCGGCGAAGCCCTCGTCGGTCCCCGGCGTCTGGAGCAGGACCTTGTCCGTTTCCGTGTTCGGCGCAGAGGCCACGAAGTAGTGCGCCAGGAAGCCCGTGCCCCAATCCAGGTCGTCGGAACCCTCTAACGTGGAATAGGCCACGCGGATCGCGCATCGGTCGGCATACGCCAATGACCCACAGGCCACGGATAAAGGTGGCGGCGGCGCGTCGCAGCCGCCTGCCCTACAGGAGAAGAGCACGGCGCCCGTGTCCGCTTGCGTCACGTTGAAGGACCCCGCATCACCTAAATCCAAGCGCGGGAACGCGACGACGACGCGCGTCGTCGCCGTGACCGGCGGCGCCAAGATCCACTCGCAGTCTTGCGAGGGCCGCGCGGCCGCGTCCGGCGCGGAGCCGTCGCTAAACAGGAACGACGACGCTCTTAACACAGAACGCTGCTGCGACGATGATGAGGCCCACCACTGTTGATCATCACCGGTCAGGGGCGCGAGGGGCACGAGGTGCGCGCCGCAGCCCTGCTGCGGCCGGTCCGAGAAGTAGGCCACGTCGAAGCCGCGGCCCGCTATTTCCGTAAAGGTCTGCAACCTCAAAATCATCTCGGGCCCGCTCGAGGCCAGCCACTTCGTGGAAGTACTACCGCAGAACGTGTCCAGGATGGCGTCGTTGGACACGCTGCCGTCGTAGATTGTTAAAGATCCCTGGGCGCAGTCCGGTATGTCAATCGCGTTCGCCACGAGCAAGACGTTGGAACCGCCCCCTACGTCGACGTGCCAGTTGAGATCCAAACCCGACGCCAGCGTGTCCCCGACGTAGGGCGCGCGCACGGATGGTGCGGAGGCGGCGGCGAGCCGCATCTCGCCGTCGCCGACGCCTCTGCCTTCTGTGAAGGAGGCGTAGTAGCGTGCCTCGAACCCGAGGCCGTCGGGCTCCGCCTCCGTTTCCAACGTGACGTACAATGCATGTGATGAAGCGTGTAAGATGGGCGGGATCTCCTCGCAGCCCGCGCAGTCCCAGAGTAAGGTTGAGGTTGCATTTGCACCTCCATAGATCCGGAGCCGCCCGCCGCCCAGGTCGACGCGGTAGAACGCCAGGCTGATAGCTGAGACAATGGGTTCCGGTCGTACGAGCCACTCGCACTGCAGCGAGGCGGCCATGGCGTCGGCCGGCGCCGAGCCGTCGCCGAAGACGAAGGAGGCCGCCGTGAGCACGCCGGGCTCGCGCACGTGGCCGCAGCGGTACTTTGGCGCGTCACTGTAGTACGCGAAGTCGACGGCGCCGCCCTCGGAAGTCGACTGGGAGAGTAATCGTAAAGTAATGCCATCAGAAGCAGGTGGCGCCGTGAAGGCGTCCGCGACCAACCAGGCCTGCAGGTCGGACGAGCAGTCCCACGTCTTGAGGAGTGGGGGCGACCCCGCCTCCTGATAAGCGAGGGCCCACGTCGCCTCGTCGTCGCTCACCGCCCCGCCGTACGCCTCGACGACGTCGCCGCAATCGAGGGATAACGCGTTCCAGGCGATCGCCAAAAAGTCTATAGAACCGCCAAACACTTTTGGATGTACGACCCACCTATAATCGAGACTCCCCTTCCAGTTATGCGGCGCTCGGATCGACGTCGCCGCGCCACCGACGAGCTCTACTTTTTTAGAACCAGCACCGGCGTCCCAGTCCGTAGTTTCCGTCCAGTAGATGGCCTGCCAGCCCGTCCACTCGCTGGCCTCCTCGGTCACGGGGTCCGTGTAGTACGCGGAGCCGCTCCCGGACACGTATTCGACGTACAACGCGTCGCCCGACGCTTCTAAGGGAGGCGGCGCCGTGAACTGGCAGCCGGCGCAGGACCAGAGGAGAGGAGCGTTTTCACCGTTCCCGTCGTAGACTTTCACACTACCTTCGTATTTTACGGACACGCGTTCGGCCACGAAGATTAAGGACGGCGTCCAGTCGCTGCGCGAGGGTGGCGGCCACGTTAGTGATTGTATTGAATGATCCAACAATGAAGGCGCGACCAGCCACTCGCACGCGTCGGGGCCGAGCATATTTCCTGTGGCGGAGGAACCATCTGTTAACAAGGCTGATGGTGCCGTAGCCAACGAAACCTCATCCAACGCCCCGTGCTCTCCACAACTACAATAACTCCCGACGTGGCACGCGTCGGCGCCGGCCGCGACGTACCGCGCCCGAAATATGAAATCGGGTTCGTCCTCGGCACTGCCCGAAGCGCTACCCGGTGCTGAAAGTTGCACCATGACGTTGCCCCTTCGACCATAGACCCACTGCTCTGGAAAATCGGCGTGGGTCCACCGTGCCAGCAGGCCCTCGCCGTCGCTTACCGTGACGGTGTCGCCCTCGCGTAACGTGGCGGCCTCCACATAGACCGCCACGTCGCACTCCGTGCAATCTTTAGGATTGATCTTCCAATCATACAACAAGGGTCGGGGCGCTTTGCCGCTGGCCGTCTGCGGGGCTATCATGAGGCCTTGCGCCATCTTGAGCTCGACTTCGTAGGTCTCGCCGTCCGCCCGCTCGCCCATGTCGTCCGTGTGGGCCAGATACCTGATCTTGAAGCCGGAAGCGCCGCCTCTCGGGGCGCTAAAGGTGATAAGAGCAGCGGTCTTCGTTGTTAAGTAAAACGGCGGCGGCAGCACTTCCCCACAAGAAACACACCGCCACAGCTGCGCCTCGCTCACGCGCTCCTCGCCCTCGTACATGAAAATCTCGCAGCCGTCACATTGCAGTTCTTCGAAGACGAGCACGAGCGTCTGCATCGAACTGGAACTGCTCGGCTTGATGGCGTAGGTGCACTTGTCGCCCGGGTCGAGTCCTCCCTCGATATACGTCGCGAGGTTGAGGCGGCCCGTCAGTGCTGTGACCGTGGCGTCGTGGCAAATGGCCCAGGCGCCGGTGGCGAGCCAGAGGAGGGCCCAGAGGCGACGCATGGTGGCTAGGTGTGAGCCGTCTGCGTCATCGGTCGCGCGGCATGGTTATTCCGTCCGGGGGCAGCCCGGCGGCGCGCTCAGGTCTAGGCACAGCGTCTGAGAGCGCCGCGCCGCGCTGCCGCTGAACCCGACCTTTTCTTGCATTTATTATGAGCCATCGTACGTTTGCTTCCACTTGTCCTAGGAGTCCTCGAACGAACCAGCGCTAGCGGCCTGTAAGACACTAGCAAACATCAACCAAAGCAGGCTGAGGCAAACCTCGCGCTGTCGTGCCACATACGTTGATTGCGTTACGCGTGGCGTAGTCGAGAGACATCGTACGGCTGCTGCCACGACGAATAACAGATCGCACGCGGCTCGTCCGCCAAGGCTCAGAGGCACAGAGAGGTTTAGGGCTCTCCGAGAGCAATCCCGTCAGCAGCACCGAGCACAACAATGCCACACACCGCAGCGCTCGTCGTGAGCCTCGTTGCCAGCGCTAGTGCTCTCTCCGCGCCGACGTCGGCGCCCAAGGCAGCGCTCTACAACGCAATCGATAAATTCAACGCCGCCACGGCAATCGACGGAACCGTACCCATAGACTTTGGCGTGAAAGGCGGCGAGCTCGACAAGAAGTCTCGCGCCCCGCGAAATTTATTTCCGGACGGCTTCGACGCCGTGTCAGAAAACGTGGGCACAGCGGCCAAGGGCGTCATGGCGGCCGTCGACGCACTCGCCGGCGAGGCGTCGTTGGCCGCCAATGCTGCGGACACCTGGAAGACGGCGGACTCGCCCCTCACGGGCGAGTGGAGCAACCTCTGGACTACCGCTGCTGATGCCACGTTCGATTCCAAGAGCGAACGCGGCGCCGCCAAGGTTTCCAATGTGGTGGACGCGAGGAAGGGCCGCATCACGAACGTCATTAAATTTACGGATCCCGAGAGCAAGGCTGATGCGCTGAGAGTGAGACTCACAGCCAAGGCCGTCGGGGCGCGGCGCCTCGAGCTCACGTTCCGCTGGGTGTGCGTGACCTTCAAGAAGCGGCTCTTCGGCCTCTTCAAGAGCGTATACGTCCCGCTCGTGCCGGCGACGTTCCTGGCACGCCTGATCTTTTTGTTCCGACCCAAAATCAAGCCCGCGACGCCGTTCTTCGATTTGCTTTATTTGGATGACGAGCTCCGCGTGCAGAAGACGGGCGAGGGGAATGTGTTCGTGCAGAAGAGACTAGTGCAGTAAGGAATTGTTGTTTCTAGTGTGTTACAGGACGTAAGCCAAGCGTGGGTTAGGCCCGCTGCCCTCAACGCCACAATATTGCACCATAAGTGTGCAATTGTTGGCGAGCAGTCATTTTGGGACGTCCTGCCTCGAAAAATAGTGACGGCGCAATCGCTGCGCATCGCTGCGCGTAGTTCCTTAACTCTTGGAAGTGGCTGATTACGCAAAAATCGCCGTAGCGATGGTGTCCGGCCGCGCAAAGCGCCACGCAGCAATAGCAGGCATCGCCATCGCGACCGGCGTATTCATGGAGCTCCTAAAAAACGCGCCGACGCCGCGCCGCGGCAACCCTATTCGCGAGCTCCTCTATGACGTGAAGCTGGAACGGCTGGAGAACGAGTCGCACTTGGCAACTACATTCCTAAGATCGCAGCCGGATGCGGAACTCGCGGCCTTCCTCGCCGAGAGCGCCGCCGCGACGAACTCGACGTTGGGCAGGATGAGGGCGCTCGCAAAACGAAGATTATTTTGGGGCCTGCAGCGTTGGTTGGGATTGAGCCGCACGGACGCCTCGGGCTTGCTAAGCATGGCGACGCTCTACGTCGGCTCGCACCAGCAGTTCAAAGCGCTGGTCAACGGCACGGCGGCGTCGCTCTTAGACGTCGGAAGCGGCACGGGCACGGAAACACAAAAGTTGGCAAATGTGCTGGAATCCGACGACGTCGCCTGCCTCGAGAGCTCCAAGGCCATGCGCGTCACATTAAGGGGGATGGGCTTTCGCGCCGAGGCGACGCCGGACGAACTGGGCGACGAGGCCTTCGCCGCCGCTTCACTACTAAACGTGCTGGACCGCTGCGACGAGCCCGGAGCGTTGCTGAACTTGGTGGCGGATCGAGTGGCCGACGGCGGTCTGGTTCTGATCGCTTCTGTTTTACCTTATAGTCCGATGGTGCATGAAGGACGCTTCTTATCCCCGTACGGCAAGGCCCAATCACGTCGAGCGAAGCGCCCGTTGCAGGTGAAGCCCGCGCGGACCTTCGAGGCGGGCGCGATCAACTTCGTGAACAGCGTGCAAGCGGCGCGGCCGGGACTCCAACTAGAAAGCTGGACGCGGCTGCCCTACGTCAGTTCGGGCGACACGGGCCGGACGCATTATGTGTTGGACCAGGCGGTCTTCGCGTTCCGCAATGCCATGAAAGACGCGCCGCCCGCCGCGTGTGCCAAGCGCGGTGATGATCAAATTTACAAGTGGCTCGGGACGCACTTTGAAGAAGGAGGCGATATGTTAGATGCGGGCACGGGCTTCGGGTCGCTCTGCTGGCTGCTGCGGCGGTCCTACGACTCGCTGACGGCCGTCACCGCGACCAATGAAGGCATGTACGGCGCCAAACCATTACGGGAGATGACGCGGAACCGGAACGTGAGCGTCGTCATCGGGAACTGGCGGGACGATGGTTTCTTGAGCGATCAGACATATGATGTGGTCGTCGCGGACTACCTGTTCGGCGCGACGGAGCGGTACTGGGCCTACGGCGCGGACGAGCTGCTTGGTAGGTTGTTAGATAGGGTGCGGCCGGGCGGCACGTTGCTCATCGTGGGCCTCGAGCCCTACGAGCTCGTGCTCGATAGGAACGAGAAGGACGACAGGCTGGTTCTCGAGGTCGAGGCCATCGGCGACGCCGCGGCGACGGCGGCGTTCGAGCCGAACTACCGCGAGCTGCCCGAGCGCTGGATTCGTGAACGGATCGCGCGGACGACCCAGTTCAATGTTGTGGCCACGGAGCGGTTCCCGATGCGCCTCACGGCGCGGTCGCTGCAGCGGCAGCTCGTCTTCGCGCGCGACTGCCTCGTGAAGATCGAGGACGACGGCCTCCGGGCCGCCTTCGAGGCGCGGGTCCGGGCCCTCGACAAGGAGCTTAGCGTGTGGGCGCGCAAGGGCAAGTCCCACCGCCGCGCGCGCAACTACGCGATCGTCGTGCGCCGCGCCGCGCAAGAAGGGGAGGCTGCTCCGAAAGAGCGCAAGCGGCGCTTCTTCGGGAAGAAGAACTAAAACAACTGTGTTTAGACCGGCGGCCGCGCGTACTGGACGCCGGGAACCACGCCCGTCGTCGCGTAGAAGTCGTATTCTACGGAGTAGCCGTTCGACGCGAGGTATTCCTGGCGGGCCAGCTGGTCGAGGGCGCACGGCCCGCACCAAAGCATACAACAGCAGTCGTCGCAACCCGCGCACCAACAACAGACGTCGAGCGACTCGAGGCCGTACGCGCATCTCGGCGACGGGATACCCCATTTGCGCCGAATGCGCCGTCGGAGCGACCACCCGATGCAGTAGAGGCCGAGGAGAAAAATTCCCGCGAGGACCGCGCCAACGGCAAGGGCCGAGGAGGCACATGCCCGGAGGAACGCCGATAACACCAGCAACACGACGCTCGCGACGAAAAGCAGACCACAACACGTCGTGATGCAACGGTGTCTCCCGCGGTGCCCCTGCTTCTCCATGAGTTGGCCGCACATATGGCACGGACAGCAAAAGCTCGCGAGGCCGGTACCAAGGTAGTCACTGTGATTAAATGAGTCGCAAACGTCCGTCTGGAACTTTCGCTCGTGTTGGTCCGGCGCCATCGCCGTCGCGCCCATCCGTAATTCGTCCGCGGTCGTCCGCCCCGACGGCGGCTCGACTGTCACAACCACCGCCTCGGCCGGCGGCGCGGTGGGCGCCAGCGGCTGCTTATATGACATTATCTCTGAACTGAGACTCCGGTCTCTCGAGCTCGGTCGCACGTTGCGGCCACTGCGCGAGTTCACCTAATTGTTTCGTAGATCAGAACCACGCGTCGTAGCGCTTGGTCATGCACGGCTCACCGGCAGGACTGCAGGACTTGTCTGACTCCTCCGGGAGATCACGACGCGGACGGCGGCGATGATAAAAATCGCGCTAAAGAAGATGAGACCGTAGAACCGGGCGAGGATGTCGGCGCTCATTTGGCCTGTGTGTGCGAAGGTGGGACAACGAGGGAGCTCGTCATCCCACCTGGACCCACCATGCGCGCGTGCGTCGACGGCGAGCGAAGGCGGTCTCTCCTTTGGGCTCGCCGGGAGACGGTGAATGTGCCGGGTCCCGCTTGTGGGTTGCCTGGGCCAGGTGGCTCTTTGTTTGCTTGTATTAGTTGTAAGTTGTTCAGGGGGTTTACAACTAATTTTTGAAGGTTGGTAGTCAGAGCCAGTACCAACTCAACCGCGGCCGACACTTCAGCTCCCCCCGACTCTCTTTTACGCATTTTTTACGCCGGTCAACGCACCTGCCTCGTAATTGGGCAAAAGACAAGCATGGCTAGCGGCCTTGTAAGACACTAGCAAGTATCGCTCGCAGAAGGTGCGTATATGTGACTACACGGCGGAACCCCGACAGAATAAATAAAACTTAGTAGTAAGGCAACGGGGAGCAAGTCAGTGGTTGTGCCCTGCGTGCGGGTCCTCGACCTCCTTGTCCCCGGAGCAGTGCGAGTGGTCGAGGAGCACGAGGCCGATCGCGACGGCTCCGATGATGAAGAGGACGGTGTTGAGGAGCTTGAGGCGCCACGTCGGGTTCTTGTGCACGAACGTCGCCGCGCACTCCGTCGCGGCGACGTAGACGTAGACGCCGCCGCTGAAGGCCAGCAGCATGCCGCGGTCGCCGTTGCCCGGCTCCAACCACAAAAACCACCAGGCCCCAATAACGACGGAGGCGCCACTCACCACATTCACGGCGAGCGCTTGTACCGTCGTGAGGCCGCCGCGCGTCACGAGCATGAAGAAGTCGCTCACTTCTTGGGCGAGCTCGTGGGCCACCGTCGACGACGCGACGGTCCAGCCCTTGGACTGCTGGCAGTCCAGAAACGCGTTGGCGATGAAGATGCCGTCCACAAAATTGTGCAGAAAGTCCGAAAGAAAAATCGCGAAGCAGAACGACGCGTCGACCTTCCTCGCGGGCCGTTCCGTGTTCACGGCGTCCGCCTTGATGATATCTGAACTCTCGGGGCCGCCGCCGTCCTCGATCTGGCAGCACGGCTCCTCGCAGTCGTCCGCCACGTACAAATGCGACGGGTCCGCCGCCGCCGACACCATACCCAACAAATAGCCCGCGAGCACACAAGTCCCGAAGCGCCAGTTCCCCTGCACCTCCGTCTGGTAGGAAACCGCCAACAAATGGCTCGCCTCGATCAGCAGAAGGTAGAAGGCCGTCGCCAATAAACAACCCACGGCGAAGGCCGCCACGCCCATCGTGAAGGGCTCGTTCTCCTCGAGCTTGCCCACGCCAAAGGCAAACCTCAATATCGCCCCGACGACCGTGCAGGCCAGGACCAAAAACGATGCGAGCGTCGCGTTGCGCCACGCGCGCGCGTCCTTTTTGTTTTGGTTCTTGTCGGACAATGGTGCGGCGCACTCCGCGAGGCGCCGCCGGTGGTCGTGGCCCGCGTGGGGATCGACGCCTTCACCTAAAGTGCAGACGGGCTCCACATCAACACCGGCGGCGTCCTTGAGGTAGTGCGTCGAGACCTCGATCTCATCGAGCCCGTGCTCGAAGAAGAACGCGAAGAAGCCCGTCGCCTCTGCTAATCGCCGGCCGTGGTCGTGGCCCGCGTGCGGGTCCGTCGCCGCGGGCGTCGTTATTGTGGTCGCGCCGGCGACGAACAAGGCGCAGGCCGTGACCTCGAGATCATGCGGATTTGACGCATTATTGTTGCACTTCGAGAGGCCGCTGGCTAATGTTTTTGCCTCGTCGAGAGCGTAATAATCCAGTGCGTCGAGGCCGACGCCGACGGCGAGCACCTTGACGTCTATGGCTGTCGTGAAGATGTAGTTGGTCTCGGCATTGAGCTCGAAGACCGCTACACTCTCATACGCCGCCGCGCAGCCTACCAGGAGGGCTGCCCGCAGCGCGGCCATCGCGGTCGCCGTCGCTGGCAGGTGTCGACAGGCTGGGTTGCGTGCCGCACAGGTGGGGCAGCGGCTCAGGGGATGCCTGCAGGTACGCGCTCTGTGACGTGCAGCGCTTCGCGCAAGCCGGGCAGCTTTTTGCCCAAGCTCTTTGTTGGGGGTGTGGGAGCAAATACCCGAACCTTATCCCCCGCGCCGCCCCGGAGGAATCCGTGGCAGCCCGACGCCCTGCGGGCGGCGGGCGGGCAGCCCTCAGCCCACCCCCTACTTGACGCCACAACAGAAACTCGCTGTGTTAATTAGCCACTTGCACGGGAAGTACGCGAATAAGGTAACGGCCGGCGCCGTGGAGGCATTATAGCATGCGAGCGTCGCCGCGTCGTGGCTGCCCCGCGGAGCGCTTTCGCTCCTGTTGCAACAGCGACGCGCAACCGAGGCTGCCTCCCACCTGCCAGAACGTCCGCGACGCGCGCCAACGCCGCCGTCCCGCAGGCATTATGTCGCTCCGCAGCCTCCTTTTCCTCGCGATCGCGGCGCCGGCCGCGGCGGAGTACGAATGGTACGGGGTGGTGAAGCTGGCGCACTCGTCGGAGTACACAATGACGATAAAGACGCTGACCGAGACCATGAACCTCTACATCGCGGAGATCAACGAAGGCGCGGCGCTCGACGTGGCAGCGCTGGACACCATCGCCGACGGCGCCGAGTCCTACATGAAGACGTACGAGGCAAGAGACGGCACCATCGCTGACGGGGACGAAATCGATGTCGGGGAACAGACGGTCGTGACGCTCACGATGGGCACCGGCGCCACAACGACGTACGAGCTCCACGTTGGGGCGCACTCCCACCGCCGCCGCCTCTCGGGCGACGACGTCTACTTCGCCATCTTCGCCGGGCACGGCATCGACGAATGGGAGGACTCGTCGGCTCACTTCCTCAAGTGCGGCGCGGGGGCAGCGTGCGGGGACGTCGCGGCCGGCGCCGACATCGAGCTGGAGTGCGTCGGTGACGTCGACCACGCGGGCCACGACCACGGCCGCCGCCTCTCGGGCGACCACGAGGAGGCCGCCCCAACGTGCGCCAAGCCGTCGTCGAGCGACGGCGCGTCGACGCCCGCGGCGGCGGTGGCGCTGGCCCTCGCCGGCCTCGCCGGCGGCCTCGCCCTCTTCCTTTAGGCCTACCCACCGTTCGGCTAGGTCCCCCGAGCACAAGAGTAAGACTCGACGCTGTGGGTCTCGGGGCGGCGTTTTCTGTTCAAGTTACGGTTCTTGGGTCTGCTAATTAGCTATTAGAGAGGTTAGAGAATGAAGAGAAGAAATGCGTTTCGGAGCGCGAGTACGGGTTAGCATTCGGGTTCGAGTTCCTGTTCCAATTCGGGCGCCCAGCTCTGCGCCGGAGGCGGCCGCTCGGCGGCGAGGACGGCCTCGGCGGGTACCTCTTCCTCCTCGGCCGCGAAGGCCCCCGCGCCTTCGTACCCATACGGGACTTCCACTCGCACATCCGCTTTGGGTATGGGTACCAGGGGCGGCGGCGCATCGGCCTTTGAGTCCGCGGCGTGTTTGTGCCGGGCCTTGTACGCGGGGCAGCCCGCACACGCGAAGCAGCACAGCGCGACGCAGCACAAGATAAAGACGAGGGCGCCGCACGCGAGGCCGGCGACGAGGCTGACGTTTAGTTTGCAGCACGCGGACGAAGACGAGGCACAGCAGGTGTCTTTTTGGCAGCCTATCTCTTCCATTCCCAAGACTGTCCAGTCTTTCCACCGCCCAGTCTCGAGCCAAAAAACACCGCAGTGACCGTCGTGGAGATCTTCGGCGGCGCAAGTGCCGCACCCCTGGATGTTCCTGAGTGTGTCGAGCGCCGCGACGGTGTGCGGGCAGTACCCGGGGCCCATGACGTCGGCGCTCCATTGGTAGAACCCTGGGATGCCCAGCTGAGTATTCTTCTCCGTGCAGCCGTCCTTGTCGACGAAGGAGACGCAGTCCCAACCGGTCTGGTCCCCCTCCAGGGCTGGGTCGAGCTGGAGCGAGTACCGCGCGATGAAATCTTCCGGGCAGCAGCCGCCCGCCTGTACCTCCGCCAGGGTCGTGCCGCAGCCGTACTCGTTGTCGAATTTACTTCCGTAGACGCTGACGCAGCACTCGCCCTCGGCCGCCAAGTCCACGATGCCATCGCCGTCGTTATCCTTTGTGGCGTCGACGGCGCACTCGTTGTCGCCCGAGAGGCGGCGGCCGTGGTCGTGGCCCGAGTGGTCGACGTCACCGACGCACTCCAGCTCGATGTCGGCGCCGGGGAAGACGTCCCCGCACGCCGACGCGCCGCACTTGAGGAAGTGGACCGACGAGTCCTCCCACTCGTCGATGCCGTGCCCGGCGAAGATGGCGACGTAGACGTCGTCGCCCGAGAGGCGGCGGCGGTGGGCGTGCGCCCCGATGTGGAGCTCGTACGTCGACGTGGCGCCGGTGCCCATCGTGAGCTCCACGCATTTCTGGGTCGTGTCGATCTCGATTTCGGTGCCGTGCGCGGCCGTCGCTCCGTAACAGTACGTCTGCATGTAGGACTCGGCGCCGTCGACGATGGTGTCCAGCGCTGCCGCGTCGGGCGTCGCGCCGATTTCGGCGATGTAGAACCTCATGGTCTCGGTCAGCGTCCTTATCGTGAGGTCGTACTCCGACGAGTGCGCCAGCTTCACCACCCCGTACCACTCGTAGGCCGCGGCCGGCGCCGCGACCGCGAGGAGAAGGAGGCTGCGGAGTGCCATATTATGCACCAAGTGGGGCAGCCACAAGAGTGTGCCTCGCGCTGCGCCGGCGATTCCCAGCGGGCCAGCGCCAATTGATTCGATCCAATTAGCTGCCCCTGGCCCCAAACGCTGTCGGGTGGGCCAAGGGGGGCTAAGTTTGCCCCCCATGGCGGCGCCCGCGATTGCTAACGTCAGTAAGACACTAGCAACCACGGCGGGCCGAGCTGCTGCTGAAACTGTTTGTGCGAGTGCTGTGACCGTACTTGTTAAAACGCGTCCTTGCAGCCCACCACCGCGCTACGGCAAGGCAACAGCAGCTAGTACTATATAGCCCTCCTCGCCACCTAGCACGCGCGCTGCCGCGGCGGAGCGGCGAGCGCGCAAAACAGACAGCCGCGGCGGAACGGCGGCGACGCGCAAAAAAAAAAAAAAGATGGCCGCCTCCGTCGCCTCGGTCCTCGGCTTCGCCGAGGAGCCCGTGGCGGAAAGGAACCCCATCGCCGCGGCGTTCGGCTTCCCGGGCGCCTACTGGTGGGAGGCCGACTATAACTTACAACAGCCGCACCGCTACGCGTCGTTTGACGCCGGGTCTGTCTCAGGAACGCCGGAGCGACGGCCCGACGCGCGGCGTTATAGCTCAACAGCACCTGCCTGGTTTTCTGGCACTACTCCTCCCAAAAAAACTTTCACCGTGAAGCCGAAAACGCCTCCACTCACACACCTCGACTTTAGACCAAGGCGCCCTCTAGGCAAAGGCAAGTTCGGCGAGGTGTACCTGACGACGCACCAACCGTCTGGAAGATTATACGCCTTGAAAGTCTTACACAAGCGCTTATTGTACAACTCGAAGCTACGAGAACGGGCGAGGAACGAGAGACGCATCAACGGCGCGCTGGGGCCGCATCCCTTCATCATCCGGATGCAATACGCGTTCGCCACAGAACGATGTCTTTGTTTAGTGTTGGATCTGGCGCCGTGCGGCGAGCTCTTCCAGTTAGTAAAAGTGGCCCACCCCTGGAAGAACGGCAAGACCAAGCCGGGCAAGTTCCCGGAACAGGCGGCTCGCTTCTACGTCGCCGAATGTTTATTAGCGCTCGAGTTTTTACATGAGCGACGTGTCTTATACCGTGATCTGAAGCCGGAGAACGTCCTCATACAGCGCGACGGCCACGTCTGCATTTCTGATTTCGGTCTATCAAAACCAGGAGTGAACCATCCCCTGCGCGGCGCGCGGTCCATGTGCGGCACGCCCGAGTACCTCGCGCCGGAGATTCTGAGAGGGTCCCACGAGCACGGGTTGGCTGTCGACTTCTGGTGTTTGGGGGCTTTATTCTACGAGTTACTCGATGGCTATCCGCCTTGGTTCACCAAAGATAAGAAAAAGTTACTTGAAAGGGTCGCGCGGCGCGACTTGGAGCTGAAACTACCGCGAGGTCTGAAGCCGAAATTATCAAAAGATGGGGAGCTGTGCTTAAGGGCATTGTTGCATCGGGACGCGACCGTCCGACTGGGAAGCGATGGCGACGCCCAGGCCGTCAAGGACCACCCGTGCTTCGGCATGGTCGATTTTCAGGGTCTCGCGATGAGGCACGTCGACCCGCCCTTCCTGCCGACGCGTTTCGTGGCCGATTTGCGGAGTGACGAAGAAGTTTTATGGAGTGACGTCAAGGTCGATGCGGATCGGAAATTGCAGAGGATGGATATTAGTGATGACCGCTTCGACGAGATCTTCGCGAAGTTCGAGTATCGGGGGGAGCGCGACGTGCTCCTCGAGGAGGCCTAATAAGTTCCAAACATATTACCGGACGCGTCGCAGGCTACCAATAGGCCTAGTGCGCGTCCGACATATGCAAGGGCGATCCTTGAAAAGGGGTCGAGGGCTTTCCAGATTTCGTCGACGCGGCACGGCTCTTGCGAAACGGCGCCGAGCAACTGCGGCAGCACGGCCTGCAACTCTTCCCGCGCTTGTAATCCGCCGCGGTCGTCGCGCTCGACGTCGTCGCGGTCTTCGCCCGACCGTCTTCGTCTCACATAAACACCCCGGTCCGTGACACCCATGCCGTCGCGACCGGCCAGCGGCGCGTCCTGCGCGGCGCGGTGCGGCGCGAGGCGCTCCTTCCACGCGCCTATCACATCATTCGGCTCGACGCCGACCACGCCGGCCAGCTTGTCGAGCTCCGCGACAGCCCGCTGCCAAGCTTTGGAACCATGCCCGTCGCACACGAGGGGCGGTGCCGCGCACCTTCTCCAGTACGTGTACTTCTCGAGGCGCGCGGCGATTTTCGCCGGCGTGCGGCCGAGCCAGCACTCCTCGGCCGCCGACGCGCACAGCTTCGCCCAGGTCCAGTCGTACGTCGCGACGGCGACGGTGGCGTGCAGCGACGGCTCCGCGCCGCAGGTCGCCGCGTGCACGAAGCCGCGGGGAACGTACAAGACGTCGCCCCGATTTAATGTAGTTTCGACGGCCCGCGGCGCTTGAGATTCAAAGTCCGCGGGCAGCGCAAAGGCCTTGCCGGCTTGTTCGTCGTTGTTCGGGAACGAAACTGGCGGCACGGCGTACACAACCCAGGACTTCCGCCCTTCGAGCTGGACGACAAAAACATCTCGATCGTCGGCGTGCGCGTCGACGGCCTGGGCATGTGGTGGCGTGGCGTACAATTGAACATAGGCATGAGGCAGGTGCGTTCTCAGTGAAACCGAGAGCCGCCGGCACGCCTCGTCCACGCAATCCGCGCGGTTCACTATTAACGAGCATCCATCCAACCACGCGTGCGCCGCCGACGCGTAGTCGCGCGACGCGGCGCCGTCCCTCATGACGATGCCTTGGGCGGGTGGCGTTTAGGCTGCCGCAAAAATCGCGGACAGGTCGCGCCAGCGCGGCAGCGACGCTAGTATTGATGCGTCGCAGCTGCGTCTGTACAGTTCCGGCCGCTGCTCCCAGGACTCGCGGAAGAAGTACTTGGCGCTGCGGGGGCCGAGTAGCGCCTCGATGCCCAATCGTCGGCGGTTTTTCCGTTCTCTTGCGGCGGCGCGGCGCGCGCTGCGGCACCACTTTCGAGTTCTACGGCCAGCGATGGCCATCGCTTGCTTTGGGGCTGTGCAGCCGCAAAAGCCAGCAATGCAGCCGCAAAAGCTTGCGCAGCGCAGCGCAGTATGTGCAGTGTGCTCACGTTGCTGTTCGCCGGCCCGAAAAGCAGCAGCACGCTGTCGCAGCGTAATGAGGTTTATAAATTAAAAGGTTTGATAGCCGAATAATGCAAAAGACAGCCAGCGCTGCACCAATTCAGCTGTAGCGCCGGCTTGCTAGTATCTTACTGCCGCTAGCACACCGTACCGGCCATCGCTTTCCTTGCCGCCTGTACGGCGGTTACGACTCATACGACTGGCCCGCATTTCTTAGATTAACCCGGTGCGCTGCCCGCTGCTCCTGAACTGGTAATTTTGGCGCCTCGGGGGCCGCCACAAGCACCGAGGCACTATGACAGCCATTTTCAACTCCGCGGCGGCCCCGAAGAGCTACGAGTTCAAGGTCGTGCTGTTAGGCGACCGCGGCGTCGGCAAGACCTGTCTGGTACTACGATTCATCGAGGGCCTGTACAACGCGCGGCAGCAGTCGACGATCGGGGCGTTTTTCCTCACCAAAAAAATAAAAACCGCAAGAGGCGACGACTGCAAGATCCAGATCTGGGACACGGCGGGCCAGGAGCGGTTTCGGGCCATGGCGCCCATGTACTACCGCAACGCGGCGGCGGCCGTGGTCTGCTTCGACGGGACGGACCAACGGACGTTCCAGACGATGCGGACCTGGGTCGAGGAGCTGCGCGCGAACGTCGACGATAAGAAGCTTGTCATTGCGATCGCGATCACGAAGAGTGATTTGGACGAGAATCGGGCCGAGACGCGACGAAAAGCCGAGGAGTTCGCTTCCAGCATAAACGACGCGTTGGTGCTGGAGACGTCGGCGAAGAACGATGTTGGGGTCAGAGAGCTCTTCGCGACCGTCGCGGAGCGCGTGATCGAGTTGCGGGGCGAGGAGCTCCTCGCGGCGTCCGACCGACAAAGGGGCCTGTCCCTGAAAACCGAGCGGGCGCCGGCGCGGGAGCCCGAGCCGTCCAATAGTTGCTGTTAAAAATTATACACAAGTTAGTATGACTACCAGTGGCTCCCATCGTTCACGTCCGCGCCGCCGTCGCGGGGTATGTTAAAGACTCGTCGGTCTCCGAGAAGTTGCGCCGCGCCCAGGGCGCTTCCGAATTCTCGCGTTCGAAATCGCCAAGCTGGCTATCCAACACCTCCGAGAAGGAGCGGCTCGCCGCCGCGCTCGGCGGCTCACGCGGTAAAGGCCGCGCCACAGCGATCGAACGCACGCGACCCACGGCAGGAGACGCCAGCGGCGACGCCGCCGCCGTCAGCTTCCGGATGTACCTCCTTTCATGCTCCAGCGTCTCGAACCGATACGCCACCCGGATATCGGGCACGTTCGTCATGCGAATGTCGTTGCCGCCGGCCTCATCATAGCCCTCTCCCAGAAAATGGCGCTTGAACCTATCTTCCACGCCACTTTGTAGTACGGAATTCCTAGCGATCTCGCAGATGTCCGTCGACGACAGCTTCCAGACCTGGGCCGCTACCGAGTATTCTTCTACCAGTGGGTCTTTGGTAAAATGTAACATGAGAGGATCATCGGTAGATAATGAGACATCTAAACCGCGCTTGAAGTACTTCGGGAAGGGGCTCTTCGAGAAGTCTAAGAATAACCTATTGTTGGATAACGGCGACATCGCGATGCCCATGCGCGCCAAGTAGTACAAGTACTGCAGCGGCGGACTCCTTCGCAGCTGGATGCCGTGGTTGATCTTCTTCGTGAGTAGAAAGGCCGCGGTTAGATGATCCACATCACCCGCTTCACCACCTGTGCGCAAACCAACCGATGAGTCGGGTGCACCCGAAAATTCTTCACGAAGTCCTTTCTCGGCGACAACGCGACCATGATGACTGAATCGAGTGGTGTAGGACCCACACCGCCGCGCCGTCGAGCTGGCGTCGCGTCGATGGCGTGGAGGCCATGATTGAGCCGTGGCGGAGACGCGCCGCGAGAATTTGATTTATGCACAGCTCACCGCAATGAGGTCGGAACTCGAACGTCGACAGGCCCCGCGACCGTCGTAACGCATTCAAACTTCGAATATTGGCATAGAGGTGGTACATCCAGTAGGCATAGCTCGGCTCGTCGGGCTGATTCCACTCTGACGGTGTAGCTATAGGGTACCTCGAATCAAGCTTGCGGTCGGGTTTACTCTCGTCATCGACACTATCAAAACCGACGAGAGCCTCCAAAAACGCGTGCAACTTCGGATGCGAGGCCGGGTCGAGCGAAGCCTCGAACAAGGGCCGGAAGACGTTATCCAAGACTTCCCCGAACGACTCCACCAGACCAGATTTGCGGTATATTGAATACAATCGGGGAATCTGTACGAGCCACCGGACGTTCGGCGACGACAATTCGTTGTCGACAATCCAAGCCGCTAATTTACTCCATTCATCCAATTTCCGGCCATAGACACTGACCCGCCACTCCGCGATCTGGTACTTCGACTGCTCTAAATCGGCAATCACCTCTTTGGTGATTTCCGCGAGGTACCGGCCCTTCACGTGGTTATCGGTCTTCAGGAAGATTTCCCTCAGTCTCGATTGCCCAGCTGGATTGTACTTGAGGTTGAATCGGTCGAAGCGGTGGAACGTGTCGTGGGCGTGCATATCTAGCGTATCTATGGATAGGTCATATGCGGTTAGCTTTAACGAACGAAAGACGTCCGCTAATGTTAACAAAGTACCATCCCTCGATAGAACGATATCCCCGGGAGATTTCTTGAGTTTCGACTTGATGAACCTTAGTAGGTGTTTTTGGTTCATGCAGGCCGAGTGGTGGACATGAGTATCGACTTTTCGTACATTATAAAAGTCTCTATGTGGTACAGCTTTCTGCGCGGCCAATTCCCGCCAGCCGTTCAGCAACACGTGTAAATTGAATCGTTGTTCTAGCAAGGCCAAGCGTTTGAACGATAGCGATTTCACGGGCCCGCTCGTCGTGATGGTCCTCAGTTCTTCCAGTGCTGAAGCGAAGTCCTTCAGGGAAGGTATTTCGGTATCATCGACGACGAAGACGCCGTCCCGACAAGAGAGGCGTGCGAGGTCCATCTTCGCGTAATTACAAGCCTCGTGCGCCGCTTGGAGAGGCGTATACGTGAGGGGGTCCCTCCGTCTCAGTTTCGCGGTGGTCCGCGGCGTCGACGGTGCGGACCGCGACGGCGATTGGGGCGGCGTGCAGACTTCTGGAGTGTCGTCGACCTGCCACTCGGCGTGCAGATCCAGAGCTCGTTGGAGTTTTGCGGCCCCCACGTGGACGTCGTCCGACTCTTCTCCTTCGTCGTCGAACTCGTCGATGTGGATGCGCTGGAAATGTCTAGCTTCCTTGGCTTCTAGATAAGTAGGGATCTCAGGAACATGGAACAATTCCTGCGTTTGTTCCTGCGTCGACTTGTGAGAACGCGCCGGCGACGCGATTGGTGGTGGTGGCGGCGGCGGCGGTCCGTCGCTGTCGTCACTCTCAAAACCAGGGGGCCGCTCCTCTTCCACGCCATGGAGCGCGGCGCTCGTGGCCCTTATATGTTTGTGGACCTGCAGCATGACCTCCTCCTCGGCCGCTTCGCCGACCTCGGCAAGCGTTTCATCGTCGAAGTCGGCGGCGGCGTCGCCGGCGGCTAATGACAGGTTGATGGAGGACATGGTGAGCTGTGCGCTGACGGAGAGGCTTGAAAGAAGCAGTGCAGATCGGGATGCTCTCCGGACAGCTTGGGGGCGCCCGGGGACGCGCAAAAATCGGGTGGACTGGTGAGGAACGAGCGATGGAGCAAATATATATGTATACGCCCGCAGTGCACAGCCCTGCTACGTAAAATGCGCCCGATGCCCAAAATCTGATGTACCTAGTGCCTTACACGACGCTAGCACCAACTTTTGGTCAAGCGCTTAAGAGCCCTTTGGGCCACTAGACACACTCAGTGGTTTCAATTCCGACGAGTTCTGAGCTCTTACATCCTTGTAGGCAACTGACAGAACCACAGCACGACAGGATGATTCTAGGCCTGACCAGGTTGCTCGACGCCCTGCTAGGCAGCAGAGCAGAGGAGCTTGCCCTCATGGAAGCGCATGGAGTCGCCACCCCTCAGCCGTTCTCGCGCGCCGACCCGCCCTTCGACGTGATCCTCGACGAAATGGCTGGGTACCTCGGCGTCGCGACTGCGGCGGCCGGACGGATGACCTGCCGCGCCTGGTGCACGGCTCTCGGCCGCACACAGACTATGGCACAGCTCGTGCAGCGCGAGGCGACGGCGTGCGGGCGCGCGCCACCGCTCGGGTTTGCGGAGTCGCTCGCGCGCAACGACGGCGCGCACCACGCGTGGCGCCTCGCGCGGGCCGCGCTGCGCCGGCGCAAGCTGGTCGTCGGCGAGCGCTGGGCCCCCCAAGCCGTGCGTTCGATGCGGGCCGTTCGTGACCTCGTCGCGGGAAATTTTACGAACCGCGAGCGGTGGGCGGGCACGCAGTTTCTCCTTCTTAACGAGAGTGACGTGCCACTCTACGTTCACTGGATTAACTTTGACGGTGAAATCGAGGTCCGCCCGGGCGATCGAGTTGAGCCGCGCCCGGCACCGTTCACGCGAGGTGGTTACTTGCTCGGAGCCGCCTACAGCGTACCCGCGGGCGTCTTCTATCACACCTCTATCGTTTCTCATGCGTTTGCGATATGTCTGGAGGCCGGCGGCCCTCCCATAGCCTGTTACCAACAGCGCCGGTCCTATCTGCCGTTTAGCTTTGGCCGAACGTGGATCATCTCTCACGTCCACGGCGTCGCCGTGAGACGCGGCGCGGATGGGCAGCTCGAGGTCCACGAACTGGCCTGCGTGGACCGGAAGCTCCTCCGGTCAGCGCCCGCGGACGCGCAGACGCGGGTGTCCTTCGACCACATCTACGTCGCGCCGACGGCGGAACCGATGCGCCGGATCCGCGTGGAGCCGCTGCACGTGCGCGTTCCGCCGCGGGACGCGGACGATTTCGCCTGGTCGACGGAAATCGAGACCGACCTGACTCCCTGTGCGCTGGCCGACTTGGTCGCCGGCATCATACTTCCGACGGACCGGCGCGAATGGCTGGCGCAGAGCCAAAATCCGTGGGAGGCCTTCCAGGATTTGCGGCCCACGCAACACGGGTGTCCGATTTCGTATTCTTATGCTGACGCTGGCCTCATTGGACAGATGCTCTGGGAGATGATCTGGCGACACTATGACGCCGGGAACTCGCCGCCGCGGCCTGCCGGTCCCCGCTACGCGTTCGAAGCGCAGTAGTGGTGTTGTTGAGTAAGTAGCCCTGTACTAAACTCTTTGGCTCGGGGCCGGACACCCGCGCGGGCCAGGCTCGCGCGCGCACCGGCGGGCCCAGCGCTCGCCAGCCCAACGACTCTTCCTCCAACCCGAGATGTGCGTCCGCGGATCGGACGGCTCGCCGAGCCGACGTGCGGGGCCAGACGAAGACGGTAGCCGGAGCGCGGCCAACAGGCAGCGTATCCCGCCGCCGCATCGCTGCCCCAGGACCGTGCGAGGACAGCACGGCCATCGACCAGTCGTCAGCACGCCAGCCAGCGCTTCGCTACGGCGACACGATGGCCGCCATCACCACCCAGGAGGAGCTGGCCCGGGACGCCACGGGCGCCGGCGCGCGCATGACCAAGGCGATCCTCAAGCAGTGCGCCGTCGACAACGAGGGGTACGAGAGTCCCGAGTTGAACGACAATTTGTATTTACATTTTAAGGGCTTCCGTAAAATCGAGAATTTGGAGGAGTACACGGAGCTCAAAGGTTTGTGGTTGGAGGCGAACGGTCTTAGGTGTATAGAGAACATCAATCATTTGTCCAAATTGAGATGCATCTTCCTGTCGCGGAATTTGATCGAAACGATCCCATCGACGGCGTTCCAGGGCGTTTCTAGTTTGGTTATGTTGGACTTGTCTGAGAACCGGCTGACCAAGCTCGAGCATTTAGCTGATAATTGCCCTAATTTAGAAACGTTGAACGTGAACAAGAACGCCCTGCCTGATGCGGCATCGATAGCCGAACTCGCACTACTTCCCAATCTGAAGAACCTGCAAATAGAACGCAACGAGCTCAAGGGCGAGGACATCATCCAAGCGTTGGCCGCCCCCCCGCAGCTCTGCGGCATCAACGCGGCGGGCAACCCGTGCGTGCGCGAGATCCCGCAGTGGCGCAAGAAGTGTCTGTGCGTGATGCCTCTCTTGGCTTACTTGGACCGACCGGTGTTCGAGAACGAGCGCGAGGCTGCGTTGGCCTGGCAAGAAGGCGGCCACGAGGCGGAGCTCAAGTGCAAGCAGGACTACGCCCAGCGCAAAAAAGACAAAGATAAACAATCGATGGCGCGCTACCGCCAGTGGCAGAAGGAAGTCCGAGCTCAGCACTTAGAAAGGAAGGCTATGAGTGTTGATGATAGTGTTGGTGCGAGGTTAGATCGGGAAGCGAGGGAACAACGAAGAGATACGGAGGAGTCGCTCAGGATCGAAGCGCGCGCCCAGGCGGAGGCGGACGCGGCCCAGATACAATCGGGCAAGATCTTGAGTGCGGACAAGCCGGCGGACCACCGGCCGTTCCTCCCGAAGAACCACCCCGAATATATTGAAGAGTCGTCTGACGACGAGGACGCGTACTTGAAACAGGCTTATGGTATTACCGACGACCTGCCGCCGCCTCCCGTCAAGCCGAAGGCGTCGAAATTCACGCCGAAGCCGCCACCCCCACCGGAAGACGTCGTGGAAGTCGTCGAGGAGGATCCCGTCCAGGAAGCGCTGAAGGCAGTGAAAGAAGTGGTCAATGAGGCCGCGGCGGAGGCCAAGGAGAACAATTTGCCAAACGAACAAGTCGATCGGGTCCAGGAGTCCTTGTATTTGTACAAGAAACAGAAGGAAGCGAAGAAGGCCGGGAGGTTGGCTCGAGAGCGGGCGAAAGTTACGAAGCCGGCGCCTCAGCAAAAGGTGTGGACCGAGGCCATGGACACGCAACTCTCGGCTCTCGTACGGGAGACGTGTTTTGATTTTGAGGAGGTCGCCAAGGGTCTCGGCGAGACGGCGGAGGCGTGTAGAGAAAGATGGAGCTCATTGGATGGCGTCGTCAACGAGGGACCGCAGGACTTTGGCGGCTTGCGGGGCCCCGTCGCGGGCGTCGCCGTGAGACGGGGCGACGCGCCGGGCGAAGTCTACAAAGGAGATCGGATCCCGACCTTTGATGAATTGAAGCGGCGCGCGGCGGCGCTGCCGCCGCGCTTCACGGTGGACCCGGCATCGCTCCCGTCCGTCGGCGACGTGTCCGACGACGACGGCGACGAGGTGGCGGTGTTTTCGAAGACGGACTTCGACACGCTCGAGTAAGCTAGATATATGAACTTGTTTGCGCCCATGGCCCGCTACCCGTCCGGAAAGCTGGTTTTTTACCCCGAAGAGCTACGACCGCCGCGGCGAGCCGTCCGGAGGCCTCGCCGGGACGGCTCTCAGGGTGGCTGGGCTCAGGAAATTGCCTGGTCTCCCAAGATTGCTCCTGAAGGCTGAACTGCAGAGTTGCACGTCGTGCAGAGCATGCCCCTGAGAGGCAGCTGCATAACTGAGCCATTGCCTTCGAGCTGAGCGCCGTGGCTGCCCCTGACCTCTGCCTTGCTTGCTACACTGCGTGCGGCTGTCATCGCTTCTGCCGTGCTAAACTACTCTACCCGGCAATATGGGCGCGCCGCGCCTCGTGTTGGTAGCCGCGGGCTCGGCCGACGCACTGCACTTCGACAACGCGGCGACGCTGCGTTCGGGAGGCACCGCACCACTGACGGCGAACGGCAAGAACGTCAGTCCCTTCTGGTCGCAGCCGCGGAATGCCTGGGGCCACTGGGATTACATTGACCTCGGCGTGACCGACCGCGCGCAGCCGCTCCACGTCAATCTCGAAGGGCCTTACGTCGTTTGGTACGGGCCGCACGGCGAAATGGTCTTCGATGTTGCGATGTGGAAGCTCCACGAAGGCACGCACCTCGTCGCCGTCAAGGCGTGCGCCGGCAATCCGGGAGGACCGACGCGCATGTCCAAGGACGCGTGCGGACGAGATTTTGTCCTACACGCAGACGGCACGATCGGACCGCGCACCGCTCAGCATTTGCGGCTCGGTGCGGCTGGTGGTGCAGGCGGGGGTGCGGGCCTGAGGACCGTGGCGGGTGTCGCTTACAGTCTTTCTGGTCTCGCTACCGGTGCGCCCACCGCAGCCCATCTTGCGTACCATGCGGCCCCTGTTGTGGCAGCGGAAGTTGCGACCGCCGCCGCGGGAGGGAACGCTGCGGCCGTCGCCGCGGTCTCGGCCGGCTGCAGCATTCAGTGATATATTGCGCAATCGAATCGCGCTCCGAGCCGGGACGTTCGGCCTTTCCTTCCCTAACTATTCCATGATCATTCAGTAAATACACTAGGCCTTAGGATCATCACGATCTAGAAGAACACCTTCTTCTCCCCCACGCCCGCCTTGGGCATGGCCTTGGACGAGTCCTCGTCCGAGAAGCCGAGGTTGATCGTGCCCTTCTTCGCCAGACCTAAGGCCTCTTGGCGCAGCACGGCCATCTCGACGGCCGTCTTGCCCCACGACTCGCCGTGGTTCTCGCCCGCGTAACTTCTCTTGGCCGCCTGATCCTCGTCGAGGACGGTCAGCACGCCGAAGGCGCAGGGCACGCTCGTCTGGAGCTGGACGGACATGAGGCCCGACGCGACGGCCTCGGCGATGTGCTCGAAGTGGAGCGTGTCGCCCTTGATGAGGCAGCCCACACACACAATCGCGTCGACGCGGCCCGATAAAGCCAAAAAGCGCGCCGCGCTCGGTAATTCCCAGGCGCCCGGCACCTGCGTCTCGAAGATGTTCTCCTTGCTCACCTTGGCGTCGAGGCAGGCCTGCTTCGCGCCGTCCGCCAGCGCGTTGACGATCTTCGGGTTCCACTTCGTCTTGATGATGCCGATGCGCGCGCTCGTGCCGTCCAGGTCCTTGAAGGACACCTCGGTGACGGCGTTGGCGTCGTGCACGCGCGTGAGCGCCCGTCGCTGGGGCATGGCTTTGAGGAGGCCGTCGGCCGCGGCGAAGAGCAGGGCCAGCGAGGAGAGCAACCTAGCCATGTTTAAAAGCGGGCGGCTGGTGGCGTGAAACGCGTACGGCTTTGCGCGGGGCTGGCGGCGTCGAACGCGTCGCGTACGGCTGCAATGCACCGAAGGTCGTTGCGCGTGCTGCAGACGGCCAGCTGGTTTGGAGCGGGTGTTGGCGCTAGTGCCTTACGACCGCTAGCTACGATTAATTTTGCTCGGACCGCGCTATTTTGATCGCAGCGGGACATCCTGGGCTCGTCAGAGATCTAGAATTGCACATCAGCAACCGCTGCCCAAGCCTCAGCTCCCAAAACTGCCGTAAAAGTACTCTGCCAAAAAAAGATGGCAGACCCGGCACCCGCTGCGGCCGACGCGGACCCCTTCGGGGAGGACCTGGGCTTCACGGCCGGCGACGCGCCCTTCGCGAAGCTGGCCTCCTTCACGGCCGACGACGACGAGGACGAGGAGCCGGCCGCCGAGGCGCCGCCGGCGCCGGCGCCGGCCAAGGCACCGGAAGAGCCGCCCAAAGAACCGGAACAACTCCTCGCCTCCGTCGCGCTCGAGCCCCCAACACCGCCGGCGCCCGTCGTCGTCTCGACCGAAGACCTCGCGGCCATGGCACCACAGCCAGTGCCTTCACCCGAGCCGGTCGCGAAGCCGCCGCAGCCGGACCCGGCGCGGACCGAGGCGTTGCAGGCCGCGCGCCAGGCCGAGATTCGGAGGAGACGGCTCTTCGGCGCCGAGTTGGTGGGAGAACATTCTAGGTATGCGGCGCTCGACCGACTGCTGGGCCGCGGCGTCGTCGAGTGCGGCTCACTAAGGCTATTAGTCGCCAGAACCGTGGAGAGCGAAGCAAGGAGCGCGGCGGGCTGCGTGGCCTTCGCGCGGTTCCCCGCGGACGCGCGCCAGGAGTTGGGGGCCGAGCCCGCGGCCTCGGTGAGCGCGCAGAATGAGACGACGACGTACGGCGTGGCGCGTTTACTCGCGGCGCGCGTCGCGAGCGAGGCCGACGCGCACGAGCAACACGCATTGAAACTGCGGAGCGAGTGCCTCGGGCCCCTCGTCGAGCTTGAGAGGAGGTTGCGGGCGACGCATCGCGACCTGAGGATGAGGGGCGGCACGGCCCTGTCTAGGGCTCGGGAAGCAGCTAGAGGCGTCGAGCGGTTGTACGACCAGGTTGTAAATGCAGGGTCGAAGGGGGACGTCTGGCTCGCCACGGTGCAGTACACGGCCGGTTCGGCAATACTAGCGCGGACGTGGGCCGATGCGAAAGCCTCCTTAGATTCATTATTTGCGACGGCCGCGGCGACCGAGACGGAGCGCCGGTCTTTGGAGAGAAGGTGCCTCAAGGCCTTCCTGGCCGCGCGGCGCGAGTGCCTCGCTACCATTGACAAACTCGCGGCGCCGGATTTAGCCGCGGCAGAAAATGCCCAGGACTCGCGGGACGTCGCGGCCGAGGTCGAAGTGTCCATCAAGGCCGAAGTGAAACGCGTCGCCGAGCGCAACCAGCGGAGAAGACCCGCGCCGCAGACGCCGTTGCCAGAACCCGCTGAACCACTGGAACCTCTGGCGTCTCCATTGGTGAAATGTTCATTACTAGGAGAACGCAAAACCAAATTGACGCGGTGGCGGCCGGCCTTGGTGGTTGCGACGGCCGATCGACGCGTCCACGTCTACGAGGGCTTCTCCTCAAGTCCGGATTTGACCGCGGCGGCGGCGCTGAGTGGACTAGTGCCGTCTTCCGACGAGTGCCTGCGCGGGGCAGCCCCGCCTTCCAAAATGCCTTCTTCGGTCTCTGAGGCCCAAACCTCGGTCCAGAACTTCTTCGCCGGGGCGCCGGCGCCGCTCGCGCCCTCCACCACACTGGATGTGCGGGCGACGCGCGCCGTCGCCGTCGACGCCAACACCTTAGAGTTACTGGAGGCGGCGCCGGCGACGGGCGCCGCGGCGATCTTCTCGAAGACAGTTGAAAGGAAGGTGCAGCTGCGCTTCGCTACTTCTGACGCGGCGCAGGAGCTGCTCGCGTGCCTGCGGGCGCGGTGATTTGGCCTAAGTTGGATATTATGTGCTTTTGCTTTTCTTTTTTCGGTACTGGAGGACTCGTGGGCGGCGCCCCTGGGCGACGAAAGTCGCCGAGTCATCCGAGGGGTAAGCGCATTTCCTAGTGTCTTACGGTCGCTAGCTGCAGTTGTAATCGCGCGAAAAAGCGCTTTGGTGTCACAGCGATTGCACCCTGCTCGGATTACTTGCAAATTTCTTTTTGCTTGCTGCGCTGCCGCTGTGGAACGGTTGTGGCATCGCTGCGCCGCTTAGTGGAGCCGCACTGCAAAGCGTCTCAAAACCACTGCATTCTAAGTTGGCGCACGACCGAGCAGCAAGCGACGATGGCCGCCTACGGCTCCACAAATTTAACAGTAGAGACGCGGTCGCCGCCGCGGGACCAGCAAAAAAGACCCTCGATCACGACGCACTCGCCCGGCGCCACCACTATTGTATATGACGAGGAAGCGGCGCCGCCGCCGTCGCCGACGGACCAGGCCGAAGCGAGAGTGATGCGTCGTTCTCTTGAAGCCAACGTCGTGCTGACCGTGGCCAAGGTCGCCGTCGCGTTCCAGAGCGGCTCCCTCGCCGTATTGGCGTCGTTGATAGACAGCGCCCTGGACTTGATCTCGCAAATCGTGCTATTTGCGGCGTCCGCGCGACGAAAAGACCGGGATGTCGAGTATCCGGCCGGAAGGGCGCGGCTGGAACCTGTTGGGGTCGTGGTGTGCGCGATGCTCATGGGTGTGGGTAGTGTGTATGTCATCATCACCTCTACCGAGCAATTGACGGACATCGTCAAGGGCAAGAACGTGCACGTGGCCCTGGATCGTATCAATGGTACCATTATGGTCCTCGCGATCGTCTGGAAAGCATTACTCTATGCCTGGATTTCAAAAAGGCATAGTGCGCTGTCCGCCTCAAATCCGGGCGTCGCCGCCGTCGCTCTGGATCATTTCAACGACGTCCTGTCCAATTTAGTCGCGGTGATCGCCGCGGTACTAGCGGCCTGGTACGGCCTCGACGCCGCGGATCCAGCAGGAGCCATCGCCATCTCGTTGTACATCGCCTACTCGTGGCTCGAAACCAGCATCGAGCAGGTGCAGCATCTGGTGGGCCGGACGGCCGATCCCGAATTCCTCGAAGAATTACGGGAAGCGGCCTCGACGTACTCCGAGAGGATGCAGTGCGACATCGTGAGAGCGTACCACTTCGGGCCGCGCTACCTCGTGGAGCTGGAGATGGTCATGGAGTCTTCTACGCCTTTACGCGTGTCGCACGATTTGGCTTTGGACCTCCAGCAAAAGATCGAGGCCTTCGACGACGTGGAACGGTGCTTCGTCCACGTCGACTACGACTTCCGGGACGTCGACGAGCACGACCCGGCGTCGTGGTCTCCCAAAATCAATGCAGACAGGAAAGTGCCTAACTTAGTTTAACAGTTTTACTCACGAGTAGTCGTACCCCAGCGCTACGCCGCAGCACACCAGCCCGCCGACGGCCAGCCCCGCGCCCTGGGCGAGGTTCACGGTCCGCGCCGCGGCGACGGCGTCGTCGAGCCGTCGTACCAACAACAGCGGGCCCTGGATCAGCACGCCGCCCACGATGGCGTAGATACAAAAGCCGACCGCTATATATACATCGAAGCCTGCCGGCAAATCACTGGAAAAAAACAACGCGGGCAGCACCAACGTACGTATAGCGCAGCCTATTATAAGAGCGTACTCCGACGGCACGGCGAAGCAGGAGACGACGCCGCGCGATAACACATTCCCGGAGTTGAAGGCCACGTACAGCACCGACGCCAAGTCGCTGTACCCTGACATCGCGGCTAGGGCGATCACGGAACACGCCATCGCGAAGAACTCAATCCCGCACAAGTTGACGAGGGTCGGCCGCTCGCCCTCCTCGCGCCGTCTCGGTTCATGAGAGACCACATTTAAAGCGATGACCACATCATTGTCCGAGAGCAATACTAACGAACAGAGTAACCCGACCGCGGGAAACGACACCCCATAAAGGAACGCGGACGAGCCCATGCCGAGATATATCACGAAGAACGACGCGAGGAAGGACACCTGCATGCCCAGGCCCTGCGAGACCTGGCCGCCGGTCTGTGCGGCAATGGCGTTCAGCGTTCCGTTGGCCGTCCACGCCCCAAACCCGATCAACGCCGAGCACGCGTATAGTGTTGATGAGCTGGGCCAATCTGTTGATGCTCCCAGTAGGACACAAGCGACACCTTGCACGATGCATGATATCACTAACCGGAAGACCGAGGCCGTCCGCAGACCATATTGTATGTCAAAAGCGGCGTCGGCGGCGTACTGCGCCGCCGTCATGGGTAGTGCGCTTACAAAAATGAAGCCCACGACGTAGACGTAGGCCGTGTCACTATATGCAGATGTGATCGCGGACACCAGTGCTAGCAAAGCAGCCGCGGGCGCGATCGTCGTAAACGCAATGGCAAAAAATAGAACCTCTACCAGTAAGGAGGTAGGCGCCTCGGTGGGCAGGAGGGCCGCCTCCTCGTCCTTCTTGGTGCGGAATTGGAGCATGCTGCTGCGTCGAGGCTCTCGACCAGAGATGGCCTCCAGTGCAGGCGGTGGCTATCGATCAGTGATGGGCTGCTGCAGGCGCCAGGGGCAGCCTCCCACTGGCAACGCGCGCCTTCTCGAAGAGTGTCGTGTCCGCGTCCTCCGTTTGGGCAGTGGGGCAGTGAGCCACGATCGATGGCAGACGGCCTGGGAGAAATGAGAGGTTCTAACCCCGCACGGTACTCGGTACGGCTCCGGCGCGCGGCGGAGGGTTGCGTATGGGTCGTAAAGAGCACGGTGCGCTCGCAAAACTCAGCTGACCTAGCGGCGTAAGACACTAGCAAGCCGAGGTAGAGGACGCGACGCCGCCGCAAAATTCGCCACAAGTGGCGCGTATAGCACCGCGCGCTCCTACACGTGTGTCTAATCGCTGCGGCAACCGCTGCGCGGGGACGCCGCGCCGCATTCAGCGCCGAGGCAAGCACTCGCATCACTGCTGCAGCACACCCAAGACGCCGCATCACACGCGCACCGATGGCCGCCGCCCCGCGCCGCGACGTCCACGTCACGCAATGGGTCGCCCGCCCCGCCTTAGGTTCCAGGCACGAGGAGATGGGTTTACTAGGCGTCGCGAAAGTAGTCTTGCGAATACTTCTCGTCTTAGGAGCGACCGCATCAGCACTCGTAGCCGCATGTGTGATAAAGTGCTTGGTGTTTCCCATCGACAAGGTCATAGGGAGGGCCTGGCTCGACCGGTACGTCGTGGCCGCGTGGGCGGACGCGGTTATCGGCGGTCCGATACTACCGCGGGGGCCCGCACTCAAGCTGTCCGGAGAGCTCCCGGCACCTGAACGACGCGCTGGTATTCTCATAGCGAACCATCAGTTGGACACGGACTGGTTCTACTTGTGGGACGTGTGTCGAGTTGTGGGCGCGCACGGCGCATTGAAGATTGTTATGCTCGACGACATGCGGACCGTACCTCTGGTGGGCTGGATCGCGCGGTTAGTTGGTTTTATCTTCGTGTCTCGGAGGAAGCGGCACGCGCGACCGCAGAATGATGTGGAAGAAATACAGAGAGGTGTAAGTGAAATAGCGGAAGGCCAGGCGCCGTCCCTGATCTTATTGTTCCCGGAGGGGACGACGGTGAACGAGGAGGCGAAGCGGAAATCGGACCAGTACGCTTCGTCGAAGGAGCGGCCTAGACATGAACTACTACTAGCACCTCGGACGGCCGGCTTCGTCGCGGCGTGTCGGGGCTATGTCGCGAGAGGTGTACCTCTAGACGACATCATAGTCTACGACGCAACCATGGCCTACGCGGGCTACCGAGGCGAAGTGCCGGCCTGGGACCTGGGCTTCGAGCGGAACGACGACGTAGATTTACCGAACGCCGCAAAATTGTTCAAGGGGGCCCACGGCGACCATGTCCGCGTCCATGTGAACGCGTACCGGGCGTCGGAGATCTTCGAGGACGACATTCGGGAAAATGGCGATCAGAAAGCGACAAAGTGGCTCGACGCAAGGTGGGTCGAAAAAAACGCGCGGATGAAGGCTTTTGCGACGACTGGTGATTTTGAGGCGAGTGATGTCGGAGAAACGGTCCTCCTCAAGCAGCCGGCCATGCTGTTGCCCTTCGCGTTGTTGACGGCGGGCTGGCTCGGTAGTTTATCATTTGCGGCGTTCGTCGCGTTCCTGGCTTTCCTGGTACTCTTACCGGTGCTGCTCATAACCATGTGCGGGGCCTTCGCTTGTTGCTTAGTTGTGGTTCCTTGCATCGGTCTAGGTTTGTGCGCCTTGGGGCCGTTAGCGGCAGCAAAGCGCATGTACGAGCACGATCGACGCGTCGCGTCGCCATTACTACGGCGGCCCTCAGATAAATTTGATGATGATGGCGACGAGCCCGTCGTCGTGCAGCAGTGAGCGTGGGTGTCGGTGTGTTGATTTATGTATTTTGAGGCGCTGAGGACGAAAGTGAGCTTTCCTGGGGGTATGAGAGGGCGCCAGAGGGCATGCCCGGCTCACTACCGGGGGTGACCCCTCTCGCACGCGATGCTTTGAGAATGAAGCCTACGAAGCGCCTTTGTTTTTTTCCGTTTGCGACCGACGCGTCGCTCGTTGGCTCTGACGCGCGCCGTCCCGCCGCAGGTCAAAGTCCGACCCGTGGGTCTTCGACGACGAGGGCGAGGACTCGGCCGACACGCCGCTGGACAACGGGAGTGGGACGCCGGAGCCCGCGACGCCCGCGTGAGGCTAGGATGGCGTCGTCTGGTTCGCTTCTGCTCGGTCCCATGACGGCGCTTGGGCTTGTGCCGCTCCTGCGCCTGACGACCGGGCGGGACCGGCCTCCCTCTGGACATAGATACTGTAGTAATTCGTTTTTTAGTACCAACGTGCGGGGCGCCGCCTCCAACTGGGCAGACGATCGGTACCACTTGTAGTAAGTTAAAGCAAACGTTTTTACTGTCCTAGGGTCAGAGAGGAATCCGTAGTACGAGGGTTGGAAAGACCATGTGAAAGTGAGTGGGGTGATCAAGTGTGACGCTCACTGCTCGATCGGCGGAAGGCCGAGGTTGGCCCGATAAATCTCAAGCATTCTCCGTCGGCTCCGAAGTGGGCTCGGCGGTCACGAAAGCCCAGAAGCGCGCGCCAAATCCGCTGCGCTCGGGCTCGTGCGGAATCGCGTCCGCCACGCTAGGTCGTCTCTCGAGCTCGCCCAAAAGCACGGGCCGCCTGCAAAACGGACACGGGGCTCGATTCGTCGGCGGGTTCGTCCGACACACTTCCGTGATGCACCTCCGGCAGAAGCTGTGGTTGCACTTCGTCCACGCGCGTTCGATGTACGGTCCGAGGCAGATAGAGCACTGGACGTCCGACTGCTGCCGTTGGGGGCGCGGCGGCCCGAGCGGTAGTGGTCGGGCTTGCGCGTCGACAGGAGATTTCCGAGTTCTTCTCTGCATCAAGCCGATATTACATAATAACAGTAACGCCTGGAAGAAGAGCCCGCCGATGAGCCAATCGCACCACTCCCCGCGCCACGCGTCCTGCCAGCGTCCCCAGTATTCTTCGCACTTGGTCTGGCTCGTGAAGAGCGGCCGGCAGTCACCCGTTTCTTTTGCCTCCTCCCACCGGCTTATCTGTTCTTCACCTCCTTTCGCACCGAACGAGCCATTTGTTTCCTCCTTGGAGGGTTCTTGTGGGAGTCCGCACCCGTTCAGGCGTCTTCTCCTTCCCCAACCCCAGTATTTGCCAGAATCTTCCGCTGCCGGGAAGTACCTGGCGCCCCTCTCGGACCACCAATAGCCGTCGGCGGACAGGTCCACGCAGGATATCTCGTCGGAGCAGTCGTCGCACTCGATGCGCCCGTCGGAGCGCAGACCCCCCTCTTGGCAGGAGCCCGCCCAGGGCTCGCACGTCGGATCCGGAGTCAGCGACGTCACGCGGTGCGTTTTCATGGCGAGCAGGACGATGGCCACGACCAGGAGGAGCAGTCCTAGTACATATATCAAGAGAGCGGCGCGCATGAGACAACGGTCTTCTTTTTGCGCGCTTGTGAACGCTAAAGCGAACGCGACCATGAGGAGGAAGAGCACGCAGCCCGAGGCAACGTCGGCGAGAACAAACCCGATGATGGAGAAGCTGAAGAGGTAGAAGCACAAGTGCACGCAGTCGAACTGCTCGACGCCTTGAACGACGGCACAAATGCGTCGCTCGGGCAGCCCCTCCTCGCTCGGCAGCTCCTCCTCGCTCGGCCGCCCCTCCTCGCGCGGCAGCTCCTCGCTCATCGTTGTCTAATGCGTAGCGGCAGCGCGGTGGTCTTGATTGGCCAAACGCGGTCGACGTAGAGCCCTTCCCGAGTCAAGCTGCCAAATTCATTGTGCTAGTGTAGTACATACTAGCAAGGCGGCGAGCGCAAAGAGCTGCTGTTTTTGACATGTGTCCTCGCGTCTCGGGCATCGCCTCCCTTTTGAATCAGCTCAGGTCGCCCCCTACGTGGACCCGCGCGACGTTGTAATGTGGGCGCACTCTTGCGGCTACCACCGCCACACCTTGCGGTCTTACGGGGGCCTCGTGAGAGGAGATCGGCGTCAAGGTGGGACGACGAAGGGTCTTAATTGGTTTGCCGACTCGGACTCGGACGACGAGTTGGAGGAGGACACGTTCGGACGACTCGACTCGGACGACGAGTAGGCTGGTTGAAGGAGGTTAAGTTTAGTAACATATCCACAATATTCTTTACATTTCTCGGCTGGCGTCTTCTCGGCTGGCGTCGGCGCCGCGGGTCGTAGAGTACCGACGCTTCGACTTCGACCGACTCCGTTCTGATGTCTCGGATCTTCACGGATCTTCGCGGGCTAAAAATTTCAATTGCAACAACTAGTACATTCAAAGGCTTTAGTCCGCGACGTAGTCGGGCGCGCGCTCCATAAAGAATAAATAGGCATCCTTCGCTTCGCCCGCGTTCTTATCGACGAGCCCTGCCTCGCGGACGATTGATCTACCGCCGTCCACGCCGGCGCGCACGACGCGGCACGACGCGTCGGTGTAACTCAGACACCACGTGCGCTCGACGCCCGGCGGGAATTGCTTTTCAAAAATTTGATTGCCAAACAACACGAGTCTGATGCTGCGAAATGTCACGCGCAGCTCCTCGTTCGAGCCCGCGAACGTCGCTTCCAGGGTGACGCGGGCGTTGCCGCCGAACAAGCGCAATTCGTTCGCGTAGCGCCGCTTCGCGACGTCGACGATCTGCAAGCCGTCGCCGCGCAGCGGGCCCAGCGCGCCGTTGCTCGGAGACGGCGCGTTACTATATACGACACGCCACGCCCCGTCCAGCGCCTCGAGCGGCGGCTTCGTTGTGCTCTGTTCAAGTTCGAGGCACTTCGCGTCGACGGCGGCGGCCACGTCTGCAGGCACGCCCAGCGCCGGTGCGCCGTACGGCGCGAGCAATCCGTTTACGTCGGACTGCAGTGCCTCTGCGGCTGGCGTCGCGACGGGTGCCGCAAGTCGAACTGACATCAATCTTGGGTACCGCTGCGATGCCAGCAAGCTAGTTGCGACGGGTAGCGCTACGAGAGGGTACAATCTAGGGTGCAGCCGCTTGGCTCCCGGCTGCGCCAGCGTGCTCGATCTCTTCTCAGCTGGTGCACGACGGCGAGAGAGCACGCAGTCCGCACTCTGAGCACAAATGCTGCCAAACTAGTCGCAGCCAAAATGATCAGCTAGCGTAATATAAAACACTAGCAAGCTGCCCGGCCAACGGGTGAGGGCGGCGCTGCGAGCTCCGAGGCAGCTGGGGCAGCCTTCACACGTGACGGAAGCACCAAGCAAGCCACGGAGCCCGTAGACGCCGCGCCGAACGATGCCCGTGGTCCGCCTGCCGGCCACGCCGGACGGCGGGCAGCCCCCGCGCCTGCGGCCCGAGGACATCGCCGAGATCCCTCCCTTTAGACCGAGCTTCAAGCCCGAGGACCTCGCCGAGATCCCGCCTTTCCGCGGTGCTTTAGATGAGATCCCGCCGTGGCAGCCGCCCGTGACGACGAGTCCGGTTTCGAGCAACCCGGAGGGCCCCGACTTCATCGATGATGATGCGAGCTACGACGACGCGCCCGTCACAAATGATGCGGGCACGGAGTACTGTGTGCTCTGCGCGCGCGCCGTCGAATATTCCGCGGACGGCAAGCATGCGGAGGCGGCAACACAGATGGACGCGGCGCTGGCGACGGGCCTGGCGTCCGAGGACCCGGTCATGCTCACGACGGCGCGCGTCGACGGAGACCGGGCCTACTTCGGCGCCGGTCTCCTGAGTGAGGGGGTCGAAGTGGTGGAGGGCGACAGTTTACTGCATCTATTGCTGCGGAACGAGGCGGCCGTGGACACGGTCAACGCTTGTTTAAAAGGTGGCGCCGACGTGCGCGCCGTCAACGCGCGGGGCGAGCACTGCGTCGGTTTGGCCCGCAAGGCGCGCGCTAAAGCCGGCCAGCGCCGCGGCAGCTCCGAGACGGCCACGGCAGAGGCCGCCGCACGTAGGGAAGTTGCGGCGCAGGTCGCGCAGCTCGTCGACAAGAAGGCCGCGCAGGGCGGCGCGCCGCCGCGGATCTCGATGGGCACGCCCCAAAAAAGTGGGCCGTCGACGCCCAAGTCGCCCGGCCGGCGGCTCGCGACGACACCGAACAGGAAGGGCGCGCCGTCGCCCGTCTCGGCCGCCCGCGAGGTCGACTGCTGGCGGCGCGTCGCCGCGCGCGCGACCGAGGCCGCGGACGCCGTCGAGGCCAAGGTGCGGGGCTTCGTCGTCGAGGGCGACCCGGACCAAATGGGCGAGCGGGCCGTGACGGCGACGCGGACGACGCTGGCCGAGGCCCTCGCGTGTCGAGGAGAGACGTCGTCCGACGCGGAGTTGTACGCGCGGGATTTGCAAAGGTTGCGCGACGACTGCCGCATCTCGCAAACCGCCGAGGGCGAGGCGCGGTCTTTGTACGTCGAGCTCGAGGCGGCCCACGAGGAGTTGCTGGTGCGAGCCCAGGAGACGGAGGCCGAGTGCCGGCGGTGGCGTGCTGTGTGGAAATCAACCACGGCGACAACGTCGCGTCGATGGCGTGGGGCGTCCGAAATTTGATTTCCACACAGGTGGCGCGAAGGCGACGAGCGGAAACGGCACCGCCGCGAGCGCGAGCGCCTCGAGAACGAGCGCGACGCGCTGCGGGACGAGAACGACGCGCTGCGGGCCGAGATGGCGAAATGGCGCGCGTGGGTGAAAGAGCGCGGCGACACGCTCGAGGCCTACGGGCGGCGCGCGGTCCAGGCCGAGCTCGACCAAGCACGCGCTCGCCTGAACAAAGTACTAAAAATGACGGAGGCGCTCCAGGCGAAGAACGTCCAGAAAGCGCAGGAGCTTGGCTTGGCGAAGCGGCGGCCCCAGAGCGCGCGGCCTCGGCCCCAGAGCGCGGGGCCGGCGCGCAAGGCCGTCGCGATGAGCGCGTCGCTTGCGCAACTACCGGCCGTATGACTTAAGTGTTACTCTCGAGCGTCTACGTCGCCCGCATGACGATCCAGTAGATGAGGTAGGCGAGCGACGCCGCGCAGACCGCGAACCAGCCGACGCAACAGAGCACTCCCAACGGGTCGTTCTTAATGTCGTAGCCGATCTCCTTGCACGTCGGGCAATCGTTGCGCGGCCGCAGGCACGGCATCGTGCGCTTGCAGATCCGCGCGACGCAACAGCCCGGATCCTCAACATCTTCATTATCAACGAGCCGCGTCGTCTCCGTGACGGACGTCGGCGTTTCCGTGGGCGGCATCGGGTTGTGCGTCGTCCGCGGTTCGGCCATCATCGTGGTTTTCTGGCGCGGGCCCCGCCGCGGAGTTTCAGGACGAGTTTTCGCCCAGCTCTTGTGTCCCTTCTGTCACGCGCACGAGAGCCGCGCCGCGGGCAATTTAGCTTTTGCCTCTGTTCCAAGGTTGGAACCTATTTTTCGCGGCTTGCGCGAGCAATTCGCGGTCGTGGGTCGAAAGGAATACGATCAGAGAGCGCGTAAGTCCGCGAACTGCGCTATTGGATGGCCAGCAGTGCAGCGCAGGCCGCAAAAATTGCACCTGGAAACCTGTTTTAAGTTGGGCGGCTGAGATTCATAGAATTCTTCCGAGAGACGTATGCTTTCGTTACGACTCCTGCCGACGCCGAAGGGCGAGGTCGGCAGAGCTTTGATTGACAGCTTGCAAGTGAGAGCATTGGCTTTTTTTGGCCGCATAGGTGGCCCACGAACAAAGGAGCGCTGCGCAGCAGCCTTACTGCCAGATAGGGTGTCGGTGCGCACTCAATTTTCAGCATTGCACACTGAACAGACGACTTGGGCACACTGGGCACATCTCAGCAGGACAGCCCCACGCCATCAACGCGATACACGTTCGAACAACGATGCGCCTGCTCTTGCTGCTCGTCGCGACGAGCGTGCATGCAGTAAAGGAGCGGAGCACCGGCTTCGACTTCCCCAAAAAAAACAAGCTCGGCGCGCTGCGAGGCTTAGGCGTGCGCACGAAGGGCCCCATCAAGGTCTACGCGGTCGGCCGCTACGACAAAGGATTCTTACTAAAAATGAAGATGGGCGTCGGCGCGGAAAAAATGTCTAATGCGCTCGTCGATGCGGTCAAGCCGCGCTGCTCCGATAATGCGGCCGTCGACCAGTTCAAGGAGTTGATGGTGAGCGGGTTGCCCGACGGCTGCAAGAAGGGCATGGAGCTCGGCTTCGACACGTCGGGCGGGAAGCTCGGGCTCACCGTGAACGGGCGGGGCCGGGGGAGCGTGTCCTCCAGAAAGCTGTGCGGCGCCTTCGAGGGCGTCTACACGGACTCGAAGGCCGTCTGCAAGCTCAACGCCGTCGAGGACGAGTAAATTTCGATTCTAGTGTCTTTAGACCGCTAGCTAATATCCTTGAAAGCAAAACACGCAACGGCGTTAATCTCGCGTTCTGAACACGTAAAGTCAACCTAGAGAGTGTGTACAACAGCCCATACAATGGCTGCACAACACGCAGACCCAAAATCCGCGCTGCCGCAGCGTCCGCCGACGCGGTACCAGCGCCGAAGCGCAGCCGAGCGTTCGTTCGCCCTGAACGCCGTGCCGGAGCCGCCCGAAGAGCCGCCGCTTCAGACTTTGCCGCGCGACCTCCTCCGCGCCCACGTCTTCGAAGCACTGTCGCTCTGGGATTTAGGAAGACTCGGCTGCGCGGCGTCGTGGCTGGCCGAGACCGTGTTCGACGACCAGAAGGCCTGGGAGCGGCGCAACGGCCTGCTCGTCGGGGGCCTGCAGTGCATGCACGGCGGCGTCCTCGGGGCGACGCGCGCGGGCCGCGTCGCGGAGCGGTGCTGGACCGGGATCATGTCGGCGGCCATGGAGGCGCCGCGGTCCACCACAACAACACCCTACTGCGCGGCGTCCTGGGTCGCCGTCAACGTCGAGGCGCGGCGGCGCGCCGAGGCGGCGGCGGTGGCCGCGCGGCACGGCGCGCCGTGCGCGCTCCCTCCCCAAGGCGCGCGCGCGCGCGCCGCGTCCATCGACGCCGAGGCCTCTCTGGATGGATTCCTCGAGGACGCCTACGCGTTGGCCGCTTTAGCGACGCCGTCGGAGCTGACGCAGCTTATTGCCGAGGCCGGCGGCACGGCGCGGGCCGTGAGCCTCGTCGCGACGTTCCTGCGCGTCGTCGACGGCCACCAGCTGGGCCTGGGCACGGGCGTCGACGCGCTCGCGCCCGTCGCCCGGGACGCGAAGCTGCGGGAGGCGCTCCGCGCGGCGGCCGCGGCGGACAACGGCTACGACTACCGCTGCGTGGTCTGGGACCTCGGGGGCCTGCAGCTCTACCGCCTGCGCGACGCCGTCCGGTGGTCGGAGAGCAGCCCGCGGTGCGTCGCGAGCGGCGCCCTCTTCTTCCTCGAGCGGGACGCGTTCGTTCCGGCGCGCCACGTGATGCAGGCCGCGAACACGGGCTTCCTCGAGCAAATCCATTACCAGAACCAGCTCAAGGTCGCGGCCGCGGCGGCGGGGCGGTTCGTCGGCTTCCTCGAGGACAACTTCGGGCGGACGCTGCCGGCCGGCGTGCGGAAGCCGGTGTTCCAGGTGCGGGTAACGACATAGTTTTCCACATACTTACGCACTCCCCGACGGCGTCTCGCGGGTGGTGAGCGCGTCTCTCAACTTTCGAAGGGAGTCCTCAACCCCCGTTGTGAACGGGTGCGCGCCACCAAGTACGCGTCGCGCGATACGTTCAACGTCCTCGAACGTCGTCACGGCCTCGCGTAGTTCGGGGAGCGTGGCGGCGGCGTTGCAGCAGAGCGACTGCGCGTAATTACACCTCAAATGAAGCGTGATCTGATTACTCTCTCCGAGAACGCGCCGCGCCGCGGGTATCGATTTGCGCAATAGCTTCTTGGCTTGTTGGAAGCGCTTGAGTCCAATAAGGGATGACACGTAGTTGCTGGCCGCTTGGAGGGTTCTACCATGTTCTTTGCCATGGAGTTTCAAGGTTCTAGAGTATACCTCTTGCCGCAGGGACAGGGCCTCTTCGGATCGGTCGAGCGATTGATACGTTTTTGCAAGATTGGATTTAACAGTGAGCATGTGATTCGCGTTCTCTGATGTGCCAACGCGCCGCCCCGTAGCCAACTCGGCCTCTTGCACGACCAATGCGTCCTCGTAGTGACCTCCGGCGGATAAGCCCTTCCCTAGTAAGCATAAAGCCAATTGCCGAGTTGGGTCCATCTCAGGCCGACCCACAAACGTCTTCCAGCAGGCCCACCCGAGGGCACACCGCACAACGCTGTGGTAACTTTGCTCGCACAAGCTACACTGGGTCCACCGATCCCACCTCGGCTGCATCGCCTCGTAGTCCAAATTGTTCTCCTCACCCTCGGCGACCAAAATCTTCGCCTGCTCCACCAGACACGACACGTGCACAACGCCTGCCGTCCCGCGGCACGAGCACCCGCGCACGAGGCCCTCCTTCGTTTTCCAATGGAGCGCCTGCGTGCAGATGAAGCACGTCTGGCCCTTCGTGTCGTCGGCGTACTTCTCGGCCGCGACCGCGACGGCCTCCTTGTATTTTTTTTCGGCGTGGTATTCTTCGGCGCCGCCGCCCTTTTTTATCATCTTGCAGAGCTTGTCATGGCCGCCTGCCTCCCAGTGTTGTTTCTGGCAGGCCGGCCCGCAGTAGCGTGTACTGCAGCGGCCGCACCTCTTTCCGCCGGTGCCAAGCTCGGTAGCGCAGACGGCGCACTGCGTGAGGATCATCTCGAGCCCAATGCGTCGTTGGAAAGGGCAGCGCGTACAGAGATTATTGAGAGGCCACACAGGGAGATGACCCTGGCGTCCCCGTCGAGCTCCGGACGTCCCTGGCTTTCGGAAGACGTCTGCCGCGGGGGCACTGAGTACAAGGGACCATCTGGAAGGCTGCGTTTTTCGGCGCTAGTGTCTCTCCATGTACGCTAGGTGACTTCATTTTTATGGCGAGCGAGGCTATTTTGCCCGTGTAAAGAGCTGCTGCGGGCCAACCAGTGGTCGCCAGCTCACGCGCGCAGCCATAAATTTAGAGTCGCGCGCCGAGACGCGGCGCCGGCGACCAGCGACGCGCAGCGAGCTCCCTCGCTAGCATCATGGCTAACCAGTACTTTTACGTGCGCACCCGGCGTCCGGCCCAAAAACGCGCGCCGGAGCGCTGTCTGAGAGATGATACGTGGACGCGCGTCGGCACAGCGGTCGGCGGCGCGCACGGCTGGGGCGCGGCGCCGCGGGAGAGCCCTCTCGGCGACGACGCGTGAGCGGTGAGAGCCCCGCACCGCCACGCCATCGAGCCGACGTCGCGCAACGTAGCACACACACACACACACACCGCTCACCCTTTCCTCACACAGAAACCCGAGAATGCCCTGAAGCGCGCGAACGAGCTCTCGGCCATCGGCAACGAGAAAGGAGCTTTACAAGTGCTCCATGACGTCCTCACGGCGAAGAAGTCGCGGACCTGGGTCAAGGTCCTCGAGTCGATCATGCTGAAGTACATCGACATTGCGGTCGATCTGAAGCTCCACCGCCACGCGAAGGACGGCTTACATCAGTACCGGAACATTTCCCAGCAGCAAGCGCCGCAATCGCTCGAAGCGATCATCCAGCACCTCCTCAAAGCAGGAGAGTCGAGGGTCGCCAAGGCCGCGAAGGAAGCGCGGTCCATGAATCTCGGCAAGGGCAAAGCTGTGGCGGACTTGGAGTGCGAGCAGACGCCGGAAGCGATCATGTTGTCGACGATGACTGATGAGGGCGACGGGGATCGTTCAGAACGAGAGGTGCTCGTTCCTTGGCTCAAATTTTTGTGGGAGACGTATAGATCGGTCCTAGACATTTTGAAGACGAACTCCAAGCTAGAGAAGGTCTACCACCAGACGGCGCAGCGAGCCTTTGAATTTTGCGTCCAGCACGAGCGCAAAACCGAGATGCGGCGGTTGTGCGAGACGTTGCGGCACCACCTGTCGAACCTGCAACGAGCCACGGCGCAAGGCAACACGAATCGCCTGCGAGGCTGGGAGGGCTGGACCCAAGAAGGTATTGAGTTACATTTAGCTACTCGCTTCGCGCAACTCGAAGCCGCGTCCGCCCAGGAGCTCTGGACCGAGGGTTTCAGAACGGTGGAGGACATCCACCAGGTCATGCGCATCTCGAAAAAACCGCCGAAGGCCAAGCTCATGGCGAAATACTACGAGCGACTCACGAAGATCTTCTGGGTGAGCGGCAACTACTTGTTCCACGCCTACGCCTGGTGGCGCCACGCCCAATTAGCTAAGGAAAGCCAGAAGCGGCCGCCGCCCGTGGAAGATCAAATCCAGATGGCCTGTTCCGTTTTACTCTCAGCCTTGGCCATCCCCGACGCGTCCGACGGCGCGCCCGACGAGCAAGGTTTAGGACAGTCGGGTGATCCCGACGACGTCGACGCCGAGAAGATGGCGCGGATGGCCACTTTGTTAGGCTTTCGGGGCCATCCGACGCGGGCGGCCTTGCTGGCGGAGATCGCGGCCGACGATGAGTTGGTTGACGTGTTCGGGCACGATTTGCCCGCCCATGTTCGGGCGTTGCACGAGGCGCTCGAGAACACCTTCGCGCCGCGCAAACTCGCGGGCACGGTGGCGCCTCTGCTGAAGGAGTTGAAAGAAGCTACTCCTAGACTCGCGCATTATGCCGAACCTCTAGCTCGCGTTGCCGTCTCGAGGGTCGTGGCCCAATTAGGCCGCGTCTACTCCGTCGTCACCCTGGACAACTTCGAGCAGCTCGTCGCTCCTTTATCTGTCCCGGCTGATGATGTTGAGAAGCTCATTGTTGGGGCCGCGGGCGGACCGGGCGGCGGCGCTTCCAGTGGAGGCGCCTTGGCGCGCGTCGACCATCGCTTAGGCGTCCTGCGCTTCCCCGAGGAGCCCCAGGCCGCGCCGGCGTCGCGCCACCTCGGCGATCTCGCTCGCTACGTCGCGGAGGCGGCCCAAGCGGCGAGGGACCACAAGCCCGAGGAGATGCGCGACCCCGAACGAGCGGCGAAGCGCGCTAGATTATTTGAGATGGCGCGCGCCGCGTCGGCGCGGGACCACGAGTCGGCGCTCGAGCGCAAGCAAGTTATTGAGAGAAGGAAGGAGGAGCAAGAGCGATTGATGGCCGAGAAGAAGGCCGCGGAAGACGCGGAAGAGCGCCGGCTCGAAGCCGAGAGGAAGAAGGAGGAGGAGGCTCGGCTCGAACGGTGCGACGCGGCGTCCTTTGACCTTTCTACGATCCTACGCCATCGACGCGACTCGTCTCCGTCATCCGAGGTCGTTCGTGACTCCGTATCCTACACAGGGAAGCGAAGCGCCGCGAGCGCGAGAAGCTCGAGAAGATGCGCGCCGAGCTCCAGGTCCAGGAGGCCAAGGAGCAGATGAAGGCCCTGGGCAAGGACGTCGGCGACGAAATTATTAACATGAAGGAGGAGGAGCGCCAGAAGCTCATCAAGGACCAGCGCGACAAGCAGCGCAAGGCCGAGCAGAACGAGGCCAAGAAGATGCTCGAACAATCCAAAAGGTTGGACTACATTACTCGCGCTTTGCGGTTGGAGGAGCTGCCGGTCCTGGAAGCGAGGTACGCGAAGCGGCTGGAAGAAGATAGAGCTAGGCATGATGCGCAGTACGTCGAGAGCGTCGAGAAGGGCAAGGTCGATCATGCTGCCGCTTTATTGGAGAAGAAGCGGTTGGCGCGGGTCCAGAGTCATAGAGAGAAGTGGGAGGCCGGTGTTTTGGCTGCGCGGAAGGCCGCCTATGTTAAGGCTCGCGCGGATGCAGAACAGCAGCACAAGGAAGAGGCCATCGCGCGCAAGGTCGCCCGCGCTCGTAGGCGCCGGGAAGATTATCTCGACGACTTGGAGCGCGCTCGAGCCGAGGACGAGGAGCGCGCCTACGAGGCGGCCGCCGACGCGTTGCGCGCCGAGGAGGAGCGCGCTTGGGAGGCTCAGCAAGCTGAACGCCGCGAGGCCGAGGAGGCGCAGCGTAGAGAGGAGGAAGAGAAGAGGGCGGCCGAAATCGCCCGGCACCGCGCGGAAGCGGAACGCCTGCGCGCCGAACGCGCGGCCGAGGCCGAGGCGGCCGACGCACAAGAGCGCGAGAGGCGCCAGGCGGCGGACGGTCCCAGCGACTGGCGCCGCGGCGGCGCGCGCCCCGACGACGGTCCGCCGCCGCGCCGCGGCTTCGGTGGCGACGACGGGCCCCGGCGCGGCGGATTCGGTGACGGCGACGCGCGCCGCGGCGGCTTCGGCGACGCGCGCCGCGGTGGCGGCTTTGGTGGTGATGAGGGTCCCAGAAGGGGCGGCTTCGGTGATGCTCGCCGGGGCGGCTTTGGAGATGATGCTCCGCCGCGTCGGGGTGGTTTCGAGGATGGACCTCCTCGCAGAGGCTTTGATTCGGGAGCTCCGCCGCGCCGCGGCGGCTTCGAAGATGGGCCTCCTCAGCGGTCGCGCTTTGAGGATGACGGGCGCCCTCCGCCGCGGCGCGGTGAGGCCTTCCAGGATGGCCCCCCTCCTAGGAGAGGCGGGTTCGAGGACGGGCGCCCGGCGCCGCGGAGATCGACGGCCGGCGGGGACGGCGAGCCCGACGGTGGCGGCATGTGGCGGAGAGGTGGCGCCGCCCCGCCGGGGCCGCCGCCCGCTCGGTCCGAGCGGCCGCGCCGCGAGTCCAAGCCTCGCGGCCGGACGGACGGCGAGGCCGACGCGAAGGACAACTGGCGCCGCGGCGGCGGCAACTAGGAGGCGGCGACGGCACTTCCACCCCTTATTCCCCCCCGTATAACTATCTCGAAACTAACAGTGGCCTGCGCCCACCCACAATTAACAGCGGCGCTTCCCATAGCAGCTATATTGATAACAAACAGTCCCAACATGCTACCATTAGACGCTCTCCGACGGCGGCGATGAGGACGGCGTCTCGCGGGCGCTGAGAGTGGCTCGTGCGCCTCCAAGCGCCTGCTCAATCGCCACTACGATCGGGTGCGCGCCGCCGAGCAGGCGCTGCGCGGTCCTTTTCGTCTCAGCGAGCGACGTCGCGGCCTCGCGGAGATCGTCGAGCGTGGCGCCGGAGTCCAGGGAGAGCGCCACCGCGTAAACCGTCCTCATCCTGAGCGTGTGATCATGACCCGCACCGAGAACACGTCGGGCCACGGGGGTCGTTTTGCGCATCAGTGACTTGGCTTCTTCGAAATGCTGTAGTTGAACAAGGGACGACGCGTAGTTGAGGGCTACTACGAGGGTCTGTCTATGTTCCTCGCCGTTGAGCTTCAAACGTCCGTAGTATATATCTCGCTCCATGCTTAGGGCCTTCTCAAGGCGTCCAAGCGCAGCATACGTGTTCGCAAGATTGCTCTGCACGGCGAGAATGTCTTCTGCTGATGCGCCGCTGCGCTGATACGTAGACAACTGGGCCGCTCTCACGGACAACGCGTCCTCATAGTGTCCTGCAGTGTATAAACCGTTCCCAAGCAGGTTCATCGCCATACGCAGGACCTCATCCGTCTCAGGCCGCCCCACGTACGTCTTCCAGCATGCCCACCCAAGCGCACCGGACACGACGCCGTGGTACCGTTGCTCGCACAGGCCGCACGTGGACCATCGCGCCCACCTCTCATTCAACACCTTGAAGCCCAAATTGTTTTCCTCGGCCTCCGCGACCAAAATCTTCGCCTGTTCCGCCAAGCACGACACATGCGCGAAGCCCGCCGTCCCGCGGCACGCGCACCCGCGCACAAGGCCCTCCTTCGTCTTCCAATGAAGGGACTGCGTGCAGATGTAGCACGTCTGGCCCTTCGTGTCGTCCGCGCATTTCTCGACCGCGACCGCGACGGCCTCCTTGTATTTTTTGTCGGCGTGGTATTGTTCCGCGTTGCCGCCGCGGTGTATTTTCTTACACATCTGCTTGTGGCCGCGGCGCCAGTGGTCCATCTGGCAAGTTTTGTTACAATATCTTGTATGGCACCTTACACATCGCGGCGCGGTGTGGGCCAGTGGGGCGGCGCAGGCGGCGCAGTTTGTGAGGATCATTTTGCGTTGGCGTGAGTTTCGTGGGCCAACTAAGAGTTGGCGAAAAAGTTGATAAAGCTAGCGGTCCGTAAACACACTAGCCAGCTCCTCGACTGAATCGAGCTCCTTTACTCAATTGCAGTGCAATCTCATCGGGTGCCGCTTGTACGGTGCCCGAGCTGTGCTGACTTTTTAAAAGTATTTGAATAGCTAAGAGGGGAGACGTGTATGACCGCCGCCGCGGCACCTACGAACACGGCGGCGGCCCCCCCGTCACCGCATCTTGCGGAGCGCGCAGCCGTGCTCACGCCCGCGACCGCGCGGCGGGCCCGCTCGGCGAACTCGCCAGATGCCCTGCCGCTGACACAGCTCTCGGACAGCTCGCCGGCCCGGCAGCGCGACTCGCCCAAGCTCCCGCAGCAGCCGAACAAGCCTTTGATAGACCCGGCGTCGGGCTACGTGCCCGAGATCGACGCCCCCCCGTCGGTGGCCGTCTGCTCCGGCCACCGCTGCGTGCGCGGCCGCAGCGGCCCCTGGTGCTTCTGCCAGCGCGGCCCGTCGCCGTCGCCCTCGCCGAAAAAGAAGGACGGCGACGGCGAGCCGCGGTCGCCCGACGCGCCGAAGCGCGACCCCGTCGTCTACGAGGGCGAGCCCGACGGTCCTTTGAAGGGCCGCACGGGCCGCGCCCTATCGAAGGTGACGCGCGACGCGCTGACGGAGCGCATCTACAAGCGCAACGCCACGGACGAGCGCGAGGCCTTCGCGTCGCTGGCCGGCGGCCGCTACATGTGCGCGCGCCTCGACAAGCGCTGCTGGCTGGAAGTCGAGGACAAGCGCCACCGCTACGCGAAGAATTTGAGGCGGTACCACTACGAGTGGGTGCGCTTAGAAAGACCAAAGGGCGACTTCTTCGCGTGGCTCGACAGCCACAAGGAGCCCTTGCAGACCTGCACGCGCGAGAAGCTCGAGTCGGAAGTGGTCCGGTACTGCTCCCAGGACCAAGCCCGGAAGTATATGTTGAGGTGCGTCGGTGGGTTAGTTTTTCACTTAAAAACGGACGACCACCACCACGCGCGCGACCTGTCACGCGATAGAAGGGGCCACCGGGAGCGGCACCGCTCTCCACAAAGACGTTCTAGAGAAGAGAAGCCCCGTCATAGGAGCCCACCTAGGGAACCGACCCAAGCTCAAAAGAGCGCGCCGGACGGCATGGCGCCACTCACAACAGGTCCCAAGGGCTGGATTTTTGTACTGCACGACGGCGGGTTCTACGCGCGACGCAAGGGTACGGCCGCGGGCAAGGCGCGGTTCCACCATTCCTCGTTCTTTGGCGGCGAGTGCGTCGACGCTGCGGGGATTGTAGTAGCGAGAGACGGCGTCGTCCAGCGCATCCTGCCGCACTCGGGGCACTACCGGCCGCGCGAGGCGCACTTCGCCCGCTTACTGTTATACTTGAGGGACAACATGGGGTTAACCTTAGACACCATCGAGGTCGACGTGCAGCGCGTTTTAAGAATAGCAAGGCCGGAACACGCGCGCAAGATGGACACGCCGCACTTCTGGTCTGCGGCGCAGGCCTTGGCTTTTCTGACGCATAAAGCGCTCGCGAAGCTGTCGAACCTATTTCACGCCATCGAGAATAGAGGAGCATTAGATGCGTTACGGATGCGCGACGCGGCCTACGCGGCCAAGGCCGCTGCTGCTTTAGCGCGCGGCGACAACATCGCGGCGCGCGTGTCTCAAAGTGTGAGGCGCGCCAGGCGGCCGTCCGAGGACCGCACGAATGATGTCTTGGAGGCCTTCGACGAGTCGACGGGCCCCTTCTCGCCCCGAAGACCCCGCGGCAATTCCATACAATTGCCGGCCGGCGACGCGCACCTGCGGACCATCACGCCGGGGACCTTCCCGACGGAGCTGGGCGTCGAGGACGAGGCCCTGCGGCCCACGACGCCGCCGCCGCGCCTGCAAGACGCGCCACCCCTCTCGCGGTCGGCGCCGTCGAGCGCCCAGCGGCCCCACGTGCGCCCGCGGCTCTCTCCCAGAACGTTCGACGAGCCGTCGTCGCCGCCGTCGCCGCCGACGCCCACGGCGCGCGGGAGAAGTCCGTTGCCGACGTCTCCGCCGCCCGCGCCGCCCTTCCGCATGGTCGCGCCCGGCAGCCCGGCTGCGTCGCTCGCCGCGGCGCCGCCGCCGCGGCGCCGCGCGCGGTCCGCCGAGCGCCGCGACGCGCGCGACGTCGTTGGTGCTACCTCAAGGGCTAGGTACCGCCGCCGCGGCGACGCCGCGGCGCTGCTCGGCCTGCGCGAGGACCCGGCGCAGCGCCGCGCGCGGACGGCCGCCGTCGCGGCCGCCGTCGCCGCCGCGGACGACAGCGTGCTCGAGGAGGCCCGCGACGACCCCTGGTGGGAGGGCGCGTCGCCTCCTGGTTTAGCGATGCGCCGCAAGCACGACGCCGACGACGAGGCCCGGAACGACGACGGCGCCGCCGACTCGTCGTCGGATTCCGACGACGACGACGACGCCGCGAGCGACGGGGGCTCGTCGTCGGACTACTCCGGCGACGAGGCCGAGCGGCGCCCGCGGCGCTTGGGCTTCGCCGGGAGCGGCGGGTCGCTCTCGACGCTTGTCGACGACGAGGAGGCCGCGCCGCTCGTCACGGAGACGGACTCGCCGGGCGACGGCGACGACGATACGGCTTCGCCTTGAATGTTCAAGTGTAATGGTCGTTGATTCAAAACTTATTCATTCGTCCTTCTTCGCGTCGGCGATGAGGCGGTCGAGCTCCTTCGAGAACTTCGTGAAGCGGTAGGCGTACCAGCTCGCGCCGTTGTAGGAGCTCATTGTGCCGACGAAGCCGAGCACACAAAAGTGGATCCGCATCGAGCTCCGGAAGAGGACGTAGGTCGCGCAGAGCGTCAGGGCGTTGCAGACGATGCTGAAGCACTCGTAGCGGATGAAGCGCACGCGGTCGCTGCCGTCGCCGAGCTTGCCCAGGACCTTCGTGAAGATGTTGTTGCCCTTGCCCCCGCCCAAATTATAATGGAACGTTGTCGCATAGCCCTTGTCGCCCAAGTCCAGGCCCCAGACGATGAAGAAGGTCGCGTGGAGGATCGCCCATATTAAGAGAAAGATCACCGGGGGTAAAGCGTACGTCTGGAAGTCCACGGAGGCATCGATGGGAAAGAGCTCCCGGTCGACGTCGAGCCAACGCAAACAGTAGGCCGTCATCGCCGGCTGCAGATGGATCAGCAGCGACATCATGTGGTCGGGGCTGTGCGGCACAAGCGCATTGCCCAGTAGAACAACGGCGGCCTGAAGCGGGCCCGCGGCCACGGCGAAGAAGAAGTGCGTCATCGTCGTGCGGTGCTCCGGCGGCACGAGCGCCGGGCGTATATGTAACGTGATACAGTATCCCGCGAGGAATAGATTCGAAACCCAGCAAAATTCCGTAAGAAACACGAGCCACTTGAGCCTGGCCCAGCGGTAAACCGTTACCGGATACAAGACCAGCATCTGCAGCGCGTTCCAGGCCGGGAACTCGTGGGGTGCGTGCCCAAATATGTATATGGTGACGTAGGACTTGAGGAAGCCGAAGAACACTTTGTATTTGTTGAAGGGCATGGTGTGCGTGACCGTGAGAGCTTTTTCCTGTTTCGTGACGCTCCGCTTCGCCTCCTGCAGGCCGTCGAGGTAGGTCTTGCGCTCGTACTGCAGCGGGCTGCCGACGATCGACTCGTAGGCGGCGTTGACGTGCTCCATGGCTTGTCGTGGGTTGTTATTTGTGCGGTAGAAACACGCGCAGGCTCTGCACTGTTGCTGGGAGTGATAGGATTTTCGGGGCCTGTTCTACTACGGTAGGTGTTGGTTACTCCTAAGAGTTCGCACGCTGTCGCAGGCAGGCAGTGGCAAGCTTGTACTGAAACGTCGCAGCTTGACGTTTGCTTCTCCCCACGGACCTGGCTGCCCAAGTCCCTGGGAGCTGAGGATTATATTTTTTTGCTAGCGCCTCGACACACTAGGTTCCTCCGCGCCATCGACGCGACACATTATTCCCCGTATTAGTAACCCGGCCCGGGCCGCCGCACTTGCCACCGCCTGCTGCTGGCGGGGAGATTGCGGAAGCTGAGATACGCGGGGCGCCCGCGCAGTGTAGGAGATAAGCTACTTATGTACATATGCAGTCGCGCGCGCGCCGCGGGTCGACCTTGATGACCAGGGCGCGTTCGGTCGATACCTTGATGACCGGCGCGAGGGGAACATATCCCGTCGACGGGATACAGACGTGATTCGCAAGGGCATCTGAATGTTGATGCATCTGCGAGCTGCGAGAAACAAAAATTTCGAAACGGGGCGCGGCGCGGGCCGGCGCACGCCTCCGGAGCGATAGGGAAAGTTGCTTTGCTTAGAGCTAGCCGCGGAGCCGACGCGGGTCCGCGCGACTGAAGCCCCCGACCCTCACACGCCGTCGCCCCGAGTGTTCGTTAATGGTCTTATTTCACTTCTACTAGACTCGGGAAAGGATCTAGGAGGAGGACAGGCAATGGGAAGGGGCGTGGAGGGAGGGAAGGGGTCCAAACTACGCGACGGCCCGCAGCGGGGACCGCAACTCTGGTAGAGGCGCGGGTGGCGGCTCGACGAAGACGCCCGCGAGGCTGCGCTGCGCCCGCGGCGACGGGCACTTGCCGATCGTCTTCTGAGTGTCGAGCGGAGGCGGCGCAATCAAAGGCGCGAGGAAGTTCGGCGAGCGGTGCGCCCGCCGCGAGACCTCCGTGAGATTTCCATCAACCTCGCGCCGGAACACGACGAGCTCGTTCGTGTCCTGGTTGCCCACGACGATATGCGAGTCCAACACAGCAAAGTTCCGCGGGCACGCGCCGCCCGTCTCGACCACGTGCGCCCGGCGCAATTGGGGCCTTTCACCATCAAAGGTCACGGCGAAGACCGCGAGGCTGTCGTGGCCTCTATTACCGACAAACAGCCACGATCCGGTGGCATCCAAACGAATCTCGGAGGAATGGCTCTTGGCCTTCCATATACCGTTGACGCAGTGGTGCGCGTTATCGTAGCCGTCCGGGAGCGTCGAGACGCACTGCGTTAATTTGAGGCAGGCCCGCGGGTCCGTCGTTTCCAACATACCCGCGGGCGCGGCGTCGTCATAAACGAACGCCGACACCGTCGACGAGAGCTCCTGGACGACGAAGGCGGCTTTACGGGTTGGGTGGAAGACGACGTGGCGCGGACCCTTGCCCCGTTCGAGGCGCGTGGCGCCCTGGCACGTCAGGCGGCCCACCGCGTCGTCAAACCCATAATGGTAGACGGCGTCTTCTCCCAGATCCACCACAAAATGCGTCTGCTGGGCGTAGGGCTCCGTGACGACGCAGTGCGCGTGCGGCCAGCGCTGGCGGTACTTCCAGTGCTCCTCGCGCGACGGCTTGTGCGTCGCGCAGTAGCTGGACGGCTCGGCGCATCTTTGTGAAACCTCCTTGCCGTCGACGTCCCGCAGCGCCGCTTGCGGCGGTAATGCGTGGTGGTCGGCGGCCTTCTCGCCCAGCGCGGCGCCGCTCACGGGCAGCACGGCCACGGACGCCTCCCAGTAGTTCGTTAGTCTTAACCACTTCTTGGAAGCATCGAGGGCCAGGTAGCAGGTCGACTTGCCGCGGGCCGACGCGCGGTCCACGACGTTCAGCTTGATGTCCTCGCCGTCCCTGCTTAAGCGCAGCGAGAGCACCTCGCCGTCGTCGTCAATACGTTCGGTCGACGCGTACAGCGTCGTCGGGTCGTCCGGGTGCTGGAGCAAGAAGGCGGGGTTCGGGCCCACTTCCAGCGCCCCGGCCGGCTTGAGGGTTCCTGTTGTGGGGTCGAGCCAGTAAAGCGAGACGCCCGCGTCGTTCTCGGTGCCTTTGGGCGTGTGCGCGAGGATGCTGGTGTCTGTGTAGTTCGAGACTGCTATGAGTGTGGCCATTTTTTGTTATGTAGCGCTCGTAATAGGGCGGTTCTGTTCTTTTGTTCTTCGCGCTTTGGCAGCGTTAGCTCTCCGACGGCAACTTTATTCGTGGCGTAGGTGGTCGTCGTCAGGTACCAGGGTAGAAGACACTTTCCTCGCGCGACGACAGCTTTCCTATGTCTCTTGGCGCGCGTTTTTGGCAGCTTTTAAGCAGAGCTAAAAATCAGCTCCCCGGCAAGCCGCCGCGTCAGACATCCCCATTTTTGCTCTGCGACTCTGTTCCAGCACCCACAAGGCGCCCTGAGAACGATGGTGCCCGGCGGAGGCGGTTTCGCCGAAGGCCAAAAACCCGTCACCCAGCCTCGGCTTTGCTTGTGTCGCCCGTCGTGCGTAACCGGACGAACGGCGCGACCTATGCGTTGAATCGTTGCACAGCTCTGCGCTGTCTGCATACCGCTGCGAATTTCTAGCGCCGCGAGAGCGCCAGACAGAACCTAGACCACAGGCCGCACAAGGAGACAAGCGCCTGCAAAAGAGATGCCACCCTCAAACAAGCCAGTCCTCATAACCGGCGCGGCAACGCCACTAGGCCACGAAGTCTGCCGCACGCTCCTCGCGGCCGGACGGGAGGTCGTCGCCCTGATCGACGAAACCGACACCGAGAGCCTCACCGCCGTCGAGCTCGAGGCCGAAGGCGCGCGCTACGCGTTGGCCGTCGGGCACGGCCGCGCGGCGGTCGTCGGCCGCGCCAATGATGCTGATGCGCAGTTCGCGTACGATCCGTCGATGTCGGCGCGCCACTGCCGCGTCGAGCACGACGGGAGGGCCGTCATCGTCCGGGATCTCGAGTCCATGAATGGCACACTCGTCGACGGCGCCGCGGCGCCGCGGGCGCTGCGCGTCGGCTCGGTCATCGAAGCCGGCGACACGGACCTCCGCGTTGTAGCCATCGGACCGGCGCGCGACCGCGCCGCCCTCTCTCTGAAGCGCCGCGGCGCCATCATAGTTACGGATCTGGCCGCCGCGCGCGGCTGCGCGGCCGCCGTCGACTGCGCGCCGCCGCTCGAAACGCCGGCTGCGGAACGACAACGCACCCTCGCCGTCCGCGCGGCCGTCGGCGGCGGACCAATCGCCGCGGTCTCCTCATCCGCCGTCTACGACGGCGCGCGCGCATGCCACGGTCGTCGGCCTTTGATAGAGACGGACTTCCTGCCGCGCGAGGCCACGCCGGCGACGCCGTGGGCGGCACGCGAGCATGCGCTCTCGGACGGCCGCGCGGTTGTGGTGCGCCTCTTCGACGTGTTCGGTGGAGATCTCAACTGCGGCGCGGCGCCAGCCGGCGCCGCTGCGTCGCTGGTGCGCGCGCTCGCGCGCGGCCTGCCCGGTGGCGCCGCGACCTACGAGGGCGATGCGTCGCACGTGTCTGAGGCGGCGACGTGGCTCTGCGCGGCGCTCGACGCGGCCGAGACAGGTGACCGCTTCGTCGTCTGCAACGGCGGCCGCGGCGCGACGACGCGCGGCTCGGAACTCGAGGCCGCCCATTTTTCACGCGGCGCGCCACCCTCCTCGCCTCCGGCCGCGTCGCGCTGCGCCGACGTCTCCAAGCTGCGCGAGCTGCTCGGCGTCGCCGGCGGCGGCCTCTCGGTGGCGCGCGGCGTGGCGCTCTGTGTCGCCGAGGAAGCGGCGGCTCGAGGCTGCGTGTCGGCGGCGGTGCCGCCGAGCCTCCCGCGCGCTCTCCTGCGCGCTCGTCGACGGGTGCGGCGCGGCCTCGCGATCGCCGAACAGGGGCCGACGCGGCGGGCGGCGCACAGCGGCCGCGCGATCCTTCCGGCGCTGCCCGCCGACGCCCTCACCGCGGTCCTTGCCTTCGTCGACGGTGCCGACCTCGCGCGCCTCCGGAGCGCGACCAAGGGCTTGATCGCCGGCGCCGACGCCGCCGCGGTCGCCTTGTGCCGCGCCAAGGGCTATTCGCGACCGGATTGGGCGGCGCCCGGCGCGCCACGTTTGCTGGCCGCTGCCGGAGCGTGGCGTCACCCGGTCACCGTGTCGCGCGGCCGCGACCCGTTCGCGCCGCGCGTCCAGCACGCGACGGCCACAGTCGGCGGCCGCGTATACTGCTACGGCGGATTGGGCGACGACGGCCGCCCGACCGACGCGCTCGACGTCCTCGAGCTGTCCGCGGACAGGACCGTCGCACGCTGGCTGCCGTTTGCGACGACGGGCGACAAGCCGGACGCCGCCGAGAACGCGCGGATGACTGCGGTGGAGCTGCTGGACGGCCGCCAGTACCTCGTCGTTTTGGGCGACGCCTGTTGCCACGTCCTCGATCTGTTGTCGCGACACTGGAACGGGTACCAGTGGCCGCTGTTTGGAAGCGCGCATTTTGCCACTATGAATATCAGCGGCCGGCCGCACGTCGTCTCCATCAATAATAGCTACGAAGCCTTTTGGGTGATCGACGCTGAAAAGCTGGTCAGCGGTGACTCTACGGCGTGGGCGCTAGCGAAAGTGCGGGATGGTGTGCCCTTCAGCCCGCGAGAAGGCGCTGCCGCCGCCGTCGTCGGCGGGTCCACGCTCGTGATCACCGGCGGGCGGACGCGGCTTTTCGCGGGAGAGATAGATGAGACGCTCTTTCTGAATATGGCGGAGTCCTTCACGCTCTTCTATGATACATTCCTAGAGAAATACGTCGTAGACAACGAGCGGTGGAGTAACCCCAACGGCCGCAATGACGTCCGGCGCTCCCACCACGCCGCCGTCGCGCTCGCGGACGGCTCCATCCTCGTCATAGGGGGCATCGAAAATGGCCAAGGCGTCACCGACGCCCAGATCATCCGCGAGGGCCAAGATGTCGTGCCCTTCGACGCGCTCGGCGAGCCGGGGCATCGCGTCGCCGCCTCGGTGGCACGCGTCGGCGACGCCGTCGTCGTTGTCGGCGGCCAGGGCGCGCTCGAGCGCCGCGGCGACGTCGACGTGCTCGTGCTGCCGGAGAGGAAGGAGATCATCGCACCGATGGCGGGTAGCGGGGTCTTGTCCGTTGTAGCGCAGCTACAGCTCGAAGTGGGTGCTTGAATCGAATGCCTCCCCCCTTGTTTGTCCTCATGTAACAACAACTGTACTACTTAGAGTTCGGACCGGTCGCGCCGACCGAGGCGCAGCAGCACGTCGGTCCAGTGGTCCACCGCTCTCGTAGACCGCCACATCTTGTGGAGGTTCGCGGCAATTTTAGCTTTGATAGAATCCCGCAGATCATCATCACGTCCAATCAACGCCGCGAGGCGCGCGTAGTCGGCCTCGTCTGTTGCTATGGCCTCCTTTATACCTAAGATCTGATAAAAGGCGAGCGTCCACCTACCACCCAAATATTTCGCCGGCAGAGTAACCACAACGGCGCCCATCTCGAAGGCTTCCCTCGTAGTAGTACAACCCCCCGCATAATACGAATCTAGCACAACGTCCGCCTCGCGGTACAAGGCTAGTAGTTCATGGTGCGGCAGCGGATCCAGGAAGACGACCCTATCAGAATCCAGGCCCCAGTCCCGATCCGCTCCGGCGTGCAATATGATGACACCCTCGGGGTCCGCGTCCAGTACTTTCCGCAGCATATCGCCAAATCGCGCGTGCAGCTTGAAGGGTTTTTGCATACACACGTACCATCTTCTACCAGTGATCGAGGGAAACAGCGCCTCCCGCGAACCGTTTGGTACTTTATGATGAGTTACCGTAGACATACCATTAATAAGGACGGGGTCGTGGTACTGGTGCATATCGGACGAAGGTAGCAGTACTAACTCCTCCGTGTAATGGTCAGCAGACGACTCAACCTCGGCAGCAGCCCAGGACACGTAGTAGTCTATCGTCTGTATACCGGACGTCACGGGGTGGCCGTGGCTCGTGACTTGTACGGGTGCCAGCCGCGACATGGCCAGTCGGTGCGCCATCGTCGACATCGTGAGATCCAGATAAAGTATGAGATCTAACTCCATCGCTACAATTTTGGTTCTGGTAGTAGCGAGCCACGTCGGCACACCATCCACTAAAGTTTTCTCATTATAGACCTCTTCGATACGTGCCGTCGCGGCCCACGTCTTACACGCCGGCGAGACGGGCAGACCTTGTTCACTCAGATAAATTAAGTAGAGAGCGAATTTATCTGAAGGTAGTCGTGCCAGTGTCCCGCCAAAGTCGCGCATGACGCTGTTGGAGACATGCAGAAACGCGGACACGACGCCGACTCTGAGAATTTTACGAGGTGGCTCCCTTTTATAATTCGTATACTTGAGTTGGGGCCAAGCTTTCACCGCGAGCTCGTAGTGGTCGCGTGCACTTGCGCGCCAGTCCGCCTCATACAAAGTTTCGAGGTAGAAGGACGATAACAAACAGTAGACATAGTGGTCGTTCGCCGGGTCCTGGACGCCTCTTAGATCAAGATCTCTCCGCAGCAATGAATGAGTCAAAGCCCGGCCGTCCTTCAGCCAGGCCTCGGCCGCTTGAGGAGTCGAGGCGTGGGCCGCGAGCGCGTTCCGCAGCGTCGCCTTTTGCAATGCGGCGCAGTCGCCCGGCAGGCGCGACGTCGCCGCCAAATCGATGAAGCGCCTTGCACTTTCGTACTCGCCCCTTTCATGATACCATCGCCCCGTCCACATGGCCAACATGCGGCCCTGGGCCTCGTCCATGGAGTAGGGCCGCGGCGTCGCCCAGTCCGCGAGCGCGCGCTCGAAGTAGCTGATGCCTTTCCGCTGCTGCGCTTCATTTGGATTGCCCAAGAGTCGAATGCCGGCCTGCGCGAGCGCGTCGCGGCTCGTGATACTACTATCGAGGTGCGGCTCGTCTTCATTATTGCCGAGGCCGGCGGCGAGCACTATTAAGGTCAGTAGCGCGAGGCGAGGCATGGTGCGTCACGCCGACGGCGTTTTGCCTAGCGTTTCCCAATGACCCACTTGCTAATGCAGATGCTACGGGCCGTAAACTCAGCGAAACTGCTGCGGAGCTGGTCGGAGACAGCTGTAGGCTAGCTTTGCAGGCTGCGAGAGATCCCTGCTTGCAGCAGCACCTGCACACTCCAACGCCAAAGTCGGGCTAAAAAAAAAACTGAAGCTAGCGGCCAGTAAGACACTAGCAGCAACCGGTCGAGCTTGTAGAACCACTGGTCGGAGCCCGAGCCGGCTTCGGTCATCTCCTTGACACGAATTTTGATGCTTCAAGGCCCGCGCGGACGCTTTTCTGGGAAGCGCGCTGTTTGCCCCGCCGCACACACGAGTCCTAGGATCGCAATGGAACCAAAAGCTACGAGGCACAGGGAGACGAACTTACTATATTGAACGAGGCGCGCGCACGGGCGCCCGGAGCGGCTTCGAATGCCCACCCCACGCCGCCGCCAAATCGCGGTCCAAAGCCGCGGCCAGCTCCGCGTCGCCGTAGTAGCGCGGCGGCGGCGCCGTGTCGTTGTCGATCGGTGCGGAGGCGGCCTCCGCGTCCAGCCGCGCGTACTCCGCGTCGAGCTGTCTTTGCAAATCCTCCCTCAAAGCGCCCTGTGCTTCTTCCAGTCGTCGGTTGTCGTCGGCACAGCTCCGGTCGCCGGGCTCACATTTAGGTGGCACAAATCGACTCTCCTCGTAGGAACAAAGACCGTCTTCCGGGCAGACGCCGCTCCGCTTCCGTCGCGCCGCTTGCCGCGCCTTCCTTTCCGCGTTCTTCCGCTGCGTCATGGAGGGCTGCGCCGGCTCGCCCTCCAGGCCTTTCAATCGCCTAGCGGTCGCCACCTTCTCGACGAACTGGTCCTGGAGGCTGCCGGGGCCGTCGTCGGGCTGGACGCATTCGATGGCATTCCCCTGCTCGTCGACGCAGGCCTGGGTCTGGGGCTTGTTCTTCGGATTGAGAGCTAACGGATTGAGAGCTAAGCCGAGGCAGAGGAGCAGCCTGACGGGGCTGCCCATGGTTCGTCGCTCTCGCATCGTTCAGTCGACGTCTGAAATAATTTTGAACATACCCGCACGCCCACTGGGGGTTCCGTCGCGGCGACGGAGGCCTTCTCCACGCGGGCGAGGGGTGCTCGGACGGGTTTCTGGGGACCGCGTTTAAAAATGAAAAAAACGGGGTCCGAGATGGTGGCTGCCATGCTGGCTTTCAGGCCTTCTTTCCAGCACACGCTGCCGAATGTGTGAGCGTTAGCAAGTGAAAACAGTACGGGGATTCCCCAAGAAGGGCTGCGTCACGCGGCGCGCCGAGATGATGCCTGCTGACGCTAAGAGCATCACACAGGAGCTGAACAAAATCTGTGAGGCGTGGGCCGTTGCAGAAGGCCGCGCGGGCAGCAATCTAGCACAATATGGGGGCCCAAGCGCTGACTACCTGAGGCATCTCGAGATCTACGCAACGGTCCAGAGGACGCTTATGAGGGCCGCCGTCGGTATGGGGGAAGACAAAGCTTTGCGACGCGTGCGGCGGAGAATATGACCGGACTTTGTTCTCGAAGAAACAATGGCAAGCGACGGGGCAACGCCGCTGCGGCGACTGCGTCAGTCAAGGGCGGCCGGCGAGATTTACGGATGCGTATCGCCCGCGGGTGCCGGGCCACTCGCAGCTTGACTTTATGCTTGGCCAGGGGAAACTCATCGAGCGTGCCATCCGGGTTGCCGCGCAGGAAACGGGCATGGAGGGCACGGAGGTGGAAAAAGTCGTCGAGGAAACGACCCAGCTTGCAAGGCAGCAGAAAGAAACGTTTATAAGGCAAATGAGGCTCTACTACTATAAGCAAATCCTTTTGGAAGACATTACGAGCGCTGGTGTACCAGATCTGGAACGATTGATCATGAGGCGTGCCATCTATTTTTTGACGGAAGATCTGTTCATGGGAATTTCCAGCAAAGTTCGAAGAGCGATGTCGAAGGGGAAGGCTAAACTGAGGAAGGTATGCAAAGAGGTTTTCCTTAGCGTTGACCGTAATGTTGAGATCACACACCCCAAAGACGACGAAGAGGCCACCGTAGCTTCGAGGTCAACGGAAGAGCCAGAACCGCCACGGGACAACCGCGCCGACGAGGCCGACTTCGTGCCGAGCGTCTGGCGCCTTGTGGTCGACCTCGTTCCAATGTTGGACAAGAATCAAGACGCCAGCCGCACCTTAGGACGGGCGCAGTTCCTCCTGTCGCGTCCAAATTACCCAGGGCGGATCGAACAAGTCCAGAGGTGCTTCGATGCCATGTTTGTGTGTGACATCAACTTTGCGGAAAAATTCAACCGTTGCGTCGAGCGCCAGCGAGACGAATTCAGGCAACAGGCCACGGAGTCACAGCGGTACAAGCCGACCGATCTGGGGCTACCGCTGCGGCGACGATGCGACAACTGCGGAGTCGACAACGCCCTGGCTGAGTGGCGATACCCCTATTGCAACTCGTGCAACGTCTATTGGTTGTCTCCCAATTTCCGCAAGATGGACCGTCCCAATGGTTGTTGCCCTATCTGCTTGCTCCCTCCCAAATCAGCAGAATTCTCATATACACTGCGATGCGGCCACACGCTACACTGGAAGTGCCTGGAGTACGCAAAGTCCGTCAGAGCGGAGTGTCCAGGAGAAAAAATTCTCAGCGTCTGTCCGGTCTGCAGGGACCCCATCACCGACGACCTGGAAAAGGTCGTTTTCGTCGAGGACGTGTGGCCGGAGCATATGGGGTTGTGGCCGGGCGCCCCAGACCCGCACGACGTGGCCTTTGTCGCCGAGCGCGCGGCCAAAGGCGCCTATTTGGCCGCTAAGGCCGCCGTGAGATACGCAAGAAAAAAGGTCTCTGACGCCATCGCGATGGGGGTGTGGGAAGACATATGGCGCGGGCGCGAGGCTGACACTGACAGTCTCGGCGCTTAGTTGTTGTAATGTGAACCGTAGTACTTATCATCACAACACATAGCGAGCGAGGGTCAGTAGTCCGACCCGTCCTCGTCGTCCGACGCGGCGGCGGCGCGCGCCCCGAGCCGGTGGTGGTTCTTCGCCACCCACCGCCGGTACTCCTCCGTCTCGACCAAGCCCGCCAATGCTTCAGCAGTGGCGTCGGCGGCCTGCTCCTTGTACTCCTCCTCCGTCAGGTAGCGGTGGCCCTCCAGGAAGTTGCGCGCGGGCCGCGGCGACGGCTTGACCTCCGGAGTAGACGGCATTCTAGACGCGACGAGCGTCACGACCGCGCCAAACGACGAACCGCCCAGGATCTGCGCCACCCCAAATCCGACGGCAAATAACAAACCGACGGCTACCGACCGCGTCGCGTGGAAGGCGATGAACAAAGCAGTCAGCCTCACGGCGCACCGCACCGCGTCGAAGAAGACGTCCGTCGACCGCGCGGCCCGCGTCCCGAAGACGGAGAAGGCCATCGTGACGCAGGCGTAGGTCGCGATCAATCGCGGGTAGCTCGTCACCAGCGACCAGACGACGCGCCGCGCATGCCTCATGACCGCCGCGGAGTAGCCCAAGAAAGAAAGAGCTACCGCGGTCCGCCTTTTCGTAGGCGACGAGATCATAACGCAGAGAATGCTACAGACGAGCACAACCACACCAAACAGGAGCCCGAAGGACACGCCGACACCGTAATGGAGGAAAGCCGACTCGCCGATGGTGGGCGCCGTCTGGTGTAACAATATGGACGCGACGAGGGCGGCCACCCTTAAATCGCGTCGTTTTGTAGACGTGGCGAAGGACACGGACGCGCTGCCTATTGAACCGGGAAGCACCTGCGGCTTCACCGCCACGCGGACACAAGCCTCGCCGAAGGGCGACAATCGTAAAATACATGTTGTCGCGTCGTCCCAAGGTGCGGGGCAGCCCAGCAGCGGGTCCTCGTACTTGCCGCTGCCCAGTTCTCCCGTGAGAAGCACATTCCCGAGCGCGTGGAAGGCGCCGACCAAGGACGAATCAAAAGACCGGTGCTGGACCCGCAACCTTTTCAGGTGCGGGCCGCTCACCGTCGCCGTCCGGGCGTCGAAGGCGCGCCAGACCTCGTACCAGCGCGCGCCGGCGTCGCAGCTCTCGAACGGCGGGCTGCCGCACGTCGCCGTGCCTCCATCTGTATTTGCTGAGGGGCACACGGGGAATGCTCTATCGTAGGTGGCGTCGAGGTCGTCCGCGGCGGCGCAGCGCGCGGCGACGGCGAGGAGTAACGCCACGCGGCGGACCATTATCTCTTTGTTTTTGCGCGCACAGATGCCTCGGCGTCCTGCCGCGCGGATCGCCGTTCAAAATGCGGGTGCTTGTGTGGCGCGCACAGATGCGGCGGCCAGCGGATGCGGCCGCAGTCGGTCGCAGCGGTGCCCGAGGGTGCCAAAAATGCTCGCGCTTCGGCGCAAGCGACCGCGCGCGCTTGGTTTTTGTCCTCTGGCGCCGGGCGTCCTAGTATGGCTGTACGCTAGCTTTGCGTATGGCAAAAGGAGCCGGTGAGTCCTCCTGCAGAGTAGAAGCCGCGAGGCAGCGGTTATAATTAGCCGCGAACGTGCGCGCAAGGTAACAGCAGTCGTAGCTATATTCACGGCTGTAAGAACTGCGAGCTTTGCGCATACTGCCAGGATCGGGCCTATAGCTGCCGCATAGATCGGCACGCGTCAATAAAGACAACATAAACACTATGAGCGTCTCTGTGGACGACACCGGCAAACAACTGCCAGAGAACGACGCCGAGACCCGTGCGACCGACGCCGTCCGCGAACTCAAACGAGGCGCGAGCTGCAAAGACGTCCTCGCGACGCTCTGGCCGTCCGACGCCGTCGACGAGGCGTCGCTCGAGGCCTTCGCACGGATTTTGAGAAACGACGCGATCCTCTCCCGCTGCCCGCCGAAGCCGTCCTACCTGCGCCAGGTCCTCGCCAAGGCCGTGAGCCAGGCGACGGACGCGGGCTATTCCGACGACGCGCTGTGCGAGGAGCTCGCGCAGGCCGTGGTCCGCGACGACGACACCGAAGACGCCGCGAGCCACGTCGCATTAGGAAAAGTGGTCATGCGGACGGTCGACCGCGCGAACGAGGTGGGATTGAGATTGTGGCCGGCGGCCGAGGTGTTGGTTGAATGGGCTCTTGACACACTAAAACCTTCACGCGTCCTCGAGCTCGGCGCGGGCCTGGGACTCGTCGGCCTGGCGCTCGCGCGGCGGCCGGGCTTCCGCGTGACGCTGTCCGACGGCGACGCGCGCGTTTGCGCGAATCTGCGCTACAACGCCGCGCTCAACGACCTCGACGAGGACGTCGTGAGGCAGTTCCGCTGGGAGGAGGATTTCGGGGAGCTCTGGGCCGCGGCGGGGCCCTTTGATGTGGTTCTGGCGGCGGATTGCGTGTACGACCCGGCTTTGGCGCCGCCGTTCGCGGCGGTCGTCGACGAGGCTTTGAAAAGGGGCGCCGACGTCGTCCTGGCGAACGCGGTGCGCAACCCGGAGACTTGGCGAATTGTTGTTGAGGCGCTGGCGGCGCGGGATTTGATTTTTGAGGACCTCGCGTGCGTTCAGGTGCCGCGCCTCGTGCCGGCGCGCGCCTGGGCGGGCCACGCCGCGGCGCTCGCGGCGGGGGCGCTCCGGCTCGGGCGCGTGGTCCGAAGGGTGTAATTTCTTGTTTTGTAGACATCATAATCACAACTTATCACGAACAAATTCACTTCACCTCTCGCGGAGCGCCGACGCCCCACCGCCTCGCCAACGCCGCTACGGCTCCCAACGTACCCGGCGCCGGTTCTGCAGGAGGCGCCTCCGAGGCCCCGCCAAAGGATGCCGCCGCCGCTTTGACGAGCGCGTCGAACGTCGCCCGGTCGCAGCCCTCGCCCGCGTCGATTTCGGCCAGGACGTCGCTCGCCGCCGAGGATCCCGGCGCCAGCAGGCGCGCCACGTCCTTCGCCGTGATGAGGCCGTCGGCGTCGGCGTCCAAGGCCACGAAGGCCGCGTCGCGGTAGGTCTCGGTGCCGAAGAGGCCCGCGGCCATGGTCGCGGCGATGAACTCGGACTGCGACAGCGAGCCGTTCCGCGACAGGTCGCACCGCTTGAAGACATCTTCCAAGTCGTCGTCGACGACGCCGCCGTGTTTTAGAAGAGCGACTCGAAGATCTCGTGCACCAACCTCGCCGTCGACGTCCGTATCTAACGCCTGGAACGTGCGGCACTCCGTCTGCGCCACGTCGCGGCCCGCCGCCTCGTGGGCCTCCACGAGGATGGCGAGCCGCACGAGCGCCGGCAGCGCGGCGAAGCGCCTCATTTTATCAACGCACGCAACGTCGAACTCCGCCTCGCGCGCGACGAAGGCGTGCCGCAACGCTTGTAATGCGGTGATCCTTTGCTGCGGATCCGGACTCAACATCCTCGTTAATAAGTCATACCCTTGGGGCGGTAGAAGCGGCCGCGCCTTTTGCTGGAGACGCCGCTGGATCGCCTTCGCGTCGCACACCGCCTTCCTCGCGTCGTCCTCCGCCGTCACCTTGACGCCCCCGAAGGCCGTTACTACTTCCCCACCACATAAACCCTCGATCAGGTGCTCACCAGTAACACAGAGAAAAAACATGCAGCCCAGCGCCCAGACGTCCGCGGGCTGGCCGTAGAGGCCCTTCTTCGTCAATGTTTCGGGTGCCGTGAAGGTTAAGTTACCTGCCCTTATACCTCGACTATCAATATCCACATCTCGAGACAGGCCGAAGTCTATCAGCTTGAGCGAGCCGTCCTCGGCGTACACGAAGTTGTCCGGCTTCAAATCAGCGTGCAGCAGGCCGTGCGCGTGGCAGCATGCTACTGCTGATAGCATCTCTCGTAATGCTTGGGCCGCTTCGTCTTGCGTAAGTCGCTTCTCCTTCCGCACGCGGTCCAATAACGTGCCTCCTGATAAATACTCTTGGACCAGGAGTAGTTCATCTCTAGATGAGTCCACGAAGTACTCAAATAACTTCACCACATGAGGATGATCCAGCTCGCACAGCCGCCGCACCTCGGCCGGCACCGACGCCGGCCGCGGCGGCCGCGGCTGCCTCGTATCATCGTCGCTGATGCCGCCCCGGTTATTGTCCAAAAAAGCCTCGACCCAGTCCAATTCCTCACCTTGTTCTTCAACGCCCGTCCTTCCATCGAGCATCGCGAACGCGCGGTCCCAGGCCGCGCCCGCCTGGCCCGACGCTTTTTGGAAGGCTCGCGCCGTCGGGTGGTCCGGCCGCATGCGTTTCACGGCCCGCTGCTGCCAGGTCACGGCGTGCGTCGCGACCTTGACCGTCCCGTACCCGCCTCGACCAATGGTCCGCGTCTCGCGGTAGTTCCGCTGGAAGTCGCGCTCGTCGCCCCCAAAACGCACCAAGCGTGTCCTAGGCACCGCAAAATCCTCCTCGACGGGCTGGCGGCCGTTGTCCAGGAACAAGAGAGCGCGGTCCGCGTATTTTGGGGTTCCAATAGCCTTTGGTATGTATTGTCTACCTTCGTGTAATGCTACGATCTTTTCAAGCGCTTCATTTGCTTTATCCTTCGTCAGTCCCGCATCATCTCTAGTTCGTACGAAGTGCTCCCGCCGCAATCTCGGATTGCGCCACGGTAAATTGAGATCGTCCAGCACGAGCCAGCACCGGTCTACCTTTCTCCGTTTCAAGTAAGAGAAGATCTCGTCGACCCGATCCAGGCCGCCGCCCTCGGCCGCCGTCGGGACTAGAGTCGTGGCGCCCTCCGTGAAGGACGAGAGATTCGCGTCCACTAATGATGTAGTAGCCTCGGGGCCGTAGTCCGGCGTGACGCCGTCGATACTTAAATTGACGTCCTTCAGGCGCGCCTCGACGGCCTCGGTCGTTTCCGGTTTAAGGCGCCACGTCGACGAGAGCACTATTTTACCTTGGCGGCCGGTCTTTTTTTCTGCCTCTCGCATCAATGTGGACAGCGTCTGCACTAATTCCCTATCGGGCGCGTGTCTCGAAGCGATGGGCGCGTCCGGCGCTTGGGCGTCGCCCCTATCCCGGGTCGCGCGGTTGTTGAGCACGCCGTCGACGTCGAGGAAGATCGTGAAGACGCGTTTCTCGTCGTCGCAGCGGGCCGTCGTGAGCCATGCGGTGGCGGTAGTAGCGGCGGCGCGGGCGCTTAGTGTGGCGAAGCGATGCATCTTGATCTTGCGCCTTTTTTTTCACGATCGGTGTCCGGCGCGCGCGTTTAGCTGCAGGAGTAGTGCACCAGGCTCCCCCCTGCAGAGAGGTTACGACCTCTCTGTGCTCGCAGAAGTGTGCAGCCCGGACGATGATGTTGCGACGTCACAGGAAATGCGTCTTCCACGACGTATCAGTGTGCTTGCGCCGCACACGAGGCGATTCCGCTGTGAAAATCAGCTTGAAAACCCGAGAGCTTTTTGGGAACCCACTCGTTCCGCGACGACTCGTCTTGATACGTCTCCAAAGAGCTGCCATGTTCCGCACAGCTCGCTCGGATGCAATCGCGCCGAGCTCCAAACTCGATGACTGGGGACAGCAAGCCTGCTTGAGACGGTGCAAAAACGCTAGCATAATGATGCTCTGCCGTGCTACAAATGTTGCTCGGGCAACTGGCCGCCGGACGTTCGCGGATGGGCCCCTCTTGAAGACCATGCTCTACGACCTGCACGTATGCAGCCAGCGCACAGCAAAAGATCCATCGACCGCCCGCGCGCCCAATCGCCATTAGCGATGCTCACACGCTGCGCGACGCCGCCGCTGCGCCGATGCGCAACCGCCCGTGCACCGACGGCACCGGTTTGCACACACGCGCCGCGACGCCGTCGCCGTGCCGACGCATAAAGGACACTCACGCACGCAGGTCGAGCGCGGCGGCAAGATGGTGCCCTTCGCCGGCTACGAGCTGCCGGTCCAGTACGCGGGCGCCGGCGTGCTCAAGGAGCACACGCACTGCCGCGCGCCGGGCAAGGCGTCGGTCTTCGACGTCGGGCACATGGGCCAGATCAAGTGGACGGGCGCCGACCGTGCTGCTTTTTTGGAGAAGTGCGTCGTCGGTGATATCAAGGGGCTCGGGGCGGGCGAAGGCCGCTTATCATTATTGACCAATGAGTCGGGCGGCATCCTCGACGATACGGTCATCACGAACGCGGGCGACTACATCTACATGGTCGTCAATGGCGCCTGCAAGGTCACGGACATGGCTCATTTGGAGAAGATGATGGCGGAGAATTCGGACATGGACGTGCAGATGAACTACCTGGGCGATGATGCGACCCTGGTGGCGCTGCAGGGCGACGGCGCGAAGACCGCGCTCCAACCCTTACTGCCGGACGGCTTCGACATGGAGCGCTTCGCGTTCATGACGGGCGTCGATACGACTGTGGGAGGCATGGAGTGCCGCGTGACGCGCTGCGGCTACACGGGCGAGGACGGCTTCGAGATCGGCGTTACTCATACCAAAGACGCCGTCGCCGTCGCTGAACTCTTATTATCGAATGAGAACGTGGAGCCGTGCGGCCTGGGCGCGCGCGACTCGCTGCGGCTCGAGGCCGGCCTCTGCCTCTACGGCAACGATCTTGATGATACGGTGAACCCCGTCGAGGGCACGTTGCTCTGGACGATCGGCCCCAAGGACACGCGCCGCCGCACGGAGCAGGGCTTCCCCGGCGCGTCGAACATGCTCACGGCCGAAGGCAAACCGAAGAAGTTCGGCCGCAAGCGCGTCGGCTTCATGGGCCACACGAAGCCGGCGCGGCCGGGCGCCGACATCTACTCCGCTGATGGTACGACGAAGGTCGGCACGGTCGCCACCAGTGAGGAAATCAAACGCCGCGGCGCCGAGATGGCGAGACTCCCTGACTCACTGGTTGATTTCCGCACAGGTCACGAGCGGCACCGTCTCGCCCTGCCTGAACGCCCCCATCGCCATGGGCTACGTCGAGACGGCTCTTGGGAAGAATGGAACTGAGTTGACTGTTGACATTCGTGGCAAGAAGATTCCTACCAAGGTTGCGAAGATGCCCTTCGTCGAGCCGAACTACTGGCGCGTGCCCGAGTAGATGCTGGTCTGCTCGAGCGGTAGTTTAACTTGATGTCACATAATGTCACATATATAAAATTAGGCGCGCGCGTCGCGGCGACGGCGTGCCGGTGGCGTAGACATCCCCACGCCGTCGACCAGTCGCGGCGAGCAGCCGACGCGCGCGGTGCAGTGTCGCGCCACCAGCGCCGAGAAGAACTAGCGACCCTTCGCCCGCGCATCCAACCACAACGACGGCAGGTACACCTTCCCGTCGACGCCGTCGACCCAGGCGAAGCCCGCGTCTTTCAATTGCGCGAGGGCCGTCGTCGCCCTCAGAGTGGGGTCGCCGCCGGGCAGGCGCTTCGCTAGGTCTTCCATCGAGATGCTTCCATCAGCCGTGGCGACATCGAGCGCCACCGCGCTATCATCAGACAGCTCCGCCGGCACGCTGACCACCGCATCCCCCACAACGCGAAACCCGTCGCCCAGCACCTTGAGCTTGGACACGGCCCACTTAATATCATCTGTCGATACCTGGTCGTCGTCCAGCCGATCCAGTAGATCGTCCAGAGCGATCAGGCCGCCGTTTTCTTCGCGCGTCGCCGCACAGACGCCCACGACCTTGACCCCCAGCTCGTAGTAGAAGTCGCCCAGCCCCAACCCGCTCCAGAAGCCTTTGTTCGATCGTAACGGATCGACACCAGCGGCATAACACATCTCCGCGAAGGCGCTTCTGAATGAAGCGTCATCTTTGATTTTCTGTCGATGCTTCTCCGCGAACGTAGCTAGAGTGGCCTTGAACGTGCCCAGGACCTTCTCGACCGATTCGGCATCAACCCTGGATTCTTCTTCGGCCTTCTTCTTGAAGCGTTCCCGCTCCTGCTGTTTCCTCCGGAGACCGCCGACGCCCACGCCCCTTCTCCTATGCATACTTGCGCGTGTTGTCGTAGTCGTCTCCTGTCCGCCAGAACTCGCGCGCGAGCCAGACTTCTTCTGTTTCCACGATTTTTGTGGGTTCCAAGTCGGGCAGGACGTACTGCTCTCCTTTATCGACGCAGAACAACGTCGTGCCCTCCGGTGCTGATCCCAGCAGCTTCGTCCGCAAATCGGCGTAGGTCGCGCCGGCGTCCAACGATACTGTCTCGAGGATAGTATCACAAGGTACGCCGCGCGGCGCGTCGCGCACAACGACCTCCCTCGCTATCAAAGGAGGCGGCGGGACGTCCGCCTCGTTGCCCTCCCTCAGTACCTTCCAGGAGAGGACGGTGCGGGGGTCTTCTGCTGGAGTTTCCCCTTCACCGTACTTGAGGTCGGGGTACTGCAGCGACCGGTAGTCTTCAGTATGACCGATCGGCCGCCTAAATTCGCGCTCCTCCGCCGCGCCCCACGCCTCCAAATTGGCCGGGTCGCCGACCTTTGGGATTTCGGGGTAGACGCCGAGCGCGACTTCACCAGAGCTCAGCTCCGGCTCCGGCTCCGGCTCCGGCTGGCGACTCGCGGACGACGGGCGGCTGCGATTTGCCGACAGCGGGCGGCTGCCGCGGCTGCTGCGGGTCGCCGTGTTGCTAACTTTGGGGCGCTCTGCCGGACTTTGGTCCTGGCAGCGATCCCCGGGCGTCGTTGAGCGCTCTCCGGGCTGGGCGCTTCGAGAACTGATGCGAAGCCTTCCGCTCCGATCGCCCGGGCGCGTACGGGAGCACGCAGCCCAAAAACTACGCGTTACGCTGGACGCTGGGCGCCGGGTGAGGTATCGGTATATGTTACCTTATACCTCGGTGGTAGGGTCAGGAGCCTGGTCGTCTTGGAGCGAGTGCGTGGCACCGCGTGTCGGGTTTCTCGAAGAGTACAATATTAAAGCCGCTGCGTCGACTCGGGATTCCCCGCCACTAATGGCAGCTCGGTGCCCGCGGGGATCGTCAGGTCCATCGGTTGTGACAGAGGGCGCGCGACGACAGGCTGCCGCGCGGCGAGCGACAGCAGCGTCATGCCGTTGCCGCCGCCGCGCGTGAATAACGGCGCCGGCGCGACCGACGACGTGTCGGACGCGGCGTCGTCGACGTCCGCCATCGGTTGGGGCGGCGGCGGCGCGGCCGCGACGACGACGCGGCCGCTGTCGTCGCGCGACACGCGCGACGCCAGGATTGGATCGATAGACTTTAACACACTTTCGTGGGTCTCGCACAACCGATTCTGTGATGCCAATTCTTCCTCGAGCAATTTGACGCGGTCCCGTCTCTTTTCATACCGCCGCCTTTCTAGAATTTCCGCCTTCTTCAGTCGCTCGTGCCCCTTTTCGAGCGTCGCCTTGCGCGACGCGAGGACGTGCTGGGCGTAGAGCAAATACTGGGCCGCGAGCTGGCTCGTGCGCAAGGCTTTCATTTCGAGTTGACTCCGCTCCGACTCGTAGTCCACAAAGCCATCATCAATATCCCCCACGCACACGTCGGCCAAGAACTCCCGCAATGCGACGACGTCTCCCAACTTCTCGAGGCGCCGCACATCTGTAGAAGCGACGCGCGGCCAGTCGACGGGCGCCGTGCGCTCCTCGAAGGCGAACTTGGTCGCGGCCATGGCGTACGGAAATGGGCTGGGTGGTGCTGCTCCTGGGTGCGGCTACTGGGCAGCCTGAAAGTGCGGCGCGTGGGCCAGGCTCCTGGGCAGCCTGGAATCGCTTCCTGGGCAGCCGAGCTTGGGGCAGCGTGGTGGTAGACCGACGCGCGCGTCGGTGGCGGACTGTTCGGCAAGCCGAGGCTCGCTCTGGTGTCGTTTGGGCGGTATTTGGTCGCAAACCGACGACAACTACGACAAACCGGCTGGCAGACCCGCGGCCGTGGACGCGTGCGCGGAGCGCTCCGGGGCGACCCAACATGAGCATAGGGGTGTTTCGGCCGCGCAACGACACTTCGATTCTGACGTGATGGCGACGTGTCACCTTTCAAACGTAGCTCTGCTCTTTTGCTCAACTCAACAGGGCGCTAAAAAAATTCAGTTGTACGCCCCCGGACGGCGCGCGCGGCCAGGCCACCGCCCTCGTAGGGTCCTTGGGCCTCGACCAGAGAAGGGGCAGCCCCGGGAGGCGTCCACGATGCGCCGCGCACCGAGTTTGGCAAGTCCACCACCCGCGCTCCGCCTGCCGCGCGCGCGCGACCGCGCTGCCCCACCTACGGTCTCGTCGGCCCGCGAGCGGAGCCCGGCGCGCCTCGACACGATGGGAGAGCCCCGGGCGGCGCGGTTGGCGCGCGAGGCGGCGCGCCGCAAGAGCGCGCCCGAGACGCTGGCGGCCCTGCGCCTGCCCCAGGCGGCGCCGACCACGCTGGCGCCGGTGCGGCACCAGCCCAAGCTGCCTTCCCGTAATTTCGCGCCGAACACGCTCAGCCCCATGGCCTGCGCAGCGCCCGGCGAGCTCTTCGCCTGCTCTGCACCATCGCCGTCTTCGGTGGCGTCGCCGCCGGCAGCGCACGTCGCCGCGCAGCGGCCGTCGAGCGCGCGGCCGGGCCACCGCGGCGGCGGGCGGCGGTCGGACCGGTCGCGGTCGGACCGATCGCCGTCGGGTGGCGGCGCGCGGCCCCGGTCCGCGCCGCGCGGCGGCCGGCGGCGCAGCGACACGGACTTGATTTTTGTGGATGACGCCCGCCGGCCCTCCTGGGCCGAAGCCATGTTGGAGGCGCGACGGTCGCCGCGCGCCGTCGCGCCGCCGCCCGAGAGGGCGCCGCGCCGGCTCGGGCCGCTCGAGCCCCTCTACCCCAACCCCGCGCGGACAGCGCGGCCCTCAACCCCGGAGAAGCTCGTGCTCCGGCGCCCGCGTCAACTGGCGGCCGTCTACTAGGACGCGCCGCGGCCAATTCACAGAAGACCCCCTTGGAACCATCCCCCGGCCTTAAGCAACGAGCCATCTATGGTCTGTTTGTGGTTGCGAAAACCCGGCGCGCGCCGATCCTAAGTTTCGAGCGGCTCGAGTCGCTCGCGCGCGCGCGCGCGCGCGGCAGGGGCAGCCGATCCTGAGCTCGAACGCTCGAGCGCCACCGCGCCGGGGCTGCCCACGGGCAGCGATGGCGGGCATCTCTGAGGATCCGCAGGGGCCGGCACTGCGGCTGGTCCTGGCGGCGGCGGTCATCTTGATCGTCCTGCGGGACTCCCTGCTGGAGGACCCGAACCGCCTCCTTTGCGCGGCCGTGGCGTCCGTTCTGGTGGTCGAGTGGGTCGGCTGCGGGCGGCGCTGGTACGCCTGGCTCTGCGGCTCCGGCCTCGCGAAGTACTGCGCCGCGACCAGACGCGCGTTTCCCTGCGACCGCCGCGGCTTCGGCGACGACCACGACCGGTTGTGGGGCTGCGTGCCGGTGCCGGCCGTGCCGGTGGCGGGCATGGACGCTCTGCTCTTCTTCATCGCAGCGCCGCTATTCCTCTTCCCGCATTCGCAAGCGGCGCGCGCGCTGGCCGCGGGCGCCGCCCACGTATACGTCACGAACCTCCAGACGCACAAGACGGGCGGACAGCACGGCATCCTCGTGCTGCACGTGCTCGCGCTGCAGGCGCTGCGGTCGGAGGGTGAGGGCGCGCTGTGCCTCCTCTGCACGCGGGCCGTCGTGCTGAGCCTCTACTTCGGGGCGGCCCTGTCCAAGCTCAAGGTGAGCGGCCCGCGCTGGTGCGACGGCGGCACGCTCCAGAAGGAGCTCTTCGAGAGCACGTTCCTCGTGCCCGGCGCGCCCTGGCAGCTCCGGGCGACGCGCGCCGTGGCCCGCGACCGGGCCCTGTGCCGCGTCGCGTCGACGGCGACCGTCGCCGTCGAGTTCTTCGCGCCCCTCTTGATGCTTATGTTTCCGGGCTTCCCGTTCGAGTGGCTCTACGTGCCCGTGCACGTGGCCATCTACGTGCTCATGGGCGTCGACTTTGTTACCTGGTGGGTGCCCGTCCTGCTCCTGTTGGGCCTTTTCGCCCGCGAGCCCCCGCCCGCGTCCCTGTCGTCTAGCCCCGCGATGCCCCTCTACGCGCTCGTGCAGCTCGTGATTTCTCTCGCGAGCGCGGACCTTCGGGGCGTGAAGTGCTTCCCCTTCACGTGCTGCCCGATGTTCTGCGACCGCAAGGAGCTATTTGGAGAAGGGGGCGGCACGTGGACGCTCACCGACGCGCCGCTCCCGGGCCTGCTGACGCCCTGGTACCCGCCCTCGTACATCCAGGGCAAATTTACGGCGAGCGAGCTGCCCCGGCTCCCCTACCGCTACGCGAGCTTCTCCTTCGGCGCCGGCGACGCGCTCGCGCTGACGCGGCTCCGGCCGAAGCGCGAGCGGCCGCGCGACGGGCACGAGACGTTCGCAAATTTCGAGGTCACCGGATGCCTCCGGGACCGCCTCCGGGACGGCGCGGCCTTCGTCCGGCGCGGCGACGCGGGCTGGGCCTGGGACCGCGGCCGCATGGACGAGCTCCTGGCGCACCAGAGCGCCATCCAGGACGCGATGCGCGCCGCGTGCGCGGGCGAGGACGCCGACGCCGTGCGGCCGCCCCCGAGCAACCCCGGCGGGTAATGTTTCCAAGTTTTATTTTATGCCTCGTCGGGCCGCCGCCGCGCCCCGGACAGCAGGGGCCGCGACGGCTCCTCCGAGTCCTCGCCGGACTCCTTCCAGTTGCCGTAGATGGCCACGAGCACGGCGCACACGATGAGGCCGGCGCCGAGGGCCTGCTCCCACGTCGGCGGCTCGTCGCGCACGGTGCACTGGTACACGTACGCCCAGAAGATGTCCGTGATCTGCAATACGGAGCCGACGTGCGCGGGCAGCTCCTGCGTCGTCAGGATGAACCCGAACTGCGCAAAGACGAGGAGCACGGCCTGGCCGACGAGGCAGGCCCAGACGGTCGCGTTCAGCGGGTCCACGATGCGCCACTCGGGCAGCGCAAAGCTCAGGACGAGCGCCGCGAGCATGGTCATGGCCCCCGCGGCGAACATCACGTTGCCCAGCGGCGTCCCCCGCGTCATCCGGCCGACGGGGTACTGCAGCCCGAAGGTCAACGACGCGCTCAGCGCGCAGGTATAGCCAAGCGTCGTGATGGAGTCGGCGTCGTCGGTCGTCCCAAAAATGAACGTGGGCTGCGTCAGCGTCGTCGCGCCGGCGAGCGCAAGTAATAATGCAACCGGGAATATCAATGGTAGTCTCTCCCCGAGAAAGACGCGCGAGAAGAAGGGGCCCGTGATCGGGTAGAGCGACGTCAGGACCACGGCGTCGCCGAGCGGCAGCTGCGTCAGCGCCGTGAAGTACAACATAATATTCGCCGCGGTGATGGCACCCCGCAGCCAGGCCCAGAGCTGCTGCCTCTCGCGTGGGAAGTACTCGCGCTCGCCCCGCAGGAGGAGGATCGCGGTCAAAATTTGCAGCATGCCCCGCGCGAGCGTGAACTCGCCGACGGGCAGAGAACCGTCAGCCGAACCGATCTGCACGAGCAGCCCGGCGCTCGCGTAGGTGAAGGCGGACAGGAGGCACACCACGAGCAGGAGGGTCTGCGACGCGTCCCGCGGCGCGCAGGTCAGCACGGCGAACGTCTCCGCCAGGCGGGCGCCGTCGCACGAGCAGGCGTCCATTATTCCTTTTTTTTTTTTTTTGCCTGTGCGCCTGTGCTGCACGCGGCAGCACACGCGGGTATCCTCCAGCAGCCGGGAGCTGCCTCTTGTCCAGCTGCCTGGGCTGCCCCGCTACGTATCGCTCGCTCCCCGCTACGTATCGCTCGACTGCGTACTTGTTTTGCAAGTGTCGTTCGACCGCGCACTTGTTTTGCAAGCAATCGTACGCTGCCCTAGCGTCGAGGATCGCGAGGACATGCGAAGATTTTCCATTTCACGGGTTTTAGGAGCGGACGGACCCGTAAAATGGGCGCTGTCCGATCATGGCACTGTTCAATGGACGAATGTACTGCGTGCGGGACAGTGGCGGCCGTTCGACTCGGACTCGAGTCGAGGCCGCAGGCGACTCCGAGTCGAGCACTACCAAGACCACTGGCAGCCAGACGCCATCGACGCGCAAGACTCCGGGAATCTACTTACGTACAAAGGGACCGCCTAGTCCTCCTCCGACGGCGTGAACTTGGCCATGAGCTCCTTCTCGACGTTCGGCGGCACGAAGTCGTACGAGGCCAATTTCATCGAATAGGACGCGCGGCCCTTGGAGATGGAGCGCAGCGTCGAGACGTACTGGAACATGTTCGCGAGCGGCACGGACGCGCGGATCGTCTTCGCGTTGCCGCGCTCGCCCAGATCACCGACGAGCCCTCTTCTCGAGTTGATGTCCCCGATGACATCGCCCATGTAGTCCTCGGGCGTCGTCACGTCGACCTGCATCATGGGCTCCATCAATCGGACCTTGCCCTTGCGCAGGCCCTCGCGGCAGCAGCCGCGGCCCGCGATCTCGAACGCGAGGACGGAAGAGTCGACGTCGTGGAACGCGCCGTCGACGAGCGTCGCCTTCATGCCCAGGACGGGGTAGCCCGCCAACACGCCCGTCTTCAGGACGTCCTCGATGCCCTTCTGGACGCCCGGAATGTACTCCTTGGGCACGGCACCGCCCTTAATTTCCGAGGCGAACACAAAGTCCGCACTTTCTTCGCCATCGAGCGGCTCGAACTGGACCTTGCATCTAGCGTACTGGCCCGAACCACCCGACTGTTTCTTGTGCGTGAAGTCGACCTCGGCCGGCGCCGTGATGGCCTCGCGGTAGGACACCTGAGGAGCCCCAACATTAGCCTCGACGCCGAACTCGCGCTGCAAGCGGTCCACGATGATCTCCAAGTGCAGCTCGCCCATGCCGCTGATGATGGTCTGGGCGTTCTCCTCGTCGTACTTCGTGCGGAACGAGGGATCCTCCGCCGCCAGCCGCGCCAACGCCTCGCCCATCTTGTCCTGGTCCTTCTTGGACTTGGCTTCCACGGCCACGCTAATAACGGGCTCGGGGAAGTCCATCTTCTCGAGGATGACGGCGTTGTCCTTGTCGCAGAGCGTCTCGCCCGTGGTGGTCTGTTTCAGCCCCGCGACGGCGATGATGTCACCAGCCACCGCTGATTTAACCTCGGTTCTATCATTGGCGTGCATCTGGAGCATGCGGCCGACGCGTTCGCGCTGGCCCTTCACACTGTTGTAGACGCCGTCGCCCGCGTTGAGGATGCCCGAGTAGATGCGGCAGAACGTCAGCGTGCCCACAAACGGGTCCGTCATGATCTTGAAGGCCAGAGCCGAAAAGGGCTCCTCGTCACTCGAGATGCGCTCCATGGCCGTCTCGCCGTCCAAGCTCGTACCCTTGATCGCTTCGACGTCATCAGGGGCCGGCATGTAGTCGACGACGGCATCCAACAAGGGCTGGACGCCCTTGTTCTTGAAGGCCGTGCCCGTTAACACGGGCACGAAGGCACCGCTCAGAGTACCGGTGCGGATGCACTTCTTGAGCGTCTCGGCGTCGGGCTCCTCGCCCTCCAAGTAGGCCATGAGCGCGTCTTCGTCCTGCTCGACGGCCAACTCGATCATCTCGGCGCGGTACTCCGCCGCCTTCTCCTTGATGCTCTCGTCGATATCCGCGTCGGCGATGGGAACGCGGTCGAACTTCGCGCCCATCTCCTCGCCGGACCAGATGATGGCCTCGTTCGTCACCAGGTCGACGACGCCCTCGAAGTCCGCTTCAGGGGGCGTAGGGGTGGTGGCGATCGGCACCTGCAAGACGGCAGGCACGGCACCGAGCTGGTCCTTGATCATCTCGACGCAGTTGTAGAAGTTCGCGCCCATGCGGTCCATCTTGTTGACGAAGCACATGCGGGGCACGCCATATTTATTACCCTGGCGCCAGACGGTCTCGGACTGCGGCTCGACGCCCGCGACGCCGTCGAAGACGGCCACGGCGCCGTCGAGGACTCTTAACGAACGTTCGACTTCGAGCGTGAAGTCGACGTGGCCCGGCGTGTCAATAATATTGATCTGGTGCTCGCGCCAGTAGCACGTCGTCGCGGCGGACGTAATAGTGATGCCGCGCTCCTGCTCCTGCTCCATCCAGTCCATGGTCGCGCCGCCCTCGTGGACCTCGCCGATCTTGTAGGACTTGCCCGTGTAGTAGAGGATGCGCTCGGTCGTCGTCGTCTTGCCTGCGCGACGAGTCGGTTTCGCGTCAACTTCAATTCTATTACAGTGTATGCATTGGACGCGGGCACGGACCGGCGTCGATGTGGGCCATAATACCAATGTTGCGGTAGTTGTGCATGTCGACCTGGCGGCCCGTAGTCTCTGACACTTTGACGTCGGGCTCAGCCCTGGCGGGCGCGACCTTCACGCCTCGACGCGCGGGCGCCTGCAGGCCATAGGCCGGCGCGAGCAGCGCGAGCGCTGCGATGAGCTTGGCCATCGTGCTGTTCGTGTGCGCTCTCGCAAACACGCACTGCCTGCAATCGTGTTGGGCGTCTCGCTAGACGCAGCCAATAATCGTCCCAAAGCCTCCAAGATCGAGCCAGAGTCGTCCCGCGACCACTCCTCCGATGCACTGGTTGAGGCTTAGCGTGGGTTTCGAGACTCTAGGCTGCTCTCAAAGCCTGCGTGTTTTGCGTTTGAGGCCGCAAATATAGACATCGGCGCAGCCGATTCGGAGCAAGTGCAAGCGTAACGTGGTCCATTTCGCACATATACGGCAGCTGCAGAAGCATTGGTCTTAACGATACCACCTCGTGGAGCTAGCAGTCGAGGAAGCTGCAGGCACCACTCACAGCACCAAAAAGCGCAAGCGCTATATCTGGCCATGACGCCGCCGCCGCGCCGACTCATCGCAGCACTGCTCTTGACTACCCGTGCTCTGGCGCTGGTTCCGCACTGCAGCCAGCGTCGTCGACCGGCGCCGTCCACCCGGCACGCATCCAGCGACGACGCCGCGGACGTTAATGACGCCAACGACGCCGACGACGACGAGGCCACGCTCTTCTCCAAACGCAAGGCCGCCGAAATAAAAATACCCGTCGAGGTCTATGACACGACGCCGCCGCAGAACTTGGTGGGAGTGTACCCGCTCTCGCCCACGGTCGGCTGCGGCGACATCCTGCGCGTCGAAAAAGAAGAAATCGAGGCCTACGTCATCAAGCGCGTCGAGTCGCGGAAGCGCTGGATGGACGGGAACTTCGTGCTCGACTCGATGCGCGCCGACGCGACGGAGGTGAATAGGGCGTCGCTCGAGAAGCGGCTGCGGAGAATGATGCCCGAGTAATATGGTGTGTGTATTTTAGACTCGGTGGCGCCACGTCGATGGCGTGGAGGGGGGCGCCGTGCATTGCGGGAGAAAAGCACCGGGGTCGGTCGCGAGAGACGTCGCGCGCCGAGCAATCGCGTGCGCCCCGGCGCATGCCAGGCCCGCCGGCTGCTTAGTTCCTAGTTCGCGGGGGTCTTGCCTCGCCCACCTAGTCCGATCGCGGGCGCTTTAGCTATACAGTGCTAGCGTATCAGACACACACTAGTTTGACAACGCTGAAAGTGCCGCTGCTCAACTCCGGACGCAGCCGTGAGGCAGCCCATCGACGCAGGAATGATGCGGTAACGCACCAAACATGTTCAAGAAGAAGGTCCCCAAGCCCTCGAGACCGGACGGGGTTGCCCCCGGCAAGACTGGTGGAGATGGTGCCCCGCCCGGCCCCCCCGGCGGCATCCCGCCCCACCTGCGGCCGCAGGAAGCGAAGAAGGGCGCGCCGCCGCCCGGCGCGCCGCCGGCCAACGCCATTAAGCCCGGCCAGAAAAAGGCCAAGCCGCCCGTCGACCGGACGAGCCATCTCGAGATCTACTCGACGACGAAGAAGGCCAAGGCCGAGGCGAAAGGGAGTCCCGAGGAGGCCGCCGAGGCCAAAAGTGGGGGAAGATCCTGGTTCGGGGGCAAGAAGAAGGACAAGGGCCGGCCCCCACCCAAAGGGTTGTCGAAGCCGCCGGGCGCGCCGCCCCTCGATAGAAAAGATAGCGAGGGCAAGCCCGTTCCTGTGAGTGCGGCAGCGAGAGCCGAGGCCAAGGCGTCTCGAAGCGAGCCCGTCGTCGTGAAGGAGCCCGAGCCGGAACCGGTCTATGCGCCGCCGCCGGAAGACGAATACATAGCGCCGCCCAAGAAGCAGGACAAGCGGAAGAAATTTAAATTAGAGAAGCCCGCACCCGCCCAAATAGAGGAGCAGAGCGTCCAGTCGAGCGTCCAGGGACAACAACTCACGAGGGCGGAACCGCCCCCGGACCAATCATTTAAAAGACAAACACCTCCGTATCGACCGCCGCCCGGCGCGCCGCCGGGCAAAGCGCCGCCTCGCGGTGCGGATGGCCATTCGCAGCCGCCGCCGGGCTGGCGACCGCCCAGGGAGCAAGAAGAGTTTGAAAAGCAGGAGGCGAAGCAACAACAAATGCTCGAGCTGGTCAAGGGCGCCCCGAAGGGGCGGCGGCCGCCCGGCGCGCCGCCTCCAATAAGAGCGGCGCCGCCCACGTCAAAAGACCACCCGGTAGCTGCGGGTAAAAGACCGACGAGACCGGAGCAGCCCCACGAGGATCTAGCACTTGTCAGTTCTGATGACGAGGACCCCGGCGCGCCCGACGAGTACGAGGAAGCGCGAGATGAAGGTGTTGTCGCGCCGCGGGACAAACCCCCGGCTGGGGGCGTACCACCACCCCCGAGAGAAGCTCCTCCTGTGACGGGAGTGCCACCCCCACCAGCCGACGTTCCGGTCGCGCACTTGGCCGGCGCCAGCGCACCTGAAGCCGACATCGACGCCCATCTGAAGCGAACGGTGAAAGCGGGACGGTTACGAATACGCTGTGTAGAAGCACACAACGTGCACAGGCGAGGCAGTGCACCGACCAAGACGAAGATCGACGCGTTCATGCGGTTCACGCTCGGGAGGCACAAGAAAGCCCCGAGAAAAAAGACGAAGATCTATCGACGGAGTAACCACCACCCCATCTTCGACGACGAGGAGATCCGCTTTGATTTAGTCGATCCGTCGGACTACGTGGCGAACGGCGACATTGACCTCACTCTAGAATTGTTCGACCAGAACGCGTGGGCCGACGAGCTCATTTGTGCGGGCAACATTTCAATACTAAGATATATGGTCGAGGCGGGAGGCGTCGTCGAGACCGTATCCCTAAAGGTTCCTGGGGAAGATCGCGCGGACACGACCTTTACTGGAGAATTTACGTTCGAACCGGCAGTCGTCGGCACTTGCGTCTTTACCCTGTATGAAGGCCGAAACCTAGCGAACATGGATTCCGTGGGCAAGCAGGACCCCTACGTGAAACTCACGCTAGGCGACACGACGAAACAGTCGAAAACTTGTGAAGATGGCGGCACGGATCCCTATTTTGAAGAGGAGGAGCTCGTGCTGTGGATCGACGACACGGCCTGGACCGAGGACTTATTGGTGCAGGTCTACGACGAAGATGTGGGGCTGGATGATCTCATTGGCCAGTCCCATGTGCCTCTGTTGCCCTACATGGCGGTGCCGCCGCAACACGCCAAGGAACAAGTTTTCGAGCTGTTTAACAAAGTCGACGCGAAGAAACACCGCGGGGAGTTACTGATGAAATTGCAATTCCTACCAGCTGGTAAATTGACGATCAGATGTCTCAGCGCGAAGGGTTTGAGGAATCGAGACACCTTGGGAAGGCAGGACCCCTACGTCATCTTCACGACGTCGGGGGAATGCCACCGCATCCAGGAACGAACGCATGTCGACCAGGACGGCGGCACGGAGCCGACGTGGGACTGCGACGTCGAGATGAGGGTCGTCGACCACCACGAGCTCTGGATCGAGTGCTACGACCACGACGCGATCGGGTCGGACGACCTCATCGGGAAGTGCAAACTGTCGTTATTGCCCGTATTTAAAAGAGGTTTAATTGATACCTGGGTGACGATCAAGGAGGAGACGGAGTGGGGCAAGCCGAAGCCCGCCGGCGACATCCACCTCATATTTGAATTTGAGGCGCCGCCGGGCATTCGGTATCCCCAGCACGCCCCGGGCATCGACTCCTTCGACGAGAAGGACCGTATTAGCAAGTTAGCTGAGGAGTTGAAGGCGAAACAAATTGCCGAGCTCGATGCGGGCCGCAAGGATAAAGCCGAATTAGCCGATCAAATCTTGGATCGCCAACGAGCCGCGAAACGCGTACGCACGACGGAGTTCACGGACGGAGAGATCGAAGCAGCGTTCAAGTTTATAGATTTGGACCATAATGGGTATGTGGGAGCCGCGGAAATAAGGCATGTACTCGTATGTATGGGCGAACTCATCACGGACGAGGAGGTGGACATGATGATCAAGATGGTCGACTCCGACGGCGACGGCCAAGTTTCGTTTACGGAGTTCTATAATGTGGTCACGGACCCCGACCCGGCGCACACGGACTTCGTGAAGATGGCGGCCCAGGAGGAAGAAGATCCGGCGCAATCGGGCGACCCGGGCCAGATGGACGCCAAGGCCCACGAGCGCCACAAGGAGATTACTCTCAGAAATAAGAAGCGCGAGATGATGGAGGCGTTTACCGTTTTTTGTCAGTGTGGCAAACTTCAAGCTGTGCTTCAATTTGACGCGTGTCGCGGTTCGCGTGAGGTGTTGCTCTCTGAATATGGATCTCTTGGAGATCGTGTCCGAGTTTGGGCCGCTCCGAGGGCCGCGGAGTACTCACCGGTCGATGTCCCCACAGGTCGAGAACGGCGTCGGCCCCGCGGAGGTGCTGCACTGCTACTCGAAGTTCCTGCAACTCCCGCAAGAACGGAGGGTGGACTGCAAGGTCGACTTCGAGACGTACTGCGAGATTCTGAGTATAGAACCGACGGGCGAGACGCACATGTTGTTTTCGCTCTTTGACGAGGGCGGCGACGGCGACGTGGACATGAAGGAGTTCTTGCTGGGCATGTGCAACTTCACGGCCATGGACACGACGGAGCGCATCGACATGATCTTCGATCTTTTTGATGAAGACAAGTCGGGCTTCTTATCCACCAATGAATTGATTAAAATACTGCAGGCGAACCACATGCAGTCGTCGGGATCGGTCAAGAAGAAGGCCGAGACGATCATCCAGCAGGCCGACAAAGATAACAGTGGGACGCTATCTCGCTCCGAATTTGATATTGTGGCGCAGAAGTTCCCCTCGGTCTTATTTCCGAAGCTGCGGAAGGAGGACAAGGAGGCGGCACAAACGCGGAACATCCAGATGACGGGGAAGACCGAGCTTGCCTTGCCTGCCGGCTGAGTAATGTTTATGAAAACTAATATTTGTAGCACTCTGCGGCGATGGCGTGTGGGCGGGGGTCTACTACGCGTGCCATGATAGGATTTACTATGTACAAGGGGGAGCGGTGGCCGCGCGAGGCGCCACCGCTGCTCGGCGACCTCACGCCGGCACGGACGCCAGCGACGACGGAGTCAGCGCGGACGCCGTATGGAACGACTCGTCGTCGTCTTCGCCGCGCGCGCGGCGTTCGATGGTCGAGTCCATGTCGTTGCGGAAGAGCGACCCGGCGCCCCGGATGTTGATGCCGAGCGTGAGGAATGCACTCAATATGATAATGATGCCAAGGTGACGGTAGCCTTGCGGACCGGAGCTCCCAAACATGAACATGAGGCCCCACCTGCGCACGATGCGTGTGACGCGGGCACCGGAACGACGTCGCGCCGATGGCGTGGAGCCTCGACGCCGTCAACGTGATCGAGGAGAACGCCGGCCGCGCACGCAACCGCTCCCACATTGCCGCCTGCGCCGACGACGCCGGCGACCGCGCCTAGCGCGTTCGGCGCGACGAAAGGAACTATCGCGAACGTCGTGCCCTCGGCGGCCTGCGCGCGGGAACAAGTTTTGGGCCGCTTCGGCGGCGTCGAGCGCCACGCCATCGATGCGACGTGTTTTGGCGCGGCTCGCGACCTGCGTCAGGATCGAGAAGACCACCAATGTAAAAATCGCCATCCCTAGCCCCGAGACGTAGGAGAAGCATACGAGCACGAGACCTTCGGCCAGCAACGACACGCCGTGGACCGCGAGCCGCCCGCGCATGCCGCAGTTCGTGTTCGCCAGGTCCGAGCAGTAGCCCCCCAGCCCGCGCGCAAATAAATTCATCCACCCGAAGAGCGACGCGACGAGGCCCGCCGTGCCGATGGAGAGCCCGTACTCATCATAAAAGTACATGGCCATGGCGTTGTTGACGTGGAGCTCGACGCCGAAGCACGCCGCGTACTGCGCGAATAAGATCCAGGAGTTTAGATTCTTGAGGCCGTCCCTTGCGGACTTGCGCATCGTCTGGCGTTGCCGCGTGCCGGCACGAATCGCGTCCCTTAACGTGCCCTGGGGGCACTCGTCGCTGTACGCGTATAACGCGGCGGCGACGACGAGCACTATACATCCAGGAAAGTAGAAGGCGTTGCGCCAGGCCTGGTTCCGGGACAGGCCCGCGCTCCGCAACCTGTGTGGAATCCCCGTAACTGACGCCATCGACGCGAGTTTGATTTCCACGCAGTCCGCGACCCCTCATACACATAGCCCATGATCAGGATCGTGAACCCGCCGCCGCAGTTCCCCCAGCCCGCCGTCAGGGCGTTGGCCAACCCCACGACGTTCTTGGCGAACATCTCGCTCGTCCAGAGCTGCGTGATGACGAACGTCGCGCCCGCCACGCCGATGAAGAAGCGCAGCACGCAGAGCTCCGCCAGGTTTTTGGGGAGACCACTAAATAACGTACAAACGCCGACGAACGTGAGGAGACCGGCCTGGACACCTGTGTGTGGAAATCAACCGGTGAATCCGGGTCGACCGCGAAAGTTTAATTTCCACACAAATAAAATACGAACGGCGCCGTGCTTGTCGCCCAGCGGCCCCACCACGAAGCGCGCGACGACGCACGCCGCCACGTTGCAGACGTTACTGAGCCAGATCCCGCGCGTCGAGATGTCGAGGTCCTGGCGGATAATAACCAGGAGCGGCGCGTAGGCGAACCACGCCATGAAGGCCACGAAGAAACTGAGCCACTGGAAGTGAAACGCGCGCATGTGCGGCCGCGCGAAGGTTAGTTTGGTCCCGAAGAGCGGCCAGAGCTGGAGCTCCGTCGCCTTGTTGTGCTGGCCCAGGTCGACGGCCACATAGCCGACGCGCGCGACGCCGGCCTCGTCGACGGCGTAGGGATACTTCGGCGCCGGCGGCTCGGACTTGGTCATTTGATGCTCCGCGTCGTCGTCGAGCGACCTCGTCGGCGTGATGCGCGACGGCGAAGACGGCGTCTTGAGGTCCGGGGCCTCCTGCCCGATTCGCGCCGGATTGCTCATTTCTCGCTCCCAGCGGTCGTCTCTCGCGCGGCGCAGCACGGGCGCTGGGCTGGCCTGATTTGAGAAATCTCTCTCTCGAAGATCTCGACGGTTTTTCTACGTCCCGTGAGTATGGTGGTAACGAAGGTATCTCAGAGATTTCACCTTGCCTAAAATTGATGCAAACGGCGGTCGTAAGGCGGCCGTTCAAGGTCAGAGCTCTTGCTTGCTAGTGTCTTACCGACCGCTAGCCTCAGGTCTGGTCGCAAAGTTGAATGCTCAGCGTCTAGGCAAGCCTGGCAGCGCACAGCTCGGCAGCGCACGCTGGACTTCGCTCCTGAAGCGTGCACTGCGTTCTCCGACGTCTCATCACGCCTGTCGCCAGCACAAGAGCTGTTTGCAGTAAGTGCGTGTACGGCCGTGGCGCGCGCATAGGTGCAGCACTGATGAGGAGGAGGATGACGCTCGTCGCCCTGGCGAGCGGCCGCGCGGTGCGGGCGCTCCGGCCGCTGGCGCGCGCGCGGCAGCCGCTCCGGGCCGCGACCGCGCTGCGGAGCACGGCGACGCGGCCGGCCTTCCTCGACGCCAAGGAGCCGCTGCCGGCGTCCTACGACTTCGGCGTCGAGGGCCCGTTATATGAATGGTGGGAGGCCAGCGGCAAGTTTAAACCTAAGGAGGAGGAGCACGAGCGCGGCGCGTACACGTGCCCCATGCCGCCTCCCAATGTCACCGGAAGGTTACATTTAGGACATGCGATGTTCGTGGCGTTGCAGGATATTCTGGCGCGGTTCCACCGGATGCGGGGGCGGCCGACGCTGTGGTTGCCGGGTACCGACCACGCCGGAATAGCCACCCAATTACTTGTGGAGAGGGCCATCACGGCGGAAGGACTGAACAGAGTGGAGATGGGCCGCGAGAAGTTCCTGGATCGAGTCTGGCAGTGGAAGGAGGACAACGGTGGGGCCATCTGCTCGCAGATGCGTAGATTAGGAGCGTCGGCCGATTGGTCTAGGGAGAAGTTCACGTTGGACGACGACATGTCGACGGCCGTCACGGAGGCCTTCGTGCGGCTCCACGAGAAAGGTTTAGTTTATCGAGGTTCCCGCATGGTCAACTGGAGTCCCAATCTCGGCACCGCCGTCTCTGATCTCGAAGTAGAATTCGTGGAGAGAGAAGGATTGTTATATTACTTCAAGTACGAGGTCGAAGGCGGCGGCTACCTGCCCGTCGCGACGTCGCGACCAGAAACCATACTAGGAGATACCGCGGTCTGTGTCAACCCCGACGACGATAGATACAAAGACTATGTGGGCAAGCAATGTATCGTGCCCATGAGTGGTGGGAGGACGATCCCCATCTTGGCGGACGACTACGTCGACGTCGAGTTCGGTACGGGAGCTCTCAAAGTGACGCCCGGCCACGACGCGAACGATTATGCTATTGGTCAAAGAAATAACCTGCCCATCATCAACATCATGGACGAGAAGGGGGCGTTGAACGAGAACGGCGGTGATTATGCCGGGATGGATCGGTTTAAGTGTAGGAAGCAGTTGTGGAAGGACATGGAGGCCGCGGGATTGGTCCTGAAGACCGAACCGCACGTCTCGCGCGTCCCGATCTCTCAACGGGGCGGGGAAGTCGTCGAGCCGCTCGTCTCCACCCAATGGTTCGTGAAGATGGACAATATGGCTTCGAGAGGTGTCGACGCCGTGCGACAGGGAGACATTCAGATCGTCCCGAAACGCTTCGAGAAGGAGTGGTACAATTGGCTCGAGAACATCCAGGACTGGTGCGTGTCGCGCCAGTTGTGGTGGGGCCACCAGATACCCGTGTATTACGCGGAGGGGTATGACGGGTACTTTTGTGCGAGATCGGAGGAAGATGCGAGGAAGCAAGCGACCGAGGCCGGCGTAGCTACGACGACACCATTAACGAGAGACTCTGATGTATTAGATACCTGGTTCTCGTCCGGTTTGTGGCCCTTTGCCACTGTAGGGTGGCCCGAGAACACGCCTGACTTCAAGAAGTTCTACCCCGCGACCTGCCTGGAGACGGGCTACGACATCCTCTTCTTCTGGGTCGCGCGCATGGTCATGATGGGTCTGGAGTTTACGGATGAGGTACCGTTCGATACGATATACATGCATGGGTTAGTGAGGGACGAGAAGAACGAAAAGATGTCAAAGACGAAGGGCAACGTCGTGGACCCGCTCGACGTCGTGGATGAATACGGTGCTGATGCGTTGCGGTTCTCGCTGGTGACCGGAGTCACGCCGGGCCAAGACGTCCCGCTGTCGATGGAACGAGTGAAAGTGAACCGGAACTTCTGTAATAAATTATGGAACGCCGCGCGCTTCCTGGAGCCCAAAATGGTCACTTCGGGTGGTGTCATCGACCAGCAAGAATTATCTGAGATGCCTCTGTTCGAACGGTATATCGTGTCCGAGGCACACGCTTGTGCCGAGGCCTCGGCATCAGCCTTGGAAGACTACTCGATAGGCGACGCGGGCACGCGGGCCTACCGCTTCTTCTACGACGAGTTCGCCGACTGGTACGTCGAGGTCAGCAAGACGCGAAGTGCGGAAGATCAAGAGGCGTCGCAGCGGGCCTTGTCGTATTCCTTCGAGGTGTGTCTCAAATTACTACATCCCTTCGTGCCGCACGTGACTGAGTACTTGTGGCAGAAGCTCTTTAATTCTGATGGTGCTGATAAGGCGCTCATGACCGAATCTTATCCATCATTGGAAGGTCAAAGCTTAGCGCAGGACGCGGAAGCCGTGGCCTTGTTCAACGACTGGAAGGAACTTGTTAGGGCTATGAGGAACATCAGGGCCGAGTACAACATCGAACCCGCGATAAAAACGGGGCCGACGATAATATGTAGTGACGACGCGTTGGCAGATGTTATAAGGAGGGAGACGAAGGCTCTGGCGTTGTTAGCGAAAGTAGATCCGGAGCGAGTGACGGTGGTCAAGAGCAAGAGTGACGCTGTTATAGAGGACGACGCCGTGCAATTAGTCGTGTCCGATGGTTTGGAAGTCTTCCTGCCCCAACAAGACCTAGCTAAAGATGTCAAGAAGGAGTTGGATAGACTATCCACGCAACTAAAAAAGCTCGTCAAGGACATCGGCGGCCTGGAGGGGCGCCTCGGCAACCCGGGTTTTGCGGATAAGGCGCCCGCGGACGTCGTCGCGGCGACGCGCGCGTCCCTCGAAGAGAAGCTCGAGCAGAAGGCGACGCTCGACGCGTCGATCGCGGAGCTGGAGAAGCAGTAAGTTCACATTATTACACGACTAGAGGCTCGCGATGATCGCCTTGAGCTTGTTTTTCGCGACGGCGATCTGGTCCTTGGGCTCTTTAGTCTTGACCTGCGTGGGAACGGAGGAGTCGCGCGTCGATGGCGTGGAGCCTGACGCCATCGACGACACTGCAGCGCACCTTTCCGTTCCCAGGCTGGAAGTAGATGAAGTTGTTGTCGTAGACGTACCTGCCGGGAACCGCGCGTCGTCGCGGCGACGGAGTCGAAGCGTCGAAGGCAGTGTGTCGCGGCGATGGCGTCGCGGCGGCGTTTTTTGCCAGACGCGGCCTCGCACTGGTCCGTCAACTGGAGCGCCGACGACAGGTCCTCGGAGAGCTCAATTAATTCCGGGTCGCCGGCGCTGAGCGCCGCGGCGCGGATCCAGTTCTTGGAGTTGCCCGTTTTCCAGAGCTCGACTACTGGCGATTGCGCGAGCACCGTGCGCACGGCGTCCCACTTGCCGTCGTCGACGAAGCCGCTCAGCGGCTGGAGCGCCTCGAGGACCTTCTCGGCGTCGGTCTTGGTCGAGGCGAGCGCCGGCGTCGGCACGAGCACAGGCACGACCGCGGCGAGCGACCCGCGCTGCAGCGTCTGCCGGCGCGAGAGCGCCATCGATGCCGTTTCGCGCATCACTGCTGCTGCAAGGATGGCAAGTCTAGCCATCACTGCAGTCTGGATGCAAAACTGCAACGATCAAGGTTGCACGATGCAGCAAGATAATAAACGCGACAGCTGCGCTCCGGGTGCTGGTTGTAAAGCCTGTTTTGCTCTCTGACCAAGGGCTTGAGCTCACTAGTGTGTTACACGCCGCTAGCCGGATCGCGTTGGACCGGCGGTTCACGTGGCCCGTCGTCGTCGTGGGAGCCCCTGTAGTTTTTTTACAAAATAAACACTTCTATGTACACGTGCGGGAGCCCAGATCTCAGGCGCCGTGAAGGACCGCCTCCCCCGCGAACTCGGCGCGGAAGAGCAGTCGCTGGTATTTGTCCGCATCGAATGGCGACGCCGCATGGAGTAGCTGGCGATTGTCCCATAGCACTAGGTCGCCCTTCTTCCAAGCGTGCGCGTAGACGCCCGTCTCGATGACGCGCTCCGCGAGGCGGCGGACCATCGCGTCGCCCTCTTCGACCGTCCTGCCGGACCTGGCGGGCCACCCACTGCGCGGCAGTCTGCACACGCGCCGCGTGTTCTTCGGGTTCAGGTAGAGAGATAGGCGACCCGTGTCGGGGTGGCGTCGCACGAGCGGCCAGCAGACGTCCGGTTTTTTCGCCGCGTCGGCGGGCGTGATTTTCTGGCGCTTGGGATCCCGGCGCTCGAGGAGGTGCATGAAGCTCTCCCAGGAATGGACCGACGCGAGCGCTCCGAGCTCGGCGCGTTCGCTCTCCTCCAAGGCGTCGTAGCCGCGCGCGCACGACGCGAAGCGCGTCGCCGCGCCGACGGGCGGCAGCGCGTCGTCGAGCCAGGCCGGCGCGTACCTGCGGGGCGTCGTGACGATTTGCCGCGGACGAGGTGCGACGCCGGAGTCGGCACAGCGCGATGGCGCTCTTCGGAGCGGCGAGGAATGAGCCGTCCGTGTGCCACTCCTCGACGACGTTGAACGCGGGCTTGAATTCGCCGATCTGTTCGCCCTTCCGGCAGCCCTCGACTATTTCTCCGTCGCGCCTCGCGCGGTAATTTCCCAGGAGCGCCAGGTGCTGACAGCCTCGGACGCCTCGCGACTGGCCCGGCCAGCGGTCGTAGCGGATCAGGGCTCCGAAGTGCTTCGCGAAGCGTCCCAGCCCGCGCTCGAGCGCTTCCGGTGTCAGATCCTGGTCGCGCAGACATACCACGCCGCATCCATTATCACTCTCCATGGCGTCGTAGATGCGCCGGACGTCGTCGCCGGTCGCGTCGTCCAGGTCGCAGCCGATGACCTCGACGCCAAAGGGCCGCATGCTGCGAATCTCCATGTTCGAAAGCGTCGACGCAGGGAGGGAGGCGTGCTCGGGCAGCCCTCAGCTTGTGGGCAGCAGCTTGTGGGCAGCCTCAGCTTGTGGGCTGTCTGGAATGCCGGACAGATGCGCGCGCGTCGTCGCTGCAGGATCACGCGCGGCGATTAGCCGTGGGTTAGAGGCCCGGCAACGATGAATGTACCACGGTGCTTTGGCATCACGAATTGTGAGAGGCTCTGCTGTGGTCCTCTGAGATTACACCGAGCACCGAGCGCAGGAACGGAACCGGGCGGTGACACGAGTCCTCAGGATCGGTGCGCCCAGCAAGCACTTTATGGCCTTCCATGGCGTCGTAGATGCGCGGACGTCGTCGCCGTTCGCGTCGTCCAGGTCGCAGCCGATGACCTCGACGCCAAAGGGCCGCATGCTGCGAATCTCCATGTTCGAAAGCGTCGACGGTCGGTAAGACTTGTGGGCTGTCTGGAATGCCGGACAGATGCGCGCGCGTCGTCGCTGCAGGATCACGCGCGGCGATTAGCCGTGGGTTAGAGGCCCGGCAACGATGAATGTACCACGGTGCTTTGGCATCAAGGCTCTGCTGTGGTCCTCTGAGCGAGCTGAACCAGCGCCCAGCAAGCAGCGTTTCTCAGACCTAGCGGTCGGTAAGACACTAGCAAGCACCAAGCAAAGTGCAAAGCGCTGCAGAGCTGTCTGTCTCGCGCTTAAGCCAACCACACGCGTCTAGAACTCGAGTAGCAAGGCTGCGGTCTCGCGTATCAGTGCAAAAGATGAGATCGCCGCAACTCGTCTTGCTCGCCGCGAGCGTCGCGCACTCCTGGGCCGTCCCACCGACGCTAACGAAGCGGAGCCCCACGCTGCGCAGCCGGCACCTCGCTGTTAATGGAGGCACGGTCGTCGAGCGGCCGCCCTACGCGCTGTCTGGCTTGGAACGACCGACGCACCGAGGGGCCGTCATGGGCTTTTTGCACAACACGGGCGCGTGGTACGCTCTGTCGGCGGCCTACGTCGCGGCGGCCTTGAAGCAGCTTCAACCATCATCGTTCTACCCGTCCTTCCTGAGGATAGCTTTAGTGGCGGCGTCGTCCTACTCCATTTATATATCGGACTGTTATCATAATGCCGACAAACGGAGGGAAGGCGTGTCCGAGGAAGGAGAGTTAGCTGTATTAAGGAAGGACTACCTCGGCATCTCCCTCATCCTGTCGACGAATACGTGGTTGTGGGCTCATAATTTAGGTGGTTCTCCCATCCTAAATAAGCTTTGTGTAGCAGCTACGGCGTGTACGGCGAACGTGGCCTTCCAGTCGTTCTGTGTGGTCAATAAATACATCGGTCACGTATTGATAAAACTGACCTTCGCGACGCAGTTCGTGGCCATCCTCGGGACCCTATGTTTGATCGCGGCGAAGTCACCGATCTCCGCGTGCGCCTGGATCTACGCGGCCTACGCGCCGGGCTTTGTGATTTACGCGACCAAGTTCCCGAAGAACAAAAAGTGGGGCTACCACGAGTGGTTCCACGTTTCGGTGCTCATGGGCAACCTCGTGTCGATGGGCTTCGACCTCGGTATTCTTGGTTTGTTCAAGCCCTGCGCGGAGGGCGTCGCCTGCGCGTCGCTGGCGTCGCGGCTGACCTTCGGGCTGCTGCCCTGACGCGGCGTGTCTCAACGCCATCGCCGCGAGGACAGATATGTTTAATTAATTTTACTACTACTACTTCTTGACGACCCCGACCTGCGCCGCTCGAATGGTCCGGCCCTTCATCGTGAAGCCCGTCTTCACGACCTGGCCCACGGTCCCCGCCTCTTTGTCTTCGTCGGGGTACTCAAACAACGCTTCATGCAGCCCGGGGTCGAAGGCGTCACCAACCGCGCCAAACTCCTCGACGCCCTGCGCGCCGAAGGCCTTGACTAATTGGCCCCGCGTGAGTTCCACGCCCTCGATCAAGGATTCCAGCGACGCGTCGTCGCCCTTTGCTGCTTCTAAAGCATATCCCAGACTGTCGGAGACGTCCAACAGACTCTTCGCGAAGCCCTGCGACGCAAAGTCCTTCGCGGCCTGGACGTCCCGCCTCGCAATCCTTCGCGTGTTCTCCTGCTCGGCGATAGCGCGCAGCAGCTGGTCTTTTAGGTCCTTCTTCTCGTTCTCGAGCTTCTCGAGCGCGGCCGCGGCCTCGTCAACTGGTTCCGCCTCGTCGGCGTCCGGCGCCGGCGCCGCGGCTTCTTCCTCCTTATCAGTATCGTCCTTCGTGCTCAGCGCGCGCCAGCATTGTCGCCTACTGCGTGGTGCCGCAAGGCAGGGTGACCGCACGCTGCGCTGCAAGGCGCGGCTCGCCGTGCGCGCGAGCAGCAAGGAGGCCATCGATGCGACGGCTGGCTTAAGCACGACGTATAATGACGCTCTTGCACGTCCTCAAGGGCAACTTTTTGTATCGTCGAGCAAGAATACCCGCACGACTTTTAGGCACTTTTCCACCCTCCCACCCGTGCCAGGCCTCGCCAGGCCTCGAATCAGGCCTCGATAAGCCCCCTCCGAGAGCCAAACTCCTTCCTCATACTAGAATACCTCTCCCAAACTTTTTGCGCGCTGCTATCTCAGGCAGCCCCAAGCACCGCCGCGCCGCGCGACTACACGACAGCCCCCCGCACCACCGCCGCGCGCCCGCGCGCCCCTCAGCCAGCCACCACGGGGTTCTTCGGCAGCTCCAGGCCCAAGCCCAAGCCCAACATGCTCTTCGAGGAGACCGAGGCCGAGCCCACGGGCCCGGACCTCCGGCCCGATACCGAGTTCATGTGGTACTGGGAGGAGGACGGCCATCGGGTGAAGAACCATCACACCTGGGACAAGCAGGGCAACTTCATTGCCTATCCGCCGAAGGTGTCGACGTACCTCGAGCAGCAGTGGACGACGGGCCAAAGTGCGGACAACCTCCAGATCACTTACAAGCCCTTCCACTCGCACACGGGCTTCTCCTACAAGGTCTGCTTCCAGGACATGAACCAGATCAATAAAGGGACCGGGTATCGCAGAAAAATTATGCGGCGCCAGAACCCGAACTACGTCGCGCCCATCGCGTCGGCGGAACCGGTCATGGCCACAGCAGTACCTATTGAAGAAGGCATGGGCGGGCTAGCCGTCAGCAACTTTGGGGGCCTACCGCAGCCTCCGGAGGATCTATTTTCCTATGCCTTGCAGTCCATCTCCCTGAAGGACTTCGAGGCCAAGACCAAGGGCACGAACCTGGACCACTCGTCCAAGGCCATGGGCGGCACGTTGTTGACGTGGGCCGCGGAGTTCCACCGGGTCGATTTGTGCCAGTCGCTCTTGGATAGAGGTGCCGATGCGAATTCTAGGGACTGGACGACGGACCAGTCCGCTTTAGGCTGGGCGACGTCGACGCCCGTGCACGGCGAGGAGATGCCGCCCTGCGACCGCGCGGCCACGCTCGCGCTATTGAAGGCGCGCGGGGCGCGCTAGACCACATCCCTCCCCGTCATCGAGAAGACATCCCCGTTCCTTTTCCTAATTTCTTTTTGAGTCACTCTCGACGCCGCCGCCGCGCCCCCAGAAGTCTAGTAGGAGCACCTCTTACGCCGGCGTCGCCTCAGCCAGCACCACGGCCGGGTCGTCGTCGGGGATCACCGACGCCTGCATGAGGTCGAAGCACAGCAGGAGCGTATGGGGCGAGTCGCAGACCTCCAGCTTCCGATCGCGACACAAGTCGGCGCACCGCGCGACGAACCAGTGTTCCAATTCGAGCAGCGGCACGCGCATCGTCGAGTCCCTGCCCGCCTTCCGGAAGGCGTCGTCGGCGTGCTGCAGGACGTCCTCGTCCTGCGGCAGCGACCCGCGCCGCGTCGCGAGGCAGCAGCCCGCGAGCACGGTCAACAGCGCGACGACGACCTCGTCATACGACAGGGACCCGACCTGATTAAAGTCGAAGAGCCGCAGCACGAAGTTCGCCTTGCCCTCCAAGGACCCCTGCGAGACGACCGCGAGGCCGCCGAGCACCTCGAGCGCGTTCACCTCTCCCCCAGAATCGTACTCCGCGAACCTAGGCCAAATCATGTCGCCGACGACGTCCTTCTTCGCGTCGGGGAAGATGGCCCGGACGATTTCTTTTATTTCTTTTCTGTGCAGCCCGAAGCCGTGGGCTCCAGCTTGATGTCTCCGCCACAAGGCTTCCACATGTTCCAAACTCCAGGTCGTCGGGTCGTTGTCTATGACTTGAATCGTGCGCTGGACGCCGGACTCGAGGTTGCCCATGGTTAGTAGGTGCTCTTGGTGGGATAGCTGGGCGTGTCGGTGGCGTGGAGGCAGCCCCAAAAGTTCTGCGCGCTTTGCGTGGGATACGTACGGCAGCTTCTGGTTCTCTGGTCGTCGAGAGGCTGCTCAGACGACACACAGCGGCCAACTTTGGCGCTGGCCGCTTTCCCTAGTGTGTCAATAGACGCTAGCTAGCTGCCAGTGCAAACCAGGCCCAGCGGCCATTCCAAGGCACTACGCGTTGTGCGCGGTCGCGGTACTGTTTTGGACAGCGCCTCCAAAACCCTCGGAGCAGTCATGCGTCTCGTCAGCACGCTAGCACTGCTGAGGGCAGCGCCAGCCAGTGCTCTGGCGCCCATCGAGCGCCGCACCCTCCTCAAGGGCGCCGCCGCGGCATCCACCATCAGCGCAGCACCCGCGCTGGCCAAAGGCAGCGTGGGCGGCCCAAGCGTCAAGCTCTGCGACGGCACGCAGTTTCCCGTGGCCAGCTTCGGCCTCCAGGTCTACGACGACGAGGCGGCCTACAAGTACACGACGCTCGCATTAGAGTGCGGCTACCGGAACTTCTTCGCCAGCGTGCTCGCGGGCAACCAGAAGGGCTTCGGGAAGGCTGTAAGGAATTCGGGCATTCCCCGGGACGAGTTATATATATGCGGCTCCGTGCTCTCGAATCGAGCGCGGGGCGAGGAGGCCGCCTTCCAATCGACCAAGCGAGGCTGCGACGCGAACTTTAGGGATTTGAATATCGGAAAGCTCGACATGATCATGCTCGACTACTCTGGAGCGGGACCGCCGACGCGGTCCGTTCGTGCTTTGGGAGGGTCGTCCGAGGTCGTTTCCTAGAATGATGGCGCTGGGTGGTTTCTTTTTGATTTTTGAGCCGGTTCCGGCGGGGTCGGAGATCCCGAGAGGGCCTCGGTGGGTTCGGGGCGAAGGGCGGTGCTGGGGCGGTCCGGAGCGGTGGCGGGACCGCTCTCGACGCCGTCGGCGCGGCGCCGGTGCCTTGGATGCTCTGGAGGTCTTTAGGGGTGCACGGGCGCCGTCCGCGGCGCCGGCGGGGTCGCGAGGGCCCTTCGGGCAGCCTACGGTGAAGAACGGCGCCGGAACGGGCACGGCGGTGTGTGATCGAGGGCCCTGTACGCCTGTCGACGCGGCGGCGCCCTGGATGTGGTCTGGAGCCCTGGCGTGCCGCCGGCCGGTTCATGACGTGGACTGTGGAGCGTAGCTTTGTCAGAATCCGTTGACAACGATCACTTTTATAGGGATCGGGCCGAGGTCGAAATGTCCTCAAGCCCAACTCCGCTTAAACGAGCTATCGAAGAGGTGTGCAATGGTCGCGCGGCCGTCAAGCTGTCCCAGGCGAGGCGTATACGTACGGCTCGTGGCGCGGCGTTTTCGACTGCCTGAGGCCCCGGCGGGACGTCGTCGATGCCGTCGACGCGGACGAAGCCATTGATGGGTGCTCGGAGCCGTGCCTCTGGCGGCTACAGCTACACATTACGTCTCGCGGCGAGGTCCTACGCCAGCGAAGGCGGCGGCCCGGACGACTAGTTTTTGCTAATAATTGCTGTGTGTCTCGACTGCGAACTCCTTATGAGCGCTGGGGGAAAGAGGAAACGACACGCGGAGGATGTCGGCCATGCCCCAGGCCCGGCCTTCGCTGCTGGGCCCCCGCTCCACCCGGAAGGTGCAGCCGGTCCAGTCGTCGCGCGCCTCGTTCTTGTGGTTGTTCTCGTCCGTCGCCATGGTCCTCTGCGCCGCGCTGGCGCCGTAGACGGCCGCCGCCCCAGATCGTTCTGCGCTCTGCGATTTTTTTGATTCGCAAAGGGGCCTCGCGCCCCCCGGCCGGGTCCGCGGCGCGGGCGCGGCCCGGGAGGGCTCGGGGGCCTTGGGGGAGGTACTACTACGGAATTACTAGTCGCTGGAGGCGTCGGGGACTGTTGCCGCGCGGGCCGGCACCCCGTTTAGATGTTGCCATGCTGGATGATGGACGACCAATAGTTCATTAATTTACAGAACTAAGTTCTCGCCGTCCAGGAACGCGAGGTCCTTCGCCGACAGCTCGAAGTCGAAGACGTCGATGTCCTCCTGAAAATGCTGGCGGGACGTCGTCTGGCACGTGTACGTCGCGCCCTTGGCCAGGATCCACTTCAGGGCGATTTGTTGGGGCGTCTTGCCGTACTGCTTCCCCACCGCGGCGCACGCGCTCAAGGCGCCCGAGTTCAGCACTCTGAGAGGAGACCAGGCCTGCACCAATACGTTGCGCTTCTTGTTCTCCCGGAGTAACTCCGCGTTCTGTTTCGTCTTGTAGCCGACGCCCAGCGGTAATTGATTGACCGTCGGCCGGCCACCACCACTCTTCAGCACGACATCCAGCTGCGCGGGCGAGAAATTCGACACCGCGAGGGACGTGACGCCGCCGTCCTTCCGCATCGCTTCCAAGCCGCGCCATTGGCCCTGGATGGACTCGGCGTCCGGCCCTGGGTAATCCAACATAATCATATCCAACTTGCCGACGTTCAGATCCCTAAAGTTCGCGTCGCAGCCTCGCCCCGTCGACTGGAAGGCGGCTTCCTCGCCCCTAGCTCTGTTCGATAGTACGGAGCCGCATATATATAACTCGTCCCGGGGAATGCCCGAGGCTCGCACGGCCTTCCCGAAGCCCTTCTGGTTGCCGGCTAGAACGCTGGCGAAGAAGTTCCGGTAGCCGCACTCCAGCGCTAGTGTGGTGTACTTGTAGGCCGCCTCGTCGTCGTAGACCTGGAGGCCGAAGGACACGACAGGGAACTGCGTGCCGTCGCAGAGCTTGACGCTTGGGCCGCCCGCGCTGCCTTTGGCCAGCGCGGGTGCGGCACTGATGGTGGACGCGGCGGCGGCGCCCTTGAGGAGGGTGCGGCGCTCGACGGGTGCCAGCGCGGTGGCTGGCAGCGCTGCACTGAGCAGTGCTAGCGTGCTGAGGAGACGCATGACTGCTCCGAGGGGTTGTAGGCGCCGGCCAGAGATGCGCCGCGCCGCGACCGCGTCACGAAGCCTGGCTGCCTTGAATGGCCGCTTGCCTTTGCTTCTCGTGCTATTTTTGTAAGCAAGATAGTGGCAAAAATACAGCGTTTCAGTCGTTTTGTTTGCGATGAGCTACTACTGGTGCTGGTGCTGCCAGAGCACGCGCAGCAGTCGTTGCTGCGGCGAGCGAGGCTACGAGGGAGCTTGCAAACGAACGCCTTGAACGCTTGAACGTCCTCCCGGTCAAGAGTCCGACGAACGTCGCAGACCAGGCCTCCCTGGCTGGGAGAGCATCAGCAGCCTCACAGCCCTCGAGCTCAACCGAGCCGCATTGATCACCAAAGGGCGCAGCGGTGCCTCAGGATCACGCATCGATGCCAGCCGGCGACCATTGGCCTCTCGTTTGATCAGTGCCGCGCCGCACACACACTGCATTGCCTCAGGGGCTCTGCAGTAGTACCTGAAAGGCGTGGCGTTACGTCGCGCGTCGCGTCGAGGCGTAAGGGTGGACGAGTCACAGTCTCTCGACGGATACTGAGAGCTGCGCACCGCCACGACGTCGACCGGTCCTGTCCGCGGGACGCGCCCGGCTCCGCCCGAGCTGCTCTAGGCGCCCGGGACCGCCGTCACGCCGTCGACGCATCGGCTGGCGTACCACGACCGCGCCGCACCGGCGCACGGCCCGCGACGGCGCCGTTCTCGAAGCTTCACCAGTAGCTCCGGAACCCGACGACGTCGCGCCCGAAATGGCCTCAAATTCGAAAAAGAAACCGCCCCCGGCCATCATTCCTGGAGACGACGCGCCTCGACCCCCCGAAACCTTCGCTACGCGACGGGAGGCCGAGATACGACGGGGCCCTTCCGGTCGTCGGTAAGTTGGATATGATCATGCTCGACTACCCGGGACCGGACGCCGAGTCCATCCAGGGCCAGTGGCGCGGCCTCGAGAATATGCGGAAAGATGGTGGGGTGACCTCTCTCGCGGTGTCGAACTTCTCTCCCCAACAGTTAGACGTCGTGCTGAAGAGTCCTGGACGTTGTACGGTGAATCAACTGCCGCTCGGCGTCGGCTACAAGACCAAGCAAAACGCGGAGTTGCTCCGCGAGAACAAGAAGCGTAGTGTCTTGGTGCAGGCCTGGTCGCCGCTAAGGGTGCTGTCGTCGGGCGCGCTCAGCGCTTGTGCGGCCGTGGGGAAGCAGTACGGCAAGACGCCCCAGCAAATCGCCCTGAAGTGGATTCTCGCCAAGGGCGCGACGTACACCTGCCAGACGACGTCCCGCCAACACTTCCAGGAGGACATCGACGTCTTCGACTTTGAGCTGTCCGCGAAGGACCTCGCGTTTCTGGATGGAGAGAACCTAGTTCTGTAACACACGTTTAGTTATTTTGGGGCCGCCGGTCGTCGAGCATCGCCACGTCTAAACCGGGCGCCGGCCGCGCCGCGCGGTCGGCCTCGGCCGCGCGTAGAGCCCGGGCACCGGCGTCCCCTATTTTGTTGCCGCCGACCTCGACGGTCTCGACGGCCGACCTCGCGAGCGCCGCCGCGAGCGCGATCGCGCCGGTATCTGTCATGCCCGTCTTGCTAATTCCTAATGTACGCAGGTTCGACTCGTCGGGAGGAGGTTTGCGCAGGTCGACATCGGCAAGGAAGGGCGCCTCTATGCACTCCGCAATGGCCGTCACGCCGTCGTCGCCGAACGCGTTATCATTGATGAAGATCGACGCCGCGCCGCCCCCGATCAGAGCAATGGCGCCTCTCGATGAAATCCCCGTGCCCGACGCGTCGATGACATCCAAGGGCGCGTCCGACGCGGCGACGGCTTCGGCACCGGCGTCGCCCGCTTCCTCATTGTTCGCGTACCGCAGCTCTACCAATGAAGACGCTTTTTCTGCTATCGCTTTGATCGATGCGGCGTCTAAGCCGCAGTTCGACACGTCGAGCCGAAAGAGCTTCCGGCCCGGCGCGAAATCAATACAGTCGAAGGCGCCCGGTGCTAAGTCCGCGCACCTTAAACTCACGACGTTCGCGGCGAGCACGGGGACCCGTCGCGCCTGGAGGCAGCCGGACACGTCGAGGTGGCGCAGCGGCCTTTCTCTCGCCTGGAGTGCTTTGCCGAGCGCCACGATGCCCGGCTCGCCGACGTCGTTGCGCGCCAGGTCGAGGCGGTCCAACCCCTCGGAGAGCGCCGCCGCGAGCGAAACGACGCCGGCGTCGCCAATACCCTTGGCCTCGAGGTGCAGCTGTTTAAAGGAAGGGCAGCGAAAGCACAGCGCCAGGGCTTGGGCGCCGTCGTCGCCGAGCGTCGCGTCGCCCGCATCTAGGATCTCGAGCGTCGTCGACGCGCCGGCGGCGCGGCCGAGCGCGGCCGCGCCGACGGCACTGATGGAGTGGCCGCTGCACCGTAGTTCCTTGAGTTTGGCCGTCGGCGACCGCATCGCGGTCGCGAGCTTTACGGCCGCGGCGTCATCGAAAACGCGGCCGGCGAGCACGACGACGCACGCGAGGCGGCCGCTCTCGACGCCTTCTACTAAGTCATCGATGCTGCGCTTCTGCGCGCCCCAGGCGCTCATCGCTGGGGGAGGGTGGAGTCTTTTTGATCTATGCGGCAGCCGTACGTTCTACCGTTGTGTGCTGAGGTGCGTGACGGCTCTGATTTTGATCACTGCGACTACTCGGACCGGCGTTTTGTCCATTCGGTGCCACACGGGCGAAGCCAGCTCTCGCAGCCTGGCCACCAGCCACGGAGAGGCAAAAGCCAAATCGGTGACTGCTCCCGCGGGAAAGCCGTCCGTCGGCAACAGCGTTTTTAAAGAGAAGCGAAGGCGTCGTCGAGGCCGCTGCGTGACGTTTTCCGCGCCGCCGCGTAACCGCAGCAACAAGCCTGAAATCCAGGGACAAGCAATCGCTTGCGAACGCAAGTAGCCGCGACGCGCCGCACCGGAAAAGCCGACCAAGAAGCAGACCATGGCCGCCGCCGACGTGACATGCGGCCTCGCCGAAGTGCTCGTCTTCATCGGCGCGCTCGTCGCCGGCACGGCCTGCTCGCTCTGCTCCAAAGTCCTGCTGTCGATGCGCAGCGTCGGCGCGAGCGGCGAGGAGCAGAGCTTCCAGAACCCGCTCTTCCAGACCTGGGGCATGTTTTTGGGCATGGTCTTCGCGCTGCCCGTCCACTTTGCGAGGGAAGCGTTGGAGCGGAGGCGGTCGAGGCGGGGCTACGACGCCATCGGTATTGAGAGAAGGCCGTCGTTCAAGGAGATGCCCCGGTCGACCTATTTGTTGCTGGCGGCGCCGGCGCTTTTTGATCTCGCGGCGACGGCGCTGTGCATGTTCGGCCTGACGCGCGTCGCGGTCTCCGTCTATCAGATGCTACGCGGCGCGGCGATCGTTTTTGTCGCTATCCTCAAGCATTTTGTGTTGAAGGACAAGCTCGCCAAGTACATGTGGGTCGGCGTGGGCCTGAACGTGGTGTCGATCGTCTTGGTGGGCGCGACGGCGCAGTCGTCCGACAGCGGACAGGGAGACCCGTTGGTCGGCGTCGCGCTCATCCTCGCGGGGGCCTTCGTGCAATCTTTACAATACGCCTTCGAGGAGAAGGTCATGTCCTCGGACGTAGGGGCACCGCCTTTGCTGGTTATAGGTATGGAGGGATTTTGGGGTTTGTTTGTCTGCACCTTCGTGCTGTACCCGGCGGCCTACGCGGCGGGCGTCGAGGACCCCTACGACACGTACGTCATGTTCCGCAATAGCCAGGATATCCAGCGCATGTTCCTTTTGTACTTTGTCGCTATATTTTCGTACAACCTCTTGGCCGTGCTGGTGACGTACATGCTCGACAGCGTCTGGCACGCCATCCTCGACAACTTCCGGCCCATCTCGGTCTGGGGCGTCGATTTGGCCCTGTTCTACGTCGTGACGAGCGGGGCCTTCGGCGAGGCGTGGGCGTACCCGGGCAGCTACGTCCAGGTGGCCGCCCTCGGCGTCCTGCTCTACGGCACGGCGGTCTACAACGGCTCGGTCAAGGTGCCCGGCTGCTCGTACCCGCCCGACGCTCAACAGCCGCAGCTCCTCTCGCCGATGGTCGTGCGCGCGTCGCCGGCGCTGGCCTCGTCCCAGGTCATGAAGTCGCCGCTCATCCACGGCACGCCGCTGTCCCGCCGGAACACGATGGAGCGGGCGACGCTGCCGCGCGTCCAGGAGCTACCGCGGGGCCTGCCGCGGCCGCGGAGCGGGAGCCTCTGAGTACATAGTTAGTGTGTAATATCGCGATTCGTCGACGACCTGACCATATATTATTCATACAACTTAAGCGCCCGCGCGTACGGCTAGTGGTGGAAGTCCGGGTCGCGCACGAAACGGAGGCCGCAGTACTTGCAGTCCGTCGGGATGGTGGGGTCCACCGTGTTGAGCGTGATGTACTCGATCGGGTGGCCGAGCGCGCCGCCGCCGCCGTTGCAGGTGGCGACGTTGCCCTTCACCTTGATGACGGGCACCGCGGCGATGAGCGCCTCGGCGTCGCTCCGGTGGGGGTTCACGTACTCCACCGGGTTGCCGCCGCTCGTGCCGAGGGCGCGCACGGCCGCCGGGGCCCGCGCGCGCGCCGCCGCGAGCTTCGGGGCCTGGCCGCGGCACGCGCGGCACCACGCGCCGGACCAGCGGCCCACGGCCTTCGGCAGCGACGCCATGGTTTCGCGCGAGCGCTTCCTTGAGTTGCTGGCAGCAAGTGCTGGAGAGGCGGTTTTAGCCCAGCTCCGACCGCCGCTCGCTCCAGCCTGGCTGGCGACGGCAGCGACTGAGTCCGAAGAGCTTTTGTAGGGGGTCAAGCTCACCTTAGGGTCCCCGCTTGGCCGGTCGCGGCGCCGTGCGGCTGGGGGCAAATAATGAGCTAGCGTAAACCCTCTAGACGACACGCCAAAAATAATTGCTCACGGCCATCGCACGTCGCGTCGTCGCATAAATGCAAGGGCTGCCTTAAGAATGCGTCAAGTACGTCCGCGCCGCCACGCGGCGGCAGCCCGCGCCGGCAGCGGCCGTGCGACGCGCCGGAAGAGCGGCGGGGCAGCTGTGCCCATCCTCCCACTCCTGCTGCTGCTCGGCACGAGCCCCGTCGTCTACGTCATGTTGCGCTACGAGACACCGGACGACGCGGTCGCGCCACCGCCGGCGCCGGCGCCGAAGCGACCGCATCTGCGGCCGCGCGCCCCGCCGCCGCCCCGGCCGGACCCGAGGCCGAACAAGCAGATCGCCGGCCTCGCCGAGCGGGCGCGCCTCGAGCGAGAAAAGGCCAAGGCCGAGCCCGTCGCCGACATCGGGCTCCCGCCCATGTACGGCGGCCCCGCCACGAAGCCGAAGACGCTCGGCCTGGACCGGTGCGCCGCGTTCCGTTCAGCTCAGGGGCCGCGGGGCCGGCCGGCCGTGGCGGGCCTCTTCAACACGGGCACGAATTTTCTGATGAAGCTGCTGAGGCTGAACTGCGATTTTCCGGACGCGTGCCCCGCGCAACCGCACATAAAAGTAGATAAGGACAACCCCTACGAGGCGGAGATCCGCATCATGGCCGAGATGCAGATGGCGCGGCGCAACAATTGTAGTCCGTTTTTGCTGCAGGTGCCGTGGGGGAAGCACAACCCCGTGGACTGGCGCGGGCAGCACGCGGCGCAGGGCCTGGAGGGCGTCGATGTCGACGGTGTCCTGCCCGTGGTCGTGGTCAAGGACCCGTTCACGTGGATGCGGAGCATGTGCCGCATGGATCTGTGTGGAAATCAAGTCATGCTCCGCGGCCCTGGTTTCGGCTCAAACTCGGACACGATCTCCGAGAGATACACGCGACCAACTGGCCCGAGCGGCACCTCCCGCAACCCACGACACGCCTCACATTGAAGGGCGCTTGAACTTTGGTTGCCTCACAGGTATGGAGTACGCCGCGAAGTTCCGGCACGGCCAGGCCCAGTGCTGCCCGCACCCCGTCATGAAGACGAGGACAGTGGTTAGGTTTCGTCGTGAAAGGCCTCCCAGAAACTACACGTCCATCGTCGACATGTGGCGCGAGTGGAACCAGGCCTACGTGGACGTCGAGTTCCCCCGGCTGATGGTGCGGTACGAGGACTTGCTCTTTAACAGCCAGGAAACCACCAAAGAAGTGTGCGAATGTGCGGGCGGGAAGATGAAAGCCGTGTTTGATCCCATTGCGGAGGGCGCGAAAGGCGGCGCCGGGCATGGGTATCATGAGACCGGGCATAATGTGGCTGCTCTCAAATTCTCGAACGAGAGTCTGAGGTACGCGCATCTGACGGACGCCGACGTGGCGTACGTGTTGGACCACGCCGGGCCGTTGCAAGACAAGTTCCACTACCCCGCGTCGATTAGTCGGAGGAGATTGTTCGGCGAGAAACGGATCTGCCAGCCGGACCGGGAGAAGTGGCTGAACTCGGTCGGTTTAAAGACGTCACGGGACGGCCCCGTGCCCATCGACGACGAGTCGGACGGGGTGGTGGTCAACGGCTTCTTCTTCCGGAACCCGAAGAAGCCGCGGCGGCCGGGCCAGATCTTCCAGGCCATCCAGAAGGCGAACCGGGCGCACCGGGGGCACCGGTGAGGATCTTAAATTTAATTAGTCTAGGCGTTGGGCGTCTCGTGCGCGGCTTGCAATTCGACTTCTATCGTTCCGCGCGGCGTGTCGGGAGAGGCTCAGGCTAATTGCGTCGCGGATCTACCGCCCCTCCCGATATGAGACAGAATGACAAAACGGGTTTTGCAGCTAACTTTGACTTGAGTTCACGCGCTCGGAGTGCTTTTGTGACTTGGAACGCGCGACGTGGTTGCATTCGTCGCACGCTCAAAACACGCGGAGTCCTGCGATACAACGACGCGAAACTGCGATGCGCCGCCAAAGCTCGACCGGCCGCCTCGAGATGTCGTTGGCGGACGCGCCGGGCCGGAAGAACTCAAGAAGGAAGTACGCCAACGAGACGCGGCGCTACGGTCATCTGAAAGGTGGGGATCTGGAGGCCATTCGACGCGATATTGATCCAAGATTATTGGACGCGTTCCGCTACGCGTTTTCGGATGCGCGGCGGCGCGAGGTCGTCGGCGGCGACGCGGCGTGTTCGGCGGCGTCGTCGTCGCGGTGGCGCGGTCACTAGGTTAACTTTCTTATCATCTCCTCCACCTCGGAGCTTGCGGAGACACACTAGACTCACAAAAGCCTCTCTCGTCCTCCATAGCCCGCTCTCGCTCTCACACGGGATCGACGCGGCATCACTGCACGAAACGTGCACAGGACAGCGCACTTGTGACAGCGCGCAAGAACTTTGACAGCAATAATGGCCGAAGCGGTGGGTAGAGACCTGGCGGAAGCAAAAGCTTTACTGGCGCGGGCCACGCGGCCGAACGTGAAGCAGGTCCTCGCGTCGTTCATCAAGACGCAGACCGCGCGCGAGCTCGAGCTGCTCACTGGTTCAGCGCAGGAGGGCGAGGACCCCTCCCTCAGCACCGAGTTCCCGCCCGACGGGCCTCCGAACCCGTGCCCGCCGGAGCCCAAGAAGAACGCCTCCGATCCGGGCGACGCTTTACCGGTGGCGCCGCGCTTCAAGGTCGCGCCGTCGCAGCTGCCCAAGGACGTCGCGAGTCCCGCGCCGACGAAGCTCGTGAGGGCCGGCTCGGCCGCGCCCTCCACCGCAAAGACGACGTGGGTCGCGCCGGCCTACGGCTGGGAGCAGGGCGAGTACAACTCGCCCTGGGTCAACGTCCTCATAAGCTTGGAGGGCGTCGGCGCTGCGAAGGAGCGGTGCCACTGCGACTTCGGCATCGATTCGTTCGATTTGAGGGTGACGGACGTGCAAGGCACGAACTACCGATTGGTCGTCGAAGCCCTGGACAAGGACATCGTGCCCGAAGAATCAAGACTCATAGTGAAGAAGAATAGGATCACCCTGAAGCTGAAGAAGGTTAAAGGAGAATACTCGTACGACCACTGGACGGACCTGAAGAAGAAGGGCGGCAAGGCGGCCAAGGACAAGTCGAGGAACAAAGATCCGAGCGCGGGCATCATGGACATGATGAAGGACTTGTATGATAATGGGGACGACAACATGAGAAAAATCATCGGGGAGTCGATGATGAAGTCGCGGAACGGCGAGAAGCAGGACCCGAACGACATTGAATTACCGCAGTCCCCTGGTATAGATGACGACGACGCGACGGAACCGGACAAGGGGGGCTTCGATCTGGACGATACCAAGACAAAAATGCCGCCGATGCCGGAGGGCCGCCTGCCGGACCTGTCGAGCATCCCGGGCATGGAGGACTTCAAGATGGACCCGACGAGCGAGTAGGCGATTCGTGGGGGTCTAAGAAATTACACAGTCTCACAGACGATCTTCCCGACGGACTGGCCGCCCTGGATCAGCGCGTGCGCCGCCGCCAGCAACTTCTTAGGTAGCGGTCTCGCAGACGATCTTTCCCACGGACTGGCCGCCCTGGATCAGCGCGTGCGCCGCCGGTAACATATCGAAGGCGAAGGTCTCGACGCGCGCGACGCGGAGCTGGCCCGCGGACACCCACGCGAGGAGCTGCGCCATGTACGCGTCGACCAAATCCGTCTCGTCGGCGAAGAACGAGAGGTTGAAGCCGTGGATCGATTTCGAGGACAGCACGAGGTCCATGGGCTCGAACGTCGGCATCGACGCCATGCCCTTCGCCATGCGGAGCCAGTGCCACGGGCTCAACGTCGACGAGACTGTGGGCAAGTTCGTATGGAAGCCGAAGATCACGAGTCTTCCGGTCTGCGCGAGGGCGTCGTACGAGTTCCGGAGGGTAGAAACGCCGTTCGCGTCGAAGATCGCAGCGTAGCCTTCTGGCGACGCCGCGGCGACGTCGTCCCACCAATCTTGACGCCCTGCTTTGCAGACGACGGTGTCCGCGCCGCACGCCTTGCAGGCCTCGACCTTGTGCAGCGCGCCGACGACGCCGACAACAGGAGAACAGCCCAGCGTCTTCGCCATCTGGACCAGCATGGACCCCACGCCGCCGGCCGCGGAGTGCACGAGCACGGCGCGGTTCCGCGTCGGCGGCGCCGCGGGCCAGAACTGCGCCAGCGCCATCGCGTGGAGGGCCGTGCCAGCCACCGACGGCAGTGCAGCGGCCTCGGCGGCCGTGAGCGCTTTCGGGGTTTTGCGGCACTGGCTCGCGGGCACGAGCAGCCGCGACGAGTACGCGCCAAAGAATGTGATGCCGAAGACCGCGTCGCCGGCGCGTAGGTTGTCGACGCCGTCGCCGACGGCCTCGACGACGCCGCTGAAGTCAAATCCCGGCACAATAGGATAACCCACGAATTTGATTGCGCTCTCGTACAGGCCCCACCGGATCGTCACGTCCGCATAGTTGACCGAGAAGTGCGTTATTCGCACAACAACGAGTCCAGGCGGCGGCGGCGTGGCCACGCGCGTCAGCGACCGCGACCGCGGGTCCCGCGGCGCGATCGCTTCGGACACGTTGTAGCCGACCGTCGCCAGGTCGTCGTCGAGCGGCCAGAACTCGAGCCGCTCCGGCCCGCCCGGCGAGAGCACGACGATGCAGCGCGCCTTGCTGTCGCAGTCTGCCAATTGCAGCCGCGGCTTCCTGATCTTGAGCGTGACGAGCAGCCACGACCAGACGTTGGCTCGAATGGCCATCAGCTGGTGCTGCACAACCTCCAGAGTTTGGCCCGTGAGGCGCAGGCAGAGGGCGTCGAGTGAAGGCATCTCTCAGGGAGTGGTGTCTTATGGGCCTTAGGAGTGGAAATTAGGCAGTGCGTCCGCAGTTGCAGCGTTAGCAGCGTCGAAATGGATCACCGATGCGTTTCAACAGTCCCAGGATTGCATACAACTCGCAAAAACTTGCTTGCATGCTTCATTCCTAGTGTCTTACACGACGCTAGCGCGGAGCAGCACGCCAACAACACGTGACGATTCGCGAGCCAATCGTCGCCAAAACAGAGCTACATTCAGCATTCGTGCATGCGCACTGCGCCAGGCCGATCCGCGTGAGCCCCCGCTGCAAGAGCAGCAGCCACAGCACAGCACCACAGAGCAGCACCGCAGCCGAGCTCAAATATGCACGCATCGATGCGCGCAGCCCTCCTCCTAGCGACGGCGGCCGCCGACTTTCCCCTGCTACCCATCGCGCCACCATTAACAACACTAACAAATCTGAAGACGGACCCGACCGACGTCTTCGTCTGCTCCTGGCCCAAGAGCGGCACGACGTGGATGCAGGCCATCGTCGCGCATCTCGTCGCGCCGGACCGGTCCAGTTGGAAGCACGTCTCCGAGGTCACGCCGTTCTACGACGTCGCGGCGTCGTGGGACGGATCTGAGCCGTCGCAAGCGCTCGCCCAACACTTTGCGAAGCGCGGCCGGCGCTGCTGGAACACGCACCTGCTCTGGTCCCTCATACCTAAAGGTGGGCGCTACATTTATGTTGTGCGCGACCCGGCCGACGCCGTCGTGTCCTTCTGGCATCATTTGAGGAACCAGCGCGGCGCCGCGGGCACCTACGAGGGCACCCTCTCGGAATTCGCGGCGGAGATCAGCGAAGGGACGCAGCCGTACGGCGCCTGGGCGGCGCACGTCTCGGACTGGGCGGCGGCGGCCCGCGACCCTTCTGTGTTAATTGTGCGCTACGCGGACATGAAGCGCGACGCCGCGGCGGTCGTGCGGCGCGTCGCGACGCACCTCGGCGTGGCCAACGTCGACGCGGACGCGATCGCGCGGCTCACGTCGTTTGAGGAGATGAAGACCGACGCGAAACGCTACGCGCCCGTGTCCGTGGAGTGGGCGCCGGGCTTCGAGTTCATCCGCGCGGGCCGCGTCGGCGACGGGGCTGTCCTTGATGAGGACGCGCGGCGGGCGTTGGTGGAGGGGCTGACGGAATCTGGGCGGGCGGTGGCTTTCGGCGACGGCGGTTTTGGGGAGTTGTGAGCTAAGTATTGTTAGAAAAATGGAGCCGGTGCAGGGCGAGGGCGACCTCTCGAAGGTCTTCCTTGTTCTGGGCCCGCCGGAGGAAGCGCTCGAGCATCGCCCCCGCGTACCTCGCGAACGGCGTGCGCTCGGTCTCGGACAGCCCGAAGTAGAAGCGCGGGAACATGAGCCAGAAGTACTCGCCCAGCTCCGGGGGCGTGTCGCCCTGGGGGCACAACGCGAAGGCAGCGACGTAGAGCGACCTCGAGGGCGGGGCGGCCCGCCTCTGCAAGGACTGGAAAGCGTGCGCGACCCGCACCCCGAGACGATCGAGGACGGGGAACACCTGCCAAAAGTGGGCGAGCCGAGCGAGCTGCGCGATCTCCCTCAGCGACTCCAGTTGCACCCCGCAGACTTGGAGCCCCATGACGAACGTGACGTTGCAGGCGATGGCCGTGGCGTGCATCACGTACTCGCTCCAGTGGCCGTGCGTGTTGCCGACGGGCTCCTTGGCAAACCAAGCCCAGTAATTACGATTGCGGAGCTTAACTTGGCGGACCATGTCTCTGCCCTCAGGTGCTGTTTGGCGTCGATTGGTAGATTTGTTTGGCCACCCCGCGGCGCGCCGTTTAAGTGCGAATTGCGCCGCTGGCTCACGCGCCACGTGGGGCTTAAACAACCCCGCTATCAAGAAGGTTTGTGCTCGCAAGCGCAGCCGGAAAACCCGTTTTATCGTTCGCGGAAGCCTGATCGAGCCCGAACACGCGTGTTTTTATCACATCATTACAAAACGGATTCCGCGCGGGTCCCCTCCGCGTGCGCTGGACGTCGGACCTACAGCTCGCGCGCCCGCTCGCGCAGGACGAACTTCTGGATCTTCCCTGTCGATGTCCGAGGCAGCTCTCCAAAAACCACGGTCTTCGGCGCCGCGAACTTGGGCAGCCGCGCCTTCGCGAAGGCGAGGAGCTCGGCCGCGTCGACGTCCTCCGTCGTTTCGACGAAGGCGCAGGGCGTCTCGCCCCACTTCTCGTCGGGCCGCGCGACGACGGCGCACAACGCGACGGCGTCGTGCTCCATGAGCGCCGCCTCGACGCTGAGTGAGGACACGTTCTCGCCGCCCGAGATAATCAGGTCCTTGGACCGGTCGCGGATCGCGACGTAGCCGTCCTCGTCCTTCACGGCGAGGTCGCCCGACGCCAGCGCGCCCAGCTTAAATGCGGCAGCCGTCGCCGCCTCGTCCTTGAGGTAGCCCTTCATCACGACGTTGCCGCCGAAGACGACCTCGCCCATCGTTTGCCCATCGCGCGGCACCGGCGCGCCCGTGTCAGGATCGACGACGTCCAATCGTCCGCCCGCGGCGTGCGCGACGCCCTGGCGCGCCGTCTTCGCCGGGATGTCAGAAGCGGGCCACGTCGACCGCTTTTCACAAACCGCGGCCGGGCCGAACGTCTCGGTCATGCCGTAGACGTGCGTGACGTCTAACCCCGCGGCGGCCGCGCGCCGCAGCGTCGCCGCCGCGGGCGCCGCGCCCGCGGTCATCATCCTTATTCTACGCCCCGGCGCCGCCCGCTCCATGGCCTGGATCGCGAGGTTCACGACGATCGGCGCGCCGCAGAGGTGCGTCACGCCCTGCTCGGCGAAGGCGTGCGCGATGCCGTCGACCGTCACGTCGCGGAGGCAGACGTTCGTGCCGCCGACGGCCGCGAGCGTGCTCGGGAAGCCCCAGCCGTTGCCTGTGCGTTGTACGCCATTAGCACGCCATCGCCGCGATTCTTTCGCACACGGGCACAGTACAGTGGAACATGGGCAGCGTCCAGAGGTAGCGCGTGCCGCCGTCGGCCGGCAGGCCCCCAAAGTCGATCGCGTTCGAGAGGGCCTGGACGTAGGCGCCCCGGTGGTGCACGACGACGCCCTTTGGTCTTCCGGTCGTCCCCGACCTGTGTGGAAATCAACCAGTGTATTGGGTGCACGATGACATGGCCGCGCTGGCTCCGTCGCGCGGTGAGGAACCGACGTCGCCACGCCATCGAGCAGGCGTCGCGTCGATGGCGTGAAGCGTAAATTTGATTTCCACACAGTCCCCGACGTGTAGTTGAGCGCGAGCGCGTCCCACTCGTCCTCGGGTGGCGTCCACGGCGCCGCCGCGTCGCCGCTCGCGACGAGCGCCTCGTAGCCGTCGGCGCGGCCGCCGACGACGACCAGGGGCGGCGGGTTCTCGAGCGTCGCGAGCGCCTCGCGGCACGTCGCCTCGTAGCGCTCGTCGGCTATAAATAAGCGCGCGTCGCTGTGCTCGAGGACGTACGCGACCGTCGCGGCGTCGAGGCGCGTGTTCACGCTGCCGAGCGTCGCGCCCGACATCGCGACGCCTTGTTGGGCCTCGACCATCTCGGCCGTGTTGTCGAGCATGCACTGCACGACGTCGCCGCGCCCGCAGCCCTGCTTGCGGAGGGCGTCGCCGAGCCGCGCGCAGCGGTCGTAGAGCTCCGCCCACGTCCGCGTGCGGTCGCCGTCGACGACCTGTGTTGAAATCAAACTTTACGGCGCGTTCGCGCTGAATCATCGCGTCGTCCTCCACGCCATCGACGCGACGCCTGCTCGATGGCGGCGATGCCGGTTCCTCACCGCTCGACCGAGCCAGGACGGCCGCATCATCGCCGGCACCCGACGCACTGGTTGATTTCCACACAGTGGACGACCGCGGGGCCGTCGGCGAAGACATGCCTAGCGCGGTCGATGAACGCCAACGGCGTGAGCGGGATGAAGTTCGCGCCGGGGCGTTTGGGGAAGGCGTTGACGGAGAGTCGTCTCACAGCGAGGCGGTGCATTTTTGCGGGATGCTGTTCTGGCGTCGGTGTTGACGACAGAGGTCTGCGTCGCACGAAAGAGAGCGCGAGGCCGGCGTCGCGCCGGTCGCGTAAGGAGGCTTGCCGCGCGCTGTGCCACGCGTTTGTAGGTGTCAGCGCTGCGTGCCGCGCTCGCTTTTGTTGCGTTTTGGCAGCAAGAGGTTTTTTGCCTTTTACTGCGCGTGACGGCCCTCGTTTTGCAGGCGGCTTCGCGAGGCGTGGCTGTGGGATGCCTGGTTTGGGTTTTTGCGAGTTTCGGGTGCGAATACAGAGATTTGCTGCCGGCTGCACGGGTCAAATCGGGAAATTCTCGGGTCACCGGAGGAAAAAAGGGTTTTGCGATTGAACGATTTAGAAACCCAAATTTTTACTATTTCAGCTTTCCCAGAGCTGGCAGACATCGGTCGCCGCTCAAATACGCATCTGTGGCCGCACGCACTAACACGCGTGCCACTAGTGGTCTAAGGCGCTGCATTCAAGTCGCAGTTCTTTCGGGAGCGTGAGTTCGAACCTCACCAGATGCATTTTTACACTAATGATGTAGTGGCAACATCTAAGATTCCCATTCTTAGTCCCCGGGTTCGATTCCCGGTTGGTGTATTTTTTTTGCCCCCTGTGCCCCTACACCCCCCCTTGCCCCCCTGGGCCGAAACGAGGTCCCACGAGTACCCGAGGTTGGCGGGAGACGCAACCGACTTTGGTTGCGGTCACCGTTCTGATCTGGGTCGCGTGTGCGACTTCTGGTGCTGGAATGACCTAGAATGGACAGGATGCAGCCGAGTTACGGGCCACCGAACCGAGACGACGGTAATTTTTTTTTTGGAGCTAGGAGCCGTTCCGATGCGGGGATCGCGTCGATGGCGTCAGAACGGCCTCTATTGCAAAGCATACCGGCCTTGGCCCGCACGCGAAGATTCCTCGACTCGAGAGCTTGCAAGCCCAAAGTTGGGCTCCGCACCGCTCACACACAGCAGTGCTATTGCGCTGTGAATTAGCAATCAACGAGTCGAAGAAGATGGCTGCCCTCGCGCGCAGAGAGCAATTGGCTGCCCTCGCGCGCAGCGAGCACGAGCGTGCTGCCAGGAGCCTGCCGGCCGCAGCGCTGCCCCAACGAGCGTTCAGTGAGAACACGACCAAACGCGGTATCGCCGCGTTCGTCCGCACGCGCATCCGCGAGTTCGAGGCGGCGCGCGAGTGCGTCGTAATTCTGGCCGCGTGTCTCGGCGTCCTCTTCTTCGAGTCGCGGCGATGGCGTTCTGCTCGATGGCGTGGCGAATGAGCGGGATCTCACGAAACACACAAGAAAATCACAAAAACAAAAAAAACAGGCCGAGAAGTCGTCGCACACGATGCGCGTCGCGAACGCCGACTCGGACTGGGACATCCACTGCTTCTACCTACCGCGCGACCCGGCGGCGGCCTGGTGCGGGGTGAGCGAACGGCATAACTTCGAGAAGCAGGTGTACGGCCCGCGGCGCACGGGCGCGCCCGCGGACGAGCCCGACGTCGAGCTCGGGTTCCACGACGCGCTGCGCGTGGCGAGGCTGGTCGCGAAGGGCGACCAGATGACGTTGGAAATCTTGCTGTCGCGCCCCGTGTACGCCATCGCTGAAGAAAACGTCGCGTCGATGGCGTGAAAACACACAGGTCGCCCCTGGCGTACGTCGAGGAGGCGCCGTGCGTCGCCGAGCTCCGGTACCTCGCGGTGCGGCGCACGTTCGGCTGGCGGGGCGCGGCGGCGGCGTACGCGAAGAGCGCCGGCGGCTTCCTGAACAGCGCCGCGAAGAGCGCCGAGAAGCTCGGCTTGGCGTCGGGCAAGGCCGGCAAGCAGCTGGGCTACGCGCTCCACCGCACGCTGTCGGCGGAGTGGCTGCTCCGCGAGCGCGACGTCGTCGGCCTGCCCCAGGGCCTCCCGGAGCTGCTCGACGGCGCGATCAGGGCAAGCGCGTTGCGCGACCTGCCCGCCGTGCCGGCGCCGCTCGTGGCGCTCGCGCGGCGCCTCGCCGACGGCCTCCGCGGCGACGCGGCCGTGGGGTCGAAGGATGAGTTCGCGGCGCACCTCGCGGCCCTCCGGTCGCGCCTCGACGTGCTCGTCCCCCTTTCCCGGGACCTCGCGCGCGACGCGCCCGGCCCCGAGGGCGGCGAGAAGTCCGTCGCGCTAGACGTCGTGCGGGAGCTCGACGCGTGGACGCGCGCGCGCCTCGTCGAGGGCCTTCGTGCTGTCCCTGTGTAAGCTTCGGTTTTGACCTCGCGTCGATGGCGTCGGGCGACGCAGCCATCGTACGCTGTCACGTAGAAACCCAGCAGCTCTGGTCGCAAAACCCGATTTGTCAAGCCAAAAATTCTCGGTGCGGCTGCAAGAGCGGCGGTTACGCGGCAGAACAAGCAACCCTCACGCCAGTAAACGCAGCGCTCGCCCCACACGCTATCGACGCGGAGCGCCAGCGGCAGAAGTTCCGGCGAGCAGCCAGCGCTCTCCTTGGGTGCAGCGACCCCAGGAAAGAGCACACCCCGCGTTGGCGGAAGAGCCGCAACGCCACCGCCGCGTGGATAAAAGCACGCTCTGCAGCGGCCACGGGAAAAAATGCTGAAGACGCGCATCGAGCACGCCCAGAGCCAGGTGCGGCGGCGGCGGCGGCGCGGCCTGTCGCGCGACTGGCGGAAGTTCGGCGAGAAGTGGCGCGGCTCCAAGGCCGCGGCGCTCGGCGCGAACCTCGTCGGCGCGATCGGCTGCATTTTGGGGAACAAGCACGTCATGACGCACGGCGCGCGCGCGCCGCTGTTCCTGACGTTTATGGGGTACTTGCTGATCGTGCTCTATCACCAGCTCCAGCGCACGCGGAATATAGGGATTGCGCCCGTGTTCGACGTGGAGGGCGCGCAGCTGCCGCCGTATCGACCGCCCACAAAAGTCGTGGTCGCTCTGGTACTGCTGACGGCGACGGCGCCGTCGCTCGCGAACGCGTCGCTCATGTTCAACAGCGTGGGATTCACGCAGCTGAGCAAGGTGCTGACGACGCCGTCGATCGCCTTCATCGAGCGCGCGCGGGGCCACGGCCACCCGCTCGACGCGCCCCGTTTGTTGTCCATGGTCTTCATCCACGTCGGCGTCTACGTCGCGTCGGTCGCCGACGTGACGCTGAACCGGACGGGCTGCCTCGTGGCGCTCGCGAACGTCTGCGTCACGGCGCGCTACAAGACGGCCTGGTCGTCGGCGTCGCGCGACGCGATTGCGCGGCGGCGCGCGACGCGCGCGGCGCACGAGGCCGCGCAGACGCTCGCGCTCGACGAGCGCGCGGCCGTGCGGGAGCTCGTCGAGCACACGCTCCCGTGGGCCGCCGCCGCGCTCATTCCGTTTATCGTATTCTTCGAGGCGGCCGCGCTGCGGAACATGGTCGCGACGTACGACGCGCTGGCCTACGCGCGGCTCTTCTGCATCGCGGTGCGCGGCCGCGTTCTACGCCATCGCCGCGACGCCATCACCGCGATACGCTACGCAGGTGCTCGGCGCGTGGACGTCGGCGACGGGCTACATGGTCATCGGCCGCCTGAGCGCGCTGACGCACCAGGTCCTCGGCCAGTTCAAGATGGCCTGCCTGCTGCTCGGGTCCTACGTCGTGCTCGGCGCGGACTTGAATCGGCAGCAGCTCGGCGGCGCGTCGCTCACGATGGCCTCGATCGTGCTCTACACGCGGTGCACGCTCGCGCAGCGGCGGCGCCTCGAGGCGCGGCGCCGCGGCGACGAGCCTTTGGGGCGTTCGCCGTCCGAGGACCCGCTCCTCTCGCCGGGGCGGCGGCGGAAGGTCGCGAACGGGCACTCGTCGTCGTCGCGGCGGATGCCGGGGGTGCTGAGCGCGTCGCGGTCCTCGAGGGCTGGGGTGGCGGTGGTGTAGTAGGGATGTTTAGTGGTTTATCTATCTCGTACGGCGGCGTCGCGCCGCGAGGACTTGGGGGTAAAACAGGTTTTCAATCGCGATACGCGAGTTGCGTGGCGAGCTCGGTACGGCCGCGTAAGAGCCCAAAAGGAGGCGCCGCGCGCAACGCTCTCGCACAAAGCGATGGCCGAGCGGCCCATCGCCGGCCCCTGGACCAAAGCTGGCGAGCGACCATAACGCGGCCGACGCGGCAACGCTGGGAAGTGGGCGCCAGCGCCGCTCGAGGCTGCTGGTGGCGCGCCGCCGCCAAAAAAAGACCTTCGAAGACGCGTGTGTGGAGGAAGACATAACAAGCACCGCCCCAAGCGGACGAAGAAATGAGCCGGTCTACAGCTTGCGGCGGCGGTGAGAAACTGGAGCGGCGGCTAGCAATACATGTACATATTATTCGCGCCGGAGGAGCGCTACAATCGCCAGAGCGATAGCGAGCGGCGCGACGAATGATTGCGTCGTCGCTGTTGCGCTGTCCACGGCCGTGCCGTGACTGCTGTCCGCCGTCGCGAGTTCCCACGCGAACCCGTCGCCCGGTACCGCCTGCAGGAGTGGGTCCCAGTAGAAGGAACCACATGACTCCGGTGCGTCTGAGGCGTTCGCTGTGATGCTGAAAACGGAGCCGTGCGGTCGGTACGAAATCCCGCCCTCGACACACCGCCCGCCGGCTCCTAGATAATTGACGCCCACGCCGGTAAAGTACGGCGTCGGGTTCGCGGCGTCCGTACTCAATTCGTCGAGCGCGTACTCCCGGTACACGTCGTCGTAGAACTTCACGGAGGCCGCCACGCTCTCGCCGGTGGCTTTGCACACGAACGTCGAGGCGAAGCGCAGGAGTTCCTTGTATCCGTCGGAGTCGCACGTCGACAGGAACGACGCCTCCTTGAGCGCCCGGCGCTTCACGACGACCACGACCTCCTCGCCCGTATACCAGACGTGTATGGCGTTTCGTAGACCCGCCTCCGTCTCGCAGGTCGTCGCGTCGATGGGGACGGTGAGCTCCAGGTCGATGCCTCCACCGGCCTTCGGCTCGATCTCCCACACAACCTCCGTATCACACCCGTTCTCGCCCGTGAAGGTTTTGGCGTACTGGAGGCCCTCGTTCCGGCCGTCCTGCTTGGCAAGCTCGCGGTCGGCATCGCTCTTGAAGATATACGACCGCGTCGTGGCCGGGCCCCTCGTCTTCTCAATCAGGACGCCACCGTCGTAAAAGGCTCGTTCATACGTGACCTCGCCGTTGTTGTACTCGGAATCGTCGCAGACCGTACCTTCGACGCCGTAGGGGAGCGAGTGCCTAAACGATTCCCCGGCGGCCCAGCTCTCGTGGTTGAGGTGCGGATCGACATGGTTTACGTTTCCCATGTCCATCAGCAACCCGGGCCAGTGGTTAAGGCTCTGTCCGGTGTGGGGCAGCGTCGTGAGCCCCGCCGGCGGGTCCGGGTACTCGCACGACTCGTTCGAGGGCTCGGCGCAGTCCGTGAGGCGCCTATCTTCGTGGGTGGAGTTGGTAGAGTTGGTAGAGTTGCGAAGGTCCACCGGTTGTAGCGGCCCAGGCGGAGGCCCGACTTGCTCCTCGAGAAACTTGCACGGTTTCTGAGAATGAAATTCGCTGGTTGCGCCTATCATCGTGTATTGCGCGACGGGGTCGAGCGCGAGCGTGGACCCCTGGCCGTCGGGGCCTTTGGTGGCGCAGGCGAACGAGTACTTCGGCGAGTAAGCGCCGACGACGTCACAATCGTTGCCGTCGCAGACGTACGACTGCGAGAACATGGTGATGGCCCGCTCGCCGGCGGCGAAGCCGTCGGTCCATTTCTGCCATTTATCTACGCACTTTGGGGCGCCGGCCGGGCCATTCCACTGCTCCTTTGGTTCGGCCGATGCGACAGCCAGGAGTGCGAGGAGCCGAGGCCCCAGCATTTGTTTCGATTCGTGTGTCGCTGCCCCAATCGCAGTCCTGCGGCCGCACGCAAGAGGACAAAAATTGAGATGGGCAGTGGGGCCAGAGGCTGTGATCCTAGTGTCTTGCGTCGGAGTGCTGAGGACTAGCTAGCCGGGTTAGAAGTTTTATAAAAGAGTGCTGAGGACTAGCTGGCCACCTTACGCCATCGACGCGAAGCAACATACTAGAAACGTTCGGCAGCCGCCCGGCGCCACGATCGACGAGGAAGACGCACTGCGACCACCCGCACGCCATCGACGCGGCGTCGTCCTGGTCGAGACCCGCCACACCCGACAGCCGACCACGGAGAGCGGCCGAGTTGCAATAGCTTCCGAAGCTCCCCTAGTCAAGGCGGTTTGGGTTCGGCAAGAGGGCAGCTGCGTGGTCCGGTCGCGATGCGTGAGTCCAAAAATGCAAAAAAAGAAGGAGCACGACGTGTGCTAATATGCGAATTACCCGGATCGAACGGGTGACCTACAGATCTTCAGTCTGGCGCTCTCCCAACTGAGCTATCGATACCCAAGTGGAATACAGGGGTCAAATCCGCGAGCGTTGAGTGATCACCATTTGTGAGCTCCTGACTGGAGAAATGAATTCGCCAGCGAAACCCCGATCTGAAATGCGTTGCCGAAAAACCCGGTTCCATCCGGGGCCGCAAACGACTCTCAAAAATCAAACAAACGAGGGCCTCGCGAACGCGGCCGACGCGGCAACGCTGGGAAGTGGGCGCCAGCGCCGCTCGAGGCTGCCGGTGGCGCGCCGCCGCCCGGGAAGCAGCCATGGGCCGCAAAACCCCAGAACCCGTAAAACAGCCGAAGCCGAAAAAAACGCCGGACGACAAGCGGCTCATCTCCTTCCGCATCGCCCACGCCGTGGCGGACCCGGACGCGCGGCCCCCGCCGCGGTCGCCCCAGGCCGCGTCGCCCAAGACGCGGCGGTCGCCGTCCGCGTCGCCCGCGCGGCTGCCCATCTCGGCCTCGTCTGAGTCCAAGGCGGCGCGCCGCGGCGCCGTGCCGCGGTCGCCGCCTCCTTTGCCGCCCGTGCGTTTTTCCGCGTCCTTCCACGCCTTCGGAGTCCCCACGTCGCGAGGACGATACTTTCTGTCCAAGATCTGAGAGAGAAAGAAGACAGAAGCGCAGCGTCGATGGCGTGGAGGTGGACGTACAAAGTCATCCGTGGCGTCGATGGCGTTGGAGAGAGACGGAGCCAAGACGCGTAGACCTACGATGGCGCGAAAAGTACACGAGGACGTGGAGAGAGACAGAGAGAAGCTACGCGTCGATGGCGTTGGACAGACACGGAGACAAGACGCGAGAGACACACGTAGAGACAAAGACAAAAAACAAACACAGGTCACGGCCCTCAGCCAAGTAGTCGCCTTCGAGGTCGACGCATCGGGCAGCGACGCCGCGCCGCCTAGAAGAAGGCGCTCCGCCTCCACCACTTCCGCGGCGTCGTCGACGGGCATCCCGCCGTCGAATTCCCAGACGTCGCTCGCGTCGTCGGCGTCGTCGACGCCCGGCAAAAAACCCTTAGCGGACGGCGGCCGCGCGTCGCCGCGGACGATCGCCGCGCGCAACGCCGCGACGCAGTCGACGCCCCAGGACGACAAGGAGAACCCCGTCCGCGTCGTCGAGAAGCGCCTCGAGGCCGAGCGCCGCCTCACGGAAGCGTTACGAAGGGAGGTCGCCCTCCTCAAGGAGCAGGAGCGCGACGCGCGGCGCGACGCCGACGCCTGGCGCAAGGAAGCCGAGAAACTGCGGGACGAGGCCGCGCGGCACGCGGCTTCCGCGGCGGACGCGAGCCAAGGCTTAGAACGCGAGGCGGAGATGGCCTGGCGCGAGGCCGAGACCTGGGTCGAGCGCGAGGAGGCCCTGGAACGGCGCGAGGCCTACGCGCACGAGAGCGCGCTCGGCGACGCTGAACAAATCGCCGCGCCGTCGCCGCGGTCCTGGCCCTCGTCGGCGTCGTCGTCGAAAGGCCGGCGCCGGACGCACTTCGCGCCGGCGAGCCCGCCGCGCGGCCGCGACGATGATGATGATGACGAATCCTGGGCCGTGGCCTTACATCGCAACGCGGGCAAGGCCGAGGAGCCGCCAAAACAAAAGAAGAAGCCCATGTCGCTGCACGAGAAGCTCTCGAGCCCGCGCGTTTTGCGGCGTCCTTTGCTGATCGCGTCGACGGCGTGGGGAGAGACACGGCGTCGACGGCGAAAAAACAATACTAAACGCAGGCACCGCCAGCCGCCGTCGCCCGCGGAACAGAAGCGCAAGCAGGAAGCCAGACAAGAAAGCGCCCGCCGGAACCGCGGCCGCCTCGAGCGCGAGCAGGCCGCGAGATTGAGAGAAGCGGCGGATAGAGTGAGGGACGTCCGCGCCACCAAAAACCTCTCGAAATTTGAACGAGAAGCCGCGGCAGCCAAGCGCCACGGCGAGGCCGCTAGAAGACACGCGGCGCACCTCGAAGAGGTTCGGAGGCGCGCCACGAAGGAGTCGGACAAGGTCGGCGAGGCGGCGTTCGTCCACGAGCTCGGGCTGCGGGGCCACGCGGCAGACCTCAAAAGGCGATTGGAGGCCATGGAGGCGAGGATCGACGAAGCGCGCGACCGGCGGCGCGACTTACTCGCGGACAAAGAGTCGAAAAGACGCGATAGAGAGCGGGCGCACCGCGAGCACGTGGGCACGCAGCGCATCGAACGGGCCGAGCTGGCAGCCGCGCGCTGGGACAAGCTCCAGTCGCGGTTGGAAGCGGTGGAAAGGAGACGCGCGGCGCGCATGGACGCGTTGGGCGACGCGGCGCGGCGCCGCGACCAGCGCGCCGCGGCGGCGGCGTCGCGCGTGGCGGCGGCGGCCGCGCGGCCCAAGGCCGGGCCGCCTCCATTGGCACGCGCGGCCGAGGCCGCGGCCGCCGCCGACGCCGCCGACGCGGCCGCGGCGGCCAAGGCCGCGCTGGCCCGCGACGAGCCGCCGCCGCCGCCGCCCGTCGTCGTGGCGCCGAAGCCCGCGGCCGCGGCGCCGCCGCCGCAGCAGCCGCCGAAGCGCCGCCGCCGCCGGCGCACGCGGAGCGGCGGCGCCGAGATGGCCAAGCCGCTGGACGCGGGCCCGGGCGCGGCCGCTGCCGCCGCGGCGCGCCTGCTGGCGGACGCCTGGGCCGGCGACCGCGACCACGACGGCGACGGTAGTCCAGAAGCGATCTTCGCGAAGCGCGTCGCCGCGGCGGCGAACGCGGCGAACGGCGGCAAGCCCCTCGATGCGGATTTCAAAGACCGCGTCGCGGGCGCCGCGAACGACGCCGCGGCCTGGGCCCTCGCCAAGTACGTGCGCGAGGACGCGTCCCCGTCATCAAAAGAGTGCTGCCTGCCGGCCTGCGTCTGCCTCGCGGCCGCTTTAGGTGACGACCCTTCAAGATTATCGGCGTTGGACGATGCCGTCCTGGACTTAGCAAGAGACGTCTGCCTCAAGTCGGCCTGCAAGCAGCACAACGACGTCGCGACGGCGGCGCTGGCTTGCGTGGCCGCCGCGTGCACGGCGGGGCCCGCGCCGGGTTTTGTCGAGCGGGGCGCGGGCGGCGCCGTCGTCGCGTCCTTGGTCGAGGCGTGCCTCGCGCCGGACGGCTCTCTCCTAACACCGTCGGCGGCGGCCGTGGCCGGCGAAGGTTTGAAAGCCCTGAACGCGATGGCGAGGACGGATCGCGAGGCGGTCTGCGAGGCGGTCTTCGCGGCGCAGGAACTGAGACCCCAGTTATTGCACCTCTGCGACGTGCTCTTCTCATGTTTACACGTGGGCGGGCCCTTCCAGCGGACGGCGTCGGATGGTTTAGATGCCTTGGTCGAGTTGGTGGGTCATCTCGCAAGGCACGACCAGGAGTGCCTGCTCTGGGCGTCTCCATCCAGACCGGCGCTCATGGAGCGGTTGGTCAAATTGCCGATCCGCTACTTTTCTTCATCTTCTGGAATGAACGCGCTCTTCCCGACGCTGGCCGCGGCGTGCGTGGGCAACGACCGCGTCTCGGCCAAGGCCGCGGAAGATGTCGGTTTAGGTGCGGTCGCGGACTACGTCCGCGGCGCGTCCTCAAATAAGACGGCGGCGGAGGCGCTGCGCGGCCGCCTGCCCGAGGCGGAGTGGGCCGCGGCGGCTGCTTATCTGGATAGGGTCGGCGACGCGGGGTCGCTAGACTAAAAGTTTTGAAAAGCAAACATTTACTACTACGGAGTTCCGGGCTCGAGGTCCGAGTCAGACTCGTCTGAGCCCGAGTCTGATTCCGAGTCCAAGCCGGATGACTCGGAGGAGGACGATGACTCCGCCGGCGCGGCCGTCGCCACGACTCGGTCGGGTGCGAGGAGATTGACCAGGACGTCGATCTGGGCAGCGAAGGGCCCGCCGCGCCGCGCGAGGCCCTGGTCCCGCAGCCCCTGGACGATGCAGGCCACAGGGTCGGGGACGTCGTAGACCCCGTCGTGGCCGACCTCCGCGACGAGGTCGCGGCAGGCCTCCCAAGCGTCCGCGCCGCACTCAAGCAGGTAAATAGCCACCGCCGCGCACACCTCTTCCGCCCATCGCTGCCCGAAAATGGGCCCAAGAGATAGCCCGCCGAACGGGTCAAGCATGAGCGACGCCAACGCCCACGCCAGCGGCGTATGCCGCGGCTGATATGACGGCCCCGCGCCGATATTCTTGACTTTGGCGTGGATATCGGCGCCCCCCGCGACGAGCGCTCGCGCGACCGCGAGGCCGTTGTCGTGGCCGAAGCGCGCGGCCCAATGCAATGGCGTCGCCATCCAATGCCCATTTGAACCCGCCACGACGGCGCGTACGCGCTCGTTGGGACTCGCGCCGTAGGCGAGGAGCCGTTCGACGAGCTCCGTCGTGCATCCGCCCATGTGCGGCGCATACTGCACGCTCGTGGCCAGGTGACGGCCCGCCGCTCGCCGCGTCTGCCAGTTCACGTCTGGTGCCAGTACTGCGTCGAGCAGCTGCGCGGCCTCGCGCACGGTCAGGCCCGGCCGCCCGCCGAAGCGCGCCCGCTCGAAGTCGTCGACGCCTCTCCGCAGCGCCAGCCGCTGGTCGGCCGCGCCGCGGCTCGCGCAGGCCACGACGACCGCGGACGCCCCGGAACATGTAGCGATGCGGCGCAAGACGTCGTCCGGGAGAGCGGTGAAGACCAGCGTCGGTGGCGGCTCGTCTTCTGCCATGCCGTCACCGCTGCGCCGGCGCGCCGTAGCCCTTGGCCTTGAGCGTGCGGTACTTCTTGAGCTGGATCAGCGCGCGCATCTCGCGCAGCATGTAGCGCCCGTAGCCGACGGCCTTGCGGATGTCCGCTTCGGTCCGCAGGTCCGCGCGCTCGCGGAACTCGCGCTTGGCGCGGTCGCGCACGGCGTCGAGGCCCGCGGGGTAGGCGCGGCCGACGACGAGGATTTGCTTGTAGAGGTCTCGGACCACCGGGCGCATGCGCTCTCTATGCAGAGGCTCGAGTGGTGTGATTGGTGATCGATGCGGGTGCTTGCCGCTCACAGAGGTGTGTATCACCGCTGTTCGCAGCGTTTTTTGCGCCTGTACTGCTTGTTGCTAGTGTCTTACGTGCCGCTAGCTGCCTGTGTCGACGGCGCGCGCTCCCCCACTGCTTTGTAGGCGTTCTGCGAGCTGCCAGCTGTTGCCGTGAACGGCCGCAACCAGCGAACGGCTGCCAGCGCTACGCCAGCGCCGAGGTGCTCTCCAAAGCTTCAAAAAGCCAGGCAGTCGACCGCCGCGCCGTCGCCGCGCGCGCGACAGATCAAGAGATAGTTAAAAAAGCAGCCATGCTCGCCGACGCCTACGACTGTGTGGTATTCGACTGCGACGGCGTGCTGTGGTCCGGCGGCGAGACCGTCGCGCAAGCCAAGGCGACGCTCGACGCCTTGAAGGCGCAAAACAAGAAGGTCTACTTCATGTCGAACAACTCCTCGCGGGGCCCGGACGTCTTCCGCCAAGTCTTTGAATCGCACGGGTTAGGAGAACACGTAAAAGACGAGCGCTTCATGTGGAACAGCGTGACGGCCGCGCAGCGCTGGTTCAAGGGGCGCAAGACGAAGAAGGCCTATGTGGTCGGCTGCGCGGCGCTCAAGGACGCAATCAGAGGTGCTGGTGTGACTGTGGTCGAACCTTGGAAACAGATGGGCGCGACACCAGAAAAACTTGCGGAGGAGGCGATCGATCCGGCGATAGACGCCGTCGTTTTAGCTTTCGACAAGGACTACGGGTACTTTGAGATCTGCTACGCGACCCGGTGTTTGCTGGAGAACAACGCAGAATTGGTGGCGACCAATAGAGACTTCCAGTTCCCGGCGCAGAAGAATAGAAAACTACCGGGCAACGGCGCCTTCGTCGCGGCGGTCTGCGCCGCGTCGCGCCGGGAGCCGGACGTCGTCGTGGGCAAGCCTAGTCGCTTTGCATTGGACGCGATCGTCGCGGACGCCGGGGTTTCGGCACGAAGGACGCTGATGGTCGGCGACATGTGGTCCGACGTGGAATTCGCGCACAACGCCGGCTGCGACGCTTTACTTGTGTTGTCGGGCGTCGCGTCCCTCGATGACGCGCGGCGGTGGTCTGGTATCACGCGGCCGGACTTCGTCGCTCCCGATTTGACGGCGCTGCTCCGGCCCGTTGAGCGGTTCCCACCGGCGCCGTCGTCGTCATCGCGGCGGTGGCTTTTGCCTTCTATCGTCGCGGCGGCGGCGGTCGCCTTTCTTGTTTCGCGGCGGCGGGGGGGCGCGCCCCCGGACCGGTCCGACCTCGACGACGCGACGCGCTGGCTGACGGCGAAGTAAATTTCTCAATGCAGTCGTCAATTGTTACGGTGCTGGACTCATCAGGCAGTCGTTGCCAGCTAGCGGTATCACACTAGCTCCGAGGAGCTCCCACCAATTTTCAGCACCAGAATTCAGCCACAGGCGTGACACAGGAGGCTCAAAACTCATGCTGATGCAGCGCGTGGCATTCCTGCTCGCGGTGGCGCACGCCGCTGCGCGGCCGGCCGGCCCAAAGGCGCGGGCCCTGCCGCGGCAGCAAGCGGCCCAGCGGCGGAAGGGCTGGACGGCCAAGCTCAAGTTCCTGCGGGACGACTGGCAGGAAGCGGTTCTACGGCCGCGCGGTGGCGCGTCGTCGACGCAAGCCGCCCTCAGACCGCGCGGCGGCGCGTCGAGCCTCACGACGCTGACGCACGCGGCGCTCGGCGCGGTTTTTGAGGCCGGTGCCCTCCTCGGCGTCGTCAAGGCCGCGCGCGCGTTGCCGCCGGGCGCCTCGTCAGCCATCGCGAAGCTCAAGATCCTGCCGAGTGACACCATCAAAGGGCTGCCGGCCGCCGAGTGGTTCGCGTGGTGCGTCATAATCTTCGGGTCGTCGGCGGTCGGCTCGGCGGTGGACGGGTCGCTGCGCGCGGCCACGAACCAGATCTTGATGCCCACGCGCGTGGCGGGCGAGCAGGGCTGGTACGCTTCTTTAGACAAGCCGCGCTGGGAGCCGCCGGGCTTCGTCTTTCCCGTCATGTGGTTGCTCGTGTCCAAGCCGACGCAGCTGCTGGCCGTGGCCAAGGTCTGCTCGTCTGGTACAAGCGAGGGCGAGGAGGCGGCAGCTTTACCGTGGGTGCCGCAGCTCGCGGCGTACTGTCTGCACCTCGCGCTCGGCGACGCGTGGAACAAGGTCTTCTTCGGCCAGCAGAAGGTCGCAGCGGGCGCGCTGATGATCACGGTCTTTTATGGCGCGCTCCTCGCGTCGGCGTATTTATTTGCCCAGGTCGACGCGACGGCGGGCCTATTGATGGTCCCGACGTGCCTCTGGGTAACGGTGGCCGCTGCGCTCAACTGGTCCATCTACTTCCGGCTGGGCGGCGCGGCGTCGAGCGACTCGGATTAAGAGTATTATAGTTAGGAAGACGGGGGGATCACGGGGGTTCGTATGAACGTTCAGGGGCCGAACGCGGCGCCCAGGAGCCACTCGAACGCGGCTTCGGCCTGCCACACCTGGCCGCCCGGCGCGAAGAAGCCCTGGAGCGGGTTAGTGGTGATCGAGACGTGGTAAGTCTGCCCGGGCACCAACGCGATGTCCCCGGCCGGCACGACGTAGTAGCCGGCGCCGGAGCTCTGGATGCAGTCGACCTTTTTGCCCTCGCCCTCGCAAAAGTCCGAGTAGAGCTGCTGCAGCTGAAAGACCGGCAACGACGCGGCCTCGTCCGTGGATGGATTCCCGAACCGCTCGTCCTGCTCCGAGATGACCGAGAAGCGCTTCTCCGGGGGCAGAATGACGTCCATGAACATGCCAAGCGGGGGCGGAGCCGACGGACCGAGCGGCGCGCCATTCACGAAGACGGGATGGTAGTATTGCGGGAGATCGACCCCCAGCGCGCCCGCGCCGAAGAGGGGCGCCCAGGCGAGGGTGAGCTGCGCCGTGATCGGGAGCGCGGGGATCGTGCCCAAGCTTAGAACCGGCAGGGTGCTCAACATCGTCGCTATTCCCGCTCCCCCGGAAAACCCGGCCACCGCGATCTTCGAGCAGTCGACGCCGTCGATCTGACAAAACCCATCTTTGATTGCGTCGTAGGCGGCGACGGCCACCTCGGTCCAGTTCCCAAGAACAGCGGCGGCTGCTGCCGGAAAGTTGGGCACGGGAACTGCCGGCGGGATGAACGGCAAGCCCGCTCTGTCCGGATAATCGTAGTAGTCGGGACCGATCAGCGCCACGCTGTAGCCCTGCTCGGCGATCTTGTCCATCGTCGGCTTGAGGATCCCGAGCGTCACGTCGAACTGGGTCTCCGAGTACGGCAGGAGGACGACGGCCGGCGCCGGACCGGGCTTCTTGGACCCGACGATCCTTTGGCAGGGCCCGATATCACCGCAGAACTCCTGGTCGATGGTCTCGAGGGTCGGGCCGGTGTACGGCGCGAACGCCGCCGCGCCGGTCGTAGCGGCGGCGAGTAAAAAGGCGCGCAGTGTTGGCGACATGGAGAGAGTAGTTAAGCGGTCAGCGGTCACGGACGCAGCCTACTCTGGTCTTGAGCAGCTGAATGGAAATTCCTAAATATGGGAGGCCTATACAATCGACTCGGTTGCGGCCGACTGTATACACCTTGACGATGATTTCTGGTACTCTGGTCGTGGCAACAGGCCCGCGCCGAGCTTGCCGAGCAAGGACACACGAGACAAAACCCGCCAGGACTCGGACAGAGACGCTACAGAGTACTAGCGCACCGCATCGGAAAAGAAGATTACCCATCCGAGTCCCCAGCAGCCTTAGCAACGGCGTCCAGGTCGATCGCCCGCGCCACGGGCACCACCTTGGAAGAGGACCCGAGGACCCACGCGTCGCGCAGGAACTCGAGCGCCGCGGTCCAGCCCGCAACCGGTACCAAATCGGCGTCGAGCTCCTCCTCCACACACCTCCCTTCGGACAGTTGCCGCGCGACGTGGGCCGCCTGCGCGCTCCGCAGCGCGTGGACCGCGTCGAAGGCGTCCCGCGCGCGGCCCCAGGCCCCGTTCATGACCTGGAACAACGCCACCGTCGTGCCGCTCATCCAGTCCTCCTTCCGGAGCTTGTCGAGGGCCATGTTCGCTTCGTAGACAAAGCCCCGCGTCTTTTCGACCTCGCCCTCATACCCCTCCATGAAGGACACTTCAAATTCGTCCAGGAAGTCCGCCATGACCTGCTGGTAGGCGTCCCACGCTTGTAATAGCTGTGTGGCAGCACTTTGAGCGTCGAAGAACAGCTGCCCAGTGGCAGGGGCACTTCGGGTCCGCACCCACGCGCCGGACATGTCGCCGCGCGCCGTCTTTTCGAGAGCGGCGGCGCAGGCGGCCTCCTCGCTGAGCTTTTCCTTGACCGCGCCGCCGCCCTCGATGGCGATCAAAGCCTGACCATACGCACGGGCGTTCGCGAAGCGCTGCCTCTCGACTGCGAGGGCATCCTCGGAATCCTCCGCCACGCCCAAGATGACGCGCGTCCGCGCGAAGCCCTCGGTGGACCGTAACGCCTCGGCCGCGCCCACCGACACCGTTTGTGCACTGTCGTCCTCCTCCTTTGGTTGAGGCGGCTTCACGGCCTCCGCGGCCTTCTCGACGCGATCCTCGACGGCCGTGGCCCAGTGCCTTAACAACATATGCAGGAACGCGTCGACGTCGCCCTGGTCGTCGTATTGTCGCAGTAATTCCATCTCGCCCACAATAATATCCATCTCCCTTGAATTTTCTCCTAGCCTCGCATCTAACAACTGGTGCGCCGTCTTCTCCAGCAGCTCCAAGGGCGCGAGCCAGAAGCCGCACCTGTTGGCGTCCGTGCCCGAGGCGTGCGTCTCGGGGAAGAGGGGCCCGTCCGGGTCCAGGTCGCAGTTCTTTCTTATCAACAGTATAGCGTTGACGTAGAACTCGAGGGCGTCTCCGCTTCGCCGTTGGATGGTGTTCTCCTGCCGCGCCTTCGCGTCGGCGAGGAGATCGAGCGTGCTGCCCAGCGAGCCGGGCTGCAAGAACGAGACGGCGGGCAGATCACCCTGGCGCACACCGGCCAACAGGCAGAAGATGCGCAAACGCGGTAATAGACCGCTACGCTCGCGGCAGTTCAGGAACAGGTCGTGCAGTTCTCTTTCTGCCAGTGACGCGACCCCGAAGCGCTGGAGGTGGTACCCGTGCACCACGTCGACAAAATTCGTCTGGAGCATGAACCACCACTCGTATATGAGTCCAACCCGTCCCAAGATGTCCGACGAAGGCCGCCGGATCTCCCGCTCCTTAATAGAACCACGTCCACTCATGTAGCCCTTGCGCATCCTTAGTCTAATCGACTGCGGCGCGCCGTTTTCCCGCTCCTGCCTCCGCTTCCAGCTCTTGTTCACCCGACTAACTGCCAAAGTGGTTTGCAAACGCTGGACCATGGTCCACGCTTGGGGTTCCTTGAAATCCACTAAAACCAACTCCATAGATCGCAATTCTTGCAGAATATTCATCACAAAATCACCGGGCGTCATCTGGTTCGTGTAGAGCCGCTTCGCGAAGCCGCCGCAGCCCGAACCCTCCGGGTAGTCGCTTCCTAACTCATAAGATCGCAATCGGTGATCAATGCATAACTGCAATAACCGCCGGTAGGCCGCGAGCGGCTGCATCCCGTCGACGTCGCCCACGGCATTATCGGAAGCGACTTCCAACGCGGTGTCGAATTGAGCCCTTAAGAATTTGAAGCGCGACCGCGCGTGGTCCGCCAGCGTCCCTTCGACGCGGTCCATGAGATTAGACATCATGCGCGCGCGCATCTGGACGAGGCCTCCCAATTGTCTGCGAGCTTCCAACGGCAGCGGGAAGTCTCTCGGACTCCTCGCATGGTGCGGTAGAGCCAGCGCCCGCGCGAAGAAGCGCTGCTTCTCGCACGTATCTAAAAATACTTCATAGTCCACGTTGCCCTTGGAGGCCTCGTGGGCCTCTCGGTATAAGGCAGCAGCGTAGGTCGTCGACGCGTCTGGAAGTAACGTACGGACGATCGCCACGAACTGTGGTAAATCGACGCAGGGCGGCGGCGCCTTCGGGTCGTCGTTGCGCTCCGGTGCTTCTGGAGTACGACCCGTGCCGTAGTCCGGCGCGTGGACCGCTATGGTCCCTGCTAACGCGGTTTCGAACATCAACCTCACCGCGGCCCTCCGATGGGCCTGCTCCTCCCGATACAGATGCGTAAGCACTCTGAGCCAGAGCGCCATGTCCACGCATTCTAACTGCTTGGCGCCCCACTTGCTGCTACGCCCTTCCGCCTCCACGGCGATATCTCGAGTGGCTTTGAGAGCGCCCTCCCGTAGCCGAGGGTTGCCCTTCTGGAGCACCTTCTCCGTGGCCTCGAGCGCGTCCACCAGCGGCAGCCAGACGCACTGCTGGCCTCCTAAAGCCAAAGCGTCGGCGTCGGAAATGGCCGCGAGGCGGTCCCACGGCGGGTCCGCGGGGTTCGCCCCGACCTTTTTACGCATCTTCGCGTGCGCTTCGAACTCCTTGACTTTCTCCTTGAGTTCATAATATGTGTTCGCGAAGACGCAGCCCTGGGCATTTAGGACCACTCCGGCGGTGGTCTGGATGAGTTCGTTACAGTAGAGATAAAACGCGAGGAAGTCCCCACCGTGCGACTCATCAAGTAAACTCCAGAATAACTTGGCTTCGTCCGATTCTCTGCTTAACATCTTCGCGCCGTAGTAGAGGCCCCACCGGTCGTCATCGGCCACTTTGATCGCTTCGCGCCTCTCAGTGCTATGTAGACTATCAAGATATTTCCGAGGCGGCTCGAAGAAGGCATACGCAAATTCGGGAAACCTCGCGCGTCCCTCCTGCTGGGGACCGTGCGAGGCATGATCCCTCAGCAAAGCACCGATGATGGCCCGCATACACCGCCGCACCCACGTGATCGACCTAGGTGGTCTTTCACCACCAAGAGGAGGTAGGAGCAGTCGATACCCATGGCACACCAAACGAGGCGGCTCCGGCTCCGGTCCTACTATAGCCTCCCGTATATTGGCCATATCAGATAAAGATTTCCCACATTTAATGCATAGGACATTGGCCAGCGGATCTTCTTCCGCATCGTCGAGCTCTTCCTCGGGCTCCTTTTCTAAATGCCCGTCTCGTTCCAGAGCGGCCAATTCGCCTTCCTTCTGCGCCTGGCGCTCTTTCGCAAGTTCCTCCTCGCGCAACTTAGCGGCCTCCTTCTCCTGGTACATGGCCACGATCGCTTCCCGATCCTTGAGTTTGGCCTCCAGCGCTTCTTGGGCGCGGTGCATGGACTGGATCGTCTTCTCGAGGACCGGTACTCTCATACTATCCTTCTTGCAATGGCGTAGCTCCTCGACCTCCTCCCGCAATGCAGCTAGTTCTTCCTTCTGGCCCCGCATGACGTTCCTCATATCACCCTTGTTCACCAGGTCCTTGTCGCGCTGCATGTCCTGAAAGATGCCGTTCAGACTTTTGACGGTCTCCTTCAGCTTCCGGTTGGCCTGTCGTTGCTCGTTGTCTTTTTTATTAAGTTCTAGTAGTTGATCAGAGTGGTTGTTGTTCGCGTCCTGGAGGGCCTCCCGCTTTTCTCTCTCAAGGTTGACCTTGTCGTCTCGTCGTAATTGCTCTAATTCTTCAATTCTATCCTTCGAAGAAGAGATCTCGCCGCACGCTTTATCAAGTTGCCACAAGGCATCCGAATGCAACCTACAGACGCGATCGAAGACGCTGCCGAACCGCTCTCTCAGAGAATCGACCAATCTGCCGTGCTCCAGGCAACCGACCGTGACTTGAGCCACTAGTTCAGAACAGACCTGGTCGGCCCACTTCTGCTCGAACACGCAGGCGCCGAGGTCGTCTCTGGCATTTTTCCATAAGTGTGAGGTGACGCCCATCGATTGTGCTGAAGCGGCGTCCGCCTCTGCTTCGGCGGAGAGCTTCTTCCGTTCAGCAAAGGCATTAGCGACAGCGGAGCAGCACTCGAGGTAGTCGCGCGCCGCCTCGGGGGCGTCGCGGTTCTGCCGCGCCAATCGCCCGAGCGTCTCGCCGATACTCTTGTCTCTCGGATCTCTCTGGTCGGCGATGCTCATGGCGTCCTCGAACTTGCGGGAGAGGGCCTTGCCCGCCCCCCGCGCATTGCTCGCCTCGCTCGCGACGCTTCCGATCGTTAATTGAGTCTGGGCCGGCCGCCTCGTCTTCTTCTTCTTCTTGAGCGAGCGCTGCAGGGCTCGTCCCGTATTTTTCGGATCGACGTCGGGGAAGATGGTCGCGGCGAACTTGCCGTAGGCGTCGCTCCTACTTTCTTCGTTCCCGTCGTACGTGAGCAGCGTGGACGGGATCGCCGCGGGCTCGACTACCGTCGGGCGCCGCTCGCCGAGGGGCGCGCTCGTCGAGCGCGGCTCCAGGTCCGCGAGCGTGACGGCGCGGCCCGCGTAGCCCGCGAGCTGGGACATGGTCTGGGAGGCTGCCCCTCTGGGTGTGCTGCCCAAGCAAATAGCAGCGGGCTCACGCTAGGTCGTGGCTGTCCACCCGCTTTCGCACGCCCACGCGCGTCTTTGGTACGGCTGGCCCGGCGCCGCGCTCGTCCAGGCCGCACCGTTTTGTGGCGCTGCCGGCCGAGTTTCAGGCTCGTGACCCCCTACCACCGAGGTACAGAGGTATAAGGTAACTTACCGATACCAGCCTCGGCTCACAATGGCGGCGGCGTGTTAGCACGAACCAGACGTTGCAAGCATGCAACGCTGGGCGGCATTGCTGCTCCTTGTCCTAAACGCGACAGCTTTGCAGCTGCCGTGGCTCGCGTGGCGTGCACTCACGCCTAGACTGCCCGGCGGCCGGATCGATGAATGCCTCAAAAACGCCGCAGCGGTGCAGGTGCCGTCCGCCGCGGCGACGGGCACAGCTATCAAGTCTTTGTGCTTTGACACGGACATGGGAGGGCACGTTGTTGCCGTCGTGCGAGCTACTGACGGTGTCGACGCTGCGCGATTAGCGTCCGCCATCGGTGCGCAGACCGCGAAGTTATCTCGGCCGGACGCAGTCGAGGCGGCGACGGGATTCGGCGTCGGCTGCGTGCCGCCGGTGGGCGTCGCGACCCCAGTCGTCGTCGACGAGGCCGTCGCGGCCCTGCGCGGCCGCGTCGTCGGCGGTGCTGGCGACGAGGCGCGGCAACTCGTTATTCGCGACGGCGCGGAGCTGCTGCGCCTCTCGGCTGGAATCCGGGCGGACATCCGGGGCTCGGGGCGCCCAACGCCGTCGGCGCCGACATACAGAGCGCAGGGCTTCGACGCAACCGGAAGAAACGTGACAATCGTGGGCCGCATCGCGTCGAAACGCCAGATGGCGAAGAAGCTCTGCTTCGTGTCGCTGACGCCGCCAGGTGGTGGCCGCTGGCGGCCGCTCGGGCGATTGCTCCCGTACCCGGACGTCGAGCTCCAGGTCATCCTGGGCGCGACACTGGCCCGACAGCGCGGCAACGACGCTGCAGCAAACGTGATCCGGCGGCTCCGCGTCGGGCAGGTCGTCGTGTGCGACTGCGTGCCAACCTGGCGCGACCGGCCCTCGGTGATGGGTCGATTCATCGAGCGGTGGCGCCAGGTTCATAAGAGGCGCCAGATAGACCTCCGCTGTTCGGACGTCGGGACGGTCCGCGGCTTCGGCGGCGCCGGCGACAAGCCGAGAACCAGACGGAAGGAGCCGGCGCCGCTCCAGTACCTGGAACTCCCGCGAGACGTCGCCCTTCACTACGTGACTGACGCGAGCGAGGCGCCGGCCGCCATTACCGCAATCGCCGACGCTGCCATCGTCGGCCTCGACGCCGAGTGGGAGCCCGACTCCTCCAGCGACACGCCGGCGGCGACGGTGCAGCTCGCAACCAAAGACGCGTGCGTCGTCCTCGACCTCGTCGCGCTCGCTACGAACGAAGGAGGCCTCGCGGCCGCCGACGCCGTCGTCGCCGCGGCGCTGGCGAACGCGGTGCTCGTCGGATTCGGTCTGGAGACGGACCTCGCGCGGTGTCGACCCTTGCTGACGAGCCTCGACGCGCCGGAGACGCGCGAGCTCCAAGGCACGGCGAGCTCACTCGCCGCCCTCGTCCGCAGGACGCTGGGCCGCGACCTCGACAAGCGCCTGCAGAGGAGCGCGTGGGGCGCGATGCCGCGGCCGCTGCCCGACGACTGCGTCACGTACGCGGCACTCGACGCCTACGCGTGCGTGATGGCCTACGACGCGCTCGACGGTGAGCCTGTGGCGCCGGCCACGGCCGCGCGCGACCTGCGCGTGACCGAGGATGTCGTGGAGCGGTGTTTGGGGAGAGGCCGCGACCGGAAGCGCGGCGAACATCCCAAAGACGCGGCGTTGTCGTTTTTATCGGGCGAGGAGGCGGTCGGCGGCTACGACAAAAGAGGCGGCGCGGCGCGCATAGCCGACGGCTCGGTGCTCTTCGTCAACTGGCAAGGACGCGGCGAAAATATCCGCACGACCTACTTCGACCGCAAGTACCCGAATGCGATAGCCGACGGCTCCGTGACGTGGTGGCCTCCGAAGAACTTCGACGAGGAACGGCTGTCGGAGCCGCTCCACCTATTTGGCCGACGAGGCAAGAGCAGTTTCCTGTACCTCGGGCGCTTGTTATACGTCGGACCGATGGCGCAAGCCGGCACCGCGCCCGGAGGTTTAGTATTGAAGCTCCTCGACGCGGAAGAGCTCGAGCGGCGCGCCGACGACGGCGACGCGCAGCCCGGGCTGCGGGCGCTGCTCGACTCCGCGGCCGCTGTTGTTTAAGAAGCTAGTGTTGGGGCAATCTGACGTTGTCTGGGAAATATAAGTGGGAACAAAATACAATTAAGCTGGGCGGTCGCGAGGCGGGTGCGTCGCGGTCGGGAGGCGGTAGGAATTGGGCGCGATGTCACTGGGTGACGGCCGCGCGCGTGTGCGAGAACCAGTAGGAGTCCTGCTCCTCGGCCGGGTCGAGGTCGAGGAAGTGGCCCCAGTAGTCGTCGTCGGCCTTCGTGGGCGGTTCGGGCGGGAGGAAGAGCGGCGGCGGCAGTTCCAGAGCGGGCGGCGGCGCCTTGGGCGGGCTCGCCGGCGGCGTCACGGGGTGGACGACGTTCCGAGACGGCGCGTCGTCGTACGTCGACGGCTTGGCCTTGCGGCGCCACGTCGTCCGGCGCGTCGGCGTCACCGGCACCGCCGCGGGCGGCGGCGGCGCCTTGACGACGCGGTGCGCGGCGTCGCCCCGATGCGACCGGCGCCGCGCCGCGGAGGCCGCGGCGCGGAACCGCGCGGCGACGTCCGCGTCGGGTTTGATACTCGTCGGGGGCGCCGCGTCGGGCCGCGGGGACTTGTACTTGGGCGCGTCCATGTCGCCGCTGTCGGACATGGAGACGACGGTCACGGCGGACGACATGGTCACTTGACGCCCTTGCAGCGGGCTGCCTCTGGGCTGCCTTGCGCGCGCGCGGCAAGGGTCTCCGGGGTACCGTGACAAGGTCAGGTACCTGGGCGTCCCCCGCGACAGCGACGAGGTCCCCGCGCGGCGGCGGTGAGCGGATCAGGCCCTTGATAGGCTGCCTTCTCTCCCTGATTGCAAGTTCTCGCGAGCGAGCCACTACAACCTGGTTGGGCGAAGGGCAACTTACCCTTGGGGCCTCTCTGTCAGGGCCCTCGAGGCGTCGGCGGGCCGCCGCGAGCTTTGCCGAGCGGCATATTGGCATGTGCGCGCGTACGGACACTGTATCGCAAGAAGCCTGTGCAAATGCTGGTGCGGGTGGCGACTAGCTGATCCGATAAACATATCCTTCGGCTTTGGCCCTCCCATTAGACACTTTGCTCGAAGTCGAATAAAACCCGAACACCATGCAAAGCTGAGTCGCGACCCCTGCGCGCGTCCTAGTACCTCATTTCACCAGTAGCGCGTCGTCGCGACACATTGATACATTACCGGACGGCTGCTGCATCAATTCCTAAGGCTCGCCGCTTCAGGACAGTGCAGTGGGTGCTGCACTGCCAGCAGGTTGCAAAGAGTAAATAGGAGTCGCAGCGATGCGCACATTGACGGCGTCGGCGCGCGTCTTGCGAAGACTGAAACCGCGGAGGCTTCTGGCGTCGCTGCCGCACGTCGTCGAGCACGACGGCACGCGGGCCGAAAGGAGCCTCATCCTGCTGAAGCCGGACGCGGTGGAGCGGCGCCTCGTGGGCCGCATCCTGAGCCGCTTCGAGGACCGCGGCCTCGCGATCGTCGCGCTGCGGCAGCGAATCTGCGACCGCGCGCTGGCCGAGGCGCACTATGAGGAACATCGCGACAAGCACTTCTTCGGGCGCGCCTGCGCGTTCCTCTGCGCCGGGCCGCTCGTGAGCGCCTGCCTCGAGGGCCGCGGCGCCGTCGCCGCCGCACGCAAGCTGGTCGGGCCGACGGACCCACGCGACGCCGCACCCGGCACGATCCGCGGCGACCTGGCGACGCACTGGCGGCGGAACCTGGTGCACGCGTCGGCGAGCGCCGACGACGCGGAGCGGGAGATTGGGCTGTGGTTCGACAGCACCGATCTTTGTCCGCCGGCGGCCGCGCTCGACGCGTGGCTGTACGAGATGCCAGGGGCGAGGATTGGGTTCGACGACGATGATGACGAGCAGGGGGTGTCCTAAGATCTGGAGTAGTCCTTGTCGGCTTGTCCGCGCACAGCCAAAATTTTACGTGGCCTGATAGACGAGCCGCCGAAGCCGAGGCGGCGCGGCTGGCGGCGGAGGCCCTGCGCGAGGAGATGGCGGTGCGGCTGGCGGCGGAGGCCCTGCGCGAGGAGACGGCGGTGCGGCGGGACGTGATCGAGGCGCTGCATCGGCGCGTCGAGGAGTTGGAACGGGAGCTGGCTATGCGCGCGGTCCAGGAGGTGTGAATCGCGGCGGCCTAATTCTGCTAAAATTACTCACCATTATTACTCCCGCCATTCGCCGCCGCGCCGGTCACCCGCTCCGCCGCCTCCTCCAGAAACTCCATGACGCCCCGCTCGACGCCCCGCAGTCGATCGTCGCGCACGTACCGCGGCAGCACGGCGTGGAGCCGCCGGCCGTCCCGCTCGAGCTGCGCGTACTCGTCGCGCGACAGAGAGCGCGTCCGGACGGACGCGGCGAGCGCGGCCGCGAAGCGTGACAGCAGCGCCGCCGCGAGGCCGACGCCCGTCGTCACGTCGTCGGCAACGCTCTCGCCCGCGGTCGCCTCCTTGGCAAATAACTTCTCGACGTCCATTTCGACGCCCGACCGCGCGGCCGCGCCGGACGCGCGCGGCGTTCTTAATGAACGCGCGCGCCGGTCGACGGCGTCGTCGCTTATCTCGATTTCCGCCACGTGAGTCTTGCTCCGCAGGGCGGCGTCGACGCGTTTTGAGGCGGCCGCGATCATGGAGACGCAGGCGTCTATGTATGAAGCGGGACCGTCATTCACAGATATGGTGGCGATGGCGTCTTGCGCCTTCTGATCTAAATCTTCGCCGACGACCGCGACGTGCCGCTCCAGGAGGTCAGTGGACAACGCGTCGTCGCCGCGCAACCGGCACAGCGCCGCGAGCGCCACGATCGTCGACGGTTGCAAGCCGCCGCGCGCCTCGATCATAGATCGGAGCCACGCCTCGGATTTCGCGGTTCTCTTAGAAACGGAGTCCTCCTTCGATAGGAACGGCTCGAGCGGCGCGGCGCGCTCGCGCAGGGACCGCGCCGCTCGTCTCAAAGCCACGTCCGCGTTCGTCGGCGCGCTCCTCAAGGCTTGGGCGTCGTCCGATTCTGTAGAAGCGGCGAGGTCGTCGAGGGCCTTGGTCGAGGCGCTCTCGAGCTCCCTTTCCGAAGCGTCGTGCGCCTTCGCCGCAATTGTAGCAGCGACCGCAGAAACGCGTTCCGGGTCGACGGCGACCGCAGCTCTTAACGCGAGGGCAACGTCGCCGTAGTCCGTTGAATTTGAGACCATTTTCTGCACCTGGTCCACGAATTTGGCCGTGGGCCCGGAGGGCAGCTCCACGACGCCGTCCAATTGACCTACAATAGCGTCGCGCGGCCCGCAGAATTTATCAGAGAGCATTGTAACCCTCCTTTCCAACGAAAGGGACGCGTCGTCGTTTCGTAAAGCGTCGTCCAACACACCACACAAATAACGATCGGCGCAGTCCGCCGCCGCGGCCCGAGCCTTCGAAGCGTCCTCCGCGTCGCCGACCTTTGTGAGCAGCCGCACGCGCGCCGCGAGATGGCCCGAAGCCGCCAATGTGTCGTCAAAGACCTGCAGGTCGCCCTTGAGAGAAGTGACGATGCGCCGCGCATCGTCATGGATGTCCCGCAGCGACGCCACGTGTCCATGGGAAGATAATACCGCGTCCGCGGCCTCATACATCGAGACGGCGTCCTCGTGGCGCCCTTCGCTCACCGCAACCTCCAGCTTCTTCGGGAGTTCGAAGAGGAACTCCAGCCGCTTCAGCAAGCGACGCGAGCGCACGAGCGTGTCTATTTGCGAACGCTTGTCCGCCAGCGAGCCGTTGACTTGCTTCGCGAGAGCGTCGACGTCACACAGCGTCGCATCTAAGCACGCGACGCCGGCCTCCATGGCGCCTACATTACTATTCATTTCTTGGATCGTCTCCGTGGCCGCGATGAACTTGGAGTAGTTTTCGTAGACCAGTGCCTGCAAATCGGAACCGAGCGTCCGCGTTTCTCGTCTTAGAGCAGCGTCCCGTTCTAACAAGCGATCCAGGGGCTGCCTCCTTAGCAATTCTTCGACATAAGTTTTGGCTTCGAAATCAGTTCTATCTAGGGGCTCGGCGGGCTCGGCGTCGTCGTCGTCGTCTTTTACTGGTGTTTTTTCGATGCCGTAGAAGCTCGCGAGCAGGTTCTGCGACGTCGGCGCGCCTTCATCGTCGCTGCCGCCTAATGAGTCGTCGCTCGAGTCGTCGGACATTTGCTGCGCGTGGGCGCCTGGGCAGGGCTGTGTAGCGAGTATCTCAACGCGGTTTCGCGATCGCTGCTGCAATAGTGAGTCTGAGGGCTACCAAATGAGAAAACGGAGCAGTCTGCGCGCCTTTCTGGCGTCTCTATGCCAAAAAAAGTGCTTGCTAGTGTCTTTACGCGACGCTAGCCCCGGTTTTGTGCAGCAATTTGAGGCAAAACACACGCGCGCCGCAGCCGCGGTTGCGTGCGTAGAGCAGTTTCGGGCGCAGACACCACCGCTGTCCAGCGCAGCGCCGACCGACCGGTCATAACTACGTGCTTTTGGCCTTTTGGCAAGGTCTCACATCACCGCTGCAGAGCGGTGCCAAACTCACATGGCCGAGCCCCACCCCTGGCAGCCCGACGCGGCGCCCTTCGTCGCGCAGCTCCTCAAACATCTGGACGCGGGCACGCTGCCGAGCGAGGTGAATCCATTACCGCACGTCGCGCGGGGCCGCGGCCACGGCGCGGCGAGGGACGCATCAACATTATACGCGCCGCACGTTTTGGAGGAGTGCCTCGCCGGCGCGCGCGAGGAGCGCCAACGACGTGAAAGGCGGCGCGTCAAGGTGATTGTGGTGGAAACGACGCCGATCGGCGACCACAATTTGCGGTTCGCGCTCCTCAAGAAGAAGGGGTCTGATGGAGACGAGCTCTTCAGCGACCGCGTCGCGTTACTGGGAAGGAGCAATCGAAATGAAGCGCACTGCGTCGTCGTGCCGACAAGGGAGGCTTCGAGTCTCCATTCCACCAAGAGTTCGGGCAAGACATGTAGGGTGGCGTTCCTGGGGAACGGCGTGTTTATCAGAGGCGCGACGTTAGATGTAGAGTTACGCCTCGACGCTCTACCGGCATTCAGGGAGAACTCGGCCCTGCAGACGCTCGAGAACATCAATCAAAGCCTGCTCGCTCCGTTATTAGCTCATACCACGGAAACGCCAAAAGCTGCGCCGCGCACGCCAGCTCCCCTCTGGCAGGCCCTGCGGTCTTCTTCAAACGCGTCGCAGTTCGCGGCCATCGCTGCTGGTGCTGATGCTACACCCTTCGCGCTCGTGCAAGGGCCGCCGGGCACGGGCAAGACGCGCACGATCCTGGGGGTCTGCGCCGCTTTATTACATGGTGATCTCGCGGAGCCGCCGCCTCCACAAAGAAGTCGGCGGGGCCCGGGCATGCTCTCATCACAAACGTCGATGCGCGCGACGACGCGGATTAACGCCCCTGGTGGTTTACTTCAAGCCGCAGAACGGTCGCGGCGCATTCTGGTGACGGCGCCGTCGAACGCGGCCGTCGACGAGGTCGCGGCGCGGTTCGTAAGGGAGGGCGTGCCGGGGCCCGACGGGCGCATTAGGCGTGTTCGGTTATGTAGGGTGGGTACCGTGGGCGGGAGCCATCGCACCGAAGCGACGCCGCACGAGGCGTTGTTAAGGGGCTACACGTTGGACGTGCTGGCGGAGCGGCAGGCGGGACGAAGAGCGGAAAGAGTCACGTCGGCTTTATTACAGGCCGACATTGTAGTTGCCACTTTATCAGGGTGCGCGCATTCTTCGCTAGCCGAGGCGCAACAATCCATCGCGCCGGAGCCGTTGTTTGATGCCGTTGTGGTGGACGAGGCGGCGCAAGCCGTCGAACCTTCTACATACATACCGCTGCGCTACGGCCCGAAGCGTGTCGTGTTAGTGGGCGACCCGGCGCAGCTCGCCGCGACACTACTGTCGCCGGCGACGGAGCGCGCGGGCTACGGGCAGTCGCTGTTTGAAAGACTGTGGCGCGGCGGCCACCCTACTTCTTTATTACGCACGCAATACCGCATGCAGCGGGACCTCTGCGATCTTGTTTCAAGGCGCTTCTACTCCGGGTTGCTGACGAGCGCGGACCGCGTCACGAGCCAGTCTCATTCATTACCGCCCGCCTTGACGGCGCTCGGTAGGACACATAGTGCGCCGCTCGCCTTCCACGACGTCACGAGCGGTGAATCAAGAAGGCCAGACGGCCGTTCCTGGGCGAACGCGGCGGAAGCGCGCGTATGTGCGAGATTGGCAGGGGACATCGTGCGGACGACGTCACTCTCCGTGGGCGTCGTCGCGCCCTACCGCGCTCAATTAACCGAGCTCCGCAACGCGTTGAGAGGTATTAATGGAGACGTCGAGGTCTCGACGGTCGACGCGTTCCAGGGGCGCGAGAAGGATGTCGTGATTGTGTCGTGCGTTCGGGCGCCGTCCCACGGACGCGACGTCGAGTCGATCGGGTTCCTCGCGGACCGGCACCGGCTCAATGTATTACTGTCGCGAGCTAGATTGGCGTGCTGGGTCGTCGGCCACGCGTCGACATTGAGGCGCAACGACGACTGGAGGGCGTTGGTCGAGGCCGCCGAGCGCGCCGGGGCGCTGTTTTCCGAAGACCGGCCCCGCAAGAAGAAACGGCGGTCGCCGCCGCCGGCGTCGCCTCCCGCTAAGTCGCCCACAAAGCGGTCGACGCCCTGCCGCGCCGCGCGCGCCGCGCTGCCGTCGAACGTCGTCGCCGCCGTCGCGCCGCCGCCGCGCTCGTCCGAGCGCACGGCCGCGATCCGCCGGGCGCGCGAGGCCGAAGCTAGAGGCGAAGTCATCGACGTCGACGCCCCGCCGGAGGTCATCGTCATCCAGGACTCGGACCCGGAGAGCGAGGCCGAGCTGATCTGCCGGCCGCGGAAGGTGGGGAAGAAGAAAAAGAAGCGACGGCGGACTCGCTAGCCTTGTTGTAATGTGTTTGGTATCAGAGTCACACAGTCAATACTTAGCGAAACGAAAGCGCGCGACAGGGTTATACTCGGAACGAGTCCCGCTCAGCGCCCAGGTTGAGGTGGAGGAGGCGGCCGCGGCGGAAAAGCGCGGCCGCCCAGGCCGCACTGCCGCGCGTGCGCCACCCACGCGAGCGCCGGTGGGCTTCCGCGCGGCCCGAAGCCGAACGCCTTGCCACAAGGGCATGCCCACGGTAAGGCTACCGTTGGCGCGAAGAGGGGCAGGCCGGGCAGCGACCCCGCGCGCGGCCGTGGCAGGAGCGGCAGGCCGGGCGGCGACATTGAGTTCGCGCGCGGGCGTTGGAAAAGGAGGCCCGGCGACGGCGTCGCGACCGGCAGCGGCATCGGCGACGTACTCGCGGCGCGCGGCCGCTTGGCGACGGGCAGCGGCGTCCGCGACACGACGACGCGCGGCGGCGGCGGCGTCGGCACCCGCGGCGGCGTCGGCACGGGAGACTTCGCCTTTGGCACGGGTCGCGCCCGCGCCGGCGTCCAGGCGCGCACGGTTAGTACTTTGTCGCCCGCTTTTTTCACGTCCTTGGGCTCGAGGCCCACGGTCTGCCCGGCGACGCTCCGCTCGTAGCGCTGCGCGCCCTTGCAGACGTGGTTCGCCTTGGGCTCGCCGCAGCGCGAGCAGCGGTAGCGGCCGCGTGGGCGCGCCGGGTCCGGCGTCACGATGGCGACGGGCGGCGGCGGCGGCGGCGGCGTTTCCTTGCGTTTCGGGTCGAGCGCGTTGAGCGCCGCCAGGGCGCGCGACGCCGCGTTGTCGTCGCGCGGCGGCGGCGCCTCGGAGACGCCCGCGAGGACGGCCGCTGCGTCCACGAGCGACGGCGTGCGCTGGTGGCGCTTGCGCTTGACCACTTGCGGCGGCGAGTCCTCGGCGGCCAGCGACTGCGCGGCGCGCCCGAGCACCGTGGCCGCCTCCCTCATCAGGGCGTCGACGCCGTCTTCCTCCACCGGTATCGTTTCTACGGCGTTCGGTGACTCCTCGGAGCGGCTGCGGCTGCGGCCGGCCTCGCAGATGGCCGAAGCGATGGCGTCGACGCGCGCGTGGGTTGGGGGCTCGATGTCCATGGTTCTGGTGGTTTCGCGTGCCGGCTGCCCCTTGTCCCGGCGGTGTCCGCTGCGGCCCAAAGTCTCCGCGCGCGGTCAGCTCACTCAGGGGACCACGCTGCAGCGTTTTCCCGCCCTAGTTCGGGCCACGGCGTGAGCACGAGGGGCCTTCGCACAGCGAAAATTTATCGGGTGCTCTGCCTCGGACCGGTTGTGGTAAAGTTGCCTTTTTGAACCGGTTCAAGTTCGCGCAGCACCTCTAAGAACGGGGTTCTCGCAAGGGCGAGCCCCCGCTGGAGTCCTGAGACCAAACCCGACCCAAAACGCAGAAGCCGCGCGGTGGCGCATGAGCAGGCTGCCAAAATCCTAGTCGCCGAGCGATTCCCCTCACGACGAAGCTCAAGCACGCGCAAGGCAGCTGTCGGAGGTCGATGCACCGAAAATCCAGTCCAACAAGGCCCTCTCAACGACGTGGCGCGCGGCCCTCGCGTCCCTTAGTTACCACATCGTTACTATTCCTCTAAAAAGCGCAGGTCCACGAGTTCCCCCGAGCCGTCGAAGCGACGCTCCACAGCTTTTGACCGATGCGCAATGCGCACGGCACCATTCTCGAAGCGGAGCCCGACGTCCGCCGGGAACAAGCGCATGCCATTCTCCTCGCGCGCGCCGGCCCAGGCGTCGGTCGCCCAGCGCGGCGGCGTCGGCTGCGAGCGCCGGAGCCGGAGCCCGAACGCGCCGAGCCGTATTACTTGAAAGCCAAGCATGCACGTCCAAGCAGCGCCAATACCGAGACCAACACGCTCAATGACGGAGAACGCTGTGACCATCGCCGCGGCATTTATCGCGTAGAACGTCGATAAAAATCCAAGATCGCGCTTGGCGAGGAGGGCTCCTTCCATCGCACACATGGGCGCGAGGCACGCGACGCACGCCGCCGCGAGCGGGGCCAGTCCGCGCAGCCGCTGCACGACAGCCGCGTCGGCCGTGAATATCGCACCCGAAGAATAGAGCGCCGCCGTCGCCGCGAGCGCCGACCCCACGCCGACGCCGACGCCTACTTTGAGTAATCGTCGCGTGAGGGGCCACTTCTGCCGCGCGCCGGGCAAAAAAGCCTGCCCGATTTGGGAGCCAACTTCCGCGAACGGCCAAAAGGCCCAGTACAATCCCATGAGGATCCTATGCGCGGCCGTGGCGGCGACGCCGTCGGCCGTGGCGACGTGTGCTAACGTTGAGTACGCGGCGATTTTGCCTAAAAGCGTCACCACGAGTGGCCTCGCGTAGCGCGCGAACGTCTTCACTTCATTGCGCGATGGCAGCAGGCGCCTGGCCGCCTTTGATATCGTCGGCAGGCGCCGCCGCGCGGACGTGAGGAGCGCAGCGGCGACGAGCGCCTCCGAGACGACCGTGGCCGCGGCCGCGCCGGCGACACCGCGGCCCAGGCCGCACACCAGTAGGATGTCGAGGCCGAGATTCAGAGCGCCCCCAGCGAGCAGTGCCAGGAGCGGAGTTATGGCATCCTTCGAGGCGAGGCAGAAGGCGACCGACACCTTGCAGAGGAGCGCGAACGGCGCGCCGACGGCCCTCACGCGCGCGTAGGCGAACGCCGGCGCCACTATCGCGGCCGACTGCCGCGCGGTGTATCTCGCGAGCAGCTGCCTGCCGAAAACGAGCTGGGCGGACGCGGACGCGACGCCGCAGACGACCGCCAGGCGCACGGCGCTTGCGAACAGAGAAGCGACATCCTTATCTTCGGCGAGCGCCGTCGCGATCAGGTTCGTCGTGGCCACCGAGAGGAAGCTGAAAAGATACGCAGCGTTGTCGCCGATCAAGGTACCGGGGCCCAGCGCTGCCAATTCGAGCGCCGTCGGGCTGCTGCGGCCGACCACGGCCGTGTCCACCAGCGTCAGCATGGGTGAAATGAGCCACGCGCCGAGCGTCGGGGCGGCGAACTTTGCCAGCGTCCGGGCGGACGGCAGGTCGCCGCGGGACTCGACGGCGATCCGGAGGCGCGGCTTCCGCGGCGAGACCTTGCGACCGTCGCGCGTCGTCCGCAGCGTCACGCGCACGCGAGATTCGTCGCTCTTAAACGTGGTGCGCAGATGCCATTCGTCCTTCGTCTGTCGGTCGTCGTCATCAAAGACGCAGGCGTCGTCGGACGCGACGAGCCGCCCCGCGTCCACGATTGATGTGGACCGCTCGACCGGCGTGACGAAGGTCCGCTCGAGGACGTCCCCGTCCAGGCGCTCGCGCGACGTGAGCTCGTAACCGGCGGGCGCCGTGCCGCCCTCTACGTCGAACTCGCGCTGCCAGCCGGCCCAGGTGCCACCAACGAGCGTCCGGCCCGGCGGCGCGAGCGCGCGCGCGCACGCACACGCGAGAAAAAGCCTCATCATCCCGACCGTCGCGGCGTCCCGCCGGCGGCCTCTTCCAGCTCCAGGTCGTTCCAGCGCTCCGGCTCCTTCTCCGTGAGGACGTCGCCCGAGTCGACCTCGCCTGTGTAGTAGTATTATGGTCAGAGGAGTATTGAGGGGTAGGAATGTGTGCGATGTAGAGCGAGGGTCCTCGGCGATCTTGGTGATTGAAAAAGGTCGTCATCGCGACGCTCGAGAGTAGCAAATATGTTGTGTTCGTCAGCGGACCCAATTATGATGCATGTGACGCTGGGGATAGGCACCTTCGTCGCCGAAGGTTTCGCCCGCGGGCAGCTCGACCTCGTCGTCACTCAAGCAGTCCTCGGCCCAGGCCTCGTCCACCACCTCGTGGACCTTCTTCCACTCGCAGAGCTTGCTGAAGTTGCTGTCGGACATGGTCTTTGCTGTGCGCGGCGGCGGCGTGCAGGGGCTGTTACACGCGGCGCGGCGGGCTAAGCGATCGCAGCGCTGCCCGTGCGATTGCTGCGGACCCCTTCGACACCTGCAAGCTCAGCGAGCGCGTCGACGCAGCGTTTTTAGCCTGCTTGCTTTGCTTGCCCGGCTTTGCGGCTAGTGTGTCACGGCGCTAGCGCACGGCGCGTCCACAGCCAGTTTCGGGCGCTCTGTCACGACTCGAGGCGGCTGACGACGTCTGAATTCAAACTTTTGCAGCCCGCCTCTCCAGCCAAGCCTCCGTCTTCGCAAACCCCATCTCAGCTCCGTGCTCACTCGCTGTCGCAGCGATTGCAGTTGACAGCTAGCTGAGTGCTACGTCGTCGCGTGCTTGCGCTGCAGCTTTGAAATCGTCGCTTGCATCGCTGCGCAACACGCCTTGCAAGCTTTGCTGCACAGCCTATTAACAAAAACCAGCCGCCCGCGGCCGCAGAACTCGCAAAAACCATGTCGAACATGCTCGAGGACGAGCGCTTCGACGGCATGCTCTTGAATTTTGCGCAGCAGTGCCAAGGTATTGAACCATTACTCGACACGCTGTTCTCGTTCATGCGCCGAAAGACGGACTTCTTCCAGTCCGGCGACGACGAGAAGGCGAAGAACATGGTTCTCAAGATGCTCGAGAAGCACCAGAGTTTAGCGGACAAGACGAACGCCCAGAAGAAGAAGTTGTCTGCGGACGCCGAGGCCGCGGCGCAGAAACGGAAAGCTGCCGCCAAAGCCAAAAGGGAAGCCGCGCGCGCCAAGGCCGCGTCGACGCCGCCGCCAGCGCCCGTGCAACCCGTCGTTCCCGTCAAGAAACCGGAAGATGACAAAGAAAATAAAGACGCGAATGATGATGATGATGACAAGGAGCCGCCGCCGCCGGGCAACGGTGGCATCATGCCCTGGGGCGTCTGGACGCAACAACTGGCCGATCTCGAGTTGAAGATTCCCATGGCAAGTGGCACGAAGGCCAAGCAGTTGGTGGTAGACATCCGCAAGCAGTCGATCAAGGTAGGCTTGAAAGGCCAGCCCCCGGCGCTCGAAGGCGAACTCCACAAGAAGGTCATCGTCGACGACTGCTTCTGGACGCTGGAGGACGCGCCCGGTGAGTTAGGCGAGAAGGAGATCGTCATAGCCCTGCAAAAAGAGGACAAGCAGATGTGGTGGAAGAACGTGATTGTCGGCGACCCCGAGATCAACACGCAGAAGGTCCAGCCCGAAAATTCCAAACTCAGTGAATTAGATGGGGAAACGCGCATGACCGTCGAGAAGATGATGTACGACCAGCGCCAGAAGGCCATGGGCAAGCCGACGGCCGACGAGCAGGGCAAGCAGGACGTCCTCGAGAAGTTTATGAAGTCGCACCCCGAGATGGACTTCTCGAAGGCGAAGTTCTCCTAGGCGCTTTTTGTAGAGGGGGTAACAGACACTACTTTTACGCGGCGACGGCGTGCTCGCGGGGTAGGAGTAATCACCGACTATGCGTCTGCCGGATAATCTCCGCTACAAACTCGCAAAGCTCCTCCGGCTTGTGGAAGAAATGCGGATAACGGCTTTCTTCCACGTTCCATAAAAGCTCTTGCCACCTCGGAGGCGGCCTTGCTTCCGGGAAGAAATCCACAAAAAGAAGGCGCGAGTTGTCCGGAGTGGGTCGGAGCGCGAGCGTGGGTGACAGCAAGCAACAAGCTCCGCACTCACCAAAACCACTCATGGAATTGCAGCTAGAGTTGGTGAAAAATACCGCATCTCCGTCCTGCAAATATGATGGGGTGTGCGGCCAGTTTACGTCCGTAATGAGGACAGCTTCGGGGACGGTCGGCGACACGAGCGTGACGCAAAGGAAGCTTCGCAGGTCGATAACATGTAGCTCCTGGCGGACGCGATCTAGGCGATCTCCCATGAGTTCCGCGACTGTCGCCTGCCCTTGCTCATAGGCTTCCAAATTTGCGAACGGCCCGAGGAGAACGGACGGCGGTTGCCATCGAAGAAATTCACGGTTGCCAACGACGGGGTCGCTTTCCTCATCCCAGCTAGCGACTCCCGCGAAGTCTCCGACGACAGCGATAAAGGCCAGTTCCTCGAGCGCGCCCTCGCCTGGCGCAACTACGTTCTCGATATCCTCCTCTGCGTCCTTCTTCGTACAGAAAGCTCTGTAGATCTGTCGCGCGGGCGCGCGCGGCCGGAGCCCGAGGCGCCGCTCGTGGTCGCCGAGCGAGCAGAGCGCCGGCCCCTCGCGCGGCCAGCGCGCGCATATGCAACCGCACCACAGGGATTCTTGCTGCTTGTGCCGCGCCGGCGACCGAAGCAGTTCCAGTAACGCGCGCGACGCCGTCTCCAGCGCGAGGAGGCTGCTCGCGTCGCAGTGGCCGAGCAGGTGCAGGAGGACATCGTCCGGCACGTCAGGGAATGCGGGCCGGCGCGTCGCGGCGTCCGGGCGATCTTTATTTAGGGTCACCGCGCACCCGCTCGCCGTCAGCAGCTTTCGCTTCAGGATCTGCTCTTGTACTGCTTTCGGCGTGCAGTACATGACGATTTATGCTCGTCCACTCCGCGGCGTCGTGAGAGGGAAATTGTAACGCGCAGCAGAGCAGCTGCTCTGGGGCGCTGCTACTGGTGATCTAGCTTTAAATATGGTGTGAAACTGCAGCTGTAAGGGCCCAAAGGCTGCTTTTTTTGGTCGTGGGAGAGCGTGAGCTAGCGGCCTGTACAGGTAAGACACTAGCCGCACAAAATCAAGCGGCACCCGTAACAAAAGCCGGCGGGCGCCAAAAAGTCACAATGAACTACTTAGGGCGGCGCCACGCTCCGGCGCAGGGACATCCGCAGCTTCAGGTCCGACAGCCGCGTCGACGACGGCGGCGGCGAGAGCAATGGAGGCCGCGGCGTCGCCGCCTCCGTGATGCGATCGACCGTATTTTCGCAGGCGTCGCCCGACACTTCCTGGGAATCCTCTTCGACACAAAAGAACGGATCATCTAACACTTCAAAAGCATGCGCCCGCTTCCGCGGGTCGCGTTCGAAGCACCTCAAAATCAACGCCTTCAGCGCCGGAGACAACTCATACGAATCGATCGGAGGAGGAGCATCCGTCGAAGCGACGTGGTAGAAGAGGGCCATGGGCGTCTTGAACTCCAACAATTTCCACGGCGGGTGGGTGGTCGCCATTTGTAAGATGACTCCACCGCAGCTCCAGACGTCCGAGCGTCGTCCGAACTTGTCCTGCGATAATACCTCCGGCGCCATGAAGTAGGGCGTGCCGCGCATCGTTAATTTCGCATCTCGCGTTAGCGTGCCGTCGGCACCTAGTCGGTGCGAAGCGCCAAAGTCCGCGAGCTTGGCCACGCCGTGCTGATCAATAAGCACGTTGCCGCACTTGATGTCTCTATGTATGATGTGGTTCTCGTGCAAGTAAACGAGTCCTGACAACAAGTGGCGCGCATACATACGAACGACTTTTTCACTGAGAGCGCCATATTGTGCGGATTGAGCTGCTAGCGAGCCACCGGGCACCCACTCCTGGAAAATATAAAGTTGCAACTGCTGGTCGTCGACGTGCGTGCCTAGGTACCGCACTATGTTGGGGTGCTCCAAGCTTCTCATAAGTTCGATCTCCGAACATAAAGCCCTTAACTCAGATTCGGCTTTGGTTGGTCCTCTAGAAGGCGCGCCCTCGGGCGCGACGGACGCCGTCGGGATGGCCATCATCTTGCAGGCTATATGCTTGCCCGTGACAGAATCTAAACACGTATAGACGGAGCCGAACGATCCTTGCCCAATACACTTCCCGAGCTTCCACTGGCCGTTCAGGATGTGCTTCGCCGTTCTTCTCCGGACGCCGGCGGCCTGGCTCAGCCTTTGTTTTTGTTCCATCGAGAGGCGTTGTGGCCGTTTCTCCGACTCCGGAGGTAGAGGCGTCGGCGTCGGCAAGTTACTCGGTGGCGGCGGCGGTCGGATGACCGGCGTCTGGGCCACGGCCGGCGTCGGCAACGGCGACGGTATGACCAACTGCGATGGAGCATCAAGAGACATCTTCGCGACGCTCGCCAAATTAACACCACCTCCGTCGCCTTCGTCGTCGGACTCGAAGGCGTCGTCCTCGTAGTTGTCGGACGGCGGCGCCGGCACCTTCGTGGACGCGAGGTCGACGCGCAGCATTTCTAGAGAAGCTCGGACAGAATCAACAAAGGTCCTATCATCAGTGCGCTTGCGCTTGTGCCGCTGCCTCGCTTGTTGCGCGGCTGAAAGCACCGCTCTTAGGAGAGCGATCGCGCCGCGACTGACGCCCCAGCCCTCGAGGATCGAGGTGTCTCCTAGGAGCGCGTCGACCGAGCCCCCCTGCAGAAAGTACATGCGCAGCCTCCTTAGTAAGCGAGGCACCTCGTCGTGGGGCGCGCCGGCGTCCGATAATAATCTGGATAGCTCCGCGTCGTCGACGCCTAATACGGAGAGGGTGGTGGTGTCCATCGTGCGAGGCCCGAGCGACGCCCCAACGCGGACGGCTGGCGGAAGCGGGCAGCCCCCTTTCAATATGTCGTGTGCGGGCCTACGTGCGGCTCTTGGGCGTCATCGTGGGAGACCAGAGCAGGCCACACTGTTTATGGTACCGGTCTGTGCTATCGTAGAGGCACTAGCCTGCGTGCTGTATGGTTCATGCTCGCCGAAGAGCCCCGGTGCTTGCTTGCACTCCGTATTGGACGACCAAGGAGTCGTGCTCAAACGGGCTAGAGGGGCTATAGGCTAGCAAAGCTGAGGGGTAATTTTGTGCGCAGAGCAGCAAGCCTGTACGCATGGTGGAACTGAGTTGAACGGTACGAATACTTCGCGCGAGTAGTGCTGTTGTTGTGCGTGCGTTGCACAAGCGCAAGCCGGGACTGCTGAAACCACTCTGCTGCAGCACCCAGCCAAAAACCTGCGTCGCGCATTGACAGCATGTCGACCTTCGAGACGCCGGTCCGGCCCGACGTCCAAGTGCCAAGAGGTGACATCCTAGCCGCGTTACGGGCACCGCCGCCATCCGCCGTCCGAGCGGCGACGCCACCACATAGACCAACAAAAGCGCAGGAGTTAGAAATAGAACAGGAGCGCCAGGCCCAGGCTTTAAGGGAGTTAGATGCGTTACGTTTAGTGTTCAGAGGCGCGCACCATCGACGGGGCGCCTTCGACGAGGAGGAGGCGCAACCCGAAGAAGAAGCCGGCTGGGCCGACCTGAGCGTCGAGCCGACGTGGCGGTTGCGCGAGCGCATGAAGACCGTATCTGTTGCTTTGGTATTATGCTTAAATATAGGGACGGACCCTCCCGATGCGGTCGCGGCCTCGCCGAGAGCGAGACGGGAGTGCTGGCTCGAACCGTTTGCCGGACCTTCTAGGCAGAAAGCTCTCGAAACAATCGGCGCAGCTCTACAAGCGCAGTACGAACGGTGGCAGAGTCGCGCGAGATATAGGCAGTTGTTGGATCCGACGGCGGATGAGTTAAGGAGGCTGTGTGCGGCATTACGAAGATCAGCCCGATCGGACCGGGTCCTCGTCCACCTGAACGGCCACGGCGTCCCCCGACCGACGGCGAACGGCGAGGTCTGGGTCTTCAACAAGAACTACACGCAGTACATACCTCTCTCGGTGTATGAACTACGAGCGGTCGTGCAGGCGCCCGCGGTTTTTGTCCTCGACTGCTCGGGAGCTGGGATTTTACTACCACACTTCCGAGCGGCCATGCCCCGCCCGAACGACGACGACGAAAAACCGCAAACACCGTTAAAGGACGATTGCATCGTGCTGGCGCCGTGTGCCGCGGACGAGACGTTACCTTCTGATCCTAGATTGCCGGCTGATCTATTTACGGCTTGCTTGACCACACCCATATCGGTAGCTTTGAGGGATTTTGTGAGGAGGCACCCCGACTCCGCCCGAGGGAGGTTAGACGAAGAAACGGTGGAGGCGGGCGTGCCCGGGCGACTAGGCGACCGAAAGACACCGCTCGGGGAGTTGAACTGGATCTTCACGGCCGTCACGGACACGATCGCGTGGAACGTGTTACCCGCTCGGTTGTTCCAGCGCTTGTTCCGCGAAGATTTGTTGTTGGCTTCATTGTTCCGGAACTTCCTGTTGGCGGAACGAGTCTTCAGACGCCATGGGCGGACACCGGCCACAATCCCAGCCTTACCGCCGACGGCCGACCATCCTTTGTGGGCGGCCTGGGATTTGGCCGCGGAGGGCTGTCTCGCGAGATTGGCGTCGGCTCAAAACGCTTCACCAGTAAAACAGCCTTCCGAAACGCCGGAGAAGGCGCCCGAGCCGTCCCCCAAAGAAACTGAAGACCAGCCGCGCGTCCATCACAGATCACTGAGAGTTTTGGCTCGCGTGCCACCAGCACCACCGGAGCCCACAGAACCGTCGCCCTTCTTCGAGGAACAATTGACCGCGTTTGAAGTTTGGTTGAGGTTTGGCGCTGGAGCTGTCGCGAAGCCGGAGCAACTGCCCGTGGTATTACAAGTACTACTATCACAAGCGCACCGTGTGAGAGCACTAGTTTTGTTGAGAAGATTTCTGGAATTGGGTCCGCGCGCCGTGGACGTGGCGTTATGTGTCGGTATCTTTCCTTATGTACTTAAGCTGCTACAGTCGCCGGCGCCGGAGTTGCGACGGCCCTTGGTGGCGATCTGGGCGGCTATCTTGGCTTTTGATGGAAGTTGTAGAAGCGACCTAGCTAGAGACGGCGCGAGGGAAGCGTTTGTAGCTCATTTAACTTATCTAAGCAGGGAAGACGATTCAGGAGAAAATACGGAACAGAAAAGATTAGCTTGTTTTATCTTAGCGACGGTCTGTCGGGGAGAACCGTCGGCGAGAGACGCTTGTTTAACTAAGAGATTGGACGCCGTACTCTTAGATCTGCTCCGGAACGACGAAGGAACGCTGACGACGTCGCATCTGAGGCGGTGGCTGTTACTATGCAGCGGCGCTCTGGTCGACGGCGCGGCTCCCGAAGCGACGCAGGACGCGCGCGGTCCTTTGAAAGAGGAAGTTATACGACTGGCTTTGGCTGACGCGGATCCGTGCTGCCGCGCCTGCGCGTTAGATACTGTTGGGAGCATGCTCTGCGTCGACGAGGACGTGACGGAATGTGCTTCTATACTAAAAACAGCATGCCGGGACGGCTCGGCGTTCGTTAGAAGGGAGGCTGCTTTATTGATTCATGCATTATCAAAGAAGGGTCATCAAACGGCATTGAAAGCATTAACTGAAGAGGGCCAAGGCGAAAGCAAGGGCGACGACTGCTACGAATCTATATTTCGAATTTTACAGCTTCTTTGTAAAGATCCCTTCGCACCGACCGCAGAAACAGCTCGTAGTGTATTGGACGCCATCACGCAGGACACCCCTATGACAAGGGAGGGCGCGCGGCAGTGGGCGTCGAAACGCTTCGGTCTGAGTCTTAGAAGTACCAGTGTAGCGGCGGCCTTCTCGCAATCATCTACGAGCTTGGAAGAGCTCTTAGAAATGGACCCCCTATCTTCTGATGGGGAGATGCGGTTATACAGAAGACATCGTAATAGATATTGTCTGCGAGAAGCCTCAGCATCCAGAAGAAGGGCCAAGGAGGCCCTCGCGGCGCGGGAACAGGAGAAGCGCGGCGCGCCGTCGACGCAAGTTCTAAGATTTGCGCAGACGAAGACGTTCGAGAACGTCGGCGCCGAGATGACTTCTGTGATGCGGTTCCATCCCTTCGAGAGCGTGTTGGCCGTCGTTGATGAACGTTCAGGTGTCTCGCTGTGGGATTTCAACGACGGGGCGGCCGTGGCGCGCTGGAACAATGGGGACTTGCGAACTACCAGTATAGAGTGGGTGAATGCGCACGCTTCGTCATTGCTCTTAGCGGGTGACGTCGATGGTGTGGTGCGCGTCTGGGGCGGTCTTGGTCTAGAACAGGGTCCTTACGAGGAGCGATCTGTTAGGGTTGTGTCTGCATTCAGAGCTATTGATGTTGTTTCGTTCCAGAAGAGTGCTGGCTTGGTTTGTAGCTGGTCCGCACGAGAGGCGCATTTGTACTGTGCTGGTGATGCCAATTCTCTCGTGAGCTGGGATTTGGAGCGGGAATGTAGCGTAAGGGCCATGGCTACCGACACGGACGCCTGTGCGACGGTGGTCACGACGCTACCCTTGCAGCCGCATCGCGTCACTTTGGGCTTTGCCGACGGCCAACTCAAGGTCTTTGACCTGCGAGATCGCGCGACGCGGCCCTGCCAGAGCTATGCTCATGAGCACTCGTCCTGGATCGTCCACGCGGACGCGCATAAACATTCACCTTCCGAATTATGTTCGGGGTGTGTTGCTGGTGATTTGAAATTTTGGGACGCGCGCATTGCCGGTGTTTCTAACAGAACGCTCGACGTGCAAAATTCAGCGATGACCGCGTTGTCGGCGCACGCCGAGGCGCCGTTACTCGCGTCGGGCTCGCACAACCAGTTCGTGAAGTTCATGCTGCGGGACGGCGACCAGTTGAATATTGTGCGGTACCACGACGGGGTGTTCGGGCAGCGCATCGGCCCCGTCGCGTCCTTGGCGTTCCACCCGACGAAATTAGTGGCCGCGGCGGGGTCGACGGACGCCGTCGTGGGGATCTATGCCGCTTCCTAATAATTGGTTTGTATCTTATACACAGTGGTCCGTCCACAGAAGAACGGACTAGAATACGGCTCCGGACGCGACGGCGCCGCCGAAGGCCGTCGCCGCGAGGCCGACGACCCCTAGAATTTTCATGCTTGGCGAAAACGTCTCCGCCTCGGCCTCCTCCCCTGGGAGAGACGGCTCGCGCGTCAGAGAAACGCCCTCGCCCTCTGCAACTTCCTCAGTCTGTTGTACATACTCGCGCGCCGCCCGGGGAAAACCCTCAGCGAGGAGCTCCTCGATGCATTTCTCTATCGATTTGTCTGGGTATTTCCCGCCCATCGATTCTGGTAGAGCAGACAAGGGAATGCCTGCTTTCTGCATCGCTGGTAAGTAAGCCGACTTGCCCCCCAAGATCTTGATCTTGTCGCGCGTGACCGGATGTATGAGGGGCGAGATCACCTTGTAGGCTGATCTGAAAATAAAGGGCGCGTTCACGATAAATAGCTTCCATGCTGTTTCTGGAAAGAAACTTCCAGCACCCGTCACGATGGCCTTGGCCATGTCCCTCACACTGGACGAAGACATACTCATGGTAGAAAGTTTAGATAAGTCCATGACCTGTGCGTAAATCAACCAGTGAGTCGAGTGCATGATAATTCTTCACTAAGTCCTTCCTCGACGAAAACGCGACCGTGCTGACCGAATCGAGCGATGGAAGACCCCCACGGCCGCGCCATCGAGCCGGCGTCGCGTCGATGGCGTGGAGGTCATGATGCAGCAGTGGCAGAGACGCGTCGCGACATTTTGATTTATGCACTGTGCACCACGTAGACATTTTTATATCTACGGGGCCCTCGCGTCTCGCAGGCGCGGATCTGGGCCGCTCGGATTGCTTCCAAGGTCTTCATCCTCAACACCTTGGCCTCGTCGACCGTTAAACCCTTCTTCACGACTCCCGCGATGTCCCCAAGTTGTTCGCACCACACGAGGTGACCCTGAAAGTCGACACCGCCCACTCGCGCGTTCATGACTCCATTCAATAATTCTTCTTTGGGTAATTTTTCGCTGAGGATGGACGGGTGCTCCCGGAGCCATTTCCCGACCGTACCATAAGTTTCTATGGCCTCTTGCACGTTTTCGTCATCAGTACCATTGTTGTTCGTGATCATGCCTCGGAAAATCCTCACACGACTCGTCTCGTCAAAACTCTCCATCACCGACGCGTCCTCGAGCTTCGCGACGATTTCGTCTTTGAGCTTCGTTTCCTCTTGCTCAGTGAGAGGCTTGCCCTCCTCGAGCTCGTCATTCAAAGCCAATCCTAATTTGGCCAACTGGTCGTCGTCGGCCTCGACTCTTGGATTGACGACCGTGCCGAGTTTTTGTTTCGTGCTCCGCCGCCTCTCCAAGCGCTCTTCGGGCGTCGAGCCGTCTTCTCCCAGCGCGGCCGGCTTCTTCGAGGCGCAACAGCCCATTTTTGCGCTTTATCTCGTCGGTGTCGCTGGACGCGATCCTGCTGCGATTGCTGGCTGTCGGGAGCGCCGCTGTGGCTACCCGGTTGCAAGCGATGAGTATGTGATGCGCTGCGGCTGCGGCAGATATATATGATGACCGCTCGCGCCAATCTGTTGGCCAGCGGTGGTTAGGCTCCTCGCGACGCTGTTGCTTGTGCTCGGCTAATTCTTAGCGTCCTGTAACACACTAGGAAGACGGGCCTTGGCCAGGTGTGAATAAAACCTACACGCTGGCTACTGCTGCAAGATAGCGTGCGCGAGCAACTCAAGCCATTGTACTTGCATCGATGTGACAGTTTCTTGCATCGATGGAGCTCCCCAGACTCTCCGGCTCGGGCGGACTGGCTGCGGCCGTCTCCGCCGCTCTGGAGAGCGGTGCGGCCTCCCGCACGCTCCTGGTCTTCGACTTTGACCGCACGCTCACCAACGGCATCTCGAGACCCGGCGACGAGATAGTCAAGGTGGTGCGGGGCGGCGAGGCCACGGTGGCGGCGCTGCGCCGGGCCCACGACGCCGGCGCGGGGCTGTTCATCGTCACGGCGCGCCGCCCGGCGCGACTCTCCGTGGAGCAGATCTTCGCCTCGCTGGACAACGCGCAGGCGGCGCTCTCGCCCTTTTTCCCGCGCGGCGACTGCGCGGAGTTCCGGTTCAATGACATTCCAATGGCCCGCGGCGGCAGCGTCTACGCGTCGGGGTACGAGAAGGCCGCCGCCCTGGCGCACATCGTCTCCGCCCAAAAACGGGCGGGGCTGCGCGTCTTCTTCTTCGACGACAGCGTCGTGAACTCGTACGTCGTGGCCACCTCCGCGGCGCAGCACATGGCGGGGGGGGCGCTGGCGCCGGCGGTGGCGGAGCTGACGTCGTACTGGTGGGACTCGTACGCGGAGGAGATGGGCCCCGGCCCGACGATGGGGCCGTCGCCGCTGGGCACCGCCGACAGCAACTACCCGGACCACCTGCGGCACATGCTCCGGGCCTACGGCGTCACCGCGGCCGAGCGCGACGCGCGGATCGCGGCGTACCGCGCCGCGGGCCACGTCCGGCCTTCGGTCGCGCGCGGCGTCGGCGCCGAGCGCGCGCGCGTCGAGGCCGCGAGCCAAGCCAGCCGCGCCAAGATGAGCGGGCTGGCGGAGACGTTGGGCGCGCGCTTCGCCCGCGGCCCGCGCCCTCCGCCGGCGCCCGGCGCCGCCCGCGCGCCAGCCAAGGGCGGCGGGCTCGGCGCGCTCTTGGGCGCGCGCCGGCCTCCGCCGCCACGGGCCTCCGCGGGCGTCGCGGGGGGCTGGCGGGCCCAGGCCGCGGCGCAAAAGGCGCGGGCCGCGGCGGCCGCCGCTCTCTTCGGAGGGCGGAGCGCCGCCTCGCTCCCGCCCGGGCCGCTCTCGGCGCCGCGGTGGGAGACGGCGTTCCAGGTCGGGCGGCCGGCCGAGGGCACCACGGGCGGGCTCGCCTTCATCGCGACGCTCGCCGGGGCCTTCGCCGTCAAGGCCGCCGACGACGTCGCCGAGGAGTTCGTCGGCACGCGGTTCCTGCGGGCGGCCGGCGCCCCCGTCCCCGGCGCGCGCGTCGTGTTCCCCGCCGACGCTGAACACGCCTCCATCCTCGCGGCGGTCGAAGCGGTCGCGAAGCAGTACTCGCGCCGCGGCGACGCCGAGGGCGCGCAGGCCGTGATGGTCCACGTCCTCGTCGGCCTGCGCAAGTACGACGGCCCCCTCCTGCTGCTCGAGCTCGTACCCGCCGCCCGCGCCCTCGACGACATCGGCGCCTCGGCTGCGCTCCTGCTCGAGCCCGCCGCGGGGAGTAGGGCGCGCGCGCGGCTCGAGGCGATGGGGCGCGTCTGGATCGTCGATGCGGCCCTGCACTTTCACGACCGCTTTGCGTCGCGCCTGAGCTGCGCGGGATACGACGCCGCCGCCGCCGCGTACGCTGAGGGCGCCGCTGCCGATGGTGTGACGGGCAACCTGGGCAACATCCTGCTGACTGATGCTCCCCCCGGCGTGGCCGCCGTCGACTCCCACGTCAAGCTCGTCCGCGGCGCCGCGAGCGACGCCGCCGCCCTCGCCGCGGCCCGGGCCGAGGCGCGGGCGCGGCTGCGCACCGAGCTCGGCGAGCTGCTCGCGGAGGCGCGCGACGCGGCCGAGCGCGGCGCCCTCGCCACGGCCCCGAGCCGGAGCCTCGGCTGGCTCCGCGTCACGGTCGAGAGCAGCACGGGGCACTCGCTCTCCGACGGCGCGCTGGCGACCGCGCGCTTGGGTGCCCTCCGGGGCGTCGCCGGCGTGCCGGGCGCGGTGGCGTGGGCGCGGTCGGAGCTCGCGGCCGCGCGGCGCGGCGACGTCGGGGACGCCGACTGGCAGGCGGCGCTCGCCCGCATCGACGAGGAGGCGCTGGTGGCGGTGGGGCGGATCTTCGAGGGCCTGCTCGCCGAGCACGCCGGCCTGATGGCTACGCTGCCCCCGCCTCCCGCCGTGCCCGCCGTGGTGGCGAGCGGCGGAGCGGCGGTCGCGGAGCCCGCCCTTCTCGCGGAGTCCGAGCTGATGGCGGCGGAGCCTCGCCTCTGGGCCGCGTTGAGCTCTGAGCTCAGGAACGCGCTGCTCGACGAGCGCGTCCGCGGGGTGCCCGCCGGGCCGCACTCGGTGCAGTGGCCGGGGTGGTAAGTAGTAGTGAGTGTTAGGTGTCACACAACACACTTGTTAGAAAACTACGGCCCGCCCCACGCCCCGGGAATGAAGACTGGTGCATCTGCGGCGAGCGCTCCGAATTTTGCCGCCGCCGGCACAGGCATCGCCAGCCGCACGGCCGAGGCCTCGGCCACCTCCACCGGAGGCGTTGAAACTTTCTTCTTCTTCTTCTCGCGCTGCGGCTCGCCCGGGGGGATGGCTTTGGACGGATCTAACAGTATCTCGTCCAGCCGCTTGATGACGGCCCTATATTCGTCCACGGCGCCGTCGTCGGAGTAGATGGCCAGTACTGAACACGATTGTTTGCGCAGGGCCTTGCCTAGTCTCCTTTTCCCGAGCGCGAACGCGACGGGAATTTTGGCCGCGGCGGCACCATCTAAAATCTCGGTGATCTGCCTCTGTAACTCTTCACCGTCACTGACGTTGGGCGCCACGATGAGGCACTTCACTTGCTGAGCGCGCACGCCCCGTCTCACCTCCCTGAGTCCGAAGACCACTCGTCTCCTCATCTTCGCCTTGGTAGGATCCCGCAGCCGAGCCCTTTCCTGGAATTCGAAGAGCTTCGACACTAGTGCGGCGCAGGCGTTATCTAATAAACCATCTCGGGGATGCGACGCGTAGTCCCGCGACGTCTCGTCCCTAGCTGGCTTCGGCAGGTCCCTAGCCGCGGCATATTTGCGCGGCAGACGCACGACCTCGCCGCGCTTGTTTTTGATGAGCAGCTTCTGCGCTTCAATAGCCTCGCGCACGGCCGCCTCGGCTCTTCTTCGATCTTCCTCGAGCGCCGGATCCGCTACTGCCTCATATGAAGCGTTCAATAACCGCATCTTGAGCAGCTGGCCGCCCAAGACAACGCCAGCCAAGGCGCTCTGGGCGAGCTTGCACAACCGTTCCGACGGGAAGCTTATTAACACGTCGTGTTCTTGGTGGGACACCTCGAGCACGCCCGACGCCTTCTGCTCGATGAGTCGACGGAGGTCGCCAAGGGCCTCGTCCTTCGCGTCCTCATCTGCTAAGTCGTCGGAAGATAGAGCTTCTAACAATGAGATGACCGACGCATCTCTCGGAGAGCACTCGACGTCGCACTGGAGCTGTGAACCACCAATAGTAGTCTTGGCGAAGGCTCGCTGCGCCTTCAGGGCGTGCGTCGGCGTCGAGAAGGTCAGGCGCACGTCCCTATTAACCTTCGATAAGGCTCCTGGTAATACCTCTGGTGGTGTCGCGAGGGCACCATGAACGCAAGCTAACCGAGACAAGTCCTCGAGGACTTCGTCGCGGCAGTCCTCGTCCTCGAACTCGTCTTCATCGAGCGCGTCATACACTCTGACAACACACGACGCGTCCCGCGCCGGAGGGCGTAGAGGTTCAGCTGACAAAGCAATCCCACCGACGACCCGCTTCTGCAATCCCTGCAAAGCTTTGTGCGCCTCGTCGGCCGTCGAGAACGACACGTCGATGGGCACGAACTCATCTGTCACAGCGTCGCCGACCTCGACCGCTACAACCGAAGCATAGGCGGAACAGATGTCCCCGACATCTCGCAGGATCTCCTCCCGCTCTTCGTCGTCCTCCAGCTCCGGAGCCGTGCAGGCGTTCTCGACCCTTACGACAAATCGCTTCTCCAAGCCAGTGGCGTCGGAAAAGGCCTCCCAGGGCACCTCCTCCCTCACTGATGCTGCAGGACGCATCTCCGGGTGTGCTTGATAATATTTCTCCTGCCGTTCGAGCAAGATGCGCTTCTTTAGTGAGGACAAACGTTTTTTGCGGACCTTGCCCGGAGCTAGTCGCGGCGGCGGCATCTGGATGACGACCTTAGGCTTCGGCGGAGTCTTGATAGGCTTCTTCTTCTTCTTCTTGGCCGCCAGGACGTCAAACACGACAAAGTTGCGCTGGGGCTTCGGCTTGAGGAACCCTTTCTTGGATGGTGGTGGCTTCGGCTCCATGACGGAAGGCCGCAATACCAAGGGTGCTTGTCGTAGGGCCGGGAAGTCGCCTCCTAGGGATGCGGCTGGTCTCACAGGCGCGCCCCACGGGTTCGCCGGCGGCCTCTGCGGTGGCAGGCTCTGTGGCGGCGGTCTCTGCGGCGGGCTCGGCGGCCGTCTGGACACAACTTCGAGACTCCGGAAGTCGACGGGCGCCTGGCGCTGGCCCTGCCAGGGCGCGGGCGGCGCCACGTACACGGGTTTGGGCGGCGGCGGCGGCGGCTTCGGGGGCCGCCTCTCGCCGCGCGGCGGCCGGGCCGGCGGCGCGCGCATGCCGCGGCGCCAGTTCTGGTCGCTGTCGGCGGTGGACATCGCTGCGGCCTATATCGCTTTCGCCGGCGTCCGCAGGCGTTTTGTCACAGGGAGAGCACTTGGCTGCTGCGCAGCGTGTCAGCCGCTATTGATTCTTTTGCTAATATGTCACGTCCAGCACGTGCGAATCGTGCGTTACAAACACAGCAAAACGTATGAGCGCTGGCGCGCGGCGCTGGCGTCTCTTCAGCGGCGGAGAGGCTGGCTTGCTAGTGTCTTAAGCCGCTAGCTTTTATCGCACGCTTCCCACGACTCCCTTCCAGAGCCGCAGGCCACGCAACGGACGCCTCCAGGAACCCCCTCCCTCCAAAAGCAATCAAAGCGGGTGCCAGCAACCGGTGCGCCAGTTGCGAACTTGGGCAGCCGCGCAAGCGGCGAAAGGCAGCCCCAACGCAATGCCCGTGCCCAACCCGAGGCAGAGTATATACGCCCTGCGCGGCTGGATCGACCGCATCGAGCAGGACGCCCGCGCCGATGCAGCTAAGAAGTACGGCACCCTCGACGAGGCCAAGCCGGCGACGCCGCCCGAGGCCGCGAACCCGTGGGGCGCCGGCGAGGTCTCCATCCGCCTTACGCCGGAGCACGGCTGCGCGAGCGGCCCGCCCACGCGCGGGTCCGTCGTGACGCCCTCGCCGACGGAGGCGCCGCGGCCCTCACCGCCAGAGGCGGCGCGTGCACCGCTACGGAGCGAGCGCGCACCGCAGCGCGAGTGCGAGCGTGCACCGCTCCGGAGCGAGCGCTCACCGGCGGAAGAGCGGCGCGCACCGCAGCGCGAGTGCGCGACACGGGACTCCGACGACGCCGTCGCGGCGGCGCACGCGCGGGCCCAACGCTACGAGGCAGAACGACGCGCCGAGCCCGCGTGCGCGCGGCGGCCCGAGCTGCGCGAGTGCGCGCCGCGGCCTGACAAACCTACAAACTTGCGCGCGTCCGCGCCGGCCGGCGGCGCGCCCGGCTCGCTCGACGAGGCGCGGCGGTTGCTGAAAGCCTGGTCATTCGTCGAGGAAGAGGCCCAGCGGCGGCGCGCCCGGGCGCTGCGGCGGTCGCCGTCCCCGGAAGCGCCGGTACAACGACGGCGGGCGCCGAAGCCGCGCTACAGCGATCCCGAACCGGAACCGCGGCCGCGCGCGCGGCGGCCGCCGGAGCCGCGGAGCCCGCCTGCGGTCGCGCGGTGGGGCGGGCCGCCGCCGCGGAGCCCGCCGCCTCCGCTCCGGCGCGAGGCGAGCCACGCGACGATGGGCCGGCCGCCCCAACGGGCGCGCGCGCCGCCGCCGCCCCGGGCGCCCGCGCTGCGCGTCGGGCGCACGCCCTCGCCGGCCCCGCCGCCGCCGCCGCCGCGCCGCCGCCGGCCCGCGGCGCCGCCCGTCGCGGTCCCCGCGCGGCCTCGGATTGATATGAAGGACCGCCACCTGCGCGCGGCCGAGCGGCGGCGCGCCGACGCGCTCGTCCAGCGCGAGCGCGCCGAGGCGAAGCGGTTGCAGCGAGCGGCCGAAGCGGAGCGCCGGCGCAACGAGGCCGAGGCCGCGGAGCGCCGCGACAACCAGCAGCGCCTGCGGGAGGCGCGCCAGCAGAAGCAGGCGGCGCTCGACGCGTTAGAAAGAGAGCGCGACCGGCGGCGCCGCGACGCCGTTGAAAGGAAGCGCCGCGCCGTCGAAGACAAGCGTCGGCACGAGGCGAGGGAGCGCGCGGCCCTCGAGCAGCAGCGGCGCGGTATGATCCTCGCGAAGCGGTTCCGCGCGGACCGCGTCGCGATACTATTAGCGAGGATCGTGCGGGTGTGGGGCTCGTACGCGTGCAGCACCGCGCACCGACGGCGCCAGGCCGATCGGAGAGGGAGAAGGCTGCGCGAGCGGTTCCTGCGGGCGGCGCCCTTCCGCCGGTGGGCGGCGTTCACGCGGAACGCGAGGCGGGAGCGGCACGCGTTCGCGCAAGAACGGTTGCTGACGAAGCCGTTCCGCGCGTGGGCGGCGTGGGTCGCGTCCAAGAGAATGGTTTTGATGCGCCTGGCGACGCTCTATGAGTTCGGGGGCCTGTCGAAAGCGTGGAAGGTCTGGGCGCGGGCGACGGTCGTTTTGCGACGACGGTCCGAGTACGACCGCCTGCAGAGTCAATTAAGGCGCGACCGCGTCAACGAAGCCAAGGCGGAGCGCCACGACGAACGGCGGCTCGCGGCGAAGGCCTGGCGCGCCTGGGTGGTCTCAATGGCCGGCGCGTCGTCGCTCGCGAAGGTGCAGCGGCGGCAGAAGGTCGCGGCGCCGACGCGACCGGCGCGCGCCGCGCCGCCGCCGCGGAGTGCGCCGCCGCCGGTCGCGGAAAGACGGCGCGCGGCGCCGAACCGCGTCGCGCCCACTTTGGATGAGAGACACAAGCAGCGCCAGGAGACGCGGAGGGCGCTCGCCGAGCGGACGAACGCGCGGCTCGCCGAACGACGCCAGCGCGAGGAGGCGGCGCGCGCCGCGCGCGCCGTGACGCACCAGGCCGCCTACGAGGAGCACGAGCGCCTGAAACGCGAGGAGAAGCAGGCGGAAGAGCAGCGCAGGGAGTTGATGCGCCAGCAATACCGCGTCGCGCGGCTCCACTACAATCGTGCTTTGCTGGTGTGGCGCTTGAAGGCGTGGGTGACCTTCGTCGAGACGGCGCGATCCGACTGGACGAAGGCGCGCAAATGGTATGATGACGGCCTCGCCCAAAAGATCTTTGATCAGTGGACGCGGTGGCGCGTCCTGCGGCGCGAGGCGACTCTAAAAAGGCAGCAGAAGATCCTGGCGGACGCGGCGCGGCTCACTGAAAAGGCGGCCGTCCGGCGGCCCTTTGCGACGTGGGTCGCGCGCACGAACGACGTGTTGAGGAGAGCCGCGGACGTCGTCTCCCTAAAGAGACGGAAGACGCTCCAGGGCCGCCTCGTCGCCTGGCGGTTGAGAGCGGCCCGCGAGAAGCTCCGCTGGCAACACGCGGATGTGCGCGCGGACCGGATCTACAACAGGGCGATGCTCGTGAAGCTCGTCAGGAACTGGCGCGTGGCCGTCGACGCGTTTAAGCGCGACGCGGCGATCGCGGCGAGGGTCGCCGCGAAGCGTGCGGAAGTGAAGGGCTGGCTTGCGGGCGGCGACCTTGGGGCGTCTTTAGATGGCTCCCTGTCGGAGTCGCTCAAGTTTCTCACATGATTAAGATTTTCTACGGAACACTAGGACCCGCGCCGTGGGGTCGTGGACGAGCGGCGCGTCGACGGCGTAGGGCGCGAGGAAGTCGTCGCGGAGCCCGTCGACGAAGTCGTCGCCTTTTTTTAGGCGGAGCGCGTGCCAGGGACCGCATTCGGTCATCGCGTCGAACATTTCCGACGCGTTGGGCCACTGGATTCTGTATTTGAGCGGGTGGGAGAACAGGACCTCGCCGCCGGCGCTTTCTATCGCAGACGGGAGCGAGTCCTCCCAGCCCTGGACTCCGCGGCGCGCGCCGTCGCCGAGCGCTGCTCGGAGCAGGCGTCCCCAGTGCGCCCACGGGCCCCGCTTTTCCACGCCTTGGCCCATAGGCCAATAGATAACGACGGCGACGCCGCCAATTTTCAGACAACGTGTCCACGCTTGTATAGCTTGCGCGTGGTCGGGCATTTGTTGCAGTCCGAAGACGGAGAATAAGGCCGCATATTCGCCCGAGGGCGCCATCGCGTCTTCGACGGCGCACGAAAGTCTCGGATTCCCTTCGCAGCGTTTTTGCGCGACCTCAATCATACCTGCGTGGTGGCGACGGCGTGACCGAAGGCTTCCCCTTTACGCCATCGACGCCGCGTCGCACCGGGTGCCAAGTCCGTCCCACGCACGTTTCTATTCTTCAGCAACTCCGCGACGAGCGGCAGCTCGTGGCCGGGGCCGCACGTCGGCACCAGAACGTCTCCTTGTGGCAATTTGAACTCGGTGCTGCCCAGCAAGGCGAGCGCGTTGTCCGTCCAGGGCTTGAATCTAGGGACGAAGATCTCGTCGTAGCCCTCGGCCGCGATGGACCACGACTCGGCTAGGATCGATGCGGGCGCGAGCGTGCCTTTCGCGTTGCTCGTCATGGAGGCCATGCGAACGCGTGCAGACGAGGTCAGCAATAATTTGAGCGTTCGCATTCGATGGATGCCGGGTGCTGGCAGGACAAGGAGATGAGAACCGCCGAAGGGATGCTCTGTACTAAACCCAGCGCAGTGCACGGTAACAATTAGTAGCTGCCAACGATTTGCCGGTGTCCAGGTCCCCGCAGTGCACTCGTACGGCAGTTTTTGGGGTGCGCACTCAAATGCTAGTGTCTTACATGCCGCTAGCAGCGCGCTCCGAGGTGAGTGCCTAACCTGCCTAACCGGTATCATTTCACGACTCCCGAGCTGCGTACGCAGCCCATCTTTAACCGTCATCCAGTCCTGCGACAAATTTGGGCGGTTTAAAAGCTACCTGAGCTTTGTGCTCTCCCTGGCCTTCAGCTGCGATGATGCACGCGCTGCGACTGCACCCCGGCGACGAGCTAATGGGCTCTCTTAAGCAGTACTGCTCCGACAACAAATTGGCAGCAGCGTACATTGCCACCTGCGTCGGATCCTTGAAAGCAGCAACGCTACGACTCGCGAACGCGGACCGCGACCGACCGAACGAGATAAAGACATACGACCAACGCTTCGAGATCGTCTCGGTGGTCGGTACCATATCATGCGAGGGAGCGCACATCCACTTGGGCCTGGCGGACGCCACCGGTGCGTCGATCGGCGGCCACCTCATCTCCGCGACCGTGTTTACGACTGCAGAGATCGTGCTCGGAGAGGTGCCTTGCATCACATTTGATCGCCAGTTCGACGACGCGACTGGCTTCAAGGAACTGGTCGTGGTGCGGCGGCAGGACGTCAATATCCTGCGACCGGCGGTCGCCGGAGCAGCGCTCGTCGCGCTCGGGATTGTGCTTGGGCGGCGGACGCGCTAGTGTCGTATTGTTTTGTGTATATGTTTCACAACAATCAAAATTACAGCCCGTCCGTGAGGGTGAGCCGATACGGCGACAGCGAGTGCCTCTCGAGCGTCACAGCGACTTCGGGCGCGTTCGACAGCTGGTAACGGTCGATGCCGCCCTCGGACTGCGTCGGTGCCGTCGGGTCCTTGGCGCCCGTGACGGACCGCGGGAGGGCCCGCTCCTGCAGGTACTGTATGACAAGCGACAGCAGCGATATACCACCTGTGTGGAAATCAAATGTACGGAGGATCCTTCGAAACGTATCAAACGGAGCCACCCGCGCGTGCCGCGCGTCGCGCAGTTCCCGCTCCAGCTCCAGCTCCTTAAATATGAAGCCGCCGAAGAGCGTGATGAAGAACAGGGCCACGGTCGAAAAGAACAACGTCCGCTGGCGAAATTTCGGAATGAAGGGAGGCTCCGGCGGCGGCGCGAGTGTCGAGCCCAGCGCGCGCGGCGGCCTTTGTGGGACGCCCTCCGTTCGTGACATGCGCGTGACGGCGTCCTCGATCGCCGCTTGAGCTGACGCGTCGCCGAGCACCGAGCACGGCCGTCGCGCGCCGTTCGGCACTTTGTCTTCCCGCGCGCTCGCGGCTTGGAGCAAGCGCAGGCCTTCGGCGCGCCACGCTCGAATGTCGACCTCGAGCGCGGTTTCCTCGATGATATCTGTGGCTTTCCGTTCGTTCAGAATCGAGTTCGAGCGGACCGCCTCGTCGGCCGCGTCCGCGACGAAGGGCGTAGGCATGATTCCGCGTACAGTTTTGAGTTTTAAACAATCTGGGCGACGGCGTATATATTGCTGTGGCCGCTTACGGTCACGCGGCGGCCCACCTCTGAGAAACAAAGCAAACCAAGGTGTAAACTAAATCTGGTGGGCGAATCGATCGCGTTTCGAAGGCGCGCTATGTCAACTGGTTGTCGTTGACAAAATTTGCCCGCAACACGCGCCAAAAAATCCACAACCGCGAAACCTTCGACCTAGCGGCGTATAGACACTAGCAAGCTGCAGCAGCCCCGAGTCAGCATCGACGTACGCAGCGCATTCGTGCAATTAGCGGGGTGCAACAGCAGGACACACATTGCAGACATTGCAGAACCACTGCACAGCAGCACGCAGCGCAACAGCAGCGCGACGCGACAGTGCAGCTGCAATGGCCGTCCGCACACGGCGACAAAGGCAGCAGGAAGAAGAAAAAAAGCAAAAGCGATTGCCCTACGCCGCCGCCGCAGCCATCGCAGCCGTCGTCGCGGCCCACTACTACAACGCGACCGTCATCCGGTCCGACGACCTCGGCACCGGGACGATGTTCGACCGCATCGCGCCGCACTACGACAAGGCCAACGATTTTATGTCTCTAGGGTTGCACCACGGCTGGCGCGAGGCGTTGATTGCTGGGCTGGACATATCATCGAATGACAATGCGTTGGACCTCGCAACCGGGACCGCGGACGTGGCCATCCTGCAAGGAAAACGCGGCGCGACCGTTCTGGGTGTTGACCCTTCCAAAAACATGTTGGACATCGGCCGCGGAAAAGTTACCGAAGCGGGGCTCGACGATGTCGTAACGTTGGAGTTGGGCGACGCCACCTCCCTGAACCTCAATTCGTCGATCTACGACAAGATCACGATCAGCTTCGGGATTCGGAACATCCCCGATATTGATAGTGCCCTGCGCGAGATGCGGCGCGTCTCTAAACAAGGCGCATTGTTGGGCGTCTTGGAATTTGCGCTGCCCGAGTCTGGTTTGTTGGCGCCCGTCGCGCGCGCCTTCGTTTCCGTGGTTGTGCCCGTGCTCGGCGCGGTCCTGTCGGGCGCCCGGTTCGACGAGTACGCGCATTTGGCGCGGTCCATCGCGGAGTTTCCCTCGCCTGACAAGTTTCGCGAACGCATCGCGGCCGCGGGCTTCGAGGCGCGGGAACCGCAGTTGTTTGCCTGCGGTGCGGTTGTCTTGTACGTGGCGACGGCGGTGTAAGTTCGATTAGTTTAATCTCTGCTCGATGGCGTCTGCTGAGGAATCCCGAAGCTTCCTCACAGATATCGAGAGGCCTTGGGAAACGCGGCCGCGCCCTCCGCGCCCCGGCCTTCTGCCACTCATCTCTGCCACTCCTGAGGAGAGCTTTGGGGCAGCCTCTGAGAGGCCAGCGTCGCACAAAGATCATCCAAACTCTCGTCTACGCAGCGCATGCACGCCCAGCGACGGCAGCCGTGGACTACACATCGGTGAGAGTAGGATTTAGATCATCCTGCCGAGTCAGGACTGGGGGCAGCCAAGCCGTCGACGCGACGCGTTGCCTCAGAGCGCTTCCCGCGCCCAAGATCACGAGAACACAATGCTGCCGCGGCTCGCGAAAGCCGCGCTGCGGCGCGCGCCCGCGCGGCGGAGCCTCTACGTCCGGGGCGAGAAGCAGCCCAAAGAGGACCACAAGCTGTTCTACGTCGCGGGCGCGGTCGGCGTGTCCGTCATGGGGTACTATGGTTGGCAAATTCGCAGGGAGGAACTTAGGCGCGAAGCCGGGGCGGCGGCCGCGGCCAAACGAGCGGAGTAGAAGGCGCCGGCCGAGGCGGAGGGCGCCGGCTCGCGGCCCTCTTCCCGACGCCGCCCGCTTCCGGGGAGCCATGACCTTCGTTCTTATGTGTGACTAATCGTCGGCGGCGCTTCGCGGGCGGCGGCGCCTGTGTGCCGTACGGTCACGAGGACCTCATGTCGGCTCCGCGGCTCGGCACTGCGTGGACATCAAACCGCGACGGAGCCTCCGTAGCTGCGTCGCCACAACAGTTAATCTAAGCCCAATTAGTCCTGGAGGTAGATGTCCCCCTCGAAGCCCGGGAACGCGACGAAATCGATCTCGTAGTACAGGTCCGCGCCGCCGGGGATGCGCGGCTTGCCCGCGGACGCCTTGCGCCCCGCGCTGCCGAAGGCGAGGTTGGCCGGGATCTGCACGGCCCACTTCTCCTTGTAGCGCATCATGGGCAAGATCTCCTCGATGCCCGCAATCAAACTACCAGTCCCGACGCGGTAGTAGAGGGGCTCGTCCGTTTTTGTGGTATCATCAAAAACGTTGCCGTCCGTCGTCGCGCCCTTGAAGCGGATCGCAATCAAGTCGCCCTTCACGGGCTGCTTGCCCTTCGGGTTCGACTTCTGGACCTCGTAGATCAGTCCCGACTGGGTGCGCTGCGCAGCTTGTGCGGGTGCGGCGAAGGCGAGTAATGCAGCGACGCCGGCGCCCTTGAGGACGTCGCTGCCTGTGTGAAATCAACCAATGAATTATTGCGGACCTCCATGCCATCGAGCCACCGCAGTTATTACGGGGGCAACGTCGCGTCGATGGCGTATAATCTCCACGCCATCGAGCAGATGCAGATGCAGTTACAGGGACGACGACGCGTCGATGGCGTGCAGCGTCCGAGATTTGTTTCCACACAGGTCGCATGCGCGTGGCGCAAAGCGCAGTGCTGTGTGCCTGAGGTGCTGCTGACTGGAAGGCTGCAGCCGTCGAGGCCAAGCAAAAAGCGATCGATGCCCGCATCGTTGCGGTCACTGCTGCGGTCACTGCTACGTCCCTAACTGCCCCGTGCGTGCTGGTGTAGCGTCTCACGAGGTTGATGGCACCACCTCTCAGCCCTCGGCTGGCTAGTGCCTTACAGGCCGCTAGCTGTGCTCAGTAAGTACAGAAAGAGGCGTCTTGGACCCCGAATAAGCCTACGAGCCGACGCGTCTAGTAGGAGCGCTCTCGACAAGCAAACAGGAGAGGCAAAGCGCGATAACACTGCGTGCCGGCGGCTACAGTGCTCCATCCACGCACAGCGCTCGGCCACACTCGCACAGCTCGCGTATAAAGCGACGCACACAAAAGAAACGACGAGCAACCGCGCGCATTCCGAGAGACAGGCAGGGCAACCATGTGCACCCGCCTGCAGTTCGAGGGCTCCAACGAGATCGGAGTTGTAAGTATGCTGACGAACGGCTACGCGCTGGCGTGCCAGGGCAACAGCGAGAACTTCTACAGCGTCCTAGAGAGCGAGTTAGGAGACCATATTCCCGTCGTCCACGCGTCGATTGCGGGGTGTCGGTTCGTCGGGAGGGTCACGGTGGGCAACCGACGAGGTCTGCTGGTGCCGAACATGTGCGGCGACCAGGAGCTGCAGCACCTTCGTAATGCATTACCTGATAGCGTCGTGGTGCAGCGCGTCGACGAGCGGTTGTCAGCACTGGGCAACTGCATCGCATGCAATGATCACGTCGCTTTAGTACATACGGATCTCGACCGAGAAACGGAGGAGATCGTCGCCGACGTGTTGGGGGTGGAAGTCTTTCGACAGACGATCGCGGGAAATGCCTTAGTAGGAAGCTATTGTCGGTTCACGAACCAGGGCGGCGTCGTCCATCCGCGGACGTCTGTGGATGATTTGGAGGAACTCGCTTCACTACTCCAGGTGCCCCTCATCGCGGGGACCGTGAACCGCGGGTCGGATGTCCTAGGCGCCGGCCTCATCGCGAACGACTGGGCGGCCTTCTGCGGCGCGGATACGACCTCTACCGAAATCAACGTCATCGAGAACGTCCTCAAGCTCCACGACGACGACAGCGACGACGGCGCGCCGAAGGCGGCGCGGATGCGGGACGCGCTCATCGACACGATTGTGTAAGTTCGTACAACAAACAACAGTGTTATTGTGGTCGCGTCGATGGCGTTCGAGCGCTCTACCGCACGTCGATGACGCCCTCCGCGACGAGCTGGCGGACGATGAATCCGGAGATAAAAGTCGGCTTGGGGTCCTCGGCGGCGTCCACCGCGAGGTCTCGGAGGGAGACCCACTCCCTTTCAACTTCCTTCGTGCCGAAGAGGTCCAGCGCGGGCGGGATGTCGTCAAGAAGACCAGTCGCGTCCAGCGTCAAATAGACACCGTGTATCGTATTGGAGACATTTGGCGTGCTGATGTGCGTGTAGATTCGTCCGTGCTGGTCGACGTGGGGATCGCGACCGCTCTGCCTCATGCGCTCGGCTCGGGTGTCCATCTCCTCCCGTAGTACTTCGGGCGTCGCGGTGGGCGCCGGCATCGGCGACGGCATCTGCGGAAACATCGTGTAGATGCGCACGGACTTAGCGAGGTCGGCGGCATTTCGTGTCGCTTTCTGTGCAAAGGCGCCGCTCATGCGCAGCGTGCCTTGGATCGCCGCGAGGGAGTTGGGCTTGTCGAGGACGCTCCGCACCACCGCCAATGTAGACTCCTCCCAGGCGTCGCTTCCCGCCCGCGCGGCGAGGTGCTCTATCAAACCATCTCGGATTTCGCCGGCGAACGCCTCCAGCTCGGGATCTTCGCCGGCGAACGCGTCCTCGCGGATGTCAATCTTGTCATAGGACCAGTCGACGTCTCCCTCAAATTCGGGGAAGTTGCTCGCGGCGAAACTCATTCCGTTCTTGACGTAGCCGACCGGCGCCTCCTGCGACGACAGGATCCACCGCGTAGCCGGCGCGCCCGTGCCCACGCCATACTTACTCGTGCCGTTGGCCGAGCGCCGTACCAAGACTTCTGCCGTGCCATCGCGTATGCGTCGGTAGACTATCACGAAGAACTCGACGGGCCACAGCGCTTGGTTATGTTCGTACTGCTTGACGTAGTCATTATCCGGGATCGGTGCGAAGCCAGCACGGTCCTTTGTGAGGTCCTGTGGCGCCCAAGCATGCGTCGTTGGCGCTTTTAGAGACAAGGCATTTGGGAGAGCCAGGGCAAGGAGCACCTGCAGCAGTGCCATGACGCGCAAAAGCTATCAAAGCTCGTGCAGTCAGACTGGGCGTATCAGATTAACTTATGCGCTTGCCCAGAAGCAGCGCGTATCAATTTTGCGAGGGGTGCGGCGTCTGCGAAGCTAGCGGGCTGTAACACACTAGCAAGCCGACTAAAAACCACCTCACGCACTCTATTATCGCAACAAATTGGCAAAATGCGAGGCCTATTAGTCGCATCGATGCTCCTCACTAGTGAAGCGCTCGCCCCGCGAGCGGCAAGCCTGCGTGCAGCGAGCGCAATGCGATCAGCCAGCGTTGACGTGGCTGACCTGAAAGTCTCGATGGACGACCTGGATAAGCCGTTAGAGGAGTTGACTGTCGACACCCGCGGCGTGGACCACACCTCGCGAACCGGCATCCAGGATGACGGTTGCGCGTGGACCGAGCGCGCCGACAGCGTTGAGGCGGTGCTGCGGATACCGGGTCTGCGCGGCCAGCCGTCGGGATCGCTCTCGGTCGACGTCACGCCGACGTCGTGCACCGTTTCGTCCTTTGGCATGGCGGTGTGGTCGTGCCTGCTCAAGGGCCGCGCGAACCCCGAGTCCGTCGCGGTGGACGTCTCCGACGGCGCGGACGCGGTGCCGACCATCGAGCTCCGAATAGGCAAGGCGGAAGGCACGTCCGGTAGGTGGGGCGGCTTCATCGAGAGCATCGGCGAGGACAGCATCCTTTGAGCATCTCGGCCGGGCGCTGAATTAATATTTGTGTTAACTAATGTACCGAACAGGTCAGTTCGGCAAAAGACCAATCTAATGAAATACCGAATGGGCTCGCGGCTTCCAGTTCGCTTTAGCTAGCGGTAAGACACTAGCAAGCCATGGCTGCCTTGTCAGCCTCAAAAAAAGCTGTCATAAACGGTGTGCTTGCAGGCGTGCGCAGCGCCAGCAGTCGTCCGCGACAGCATTCGTTCGCTGCAAGCTTGGCGAGACAAATAACTGCGTTTTGCGCCTGTGCGGCACCCCTCACAACAATGCACACTCATCTCATCATCATTGCATCGATCGCACCCGTCATCAACGCACTGCAAACGCCACCTCGCAAGAAAGTAGTAGTCGTCGGTGCCGGCTGGGCAGGACTCTCGACCGCCTGGACGCTGAGCAAAAACAACGTCGACGTTACCCTCGTCGACGCGGCCGCGCGGCCGGGTGGAGTGGTAAGAGACGGTTTCAAAACGCGGGGCGGCCGGCCGGCGGAGGCGGGCCAGCACGGCTTCTGGGAAGAATATTTCAACATCTACAAACTGCTGGACGAACTTAAGCTCGAGGAGGACCCATTGACGGGGTATGCCGAGCAGGGCCAGTACTCGCCCCAGGGCCTGGTCGCGAACAGTGCAATCACCACACCTTCACGCCATCGAGCAGACCCGTCGATGGCGTGTGGCTGACGCGGTCGATCATTCACGCAGGAGGCCATCTGGCCCGTCTACCGGGACAAGCAGAACTTGCCGACAGGCCTAGCGCAAGCACGGTACACGCGCTTCCTCAAGCTCTCTCCTTTGGATTTGGCGACGGCGGCGCCGCTCGTCGCCGCCTTCTCGGAGTTTCTGTCGGACGATGGCGCGTGGAGGCGCTACGACGAGCTCTCGTTTAGAGACCTGTGCACGAAGCTGGGCGTGTCGCGGAAGCTGTACCGGGAAGCGTTCGAGCCCATGATTTTGACGGGCTTGTTCGCGCCAGGCGAGCAGTGCTCGGCGGCCGCGGCGTTAGGTATGGCCTACTTCTTCGTGCTCAAGTCGCAGACGGCATTCGACGTGCGGTGGTGTAGAGGTAACATCGGGGATTTGATCTTCGCTCCCTGGTGTGATCAGTTAAGGGAGCGCGGCGTCACGCTGCAATTTGACACGAGGATTGAAGGTGTAGAGCTTGACGGCGACACGGTGACTGCCGTCAAAGCAGCGGGTGAGACCATCCCCTGCGACGACATCGTCTTCGCGGTGGGGATGCGTGCTCTCAAAGGCCTGGCCAAGTCCCCGGCGCTCGCGTCGCGCGACGAGTTTCGCAGATTCGGCAACTTGAGGGGCACGGACGTCCTTGCGACCCGTCTTTTCTTCGACCGCGACGTCGAGACGCCGTACAGCGCCAACGCCTGCTGGGGCTTCGACGACAAGGTGGGACAGACGTGGTTTGATCTGAAGAAGCTCCACGCGCCGCGGCTGGATGACGAGCCCGGAGCGGTGGTGGAAGTTGACTATTATCACGCCGGTTCTCTCCTCGGCCTCTCGGACGCGGAACTCGAGGCCAAAGCAAGGCGGGACCTCGAGACGATGGTGCCCGCGTTTAAGAGCGCGGAACTCGTCGACGCGGCCGTTGTTCGCCTACCGGAGGCGGTCAATTGGTACTTCCCCGGCAGTTACCAATCCTGCCCTACGACTGAATCCGAGTCGCTCCGGAACGCGTACTTCGCGGGCGACGTGGTCAGGGACCTGGGCCACGGGTCGTGGTCGCAGGAGAAGGCCTACGTCTCCGGCGTCGCGGCGGCGAACCGCGTCCTGGGCCGTTCGGCGCTCGACGGTGTCGAGTCGTTGCGGCCGGATGAACCGCACGTCGCGGCCGGCGCGGCGGCGGCGAAAGCGCTTCGGCGGGTCTTCTCGTTCGGGGGTGACGGTCCGAGTCTTGCGTCCGTGCCGTGGTGAGTAAATGTGAGATGTGAACTTTCTAGAGGGCCAACCTAGCGCTCACTAGGTGCCAAGCACTGCCCCAAGGAGAGCGGCCGCCTAGCACGTTGCGGATCGCTCGCGAGCTGCAGATTGCAGCTTGGTTCTCCTCCACTTCGGTGAGCAGCAGACCAGACGCGCGCCGGCACGAGACGCGGCGCGTTGCTCCAAATTCCATACATTGACCCAGAGCAGTTTCATTGACTTAGCGGCGCGAATCGGCACGAAGCGATGGCGAGCAGCGACGACGAGGAGTGGGAGAACGCGCCCGAGGACGAAGACAGCGAGGACGCCGACTTCGAGCCCGAGGCACCGCCGGACCCCGCGGCGATCCGCGCGGCCTACGCCCGGGAGCAGGCCCAGGCGCCGCCCGCCGCACCCAAGGCATCCGAGCCGGACCCGGACGACGAGACGTTAGACGACCTGCGCGCCAAGGCCGCGGCGAGCCAGGAGGAGGCCGCCCCGCCGGCGCCGGCCGCCCCCGCCACGACCGACGGCACCGCAACAAACGGCGCCGCCGCGCCCGCGACGACGGCCGACGCGGCCTACAGCTTCGTCGAGCTCCCCGCGCCGCTACACAAAGAAGCATCGAGCGACCTCGCGCCGCGGCTACGACGGGGCCTCGCGTCTGTACTCCAAACGTACGTGATCAACGTCGACGCCACGGCGCTCGTCGAGTCCCCGGACTACGAGTCGATCGTGATTGTCGACGCTAACGCGGATCTGAGCGGCGCGGACTTAGCTGGCCAAGTCAAAGGCGGCTGCTGTTATAGGGTCTGGCCGACGGTCGACGGAAAAAGGCGCTTCATCGAGCTAGCTTTAATCGCCGTGCGCCACGAGCGCCAGGGCCGGGGCGTCGGTGCCGCGCTGATGCGCCGGCTGAAGCAACGCGCTTTGAGAGAACGCGGCGCGCAGCGCATTGTTACTTATGCTGACGAGCGGGCCTTTGCTTATTTTAGGAGGCTGGGGTTTTCGCGGACGGTCACCTTACCTTTCCGGGAGTGGAAGGGCCGCATTGTAGACTACGGCAACGGTGCCGTCGTCGCGGAGCTACGAGCCGACGTCACGGACCCGTCCGCTTCTGCTCGCGTAGCGAGGCAGCAGATGGGCGGCCGGGCGACCTCCCAGCAGCTCGCGACGGGCGTCACGCGGTGCACGTCCGGACGGCCGAACTGCTACTGCAAGTCGGGGCGGACGCGAGCCATCGTGAGGTACGACCCCGAGACGGGCGAAGATCTGGAGGAGTACTGCTCGACGTCGGACGCGGCCCGCAAGCTCAACTTGAGGGGCCCGTCGATCACACACGTCCTGAGTGGGACGACGGAAGACGCCGACGGCCACAAGTTTAGGTACAAGGTCGAGGTGCCCTGGGTGAGGTCAGGAGGCCCCAAGGCCGTGCAAGAAGTGAACCCGGCTACCGGTGCTGTGATTCGCGAGTTCACCTCGGCCACGCACGCCGCGCGCGTGACCGGGTTTAGTAATGGCACCATCGGCCAGGTCTGCAACGGGAAGGTGGATAGCGTGGACGGGCGCGTGTTTAGATTTCGAGATTTGCGGGCCTTGCCGTGTTCGGTGTGTGGTTCTGATGGTGAGGCCAATTCATTATTATTATGTGACGGCATGAGCGGAAGGTGTCCGTCGACGGCGCATTTCCGGTGTGTTGGCTTAGATAAAGTTCCCGAAGGCGACTGGTTCTGCGCGTCGTGCCAGGCCAACGGCGGTAAATCGAGAGCCGTGCACGTGCAAGCTCGGAAAAGATCATCAGAACCGGGCGCGCGCAAATCCTCTAGACCTAAAAAACGGGTCGCCGTCGACGATAAACCAGGGGAAATTCGCAAGTCGTCGCGTCCTAGAAAAGCCACGACCTTTGGGGATGAGGTGGTGACGCCTCCCGGGCTCCCGCCGCCGCGCGAACTCGTAATCTCGGATGAGCAGGCCGCGGACGAGCGCCGGAAAGCTCAGATGGACGGCTGGACCACGGTGGGGTCCGAGTATTTGGGGAGAACTGTGAGAAGAACGATTCTAGACGCGGCGGGCCGGCCCGTGTCCTGCAGCGACGGTATTATTCGAGGCTGGCTCGACGCCGCGACGAGCGACTACGTCGACTCAAGCGGTCAACCAGCGGCGCTGTGGCACGCCTACCTGAGCACGGGGGAACTCGCGGGCGACGAGATCGACCTGGAGCTCTACGAAGTCTTGGAGTCGCTCGTGCCCGTCCAGCCGAAGGTCGAGGATCCGGAGACGGCGCGCGCGCGCGCCGACGGCTGGCGCGTCGAAGGAAGCGAGTACCTGGGCCGCACCGTCCGGCGGACCGTGCTCGACGCGAGCGGCCTCGTGACGTCGCACAGCGACGGCGTCATCCGGGGCTGGCTCGACGCCTCTCGGTCAGATTACGTTGATGACAATGGCAAGCCCGCCGCGCTGTGGCACGTCTACCTGGCGACGGGCGAGCTGGCCGGCGACGAGATCGACTTGGAACTGCACGAGGTCCAGGACTCGCTCGTGCCCGAGAAGGTGGATGCCTCCGCAGCGCGGCGCCGACAGGAGGAGGCCGACGCGGCGCTGGCGCGGGCCCTCGCTGAGGCGGACGCCGACGTGCCGGCGCCGGCGCCGAAACCGGCGCCGCGCAAGCCGCCGAGCCCGAGACCCGAGCCCGAGAGACCCCGGAGCCCACGCGCGGTCCAATGGTCTCTAGCCGAGGAGCGCGTCATCCGAGCGGCCCAGGCCGAGCTCGGGAACAAGTGGGCGGAGATCGCCAAGCGGCTCCCCGACCGCACGGACAACGACGTGCGACTCGGCGTCGAAACGCGGTCGCGGCGATGACGTGCGCCGTCGACGCCACCTTCTCTACGCACACAGGTCAAGAACTACTGGTACTCGCAATCTCGCAAGGCCGAGCGCAGCGGAAGCCCTCGCGGCCAATTGCCGCCGCTGCCGCCGCCGCCACCGGCGCACCTGCCCCACATTGGGTGCCGCCAGGCGGGCTGGGTAGCCGCCTGTACCGAGTTACTGGCCGTCGTCGAGGCCAAGAGCGGGATCAATGGCATGCGCGACCGCCTCCGGAGCGCCGGCTTCCGCTGCGGCAAGCCGGTAGCGGGAAAGACGTACTTCGACATCGCCGTGCCGCTGACGTTTCCCTGCTGCTACGACGTCGCCGGAAAGAACTACGCCGCGAACCAGGACGTGCTGCGGTCGAAGCCCCAGCTCGTGAAGTACCTCGAGGGCTGCCTCGCGCTCGCCCGCGAGGAGGCTTCCTACCGCACGGAGTCCGAGCGCGAGGCCGACGCGGACGAGGACGCACGGCGCGCCGCGGCCGGCGTCCAAGACTCACGCCACGGCCGGCCGTCCGAGCCGGCGTCGGCCGCCGCGCCCGCCGCCGCGGAGGTGCCGCGGACGTCGCCCTCGCCGGCGCCGACGTCCGAGCCGCCGTCGCCGCCTGAGAACGACGAGCCGAAGCGCCGCCGCGCGGCTCCGGGTTTGAGCTACGCGGAGTACGACGACGACGTCGACATGGACCGACCTCCGACGCCCGCCGAAGACGTCGACCTCGCGCGCGCCATCGCTGCGTCGAAGGCCGACATGGCTGCGCCGGCGCCGGCACCACTGGACGAGGAGGAGGAGGCCGCGCTCGAGTGCGTCCCGCGGACGGCGCCGAAACCGGCGAGCGCGCCGGCGCCGGCGCCGGCGCCACGCGAGTTCCCCGAGGACTACTCCGACGTGTTCGGGCCTTCGGCGCCGGCGGCCGTCGTGTCCGAGGAGATGTAGATGGCTGCTATGTGTAGTGAGAGTAAGCCATGGACTCTTCGTAGCTTTCGTTTGTTGCTAGTGTCTTACATGACGCTAGCGCACGCAGGCAAGCGTCCGACCGAGGTGGTCAGTGCTACAAGACGCAATCGAACTGGCAGGCGCTGACAGGCGCTGCCAGGACTCCTGTGCGGCCTGTCAAGGACTGCTGGATCACTCATGGCTCGCCGCATCCTCACACTTTGCCTGACGACCCTACGCATCGATGCTCTCCTGGCACCGCCAGCAAGGCTGAGGCATAGAGTCCTGTGCCGCGCGTCGGACGACGAGGCCCCCGAGGTGGAGGAGGACTGGCGCGCATTTCGGGCGAGATTGGTCGCCGGCGGCATCCCGACGACGACCGATGCAGATGAGCCAGCGCCAGCGCCGGCGCCGGCGGAGGAGCGCCAGGGCCTGGACGAGGACAACGTCAAGCTCGCGACCTCCCAATCGAAGCGACAGGGCGATATGTTAAGAGAGGGCACGTGGGCGCACGAGGTCGGCGCGCCCGAGGTCGGCGGTCTGTTGCTGCGACTGCCGCTCGAGACGCAGCTCGCGGTTGCGAAGGACTCGCACTGGGGCCAGGAGCTGCGGCGATTCGCGAAGCAGGAGGTAACTCGAGCGGCGATGGAGGACGCGCGGCGAAAAGGGCTGCCGGCGTCCGAGGCGCCGCCGCCAGAACCTGTGGTGGAGACAGAGGCGGCTTTATATAGAACCGCGGGCCGGTTCCTGCGGGCGCAGCTCCAGCGCATAGCACAAAAGGGACAAGTAGACGGCTCCGGGCGCTTGGCTATCGATCCGCGGTCACTGGGTGATGCCGATCGGCAACTCCTGGACATGCACCAGCGCTACCTCGGCTCCTGGCAGGAGGTCGTCCTCGTGATCAAGGACGACGCGGACGGCGCGGTAGGCGTCGTGCTGAACCGGCCAGCCGCTACCGAGGGCGCGCCTCATCTTAGTAGGGCGCTCGTCGAGGCGCTCGAGAGTGATGGAGGCGCCAAGGTTACTACAGATGCTTTCGACGGAGCGTTCGGGAAGACGATCGCCGCCTACGTCGGCAAGCCGGCAGCCAGAGAGGGTGGCTCGGCAAACAAAGCCATGGTCGTCCACGGCCTCGAAGAGTTGGAGGGCGCGCGGGAGCTGGCTCCGAACCTGGGAATTTATCGCGGCGGCGCGGCGGCGGCGGCGGAGCGCGTCCGCGCGGGCACGGCGGAGCCGCTCGACTTCCGGTTTTTCATAGGGCGCTACGAGTGGGGCCCGGGGGAGTTGGCCAAGGACGTCCGCGACGGCGTCTACCGGCCGGCGGCCTGCTCGCGCGGCGTCGCGCTGAAGCAGTGCCTCGGGCTGCCGAAGCCGCTCTGGCACGAGGTCATGGACATGCTCGGCGGTAGCTCGGCGGACGTGTCCGCGCTCGAGCTCGCGCGACGTAGTGACCAATAACTTAGTAAAACATTAAACGACGTTGGAAAAGATCCGCAAGGGCGCCGCGTGGCTCGACACGAGGACCTGGTCCCCCAGCTCCAGGTCGAAGGCCGTGTGGTGGCCGTCGATATACACCCTACCGTGCTGGCTGTTCCACCGCACCTTCAAGTGGTGCTCCTCGTCCACGAAGCCGTGGGACTTGTCCCGGACAAAGGCCACGTCGTCGTTCTCGCCTACCAGGTGCTCTCTCACCAAGTACTGCAGATCCCTGGAGTTCACGTCCACACCCATATCACCCCCGGCAGAAGCCATCACACCGGTGGCACCGGTAGGCGTCGACACCCACAGACCCGAAGACCACACATTAAACGAGAACTCGTCGGGGTCGTCTGGAGAAGGGCAGAAGTCGTTCCGGAGCCGATCCAAGCGGAACCGCGACACCGCCGCCGGCGACGGGTGAGCCACGAGGATGTCGTTGAGCGCTGGCGGCATGCGCGTCTCCGACAGCGAGCCTCTTATTGTAACAGCCAGGCGGTGCCTCTTCTGGATCGCCGCGTCGAGCTCCCCTCGAATAGCGCGCGGCACGACGTCCTCGAGATTACGAGCCGATGCAAAACATAAAGCGCCCAACGACCGTCGTTCGTCCGACGTTCGCGAACACGCGCCCAACCGCTCGTGCGCGCGCGTCGGGTCCGAGTTCACGCCTAAAACGACGGGGCCCCGCGGCTCGTCAGAGGACTGCGAGTCGACGAAGTGCGCAGAAGATAGGACCGTGCCGTCGCCGCCCACCGAGATGAGCAAATCGACATCATCATCCACATGATGCCTCGACAGCGCATCTCTAGAAACGACGGTGACGCTATCGGCTTCCCGCTTCGCGACGGACACGACCTGCTCGACGCACGCCTGGTGGTTCGCGTGGCGCTCCTTGAGGCGCTCCCACCGTAATGCTTTGGGCGCCTTGCCCTGCAGTTTTAATTGAGTGTAGGCCTCGTAGGGCGTGAACTTGACCACCACTAAGACGCGCTTGTAGCCGATCGAGCGCGTTCCTCGTGGCGCTTGGCGGCGCAGCGCGCGCGCCGCAAGCATGATGCAGTGGTGAGTAGCAGTGGTGAGTGGCCAAGATTTATGCGTCGCCGCTTTAGGATCAACGTGGAAACGACAGATTGATCGTACAAACGCCTGCAGCTTCGTGTAACTGTGCTGGATAGGTGAGCTTTTGCCACTGCGATGTTGCTCCAGCCAGCACAAGCCCAAGCCAAGCAATGTGCGGGTTCGCGCAGGAACACTCGTCGCAAGCGCTCTCAAGAGAAGCCTCTGTGAGTGCCGTCCTAGCAACAGCTGGTTTCTGTCGGGTTCGAGCCAGTTGGGGCAGCGCCAGCAGCTCGTAAATCGGGCACAAAGGCTGCCCTCTGCCCTCTCTCGATCACCGGAATGCGCGATCGAACGAACTCATGCAAGGGCTGCGAAGCCTCAACCCATTACCCATGAGCCAACAGCCCTAGCAGCCATGCCCCGGGCACCCCCTGGTGGCAAGCCGCGGCCGCCGCCGACGCGGCCCAAGATGCAGTCCGTGGGCGAGGATGATAGCGACGAGGAGAGCTTCGCCTTCGTCGTGCCGAGCCGCCACGGCTCGCCGCGCGAGCCGAGCCCCCGCATCCCGGTGCTCTATAATGTCGGCAAGGAGAAGCCCCGGCCCCCGCCGGGACGACCACCGGTGAAGAAGGACGCCTCGGCGGCGGTCGCCGCGGCGAACGCCATGTGGGACGCCATGGCTACTGATCCGGAGGCTTTGGCTGGTCAAAACGCGTTGGCCACGGATCCCATTATTAGAGGGGCGCAAAGGGACTCCTTCGACGATTATATCGGCGCCCGTCGCCTCTCCGACGACCTGGGGGACGACTTCCCGGCCGACGACGAGACCACGGCGAACGCGTTCGTCGTGCCTTCCAGAAGCCAAAGTAGATCGAGAAAACCGGCACCACCGAAGAAGCCACCTCCAACAAAAAAGCGTGCTGCACCGGTGGAGTCGTTATCGTCGGACTCGGACTCGTCCCTCAGTGACTCGGACGACTCGGGCGTCGGATTTGTCGTGCCCACGAAACACAAGGCCCAGCCGTCGCAGGCGGCCATCGAAAGAGCAAGGAGAGCGTCGCAGGGCCGGCGCGAGGCCTCCTCGTCGGAGGGCCGCCGCGACGAGGAGTCGAAGCCTTCTTCGCAAGCTGTCGAAAGAGCCAAGGCCGCGTCGATGCGGGCGAAGATGGCGCACAAGCCGGCGCCCCCGAAGGGCCCGGCGCCGCCGATGGCTAGGCCTTCCGCTCCTTTATCTGTCGCTACTGAAGGTACACTGTCCCGGACGGGTTCATTTAGAGGGCCGCCGCCCAGAGGCCCGCGGCCGCCGCGGGGCCCGCCGCCACGTACAAACTCGTCGTCTTCTCTGGTCAGGACGGGCTCGCAACAACACCTAGTAAGAAAGGACAGCTGGCGCGACGTCCACCAAGGTTTGGAAAGAAAGGACAGCTTCCGCGAGCCGCCGAAGATGCCGCGCACGGCCTCGTCCCAGAACTTGACGCGCGCCGGCTCGAGCCAAAACCTGGTCAGGAAGGGCAGCTTCCGCGCGCCGCCGCCGGGCCAGCCCCGGCCGCCCGGCCGACCGTCGACGAGTGATGGTAGAGGACTAAAAGCTCCAAGCCACGCGCAGCTCGCCGCCGCGCGCTGGGCCGCGCGCAAGGGCCCGTCGGGCGCGCAGGCCCTGGCCGCCGCCGAGCGGCGCGAGCCGCCGCCGCGCGGCATGGTGCCGCCCGGAGCTGCCCCTGGTTTTAATCAAGAAGGCCCGCGGCCGCCTCAAAATAGACGGGAAAGGGCCGAGGCCGCGCCGGCGCGAGCGTCACTCCAACAGGAGAAGCCCCGTTCGATGTCACCGGCGCCGCCATCAAAGGCCCCAGATCTCAGAGACGCGCGCGCGGCTCGTTTAGCCGCGCAGCATGCCGGTGGAGGGAATAAGCGACGGAAGCTCGAGGACGACGAGGATGACGATGTTGGTAAAAGAGTAGCGATGCGGCGGCCGGCGTCGACGGAGAATCTGTTCGACACGGGCGACCTGGGCGCGCCGTGGCGCGACCCGGCTCCTACACTCGCGCTGACGCGGAAGGCGTCGCAACATAACCTTACGAGGGCGGCGAGTGCTGCCAATGTGATGGGCTTGGAGGAACCTCTCCTACAAACGGTGGCGCGGGATTTAGCAAGGCAGAATTCACGTCAAGATGTACTGAAGCGGCCCGCCTCGACCAACAACATGGCCCTGCCGGATCGGGTCACGGTACGGAAGCGCGCGCCGCCCGGCACTCCTTCGCACCGTTCACCGCCGAGCCACCCGCCGCCCACGCAAAACAAGGGCAAGGCGCCGCCCGGCCCGCCGCCGGGGCCGCCGCCGGGCCACAAGCTCCACATTCCCGGAAGAAGTGCACCGGCGAAGCGGTCGGCGCCGCCCACACCCAAAGCTAATAGGCCAGCGGCACCGTCACAGCCGCCGGGCAAGGACCCCATTTTTGATACTGGAGTGATTACCAAAAGAAGCACTGGTAGAGCCCCTCCACCGAGGGAAGGTAGACCCCCACCGGAAAAGGAGACGGCCCTCGTGATAAAGAAGAAGCCCGTCCCATCATTGGATCTGGGCAGCTGGGCCTGCCCGCTCTGCACCTTCCGCAATTCTCCTCAATCGGAAACGTGCGCGACGTGCCATCGCGCGCGCGGCGACGCAGAAAAAGCAGCTGAAAAATTATGGGCCGGCCCGCCCGCTCCCTCGACGACCGGCCGCCCGCCACCCCCACCGAAACCAAGAGCGGCACCTTTGATCGATTCACGACCGGAGGAGGACGCCCTCGCGACCAAAAGACGATTGCTCTACTACCGGAAGAAGCCGCCCCCGAAAAGGCCCAAGATCATGCGCCCGCCGCGCGCGCCTGGTACTCAACCGCCGGCCCACGCCCTGCCGGCTGGGGTTGTGTACAAGGAATCTCCCCGACGGAAACGACGACGAGAGAGACAGCAAAGGCGGAAAGCGCACGCCGTCCAGAGCAAACACTTCACGTCGACGTACAACAAGGACTGGGAGGACGCCAGGGCTTCTAGGCCTCTATCTCTAAGAGAGACGGCGGACCGGGGCTTCAAGACCGCGCAGAGTGCGCTGGACGCTGTGCCTGAAGGCGTGGTGTTGAACGAGCTGAGAGATATTGGTGGCGTGCCCTGCGGCATCACGGTCATCCAGAAGGAGTGGCGAGCGGTGGTTCATGCCGTTGATTTGGAACGGGGCGACGAGTACTCGGCGTCTTCGGAGTTGCATGCTCGGTATGTGGAAGCGGCGGCGCCCACGCCAGACCAAAAAATAAACTTATATAGGGAGCTCGTGGACGCCTGTGCTTTTAGAAGTACCTTAGAAGGTCGAAGGAAGGCCCAGCGCAAGTTGGAAGTGATGCCGTCTCCCAGACTAAGTGCGGCGCAGAAACAAGGCGGCCGCGTGTGCGTGTTGCGGGAGCGGCTCGTCGTGAGCGGCGCACTCGTCGAAGTCTCGGCTCGGGCAAGGTCAAAACCGGACGTCGTCGAGTTGCGACTGAGGGACCCAGCCTCGAAATTAGAAGCGGCTCTCACCTTTCCATTGGTCGCCGCACCTCGCTTGGCCAAGGTCGCGTACGACAGCCACGTCGTCAAGGTCCGAGAAAGGTTACTCGCCACGGAGCACTTGGACTGGGAGACGCCCTGGGCCGCCGCGGCGGCGGCGCGGGCGGGGCCGGCGTTTCCTGGTGACAGTGTCGAGCCGTCGAGGGATGTGCGCGCCACAGTCGCCATGGCCGTCGAGTTCGCGTGCCACGAGCTGGACATGTCCATGGTCGATGAGAACCGGAAGACGTCTCTGAAGCTCAAACCGTCTCCAGTACTAGTTGCGCAGATCGCGGAAGGGTGCCGCCACGCTCGAGCTGCCGTAGTATTGCAGAAGAACGCGCGGGGCATGTCCGCTAGGTCTCCGGAAGGCCAGGCAGCGAGGGCGGAACGTTTGCGAAGGGACGCGTCGAAAATATTGCAGGCACTTATTAGGATGAGATTCGCGAAGAGACGGGCGGCGATTCGCCGGGAGTCAATACGAAGGGAAATCAGACGGAGGGAAAAGAAGGCGGCCACGTCATTGCAATCCGTTGTACGTGTAGCGCAAGCCAAGTGCCTCTCAAAGATGTTGCGCTACCTCAAGAAGGACGCCGCGCGCGCGAAGAAGGTCGCTGCCATCGCGATGGCGAAGATGCGCGACCGGGAGCGAAGGGCCGCTCAATTAGCCATCTACCGGACAGCGCGGGCGCGCATGCAGATCCAGCGCTGGTCGCGCCAGGCGATCCAGAACATGAGACGACGGAAGCGCGAGGAGCGGTTGCGGCGCATCGAGGCGGCGCGATTGCAGGCCGAAAAGGACGCATTGGAGCGGAAAAGGGCCGCTATTAACATTGGAAGGATGTTGAGAGGCTGGGTGGCGCAGCAGATTGTGACACGATTACTGTGGGAGAAGTACGAGCTCGAGAAGGCGGCATCTACTTCTATACAATGTATGATACGGTGCTGGTTCGCGCGGTACGAATTAGCTGTGCGGGATTATGAAAGGTTGGCCTGCCGGGCGATCCAGGCCCTTTGCAGAGGTGTGTTAGAAAGGAAGATCATCAGACAGGACCGGGCGTCTGATACCATTGCTAGGTTCTGGCGTTGTGTGGATGCGAAGACGACCGCGCGCATTATCCTGGAGCATAATCGTAAAGAATTGCTCCAGAGAGCGTCGCAGTTCGCCCAGGAAGCAATAGACGCGGATCGGAGATACGCGGACGCCGTCGCGGCGAAGCTCCTCACGGACAAGATCCAGCAGGAACGGGCCATGGCCGTCATCAAGGCCATGCGCTGCGCTTCTGAAAGCGCCGTCATTGCTAGAAGACGCCGCTCGACCTGCAAGGAGCTCGCGAATGAAATCAGAGACGCGATCCGCACCAGAGCGTCCACAACACTCCAGTGCTTCATCCGACGACTATTGGCGGGAGCGGAGACGAGAAGACGCCGCGAGCTCAAGAAGGCCTTGGGCATCGCTGCCATGGTGCGGAGGAAGAAGGCCGAAAAAGAAGCCAAAGAACAGGCCATCGCGCGCAAGAAGGCGAAGCGCGAGAACGCGCGACGGGCGCTCATCCGCTTCCAGTCGGCCTGGCGCGCGCACCAAGCTCGGCAGGTCTATCTGGTCAAATATGTCCAGAGGCATGCTTGTATCCAGTTCCAGTCGTTGGTTAGAAGGTCGCAAGCTCAGAGAAAGATTGGTAATTTGAAAGCGAAGCAGTCCGAAATAATAGAGAAGAAGCTGCAGGCTCATGCCGCATTAGTGTTCCAGAATTGCTTGCGGCGGAAGCTGGCGCGGAATCTGTTACTCACGAAGCGGTTTGTTCGAGATGATAGAATATTGGCGGAGAAGACGGCTCAGGCGGCGAAGGCGGAACTTTCGAGATTGGCCCAGGAGGCCGAAGTTCAGCGGCTGAAGGACGAGGCCGAGGCGCTCGAAAGAGAAATCCGGGAAGCTGAGGAAAATGAAAAGAAGAAGGCTGAGGAGGAAGCGAGGAAACTCAGAGAACTCAAGGAGGAGGCCGCCCGGAAGGCGAAAGAAAAGGAGGAGCAAGACCGGCGGGACGCCATGGAAGCTAAACTGCGCGCCGAGGCGGAAGCGTTGATTCAGAATAATGCGGCAAGGAACATCCAGCGCACGGCGCGAGGCCGACAGTTAAGGGTGTGGATGGCCTGGGAGGCCCAGCAGGCGGAAGAAGCGAGACTCGAAGCGGAAGCGCAGAACGACCAGGCCTGGCGCGAGTGGGGGGCTTCGATCATCCAGGCCTGGTATCGCCGCCTCGTGACCTTACAATCAGAAGCAAATGAGCGGGCCTGGAACTACTGGGCCGCGTCCATCGTCCAGACCTGGTGGCGCGAACGGTTAGCTATCACCAATATAGAAGCAGCAAATGCGATGTGGCAGCGGCAACAGCAGCAAAAAGAAGAACAGCGCCAGCGCATGGCCACCATCGCGCAGAAAGCCATGGCTCGAGAGTCGGCTCGAAGTCAAGCGATGGCCCGGAAGAAGAAGGCCGCGCAGGAGTGGAATAGGGAAATGGAGAACCAGGGCGGTTCGCGACCGGGCTCGGCCTTCACCTGGGCCGACGCCACGCCGAGAGATACTGCTCGTAGTGAGTCGCATTTCTCGCCTCGTGGTGGTTTGGATACGGCTCGGTCCGATGCCACCGATGTGTCCGACATCTCGGATGCTGGTAGATTTGTCGATGAATTTGATGCCGATGATAAGCAGGACGTCGAGAAGCTCTTTAGGGCCGTGCGGCATGGTAGGAGGGATGCTATCAGACAGTACACGGAGAAGGGCTTCGACGTGAATCTTCGCAATAAACATGGGCATACCTTAGCCATGGTCGCCGCGCAGAACAACCAGAAGGCAATTCTGAAACAACTCTATAGATTTGGGTTGGCCGATTCCATCAACGACCAGGACTACAAAGGGAATACAGCATTACACTACGCGCAGATGTACGGCTATACCCAACTGGCGGAGTACATGGTCTCGAAGTTGGGGGCGGACGAGACGTTGGTCAATCGCGACGGGGCGTCGGCGTGGATCAACGTCGAGGAGGCCACCGAAGTGGCGGACTAACTTTGTATTGTGTTATCCCGTACTAGTGCTAAGCAGCCGCGCGCCGCCGTCGGCCGGCGGGCACGCAGGTGTCGTACTTCGCGCGCCCAGCCGTCCGAGGACGTGCCGGGACGCCTCTTGGGCCGGAAGATCGGGTGCGCTGCCTGCCCGCGCGTGTTGGGCGGTTTCTTCCGCGGACACGGCCGCTTCACTATAGGATGTTGGAATTGCTAAACTTAGCTAAACAAAGGCGCCTAATGCCGCCCGTAACTCGGCACGCGGGCATCCTCGTGCAAAACACTTAGTGTACGCCGTAGGCACGGGCAGCCGGGCTACGCGTTGCAAAAAACGCGGCAGCAATTGGGCTGCCTCTCGCCGAGAAAACGGCCAAAAACCATGCAAAAAGCCATGCGATCGTCTTTTTTGGCGCCGTTTCGAGCCGATCGGGCCACCGCAGCGTCGGACATCGTAAAGCATGTGGCCGCGGACGATTTAAAACACTAAACAGGGGCAGCGGTCCGTGGGATGTCAGTCTATGCGTGGTCCGCGTTTACGGCGAGAACGCGGCTTCGGGCGAAAATCGCGCCCGTGGGTCGCGAGATTTGGCAGAGGCCTTCTCAGCCACCATGACGTGCATACGAGGGGCGTCGAGGGCTGTGTTGAGGACCACGGGGAGCAGCAATGCCTGGAGCGCGTCGCGGCGGCGCCGTGGGCTCGAAATCTCAAAAGTTATGAGAACGTCACGTCGATATCGTCAGTAGGCATGGTGATGGAGCGAAAACGGCCGAAGGTTCTCATAACTTTTGCGCTCACGGCGGCTGAGAGGGCTATATGTCCGGCCAAATGGGCAGCCCCTCTCGCTCCCAGGAGCGCCCGCGAGCTGCTACTTTTTTGCTCATCCGCGAGCTGGGACATCGGACGACGTGCTGCGGCCGCGCTTCCGCTGAAAACAGGCGCGGCGACCGGTGAACTCCACCATTCACGCTGCGCGTTTAGCTAAACAAAGCTAAACTTTTGGCATGCGCCGCTGGCGATTTGAGGCTTCCCGTCCGCGGCCCGGAGGCCCTCAGGCACGGGATCTTACGTATAATGCGCTTTTATTTCCAAAATCCCTAATCTCGGCTTTTGGTGCTACCGTGCGGAGCAGCGCCTCGCAAAAAGCTCCAGCTCTCCGAGCAAAAGCTGCCAGATCAGCACGCAGGTCGTCCGCCGACGCCAGCGCGCACCAGTTCAGCAACTTACGCAAGTCTAAGCGAGCGCCGGGCAGCACCGGGCAGCCCGACAGACCAGCTAAGAGGCAGCACAGACACACCCACAAGCAACCATGGGCGCCGGCGCGAGCGCCGAGACGAAGATCACGAAGAGCGACGCGCTCATGGCCGTGCACGAGGCCTTCCATGGGAAAGGCGACGGCGAGTTATCCATCCAGGAGATCGTCTCCGCGGCGCCGGCGCCGACACCCAAAACGGCGCCCGCGAGCTCGCAGGACTGGAGCGCCATGTTACGGGCGCCGCCGGACCCTTCCGTGGCGGCGCGCTACGCGGCCGAACATCGCAAGGCCGTCGATGTGCCGAAGCGGCTGCAGCTCGCCTTACAAGATGAGGGCGCCATGTTCCGGCTGTGCACGCACTTCCAGCGCAAGGAGGACAAGAATTCCGATGGAGGGTTGACCATGGACGAATTTACCCATTTATTCAATCAAATCGACCCGGACGCCCCGAACGAGATCATCCAGGAGATGTTCACGCTGGCCGACACGAACCAGATGGGGTCCGTCGACACGTGGGAGGTCATGCCCATCATGCACCGCATGATTAATCACGCCCTTCATACGCGCATCACGGAAGAATTGCGCAAAGCCGTGGTGGAGATTTATGAAGCGGACATCAACGTCACGGCGTCTTTACCAAGCAACAACGACGGCGACCTGGCCGGTTCGCTGTCCAAGTTCGCCTAGAATTCGCACGCGCGACGCGACGGTCGACGCCTAAGTCCTATGTCCTAAGTTCGAACCCTCCACCCCCTTACGAAGCGCGCGAGGAATCGCGCGAAACCCGCGAGCGTCTGTCGAAGCGCGCCGGGCGAGCAGCTAGCGGCTGTAAGGCACTAGCAAGCGAGACAAGTTTTTGGGCTGCCCCAGGGCGCACCAAAAGCCTTAAGGGTCGCTCGAAGCGCTGCCATAGATCATGGCCCACCCCCGCGCGGCAGATGGCACGCTCGACGCAGTCAACGAGCAGCGCCAGACGCCGCTCCTCCTCGCTGCCGCCGCGGGCTCGTCCCAGGCCGTCCAGCTCCTGCTGCGCCACGGCGCGGCCGTCGACGCGCGCGACGCCCGGGGCCGCGCGGCGCTGGACCTCGCGTGTGCGGCAAGCAGTGAAGCCTGCGTCAGCATGCTGCTGGCGGCCGGCGCGACGCCCAACGCCACGGACAGCGAGGGCGCGACGCCGCTCCATCGCTGCGCCGAGGTGGGGGCGACGGCGTGCGCCCGGGCTCTGTTAGCTGCCGGCGCGACGCTCGAGCGCGACAAGAGGGGCGACTCGCCCCTCCACGTCGCCGCCGTCCGCGGCCACGTCGACTGCATGAAGTGTCTAGTACTGGCGTCGAAGAACCATGGCGTAGACACGCCGCGCGCGGCCGACATCCGCCAGTCGCTCGCCGACGCTCCGCCGACGCCGCCGGCGTTGGACTGGATCCGCTACGCCTACGAGGACGGGACGCCCTACTGGTACAACCCCAAAACGGACGAGTCGCAGTGGCACGAGCCGGGCACGGCGCCGCCGCCGGAGGATGCGTACGCCTACGACGAGCCGGTGTTTTCGCCCGTCCCCGTCGAGGCGCCTGCGCCGCGCGACACGCCGGCCTTCTCGCCCGTCGACTCGGCGGCGCCCGTCGACTCGGCCGCGCCCTTCGAGACGCAACGGCCGCCGGCCTTCTCGCCCGTCGACGCGGCCGTAGAGACGCGACCGCCGGCCTTTTCGCCCGTCGAGTCCGTCGCGCCCGTCGAGACGCCGCAGCCGCTGCCGCTGGACCCGCGGTCGCCGCCGGACGACGACAGCGACGGCGACGGCGACGACGCGCCGCCGCCCTGGGAGGACCCGCGGTCGCCGATGCGCGCGAAGCGCGACTACGTCGACGGCCTGGGCCAGCCGGCGGTGCCGCCGACGCCGCACAACTCGCGCACAAGCCTCGCCGAGGACGCGGTGCCGCCGACGCCGCACAACTCGCGCACGAGCCTGGCGGAGGACTTCGAGGTGCAGCTTCCGGAGCCGCCCGTTGAGGAGAAGCAGCCCGAGAGCGACGCGGAGTCGGACGGCATGCGCGCGCAGCAGCGCCACCTCGACATCTGGGAGCGGTTCCTCACGAACGCCGCGACGCGCAAGTTCTCGGGACCGCGCCGAGACCCCGCCGCCGATAAGTTACTCGCGGCGGCAGCCGGCGACGGCTACGACGATGCGGAGGCCGCGAAGACCATTGGCGAGCTGCTGGCCGGGGGCACGGCGCCGGACGCGTCCGACGAGCAGGGGCGCCGGCCCCTCCACCACGCGGCCTTCGCCATGGCTTTAGATAGGTGCCAGCTCTTATACGACGGCGGCGCGGACGTCGATGCGAGCGACAAGGGTGGGAATAGACCCCTGCACGTAGCGGCAGCTAGAGGGGCGACGGCTATCGTGGACTTCTTGCTGGGCTGCGCGGCGTCCGTCGACGCGTCGAACGACGACGGGGACCGGCCGCTGCACCTCTCGGCGTGGATGGGCCACGCCGACGCGACGGCGCGGCTCATCGAGGGCGAGGCGAACGTCGACGCGCTGAACGGCCAGGGCTACGACCCGCTCGACAACATCCTGGAGCGGTCGCCGTGCGTCGCGAAGCAGCGCGCGCGACTGCTCGCCGGCAAGCGGCCGAAGCCGCTCCCCGGGCCGTTGAGGGCCACCGTCCAACTATTGGAAGAAGTGCGCGTGCGGCGGTCCGGAGGCGCAGTCATCGAGGAATTGTAATTAATGTCTTTAAACTTCGACGGTCCCCGCGACGACGTAGCTGTGCCTTCGATAGATGTCGTTCGCCATGCTCGTCGACTGGCGCCAGCGCGGGCTCCGGAAAGGATTGGGCCGACACGTCCTCACCCGACAAACGAGCTCGTATACTTCGAGCTCCGCCTTGAGCTCGGGCAGCGAGTTCGTGAAGAAGGCGATCGGCTTGCCGGCCGGTAGTTTTTCGAGCGAGGGGCCCCAGTCGTAGGCGTCGACCTGTGCGCAAATCAAGCAGTGAATCGTCGATGGCGTGCAGGTCATGATTCATGCACCGGCGTCGACCGTAAGCCCGAGATTAAATCCAATGATGGCGTCCGCCGTAGTTAGAATGTCCTCCGCCGTCTCACATAAATAATCCAGTCGCACGTCACAAGTCTCCTTCCAGGCCTCGGTCGGTTCTTGGGGCGAGAGCTCGGGGCCGACCAGGACGACGGTGAACGACCCGCGCAGCCCGGCCTGGCGGAAGCAGCTCAACCACACGTGCGGTGCGGCCGCCGCTTCCGCATCGGACGCGCCCATGATGACGATACGAATCGCGTCGCTCTGGGCGCGTCGCCGCACCTTGCGGAACGGAGATAGAGCCGTGAGGCAATGCGCCACGCTCAACGGATAGGACATGGTCTCCGCGTAGGCCCACGCCGGCGGCGTGATCTCCACGACCCCGAAGCCGTCGTTCGCGAGCCGCGCCAGGCCCAGCTCGTCTCTCTCAATGGATACGGGCTCGCCGTCGTCCTTCAACATGTCGATGCGGCGCAGCACGCGCATCGAGGGCGCGCGCGCCTTCGCGTCCATAAGCATGTGGTGCGCGCTGCAGTAGCGGACGCGGCGCGACACGGGGCAGACCTTGGTGATGAACTGGCGCGCGCAGACGGCGCAGCAGTTGATGCCCGGGGCCAGATCCGGGTTGTTCGCGAGCCGAGCGTCCGCTTGCGGGTAGTATCTGCCATTATTGCCATCTCTGGCCCGCAGATCGGCGCGCTGCAGGCGCGCTGCGCGCTTGCTGCGGCGGCGGCCGGCGTGGAGGCCCATCAGCACTATAGGAGTTTCAGTTGTATGCAATCGCTGATGCAAATAGTGCTATTGCCAGAGTTGTGGGTCCGAGGGCCATCGCTCGCTAGTGTCTTACTGTACGCTAGCTCGCTTGGAAGACCAAAGCCATTTTTTGCCATTCCAATCGCTGTGGTAGCCTAAGAACTGTTTACGGAGTGCCATTGCCCAATTCCATCGCTGCTGCGTGCACGCTAGCCGCCCGCGGCACCCGCGGAGCCCCTAAACCATGAGTGAGCTCGCCGCGGCCCCCGCGCCTGCAGCCGACGACGACCCCCTGAAAGGCGAGCCCACGCCCGAGAGCCAGCAGGACGTGATACGGATATTCAACGGCTTTAAGCGCGACGCCCAGATGATCATCTCCAAAGTCAGTGAATTGGAGTACGAGATCGGCGAACACGAGTTAGTGGTAGCGAACGCGCGGGAGCTGCCCGACGACCGGAACGCCTACCGGTTGGTAGGTGGTGTATTAGTGAAGACGACCGTGGGAGACGCGCTGCCGAAGGTGCAGCAGAACATGGCGAACATTCGCGCGACGATCGACAAACTGAAAGTAGCATTGGCGTCGGTCAACGCCAAGTCGGCGGCCTGGAAGGAGAAGTACGGCATCAAGACGCAGCAGGAGATGGAGCTCGAGAAGAGGAATGCGCAGGCCTCGGGGGGAGCGGTGAAGGCCGCGACGGGGGTGCTCGCGTAAAATTTTAGAGAAATACTACCCCGCGGCGATGGCGTTACCCCGCGCGCCGTCGCCGCGACGTTTAGTAGACATACTTACGGGTACGTCGTCCGCGGCGCCCAGTCGATCGTCACGATGCGCGGTCTAATAACGGTATCCAGGTGCGTCTCGGGCTGGCAAGGCCCGTACACTCTCGTGTTGTTCAGGTTCACTTCAAAATAACCGTCGTACTGGTTCATGCACTTGCACTGCTTCATGCCCGGCTCGTTCGCAAATCTACCAGGAGGACAGCGCAAACAGTCGAACTTCGAGGCACTTCCAACATTCACGTTGAACCGGCCGGGCTCGCATTTCACACAAGACTCCATAAACCTACCACCTTCGTCCTCCCTAAACCGCCCGTGGGGGCAGTTGTCGCATCTGGTCACGTGGTGGTAGTCGACGTCCCGGTACTTGCCCGGCGGGCAGCGGTGCATGATCTCGTGTTGACAATAAGATCCCGGTTGGCACCGCAAGTTGCCTATCGAACACCCGTCGTAGCACTCGAAGCGCGCCACTTCTGCTCGATCCGAGTAGCCCGGCGTCACGTCGTAGGTATACGTATCCTGGCACACCTTGCGACAGCCCGCTACGGTCCGGTTGAAATAGAACGCCGCGCAGCCGAACTCGCAGAAGCCCGCGTAGGCCGGGTTGCCGACGGGCGCGCCGACGTGCGGGTGCGGTAGGGTTGTCGTCGGTCGCGTGGGGCCGTACGGTCTCCGAATCTCATCAATGACGGTGCAGTTCGCGTTATCAATACACCCGATCGACGACGACAGATCGAGTCCATCATACGCGTTCGCCTCCCACCACGGCGTGAGGCCGTGCGACAGACCAACTATGGTTTTGTTCTTCGTCGCCCAGTCGCCGATGTCCAGCCAGGACATGCGTATCTGGCCCGTTTGGATGTATAAGGCAATTTGATATTCCTTCGAGCCGTCGGGCTGCTTGAAACTAATCACTATTCTTTCTTCAGGAGTACCTCTTAGTGATTCAGAAATGTACTGCATCTTGAATATAGTTTTATTGGCGGGCATGTTGTCGACACACAAGACACAGGCCGCATCTCTAATCCAGAAGCCTGACCCGCCCTTCCACTCGCCGCCTACCCTTCTTTGGTCGCCGATAAACCGTTCATCATACATAAATTGATTGACATCATCCCAAGCTGTGGGTAATCTCCCCGAGTACGTTTCTTCGTCGGCTCTATACACTGAGAGTGATGGATACGAGACGGCTTTAAAACCAATGGCGCCATAGCCATACAACCTTAATCTGTTGATCTTATGCCCATAAAAGTCAAAGTACTTCGAGGTCTTGGCACACTTCGAGAACGGCCTACCGGCGCATTCGCCTCGACCGGCAGTACCGGCGGGCACGTTGGAATCGATGTACGCCGGCCCTTCCGGCTCGATGTAGATCGTGCCCGTCTCATCTGGATTGACTGGAACCTCAAAAGCATCAGCAGCGGACGGATCATCAGGTAATGTCGCCGCGTCGATGCAGGCCTGGTCTCTCGGCGGCTTCGGCCCCCTATCACAGATGATGTCGCCCTTCACCGAGTAGCCCTCACCTTCCGTCGCAAACCACTGGTAGGACATGCGACTGTGGTTCGAGTTGTTGCAGGGCGTGAACATCATCGTCATGTACTCCAGGTCGAAGACGACGTCGTTCCCGTCGAAGCCGTCGAAGATTTGTAAAGGGCCGTCGCGGACCGGACACCAGCCCTCCTTTCTCGATAATTTACATTCGGCGTTGCAGGTGGCTAGCGTTTGATGGCTTTGGTGGATCAAGGAGGAGGCCGTGGCCGCGAGCAGGACGCGGTGCGGTAACCCCATAGTGCTGCCCCTGGCTCCAGACGCACTGGCTGCCCCTAGGCGCGCCGCTGGCTTACCCACCCTGCACGGACGCTCTGGCGGCTGCTTTCTTGATCTCTCCCTCCCGTCGTAGTGGCGTCGTCTGCGCGAGTCCACGGCGTAAGGCCAGCGCTGTTACGCTGATAAAACTAGTGTGTCGATACGCTAGCCCTCGCACACCCCGACACCGGTGACGCGGCACATGAATCGGCGACGTGCGGTGTCTGCGCCCGCCGCCGACTAGTCCTAGCACCGTAACATAAACACGCACCCGGAACAGAAATCCCGGACGACGCGCCGAGTCGTCCGCTCTATGAAGGCGCGGCCCCGCGCCCGCCGCCGAAAAATCGGCGACTAAATAGAAAACTACCCGAAGAAAAACCTACCCCGCGCCCCCGGGTCAATCGCGGTGAACAGTGCGAGCAGCAGCCCGAACTGCAGTTGCAGCTTCGCCGTCCGCCCGACGTAGGGATTTAAAGCCGCGCCGTCCTCCTCCATGATACCTAGGCAGCAGCCCACGGCGGCCTTGGACGTAAGTATTGGTACCGCGGCCCACGCGTACGGCGCGCCGAATAAAAACGGTGAAAGGAACGTCAAAATGTGCGCCCACCGCACCAGATTGACGTACTCGCGGACGGCGAACATCTCACCAAAACGAACAGCGAGCGTTCGTTTGCCACATCGAGCGTCCGTCTCGCGGTCTCGCAGGTTGTTCACAACAATAATAGCCGTCGCCAGGAACCCTAAACAAACGGCCGCCACCATCAGTTGTGAGGGAGCGCCCGTGCCACCCGACAAGTAATAGGGCGCCACCGTCGCGACCACGCCAAAATACGCAAAAACGAACACGTCACCAAGCCCCGTATAACCGAGCGACACCCATCCTAAGCCGACATAGCCGAGCGGGTAGGGCCCGCCCGTGTAGGCCACCGCATTAAAAACTGATGTCCATGTAACGAACCACATCCATCGCCCCGCTTCTCTAGATAACTGCACGCCAATGCCGTGCGCGAGTCCTAATGAAAGCGTGGCGAGCCCCGCCGTCTGTCTCGGTGTTAACCAGCCTTTTTGGGTCGCCCGCGCTTGTCCTATCCTGTTTTCGTCGTCGGCACCCTTCACAAAGTCGGCGTAGTCGTTGTGCAAATTCGTGCCAATTTGAATCAAACACGCAAAGACCCAGAAGCGGAACGATTTATTTGCGTCGGCGGCGCTTCCTAATAAGTGCCGTGTGACGCAGTGGCCGACGAGCACGGGCGTGAAACTTGCAGCGAGCGTGTTCGGGCGGGACGCGAGCAGGAGGACCTTCCACAAGGGCGGTTTTGCTTCTTTTTGCTGGCGGCGCGTGGTGACCATGATTGTGATGCCGCGTCAATGTCTGGCGCTCTCCTTGTCAGTTTGCTCTCCTTGTTGTGTCAGAGAGCTGTGAGCAGCAAAGTGTCGCAGCGATGGCGAACGATGGCGAAGGCCAATGATACGGAGCAGTGGGGCAGTGATGCTTCGTGCCACGGAGCACCAATGCTTCCCGCTGCCCTTAACACCGCAGGCAAGCGCGGAGGGCTTGTTTGCTAGTGTCTTCATCCGCTAGCTGCTTATTGAGCCCTGGAAGCCGCACGGCCGCGCGTCCACCTAATTCACGGGTTTGCGCGTCGATTGTTTGTCATAGAATAGCCCTAGAAGCGAAACGACTCGGTTCATCGTACGCGCGTGACGTAAGAGAGAGAAGTCCTTAGTACATGTCCGGCACGACCCGCGCGGCCCCGAGCTGGTACTTGCGCCCCGGCGACCGCGAGAAGTACCCCTTCTTCGTGGCCTGGCCCTTGTAGGTCTCGGCCAGGTCCTCGATCTCGGAGACGCCGACCCACTTGCCCGCGTCCGTGTCCGGCTTGTCGTCGCGCCACTCGCCGATGAACTGCGAGCCGTCGGCGTAGGTGCACTCGCCGAGGCCGTGGCGGCCGTTCGCCGCGAAGTGGCCCTCGTACACATCACCGTTCGCCAGCTTGAGCACGCCCTTGGCTCTATGGTCGTTCCAGTACTCGCCTTCGAACGCGGACCCGTCCTGGTCGCGCGCCGCACAGGCGCCGCAGCGTAGGCCCTCGGCCCACATGCCCTCGTAGTGGACCTCCTTCGCGGCGTACTCGGTATCTCCTCGAGTTCCGGCCCACGTGCCCTGGCCGTGGCGCTCGTTTCGCTCCCACTCGCCGGAGTAGCGCCCGAAGGGATTTTCATAGTCACCGGTGCCCCACCGTTGCCCAATCTGCCACGCTCCTTGATAATCGCCGCCGTCCGCGTAGATTTGATGCCCGGATCCATGTCGCAGGTGCTTTTGGAAATACCCCTCATAGACATCGCCCGCCGGTTCATCTAACCGACCATGATATCTAGAATCATCTCGGAACTCGCCCTCGAACGTCGCGCCGTCGTGGTACTTGCTGGAAGCCATGCCGCACCTCAATCCAAGATGCCACGCGCCGGCGTACGCCGCCTCGTCGTCGGGCCTATTGATACCTTCCCAGTCCCCATAACCTTCTTCCTTATCTTGGGCCCAGCCGCCATGATACACGCCGTTCTCGTCCGTATGCGTGCCCTGGCCGTGGCGCATATCATCCAACCACTCGCCTTCGTAAGCAGCTCCCGACGCATATTTTTGTGAACCCCGCCCGCACCGCACGTCGTGGACGTATTTTCCGATGTAGTGATCTCTATTCGCGAACCGCATGTCGCCGTCGCCGTTTCTATTACCCGTGCGCCACGACCCCTTGTAGACGCCCCCATCCGCGTAGAACATGTCTCCAAGGCCATGCCTCAAGTCGTCCTTCCACAGGCCCTCATATTTACCACTATCAGCATAGTCGCAGACGCCCTCGCCGTGCCTTCCGTGTTCCCCGAAGTAGCCCACATAAACATCGCCGTTCGCGAGCCAATATGTGCCATAATAACGCCAGTCGTCCCTATATTCTCCTTCAAATCTAGAGCCGTCCTCGTACCTCGAGATCCCCTTCCCGTGCCGCAGGTCCTTCTCCCAGGCCCCTTCGTAGTAGCACTCGCCAAAGGTATCGCGGCCGGGGCCCTCCCACGTACCTTCTCCATGTCTCTTGTCGTCCTTCCAGTCCCCATTATACACACCACCTCCATTAACAGAAGCGTACTGGCAGCGGCCCGTGCCGCACCGTAGGCCCGCGACGAACTGGCCTTCATATAAATCGCCGTCCTCCGTCTCCTGGCGGCCCCAGCCCTCCGCTATACTTTCAAATTCTTCGGGCGGCTCCTCGTAGGAGTGGGCCAGTCGACATTCCGCGAAGCGGCATAAGTATTCACTTGTCTGGAGCCAGCACGTCGGCACGCTCGTCGAGTCGACAACATCAATACCCACGATGCTATCCCGCGATACGCCGCCCATACACAAAATGCCCGGCGCGTCCTCCAGGTCGACATATATGGAAGCGTGGCCGCAGGGCTGATACGCACGACCCATCTTCGGCTGCGACGTTTCATTTCGCCACTCTCCAGCTGTCAAATCTAATGAAGCGACGTGGTCTTCTTCCAGCTCGCACGGCACTTGTAACACTACGGCATCATCGTCTTCCCCATGGAACGACGCGCCGCCCAGCACTACCAACGTATACGTATCTCCTTTGACGTAGCTGACAGCAGCATGCAGAAAGCGCGGCACGCCCTGCTGCTCCACACAGGCCCAGCGCGCCGGGTCGCGCACGGGCACCTGGTCCAAGGACGGCTCCTCGTAGAAGAACGCTGCCGAACAGTCGAGGACCCATAACTCCTCAGGAGCATGAACTAAATCGCCATTCTCCGCCATTACAAGACCACCTGTTAACACAGCGTGCCTCGCCTTGTCGCCCACACTCGTGAGCGTGTGGAAGGCCCTTTGACTAGGCTTCGGGCCTTTTGTTGCTAGTTTCGCCCAGGCCGGGGATTGGTGCGGATCCAAGACCCAGACGTCGTCCATTAATGAATTGCCATTGCGGCCGCCGTGCACGAGGCCGACATCCCTTGAGTTCGTGCCAGCCACAACACAGTGGCCGGCCCAAGCTCGTTGTGACGGCCCGACGCCGTCGAGTGAGGTCCATTTTAACCCTCTCGTTGACAGTTCCGCGGCGTCCGTGCTCTCCAAAGTATTACTTTGTGAATCCTCGCCCCCGAAGACATATAAAGCATCTTGGATCGAGAATGCGGCGTGGCCCCGTCTGTTCACAACACCTTCGTTCTCGCTGTCCGGCGACCACACGCGCCCATCGCCTTGGACGAGCGAGGCGCACCTCACCTTCAACCAGGGGTCCGCCACGCCACTCGCGTTCGGGTCGTGTCCGCCCACTAAGTACAAGACGTCGTTCGCCTGGCTCAGCGTCGCACCTAATAAAGATGATGAGGTCGTCGCGTCGAGCTCGTGGACCTCCTCGATGGTCTGCTGGCCCAGCATGCCGCCCTTGACGGCGCCCAGGGCGAGCATGGTCTTTGCTTGCTTGCTCTCCCTGAATGTGGGATGGGGCGCTACTGCCTTGCTGCCTTTTTGGCTTGCGCGCCGGGAGAACGGCGGGTCCTCGGGCCTTGTGCCTGCCGGTGGCTGCCCTTCCGCTTCCTGCGGCGGACGCGGCAGTAAGGAAGTAAGGAGGGAGAGCCTTTGGCGCTACTTGTGTGATGCTTGTTGGGAGCTGCGCTCGCTAGCGGTCCAGGGCGTGGGTTAGGCGTGCTGCGACGGCTGGGCTTAGGTTTTGGAGACGAGATACGACGCGCTAGTGCCTCACATCTCGCTAGCTAACTCACCGAGGCTGCTCGTAAAAAAGCGCGCACAGGCGTGGACGCACGCGGCCGCGCGTTACTGTGGCCTTGAGCGGTGTTTTCAGACCGCAGTTCCATATTTGTCGCGTCGGCGCTGGATCCAGCAGCTCTGTGCCTGGCCTAGACGCTGGCCGACGCGCAGACGCTATCGACGCGCATCACTCAACCTCTCATATATCATGGCGCTCGCGCGCGCCCTCTACCGCGCGGCGCTGCGCGGCGCGAACGCCGTCGAGCAGGCGGAAGGAGGACTGATGCAAATTGTGGGCCCTGTGAACAGCGCCGAGTGGGGCTCATACCGCCGCCTGACCGCGCAAGACCGCGACGAGCAGCGAGAAGCACTGTTTCCCTGGGCGTCAAGTGAGGATACACTGTCCGAGCCTGGTGCACTCACCGGCGGGGAGCTACGGGCGCTCGCGCGGCGGCGGTTCCGTTCAACAACAACTGACGCCGACGCGGCCTTGGACGATGGCTTGGCGGCTCTGAGGGCGTTGAACGACCTCCTGGAAGTGCACGCCGGCAGCGCGTCCCGAGAAACGGCCGGCGTGCGCGTGTCGGCCACCGCTTCTTACGTGGGCATGGCCAACTCGGGCGCCCACGTCTTCGCGTATCGGTTGCGCATCGCGAACAAGCGGCCGGACACCGTGCGGCTCGAGTCGCGGCGCTGGGCGATCACGGCCTTGCCCGACGGTGAAGAAGAGGAGGTCGTGCCGCGCGGGTCTCCGGGAGTGGTCGGTCAGACGCCGACACTTGGGCAAGGTGCCGAGTTCGAGTACGCGTCGGGCACGGAGCTCCAGGCCGCGGCCGGGACCGTGCGGGGCAGCTTCGAGTTCGTCTCCCTCGAGGGCGACGAGCGCTTCGAGGCCGAGGTGCCGCCCTTTGCGCTGGTGGCGCCTCCCTCCTCCGAGGCTAATATGTGAGTGTTACTTAGGCCGGTCGTCGTCGCCGCGGTAGAAGGCCTCGGTCGCGCGCGCGACGGTCTCGAGGCGCTCCGTCGTCGACGCTGTTTTCGACGCCTCGACCATCTGTTGCACGCGGAGCGTCCTTGCTCTCGCCTCCGCGAGCGCGTGTTCGTCCGCTTGGCGCAGGCGCGGGATGCGGCTCATCTCCTCGCGGGCGCGCGCGAGCCTCTGTTCCGGGTCGGTGGCCGCGGTCAACGCGTAGACAACCGCGCCGGCCGCTGTCCCGCCACCGCATGCGAGTACAATCATCTGTGTTGGTGAGAGCATTTTGTATGCCCTCCAGAGACGGTGCGAAGCCATCTCTATGCTTTCAGTGTCTCTCAGTGGCTGGTGAGACTGTGCTCTTGCGCGACGCACTGGTGCTTAAGCTAGCACCAAGTTGATCGACTGGTTACCGCAATGTATTGAAACCACCTCGGTCCATAAATAACACCGCAGCACTGGCGAATAGGCCGCCAGCTTGCTGGCTGGCCGGCTTGCCTTGCTAGTGTCTCACAGCCGCTAGCGCACGCGGGATTTCCTCAGCGCGGAGCCCTGAAAGCCGCCTCCCTGGGAAAGCTAGGGCACGCAGCCCACGGGTTTCGGCAGCAAATAACAACTAGGTTCATACATGCCGAGCTTATCTCGGGGGATAGGATCTTGGGTCTTCTACGATTTCGGAGGATTCACGAGAAGGCGTAATTGCGTCGCGGCCTTGCGTAAGGTCCGGTCCGCCTTGCACGTCGTGCACGTCTTGTGCCGCTTGCCGCTCGAGGCGAAGCGCTCGAACTCCACGCCGTCGCAAGGTCTGCCGCCGCAATTCGCGCAGGGCGTCTCGTCCGAGGTTCGCGGGACCGGCGCGGCGTGCGCCGACGTGCGCCGGGCGGCGGGCGCGTCCGCGCGCCGGCGCTTGCGCGACGGCTTCGGGACCAACTGGCCGTCGACGACCGGGTTCGTCTTGCGCCGAGCTTGGACGTCTGCAGGCAGCGCGCGGACCGCCGCGTTGTAGGCGTGCGCGGCCAGCTCCTGAGTGTCGTGGAGGCCGGCCGAGCGCGTCTTGCCGTCCGCGTCTTTCACGTCCGCTCTCCAGCGCTTGTTCTGCGAGTCCCACCGCACGCCCCAAAACTTGGAAGCCCTGATGAGCTTAATCCCGCGTGGGCTAGCGGCCTTTAAGACACTAGCAAGCAGTCGGGGGGAGCGGGAGGGGTACGGGGGACCCCGCGACGTAACTAGCCTGAGCCTGAGCCTGAGCAGTAAAAAACCAGCGCCGCCACGCTCGCGACTCATTCGTCGAAGTGCCGAAGACGCGTCGCGTCACGCTCGCGCGTGGAAGGAGTCTGTACTAATACGATGCTTAGGCCGGAGCGGGTGCCGGCGCGTCCGCCGGCGCCGCTGGCGCCGGCGCCGGCGCCTCGGCAGCCGGTGCCGGAGCCGGCGGCGCCGGCGTGAGGATGGAATCCGGGAAGTCGAGCGCCCTGACAATATGCTCCCGCGTGTCGATGACCGTGATCGGCGTCACGGCCACGGTGCAGCCCGAGAGCTTCCACTTGATCAGCTTCTCGCGCATGGGCAGCGGCGGCCGGAAGAAGGGCTCGCGCTTCTCCCGCGGCGCGCGCGGCTTCGGCACGCGCGGTTTTGGAGGAGACGGCGCGCCGCCGCCGTTCGTGACGCCGCGCTCGTCGCGCGGCGTCAGGCGCCGGTGGTGGTCCAATAACTCCACCAGGCGCAGCGTGTCGCCCTGCAGCACGTCGTCCTCCAGGTTCCTTCTCAAATCCCGCGCCATCTCGCCCAAGTCGGCGGATTCCCTCGCGTTGAGCAATTGATCTAAAATATGAGCCCACAGCAATTTGTTCCATCCTCTCGGTATCCTCTTCTCCAATGTAGTGACGGTCATGTCGATACCTTTGGGCTGGATCGCGCTCACGACCATTTGATACAATATACAACCCAGGCCATATAAGTCGACCTCGCGCCGCCACGACGCCCCCTTCAGCGCCGGCGGCCAGGAGTACTCCTTGACCTGGCACGGCGACCCTTCGCTGGCAAGAAACCTTTGATCCTTGTCGAACGACCGGAGGTCCACAGATATCGAGTAGTCGATCAACGTCACGTTGTAGCCAGCGGCCGCAATTGCGTCCACAGAAGGCCCGGCACCGACCCTTGTCAGGTCCCCGTAGGACACGCATAGGTTGTCCGGCTTGATGTCCGCGTGGATAAAATCGGCCAGATGCATCTCCTGGCACGCCTCTAGCACACCGATGGCGTAGAATAGGGCCACGGGCTCCGTGAACCGCATCTTCTGGGCGTTTAACGCTTTGGCCAACTCCGATAAAGTCGTGTCGGCGAGCCGCATGGCCACCGCTGACGCGTCTCGATAGCCGAAGAACGCCTTGAGGTCGGCTAAACCACCGACACTCTGGGGGCCGTCTACCGGTGGTGCCTGGGCCGGTCGTATACTTCTAGCTTGAGCATGAACTAAAGGAGGCCCTCGGTCCAAGACGCGCGTGTAGCCGCGGGAAATATCATATTTCAGGTCCGCCTTGGTCCCTCCCTTCTCACAAAATTCCTTCGCAGTCGTCGAACCCTTGTAGGCGTCGAACCTCGCTGCGGAGGCGCCCTTCTTGGGGTTCTCGGTCTGGATCTCGAGGGGCGCGGCGCGCTCGATCAAGCTGCGCGCGTCCTCTGTTAATGGAGGCAGGCTCGTGGGATCTGGTGCCGGCGCGGGCGCCTCCGCGGGCGCGGGCGCCGGCGCCGGCGCCGGCTTCGCGGGCCGCCGCCGCGACACCTCGGCCAGGACCTCGATCTCGCGCTCGATGCCGAAGCGCCGCTCCCTTCCTCCATTAAAACAGATCTTCAGCGCGCAGCGCTGCGCGTCCTTCCCCTTGAGCGTCACGTCGAAGACGGCGCCAAACGCGCCGTGGCCCAAGGCCCGATTCGCGACCCACGGCGCATTTAACAAGGAGGAGGAGCCGTCCGTGCGGGGGACCATGGTCACGTGCTCCGGGGTGGTGGCGGACATGGGCTTCTTTTTCAGCTTAAACGGCTTGTTTTCCCGGGCGATCGTCGGTTCCACGCCGAGCTGCCTCAGGTCATCGTCCCGCCCCGGAAAGTCGCGTTTCAACAGTATGTAGGGATCCAACACTTCACCAGTAGCCTCGGGCGTCGGGTTCTCCTCGTCCCAGGGGTTCTTCTTCGGCGCGAAGTCGTCGTCCGAGTCCTCCTCTTGGGGCTTGGGCGCGGGGGCCGGCGCCTCGGCGGGCGTCTCTTCCGGCGTCACCTGTTGGGGCTCCTCAGCTTCAGCGGCCTCCTTGGCGGGCTCGGGCGCCGCGTCGTCGTCCTCGTCCATGGCGTCGCCGCGCTGCGCGGCGACCAGGCGCTCGACGAGCGTCGGCTTGTTGCCCTCCGTCGACGCGCCTACGGCCTCCAGCGCGGCCCGCAACTCCTCGACCTTCATGCGCTTGGCCGCGCTCGTCGCGGCGGCCGCGTCGAAGGCTTCTGGGGCCGGCTCCTCCGTCGCTTGCGGCGCGGCCGCGGCGCGCTGCGCGGCGATCAAGCGCTCGACGAGCACGGGTTTCGTGCCCTCGGTGTCCTCCGCGCCCGCGGCCTCGAGCGCCGCGCGGAGCTCCTCGACCTTCATGCGCTTGGCCAGCCGCGTGGCGTCCTCCTCGTCGAAGGCGGCCGGCGCGGCTTCGTCGTCGTCATTGTCGCCGGCCGCGGCGCGCTTCTTCGCGGCGACAAGGCGCTCGACGAGCGCCGGCTTGTTGCCCTCGGTGTCGTCGACTCCCGCGGCCTCGAGCGCTGCGCGCAGCTCTTCAGATTTCATGCGTTTGGCCTGCCGCGTCGCTTCTTCTTCGTCGAAAGCATCCGGCGCTGCGTCGCCCGCGCCGGCTTTCCGTTTCATCTGTGCTCTCTCTGAAAAGTTGATACCAGTTTCCGGGCACTAGGGCTCGAGATTTCTTCGCTTAGGCAGCGATTCTCACAAATGCTGATGCTCCGCGCTGTGCGGGCACCCACAGCGCTGCGTAAGCGCGCACGTCGCTTTGTTCAGCGTCGTCGCGCCAGCTTGATGGACGGCGGTCTAGAGCTCCTAAAATAAATTGGTTGGAGGCCTGGAGAACTTCTACGATACGTCTCGTTCGGCTGGATCTCAAAAAAAAACGCGGCTGCGTCTGTTGTGTTTTTTGAAAACGGGTTTTGCGTGATAGCCGAGCGAACGCTATCGACGCGACGTCTACTCCTACGGTTATACTAAGGTTAAGCGCGGAGGATTGCGCGCCTGCCACGGGTGCCGCCGCCGGTCGCGCGCGTCGACGCCGAGCCCCGCGACATAAGCAGAGTAGTTCGCCGGGCACTCCGCGGGGTCGCGCCGCCGCTTTCCTTCAAAGCACGCGCTCTCCACGACCATGGCGTACGACCGGTCCCCGTACATTACGGAGAGGGGAAACGTCTGCTGCTCGCTGTGGTGAAAGATCTGCGGTAACAGTTTCGGCGACTGGTGGAGGCCCGGCCGACATTGGGCGCCGCCCGTGTTCGAGAAGCGCCAGCCCGGGCACCGCGCGTCGATCGCCTCGCAGGTCAGCGCCAGCGGCGCCGGTACTTTATGTAACTTCGCATGCCGAGCCATGCGGTACGTGAACCGTGCGTATAATTCGCCCTCGTAATCGATACATCCCTCCCGGCCCGCCATGGATAGTATCGTGTGCCAGAGCGAGTACTGGTCCTTGAACCTGCGTTCGGCGTGCCACGTCGACGGCGTCGACGCGATCACCCTTGTATTTCCACGCGACAACGCACGTGCACCTATGTCTGAACCACGCCGCGAAGAAGTCGCGGCCCCGGCTCGTATCGCGCACGTAGAAGCGGCTGCCGTGGACCTTCCACCGGAGCACATCCATGATCCCGAAGCTCACGTCGCTCAAGTTGGCCCGGTGCTCCGCGAGCAGGTCCTGTGGAATCGTCCAGGGGTGCTCCACCACGGCATCCAGATCGACGTAATACAAGCCCGTCACACCGGGCGCGGCCAGGGTCGCTAGGGTCGCGGGCATTTTTACCTGTGTGGAAATCAATCAGTATAGACACCCTCCGAGCAGCCTTCAACAACGATCTTCGTGGTCTACAGCGCTTGGAAGAAGCCAAGTCATTGTTACTAAAAACGATGCCCGTGGCGCGACGCGTCCTCGGAAAGAATGATAGACTCACGCTCAAGATGAGGGCGTGTTACGGGCAGTCGCTCTACATGGACGCTGACGCCACGCTCGACGATCTCCGCGAGGCCTTGACGATTTTCGAGGAAATTGAACGGATCGCGCGGCGCGTGCTTGGTGGCGCGCACCCGCTCCTAGTATCAATAGAGCGCGACCTGAAAAGGTCGCGAGCGGCGCTCCGCGCCCGCGAGACGCCGTAGTCGAGATACAAGCTCACCATATAACCTAAATTACCCGTACCCGCCCGCCACAGCCCGGAACCGCGGCCGCGCCGCGCCCGGCGCCCGCGACGACCTAAATGAACAAGCCCCACCCTTCCGCGGCGCCGTCTCGTTCAAAGCATCCACATCATCGTAGAACAGCGCGAGCGTCACATTGCCCGGCCGCGACGTGTCCGGCAGGCCCTTCGTGGCCACGTAGCGCCCGTAGGCATCGTCCAGCGCCCTCAAATCCACGACGACCAGGGGCCCCGCCATGCTCAGGGGCACGAAGTAGGGCTGCGAGCCCTTGCGCGACTGGCGCGTGTTCGCTTTCAGGTTCGCGAACGTCAAATCGGAGACCAACCACTGCTCGTTGAGTTTCGGGCAGTAGTAGACCCGCAGCGGGCACGCGGGGCCGTCCAACTCCGGTTCTAAGAGAGCGAGTCCATCGGAAGCGACCTGGGCGAGGTCCACTCGTCTTATTTTCAGAAAGACCGCCGCCACGGCCCTGAGATAATTCGTCTCCCGCGAATTGTAGGACTCCGTGTCGTCATCGGCCGCGAAGGCCGCCGCGGCGATGCCCGCCGCCTCGGCCGCCGTCGCCGCCGCCATCGATTCCACGCGAGCTTTTTGCACGAACTTGTCGTAAGGGAGTTGTGGCCGTAACATGAACCGATCGAGGTACCGTTCCGAGTGCGTCTCGTTCGGGCTCCGCGCCCAGCTCCGTACCTTGAGCAGGTTGTAGGACGGCTCCGACGGGTATTGCGCGTCCACGGCGCCGTCCGCGAGGACGTCGATGATGCGTGCTGTCCGTTTCAACGCGAAGGAGCTCCGTGCCCGTTTTGTGGATGAGGGAAAGTCCCGCATCGTCCGCGGGAAGAGGACGGCGTCCGGTGCGGAAGCGATGCGCGCCGTTTTCAGCGACGCCGTCGGCAGGTCGCTCAGCCGCATCTGCAGTAAAGCCGCAAGCTCGCGCGGGCACCTATCTAGCGTGCGATGGTTCCGCGCGCCATTGACGGCGTAGTCCGCCACGGGCACGTCGACGAAGCGCGGCGGGCCCAGGCCCGCGCGCGCCGCGACGAGCGAAAACGCGACGTCCGCGCAGCCCTCGACGGCCTCAATATAAGCGTGGACTTGCGGCGGTAATAAACACCGGTACACGAACAACAACCACGCCGGCACGACCTGCAGGCGCCCCGACGCTAATGAGAAGGTAGAGTCCTCGCCGCCGTTCAGTCCGACCTCGAGACCGTCGTGCGACATAACTAGGGGCGAGGCAATGCCGTTGCCCTCTCGAGCCGCGGCCAGGAGCGCGTTGAGGGACGACGCCGCCACGACGACGTCGTCGTCGGCGATGAGGACGTGCGACGTCGGGACCTCGAACAGGGCATACCGCCGCGACGGCGCCGCGAGGGGCCGCCAGAGCGTCGTGACGGCGACGTCGTCTCCTCGCACACTCTGGACGACGCGCCGCGGCGCCGGGTCCGCGAGCGGCGGGCTTGAAGAGTGCCACGCGATCACAATTCGTTGTACAATTGTAGCGTTCGCGTAGTGCGCCACGAGCCGCTCCAGAGGTATTTTTGAGCCATCAATAGTATTCAGGACCACGGTCAATCTATGGGAGATGCGGTCGTGGCCTCTGGTGGCGAAGTGGGCCTGGACGTTTTCACAGGTTCTAGGTCTACATAACGCCAGCGTCGAATTCTGGCAGAGGGCCACGCCGCACCTTTGGCCTTGAGATGGGAGATGGGCCGCATATCCGACACATCCCAAATGGGCGGCGGCCTCGTCGGCACTGCGCCACCACCGCAACCATATTACTGGTGCGTAGCTCCCCACAAAATCTTTGAATGAGGACACCCACCAGGGCTTCGCGCCGCCGCCGAAATGAACTGAAGCGAGGCCGTCTTTTGGCGGCGCGCCCATGCGCGGGTCCTTCGCCTCGAGCTCCCAGCGCCGTTCTAGACCTTGTACGAGTTTCGCGCCCGCGGGATCATTTAGATGAGACGGCGCCAGGGCGTACTTCGCATCTAACGAGAGCCAGCCTTCCGTCTCGGTATCAAACCGCGCGTCTTCCGAACGCTCGTCCAGATGGCCTTCCAGGACTTGCGCTGCACCTACATCATCAAATTGCGCCTCGCTCCTTGTGATAAGATTCTCCATCATGTCGATAGAGGGCTTCAATACTAATAAAGATGAAGATAGACTTCGAGGGTAGGCGCCCGGCACCGCACCGAGCCGGTCTATTTTAAATAACGTATCGAGCGGCGCGACGACAAACGAGTCCGCGTCCAAATAAATGACACGATCAAAACCAGATAACCCGAACGCGCGGAAGCGGGCGTAGCGGCAGTGCGTCGCCTCCGTAAAGCCCGGCCAGCGGACGTCCCTAATTCGCCGCGGCTTCACGCGCGACGGTGCCATCATCCGCAAAATCTCCTCCGGTTGTTTTGATACGCGCGGCGTCAGCAGCGGGATGAGCTGCGCGTCCGTGCCGGATCTTAACAAAGACATGAGCAGCACGACGGCCGGGAGCGCGTCGCCATCATCACACAGTACAGTGGAGAAGGCCTTCCTTAACACTTTTGGTGCCTTCGCGTTCGCCTCGCGCGCGGCTTTGTCGGATGCGGCGGCCTCCTTGACGAAGAGCGGCGCCTTGGTCGTCGTCGCCACGAAGTGCTGGCGCCCGCGGAGCGCCGGGCGGCCCTCATCGTCCGTGCGCACGCTCATGGAGTAGAAGACCATCAAGCCGCAGCCGTACACCAGCAGCACGATGAGTGCTAGCGCGGCGACGCTGCGGACGCGCATTGTGCTGTGCTTTTTATCTATCCATGCGGCATCTTAAGCATGCATTTTACCGATGCAACTGCACCGATACAACTGCTGTGCGCGCGCCGCGCGTATGCAGGATAACAGGCGAAAAATCGGTGTGAAAAAACGGGTTTTTCGCGGCGTTTGCAGCTCTGCAGACAGTGCCAAGGACACGAAGGATACTTACACGCACACCGGACCTCTCCACTACGCCATGGCCGCGGCCGAGGAGGGGTTGTCGCACTCGAAGGACGGCGTGTCGTCGGACGCGAACGTCGCCGCGGCGAGCTCCTTCATGTCGCGGCGCGTCAGCGACCAGTCGAAGAGCTCGACGTCCTGCTTGAGATGTTCTGGAGAAGACGACTTCGTCACAACGGCCGCGTTGAGCTGCACGAGGTACTTGAGAGCGACTTGCGCCGTACTCTTATTGTGGGCCTTGGCGATCTTCGTCGTGAGCGGTCCAGATAATATGTCCGACGAGCCGTGGCCGCCGGACCCAATCGGCGAGTAGGCCTGCGAGACGATGCCGCGCGCCGCGTTCATCGCGAGGAAGCCCTGAGGGTCGGGACCCATCCCTACGTGAAGCTGGAACTGGTTGACCATCGGCTGCGTTTTAAAGTCCTTGAGGCACTGCAGGCACTGCGTGCAGTAGTTGGAGACGCCGATAGCACTAAACAGGCCCTTCTCGTACGCCTTCACGGCCGCGGACCACTGCGCCTTGATGGCGTCGCATTCCGTGCAGGAGATCTTCTTGTTCGCGTTGCACAGGGCCATGCCGTCCTTGCCGACCAGACACGGGGGGAAATGGAGCAGTACTAAGTCGACGTGGCCCTGCAAGTCGTAGCTGCTGTTGAGCAGCGCGTAGTCCTTTTGCAGGTACGACAACGTGGAGCCCTCGCAGTCCTTTGGGTCGACTCCATTAATTCCGCAGCCAGGCACTTTCGTAGTTATGAATATGTCCTTTCGGGCGAGCTTCGCGGCAGCCGCGCCCGCGGCGAGGCCCTTGCTCACGCCCGCCTGGTTGCCGTAATCATATGCCGTATCGATGTGCCGAAACCCTGAAGTTAGCGCCGCTTGCACGCTGGCTTCGGCTTCGCCGTCGTCGTACTGCCATGTGCCCGCGGACATGGTCGGCATGACGAGACCGTTGCGGAGCACCTTGCCCTGCTGATTCTGATTATCGTACCCGCCCGTTCCGGCAGCGATCGTCGGCATCACCACGCCGTTGCGCAGCGTCTTGTGCGAGGTGGAGCCATCCTGCTCTGTTTGTAGTGCCGCCACCACGCGCGTTGTCGCGAAAACGAGGCAGAACAGAGAAGTTTGGGTCATCGCGACGCAAATGCTGGTTCCTTACTCCACAGATCGTGTGCGATACAGCACCACCTAGCTGCTCTCTTGTGTCGACCTAGTGCATCGACACACTAGAAAGCAGCTCCGCGTCGTAAGTACAAAGAACAACACTAAGAACCCCCTCGCGCAACCTTGTCCGTCGCGGCAACCGGCTCCGACGAAGCCTCCCTTTCCATCCGCCCGAAGAACGCCGCCGCCGCGTCGCCCCAGTAGCTGATCCCCGGCAGCACCGGCGCCGGCGGCACGCAGCTCCGCGCCGCGAAGCTGAACTCCTTGCGGACGGCCTCGGGCGTCGGCGGCTGCGTGCAGGTGCGGCCCAGCCTCTCGTCGGCCTTTTCGTCCATGGGCGACCGCGCGTTGCCGAAGCTGAACGTGTAGGGGCACTTGCCGGCGCGCCGCGCGCAGGCGTCTCTATATAAAACGCGCACGAAGCTGGACTCGTAGTTGTGCACGACGGCGTCGCATGGTGCGGAGAGTTCCAACGACGCGTAGATTCTAGCGAGTTCCCGCGGGCCTCTTCTAAAATGCCCCGAGAGGCGCTCGCCCGATTTCGACGAGCAGCTCACGTTGCGCGGGACCGGCTTTAGTAAATTGTCCATACCCTCCCGTCGGCAATGCGCAGAAACGATGCCCGTGGCCGGCGCGACGCGCGCCTTGACGGAGGGGCCCAGGTTTTGCGCGTCCTCGCGCACGTCGCCGTCGTCACTCAACGCGAGGAGCTGGTAGGGTCCCCCCGTGTGGAACAGACCTTCCAATAACGCCACGGCCTCCGCCGCGTACCGATGGAAGTCCACGACGAAGCTCCGCGTCTTGTGCGTGCGGACCCACCGGTCGTACAGCTTGTCCCCGTGGCGCATATACACGAACGCACACTTCCCCGTCGACTGCGCGTCTACTAACGACGTATCATCCGCAAAGGGCCGCTTCTCGAGAGCGATGGCCCGTCTCAACCGAAACGCGGGCCGGTGCCACAGCGCTTTGTGCAGCAGCGCCAGCCGTCTATCGGAATCCCAGTGCTCGCCGGCGCCCCCGGGGAAGACGAGCTTCGAGGAGCTCCCGTGGGCGTTCGTGTGGGGCGGACACTTCGCGTGGGACGGCTCCTTGCGGTCGCAGAGGAACACTTCCGCATCGTTCTCCTCGACGGCCACCAGGGCCCTTCCAGAAAACGCCGACGAGCTCCCCAGCAGTTTTGAGGCTGCGGCGGACGTGGGACCCTGCAGAGCCGCCTCGACTTTCCCATGGGTCCCGCAATTATTCCAAGGTAAAAAGAAGCACTCCCAGCGGCCGCGCGCCGCCCCACAAAAGTTCGCGTCGTGGTCGGCCATGTACCAGCCCTTTGTTGACAAAGGGTGCTGCACGGAAAACCCCCGCCTCAGCGTGTCCATGCCGACGTGGTCGTACTTGTTTAATGTGGCGCCGAGCGTGGCCAGCTGGCCCAGCGTGACGACCTTTTTACAAGCGTCCGCGCGCTCGAACTGGTGCCGCCGCCACAACTGCGCGAGCTGCACCTCTCTACTATCGTAGCGCAGCTCCACGACATTGCCGCCATCAAAGGGTTCTCTGGCTATCACATACTCCAAACGCGTCGTCAAAAATCGATCCACAGCCTCCGCCGCGCCCGACGCCGCGTACCAGTCGGCGCCCGTCGTGATGTGAGCCGGCGCCGTCGCCGTGAGCGTGGCTTTTACAGAGGCGGCCCGCGCGAGGGCGGCGTCGAGTTCCGGTGCTTTGCAGGTCGTCTCGAAGCCTCGTGTAGATACGGTCCAGAGCGTCGCATCGCTCGCCGCCGCGCCCAGGGCCGCGGCGGAGCACCACAGCACGCCTCGACGCGCGCGCATGGCAGCGTTTTGTCGCCCTTCGCGGGCAGCCCCTTTTTGCTAGTGTGTCGATACGCTAGTCCATCGACCCGGGCGGGCGGCGCCGCGGAGACACTGGAGCAAGCGTTGCACTTGTCTAGCTGTATCGACAGCACCACTATATAGCTCACGACAGCGCGGACAGCAACGACAGCAGGGGCGCTCTTGTATTCCACAGCAAAAGCACAGAGACCCTGCCGCAGCGAGCGCGGCGCTCTCGGCGCGCGGACAGCAAAGCAAAGCACAGATGGCGCCGAGCGAGGCCGCGCTCAACCGCGTGCTCTACGTATTACTGGTCGTCGTGGGCTACCTTTTTGTTAAAGAGATCCAGCGAGCGTACGAGCGGCGGCAGCAGGCGCTCTGGGACGATCGGTATATAGATGCGGTCCGGTCGTCGCCGGAGGAGTGGAAGCTCGGGTGGCGGCTCGAGGACCTGGAGTCGAGATTGCATTCGCAGCGGCGCGTCGCCGACGCGCTGGTCGAGGCGGACGGCGACGTCCAGCACCTCGTCAGCGCCGTGTCAGGCCACGAGGAGGAGTACCACACGCTCGAGTGCGTCTCGCGGCTGGGGAAACGCGTCCACGTCGGGCCGGACGAGTTCCGGGACATGGCAGATAGGTGTCATTTGTTTAGTGGCCTGGACGTGAAGGACGCGCCGGCCGTGGGGCCCCACGAGCTCTTTGAGGTCGTGCCGCTGGACGACGACGCCGTGGGACTGCGGGCGCTGTCGAACGGCAAATTTGCAAGGGTGAGGGCTCCCGGGGACGAGGCCGCCTGGGACGCGCCCTGGACGGTGGAGTTCGCCTCGCCGCTGCCCGGGCTGGCCGAGCGGTTTCAATTACGAAACGTGCCGAAGCCGTCGGCGCAGGATGATGTGGTCAAGGCCCAGGACGACCCGTGGTCCGGCGTGACGACCACGGAGACCAAGGCCTGGGCGCCCTCATTCAGGATGCTCTACTCGGAGCTCATGCGCGGCTTCATCCAGTGTAATGGTGGTGGGGTTTCCGAACCGGTGCGCGGCTTTTCGGGGGAAGCGGCGGACGAGTCGCGCGTCGAGTTCCAGTTCAATCTTACAAGAGCGGATGCCGCGACGATGGCCAAGGCCCGGGAATTGCTAAGGGCTTCAAAGCATGCCGAGGAGTTGAGAGCCAAGGCCGACGCGAATAGACGAGCCCGTCTCCTGGCCGCCTCGGCCGAGCGGGGCGAGAAGTTTAGTCTCAAGCCCGGCGAGCGGTTACCGAGACGGGGGCCCTCGGCCCTCGATTCTGGCTCTTTGAAAGTAGCGATAGTGGTCCCGATGACCTCGCGGGGCACCGACATGGACGGCGTCGAGCAGTCGCCGCTCTGGTTCAATTTGTTTGCGTCGTTCGTCGAGTCCGTAGACTGGCGGAAGAACCGCCACACCTTCCACTTCTACCTCGGCTTCGACAAGGGTGATGATTTGTACGACACGGGCGACGCGTGGTCGGAGATGCGGCGCGCGTTCCGGGCCCACGCGAAGAAGGCGTTGCGGTGGCTGGGCTACGGCAACTTCACGGTGGCGAGGGTCGCGGACGGTATTGATGGTTCAAAACCGGCCGTCGATTTGACACTGGTCCATTTCTCGGACACGGCGGGCGCGCCGTCGCAAGCGGTCTCGCAGATGGCGAGGATGGCCGTCGGTGAGGGCGCGGACTACATCTATCAGTTGAACGACGACACGATTTTAGTCTCGAAGGACTGGTTGGCGACGGTGTGGAAATCAACATCGTCAGCTCGATGGCGTGGAGCTTCCACGCCGTCGACGCGACGCTGTCTCCGTAACTCACCGGCTGATTTCCGCGCAGGTTGACGACGTACGTGAAAGCGCTCGAGAACTCGGAACTCGCGCCGAACCTAGGCGTGGCCGGTCCCTTGGACACGACGAACGAGCGCATTCTGACGCACGCCTTTGTGCACAAAACGCACGTCGAGATCTTCGACGCGTTCTTCCCGGCGACCTTCAAGAACTGGTGGAGCGACGACTGGATCAGCCAGGTCTACGGGAGAAGGGCGACCTTCGCGCGCAAGGACGTCGTCGTCACGCACAACGTGCAGTCCCAGAAGACGGGCGCGTGGAACAGATATGATGTGGACCACTCGGCGCAGCACGCGTTGCATTCCGAGGTCCAAAAGGGGTTCGTGACGATCAACGCGTGGCTGCGGGCGCGCGACTACCCGAGCATGCCGCTGCCTAGCGTCTGCGGCTACTCGCCGATGATGACGCGGGTCTACGAGCGGCTGATGAAGCGGGGGTTGTAAGAGTGCGTGTGGTTTCTTGGTTCTTCGTTTTCGGGGCCCGGGATTTAACGCTTGTAATAGTCCCCAAGTAGATTATGATTTTAGATTCACACTTTACTCCACTTTGTGTGTCGTGAGCGGGCATACGTGGTCGCTTCCCGCGTCAGATGCGTATCAACAAGATGAAGCGCATGAGCACTACGAGACTCCTTCGAGGCGCCCTCACGGCGATGGCGTGGCGTCAATCGTCTTCGAGAGGCCTAGCACGGCCATCGCCGCTAACCCTTCCACCGGAGCTAGCGTAATCGACATACTAGCAAATTCAAAGATACGCCTCGATAGCGTTAAAAGAATGACCCAAATTCTGAATACATCCTAGTCGTTCGCCGAGACCAAATATTTCAGCGTAGCGGCCCGGGAACATACCCTCGCGCCTCCCGCAAGGCACCGCCCGCGACATTCGCGGATGAACCTTACGGCTCGCCAAAATACACCAGCGCTTGATGCCGCCATCTACCGTCCAAATGGTACATTATATCAACTCCAGCCCAGTTTTCATACACACTCGACGGAACCGGAGCCGACGGCCCGCGCTCGGAGGGCGGGAGAAGAATTCTACTAGACAACTCCCGAGTTTATGTTGGTTTCCTTCCGTTTGTTAGTGGTAGAGTCCATTTAGGCCGATTGAACACTTACCTATCTATTTTAGATATTCCGTTAGAGCCGCGCGATTCGACGAATCCGCGACCCAGCGTTTACACGATGAGGGCATTTTAAGCCGGACCCGCGAGTATCAGCGACGACACCATCCAGATGGACCATAACGCCGTTGTTCTATTCACGATCGACTGACTTGCCCGTTCTCCGCGGACGACGGTGCGTACGCGGGGCACTGGAAAGGCCCCAGACCCGTGAGTTATGAAATAAATTTGCGTTTCAGGCGCTTCGGTTACGGGACGGGCCAGGTCACCGGCCTGAACACCTACTACATTGGATTACCTGTCCCATTTACAACTCGCGCCTTGTCCAACTCGCAACCCCAGCATCTTGCTTATACTGGCGAATTGCTTGGATCTGCGACCATCAGCCCGTGTAACATCACCATGGATCATGACGCGATCATTTGTTCCATGATCGACGGACATACGCGAGGTCCAGATCAAGATGTTCACGTCCCGGGCGTGGGCAGTTCAAAGTACCCTTCTCGCGGTGTAGATGCCATATACTTGTAATTGACTATCGGTGGGGTAGTCTGGGGTCCGACGGGACCGCTACGGCGACTACTAGGGGCCCTCGGGTAATTGACGTTTTTTACGGGAACGGGTGCCATCGGGCCCAAATTGCACACTTTTTTCGGGGGCAGATCGGCTCGCGGACGCCCTCCGGGATAGGTCTGGGGTCATGTGGTCCGCTGGGCCGCATGCGCCGGTGCTTGGGGCTCCCCAGAGAACTCTGGATCCAAAACTTTGGAGGATCATGGTCCAGAGCAGTGGAGCGCAAAGGACCTGTACTCATTTGTATCCACCGATGGAAGCGCCCGCGCATGCGGCGTCGGCGTTTGCGCACGTCTAGTACCGACCCTAAGCGGCCCCAGGGACACCTCAGGACCAGGAATCGACAGGATTCCACCGACGCGCCCACCCTGGTGGCGTCGTCAATATCGCGAATTAAAAAATTATTTTTTTTCGCCCCCAAGGAAGTGTCCCATTGATCTCTTTGGACCAGTAGCGAACCGAACGATACTCGAAAAGCTGCATGTCGCGTTTGCTATTGCTAGTATCTTACATGCCGCCAGCTACCTCCGCAGCGCTGCAGCCGAGCACGGGAGTGAGTGCGCAGCCGTGAGACGCATCGACGCACACAAAACGCCTAGGCATGCAATGCGGTGCAGCAAGCTAGTCATGTGCGCACTCAGCAGCACTCAAGCCCTCGACGAGGCACTGGTCCGCAGCGTGCAGTGCTCGAAGCAGGCGCGCAAGGCGCTGGCACGCGGCGACGTGCCGGTCGCGTGGCTCGACGTCACCGCGGCCGACGACGCCGTCGCCGAGCGCCTCGCGCCGCTGCTCGCGGGGCCGGCGCGCTGCGCGCACGACGACGACGCCTTCGAGGCGCACAACGCCCGGACGAAGCGGGAGTTCGTCGAGCTCTTCGCGGGCGACGGCCTCGACCCGGCGAACAACGAGCTCGCGCCGGCCACGGCCGTCGCGGTGGCGCGCGGGCTCGATCTCGACGCCGCCGACGCGTTCTGCGACCTGGGCTGCTCGGCGGGCGCGCTGACCATGGCCGTCGCCGTGGCGACGGAGGCCCGGCTCGCGCACGGCGTCGAGCTGAGCCCGCGGGGCACCGAGCGAGCGCTCCTCGCGAAGGAGCGGTGCGGCGACGACCGCGTGGAGTTCTTCCAGGGCGACCTGCGCGACGGCGTCGACCACGCGGCGTACGACGTCTTTTACTGCGGGATCCGCGGCGTCGCGAGCCGGCCGCGCGTGCTCGGGGACCTCCTCGAGACGCTCTGCGCGCAGGACAAGCCGTACCGCCTCGTCTGCGCCGGGTTTGGCGTCGACATCCGAGGCCTGTACGGGGATCGCGTCTCGCTCGTACGCGCCACGGTGCTCCGGCGGGCCGGCGCCGGCGCGAGCTATGCGGACGCGATTCCCCTCTACGGCGAGGGCGAGGGGCCGAGGGTGTTGTTGGAGTATAGTATTACGTAGTATATTAGACAGGGCACAAAGCGAGCGAATTCACCAGGGGAAGCCTCTGCGAAACATCCGTTCCATCTGGCGCGATTGGGCCATCAGGGCCCGATGCTGCGCCTCGGCGGCCCGATGCTGGGCCTCGGCGGCCCGATGCTGCGACATCGCCGCGGCGAAGCCGCCGTAGCCCTGACTCCGGTCGAACTGGCTTTTCGACACGCGCCGACCGTCCACGAAGTATTGCGTTCTAGCATTGGCTTTCAAAGGTCGGTAGCCGGCGCGGTCCTCCGCCGAAGGATTAGATAACCGCGCGAGCAGCTCGGCCTTGGTCCCCCCGACCTTGAGGCCCCGAGCCCGGCAGCGGTCCTTGAGCTGGGCCACGGTCACGCCGGGCGCGGGCGTCGAGCGGCGCTTCTTGCGCGGCGGCGGCGTGACGAAGACCACCTCCTCTTCCTCCTCTTCTGAGTTCTCGTCGTCGGAGATAATTATCTGGCGGCGCTTGCGCTGAGCGTGCGTGTCGCGCGCGCGGCCGTCGGCGCCGAAGGTCACGTCGTCAAGCCTGGATCGCCGCGGCGTCTGCGGCTTGGCGGGCGGTTCGTCCTCGTCGTCATCGCTACTGAGTTCGAGGACGTCGCCTTTCGCCTTGGCTGCCTCGTAGCGCTGCGCCGCCAGCTCCTCGGCGGTGCATGTTGGGCCGACCTCCATGTCATCGTCAGCCATGATTGAGCGTCTGGTAGATATGTAACTCGAGCTGTATGGATAGCTCGGGCTGTATGGTGGGTCAGCAGGTCAGCTGGTCAGGCACAAACAAGCTAGATACTCTGAGCCCGCGCAAAATTCGCAGCAGCAGCGCGTGCGTGACGCACGATGCACTACGCGTTGACACGCCTGGAGTCGGACAGCGGTTTGAACGCGTACGCAGCGCGATGACTCTCCGACCCACGCAGCGTCTCCGAGCTCGGGTGCGGGTCCAAACGCGGCGCTCCGCAGGGAAGTAAAAATTATTGTTAATTCACTCGTCGTGCAACCCTGGACACTCCGGCTTGGACCCGTGGTCCTCGTAGGAGTGGTGCTTCGACGCCCGTCCCGTGTCCGGCGCGAAGCCGTAATGGATGAGCTGCCGCGAGAAGTTGAGACCCGGCGCGGGGCATCTCGCAGCGAAGAAGCACGGGCAGGGGTCGCCCCTCGCCGAGAACGGCGACGCCATCGGGGACGTCGCGGGACACGCCATCGCCGCGCGCACGGAGTCGTCGGAAGCAGCGGCGCGCTGCGCGGCGATCCCATACCGCGTGCTCGAGTACGCCCAGGACTTCGCGATGGCGCTGAAGCCCGCCGACTTCGCGAGCCTACCCGCGCTCGTCAACGCGCTCCGCGTCACGATCAAGTACAAGACGCCGGTCGATTAACGCGGAACAAAGGAAAACTACCGAAGCGAAATGAAATGCGGGGACACGAATTCTCGGCAGGAGTTCATTCACGAGTTCCCGGTCACGTTCCAGCTCACGACGAAAGGCGTCCTCGCGCGGGAGCAGGCGCGTCGAAAGTCGCGCCGGTTCAACAACTACGACAACTTCGGGCCCGACGGCCCGGACTACTAGACTCGCTCGCTACCCCCGCACTAATACATGCACAAGTCTTACAAGCAACAATACACAAAAGCCTCACGACGACGCAAGCAGCCCGTCAATCGCCCGCTGGACGTCGCCATTGACTCGCTCGAGCGCCGCCACCGCAGCTTTCCGCGAGAAGCCCATCGCCACGATCTGCGCGACGGCGGCCTCGTCCACGGCCGGAGGAGGTGGCGCGGGCCGAGCGGACGAGCGCCGCGGCTTCTTCGCGGGCGGCCGCCGCGTCTTCCGCCACAGAGCCAGCTGGCGCTCGATGTCCGCGCGGATCTCTGGCGGTAGTTCGGAGAGCGTCTGCGGGTCCACCTCGGCGCCGTCGATGCCCGTCGTCGACGCGGTCCCGGGCGATGCTGGTGGCGCGACCGGGGCAGGCACGGGCGGCGGCGGTCGAGGCGCGGGCGCCTTGCGCTTCGTGAGGAACGAGCTAATGTCCGCGTGGCCCGCCGCGTCGATCGTCTTGAGCGTCACGCCGAGATTGAGAATTGACAGCGTCGCGCCGTGCGGGTAGAGGGCCGTGAGGAGCGCCGCGGCGTCGGCCTCGAGCTTCGATGCTAAAGCTTCGCACGCGGCGTCGTCAGTCAGCGTTCCCACGCGAGCGCGCGCCGGCCGCGACTTGGCCTCGCGGCCCGGCGTCTTCTCGCGCTGCGCGGAGGCGGGGCCCTCGGCCAAAGTCGAGGTCAGGGCCCGCGGCGACCCGCTCCGCTCGGCCGCGCGGCGCGCCGAGAGCTGGACGTTCTCAAGGGGCCGCGCGCCGTGCGCCTTCTGATCGACGGCGAGCTTCCGCACGAGCTTGCGCGCCAGCAGCTTCAGCGCCTCGTCGGCGCGCTCGGACGGCACTTGCAGTGGCCTCGTCCAGAACGATTCCTCGGCGCCGATCGACTTGGGCGCGCCCGTCTGCTTGACTTGGGACGCGTCGTCGCCGCGGGCCAGCGCCCGGAGCCGCTCGATATCTGAGATCGAGGAGGGCCCGGAGAAGTCGCGCAAGTCTCCGACGGTGGCGACGCCCGCCGACGCGAGCTGCTGCGCCGTGCTGTGGCCGATGCCGTAGACCTTGCGCAGCGGCAGGTCGTCGGGCAGGACCAGGCGCCTATTGCTAGGTGTATCAGCGAGGACGGTCTGCTGGAAGGGCTTGTGGAGGCCCGCCACCGTCTTCGCCAGCAATTTAGAAGTCGACACGCCAGCAGACGTCTCCAAATTGAGCTCGCGCTTCGTCGCCTGGCGCAGGCGGTCGCAGAGCCGCGCCGCGCTCGCGAGCCGCGCGTCGTCGAGGACGTCGTCGCCGTGGACGTGACCGATCTCACCAGCTCCGCCCGCGCCGTGCGCGTCGACCGCCGCGGAGACGTCCACAAATAGCTCGTCTAATCCGGACTTCTCGACAGGGCACCTGCTCCCCACGAAGTTGGCCACGAAGGCCCGCCACGCGTTGCTCACCTCCGTGTAATGGCTAATGTCCTCGCCGTCCTTGATGACGATCTGCGGACACTTGCGCCTCACCTCGGCGAGCGAGTCGCCCTTGCGGATGCCGAACGCCCGCGCGGCGTAGTTGCTCGTGATGACGAGGTGTTTTTGCCGGACGCCGACGGGCTTGCCGGCGAGCGACGGGTCTCGTCTCGTCTCGCACTGCGCGTAGAAGCAGTCGCAGTCCAGCGCGAGGACGAGGCGCTGCGGCGGCGGCTTGCGGGCGGCCATTCTTTGAGCCACGGCACACACGCTGCTGATTTGCGTTCGCAGCCTGTGGCAGCTTGCTCGACCTCTGTGCTCGGCTACGGCTGCACAGCGCTCGGAAAATTGCAGGTTGCTGTAGAGCAATCAGATGTGCGCACGATTTGGCACTGTTATCGCTCGCAAAACTGCACGCATTGGACGCCGATGGCTGGGCAGGGCTCGACCTCTCCAGAGCACGGGTTTTCAAAACGATCGAAACGCGTCCCGAGGCCCCCACAGTGATCCCAGGGAGGCGAGGGAGCCATATGAACCCCATTGATCACTCCGCGGTTGAGGAGCTCTTTTTACTCGATCTAGCCTGGTGTAATTGCAAGGCGAACAAAAGGGCAAGCCCCAGATAAAGCCAGACGCCTGCGACACGGCGCACTGAACATGGCGTCCATGCGGACACTGGTGCTGCTTCTCGCGGCGCTTGAAGCCGCCGGCTTCGCGATCTGCAAAACCAGCTCACGGACAGCTGCCCTGAGATCTCCCGTCTCCGACGGCGAGACCTCGCAGCTTGTATCAATGAGGTCGACCGTCGCGGACAGCGAGAGCTCGCAGCAGGTCGAGATCAAGCTCGCCGCGCCCGCGGCCGCCGCGTTCGTCGAGACGCTCTTCGAGAAGAACGTGAAAGTGAAGGCGGGCACGGTCGACAAACGGCGCACCACCAAACGCGCCCGCGGCCAGAATCCGATAGTGGTGGGCTCGCCCGACGCCGGCGAGCCCTCCAAGACGGTGGATAGGCGCCGCAAGCCGAAGACGACGTCGACGGACGCCTTGTTCACGACGCAGTTGTTGGATGCGGCGCAGGAGCGGCGGCTCGGTGGATTGACCGTCGAATTGCTACGCTTGGAGAATGTGAGAGACGATTTACTGAGGGAGCGCGGCGGCCGCACGCCCGAATCTCTCGGATATGCTGGAGACAACGAACTCGAGGACCAATTGTTAGGTGTGGACTGCGACGGGTTTCGGGCCGACTGGTGCGTGCGCGCCGAGCTCAAATCGCCGGAGGAGCTCACGAAGCGGATCCGCGACGGGAGAGCTGCGCGGCAAGCTTTAGTTGCGGCGAACATGCGGTTAGTTGTAGCCGTGGCGAAGCGCTACGCGGGTCTCGGCATGGGCCTCTCCGATTTAGTCCAGGAGGGCTCTTTGGGATTGATGCGCGCTGCGACGAAGTACGACCCGGCGCGAGGCTGCAAGTTTTCGACGTATGCTTGCTGGTGGATCCAGCAAGCGGTCCTACGAGCCGTGGCCTTCCAATCTAGATTGATCAGACTACCGATGCACGTGCACCAGGACCTGGCCAAGGCGACGCGCGCCCAGCGCGACTTCATCCAGGACAACGGCCGGGAACCGACCGATGAAGAACTGGCCAAGATCTTGGATATGACCGTGGCGAAGCTACGGAGGGTGCGCACGGCGGCGAAGCAGTCCGACGCCGTCTCCACCGAAACGCCGCGCGGCTTCTCGTCGAAGATCGGCGGCGGCGAGGCCAAGTTCAACCAGCGCAACGGCGGGCGGCGCAAGGCCAAGACGCCGGGCGCGCCGGCGCCCGCGGCCGCGCCGGCGCGGACGTCTGGTAGAACGCTGAAGCTCGAGGACACGTTGGAGTCGGCCGAGCCCGGCGCCGACCGCGCCGTCGAGATGAGTTTGTTGCACGGCGCCATCGCCGAGGCGTTCAAGGACCTGGACGAGGACGAGCAGAAGGTCATTTCCTTGCGCTATGGGCTGGAGGACGGCGTCGCGTGCTCGCCCTCGCAAGTCGCCGAGCGCTGCGAACAATCAAAAGACTGGGTGCGGCGGTGCGAGATGCGCGCCATTCGCAAGCTGCGCAAGCCGCACCACCTCATGACGCTGCGGCCCTACAACTCGCAGCGCCAGTCGCTCACGGCCGTCCCGTCATAAGACTTTTGGAAAGTTGTTTTTGTATCGCCTCGGCGGCGTCGGGGCGGGGACCGCTGCGACGGCGTCGGCGGCGGGCTTGATAGCGATCACGCTCGACGGCACGGACGCGTGGTGTCAATACGGCGGGACGACGAGCATCGCGCGCGCGTTATATGGTGACACTATTACGCCGTCGCTCCGAGTGTTCGCTCGGAGGCGACGACTGCGAGGGGGGAGCAGGCCGGACGCAGGAATCCCAAGGCCGTTAGTTAGAACACTATCGAACTCTTAGTTCCGAGAGATACTTCGCGCCCGCCGCAACCAATTCGAGGACCGTGCGTAGGATCTCGCGCAGCAGGTCCGGCCGCGCGGCGAGCGCGTAGGCGCCCGCGCCGAGGACGACAAGGAAGAGGAGCCATCTGATCGCTCCCGCGAACGACCAGGAGGACGCCAGGAACGGCTCGCACTTGCCGCCGGCGCAGGCGCTTCCCGTTTCCGCGATGAGGGCGTCGAGCGCCGGCAGTTCGCCGACGGTGAACGACGGCAGCAGCAAGGTCTTTGGAAGTTCCAGGGGCGTCGTGTCGCCGCCGTAGAATTGGGACGTGATGCCCGCGTCGTGCCGGATCGCCGGCGCCTCCGCGAGGATCGTGGACGCCTTCTTCCGGGCGCCCGCTCCTGTGTGGAAATCAAATTTACGGCGCGTTCGTCCTGGATCGCTGCGTCGACCTCCACGCCAGGACCCGACACTGGTTGATTTCCACACAGGCAAGCACGGGTCTCGAAGGTCGGCTTCTCAAACTCGAGCTTGCCATCGGTCGCCGCGGACCACGACGCGTAGAGCGTCGACGCGAGGGGCAAGGCGTCGTCGGCGCCGCACTGGCCGCGCCACCAGAGCGCGAGCACCTGCGACGACCAGGCCGACCGCTTTGTGAGAAAAATAGAGGGGTCGAGGTCCCGCCGCATGACCAGCTCCGCCGCCGGCGCGAGCGCGAAGTATGCCTCCGGCGCGTCTTCATCATCGCCAAACGCGAGGTCCGACAGGAACGCCGTCCCCTCCATATACAGCACGCGGTCCGGCGGGTTCGGGTCCTCGTAGAGCGAGAGGAGGGCCACGGCCTTGAGCGACGCCGAGCTCCCGCGCTCCCGGCACTTCGCCCACGGCGCGTCCAGGCGCGAGTGGAGCAGCTGCGGCACGCCGACGAAGACGTAGAGCGGACGATTCGTGCGCCGGCAGTAGGCGGCCTTGTTCAGAAAGGCCTGCCAGGTCCCGGAGCGCTCGAGGTCGCTCAGCGAGGGCACCGCTACTAACAAAGCGGTCTTCGTCGAGACGACGGCGGCGCCGTGGTCGACTTTGCACAGGCGCAGCGGCACGTGGGAGAAGGCGGCGACGCGGCCCGCGGCGCTCGCCATCGCGAGGCCGTCGCGCGGCGGCGTCGAGGACATGAGGCTGAAAAAGCACTTCCTGTTGACCTGTGTGTAAATCAACCAGTGCGTCGGGTGAACCCGACAATTCTTCACTAAGTCATTTCTTGGCGATGACGCGGCCGTCCTGGCTCGGTCGAGCGGCGAGGAACCGGCACCGCCACGCCATCGAGCAGGCGTCGCGTCGATGGCGTGGAGGTCGACGCGACGATTCAGGACGAACGCGCCGTAAAATTTTGATTTCCACACAGCTGTTGACCGATTTGCGGATCGGCTTGAACGTGGCGAGGGCCTCGTCGGCCGCGGCCTTCCACTTGCGCTCGGAGACCTTCGTGGCCTCTGTGGCCGCCGCGAGGCAGAGGAGCAGCGCTTTCCGGTAGGCAGGCTGCCCCATGGCTATGATGCCTTGACAGGGCTGGGCTGCGTTCACACTAGGATGCCTGACTTATGGTCTCGCGCCTCGGGCGCGCTGGGGCTACCGGACGACGGCGTCGACAAGCCCGCGCAATGCGCTTTTGCTCCAGCAAAACACTGATTTGCAAGGCCTTAAGGCTTGGCAGGCTTCGTGCGGGGCGCTGGCTTGCACAGTCAATTTCGGATGGGTACCCGTCATGGAGAGGCCGGCGAGCGCTCGCCAAGAGATAGGCACCCAATAGCGGGCTAGCGGCCTGTAAGACTCTAGCAAGCCCAAAGCCAAGCCCTTGAGAGGCTCCCCGCGGCGCATACAGCGAGCGCGAACTCGCCCGCCGACTGCGCCACAGCTTAGCAAAAAGCTCGTTGGCAGCAGTAGTCCAAGTCTGAACGCCCGGGCCTGCGGCACCGGCCCAAACAAAACACTGGCCAACCCAAGCCGAGGAAGCAAATCGCAGCGGGGAGTACCGGCCACGGGATACGCCCCTTCCAGGATAGCCTAGAGAAGCAAAATGGGCCGCGGCGCCGGCCCCCTCCTCGACGACGACGATGAGGACGTCGCGCTACGTAGATCAGGCCTCGCCTGCGTTTTTACAAGAGAGGGCTCGATGATGAACAACGGGCGCTGGGTGAAAGTAGCCGCGGACCTCGAGAACCTCACTCTACGCTTAGATAATCGAGCGTTGGCTGGATCTACTAGATCGAGATCTTCAGAAGTCTACAACAAGGAGATGCAGATCCACCGGGGCACCAAGGTCGAGCGCGCGCCGCAGCCGTCGCGGCCCTTTGTCTTAGCCGTGTCCAATTTCAAAGGAGGGAAAGACAGAAGACGATTGCTCGACTTCCTGACGAGGGAAGCTGGTGATGCGTGGTTCGACCTGCTCTACAAGGTGGCTACCACAGATTTGAACACTCTCTTAGAGCCGCTGATGGAGGCTCGCGATAAACGCAGAGACGCGGTACAATTAGAGGAGGCCCTGGCGGCGCGGCCGGCGCGGGTGGAGGACGCCCTAGAAGCTTTAAGGAGAGGTAGGCTGCCGGCGGACTTTGTTGCTAGAGATGCGTCGGGGCGAGCCGTGACGGCTTTATTAGCGGCGGCTAGAGCTGGCCGAGCGGATATCGTGGAAGCGCTCGTGGCTCTGGGCGCGAGACCGGACGGTCCTCCATTACCAGTCGTGGCTGATAGAAGGCCCTCTTCCCCGGACCGAAGACTAGAAAGACAGAGATCCGGCGGCTCGGGCTCGGGCAAGGAGGTTTCCGACGCGCCGCCGCCGCCGTCCTCGGAGGACGGCGTGCCCACCGTCGAGGAGACGCCCCTACTCGGGGCGACGCGCGCCGACCGCCACGATGCTGCTGCTGCTTTATTAAGGGCGGGTGCTGATCCCACACTAGGTGATGCTCGTGGAGCGAAGGAGACGCCATTATTATGCTGCGCGCGGCGGGGCTCCGCGGAGATCGCCCGAGCTTTGCTACGAGCCTTGGCCGGTAGAGCAGCGGCGGCGGCCGACGACGCCCGGCGCCTCAAGCTGCTGTGCCACGTGGATAGGAGATTCGGCCTCCACCCCGAGACGGCTTTGGAAGCAGCAGCGGTGGCCGGCCACGCGGCCGTCGTCGTCGCGTTGTGTGCCGGTGCCGAGTGCAAGGGCGAGAACGGTCAAGTGCACGTGTGTCGGGCCGACGCGACCCTCAGAAATCCGTCGGGCCGGACGGCGATGCATCTGGCCTGTGATCGGGGGCGGGCGACGGTAGTAGCGCCTCTAGCGGCCGCGGGCGCCGACCCCGACGCGCTAGATCCGGACGGCCTCGCGCCCCTGAGCATGGCGGCGCAGCACGGCCACGTCGCTTGTGTTGCGGCTTTGTTGCAGCGAGATGCGACGGCACCTTTAGATCCGCAGTTACTGCAGGGCGCGGATGCGGAAAGAGCTGGGAGGTTAGTTGTCGCTACTGATGCCCTGCGAGTGGCTTTAGGTGCCGACACATTCGACGCCAAAGGGGCTGCGGACCTCGCGAAAGCCGTCCGAGCAGAGATCAAGGCCGGCGAACTGCCGCGGACCGCGGGTGCTGCTCTCGCGAACTTTCCCGCGGACGTGGCCCAAGCGGCGGGTCGGAGGGACTCTGCCTTGCTAAGATGCTGCGACGCGGGCGACGGCGCCGGCGCCGACTTATGGCTCACGCTGGGCGCGGACGTGAACCACGCGGACCATGGGATAGAGAGAAGAACACCATTGATGGCCTGCGCGGCTCGCGGAGATACACAATTAGCTTCCGCCTTACTAGCGACGGGCCGATGCGCCGTGGATGCTGTTGATGGAAAAGGCTGCACGGCGCTCATACGAGCGGCGGAGGCCTCGGCGTCGTGTCGGGCCGATCCCGTGCGACAAGCTGCTGCTAGACGAGTGGCCGACCTCCTACTAGAGCACGGCGCCGACCCGCTGGCCGTGGACGCCAAAGGTAGAAGCCCACTGAGCCTCGCGGCGGCGGACGCGCGCGATCATAGGTTAGTGGCACGCATGCTCGCGTTTCCCAAGGTCCATGCGGACTTCGCCCATGGTGATGATGAGGCCACGGTGCTCATGTTGGCGTCGGCGCTGCCGGAGGCGTCTTCCGTTTTAAGGACGTTGTTAGGTGCTCCGGACCTCGCGGCCGACTCGGGATTGAAAAACATGCGAGGCAGAAGAAAATCGGCAGCAACGTGCGCGCGCGCCGATCTGAGGAGAAAGGACGCTCGGGGTCGAACGGCGCTCTTCTACGCGGCCGAGGCCGATCGCGCCGAGAACGTTGAGCTCTTACTCAGTCTGGGGCGGCGCGCGTCGTCGACCGCAACCGACCGAGGCGACGTCCTGGACCAGATGCTCGATGTGGACGAGCGGGACGCGGCGGGCCAGACGGCATTACGGGTGGCGACGGCGGCGGGCGCGCGAGGGGCGGTTGGTGCGCTCTTGCGTTTCGGCGCGTCGGCGTCGGATGCGGAACGAGCGGCACTCCAATCGGAGGACGACGAGGAGCAGCTCGTCAAGTCGCCGGGGCCGCCCTTACCCACAATTCCGGAGACGGCGGCGCCCATCGCGCGCACGCTCGGAAGGTTTCGCGCAGCCGTGGCGAACGGAGATGACAACTTGGTGTTGCGGTACGTGGCGCGGGGCAACTACGACGTCGACGAGCCGACGAGCGCGGAAGATGGCGCGCGCACGGCGCTGATCGTCGCCTGTGCCTTAGGGAACGCGGCCGGCGCCGCTCGACTGTTAGATGCTGGTGCTGATGCCAACGGGAGGGACGCGTCGCGAAGGACGCCTCTATTAGCAGCAGCGAGATCGGGCGCGTTAATTGACGCGACGGCGAAAAGACGGGGCGACGCGACCGATCGAAGCTTAGCTGAATTACTGCTCGATGCGGGTGCTGATGCTACTGCTGCGGACGGTTTGAGGAGGGAAACGGCATTACACGTCGTCTGCGGCAGCATGGAGGACATCCTGTTCATTGGGGGTGCCCGTCGTAGAAGGGAGGCGGCGGCTTTGTTGTTGGAACGAGGCGCGGACCCAGAAGCCGTCGATGCCGCGGGCCGGACGCCCCTACTCCTAGCGAGCGGCGAGTGGCCGCCCTGCGACACGGCCGACTACCTGGTCGAGGCGCCGGCCACACCTAATGACTCGACGCCGACGACGCCGACCGTTTCAAAAAAGAGCGGGCCGCAGGACCTCTCCGAGCTCATCACGAAGTCCCACTCGAAGCTCGCTTCTCATAATTTGGTGGTCACGGGCGACGACACGAAGCCGGCGGACCATTCGACCTGCGAAGCGCCCCACGCCGATGCTGTGTTGGAGGCGTTGTTAGTGCGGGCGGCGTCGGTCGACCTTGATAGGAGACACAACCTCAAGGCGAACCGGAAGACGGGCGCGCCGGCGCGCGTCGCGACGGCCTTGGGCGAGGCCTGCGTGGCCGGGCGCATCGTGGCGGTCAAGGCCTTGTTGAGAGCTGGTGCGGGCCCCGACGCCCCTGCTGATGGAAGAGACAGAACAGCTTTGGCCCTCGCGGCGATGAGCGGCCGCGCGCAAGTCGCTAGACGATTGTGCGAGGCCGGGGCCGAGCTCGCGCGGGCGCCCCACGCGGATGGTGGGAGAACAGCTTTACATCACGCCGCGGCGCGGGCGCACCCCGCGGCCGTCGCCGTTTTGTTACGGGCGGGCGCGCCGTCCTTCGCTAGAGATTTAAGGGGACGCACGCCCTTGGACGGCTGCGGCGTCACGGGCGAGCAGGACGTCGAGGTCATCGTGGCCGGCCCCGAGGCGCCCGAGCGCGCGGCGCCGGACCCGATGCGGATCCGGTCGGTCGGGTCGGGGGGCGGCGACGATTTGGGACGGCCCTTTGAAGATAGAGCGGCGGCCTGCGCGAATAGATTACTAGCGTTGCGCTTCGCCGTCGACTGCGGCGACTTCCGCAAGGTCAGTGATTTGGTGGCGTCGGGCGCGTTTTCCCTGGAACATGGGGCCGGTCCCCGGGCCCTGGAGAAGGCGGCCAAATTAGGAGACGCCGAGGGCGTGGACATCATTTGCGACGCGTACCCCGGCGGCGCGCCGCCGCCGGCCGTCGCGGCGGCGGCCTTAGACGCCGCGGCTGCTGGTAGAAGGGCCTACGCGGCGGCGGCGTTATTCAGGAGGGGCTGCCGCCCGGCGGCCGACGGAAAAGCGGCTGCTGCATTAGCAGCTCTAGCTGTCGACGTGGGCAACGACGAGTTGCTCCGACTAGCGCTGGACGCGGGCGCCGACGCCGCCGCGCCGACGACCGGTTTACCTGTGGATGACTCAACACCAAAGTCGAGCTTTCTATCTGAGTTGTCTACCGCCCAGAAGCGCATTCGAGGCGACGAGTCCGAGGAGGAAGTGCCACCTTTATCGGCGGCGGAGCAGCGCGACTACTATGCTACGGCATTATGGGCGGCGCGGAGCGCGGGCGCGCCGACGTCCGACTTGGTCGGCGATCCAAGGGAGGCGCAGACGCCCCTCTCTGCTTTATCTAGAGCTGCCGCCGCTCCTAGACCGCGCGGGCCGCGCGCATTAGGTGTTCTACTGGACGGCACGCCGCGCGCCGCGCAAGCTCTGAGGAGAGCCCTGCGGAACGCGTCCCAGGGGTCAGATGTCTCACCATTACACGCGGCGGCGGCGGCGGACGCCGTGGATGCCCTCGCGACTTTAGTACGGGCCTGGCGCCGCGAGTGCGCGACGGACCCGGGTCGGGACAATGCCGGGGCGTTCGCCAGGGACGGCGGCAAAAGAACACCGCTGCACGTCGCTTGCGCATTAGGGGCGTACGACGCCGCCGCGACGTTAGTAGCATTACATGCGGGCGACGAAGCTGCGAGAAAGGCTCTACTCGCAGCCGAGGACGCGCGGGGCCAGAGACCCCTACATAGGGCAGCTAGAGCGAACGACGGCGCCGTAGCTTCATTATTACTAGGTGCGGGCGCCGACAGCGAAGCGACGGACGACGCGGGGCGGACAGCGAGAGACGCGTGTGCTATTGGGGCCGCGTCGGCCGCCCGTCGTTTAGATGCCATGCGCCGCGCGGTGCGGGACGGCGACTTCGACAAGGCGTTAAGGCTGGTCGCTCGCGGTTGCTTTCCCATCTCCTCGTCCACGAGGGAGGGCGATACGGTGCTGACGCGGGCGGCCGCCGCTGGTAGAGGTGATGTGGTGGATGCCGCAATAGCTTTAGGAGCCGGCCAAATCGCCGAGTCGACCACCACGATCCCCGAGAACGCCGCGGCGCCCGTCGTTTCGACGGGCGCACTCGTGTCTCCAGCTAGGCCAGACCGCGTCGGGCCCGAGGTGTTGCAAGCTCTTGGAGCGGCCGCAAAAGCAAGACAACTCCAAGCCGCGGAACGGTTGTTAGCCTCCGATCCGAACGTGCGGCCGCGCGAGCACGACGCCGCACCTCTATTGAGGGTCGCGGTCGCGAGAAGGCGGCACGCCCTGGCGGAACTACTGTTGGTGCGAGGCGTCGAGCCGTTGGCGCCGTGCGCGCCGGTGGCACGAGCGCGCGCCGGCGGCGACGTTTTACCAAAAGGCGATTGTAGAGTTGCGGACAACGCAACGAGCCAGATCGAGGTGAGTGACCCGGAACCGACGACGCCTTTTTTGGTGGCTGTGGAGTCGGGCGACTTGGCTGCTGTACGAGTGTTCTTAGACCAGCACAACGCCATCTTTGACGTCGATCAGGTCGCGAGAGACGGGTCGACAGCTCTCATGACCGCTTTATCCCATGGTCATGTGAGGGTCGCGCACGCTTTAGTGGCTGCGGGCGCGGACGTCACGGCCACGGACGCGAGGGGCAGAACCGCTTTAGAAAGGGCCTGCTTCGACCACGAGGCCTTGAAGGCTGACTTGCGAACAGTAGCGGCGGCCTGCGACCGCGCCGACTACCTCGCGCAGAGGAAGGCCGTCAAGGCGGCTCTAGACGAGGACGCGCGCGACTCGGAGATCGAGAGCTCGCAGGAGGAGCCGCGCCAGGTGTCCGACGACGAGTCCGGCACCGTTACTCCGGCGACGCCGTCGCGAGGTGGTCGCATTGCTGCTCTAGCGGCGGCCTTCGAGCGCGGTAAATCTGGGTCGACGCCGCCGCCGTCGCCCGGGCGAAGGGCGTCCATAACCTCGGACGAGGGGTTGAGCGCGACGGACCGGAGTTTGCTGGATCGGGCCCTGGTCTTAGCCGTGCGGTTACGGGACGCGGACGCCGTTGATAGATTACTAGCGGCGGGCGCCGACGCTCTTGCCCCCGTCTCGGCGTCGTCGCCGGAGACGGCGCTCTGGAAGTCGTGTGCTGCGCCCGACCTCGCTACTCTGAGAGCTCTTGTGGCGCACGCGGGCGACGGCTTCGACGTGAACGTGGCCCACGGCGTGGTACGGGCGACGCCATTATGTGTCCTGGCGGCGTCGGGCGACGCCGACGCCTGCGCCATCCTGTTAGATGCGGGCGCGGACGCATCAATCAGAGACGCGCGCGGCCGCGGGCCGCTCTGGCACGCGGCGCACCGGGGCCACGGGAATGTGATTCGGTGCCTCGCGACGCGCCTCGAGAACGAAAGAGGTAGCGATGTCGTGCGGAGTGTGGTAGATGCGCGGGACTGCGACGGCATCACGCCCCTGCACGCCGCGGCTAGAGTGGGTGCGAGGGCGGCCCTCGCCGCTCTCCTGGAGGCCGGCGCCGACGCCACGATAAAGTGCGAGCAGGGCCGGACACCTAGGCAGCTCGCTATTTTAGCCCAGCACAAGGACGCGGCGGCGCAGCTCGACGCCATGTCGCTCGCGATCGTCGATGGCGACTACGCCGAGTGCATCAGACTGGCGCGCAACGGCAACTGGCCCCTGGACTGGACGGCGGGCGCCGACGACGTCGAGGGCTACGAGGACGACGACGACGTGGGGGAGGCGCCGGCGCCGGCGCCGGCTCCCCAAACGCCCGAGAAGGACGACGCGCCGGCGCCGCCGACGTACGAGCCGTACGTACGCGGCGCCGCGGACGTGGATGACGACGCCGACGCCGGCGGCGACGACGATGCCGACGTGCGGCCGCCGACGCCTCCCGACGACGACGCGGCGCGGTCGCAGAACTCGCAGGACTTCGCGTACTAGTTGGCAGCTTCTTGGCCGTCGTAAAATCTGGATTTTGCTCATAGTTATCCTAGCACCGCCGCAGCCAACGCCACGAGCAACCGGTCCTGCTGCGCGCCGTCGAGGCCGTGCGCCGCCGCCGCCGCGTCGACGAGCGCGGGCAGATCGTCCCCGTCCGACGCGGCGAGGCGCACACGCACAAATCCCAAATCGACGTCGACGTCGCGTTTCGGAGGCGGCGGTCGCGCGCTTAGGACGACCTCCTCTCGCTTCGGAGGAGGTGGAGGCGGTGGTGGCGGCGGCGGGCGCTCGCTCTGCGGCGGCTTCGCGCGCGCGACCGGCGTGACGGACTCGCGCCGCTTCGCGTTCGGAGTGAAGGTGCACTCGTCAGCTTCTCGCCGGTTGCGCTCGACGCGCTTCTCCGCGACGATTGATTGGGCCCGCGCCGCCTTGACGCGCGCCGCGTCAGTAAATGAGAGCCCATCAGCGCCGGCCCGCGCGTTGGCGCGCGCCGCGAGCGCCTCCCGCTGCGCCTTTGGCGTGGCGAACGACGGCGCGAAGGGGAGCACGGTTTCAGCTAGCTTTTCCTGTCGGCGCGCCTCGGCCCGCGCCTTGGCTAGCGCGGCGCCGTGACGCACGGCCGCAACGGCGAACGCCGCCGCGGGACCCGTCCGCTGCGCGACGAGGCGCCGCGCCAACGCCGCCGCCGCGACGGTCTCCTTGGCAGCGTCGAGCTCTGCAGCCGCCCAGACCGCCCACGCGGCGCGCTCGCCCCAGGCGCCCTCGTCGTCGCACGAACCGCCCCCTAAATCTGGTCCCACGGCGCCCCATCTCCGATAGGCCAGACAGAGAAAGGCGACATCGCTCTGCGCCACGATGCCCGCGACCGCCGCGGCTTCTCCGGCGTCGCCGTCGTCGCGGGCCCGGCACGCCGCGACGAGCGCGCGCTCCAAGGATGCGGCATCGGCGGCGCGGCGCGCGCGCGCGACCCTCTGGCGCGGCGACGGTTGTTTCGGTGTTGGTGCCATTTTCACCGGCGCGGGCCGGCGCGGCGTCGTCTTCGCGGGCGACAGTCTCGTCGCGGAGGCCTCGAGCGTCGGCGTCGAGACTGACGTCGGCGACGGGTCGAGCCGCGGGGTCAGCGCTGGCTCGTCGCGCGTCGGCTTGGGCGAGGTCGGTCGCCAGCGCGCCGTGAGGCGCGGCGTGAAGAGGGGCGCGCCCGCCTCGTCGTGCGTGGCCGCGCGCTTGCGCCTCGCGTCGAGCGCGGCTCGCCGCGACGCGGCGTCGCGGTGCAGGCGATCCGTCGTCCGCGCCGCCGCGCGGGCTTTGACGGGCTGCGGCGACCGCGCGGGCGGCGCCGGCTCGCCGGAGAAGATGCCGTCGAACTGGCGCTTCAGCGCTCGCTCGTCGAGCGGCGGCGTCTTGGGCACCGGAACCTCGTCGACGGTCGGCGCGCGGCGCGGTGCGGGCCGCGGCCGCTTGGGCACCGGCGGCTTGCGCCTCACTACGACCGCGGGTCGCGCGGCCGGCTCGGGTCGGGTCCGCACGCGCGGGACCGGCGGCTTGCGCTGAACCACAACCGCCGGTCGCGTGGCCGCGGCGGTCCACTTCGGGCCTTCGGCCTCGCGGTCGGGTGGCTTCGCGGCGGTCCAAATGATCCCGCTGCTGCCCTGTTGCGCCTTGGGGTCACTTTTATGCAGCCCAGATTTGCATTGTTGCGTGTCGTACCAAGACGTGACCATGGCTGAGTCGTTTTGGCTCCTCCCTTTTATCTACACTATCATTGCTCTTGTAGCGCGCGACGCGCGAGGCTCGTCCAGCGCGCGCGGGCCGCTCTGCGACCCGCGGAATAGCAGCCGTTCAAGGCGACGCAACGAGACGTCGCGCAGCGCATACTAGGAATCTTAGACGAAAACACAAAAGCCGCTGCTAGCGGCCTGTAAGACACTAGGCAGCCCCTGGCTCGAGCCTGCACAAGCGGTCCGCAGCGCTGCCGAGAAGTCTTGCAACGGCATGCATGCGCGATGGCTAGCAGCCACACTGGCATGCAGTGCTACCGCACTGGTCGCACCGCGCCCTGCACTGCAGTTACGCATGGCTGCAGCATCGGAGGAGCCGCCGCCACAGCCTACACTAGCTGCTGAAACGCTTTCCGGCATCAACGTAGCCTTCTCATTGCTCTCAAAGGCGGTTGCGTGCAGTGCGATCGTGGGCGTCGACCCGCTGGCGGGCCTCTGGTCATCAGTGGCGCTGGGCGGCGCCAGTCTCGTCGGCGGCATGCGCCCTGGCGTGATCGCAGGCTCGGCGGCAGTGGTGGCCGTGCCACTGGGTGCATTTGCAGCGACGCACGGCACGGCATTGGTCCCGCTCGTGGTCTTGCTGGCTGCATTGCTGGAGGGCATAGCCGGCGCGCTGGGCCTCGCGCGGGCCGTGGATCTCGTTTCTGCCGAGGTCCTCGCCGGCTTCCTCAACGCTCTCGGTGCGGCTCTACTGATGTCGCAGGTTTCCACACTGGCTGCGTCGCCGTACGCGGCCGGAGTCGCGGGCCTCTGCGTGGTACTCACGCGCCTCCTACCGTCCAAGCCTGTGCCCTCCTCCCTGATAGGGCTATTCGTCGCTTCCGCGGTCGGCTCCGCATTCGGCCTGGACAGCCTCGCGGCGACGGCGGACCCGGCAGCCTTCGCCGGCGGACTCGCAGCGCTCCCGACGCCGCCAGACCTGGCACCGCTCCTGAACGCAGACGCCGTTGCAGTGGCACTCCCAGCGGCGTGCGGGATCGCGTTCATATCCATACTGGAGACTTTACTTGCGGCGCGCGTAGTGGATGATAACAGATGCGAGGAGCTGTGCACGTTCTTTTACGATGAGAATGATGAAATCGTACTCGAGGGTGGACAAGGACCGCTCGACGTCCCGACGAGTAGTGTCTTGGCCCTGTCGTTAGGCAACGCGGTCTCAGCGGCGACTGGCGGCTTCGGCGGGTGCGGTCTAGTTCCTCAAACGGTCTTGAATCTACAGTCTGGCGGTGCCGGAACTGCGTCCGTCGCTGCCTACGCGTCGTCGATGGCGCTCTTCGGCCTCGTTTTGGCGCCGGCCGTCGGACAGATTTCCGCTGCGGCGCTCGCCGGTGTGTTGGTGAGCGTCTCCATCGACACTATACAGTGGCGGCCGACGCTCGAAACAGTGCGTGCGGCACTTGAGGACGACGACGACGCGCGACGACGACTCGTCGTGCTCGTCGTGACAGCGGTCCTCTGCTACGAGGTCGGCTTCGCCGCCGGAATAGTCGCTGGTGTGGCGCTGGACAAGGCGCCATCAATGCGACGTGTGTACTAAGTCTATATTGTTGTGCTATTTACGCCTCCGCCGCGTCGAGTTGCCCCCGCGCCCTTGCAACGAACCCGACGAATTCGGAGTATGACACAGTCGCGCCGTCGGGGTCCTTGGCGAAGGCATCAATAACAACCTTCTCGCACTCGGCCCGCGTCATATTCTCAAAGGCCGCTCCCAAGCCCTTCAGGCCCTCCAGTAGTTCGTCGACGGTGAGCTTGCCGCTCTTGGAGACGTCCCAGTTGTCGAACGCCGTCCTTAACGGATTGCCGCCGTCCTCGTAGAGTTTTAAAACTTTGCCGACGCGGAGCGAGGCCTCGGACAAGGGTACCGTTTCGGGCGCCTCCTTCGTCTCCTCGTCGGCCGGCGGCACCCAGCCCGCCGCGGCGAGCTGCTCGCAGCCGCGCCGGGCGAAGGCGAGGAACTCGTCGTACGACACGACGCCGTCTCCATCCAACTCAAAGTCCTCTATACATTCATCAACATCTTCCGAACTCAAGTCGCCGAAGGTATCACCCAAGCCCTGCAGCGCCGCGTGGAGCTCCGCGACGGCGAGGTGGCCGTCGTCATTGGTATCGAACTGGCCAAAGGCCTTCTTCAGGTCACCGCCGCCGGACTCAAAGGTCACGAGGAGCTTGGCCAGCTTGAGCGACGTCTTGGCCTTGAAGGGTTGTAGCTGCGGCGGCGCGGCGGCTGGCTCGGCGGCCGGTTCGGCAGCTTCGGGCGCCGCGGGAGGCGCCTCTGGCTCGGCGGGTGCCTCAGGCTCGGCGGGCGCGGCCGTTTCGGGCTCGGCCGGTGCCTCCGGCTCGGCAGGCGACGCAGCGGGCGCCTCGGCGGCCGGTTCGGGCTCGGCGGGCGTCTCGGCCTTGGCCGCGGACACCACGACGCGCGCCGGCTTGGCCGCGGAGACCACGACGCGCGGCGCCGGCGCCGCCGCGGGCGCGTCGTCGGCGTCGTCGTCGTCGAAGGTCTCGACCGTCACGTCGGCGAGCGCCGCCGGCGCGTTCATCGGCGCCGCGTCCAGGGCCAGGATCCGGCCGTTGCCTCCATTCGCTTTCCACGCATCTACCAAAACGCGTTCGCCCGCGGAGCCCACGGGGTTGTGGCGCAGGTCGAGGCGCTGAGGGGGCGTTCTCAAAGCCTGTGCCAAGTATTGGGCGCAGGCGTCGTCGAGGCCGTTGTAGGACAGGTCGACGGAGCGGAAGGCCACGACGGCGTCGAGCAGTTTTCTGCCGTTGACCGAGGTATTACCGTCGAAGCGCAGGCCGCACGCCGACAGGCCGAGCGTGACCTCGTCATAAGTTGAAAGCGTCTCACACAAATCCGCGAGCGCGGCGACGCCCGCTTTAGGTGGTGTGCTCACCAGCGGGTTCTCATCCAACAATAAAGTGAGCTTGCCCGCGCGGCCTCGGAGCGCCTCGGAGAGTGCCCGGACGCCCTCGGGGCCGATGCGATTCCCGCTCAAATCGATGAGCGTCAAAGGGTTCGCTTCGATGAGCGACGCGAGCCGCGCGCAGCCTCGATCAGCCACGCGGCAGTGCGCGACGGTGAGCTCCCGCAGCGAAGATGAAGAAGCCAGTTCCGTCGCGACGTGCGACGCTCCTACATTGCCCAACGACGCGGCCTCAATCCTTAACTCCTCGAGCTCGGGCTTGGCCCGCAGATGGGCTGTTAACGAATCGCTTGGTCCATCGAGACACGCGAGGACGACGGACTTGGGCCCGTCTCTGGCCAACGGTCCACTCGGTGTCGCCGGCTCGTCGGCCGTTGATGGTGGAGTTTGGATTTCATCGGGCGGCTCGTTGTAGGCTTTTTGCGGGCCGCAGCAGTTGCCCATCCTTGCTTATTTGCACCTGGCAGCCTTTGTCCAAGACCCTGACGCTGCTGCACGACCGGGGCAGCTCGCCGGCGGTGTAAAAATGGGTCCGGCGACCAGCGCTCCTTCCGGTTCGGTTCGGATCCGCGCTGTTTTCTCGGGCAGCTAACGAGTTTTGCCGGAGTTTGCTGGGGCCGGCAGAAGCGCAAGAGGAGCGTGGCCACGGGTGCGCAGGCTCGGTGAGGTGCTTGGTAGCCGTGCGAGAGCTCTGCAAAATAATGCTTTCTAGTATGTCTCTGCAGCTAGCTAGCTCTGCTCTCGGCTTTGGAGCAGCTAGCTAGCCCGCACAGCTGCATATTTCCGGCCCGCACGCCATCGCCGAAGAGTTCAACCCATGGCCGCAGCCGTGATGCAAGTGGACGACCGCTCAAGCACGCCGACGCCAAGTATAGCAAGGTGCATCGCGACGCTCGAGGGCCACGAGGAGCGCGTCTGGCACTGCGCCTGGTCGCGCGACGGTAGACAATTAGCGAGCTGCGGGAGTGATCGAACAGTCAGGTTGTGGCGGCGCACCGGCGATGCGTTCGTCACCAGCGCGACGCTCGACGACGCTCATGATAGAACGGTGCGGCGCGTCGCCTGGGCGCCCTGCGGCACGTTGTTAGCAGCCACATCCTTCGACGCGACGTGCTGCGTCTGGCGGCGGTCGCGCCAGGACGACGCGTGGGAGATCCTGGCCACGCTCGAGGGCCACGAGAACGAAGTCAAAGGTCCGTGACTCAGCGTCTTTTTGTCAACTCTTCTCAGCTTCAAGTTCCGCTGCGGAATCATCGCGTCGCCCTCCACGCCATCGACGCGCCGTCTGCTCGATATCGCATCGATGGCGTCGAATCGCTGCGGCTCCGACCGCGTCCCGTGCAGGCTGCGCGTGGAACGCGTCCGCGTCGCTGCTCGCGACGTGCTCGCGGGACAAGAGCGTGTGGCTGTGGGAGTTTGTGGACGACGAGGCCTTCGAATTGTTGACTGTTTTACACGGGCACGAGGGCGACGTGAAAACCGTGGACTTCGACACGTGTTCCTCTTTGTCCGAAGATGATTTACTTGTCTCGTGTTCGTATGATGATACGTTGCGGGTCTGGGGTGATGATGGGGACGACTGGAGTTGTAGGAGTACGCTCGAGGGTCATGCGTCGACCGTGTGGGATGCTTCGTTCTGTGCCACTTCCAACGGCGCGAGACGGATCGTGTCCTGCGGCGCGGACCTGAGTGTGCGGGTCTGGGCCGAGGCGGCGCCGGGCGATGCGTCGAAGTGGGTCCAGCTCTCGGTGTTCGAGAACGCGCATAATCGCCCGGTCTACTCGTGCGCCGTCTCTGGAAATAGGGTCGCGTCCTGCGGCGCCGACGACGCGTTAATGCTGCTCTCGTTTGATGTTGAGAGTGGAGCGCTGGCGAAGCTTGGCAGGGTGGACGCCTGTCACGCGGGCGACGCGAACGCGGTGCGCTGGAACCCCGCTTGTGCGGACATGCTGGCGACGGCCGGGGATGATGGGGTGGTGCGGGTGTGGCGGGTCTAGTTTCTAACGTGGTTTTTGTAGTCTTCTGTACTGGTGGTTTGGGGCTAGTGGGGGTCGTTGTTTTGAGCGCGGACTTTCCCCGCTATCAGGTGCTTGGCGATGGATGGGAGGGGTGCTGACGATGGTTGGGCTGGTAGCGAGCCGAGACAGGCACACGCCATACGGCTAGCCCATCGATCCAGCCTGCAAGACCATCGTCAAAATGGCACTGCCACCGGGTCGAAATACTTCGCAACGCTGCGCCTGGCCGCCCAACTGGCCGCGCGCATCCGCCTAGCCCAATCCAATTGCAATCCGATGCGCGCGTACCACGCTTGACTATATCCTCGCGCCCTCTGCTGCAAATTTCGCTGCGGCGGAGCGTCCGGTTTTCACCGCGCGGCCGCTGAGGATTGCTTACAAGCCCAGCGAACCTCTTCGCCGTGTGCTGAGCACAAATGCGCGGCCACTAGCATGCGTACGGCCTTGGGTCGGGGAACACCGGTGCGATGGCAAGAGCCTGGCCGCTGCGCTCTGCGGCGGCGCGCCACCGCTGTGGTGAGCGGCAAGCCTTCTATTGCGGACCGCTCCGGGGCCTCGCGCTGGCAAGCCTCTGCACGACTTACGGTGACGTTCGACCGTTCGAAAACACACACACGTCACACCAGTATATCACGCCCCCCACAAAAAATCACCATCAAATCCCCACCGCAGAAGCTCACCGTCGCTCTCGCCTGCCTCCCGGTCGCCGCGGCGTTCGTCGCGCCGGCGCCCGCCGGCGCCTCGGTCAAGGTCCAGGAGACCAAGGCCGACCTTGAGGCGCTCGCCGTCAAGCTCAACCCGGTCGTTGGCTTCTACGACCCGCTCGGCCTCGCCGACGCCGATTTCTGGGGAAGAGGCAACGAGTACACCATCGGCTGGCTGCGCCACGCCGAGATCAAGCACGGCCGCGTCGCGATGGCCGGCTTCGTCGGCTACTGTTTGCATCTGTGTGGAAATCAACCAGTGCGTCGGGTGCACCCGACAATTCTTCACTAAGTCATTTCTCGCTGCTGGCGTCGCGTCGATAGCGTGGAGGACGACACAATGATTCAACATTCAACATCAACCTTCCATAAAATTTTGATTTCCACAGGCCTCCACGCGAACGGCGTGCAGTTCCCCATCCACATCCCCGGCGACTACTCCACCAAGTCGCCCGCGGAGCTGTGGGACCAGGTCCCGGAGGCGGGCAAGTGGCAGATCGTCCTCTTCGTCGGCTTCCTCGAGTTCTTCTCTGAGTCCGGCGCGGGCGGCGCTCACTACACCAAGGGTGGCAAGCCGGGCGCGTTCCCGAGCTTCAACTCGCCGGAGGCCGGCGACCAGTTCAAGATCCCGCACCCGGTGCCGCTCGACCTCTGGTACAGGTCCGTGCATAAATCAAACCGTCCACGCCATCGATGCGACACGGACCGCACCAGACTCACTTTTGATTTACGCGCAGGGACCCGGTCGGCTTCACGAAGAACGCCTCCCCCGAGAAGAAGGAGCGCGGCCGCCTCATCGAGATCAACAACGGCCGCCTCGCCATGCTCGGCCTCTTCGGCTTCCTCGCCGAGTCCAAGCTCCCGGGCTCCGTGCCCGCGCTCGGCGGCATCGCGCTGCCGTACGACGGCGACTACATGGCCCCGTTCGCCGCCGACTTCCACATCTTCTAAGCGCCTGAAGGTGGACGGCCGCGGTGCGGGTCTGCTGGTGCCCCTTCGATACGCGATGGATGGGATGGCACAGCAGGAGCTTGAGCTTCGGCTACTTTTCTAAAACTCTTGTAAAAGGCTCACAAACTCCACACCGCTAGAAAACGCAGCTAGCGGCTGTAAGACACTAGCAAGCCAGCCCTCAGCAGCACTTAAGCGATGCCAGCGGCGCACTGATCGCGATACAATTCGAGAGCATACATCAAAGGCGGATACGCGCGATAGAGCTTCGCTGCGCCACCGCTACTCCTCTTACGCCAGCTGTGTGTGAGATCTCTACAGTGATCGAGCTGCACCGCGACGCCGTCAGCGCGTAATACATTGAGTGCTGGAGCGTATTGCTGCCGCTGCAAGACACCGCAATCGGGGACAAAAAATGGTCGTCCGCTCCTCCCTGCACCGCACGAAATACTCGCGCGGCCGACCCAACGCCAAGAAGCCCGACGTGCAGCGCGAGCTGCCACCGGAGCTGCGAACCCAGCAATTATTGACGTTCGATCAAGCCAACTACGACCTCCGCGGCCGCGTCTGCGAGTTACTATCAAAAGTGCCGAGCGTCGGCGCGACCGGCGACCGCCTCGAGGACTTTGCGATGGCGCCGGACGCCTGGGCCTCGAAGGACCTGCAATGTAAGCTCACGGAGGCGGTTCTTGGTGATGACGCGTTCCTGGACGAGTACGACCGCTTCGTGCGGGAGGTCTGCGTCGTGCACGTCAAGAAAAGGCTGGCGGCCTGCGGCTTCTGCGAGCTCGAAGTGCCGCTGAAGTTTTATTACCAGCGGCCGCCGACGTTGCGCCTCCAGCCTGGGCCGTCCGAACGGCACGTCGCGCGGCACGACGACGCAAAGTACGGCCACCAGGCCGGCGAGGTGAACTTCTGGCTGCCGCTCACGTCGTTGGCGGAGACGCGGACGACGCTGTGGGTGGAAAGCGCGCCCGGCGCGGACGACTTTAAACCGCTCGAGGCGGACCTCGGCCGCTGCGGCGTCTTCCACGGCACTTACTGTCGCCACTACGTGCCGCCGAACGCCTCTTCCAAAACACGCGTCTCGCTCGACTTCCGGATAGGCGTCGAGGGCTGCTTCGACCCGCGCTGGGTGCTGCGCGGCACGCTCGACGACCACCATCGGCGGGAGATAGTTCTCTAGTTGACGCGTCGATGGCGTCTAACTGTATGTTGTACTAGTACAAGTGTCATTAGAAGTTCAGGTCGTCATCCACAACGTAGTTCCCGTACGGGTCCTTGTCGCGCTGCTTGCGGCCCTTCTTCCCGTGCTTGTGGTTCGATCTATTGGAAACGTCCTTCTTCCGCCGCGGCGGCGACGCGACCGGTGCCACTGGAGGCGGCGGCGGCGCGTCGGAGATCGAAAAGCCCGCCGCGCCGAGCGACTGCAGCACGCGCGCGTGGTGGTGGCCCCCGCGCTCGGCGCGCTTGATCGCGTCGTCGACCTTGCTTCGCACCGAAGCGGAAGCCAACGCGGTAGCACGCGTGTCCGCCCGGAACGCTTCCAACTCGGCGCCCGTCACCAACGGCGGCGCGTGGCAGTAGAGCAGGTCGCCGTCGACGTACGCCTTCACAATCAGCCGCCCCGCTCTTCCTAAATCTAGAGCATTGGAGCCGCCACACGTATAATCGCGCGCCCGACACACCTCCTCGAGCGCCTCGTTCGCCGTCAATGGACCCTGATTCGATGATAAGTGGGTCCCGTACAGCGCGTCGAAGAGCGCCCGCGGCGTCCGCGCGGCGACTAATGAAGCAGGCGCCGTCGGGTCCCTCATTCTGGCAATTGGGACAACACCAGCACAAAGCAACTCGGCGGCGCCGTGCGTCACGAGTGCCGGAAACACCAACCCAGGACAATCACATAATTCCAAACCTGGTCGCACCAATAACGTCTGCAGATGCTTGGTCTTCCCGGGCGTCGCCGACACCGCAGCTCTAGCCCCAACCCCATGCTTGTCCTTCGACGCGTTCCTCAAAACATTGACGCAGGAGCTCTTGCCGACATTTGGATAGCCCACCATACCGACACACAAAGGCCTTCCTTCACAATCGTCCGTCCTATTCAAACGGCACGTCCGCGCCAACTGCTCGGCCTGGTTGAGCAGGTCGTGGCGCGACGCGAGGCCGTCGGTATTTGATGGCGTTGTCGCATCGACAGCGTCTGCCGGGCCCGTCGCGTCGCTGGCGTCTTCCGCCGCGGCCGTCGCGAGGCCACCGTCTTCCGCCGCGGCAGCCGCCGCGGCCGCCTTCGCCGCGTCGTCGAGCTCGGCCTGCTCGCGCCGCGCGGAAAAAAAGATCGTCTCGAGGCCGTGCTTATCGAGGAAATGCCGTCTCCAAACCTCCCGTTGCGACGGAGACAGGTAGTCGGCCTTGTTCACCACTACTTGGACACCTCTGTTGAGGGAGCGGGCGTAGTCCACCAAATCCGGAGGCGCGTACAGATCCGGCCACCGCGCGTCCACAATGAGTAACACACAGTCGCTCCTCTCTAACGTGCGCCAGAGCTGCCGCCACACTTCTAAATTGCGCTCGAAGGGCGTCGCCACGGACGCCGAGTTGGCCAGAGACTCCTGTTCTCGTCTAGATCGCTCCGCTTCCTCGGTGGCGGCGATGCCGCGCCGCCACTGGAGAAAGGCCTGCTCCTCCTTCTCCGTCAATTGGTCTTTGGACGTTTGCTCATCCCACGCGGGCCGCCGGGGCACCGGTAAGCTTCGAAACAGGGCGTCGCCTTGTGCGCGCAGGGGCTTCACGACCTCCTGCGCCTCGGGGTCCACGAAGACCGCGCGCGACTGCTCCAGGCCCCGCGCGGTCTCGTACGTCTCCGTCTCGCGCTTGGCCCGTTCCAGAAACGACTCGACGGAGTCGCCGGCCTCGAGGACCGTGGTCGTGTCCTTCTTGACGCGTTGTACAGTATTGCGCTTGGGCTGGACGGTGGCGTCGCGGCCGCTCGACTTGCCGCGCGCGACGATGAGCGCGCTTCGTTGGGCCTTGGGGCCCGGGCGGCCCTTGCGCGTGCGCTTGATGTCCGGCATTTGACTGGTCCTCGCTTACGCTCGCGTCGGCTGGCGTGCAGTGCTGCTGGGCAGTGTGCCGCTGTCTCGCGGCGACTGGCGTGCCCGCTGTGTCGCCGCGGGCGCCGTGTGCAGTGATGCTGTGCTGCACTGCAGCTAGTCGCTCGCGTTACGGGCGACGGGTCGTGGTTAGAAGCCCAGCAGAGTGCTTCTGGGATACAGCTGCGTAGCTGCACTCACGTATCGCTTCGACGGCGTGCTGTGAGGCAAGAGCTCCTGCAAAAGCTCCAGAGTTTTTATCTCCAAAAATCAGCATAGGTGGTGCAACAAACGGCTCGTAAAAGGAGCTAGAAGTGGATACGGGTGGCGCAGCAGACGCTCCGTGACAGCTGCATCGGTCTTCGGCAGCTGCTGGTCGTGCGCGCGCTCGCAGACGAGCTGTGTAGCAAGCAGGCCTGCAGCACAAAAAAAATGGCCGAGATCGCCCGCGACGCCATCCTCTACGGCGGCAAGGACGTCGCGAAAGCGCAAAAAGCCGCCGAAGACCTCCTCCAGAAGCTCGTCGCAAACGGGTGCGACGAGGCGAAAGCAGCCCCATTGTCGCGCAAGGCGGCCGCGTCACTGAACGAAGCGAGATCGGTCATTGTCGTCCTTTGTGGAGAGGGCGACGGCGCGCAGGAGCCGAACTTCGATCGATTCTGGCGCTACCTGAAGAGGAGCGCGGATCGCGTCGACCAGCTGACGACGGCGGTCTTAGACATTGGAGACGGCGCTTTAGGTGCGCTCGTATCCAAACGCTTCGAGGAGCTCGGGTCAACGCCCATTACTGATGTTGAAAAGGTCGTCGCGGCTCTGAAGCCGACGGCATCGTCGACAACAGAAATACAAGAGAGACTCTGCGTCCTCTACGCCTCGCAGACGGGCAACGCCGAGTGCATCGCCAAGGACGTTAAGGTCGAAATTGAGGCGCGGTCACCAACTTGTAGTGTCGTCGTGAAGCCGTTGGACGCGTGGCGCGAACGCGTCGACGGCACGGAGCTGATAGGCAAGGGCGCAACCTGTATCATAATAGCCTCGACGACGGGCAACGGCGACGCGCCGGACAATGGGGAGCGCTTCTGGCGGTACGTTCGCAAAAGAGCACAACCATCTGATTTACTGGAAGGAGTGCGCTACTGCGTGCTGGGTTTGGGGGATACGAACTACGACAAGTTCTGCCACGTCGGTAAGGTGCTAGATGGTAGGTTCGCCGAAGTGGGCGCGGACCGGTTCTATGAGCTGGGTTGCGCCGACGAGGCGATGGGCCTCGAGCACGCGGTCGACCCGTGGCTCAACGGGTTGTGGCCCGCGTTATGTGGTTTGGGGCTGATTGGGGATGGGAGTGTGCGAGAAAAGGTGGACCTGGGGGAGCCGGTGCCCGTGGCGTGCTGTTGCTCCACCGACCACGCGGGTTTATTGTTACGCGGCTTCGACGTGGACAAATTCTTAAGGGAGAACCCGCGCGGCCTCGACGAGGCGCAGCTTCCCAAGGTGCGCGAGGCGTCTTCTGCAGAAGTGACTGCTGCAGAAGAGAACGGCCGCGCGGGCGCCTTCTCGGCCGTGAGGCCTTTCGAGGCGCCCGTGGTCGGGGCTTCAGTATTAGCGGACGCGAACGGGCGGCGCGTCGTCCACGTCGAACTAGATTTGACGGCGTCCGGGGCGCGCTACGAGCCGGGCGACTCCGTTGGTGTGAGGTGTCCCAATGATCATGAGTCTCTGAAAGCGGCGGCCGCGGCTCTCGGTGTGAAGGAGGTGTCCTCATCAGAGCTCATTCACAACGCGGACTTGAGCGCCGCGCCGTCGCGGTCCGTATTACGCGCATTGGCGGGCTGGTGCTCCGATACGAAGGAGCGCGACCTTTGTTTAGCTCTCGCGGCGCGGCCCGCGGGCAAGCTCTTGTACGACGCGTGCGTCGCGCGGCCGCGCCTGAAGGCGTATGAATTACTAGCGGCGCTGCCGTCCTGCAGGCCGCCCTCGGAAGCGGCGCTGGCCGGCGCTCTACCTAGACTCTCGGCGCGCTACTACTCCGTGGCGTCGTCGCCGTTAACACCGGACGGCGCCGCCCGGAAAGAAATAGTGAGCCTCTGCTTCTCCGTGGTGAAATACGAGGCCGGCGCCGGCACGAACGCCGCCCACTCATTAGAGGGAGCGGACCGCGTCTACGCACGTAAAGGATTGTGCACGACCTGGCTCGACGAATTGGTGAGGCCCGTCCTCGCCGGCAAGACCATCACGGACAGAGTGCCGTGCTTCCTCAAGCCGTCGGAGGCCTTCGCCCTGCCCGAGGACCCCGACGCGCCGATCCTCATGGTCGGGCCGGGGACGGGCGTCGCGCCCTTCGTGGGCTTCCTGGAGCACCGCGCGCGCAAGCGCCGCGCGACGGCTGTGAGCGCGCCGCCGCCGCCGCCATCGGCGTTGCCCGGCGCCCGGCCCGCGCTGCCGGGGGCGCGGCCCGCCTTACCGGGCGCGCGGCCCGCCTTACCCGGAGCGCGGCCGTCCTTACCCGGAGCGCGGCCCTCGGTGCAACGGGCGCCGCAAAAGCCAAAGACGACGACGACGACGCTCTACTTCGGCTGCCGCGCGCGGGACGTCGACTGGCTCTATAGGGAACGCATGCAGGCGCACGCGTCCGCCGGCCTCGACCTGAGGCTCGCCTTTTCTAGAGAGGACCCTGATACAAAAGTGTACGTGCAGCACCTGGTCAAGGAGGACGCGCGCAAGGTCGCGCAGCTCCTGAGCGACGGCGTGGGGCGGGTCTACGTTTGTGGTGATGGCGCGAATATGGCGCGCGACGTCCACCACGCGCTCGCGCACTCGTTGGTGGCCGCGGGCAAGGCCGCGGACAAGGGCGCCGCGCTCGCGGCGCTCGAGGTGCTCAAGAAGGACGGGCGGCTGCTGCACGACATCTGGTCGCCCATCGACGAGTACGAGGACTAGTTGACGATATGTGTTTGAGTACGGTCCGCCGGCGCCGAGGTTTCTCGCCGCCGCCGGACGCTTCATGTTTTAATTGTAGTCAACAATATACTTAGATCACTGCATAAATCCAGGCAACGGCACGCGGAACTCCTGACCAACCGCAACTCCAGCAGGCACGACGACCGAGTACCGCTGTCCGCGACCCCGCGGGTCGGGATCGGTGAACTCGACGTTCATGCCGGGGCGCGCGCCCGCGGGACACCGTAGATTGATGAACCGCTGTGGGGGCGGCGGCCGCCGCTGCCCAGCGAGCCGCGCCCGCGCGCCCGCGATCGCGGCCTGGAAGTCGAGCAGCGCGCGCGGCGCGCGCGGCGCCGGCGGCATCGGGACGTACTGCAACTGAGGAGGCGCGACGCCCCGGCGCCGCGCGTCGAGCTGCGCCGCCGCGTGCCGCCGCATAGTCTCAGCTTCTTGCTCGGGTCGGTGCGCCATCATCAGGTCGTGCGCCCGCTGGCCGCCGTGACACTTCGCCGGGTCGTGGGACTCGTGCGGCTGCAGACAAATAAAGCAAAAGCTTTTGCCGCAGCCGCCCGGCGGCGCGCATAACACGTGGTTACAGCCGCCGACCTTCGTGATGCCGTTGCCGCAGGCCGGGCACCGCTTCGTGTCGGAGCCGAGGGACTTGAGCACGTCCTCGCCCTCGTCCACGTCCTCGCACGGCTTGCCCGGGTGCGCGTGGGCGCCGCACTTGATGCAGTAGGACCGCTCGCAGGGCTTGCCCGGTAGCCCCGGGCACTGGACAATGCCGTCCTCGGGCTCGTCGCCCTTCAGCACGACGCCGCGCGCGCCGCAGACGCACTCCAGCCGCGCGGCCACATCACTACGCAGCGCCACCGCCGCGTCGCGTTCCGCCGCCCGCGCCTCGAGGTCCTCGAGCTCCCACGCCGACAGGCACCCCTTGACGTGGTCCGTGCCGACGAGCGCCTTGCAGCTCGGACACTTGACCTGGGAGGCGCCGGCGCCCTTCGTGCCCGTGACTGTCAGGTAGTTCCGGAAGCACGGCTTGCAGAACCAGTGGAGCTCGTCACCCTCGCACGGCACCGAGTCCGTCAGCGCGAACGTGTCGCAGCAGATGCCGCACTCGACGCCGTCGGCGCCGTCGACCGATTCGATCTTGCTGAAGGCCTCGGCAACCGCGTTGCGGCCCGCGTAGAGCGCCAGCCGGTTCCCCAGGAACAAGAGTTCGCCCTCGAGAAAGACAGGGTCGGCGAACATCCCGTTCACGACGGATTGATCGACCGCGCCCCAGAACTCGTCGGCGCACGCCGCCAGCATGTCCCAGAGCGGCTCGTCCGGCCGGTCGCGCTTCCACCGCCACTGATCGAGGGCCCCGCGCGCGACGCAGCAGCGGAAAAGCTTCCGAACCAGCCGCGACTTCGCGTTCTCGCCGGCGGCGCGCCACTTGGCCTCCGCCGTCTCGAGCGGCGACTTCGGCGCGCCGACGCCGCCGCGGCGCATCGCCGGCGTCTTCTCGAGGCGCTCCGTCTCGCGCTGCTTCGCGGCGGCTGCCTCGTCCGTCGAGATGCCCGTCGTGGCCTTGCGCTCGCGCTTTTCCACGTGCGTGATCTCGACGTCGTCGTCCGAGTCCTCGTCGCGGGCTCGTTTTTTCTTTTGCCGCAGCGGCGGCGGCGGCGGCGCATCGTCCAGCTGCGTCAAATCTATCACTTCCGCCATCGCTGCGCCGCGTCTTGTTAGCTGCAGAGTGGTCCACTGATTTGGGCTTCGCAGCGCGCGGCTTTTCGGCCCTCGCGTCAGCCGCTCAGCGAGAGGTCTCGGCGCGCGCGTCGGAGAGCACGCAGCGCTGCCGGATAAGCCAGCAATCTGGCCGGCAGATGCCGTGCAAAACTAGTATGTGTCTACACGCTAGCAAGCTCCTTTGCTCTGGAGCCCATACGGCGCACAAGATGGCCGCATCAGCGCCCAGGCTCGTGCTATGGCTAGCCGCCAGCGCGCTGGGGCTCTCCCCAAGCCTGCGTGCGCGTTCGCTGCCGGCGCGAGCAGTGAGAGCGCCTGTGGTTCAAAACCTGCAACCGCTGGCGCCCCGCGCGCGCGACCTCACGCGCCGCGCCAGCGACATGGAGCGGTCCTACGACGGCGTCGACCTCACCGCCAGCGACGCAACCGATGTGATGGACGAAGAAGGCTGGTTCGAGGACGACGACGAGCGCGACGCGGCCATAGACATCCTGGCGGACCGCGACGAGAACAACGAGGAGGTCGACACGTCTTCCGTGTATTTTTTTGGGAACGACGACGACGACGACGAGGAATTAAGGCGATTACTTAGTGAACTGGAGAGCCAGTTCGCCGGCAAAGACGACGCGGCCTCGCGGTCTATTTTAGCATCGGTAGAGGAGTGCGGGAAGGTCTTGGAGAAGGAGCACACGCCCGTGGCGCTGGACGCGCGCGCTGCACTAGCGTTTGCCGCGACGGCGCGAGGCGACGCGCCCGTCGATGAACTAGATGTAGAAAGAATCCCAACAGTAGACGATGAATTAGTAGAGGCCTTCCAGGCATTAAATACAGACGACTTCGACGGCCACCTGGACGAGATGTACGGCTGGCTCGTCGGGAACAGTTCCGAAGCGACTCATGCTGGAAGTACTTCATCTAAAACAAGGTTCGGACGGACCGTGGGCTTGGATCTGGGCACCACAAACAGCGCAGCCGCCGTCGTCGACGCCGACGGCGCGCCCAAATTGCTGCCACCCGGTTTAACCCCGTCGGTGGTATGTTTTATCGACGGCGAACTGGAGACGGAGCCTGTGGATCGAGCAGGCAGAGTAGCGCTGCGGGACGATGACGGCCGGGGCGTCGTCGCGGTCGTGGGCAAAGAAGCCGAACAGATGAGAGACGGCGTCCACGCCGCGTCCGTGTGTTCTCGGGTGAAGCGGGTATTAGCCCGGGACGCGACGCCGCGGGAGATGCGCCGCGTGTCGGCGGGCGAGTCGGAGAAGCTGACGCACACCACTACCCTAAGGATCCCGGCGCTGCCGAATAGAGTTGCAGCCTCCGAAGTGTCCGCGGAAGTGGTCCGGAAGCTGCGGGACGACGCGTTGGCGTTTCTGGACGGCCACGCCGGCGCCGCGACGAAATGTGTGGTGGGCGTCCCGGCCCGTTTTGATGAAGCGGCCGTCGAGGCGACGAAGACCGCGTGTTTGTTAGGTGGTTTTGAGTCCGCAGAGACGATTCTGGAGCCCGTCGCGGCGGCTTTAGCGTACTCGGCGACGAAGCAAGTCGGCAAGGAGACGGTTTTGGTGTTCGACCTCGGAGGTGGCACTTTTGACTGCTGCGTCGTGGAGTTGGATGGGAATAGGGCGGAGCTCATAGCATTAGGTGGGGATGCGAAACTCGGTGGCGATGACTTTGATGCCGCAGTTGCTGAACATCTGGCCGACCGGTTCTACGACGCGCACGGTCTGTCCGTCAAAGCGGCGACGGCTAGATTGCGTTTATTAGCCGAGGCGGAGCGGTGCAAGATCGCTTTATCTAGATCCAACGCTACCAAAGCGTTCGCCCGCGGTTTAGCTAGAGTCGGTTCTGATGGGAGACGCGCGCGGGGCGGCCGGCCCCTCGATCTAGAATGCGACATAACGCGGCCCGTGCTGGACGCGCTCTGCCAACCGTTGTTAGCGAGGCTGGAGAAAGCCATGCGCGCGACGTGCGCCGAGGCCGGCGTCGCGTTGCCCGGTGATAAGGGCACTCGATCGCTGGACGGCGTGCTGCTGGTCGGCGGCGCGACGCGGACGCCGGCGGTCGGGCGCATGCTCCGCGCGGCGACGGGCCTGCCCCTCGCGAAGATCGCGGCGCACGGGTCTGTCCACCCGGACGAGGCGGTGGCGCTCGGCGCCGCCGTCCGCGCGGCGGCGCTCGACGCGAGCAGCGTCGGGGCTGCTGCGCCGGACGCGTCCGTCGTCGACAAACGAGCTGCTGTGTAACAAATTAACTTTATCCTGAAATCATGTTAGGCAGTCCCTGACTCGCCGTTCCATGTTTTCGGCGCCGAGCGCTTCGACGGCCGCGACGTTCCGCCTCCAGACGTCGTGGCCGTCCTTCGACTCCAAGGCCCGCTCGACGTCGGCCTCGCGCAGCAGGTGGAGCACGGGGAAGGGCGACCGATTCGTCCAGTGCGACGCGGCGTCCTCTGGAGCGTCGCCGAACTGGTAGGCCGGATGAAACGTGGCTAATTGGATCGCCCCGCGGTGGCCCGCCGAGTCTATGGCGTCGTCGACGGCGTCGACGAGGTCGAGGTAGTCCTCGAAGGCGCAGGCGTCGCTGATGGCGATCGCCACCGTCGCGTTTTCTGTCGCTACAACCGCGTCGAACTCGCGGCGCGCACATTCCAAGGCGTCAGTGGTGGTGGATTCGACGATGCGGAGATCACCGTGCTGGAGCGGCGCGCCCGCCCACGGACACAGGTTCAGGCCGACGACGACGTCGCGGATCCACTTCCGCGTTGATTTTACTGGGCAGGCGGCATCACTGTGGCTGTACACGCGTGACGCGACGCGCCGCGAGCTTCGGTAGAGCAGTCCGTGGGCTGACGCAGCGACCACCAGCCGTACGCTCCGCATTGCAGCTCAGAGCCCAGAGGCAGGTTCAGTGATTACAGTGGAGACAAGGCGGACGGCTGAGATGAGTGGCTTGGCGGCTGCGTCTTGATATATATGGTAATAATCAACCTTTCAACACCACGGTTGTGCCTTAGCACGCCCGCTTTGCGTCTGGCGCCGCGGTAGAGCTAGCGGCATGTAAGACACTAGCCAAGGACGAGCCTGAGATATTCAGGCTCCAAACTCGCCTATTTCGAGTGCACGGTAGCTGCGCAGCCGCATTTGTCTATTAGACAGCCACTCGCTGCCATCCAGACCAAGAACGTCGCCGCCGGCCCTCCATAAGACATGCCTCTACCAGCCTCCCTAGCGGGTCACGCCGCGGGCGCGAAGGAGCTGCTCGCCGCGGTCACTAAGGACCCGAGCCTGCTCGAAGACCCAAGCCTCGCCTTCCTGAAGGAGTTCTGCGCGAATTATCCTCCCGAGGCGCCCGAGGCCGAGACGGACGACGACGCTGGTGGCGAATTCATGAAGCGCGAGAAGACGCCGTTCCCCGCGGTGCCGGCGAACGCGGCCGAGGCGCCGGACGACGCCGACTGGTCGATCGCGTCGACGAAGAAGAGCGCTGCAAGCGCTGCAGCGCCGGCGGAGGCCCTCGACCTCTACACCGAAGCCTTACAAGCGGAGGCCGCGACCGCGTGTTTGTCCGCGACGACGCTCGCGAAGCGCGCCGAAGTCCTCTTGAAGCTCGAGCGGCCGGCGGCGGCCATCAATGATTGTGATGCGGCTCTGAAGCTCAACCCCGACTCGTGCCGCGCGCTGAAGACGCGAGGAAAAGTCCGCGCGGCCCTCGGCGAGTTCGTCGAGGCGAATTTAGATCTGAGCAAGGCCCAATCGATAGACTTCGACCCGGACCTCGCTTCTTTATGCGCCGAGGTCAAGGCCAAGGCCGCGGAGACGAGCGCCAAGCAAAGGGAAAAGGAGCGCGCGGCGGATCTGGAGAAGAAGAAGAAGGCCGCGGCCGAGCGCCACCGCCGCGCGCAGGAGGCGCAGGCGCGGAGCGCGCCGCCGCCGCCGAGTGGTGGGATGCCAGGGATGGGAGGTGGAATGCCGGCGGGCGTGCCGCCGGGCATGGCCGGCATGGCGCAGGGCATGATGAACGACCCCGACGTCATGGCGGCCATGTCGAACCCGAAGGTCATGGCCGCCTTCCAGGAGATGATGGCCGGCGGCGCGCCGAACCCCGCGAAGATGATGCAGTACATGCAGGATCCCGACGTCGGGCCCGTGCTCCAGAAGATGATGGGCAAGTTCGGCGGCGGCATGGGCGGCATGCCTGGTATGCCGGGCGGCATGGGCGGGATGGGTGGCATGGGTGGCATGGGTGGGGGCGGCGGCTTCGACGCGGGCGCGCCCGACATCGAGGAGGTAGGAGAGGATCTTCCGGACCTCGAGGAGGTCGACGAGGTCGACTAGAAATAAGTGTGTTACTACATGACCGTCGTCGACTTCGGCGCTTCCTTGCGCTCGAGGTACGCCTTCCAGCCGCTCCCTTCCAAGACCTCGGCCTTGCCGAGGACCTCGTCGCGCTGCGACGCCGCGTAGGCCTCGAGCGCGTCGGCGAGCGCGTCGTTCGACGTCGACAGGATGCGCGCCGCCAGCAGCCCCGCGTTCGTCGCGTTGCCGATGGCGACCGTCGCGACGGGCACGCCCCGCGGCATCTGCACGATCGAGTGCAGCGAATCGACGCCCGACAGCGCGGACGTCTTCACGGGCACGCCGACGACGGGCAGCGGCGTCATCGCGGCGACCATGCCCGGCAGATGCGCGGCGCCGCCCGCGCCAGCCACTATTACTTTCAAGCCTCTGCGTCTGGCGCTCCGCGCGTACTCTACGAGTCGATCCGGCGTGCGGTGCGCGCTCACGATCGTGCACTCGTACTCGATTTTGAACTTCTCGAGCATCTCGCAGGCTGCCTTCATGACCGGCAGGTCGCTGTCGCTGCCCATGATCACGCCCACGAGTGGCGCCATGGTTGATTTTGCAGTGTTTTATGTCGCAGCGATAGCGTAAGACGAGAGATTTGGCACAGCAGCCGCCGCGCGCGCCGCAGCAGAGCTAGCGGCAGGTAAGACACTAGCGGATTTTGGGCTCGTGAGCCGCCTATACCTGCGCTGCGCGGCGCATCGCTCGGTCAGCGAAGCCTTCTTCGCAGTTCTTTGCAACGCTGGGACCCTCCCATCTGTGGGCCCACGCGTTGCCCAAAATCAGCGTGACCCTTCTCAAACCACTGCCTGAGCCAGGCGCCATTGATCGATGAGCTGTCCCATTTGCACGGCGCCGGTGGAGAACGAGTCGTGCGAAACGTGCGGCTCGCTCGAAGGCGTCGACGCGAGCGGTTTCGCGGCGTCGCGGGTCTTCGGCTACGACTGGGCGGCGGGCTCGGTGGCGCCCTGGCGCGACGCGCAAGGCCGCGCCTACGCGACCCCCTCGGAGCTGGCCGAGGTCGCGCTGGTTGCCGCGGGCCTCGAACGCGGTGGCTACGCGATCGATTTAGGGTGCGGCGACGCAGCGATCCTGCGCGCTGCGGCGACGCGGTACGGCTGCCGCGGGCTCGGCCTCGACATCGACGATGGCGCCTTGGCCGACGCTGCGCGCGCCATCGAGGCTGATGGCGTCGGCGAGCTCGTGAGCGTCCGTCGCGGCGACCTGAACGAGTTCGATCTGGCTTGCGAGATCGACCACGCGGATGCACCGGTCGTCGTGACGTGTTATCTGCTGCCCGCGACGCTCCGGGAGCTGCGACCGAAGTTGGAGGACGCCTGTCGCCGCGGCGCTGCCGTCGTCCTGTTCCGGTGGGACTGCGGCTTAGCTTGGCAGGGCCCGGTTGGCCGCCACGACGACCGCGGGTTCACTGTGTACCGGCAGGATCCGGACCGGCTCTCGCCGCTCATCGAGGTGTTGGGCGTCGAAGCTTTACAGTACTTAGACACGGCGTCGTTGGGCTGCCTGAACGCGTGCGCGCGGGCGTTTGGCAAACAGTCCGAGGCTACCGGGCGCTCGCCGTGCGAGGATGAGGCCTATCGGCGGTTGCGCGCGCATCCGAAGTTCCGACGCCACGATGGCAAGATGCCCGAGCCAAGCATCCACAGACCGGCGCGGGGCGGCGGATTTCCGGGCTGGATCTATGTGTTGAACGACTGGGAACGGTATTGGGTGTTTAAGGCTCGTGGAGAATTCCGTGGCTATGTTGGGGTACCCGCGGACGCCTTTAGCTTCCGACGAATCGTGTACATCTTGGGCCACGCTAATGTGACGCGCTGTCCACCGAAATACAGCCAATGCCGTCCGAGCCCCGACAAAGTAGCATGGTCGCGAGACTACGACAGATACGTGGGATGGTCGGACCGCCTGTCGATGCTCGTTGAGGTGCTCGACGTCAACGCGTTGCGTCACATGGATGCGACGTCGCTGGGGCGTCTGAGCGCGTGCGCCAAGGCATTTGGCCACAAGCTGGAGAGACCTTGTTTACCCGATGCGGAGGGGCCGGACCGTTGGCGCTCGCTCTGCGAGGACGCAGCATGTTATCGCTTGCGCGGGGACGTCTATAAACGCTTGCATGCGGACAAACGGTTTCGAGAATCTGATGCGTTTGTTTACACCGGACAGTTCCCACGATTCGATAGCTCCGTGTGGGGGCGGGACGGATTATTCTCGGGCTGGCTACACGTATTGTTCGATTGGGAGCAGGCCCTCAAATTCGAGCGTTGCGGCGGCTTCAACGCGTTTGATCTGAGCGATAAGCTCAGACACATCGAGGAGATGAATAGCGGCGCGCAGAGCTTTCGACGATGGAAACGCATCCTGGGCCACTTGGGGGGGTCGATGCATTAGAGATATGTAAGTATGACAAGTTACGAATTCTTCCGCGTCACGCCCCCCTCCTTGTTCGCGCCGGGGCAGTCGTGCGTCGCCGCGTGCTCGTGGTCCAGCTGGGAAAAGAAGGCGTGCGCCTTCTCCGGCGCGACGCGCGCGACCCAGACGTCCATGAGGCCCGACGAGCAGGCCCCAAAGTCGGAATCGGTGGCGCCGCCGGCGACGACGTCGCCGTCCGGCGCGACTACTAACGCGTTGAGGTCGTCCCGGCCGAGCTCCCCGAACTGCGCGACCCACCGTCGCGAGCCATCAAACGCGTCGAGCTCCGCGATCCAGGCGTCCGACTTGCCAGCGATGGTCTTGTTGAAATCGCCATAGGTCTGGCCGCCCACATAAACACTCTCGCCGTCCGGCGAGACGGCGACCGCGTTCAGGAAGTCGACGCGGTTCGTCCCCAGGACCACGGACCACATGATCCGACCCGTTCGTCCATCGAGCTTCGCGACGAACCCATCCCGTCCGCCGGGCTTGCCCGGGGCAGACGCCGGGTCCTCGGAGCCGCTCCCGTCGACGATGGCCGCGCCGAACGTCGAGCCCGCGACATACACCGCGTCGCCAGGGCCGGTACTCGCCATGGCCGTCGGCTCCTCGGCCCGCTCGGAGCCGATCTGCTTCACCCAGAGCTCCTCGCCGGTCTTGCCGTCGTGCTTCGTGACCCAGACGTCGCCCTTGCCAATGAACGACCCGTCGGCGACTTCCCCAAACGTCTGGCCGCACGCGAAGACGGCCGAACCGGACGCTGTGGACGCGACCGCCGCGACCGTATCGGACTTCTCCGAGCCGATCTGCCGCGTCCAGAGGTGTCTTCCATCATCTCCAGAAAAAGCGCCCAGCCACGCGTCGCCCATCCCAAAATGCCTGTGGTAGTGGTCGTCGTAGTCGTTCTCGTCGTGGTGGTCGTCCACATGACCGTAGGTCTGGCCCGCCGCGAAGAAGATCGACAACCAGGCGTCCGAGGCCACGCCCAGGATGGAATCCTTCTTCTCTGAACCTGCTTGCAAGACGCCCTCGCCGCCATCATCATGATGCCGGCCCCACTGGCCCCTCCCCTTATCATCCCATCTTCCTCTCCAACCGTCCATCGTCCCCGCGAGGCCCTCCTCGCCCCAGTGCCCGTAGGTCCAGCCGCCGCCGACGACATGACCATCCCCGGCCGCCAATCCCTCGACCTTGTCCTCCCTATTGGTCCCTATTTGTGTCGACCACTCGTGCTCTCCAGTATGAGAAATCCCGGCCATCCAGACGTCGCCGTAGCCTCGATGTTCGCCGCCCACAGCTCCCATCGTACTTCCAGCGCAGTAGACGCGCTCCGTCGACGCGTCGATCGCCAGCGCTCGCAACTCGTCATTTCTATGAGAACCGAACTGCACGATCCACTCCGTGCCCTCTTCTCCGCCGCATTTCACGACGCCATTGATCGACGTGCAAGTTTGGTCCGCATTGTCCAGGGTGTCCTCTCCCCAAACGCTGCCCAGCGCCGCGGCGGCGAGGAAATGCCGTCGGAGCATGGCACGGCTGGTCCTTGCGTGCCGTTGGTGCTCTGCGTTGCTCTGCGGGCAGCGATGTAGCGATTTCGCGTGCACGCGGAGCTTACAAATTTTGGTAAAGCACGGGTTTTGTCGGAGGCCGTTCAAGATGTCGGAGAGGTGGAAGCTACCCTTCCGACGCGTGGCTCGCGTCCAAAGCCAGGGCGCCGAGCTGGTCCGGTGTGGCACCACAGCGCGGTTGGTGCACAGCGCGAGCGCAAGCGCGAGGCCGCAAACAAACGCAAAGGCTGCCACCGCGAGCGAGAGTCGCCTTCGAACCGCCGCTCGCTGCCCACCTGCGCGGGGCAGCCGTTTCGCTCTGCCCATTTGTTGCACGAGCAGCTGTAGGCAAAAGCAGGACAGTAAGCCATGGAGCAGGCCAGCGTCCAGGAGACCTATCTCCAGTTGTGGGAGGCGCTCTGCCAGGGCCACGACGGGAGTAGGGAAGGAAGGCGCCTCAAGCTTCAGGTCGTCGACACTATTTTATTCAGAGGCGGCCGGCCGTGCGGCTGGGTCTTTACGGACAAGGAAGGTTTTGTGCGGGCGAAGCACCGATCTAGGTTGGAGTGGGTGCAGATCACGCGGCATTTGTTGAGGCTATTGCCATCGAATGCGGATCGGGACGAGGCCGCTGCTGTCCTAAGGTATGTGACGCCACATTCATCAAAGCTCCAGACTTTAGTGCTGAACCGGAGGGAGCTGCAAGACTTGGGAGGCTCGCCGGCGGCCTGCTCGTCCGCACTAGGTGGTGGTGAATTAGTCGCATTACAAGCAGCACCACAACCCTACGTCGGAGACGGGTCCGGCGTCTTCGCGTGCCGGTGCCGCTTCGGCGAGCCCGAGTTCATCAGGAGGATCGCGGCGGATCCCGGCACGCTAGATGCGCAGTTGACCATCGCTACTTCAGTGACTCGGGAATACGTGGATTGGCCTGAGAAGCGTGCTGGGAAGAAAATGATCTCCGAGAGGTCTCGAGCGGCGGACCCGAAAGGAGTTAAACGAGGAAAGCAATGTGCAAATGCAACGGGTTCCGTGGCGGCGCACGCGTCCCATGTAAGGGGCGTGGAAGCCCCTCGTGGATTGACCTGCGAGTTTTCTTTCGACAAAAAAGGACGACCCACCTTATGTCACGTCCTGGATTTAAGTGGATCTTCGCAGCGCATAGCGAATTGCCCGACGCCTCTCTCAAATGGCCTTCCTCATGAATATATTTCGCCGACGTCGGACGAGTTCCCCACGCGGTCCCCGGACTTTGCTTATTCGCCGCCCTCAAATCCAAAATGCGACGAGGCCTTCGCGCCGTCTTCGCGACCTCAGGCGTGGGGCGGCGCGTCGAACGCGGCCGTGAAAAGTGACGCGAAGCGGCGGTCGCAGAAGTTCCGGCAGCAGCTCGACGCCGCGTCGCTGTGGGAGTGCGCTCCCGCGCCGGCGCCAAAAGCTGCCCCATCCTTGGATGAAGTGCCGCGCTCCCAGACTGCCACGTCGTCTCGTATTCGACAGCTCGACGGCCGCATCTTCTTGAGACCGGAGGCGAAATCAGATAGGAGGATCGCGTCGCAAGTGGCGCTGGAACGGCAGTTCGCGATGCGCGACGGCGACGCCGGGCGCGAATTGCGGGCGGCCTGTGAAAGAGCAGAGAAACAGCGCCAGTCGATTCGACGAGAGCAAGAGGTTGAAAAAAGAAGGCGCGACAGGTACATCGAGGTCGAAGATGGATTAGATGTGATCCGGACGAACCCACTCATCGACGCCCGGAAGGCGGCGGAAGAAGAAAGATTAGCTGCGAATCTGAGGAGGCAGCGGGACATCCAAAAGCAACGCGAGGAGACGCAGTTGAGGTTGGAGAAGCTGTCGCAGCCTCTCAGGAGGCCGAAGTCGGCGCCGGCCCGACGACCCATCTCGACGGCGCCGGCGCCGGCGCGACGACGCCGGCCTAAAACTGGGAGACGAAAGCCCAGAAAGAGCGACCTTTCGACGAAGCGCTGGCGCGAGGCCGAGGCCGAAGCGCAACAATATCCTTTATATGGAGAAAAGACCGTGCGCTGCGTCCGCATGCGCGATCCCCGCACGCTGGCGAAGCAGTGGGACCAGCAGGTCCGCGACGGCGCAATCTGGTGGGTTGGGAAGCCGCTGGAGAACGCGCCGCCGCCGCCGGGCGAGCCGGACCCCGACAATCTGTGGGACTGCGTCGGGAAGCGGAACCCCAACGCCAAGATGCCGTCGCCGGTCGGGCGCTGCCCTTCCACAGCATCCGTGGGTCTGACGGACTCGGAGGTGCGGCTCGCGCGCGCGTTCACGAACCAGAATCTCGTCGAGAGGTTGGTGCCGCGGAAGGAGCTTTCTCCTCGGTCCTACATGGCGGGGAAGGCTTAATTATGTGGCACATCTGCTCGTTTGGATTCCTAGTGTCTTACATGCCGCTAGCTCGGCGGGAACTTCGCAGCTCGGATATCGAGGGCTTACAGCTCACGTTTGATCGACCTGAAGCACACACGTTGCCTATTTTTGGCCGTGATCGCTTTTGCCTCCGCGAAACGGTGGCTGAAGGCAGCCAGAGGGAGGTTTTTACCACTGCTCTGCTTAGCTAGCGCCACCTAGAGCCGACGCGAGGCTGCCGTATAGATCACTGCTGCTGATTTATCACTGCTGCTGCTACAGCAGCATGGCTCTCCGTCTCACAACCCTCCTGCTGATCTGCACACGAATACGCGCCTTCGCACCCGCCCGACCACTCGCCACGAAGCGCAGCGCCTTCGCACCCGCCCGACCACTGAAGCGCAGCACGCGACTCCACGCCGTGCCCTCCGTGCAAAAGCGCGGCGGCGACGCGATGATCCTCACGGCGCTGAGCGTCTGGCAGGCGCTGCTGCGCGCGCCCTGGGCCACGGACCCCGACGCTTATTTGACGGTGGACTTCGAGGGGGCGGTCATCCGCGGCAGCCGCCTCGCATTGTGTTTGTACATCGCGGAGAAAGTTTTTAAAGCGCTGCGGGCGCCGGAGAGCGTGCGCGAGGTGCCTGTGCCGGTCGAGGCCGCGGCCGTCGCGCTGCTGCTCAACCTCGGGATCGAGTACACGCTCTGCACCTGCCCGCTGCCGGACGCGCTCGCGCACTCGGTCGGCGGCTCGCCGGCGGACGTCGCGACGACGTACCTCACGATCGTCGCGTGGCGGATCATCTACGCGAGCAGGAGCGGGCGGATGTAAAATATTTGTACTAATAATACTACTTTGATATGTCGAGGAGCGGCGACGACGCCACGGCCGTCTTCGAGATGGCCATGGGCCGCGCGGTGTACGCGAGCCGGCCGGCCTCTGTCGCGAGCTTGAAGGCGCGCGCCATCGCCGGCGCGTCGTCGGCGCGCGCGACGGCCGAGTTCGCCAGCACCGCGTCGGCGCCGAGCTCCATCGCCAGGGCCGCATCCGACGGGCACCTGAGTCCCGCGTCGACGACGACGGGCACGCCCGCCTGCTCGACGATGACGCCGATGCACGACGACGCGTCGATGCCCTGGCCCGAGCCGATCGGCGAGCCCAGGGGCATGACCGTGGCACACCCAATGTCCTCGAGATGTCGACACAGGACCGGGTCCGGCGAGCAGTACGGGAGCACGGCGAAGCCCTCCTTTACGAGTTGTCTAGCCGCGGCCAGCGTCCCCACGGGGTCCGGTAGTAGGTACGTCGAGTCCGTGATGACCTCGAGCTTCACAAAGTTGTTGTCGTCCTGGCCCAGGGTTTTTGCTACTTCTCTTCCTAGACGCGCGACCCTCACAGCGTCTTCCGCGGTCGTGCACCCGGCCGTGTTCGGCAGCAGCCAGACCTTGTTCCAGTCGATGGACGTCTCCAGCATGCTCGTGACGGCGCCCTCGACGCGGCGCACCGCGACGGTCACGACCTCGGCCTCGGACGCCGCGATGGAATCGGCCATGTCCTGCGCGGTCTTGTACTTGCCCGTGCCCAGGAACAGGCGCGAGTTGAACGTCTTGCCGGCGATCACGAGCTGGTCGTTGCTCGGTGGTGCCACTGTCAGTGGGCTGCGGCGCGTCGCCGTGGCCGAGAGGGCGCTGGCGGCGCTGAGCAGGCTCAGGGTGGCGAGGCGGCGCGGCATCATCCGTCGAGTCGTTCTGTGGCTGTCGCGGCGTACCGATGCGATGTTCTGGGCGCTCGTCTAGGTTATACCGAATTGCTCGCGGCCTGTTTTAACAGCCAGCTCTGGACTGCAGCGAGCTGGAGCCAAGAGCACAGCTCACAAACGCGGCGCAGGCGTGCCTACGCTAATCTACACGCCCGCAGTGGTCCTCACGACTCACAACAGGACGCTACAGAGGAACGAAGAGACGCAACGCCTCGCCGCACAGCCTGCACACTCTCCTTGAGCAGTGGTGCTTGTTGAGGACTCAGCGCGCCACACCTCCGGAGCAGTGGTGCTTGTCGAGGACTCGTAGCCCCCGAGACGTTTGCAATGATGCGCCTCGGCCTCACCTTAACCGTGCTGCGCTCGGCGCGCGCGCTGCGGCAGCTCACGCGACGGCACGCCAGTGCGAGTGCAGGCGAGAAGAAGCGCGTCGTCTTCCTGGGCAGCCCGGGCGTCGCGGCGCTTACCCTAGGACGCTTGCTCGACGCCGATTCCAATTTCGAGGTCGTCGCGGCCGTGAGCCAGCCGCCCGCCCCGAAGGGTCGCAAGCGCGTCCTGCAGCCCTGCGAGGTGCAGGCTTTAGCCGAGGAGCGCGGCCTACGATGCCTGACGCCGGCGAAGGCGCGCGATCCGGACTTTCTGGACGAGCTTTCAGCATTAAAACCGGACGTGTGCGTGACGGCGGCCTATGGGCAATTCCTGCCCAAGAGCTTTTTGAGCATACCATCGCTGGGCACGCTAAACATCCACCCTTCGTTACTCCCGCGGTGGCGCGGCGCGGCGCCGGTGCAGCGGTCTCTGGAAAATGGCGACGAGAAAGTGGGCGTCACTGTTTTACAAACGGTCCTGAAGATGGACGCCGGCCCCATCGCCGCTCAAAGTGTACCTAGACCCGTCACGGAGGGCGACACGGCCGCGACTTTACTCGACGAGTTGTTTAACGAGGGCTGCGACCTGCTCATAAATGACGTGCTCCCTTCACTGTTCGACGGGTCGCTTGAAATGCGGGAACAAAATGACGATGACGTGACGGAGGCGCCCAAACTCACGAAGGACGAGGGCTTTCTGAACATACACGAGTCTCCGGACGCGCGGTCCGTCGCGGAGGCGTGCCGCGATAAAGTGAGAGCCTTCGCGCCTTGGCCGGGCACGTTCCTCAACGTCCGGGCGGGCGACGCGGCGTATCGGCTGAAGGTGCTCGAGGCGCGTATTGGTGATGCCGTTGACGGTGTGAGCTACCGCAAGCCGGCACTCTCAATACCGTGCGCGGACGGCTCTGTTTTGGATTTGTTGAGGGTGCAGCCGCCGAACAAGAAGGCGATGGACGCGGCGTCGTTCTGGAACGGGCTGCGCGGGGCGGAGCTGGAGTTTTTGGGGCTCGAGGACCCATGATAAACTGACAAAATTTAGTACTAGGGCCTCGTCGCGTTCAGAGGCGTCACGCTCCCGTGATTGTGCCGCCTTCTAGGACTCACGAGCACGGCGAACAACGTCGCGGAGAAGAGCGCCAGCAGCACTAAAGCCGCGAGCTTGTGCGTCGGCGCGCTCCGGTACGCGTACTGCGCCTGCCTCCGGCCGCGGTCCCCGGCCGCGCCGTAAATTTTGCGGGCAACGGCCGCGAACGCCGTGCTCCGCGAGGCCGGCGGCCGCGCCGCGTAGCGCCTTTCATACCTCACCTGGTCGAAGGTCGTGTCCTGGGCGCAGTTCAGCACCCACGCCGGCTCGGGCAGCGCATCAGTCATCTCGATGGCCGCGCAGCCGGGGTCCGCGCAGGCGTTGGAGGTGCAGAGCGCCTGGCGCGCCTCGTCGTCGTCGAGGTCGTCGGCGTATTCCAGTGGTTTGTCCATTGCTTTGTCCTGTACTGCGGCGTGCTCCCTGTTTTAGCCTTTGGGAGCACCACCGCACGAGCTAGGCTGCCGCTGCGTCGTCGCTAGCGCTGTACGCTTCAAAATAAGAAGCTGCGGTGCTGGTAGCGCGAGACGCCTTCCAAGCAACCAGTTGTTTTGCGGTGGGCAAAAGCGTCTTCTAGCGTATAAGCCCTCTAGGCCTGCGAACGCCGTCCGCCCCCATACGCCGTCGCCCCGAGTGTTAGCTTTTTCACATAACTTCATATACGCGAGGGGGAGCGAACCTAGCGGCACTTCGCCAAGCACCGATCAATCCCGTCCTCCTCGAACTCGCGTTTCGACATCCAGAACTCGCTCCGCTCGCGCATGATGTCAGCCAAGACTGAACCACCCAAGAACACCAAGTGCTTCCTGCGGGGCGGGTCCTCGATGCGGAGCTTGAACTTTTTCAGGCGGTCCTCGTTGCCGTTCAGCACTTCGGCGAGGTAGCGCTGTGTGATGTCCCTCTCCAATCTAGAAGGTAAGCCGGGGTACATGGACGAACCACCCGATAACACTATATGCTTGTAGTACTCGGCCCGCGTGTCGATATCGGCCGACTGGATCATATCAAACACCAGATGGCCCATGCCCTTGGACTCGACATCGATGAGCGAAGGATCAAACAAGCACTCCGGCGCCTCGAAGCGTTCTCTTCCGAGCTTGATGACTCGGCCATCTGGTAGGGTGTGCGTCGTTTCTAGGACGGTCGTCTCCTGGGCGAGTCTACGTTCAATGTTCACGTCGTGCGCCACGTAGCAGAACTTCTCCTTGATCTGGCGCACGGTTTCGAAATCAGCAGTACGGTTAAAAGCGTAGCCCCTCAGTAACAAGAGTTTGATGAGGTACCTCGTAACATGTCGGCCCGCGACGTCTAATCTCCTAATCAAGTTTTGCGGGACGAATCCGTCGAAGACCGGTACGACGTGCGTCACGCCGTCGCCCGTGTCGACGACACACCCAGTAAGTAACCCTTGAGCGTACAGAGTAAGCATCGCTTGGATCGACACGTTGCAGTGCCCGAACCCGTACAACTCGAACATGGCCGTCACCAGCTTCTTCCGATTCGCCAACGGGTTCATGGGCGGCTCCGTGAGCATGATCTTGTAGTCCTTGGGGTCAATACCGAGCTTCTCATAAAACGTATAGTTCCACAGTAACTCCATGTCGTCCCAGTCCTTGACGATGCCGTTTTCTACTGGATACGAGCAGTCGAGGGACATGCGGACCGCAGCCGCCTCGTCGCCGCACATGACCTCCTTGAGCGTGACGTCCTCGGAGATGGCCTCCTCGGCCCGCAGGATGGGGCGGCCGACCATGGACGGGAAGATGCTCCTCGGGAAATTTTCTGAGGCATACCCTACTTTGACAAATCCAGTACCGTTGTCGCAGACGACGCAGTGGCTGTCGCCGAGCGACGCGGCCATGGCTGGCTGCCGCGGCGGCGGGCGTGTAAAGCTCCGGCGCGCGCGGCGCGGCCCGTTTCGCGGCAGGCCAGCGAGCGGGAGAGAGGACGCGTTTCGCTGGCAGGTTTGTCGCAAACCGCAGTGTGTCCCGCTACCGCAGGGCTCGGTCAAATCCGCGCAAATTGCTGGAGCTAGCGGACTGTAAGTCACTAGCGAGCAAGCAGGGTTAGGGGTTCTGTCTCAGCACCGTAAAATCAGAGTATAGGGGTTTCACCGAGGCCGTTCTACTCACCACCAAGGCGTGCTATCAACGAAAGACGCAGCCCAGATTAGTCCCAGCACCGCGCCACCAGCAGAGGCGACCCGCACGTCTGATGAGTACAAATTATGTTACGCCCGATCGATCAACCCCAAAACTACCCCTTACCGCCGCCGCCGACGATCGACCGGACCTCGGTCAAACAGGCCGTGTACTTGTCCGGCTGGATGTACAGGTCGTAGCCGATGCCCGTCAGAAAGAACTTCTCCATGGCGTTCACGGCCTCCAGCTCTAAAGTTTGCCCAGGCAAGGCGCAGCGCCACGCGACGGTAAAATCGATATTCCGCAGGCACCGGTCGTCCCAGTACTTCTGGCTGATCATGAGCGCTGTGAGCAAATACCGCCGCCACGTCCGGTCCGTCAATTTCAGCGAGGGCTGGTAGGCGAAGAACCGAATAAGTAAGATCAACGCGATGACGTTGCACTCCGGCGTATACCGACAGATCTTCGCCATATCTCTCAAGAAAGATCTAATAGTAGCCAAGTTCGGCTCCGCCGCGACACTATCTTCGAAGGCCTGCACCGTTTTTTCAGGTGGCTGGTCCTCGACCTCGGCTCGTGCTCGCATCATGAACTCTAGCAGAGCTGCGATACCCGCCAAGATCTCGGACCAGTTCGCTTGCTGGAGCAAGCGCGGGTCCACGTTCGCGTTGACGCCGATCGCGCGCAAACCCTCCTCCGCCGCGGGTGCGGTTGCTGTTTTTGTCCGTTTCGGCGACGGCGCGCTCGGCGCGTCGTCCGGAGATCTCCGCTTCGCGGAGTGCGTCGACGACGGCGCGGAGGCGGGCGAGGGCACGGCCGGCGGCGCCTCGGGTGGGGGAGCGGGCGGCGCGATGGCCGCGCGCGCGGCCTGGGCGTCGCCCTCGAGCGTCCAGCCGCCGATTTCCGTTTCCCAGTCGACGACGGACGCCGGCACGGGCCCGTCCGTCGCCTCGGCCTCCCAGAACTCGAGGCGCTCCTCGCAGCGCAGGGCTTGGAGGTCGGTTTCGTGGACCATGGTTGTTGTTTGTTGCGAGCGAACGGGCGGGCGACAGCGGGGGAGCAAGCTATGTACAGGGGGGGCGCCGCGGCGTTCCTATCGTCGCGGCGGCGCTACAGCACTGTTTCAGGCACAGCGCGGGCGGCGCCGTTTCTCGGGCGTCGGCGGCGTCACCACACACTGTTTCCCATGCAAGGAGGGGCACAGGTTTTTGAGGCCGCTGGCACTTCGCGCGGCGCGGGGGCGCCAGGCAGCTGGCCTTCGAGGACAGATAGAACTCTGGAGTCTCCCAAGAGAGTGGCTTGTACCGGTATCGCGGGACTTCAGCAGGACTTGTCTCAGAGATTTTCATTGGCTAGTGTCTTGCATGTCGCTAGCTAACTTTTGACCAAAAAACGATGAGTACGCCGACTAAAACGCCCGGGCTACCGCAAGGTATCATTACGCCTTCGTGCGACATAACTCCGACGCGCGAAACCGCCCGCGAGGACGCCGCGTACGACGATTTTGCCTTGACCCAAAACGACTGCTCCGAGGCGCCGCGAGACGACGCGGCGCCGTCCTCGGCGCCCGCGGTAAGCGTTGAGCCCGCGTACGACGGCGCCGAGCCGTCGCCCTCCTCGCCCTTCACCTACGACGGCGACGGCGACCGCGCCGAGCCCGCGGGCGGTTTCAACTCTTTCGATCCGTTCCCGGGAATCCCGGCGCCGACCAAGCCGGAGGAGGTTCACGAGGCCGCCGCCGCCGAGCCAGAGACGGCGGACGACGACGCGCCGGCGACGCGCGCGCTCAGCACGCTGAGCCTCGTCGGAGATGACCTGGACCCCTACGCCGGCGCGGAAGAAGAGGACCTCGACGGCGTCGACTCGATCCTGGACGCCATCCTCGGCGAGGAGGAGGAGGGCCGCACGCCGTCGCCGCCGCCCATAAATAGGGAAGGCGAGGCCTGGGCCGAGGTCGCGCGCTTGCGGCGCCAGGTCGCGTCCCTGACACGCCTTCGGGACGCCGTCGACCGCTCGCTCGACGCCGACCGGGCGTGCGCCCAACGCCTCCGCGTCGACACCCTCGAGGTCCGGAAACTGCGGCGCGAGCCTGTGCGGAAATCAAATTTCAGGCGCCCCACGCCATCGGCGCGATGATGCCTCCGTAGCTACATCTGCGTGGAGTTTCCAGGCCATCGACGCGATCATCGTCGCGATGTTGTCCCCGTGATCGCGACGGCTCGATGGGATGGAGGTTCAGAAACTAAGTCACTGGTTGATTTCCCCACAGGCGCGCGCTCCGTGGCCTGCGGCAGCTCCACCGCGCCTACGCGGAGCGCGACCAGAACGCGCGCCAGGTCCGCGCGTTGATCCAAGCGGAGCGCGAGCAGCGGGTGTTGCTCGAGGAGGCGACGTTGCGAGAATGCGCCGCGTACGAACGCGGCGTCAACGACGCGGAGCGCGCGCTCCTCGAGCCCACTGTGCGGAAGCAGATCCGCGCGGAGCGGCGGGAGCGGCCCGCGGAGGCTGTATCAGCCGCCGTCCGGCGCGCGTGCCTCCAGGCCGTGGGCGTCGGCGTGCTCGTCGGCGCGACCGTCTACTACTTCCACGACGACGGCACCGATTTCCAGGTGCCCGCGCGCGTCGCGCACCACGTCGAGCTCGCGCTCACGCACGCGAAACTAGCGCTTTCATAATAAACTAACTTACAAGGGAGCATCCTTCCCGGACGCGGCGAAGGCGCGGCGCCACTGGTCCTCGCGCCGCGTCGAGCGCTCGAGTTTCGTCAAAGCCACGACCAACTGCTTCTCCAACGCATCATATTGCCGGCGGAGCTCGATCGGCACCGCCCGCTTCGCGGCGACGGCGTTGTCCCGCTCCAGGATCGCGACATCCCGCGCCGCGACGGCCGTCTGCGCCTGCTGCGCGAGCTGCGCGCAGTGCAGGCGCAGCTCGTCGCTCTCGCGATGGTGCTTCGCGGCGGCCTCCCGCGCGTCGCACTCGAGCTGGGCGATCCGCTTCCCCAGCTTCTCGCTCTCGGCGGCCGACGCGAGCGACGGCTTCTCCGCCGCCCGCAGCCGCTGCAGGAGCCGCTCGTTCTCAACCGACGCATTCATCGACGCGGTCTGGAGCACGCCGACGCGCTTCTGCCGCTCCGCGTGCTGGCGCTCGAGGTCGGCGAGGCGCCGCCGGAGCCGCTCGTTCTCGCCCGCGGCGGCGGCCCGCAGGCCCTCCGTCTCTGCGGCCTTGACGGCCGCGGCGCTCTTGAGCTCGGCGATGCGCTGGCGCAGCATATTGATCTCCTTCGCGGCGACGGCCTCGTTTTGGGCTGCCGCGGCGCGGCCGTCGGCCGCCTTTTTCGCGTCGACCTGGGCCGCCCGCGCCTGGTCGGTCAGTTTCCTCCGACCGGCCGCGCAGCGCTGCTCCAGCGTCGCGTTGGCGGCGCCGAGCTCGGCGACGCGCGCCGTGAGGCGCGCAATTTCATCCGTGGATTCGGCGGCGGCCCGCTCGAGCGTCTCTATCCGTTTTTGCCGCGCGGCGTCGGCCGCCTCGAGCTCGCCGCCGCGCCGTTTTGCCTTCGCGAGCGCCTCCCGCAGCTTCTCGTTCTCTCGGCCCACGGGCGCGTCGAGCTCGGCGACGCGCCGTCGTAGGCGTTCGTTCTCGGCCTGCACCAATGCGAGCGTCGCCGGCGACGCCTCGACGTGCCGTGGTGGCGGCGGCGGCGGGCAGGCGGCGCGGGCGACGGCGTTCGCGGCACTGGGCCCGTCCCAGGCGCAGGCCGCATCCCGCCGCGCCCGCACGTCGAGCGCCGCCCGCTCCGCCTCGATGGCGGCCACTGCTTTTGCGTGCTTGGCCAGGCGCGCGTGCAGCTCCTCGCTTCGAGAGGTTCGTACGGCCTCGCGGTGGCGCTGCCCGATGCGGGCCATGAGCTCGTCCCTATCCTCCTGGTCCGCCGGGCTCGGGACGCTCGCACGGGGCAGCGTGTCGTCTTCCCACCGGGCGGGCATGGACCTGCTTCGCCTGCCGCCGGACGGTCGCCGGCGTGGGTAGAGGGCCATTGCTGCTCGCTCCAATTCAGCCGCGGCTGGTCCTTAGGCAGCACCAATTCGAATTATGGCTACCGCGGCGCCTTGCGCAACATCCCGAGATCACAAGGGCAGCAGTTCGGCCGCGTTCGGCGCGAGAGCTTAATCAAATTAGCTTGCTAGTGCCTTAACGACGCTAGCAAGTGATTCCCGCAGAGATATGTAGTAAGTACTTTCCCGTACCACGTTGAGTAAGCCAAACAGTGCAGAAGGCTCTCCGTAGTATTCCTATATTTTATTCTTTATTATAAGTATGATCGATATAAGTATCCCCAACAGGTATATTGCTAGTGTCTTACTGGACGCTAGGTCTCATACCAGCGCGCCACCAACGGCCTGTGAGCTGTAAGCTGTAGTTCGAGAGACGCCCGCATTCATGCGTAACGAGCAGATCGAAGCGTGCTGTCTCATTTGACGCCTAGACCGCCCGTACACACAATGGCCCCATCAGAGCCTAAAAAGGAGAAAAAGGAGCGGACCCTCACGGGCCTCCACGTGCGCAAAAATCTGCGCCGCATGGCCAGCGGCGGCAGCAGCCGAAAAGACGAAGAAGCGGCAAACGAGGACCTGCTTCGCGCCGACCGCGCCGAGGCCGCGGCGGCTGCGGCGGACGCCTGGCTGTGCGAGGCGCGCCTGGCGCACGGGCGCGAGGTGGCGGCGCGCGCGGCCGCGGATTGCGATAACAGGGACGCGCTCGACCGCGCCGAGGCCGCGACCGTCGCCGCCACTGCTGCGCTGGAGCTTGAGCGGCGCCGGGCGTGCGTGCTTGCGGACGAGAAGCGCGTGCTCATAGCTGAAGTGAAGCGCCTGCGTGGCGCGGCCGAGGCCGCGGCGCAGGACGCGGCTGCGGCGCGCGCGGACCGAACGCGCCTCAAGAACGAGCGGCGGGCCCTCGCGAGGGAACTCCAGGCGACACGCACGGCGCTCGCGGCGGCCTCGAAGGCGCCACCGCCGCCAGCACCACCGCGCCCACCGCCGCCGCGGCCCCGCGCGTCGTCGTCCGAGGATCCCGAGGACGCCGTCGTCCTCGAGATGCTGGGGATCTGTTAGTAGTTGAATTGTGTGTTACCTATCTGGTGGCAGCGGCTCCCCCTCGACGTAGTTGCGCCAGGGGACGTCCTCGATGTCGTCGAGCTGTGGGTCCCACGCGCCGGTGTGCAGGTCCTCGAGCCCGAGCCGCTCGCGCGCCTCCTCGCTCAGCAGCTGGACGACGACGCGATCCAGATCCACGCAGACCCAGTCGTCGCCCGCGCCGCGCTGGTGGCCCTCGGCGCGTGGCCTCGGGCCCGGTCGCCGCTTCGCCTCGACGAGCAGCGCGTCGGCCAGCGCGCGGAGGTGCCGCTGCGACCGCGCCGACGCGAGGACCATCGCGTCGCACAAGTCGACGTTGCGCGGCCGTAGGGTCGTGACGTCGACGGCGCCCTCGGCTTCGAGGAGCGTTGCGACGGTTTTGGCGTCGAGCGGCTCAGTTGTCGGAGCGCGCCGCGCTCGCGTTTTGCCGCTTTTCTCCTTCTTCGTCGCCGGCGGCTTCCAGGTCCACGCGTCGGCGGCGTCGTCTCCTCCTGTGCTGCTTTGGAGTCGAGTGCTGCCCTGCAGCGTGATTGGTCGGACTGCACGGCAGCGGAGCGCGTTGAAAGCGCTGGCATTGATGCGAGCTAGCATTATCTGGCGTCAATGCTCATGAATAGGCGCGCTGTAGCCGTTTTTTGCCATGCTCTCTGCGAGGCTAGCGGCCTGTAAGACACTAGCGCCAAATCGTGCAGCTATCCTTCTTCGGCCTACCCGTCGAAGTCTCAGTTGAGACCTCTCTGAAGCCGCATCACACGTTTTTGCCGCAACGCCGCGGAGCGCCGCAACAGCGCCAAGAGCCGACGAGGCGGCAGCCCCAAAGAGGCAGCCCCCGCAAACAACGAGGCACAGCGGAGCGTCGACGAGGCGGCTGCCCCACGACCGGAGCAGAACCCAATGGCGCTCTACGACGCGCTCCGCGTGAGCCCGACGGTGGACTTCGCCGCCGAGTTACTCCACGACCGCGGCAGTGACGAGATAGCCACGCTGCTCGAGGAATGTGGTATTGGGAGCGGCCCCGAGCTCCTCGCGAGGCTGCGGGGCCCGCCGCCCGGAGATGATGATGTAAACGCGCGCGTCGCGACGCTCAAGGAGACGTCGGGCCGCGTCCGGGACGAGATCGTCGTCCTGGAAAGAGTCAAAGACAAAATCCACCCCGGCCACGACGAGGCCGAGCAGGCCCTGGAAGGACTGGACTCGCAAATCCGGGCGCTCAAGGCGACGACCACTCGTTTGGAGGGCTACGAGACTGCATTAATACCACCTCCAGAAGGAGTGAGTGGAGGTGGCGCGAACGCCGCGAAAACACTGCGAAGTACATTAAATCAAGGCCCCCTCCACGACCCGACGCCGTGGTACGTCGACACCGGGCCTAGAAGGGACCCGGACAAGCCCGTCGACTTGCGGGCCGTCTTCGACGCGTTCTGCGCCCTGTACCGCCAAACGCACATGTCGAACATGACCTTCTGGAAGTTCTCGAACGACTCGTCGCTGATCGACGAGAACTACGTAAAAGCGGACGTCGACATCTTCTGGACCAAGATCGCCAAATCGCGGCAGCACATCCCCTTCGAGGACTTTTTGCAGCTCGTGGACTTGATTGCCGAGCGCAAGGGCGTAGACCGCGCGGAACTGGACTTCTACATTGTGGAAAACGCCAAGCCGAAGATGACGGGTACCCGGGGCGCGGAGGCCTTCAGCTTCTGCAAGTGGGACGAGCAGAAGGCTGCGGAGAAGAAGCGAAGGCTCGAGGCCGAGGAGGCCAAGGGGACCGCGTGAAGGGGCGCGCGTAAGAACGAAGAGCAACTTAGGGGGTACTGCGCGCCGAGAATCTTCGGTGGGGCCCGGACTGCGCCGCAGCAGATAATCTTCGGGTGACGAGCGGGAATTGAACGACGACCGCGCCCGCGTCCGCGGCGCCCTCGTACGCGTAGCCCAATTCCTTCTCTACGTCTAGGTCGATGCCCGCGCGGACCCCGGCCATGTCCGCCGACGAGAGCGCGGTCGTCGTCGTGGCTGGCGGCGCGACGCTCACCAGAGAGGTCTCGTCCGTCGCGCACTGCATGCCCATCACGTCCGTCAGGTGGCGGAAGAGGTCGAGGGGGCGCTTCCTCAGTCCTTCGAGTCGCACGCAGACGACGTTCGCCGGCGCGTCGCGGCAGCTGTCGCGGCGGTTGCGGTACCGCGCCGCCCGCAGCTTGAGGCCGTCGGCGTGGCTGCCCGGCGGCGCGCGCAGCTCGCCGTAGCACGGGACCGTGCTGTTGCCGCAGAACGTCTCCGGCGCCGGCTCGCGCGTCGCCGTCTCGGCGCTCTCCAGCAGAAAAATAATGATATGGTTCGCCGAGACCTTCTTGAGGTCTAGAAGCCCACTCCGCGCGCCCAGCGCGGCGCCCTGCGCGAATTTTGTAGGACCGTGGTCGGTGAGCGGCAGCCAGAAGGACCCGTTCGCGCAGTTCTTCTTCAGGAGCTCCTCGACCCAGGCCGCATTTGGATCAGCGATGGCTTGCCGGCGCCACCAGGGCCGCAGGTCCGGGGCGTCATTATTTGATCGAGCGGCCGCGTCGCCCTTGACGACGACGGTGCGCCCTTGGGGCGAGCGCACGGCGCGCGGCGCGGGCAGCGGGTAGCCGATGGGGATGCGGGGCGCGGAGCCGACGCCGTGATGGGGCCAATCGCTGCCGACGCGGCGCGTGCCGCCGGCCCAAGCCGTCGCGACCAGGGTCGCGCCCACGAGGACGGCGCGCGTGGCGGCTGCCGGTCCCATCAGCAGGGATGGGGGGTTTTGCACCAGCGGAAATCTGCAGGGGCAGCGCGTGGCGAGGCTGCGATCAGCTCAAAAAGTTGTCTCAAGGGCTGCCGATTCTAGCCCTCCTGGAGTTGCTCCCAACTGAGTCCCCTCTTTTTTTTGCACGCTTGCTTGCTGGTGTACCGTAGGTATGGTACCATACGGTACCATACTTATGGTACCCCGAGGGGCCTTAAATAAAAAAAAGCTTTGCTTAGAGCTAGGCCGCCTAGCCACCCGGCCGCCGCGGGGTCTGCGTGACCGAACGCCCACCAAAAAATTATGTGGCGGTCACGGGGATTTTTTTTCTGCAGAACCCGCACAGTCGAGCCGGTCCCCGCATCTATCATAGATAGATAGAACGTTTAGACATAGGGGGAGAGGTACACGGTGGCACACATGTCAGGGGAGAGAGGGGAAGCTTCAGTAGTCGGCGCCGTCGCCGTCGGAGGAGGACGAGTCGTCGTCGCGCATGCGGCGGTGCGCCGGCGGCGGCTCGTCGTCCGAGGCGTCGTCGTCGGACATGTCCTCGACGAACGCGGCGAGCCCAGCGAGGTAACGCAGCTTGTGGTGCGGCATCTTCTTCACGTCGCCGGCCGTCGCGAGGACCGAGAGCGCGTCCGTGCCGCCGCCGCCGCCGGCGGCCTGGGCCTCGCGCGAGCGGTAGGCGATGAGCCGCTCCTCGGCCGTGCCGCGCAGGAAGTAGCTCGTCGTCGACACCGAGCGCTCCTGGCCGATGCGGTGGCAGCGGTTCATGGCCTGCGCCTCTTCGCCGACGGAGAGGAACGGTTCGAGCAGGAACAGGTGGCGCGCAGCCGTCAGCGTCAGGCCCGCGGCCGCCGCGCCGGCGTGGAGGACGAACACAGCACAGTCGGGGTCCTCGCGCCACTTCTTGACCGCCTCCTGCATCGCGTCGGCGGAGTCGCCCTTTGCGACGGAGACACAGTCGAGGCCCGCGCCCTTCAGAGCTAAGACGCAGTGCTGCACCGCCGGCTTGATCGAGCTGACGACGACAGCTTTTTCGGCGGGGCCGCCGGCGATAGCCGCCGTGACATCTCTCAGGAGTCGCTTCATCTTTGTCGACGGCGCCTGGCGCGCCGTCAGGATGTGCGCGAGCAGGTTGGGCGGGATGTTCGGGTACGCGTGGCGGTCCGCGAGGCGTACCGGGACAGAGGGAGGCGCGAGCTCCTCGAGCGCGGCCTTGGGCGCGTGCGGCGTCCACTCCGGCGGCCGCGCGGCGTCGAGCGGCGGCGGCGGCGCGTCGGCCATGGGCTCGTCTCCATCATCTTCTTCAATCTCGGGGGCCGGCGGCGGCGCGCGCGGGGGCTCCGTCACGAGCACGCAGTCTCTCACGACATACTCGCGGCGACACAAAACGCACGGCGCGGCGAGGCGCCCATCGTTGGCCAGGGCGACGGCCCGGTCGCGCGGCACGCCCCGGCGCGCCGCCTGGTCCACGCCGTTCGAGAGCACCTGCTGCTGGGCGCAGCCGAGGCACACGGCGTGCACGCACGGCGTGTAACACAGCGAGGCGATTGAAGATGGAGCGTTCGGGTCCGTGTTGAACGACGCAAAGCACACGGGGCACTTGCCGGCCTTGCCGCCCTCCTCGAGCTTGGCGAGGTCCTGGAGACCGCTCTGCTCGACGCGGGCCTGGAGTTCGATCTTCGTGGAACCTCTATTCTCGAAGAAGGCGCGCGCCTCGCGCGGCATCGGTCGGAGCACTGCCTTGCGCGCCTTGACGTAAGCGTCGCGCTTCCTCTTCCAGGCCGCGTAGAGCTCGTGCTTCTTGTCCGGTCCCGCGGCGGCCGCGCGCGCGCCGAGCCGCGCGACGAGCTCCGAGTCGCGCTCCGGCGCGTGGGCCTTCTCGACGGCCTCGACGGCCGCCTTCTGCTCGGCCGTCGCGTCCGCACCCAGGACTTCCAACGCGCGCATGTAGTCGCGCTCGCCGTCGCGCGCCGCCTTCATGTGGTTAAGAGCTTCGTCCTCTAGACCTTTGAGCGCGTCGTCGCCGCGCCGCTGCTGCAAGACGTGGAGCTGCGACCGGGCGTCGGACGCGAGCGACGCCGCCTCGGCCGCCTCGCTTCGGAGATGCGCGGCCGACGCCGCCTCGACCTGGGCCGCGTGCGCGCGCACGTCGGCAGCGACGACGGCGTCGAGGGCCTCGCGGCACGCGTCGTCGCGCGGGCGCCGCCGCCGCAGCTCGTCGAGCGTCCGCGTCGCGGCGGCCTGCGCCGTGTCGCGCGCCGCCGCCGCCGCGTCGCGCTGCGTGCGGTGCTCGTCGGCCGACGAGCGCAGGCGCGTCAGCAGCTCGCGCACCGTGATCAGCTTGAGGTGGTTCTCGGCCGTGGCCTTCGCCGCCTGCTGCGTGATCTCGCGTGCCGCCTTCCACGCAAAGATCCGTAGCGGGCCGCGGCCGGGGCGCAGGGCGCCCGCGTCGTCCAGGCCGTCGACTAATGCTTCGATTCGTTCGAGGACGGGCGCCGTCTCCGCCACGCCGCGCTTGGCCAGGTGGCGCCGCACGTCCGCGGGCCGCAAGCCGAAGTTAATCACAAATCTAGCAATGGCGCGGCGGCGGCGCCTCACGACGAACGCGCGCTGAGCGTCCGTGAAAGCGTCCAGGTCCGCCGCCAGGTGCTCCTCGGCGGCGCCCGCCCCGAGCGCGAGCTTGTGCAACAACCACCAGAGGCAGCCCGCGAGCGCGCCGGCCCGGAACTGGAGGCGCGACTCCTCGAGGTCCGCGGCGTAGGACGCGGTCTCGTGGAGGCGCTGCATGAGGGTCAGCGTAGAGTACTGCCGGTCCGTCGCGCGCGCGCGCGAGTTGGCGTTCCCGTGGCCGACGAAGTTCTCGCGGCCGACGCCGGTGCGGTCCTCGCGCGCGCCTCTCGCGAGCCGGTCCTGCACGCCCTGGGCCTGGCGCGCCGCGGCTTGGTTTCTATCAGAGGCGCCAAAGTGCGCGATGGCGTCGCCGGGCGTCATAAGCGGCGGAGAATAGGCGAGGACGCCTGCCCCCGAGCCTTGGGCGCTTCTGGACCGCGCGTCGCGGCAGCGCTGGTCGTAGATGCGGCAGACCTCGTTGAAGCGCCTAAAGTCCGTGAGCGCGTCGGCCCGCGTATCCTGGACCTTGACCCTTCCATCCAGCCCGACGCACGACTGGCGCAGCACCTCGAGGCACACCTGCTTGTGGCGGCTCAGGTCGCGGTTCGCCTCGCGCGACATGCCGGTCGTCGACGCGGGCATCGCCCCGACGACGGCGCCCACGGCCGCGTCGATGGCGCGCAGCGCCAGTTGTTCCGAGGAGCCATCTTCCAGGTCGACGGCGACGACGCGGTCGCCGCGCGCCGGCAGCTCCAAGATCGGCCGGCCCTCGGCCGGGCCCGACGCCCAGACCTGGGCCTTGGACCGCCGGAGGGCCACGCGCCTCAGTAAAAGTTCGAGCCGCTCCAGCGCGACGGGGTCCTGCTCGCTCCACGGCTTCTGGACGCAGTGGCTCCAGAAGCCGTCGGTCGCATCAGACAAGGAAAAGGGCAGTACTCCCAGAAAACGTAATTCGCCGTTGAGGTCCTGGATGCCCTGCGTCAGCGGCGTGCCGCTGACCATCCACCTGGACGTCGTATGTAAAGCAGCGCAGGTCCGCGCGACGGCCGTGTTCGGCGACGAGACCATCTGCATCTCGTCGAGGACGACGCGCCTGTGCGGTAAGCCTAAGACGCTTCGTGCGAGGACGCCAAGCACTCTCGCGCTGCGTCGAGGCGGCCAGAATAGTAAATAATACCTCCAGGCTGGCCTGACGCACTGGTTGATTTCGCACTGCGACGCGCGTCCAGCGGATCTGCGCGAGCGGGTTCACGTCGCCGCGCCCAGAATACGGGCCGCCGGCCTGCATCGTGTTGTAGGTGACGATCACGATGTCGTGGTCCGCCAGTCTCTCCAGCGACCTTTTCCGGACGGCGAAGAACTCCTCGGACTTCTTCTGCGAGCCCTTGCTCCGCGGCGCGATCAGTGCCTCGCGCTTTTTGTCGGTGACGAAGACCTTGACGGATAACGGGTTCGAGGCCACGATCGACTTAGTGATCTCGTTGACCCACTGCGACACGAGCGCCGGCGGCACGACGATGAGCGTGGCGCGCGACGCGACGAGCGGGCCCTCTTCATTATGATTCTTCGCGAGCCCAGGCGCCTTGAGCTGTTCGACCGTGGCCGGCGCGGCACACACTAAGCCCAGTAATTCAACCGTTTTCCCCATGCTTATCTCGTCACATAATAACCCGCCCGACGCAGTCGGCGGCTCCTCGAGGCGGCACTCGCCTAAGTCGGGAGCGAACCAGTACTCGCCGCCGTCCGCGAAGGCTCGCTTCTCCCAAAATAAATCGTTGAGGTTGCGGCCCTCCATCTGGCGCATCCAGCGGATCGCCTGGAGCTGGTAGGGCTTCATCGGCAGCGCGATCCGAGACGGCTGCGGGTCTTCCGCGCAGCCCGTGTGCTCGGCGGAGCGCATGACGCCCTCGAGCGTGAAGGGCGCCGCGCTTCCATTTTGTGAGGACGTCGCGAAGAGGTCTAGCTGCGTTGGTGGCGCTGCGCGCGGCGTCACGGCGCCGGCGAGCGTCGTGAGGCCGTTGAGCACGTTCCGGACCGAGGGGTCGGCGATGAGATAGAAGAGAACCCTCGTCGCGTAGGCTCTTATTTCAACAGTGAAATCCGCTCCCTCGACCTTCGTCACGTAACATAAACACTTGAGGCACGGCGGCATGTTTTTGGGGAGTTGGGCCGGGGAAGCTAACGAAGCAGCCGACGCGAGGAACGTCGCCGCGTCGTCGTCCTGTGCTAGGATCTTGCCCGCCGCGACGTCATCTTCTAAACGTCGGACGGTCGTCGTGACGCCGTCGTTCGGCTTCGCGGCCTCGCCGTCGTTATCGTAGTTCACGGGACCGTAATGCCTTTGAGTTTCTTTGCGCGTCGCTTTCACGCCCCGGCAGAGCTTCTTCACGACGCTCGAGGCGTCGGTGCCCGACGGTAGCGAGAACTCGAGCGTGCGGGACCCCACGAACCGACAGGGCTCGTCGACAGCCGTCCATTGCATGGTCATAGCGCCCGACGCCTCGGAGCTCCACTGATAGACCGTGCCATTCCTTTCCAACCGCTCGAACTTCTCGATGGGGCGCGCGAAACGCGCGCGGGGGCCGACCCTTACTTCTCCGGTGCGGACGGGCGCGCGCGGCGCGCCGCTCGCGAAGCCGATCGTCGCGGCCGCCGGCGGCAGGGCGAGGGTCCGCGGGCCGGGCTCCGCCTTGACGCGCGGCTTCTTCGCGCGCTTGGGCTTGGCGTCGCCTTCCGCGGCGGCGCGCTTGGCCGGCTTCTTGGCCGCCGGCTTGGCCGGTTTCTTTTCGGTTTTAACCTTCTCGGTTTTCACGGTGACCGTGCTCTTGCGTTTGGGCGGCATGTTAGCGTCCTTCCTTCGATACTGTGGTGCCGGGTGGCGTTAATGACGTGGAGGTCTCACCGTCTGCGTCCACGCAGGAGCTCGAAGGCGCGCTTCGCGCGCTTGCCTTCGCCTCGGCTTTCAAAAAGTCCGCGCTGCACGATCAGCTGCTGCCGTTTCGCGCTCCAATCGACGCGCGCTGTGGAGCAGTGTAGACAACAATGCTCGGCTACGCTGTGTACGTCACGTTTGCGTCTAATGCGATGACCGCAGCGCGATTAGGAGATCGATCTAGCGACCTGTAAGACACACTAGGAAACCAAGCCTCACACTGTGAGTCACAGACACAGAAGTTAAGCAGACAAGTCCCCAAGGATCCCGTGCAGCGCCCCGACCTCGGCGGACGTCGCCGCGGCCCGTCGCAACACCCGCCGCGCGACCGCGAGGCGGGGATCCGCTGCCACCTGCGTGGAAAGCAAATTCCAGGCGCCCACGCCATCGACGCGACGTTGATTTCCACACAGGCGGACACCTTGCCGCGGCTCGTCGCGCGGAAACCCTCGTCGGCCCCGAGCGCCGCGCCCAGGCGAGACACGAGCGCGTCGATGGTCGCGTCGGGCGCGACGTCGGGCGCCGCCGGCGCCTCGGAGTCCGCCCTCGCATAAATGTCCGCCAGCGCGATGGAGACCGCGTGCGACAGGTTCAGCGACTCGGCGCTATCAATCTCGACGGACGCGCCGCACCGCGCGAGCTCCTCCGCCCGCAACCCGTCCGCCTCCCGCCCGAACACGAGCGCCGTCCTACCGTCAACGCGCGCCGCGAGCGCCGGCGCGGCCGCCGCGAATTGATCATTTGCGCGTCCGCGCCCGGAAAACGCCACGGAGAACTCGACGTCCCGTAACGCATCGTCCAAGGTGTCACATACAATGGTCCGCTCGTCCCGCACCGCGCGGCCCTGGGGCATCGCGAAGCGCCTTTCATAGGTCGCGTCGGCGTCGCGGTCGTACTCTGGTTTGACTAATTTCAGCCGCCCGACCTCGAAGCAGGCGCACAGACGCAATGCTTGTCCAACGTTTGAAGCGTACTGCGGCCCAACTAGCACGACGTCGATGTGCTGCAGTCGGAGAGCGCTGGTGACCGGCAGGTGCAGCAGCAGCAGCATGCATGCAACGCAGCGTTTCTGGCGCATGGTTCGTGTGCGACCTCGATCCGGAACAATGCCACAATCTATTCGTCCAGAGAGCGTCTGATCAGCGCGTTTGCTCACTTTGCTAGTGTCTTACCTCACGCTAGCACCTCGATCCTGGGCATTTGCGAGGTTCACGGGGCTCAGAGATCATCAGCAGCTCGTCGGTAGATAGCTGAGTCGTTGTCCGACCACAAGAAACCATGCGCGTATCAATCTCTGCTGTCCTGGCAGCTATCTTGCCAACCGATGCGCTGCAGCTCACGCGGCGCCAGCTTGCCGGCGCCGCAGCGTTTGGATTCGTGCCGGCCGCGCGGGCCGACGTGCCAGTCGACCCCTTCAACAGCATGTGCCTCGGCTTCGGCTGCAACTCGCCGCAGGGCGTCGACAGCCCCGGTGCGCCGGCGCCGACCGACGAGGACTCGATCCCCTGGAAGCAAGCCTTGGAGCTCATCGAGGCGAAGAAGGTCAAGAGTGTGGAATTCAACGACGTCGCGATGGACAAATGCTGGGTCGTGACGAGCGACGGGCGGTTTAGGGTCGGAGAGGGGTACCCGTGAATTGCGGCGTCCTTTGGTAGTTATACGAAGATACGCCATCGACGCGTATCTGACGGCGTCTGTGCCACACAGGATCGAGGACGGCCGGTCGTGGTCGTCGCCGCTCTTCGTGACGCGGATCTTGGACAACAACCAGATCCCGCGGACGTACGTCGGGGGGCTCAAGCGGAAGTCTAGGTAACAACAACATTAGGAGTCTTCTCGAGGCGCGCCACGAAGAGCCCCGACGTCTCGCCGCCCGCCGGGAAGCGCACCGTGCCCGGGATTGAACCCGCGACGGCGACTGGCGGCACTTCTAGAGACATAAGCCGCGCCGCCGGCTCGTCCCGTAGAAAGGCCTCTACAACATCTTCGTTCTGCGCTTTCGTCAGCGAGCACGTCCCGTAGACCAAAACGCCGCCTCTTCTTAATCTCCCGAAGCCGTTCCGTAATAAAGCAGCCTGCAGCTCTAGCAGCGACGAACACCGTTCGGCGGAGACGTTGTCGACGGCCGTGCCCTTCTCGACCATCTTCTGGACGTGCGCGTGCGAGCCGTCGGTCGTGCAGTCGGCGTCCACTAGCACGCGGTCGTAGGCTTCTGCACAGTCCTCCTCGGGAAGGGCTTTCAGGCGCTTCGCCTCGCGCTGCCGCGCGGACTTGTTCAGGCGCTTTCTGGCGCCGCGCTGTTCGAACGAATCGGCCGCACGCGAGTCATACAACAACTCCCGCTCGTCGGGGAAGCGCCGGCCGTCGCTCCTGTATAGGCGAACGCGCGCCGCGCCTGCCGGGTCGTGGTGCGCATCTAATAATTTGCGCGCGACGCTGAGGCGCTTCTCGGAGACGTCGACGCCGTCGACGGCACCGTTCACACCCACGGCCTCGGCGAGACACAACAGCTTCGCGCCCGGCGCGCAGCAGAGGTCGAGGACGCGGTCGCCCTCATTACAACCGAGCGCGCGCGCCGCGTAGCCCGACGCCGCGTCCATGGCGAAGACCCGGCGGTCCTCGTACGGCGCGCTTCCCTTCAAACGCCGCGCCGCCGGCATGCGCAGGAAGCCGGGCAGCCACGCCACGGGCTCGGCGTCGAGCGTGCTGCGTATCGCGTCCGTTTCGCTCGCGTCCTTCACGCGCGCGTAGCGGTACCGCGGGGCGAGGTCCGCGACCCGGGCTATTTGTAATCCCTGCTCGCCGTACCACGCGGCGAGTTCGGATGGTAGCTCGTCGCTGGCCGCCTCTGCGGTGTCGTCTTCATTGCTGGCCGTCGCTGCGGCTGCGGCGTCCATGCTGGCCGTCGCTGCGGCGGCCTCGTCAATGCTCGTCATCGCTGCGGCGGCGTGCAGAGGCTGTGCTGTCAGGAGCTCTTTTGTAGGCTACTGATGGGCGTTTCGAGCCGGGTAAGCGGCTGCAGCTCGAAGCGTGAACTGTGTCAGACGATAGCACAGCGCTGAGCAGCGCTGTGCGCCTACGAATTGCAGCTTTTTGGCTTTTTGCTGTTGTTGCTAGTATGTTACAGGCCGCTAGCTCGGCGCGCTGGCAAAAAAATCGATTCCGCAGCCAAGCGCGGCCAAAAGGCATCGATTACGCAAGATAATCATGTCCACAGTCAAGGTATCAACAACTTTTGGACAGATCACGCTCAAGCTGCGGCCGGACGCGGCGCCCAAGACAGTAGAGCACTTTTGCAAGCTCGCACCGCTGTTTGATGGATGCTGCTTCTATAGGAGTGATTTTGTTATTCAGGGCGGGCTGCAGCGCGCCGACGGCTCATCCGTACCAAACCCGATGAAGCCGATTCCGGTCAACGAAACCCATACGGACGTGGTCCTCTCGAACGTCCGCGGCACGGCGGCCTTCGGGCACTGGGACGTGCCGGACGCTGGCAACTCGGACTGGTTCATCAACCTGAAGGAGAATAGCCATTTGGACAGCGCTTATGGTGGCTACGCGGTCTTCGCGGCCGTCGACCCGGGCGACGCGGCCTCGTTCGCGACGATCGATTCGATCGCTCGGAACATTCTGGAAGGAGGGAAGCCGACGATCAACTTCGTACACGTGGAGTAATTAAAATGTCGCTAGCGGCCTGTAAGACACTAGCAATCGCCGGCGCTTGCAAGCTTTGCGGGCGTTTCTTGCCGCATCAATGCAAAAATGAGGACGTGAAGTGTGCGTTAGCCCCTTTACGCCTTCGACGCGACGCGCTGCGAGTTCTAAAGGCGCAGCGCTAAGTGCACGCGCTGCAGCCAAGACAGACAAAAAAGTATGGCGCCCTGCCGCCACCGCGTCGCCGGCGTAGCAGACATGCTCGGCACGCCGGACGTGCCCGCCTACCAGGAGGCCTGCCTCGCGGCGCGACTCACAAGATTAAGGGTGCTGGGCTGGCCGCTCGCGCTGCGCTTGTGTACCACGGACGATGGGAATGAAGACGCGACGCTCGACGAGCTGCGGGTGTACATGAAGGAGACGCATCGATTGAGGGAAGCGCACGGCCAGGGCATCCCCTGGTGGAGTGCGGAGTACGGGCCGGAACGAGCGCCCGTCGTTGGTGCGAACGCGCCCGACGGGCCCCTCAAGTCGGCGGGCCTCTCGCGATCATCGACGCTTTTACAGGTAGTGCGCGAGGCCGCTTCAAAGGGCCCGCCCGCGTCTCGACGAAGCTGGTTCCCTACACCAAAGGCGCGCAAGGGATTGGTCGGTGTCGTCTTCTACAGCGCGACGTGTCGCGTGTGGAACTGGGGCGGCGTCTGGACCTTTCCACAATTGTTGAATGACTACGGCGTGCCCATTGTCTTTGTCTACGTCAGCGAGTACTCTGTTACCGATTCGGACGCATTAACAGATTCAAGCTATGTACCGGTCGTCGACCAGCCGAAAGAAGAAAACTGGAAGGCGGCGAACTGCTTGTTATTTGGTGTGCCCATGGTCGCGGCGGCGCTGGGCTGGCGGCCGGACCGCGTCGACCAGTATGTTGATGGAATGGACCGCGCCCTAGAAAGCGCGTACGAGGCGGCGCCTTGGAGGGTGTATGTGCTCGACGCGGCTTCATCTACCATCGCGTTCCGGACGGGGCCGGGCCCTCTGAATGGGATCGCCAAAGCCAGGGCTTTGAGCGACTTCCTCGCTGCGAACCGGGAGTTTTGATTTTAACATCTGTTGTTTTACTACGCGGTCCACGTACGCCTCTTCGCCACGTACAACCCGACCTCGTTGCGCCTCAACAAATTGGGCGTAGCGAATGGGTCGTGGTAGCCGTAGGTCAGCGTCTCCTCGGGGCGGCGGACCTCGTAGCCGTGCTTTGCCAGCGCGGCCTCGAGCCTTGCCCGTTCCTTGGCGACGCGCTGCTCTGATGGTGGCTTACCGGAGAAACGTACGAAGGCGGCCTGTGTAGCAAGATGATGTCGCGTCGATGGCGTTGGGGGAAATCCACGCTCTCGAAAGACGTCGTCGCGAGCGCCCAGATTGAGTCGATGACACCGAGTCGGCACCATGTGCGGCTTGATCTGCCGTAGCGCCATCGACGAATCGGTCGGCACAGGTAGGGACCGGACCGTCTCGTTGGCGCTCATCACGAACGAGACCTTCGTGGCACGCTCGGAAGTCTCCATGCGCACTGGGGCTGTCATGCTCATGCTCCGAGACGTCTTCTTCAAGGAGACGCCTCGGACTCGGTTCTTCCCACCAAATATATAGCCGGCGCATGCTCCAAACCCGGGGCCCATCGATTGTCTCATCGGCGTCCCTTTCATCGTCGCCTCGGCGACAACGTAAGCGTCGTAGCTTCGTATCTCGACGCCTCCAGGCAATTTCTCGACGACGCTGTACTTGGGTCTTTCGAGCAGCTCGCTGACGCGCCACGCGTAGAGGCCGAGCCCGTAACGTATCGTCACTAATGCGCCCACAATGCCCCCGATGACCTTACTCGCAATCATTTTGCGCTCGTAGTTGTCTCAGGTGTTGTATTTCGACAGATGCCTGTCTCAGTAGCTTGGTACGACCGCTGCGGCTCGGAGAGCGCTGGTGCGTCAGTGTGCTCTCCCGACCAAAGAAATGCTGCACGCGGGCAACCGATTGCCGAAGCGCTTCTGAACTAAGAATGCTTTGATACCTGACGCGTTGCAACCTTGCAGCGCAGTCGCTGATGGCGCACTCGACCGGGCCTCGGTGTGAAAGCGCTGGCGTGCGGGTTGGAAGCGATCTCTCAGACGAAGCGCATCTCTCGCAGACGAAAGGGACGTCATTTCTCACTCAACCTTACAGCCCCGCCCCCGCGGCGGCCGCGGACGCCGCCTGCGCCGCGGCCTTCGCGGCCTTCTCGGCGATGACCTCCTTGGCCGGGTAGTGGAAGAGCGGGTCCAGGGCGAACTGGAGGAACTTGTCCACCCCCAGCACGTAGATCACCATGACCGCCGTGATCACCACGACTAGTCCCAGCGTGTTCAGAACTTCTTGCGGCCCCGGCCAGATGATCAGATCTAATTCTTTTTTCATCCCCTCCACCACACCTAAGCCGTCGGAGTACGCGAGGGCCTCCTCCTCTTTTTGCGTTTCTTCGACGGCCGTGTCGACCATGGACTGCAGGACGTTCTTCTGTTCCGTGGCCTCGAAGACCTCCTTCGGCTTTGTCGCCTTGAGGTCGAGCTCGGCAGCTCTAGCTTTGATTCGTTCGCGGATGTCGGCGTATTGGTCCGCTTCAACGGCGGGCGCCTCCTCGACGGTCTCTGTCGCTGTCTCCAAGATTTCTACAGCGGCGGCGTCCTCCTCCGGCTGCTCGTCGCCGGGCAGGTCGTCCTTGTCCCGCGTGAGGCCCGGGATGTTGGAGTCGGGCAGCGGCTTCGACGACGAGGCCAGCTGCGTATGCCTGTGGCGCGGCGCGGCGAGGCGCGGCCGCGGCGCGAAGGTCGTGGCGCGCTGCGCGAGCAGGACGAATAAGAAGCTGGTCGCCGGCCTTCGTCGTCGCGTTGGTGGTGCCATTTGTGCGGCTGCGGCGGCGTGGCGCTGCGTAGTGTCGCTGCAAGGGTGGCTACGTGATCGCTGTGGACAACTCTGGAGCGCTCCCGCGAAGGTGGCTGTGTGCGCTGCGTCTGAGCAAGTATGCAGACGACTCAACGAGGTGTCTGTGTGCCTTCCTGGCACACTGCAATGGCACTTAGTTGTTGCATCAATGAGCATAATACCTAGCGTAATAACACTAGAACACGCGCTCTGAGGCGTATCTTGCACGCCTCCCGCGCCCCGCAGGAGTCGTGGCTCCCAAGAAACCGCGTAGCTCTCAAAGCAAAAAAAGCCTCTCAAAGCAATTCGCGCGCGCCGCCCGCCGCACCGCTACTCGAGCCGAAAGGCAACGGCACAGGCCGTACGCGTCGTGGACGCACTCATTTCGAACGCCGGGGCAGCCATCAAAGCAATGGTGCTCACCACCGATGACAGCCTAGAGGACATCCTGGCTGAGACTGTGGCCGCGGCGGAACAAGCGCTGCGTGAAATGAAAGGAGAGGCCGCGCCGCCGCCGCCGCCGCCGCCCGCGCCTTCCCTGAAACCGTGGTGCGGCGCCTGCGAATTGGCCGGCGACGGCCTCCGCGTCGCCGCGGGCTGCGCGGTGGCGAACGGCAGCGTCGCGTTCTACGACGCCGACCAGAAGGCAGACGAACCGGTGCTGTCCGTCGCCTGCGACGCCGTGGCGGCGAGCTACACACTAGGAACTGACGGTGTGACATTCCGCGCCGACGATCTCGCGTACGGCGTGCGCTTCGAAGATCCAGGGGACGTGGCGGGCTTCTGCCGGGCCGTCGCGGCCACGGCGCGCGCGACACGCATTTTCGAGCTCCGGGCGTCGGCGGATGAGAGAGTGGTACAAAGGGAGGACCTCTGCGAGGTCGCAGTTAAGGTCTATCAAGGTGGTGAGCTGGTGCTCGACGACCCGGACGCGGCCTGCGCGGCGGACGGTTCCGTCGAACCGGTGCCGGGCCTCGGTGCGCGTGTCGTCGGCGCGCGGCGCGGGAGTGCCATCGGTATGATGATAGGCGACCGCTGGGTCGAGGCGGTCATAGGGCACATCGCTGGTGGCGACGTGGTCGAGGACCCGCCACTACTCGAAAAAGAGGTCATCGAGGAGCGGGTCGTGACACCACCTCCGAAAATCCGGCCCGTGTCCTTGGAGAAGGCGCGGCGCCAGCTCGATGACCTGCTCCTCCGAGCCAAGGAAGAGCCTGGAGAGGACCCGCGCGTGGCCGAATTGCTGCAAGAGCGCGACGTGTTGCGGTCGAAACTGCGCGGCAACGAGGACGCGCTCGCCAAGCTGCGCGCGTTCATGGAGGACCTGAAGAAGCCGCGGCGTATGGAAGAGCCCGAAATCCCGCCCGCGGCGCGCGCCTGGAAGGCCGAGGTCGACGCCGAGGTCGCGTGTAGCAAAGCGGCCATGGCCGCGGAGCAGGCCCGCCTCGCGGCGCGGAACGCGGCCGTGATGGCGGCGGTGCCCGCGCCGCGCGAGATCCCTCCGGTCAACGGCCCGATCGCGGACGCGCTATTGCGATCCATAGCGTTCGACCTCGAGGTGCTGGAGCGGCGGGGGAGCGCCGCGGACCACGCGCGGTACCTGGACGGGCTGCGGGCGGTCTTGCGGCGGGAGGAGGGGCGTAGGGACCTGTTCTAGGTAGGATTCGTTCGGTTCGGGCACGGGTTTGCGCGCGAACGTCGCGTCGATGGCGTAAGGGGGACACCCAGTCAAATCGGGGTTATCAATGGCGCTTTAAGACAGGCTATTGAAGACGAAAAGACTGCTTAAGTAGGCTTTGTCGCTTGGCTAGTGTGCTAATGTACCCTAGGTAACTATTTTGCGAGTACAGCGAGACGAGTTTATTGCTCGCAAGTGGCAGTGTCTGACATATCAGAGACGATCAAGCCGCCGCACGGACGTCTGCGCACCTCTCGAAGCGCTCGACGCAGCACGACGCGCCGGCTCGCCGCAGCTTGTGGCAAAATCGCCATTTTGCCCAGCTGGCTTAGGAGCCGCCGACACACGCCGCCGATGGCAAGAGACGCCGCCGACGCCCCACGGCAGCCACCTAACCCCTACTCTCGCACGCAGGTCCCCCACCAACACGTCGCAGCGACGATAGCGTAGACAAGTCGGTCGAGTCGGCAGCCTTTTCGGAGGCCCCCCACTCCCGCACAGCACACTTAGCGACCATGTCCAAAAAAGCCGAGGTCGTCAAGGAGGTGACCACCCTGGGCCCCAAGCTCACCGAGGGCGAGACGCTCTTCGGCGTCGCGCACATCTTCGCGTCGTTCAACGACACGTTCGTGCACGTCACTGATCTGTCGGGCCGTGAGACCCTCGTCCGCGTGACGGGCGGCATGAAGGTCAAGGCCGACCGCGACGAGGCGTCGCCCTACGCGGCCATGCTTGCCGCGCAGGACGTCGCCGTGCGCTGCAAGGAGCTCGGCGTGACGGCGCTGCACATCAAGATCCGCGCGACGGGCGGCAACAAGACGAAGACGCCGGGCCCCGGCGCCCAGTCGGCGCTGCGCGCGCTCGCGCGCGCGGGCCTCAAGATCGGCCGCATCGAGGACGTGACGCCGATCCCGTCCGACTCGACGCGCCGCAAGAGCGGTCGCCGCGGTCGCCGCCTCTAGGCGTGCTGTTGCTTCTGTAATAGTTGACACATTAGTTACAATTCCCGCGTCTGCAGCACGAGGGCCGTCTGGTCCTCGTCGATGGCGTCGAGCGTGAAGTTCCTCACTCACTCGCGTCCGGCTCGGAGAGGATCCACTCCACGCCCCACTTGTCCCCGCGCTTCGCGAGGCTGAACGTGTAAAGGACGTCGTCGATCTTGACGCGTCTTACGTAGCGGTCCTCGCCGTCGCGGAGCTCCGAGACCGTCGTCGGGTCCGAGGCGCCCGTGAGGAGCTTGCAGTAGGGCTCGGAGCGCAGCGCGACCCAGAAGTCGTTCAGACGAGCCACGTCGCGCGGCGCGAGCGACCGGAAGAAGTCGCTCCGGAAGGAGAAGGGGTCGACGTGGGCGGCATCATATAAAGCTTTCACGCCGTCGGTAGAACGGTACTCCTCGTGGTCCCACTGGATGTCGTCGCGCCGCCCGAAGTCCACGGAGCGCGTTTTGAGGCCTTCGAGTAAGGCGTCCAGCGTCGCCGCGGCCCCGATGCGTCGAAACAACGCGAGCGTCTCCAGAAAATTGGCGTTTTCGCTGTTCTCGTCGTAGAGCCGCGCCGGCCGCGCGACGCCGCGGACTTGCGAGGCCTGGTGGGCCAGTCTCCTGTTGTTGCGCGGCGACGCCGGCGCGTGGAACGCAGCAGCCTCGACGATCAATAAGCAGAAGAGCCTCATCGTTCGCAGCTACGAAGCAGCGGAACAAAACTGGTGCCACGATCTTTTTTTACTGTAGGCTGATGCTATGCGATTTTTGGGGCCGCAGTTGTCCAGCAGAGGTGGACAGCGTGTAGAGGAGTTACGGAGTCTGCTCAGCGACGTACAGCGCGCTCACGGAAGAAATCTGCCTTAATTTTGGGAGCTAGCGGTAAGATACTAGGCATTTTTTCGGAACCCGCGACGTAACTAGCCTGAGCCTAAGCGGCTCTGAAGCGGCTCTGTGGGCGCTGGGAGTACCGTGGTGGCAAGGATTAACTCCGAGGGGCGGTCCGGTGTAAAAACGACATCGACAGCAAAAAGTGTTACGCGGCGGCGTCGACGGCGTCGGAGGGTTCGGGCGACGGTTCGAGCGAGGGCACTTCATCATTTTTCGCCGGCGACGCGACGACGCGGCCCGAGGCGAAGAGCGCGGCGACGAGGTCGTCCTTCTCGACGCACGCGTCGTCCTCCACACCCAAGTCGTCCATGAGCGCCTTGAGGCGTTTCACGGACCAGTCCCTCAGGTCGGACTCGTCCATGACGACGACGTCGTCCTCGGTGTCGTAGACGTCGACGACGCCCGCCTCGACGACGCGTCTTACTAGGTCACGCTTCTCGCCAGGTACATCGCTATCTACCGGCAGCAATGCTCGCAATTCCGACATGGACTTGCGGAAGAGCTGGCTCATGGAACATCGTGGCCGTCGCTTCGACATGCGCTCGGCCCGACCCTCTTCGAAGGACGCGTCGTCCGTCGGCAGCTCATATCTACAATTCGGGCAGGTGCAATGTTTGATCAACCAGTCCTTGACGCAGCCGGGGTGGTAGACGTGGCCACACGGCAGCTTCGCGACCTCGTCGCCTTCGCTCAGCGCCTCGAGGCAGACGCAGCACGTCGAATTCTCTCCACTCAGCTCGTCGGCTCTGGCTGGTTGGACGGGTAAATTGGCGAGGGTGGCCGCCGACGCGGGCGGCGGTCCTTTCGGCTCCTGGGCCTCGGCGACGCGCCGCGCCGCCTCGGTGCGCTCGAGCGCCGCCTGCAATCGCAACTCCGAGGCCGCGAGGGCCGCGAGGATGGCGAGCGACGACCCCGGCTGCAGGCTCAGGCCGTTCGTCGTTCCATTATTGGCCACGAGCGTCCCGTTCCTATGTATAATCATCTGCGGCTGCGCGCGCGCGCGGCCGTCGAGTAGAATAAAGTTGCCGTGGTTGCCCTGGCCGAGGCGGATGATGCGCGGCTGCGGCCGGGGGCGCGGCTCGGCCGACGCGCCGGCGCCCATGGCGGCGTCGGCGCCCGCTGCGTGGTGTGCTGTTCCGCCTTAAGTGCTGCCCACTTGCGCGCGCCTCGGTCGTAATCGGCCCGGGAATCAATCAGGACACAGTGATGGCTGCCCCACGCCGCCCGGGGCCCTCCTCGCCGTCCCGGCACGTCTTACAAACTCCGTGCACTGGGAGAGCAAGCCCTGCCAGAGACCACAGCGGCCAGATTGAGCAGGCAGTCCCGCTGCCCGTGGGCCGTCGCCGCACGTGAAAAGCCAGCAATCCCCTTGGAATTACCAGAGGAAGCGCTGGCCGCCAAAAAAACGGGAGCGGGGGCGCTCCGTAGCGCACTTACAGCCACAGGGAGAAGCATAGCAGCACAAAATGACCTCCTACGGTATCTGGCGCGACAAATACCCTCCGAAGCCTGACATTCCGGACGCGGCGCTCTGGAAGGACAAATATAAGCAGCCGCTGCGCTCATCCAGCGCGTACCAGGCGTCCATCGCCCAACCGAGCCGCCCGAAAAGCGTGCGGAGACGGCGCCGGCGGCCGACGCAGTACCAGCGAGACGCGTCGACTGTTGGCAGCTTCGACACGTTGAGCTACCACGACGGCGCGCGGACCATCGTCATGGTCCACCGCAACGACATCTGGTGCCGCGAGCACCGAAAGGTACTCGATCCTTGGGTTGTCGGGGTCTTCCAAAGGCCCGACTGCCGCTACCTTGAGCTCCGCGCGAAGCGCGAGGCGCCGCGGGGCTTGGAGGTGAGTCTGCGCATCAGCGATCGACAGATTAACGCGCGGGCGCATCCGTACGACCTGCAGCACTGGGCGACGCGCGTGCTCCCGTTCGCCGTCGAGCTGTACTTTCCCGGCCGGGACCGGGCCCTGCCCCGGCTGCGGTTGCGGAGAGACTTCTTCAAGTATCTCATCGACGACGTCATCCTCGACACGCCGAATAGCGTCCGGGCGACGCTGAACGTCGCCATGGTAAACTAATCACATGTTAACTAAAACTAGAGGCCGTCGAAGAAGGTCTCCTTCTTCGCCTTCTTCTTCGGCTTGGCGTCGTCGTCCGAGTCGTCGGAGGAGTCGCTCTCCTCAGCCAGCATCTGCTTGATGCGGCTGGCGTTTGTCGCGTCGAAGAAGCGCACGACATTGTCGTGGCTCAGCGAGGCCACGAGCTCGTCGCCGGACGTCTTCGCGAGGACCTCGACGGGGAAGCCGCCGTGGGCGCCGATACCGCCGATGTCCGTCAACGACGCGTCCTCGCCCTCCTCGTAGGCCCGGACGACGCCGTCGCCGGTGCCCGTCAAGACAACATCCTGGACGGCCACCAAGGCTTCCACCGAGTCGTGCTCCGACGCGATCACCGAAGGTTCCTTGTCCAAGTCCTTGCGGCTCCAGACCAGCAAGGGACCCGTCGCCGTGCCCGCGACGACGGAATGCGGCGTGACGCAGCACGAGAGCAGCTCGTCCTCGAAGGGGTCCGTTTCCCCGATGCTCTTCAAGTTCTTGCGGAGGTCCATCGCCGCTAGTACGCCGTCGGCGCCCGCCGAAACGAGTACCTCGTCTCGGATCGCGCACAGCCCCGAGACGTAGTCCGCGTGTGGCTGCGTCGAGATGGCCGGACCGCGGTCTCCGCTCAAGCGAGCGTCCCGCAGCGCGATGCGACCGCCGTCGTCGCCGACAGCCAGTAAACCTCGCGTGCTCAGCATCGCCGTCACCTTGTCGCCGCGGCCCTTCGCCTTCCAGGCCTTGGCGCCGCCGTTCGTGTCCCAGCAGCAGACCGCGCCGTCGCCGTAGCCGGCGCAGAGGCCGCCGCCCCACGCGACGGCCGACGCCGCGCCGCGGTCGCCGTGCCAAACACGAGCCAGCGGCTGCGCTTGTTTCGTGCTGTGGATCTCCACCCTCCCATCGACGCAGCCGACGGCGAAGTGCCGCCTGCTCTCGGGTTGCCATGCCAGGGCGATGGGCTGGGCCTCCAGGGTCTTGGGTTGCGGGGCTTTAGGCATGCTTATCGTGCAGCGATTGCAGTGGGCTCTTCGAAAACGTGTCCTGGCGTGCAAATTGAACTGCGTGCGGCAAGCCTGCACGTCGCGGGGATAGTCGGAGCTAGCGGCATGTAAGACACTAGCACGAAATCAGGGCAGCTGCCGATTTGTGCGCATTATGCCGTAGCGGTTAACGAGTGCAGCACAAACTAACACTGCGAGCATACTGGGCAGCTGAGCCAAGTCTTAGCAGCGTTCAGCCACCAGAGAGGGTGACAAGTCAGAGAGAGCGTTTTAAAAATAAATGGCTGAGCGCAGCGTCCGCGGCAGCGTCGTCAAAGCGATAGCAGCGGAAGCCACGCGCCGCAAGCGCGATGCGGACAGCGCCACCGAAACGCCAGCCGCCGAGGAAGGACCACGCCGCAGCCGCCCCCGGCGCGCCTGCCGCGACGCTCCTGTCCAGACCCTCGCCGCCGCCGCGCCCGCTGCGGCGGCCGCGTCGCAGCCGTCGCTCCCGCTGAAGGGCAAGCTCCTGGTCATCCACGCGAACACGAAGACCTATGGCCGCGGCGGCGACACCGCGGCCGCGGGGGACGATCACAGATTAGTCGCGGCCAAGCGGTCGAACCGCGAAGATTTCAAGTTTGCCGCCAAGGATTATATAGCGATGCGCGACGGCGGCGTCTACTCGGGCGATCCCCGGGAAAACAAGCTGCTGCCGCTCCCAAGACCGACGTACACGGAGTTCATCAACCGGGCCCAGCGCGCCAAGGCGTTAGACCGCCTCTTCTTTGTCTTTTGTCCGCCAGATGCGCCGCGGTTGCCCCGGTTGAACTATCGCGCCTACGAGCGCGTCGTGTATGCTGGTGTGTCGTTCAGGCGCTTTGCCAAAATCTGGCAACCGGAGCGCCACCATTTCTTCAAGCCCCAATTTCAAGCGAGGGTCATGGCCATGCTCCTCGCGCGGAACCGCGCGCAGCGCTCTGGGTCCGCCTTCGGAGTGCTCCCGGACGAGCTCCTGCACGACATCCTGGCCTTCGCGTCGAGCAAGAAGGACGCGCGCCGCGACGACTACGACGACCTCGCGACCGTGAATTCGGGCCAGCGCCACTTGTTCCTGCCGGCGCCGGGGTCGAGCGGCATCCGCGACCATCTCTTCGACGCGGTCTTTGGTCTATAAATTTGTATGCTCTGCTAGAGCTTGGCCGCCTAAGTCCCCTCGGCCGCGAACACGGAGCGGACCTTGGACTGGACCTGCGCGACAGACGATGAGTCGCGTCGATATACGGACGCAGACCGTGACCTTGATGATGAGGTCGCGCTCGACGTGGACCGAGAGGCCCAGGTTCAGGCCCTTGCACACGGGCTTCTCGAGGCCCGCGGCAGCGGCGAGCTTGTGGTACTCCTGCGCCGGGGCGTTGCGTTAGAAAAGTGCTTGAGTCGTTGTAAAGGACGCCGGTCGAGCGCCTCGAGACCGGTCGTCACGAGCGCGGCGGCGAGCTCGGCGGAGGCGACGGTCGGGGTCACGACATCGATTCCGCGGACCTTGATGCAGCCCTGGTACTTGCCGCTATACTTGCGGACGTAGTGGTAGAGGCCGGTCCCGTAGAAGAGCGTCGCCGCGACGACCGAGCGACAGGCCTCGAGCACGGACGTCGGCGTGTTGACGGGCAGCGCCTCGCGCCGCGCGACGACGTCGTAGGCGGCGGCGGCCTGTGCGGCAACGCGGTTCGGTCCCGGACGGTCGACGGAAGCGGACGCCGGGTCGCGCCGCTTGCGGTGTCGCGTAGGCGCCGTTCTTCTTGTGGGACTTGTCGGTGCCCGTGTTCTCGCTCGTGATCGAGAACGTGTAGACTTGGTTGCCGTCGTCGTCCTTAACGAAGTTGGTGCCACTGGAATTTTGGCCTTGAGTCCGCGCCTTGAGCACGCCGAAGCCGAGCGCGGTGAGCCCGCCTACCCTCGAGCCGCCCTTGACGCGAGCGTGCTGCGCGCGCGAGATGACGTGGTGCCGCGTCGGCGTGAGGAGGGCCGCGACCTTGTCGCCGACCGTGCGGTGCGGCTCGTCGTAGGCCGCCAGGAACGACCGCACCTCGGGGTAGGCAGCGAAGCGGTCGCGTAGGAGCTGGATGGCACTCGCCTGCGCGATTGAGTCGTGAGTCGCGTCAATGGCGTCGGACGCAGGTAGGCGACCTCGTCCGGCGCCAGGAGCGTCGCTCGCGAGAGGCACAACGCCAAGCGGGCCTTGATGCCGCCGGCGGCCTTGATCTGCTCGGCGCGCGTGGGCAGCTTCGGGCCCTCGTCCATGCGCGTCAGGGCGGCGGGTACATGCATGTACAGGCGGCCGCCGGGAGAGAAGTAGCAGGCTTGTCCGTGTCGCGCACCCACCTCCCAGTTGTCCGTGTCGTGCTCGGCCGCCTCGGCTCTGGCCTTGAACTTCGGCATCGCGTTCGTCGCGACGCGCTTCGACTTGGGCGTCAGGAGCGGCTTGAGCGCAAGCGGCTTCTTGGGCGCCGCGGGCGCCGCGCCGTCGGCCGGCTCGGCCGCGAGGAAGATCGCAAGCGCCTCCGTCTGCGCGGCCGGGGCCGTCGGGTCCCGCACGACCGGTTGCGACGGCGGTCGCGCTCGCGAGCACGTGTGAGCGATACCGCCGTGGTGGCCCACTCTGCGTAGCGAGTTGCACGCGTCGCACGTCGGATCGAACGCACGCGCGGGCGCGGCCGGCACGAGCGCGGTCTCCGTCGCGGCGGGCTCGAGCGTCGCGGCCGGGGCCGTCGGCACGAGCGCCGGCGCGCCCGCGTCGACGTCCATCGGCTCGGCGTCGTCGTCCTCGTCGCTTTCCTCGACCGCGAAGTCGTCATCGTCCGAATCGTCGTCCGAATCGTCGGTAGACTCGGGAACGGACGCTTCGATGAACTCGGCCTCGGCTTCGGCGTCGATCTCTTCCGGCTCTTCGATCACCGCGGGCTCGATGACGAGGGGTGCCGCGTCGTCTTCGTTCCAGCGCTCCTCTTCGAAGCGCGGGTCGGGACGCACCGCGTAGCCGAAGATGGCGTTGAGATCAACCGCTTTGACGGGCCCTCCGGCCAGCTCGGCCGGCAGCTCCATATCTTGCTGCTCGCGTAGCAGGCGCGCGTCTAGGGACCAGTCGGCCTCGGCGTCCGAGTCGGAGTCTGAGTCTAAGAGAGAGTCGACCGATTCATCATCAGACGAGTCTTCTCCCAACGAAGCCACGCGGCGGCGCGACGGGAAGTCCGTGGCGGCGTCGTCCTCGTCTAAAGCGTCGAACAGACCCCTGGGTAAGAGCAGCACGCCGTCCTCGGTCGAGGGCGCGCCGTCGCCGTCGAGCTCGTCGGACATGGGCTGCAGGTGATCTTCGGCCGGCCGCGGCTCGACCAGCATCGGCGCCGCGCCGCTGTCGTCGTCGACGTCCATGGCGTCGGCCTTGGCCTCGGCCGGTTCCTCGAACCTGCGTGGGACTGAGTGAAGCCGCCGTAAAGTGAAAATTTTGGCACCGACGCGAGACGTGATGGTCAGCTGCGTGCCGGGCGCCATCGTTGCAATAGCTCGTAAGTGCAAACCCTTGGACCCGTCGGAAGCCGTATGGCGGACCACGACACAATTGGCCTCGCCGGGCGGCGCCCGTTTCTTCACTAATTCTCTTCCGACCTACGTGTGGAAACGAGTAAAGCGGCCGTAAAGTAGAACTTGGGCGTACCTTGCCGGACGGGAGGATCGTGACGATGCGGTCGCGTCGCACCGGCTCCCGCAGCATCAGGGCCTTGCCCCCGACGCTCCCGCCAGCTATCTCGACCTGCGCGCGGAGGTACGTCAAAACCGAAAATCCCGAGGAGGTGCGCTGACTTCGACGGCGCAGGGCGTCATCACGACCACCGACCCGTTGGGCAGCCGGAGCTTTTTTTGCCTGCGCGCGAGACCGTCTCGGACGGCCGACGGAAGCAAGGGCGCCGGAGTATACTGCATGTCGAGCTGGGCGATGGCGAAAATGTTGCCCATGACGCGGACGGCCCGTTCACCTGCGAAAAAGGGATAAAGCAACGGTTCGGCGTCGGACGCTATTCCGCGCCGTGTACGTGGCTCCCGAGCGCCGGCTTGGCAATCAGTTCAAACCGCAGCTCCGTGCCGACGCGGACGAGCGGAGCGGAGCGCTTGGGCGCCGTGCCACCGATCGTCTTCTGCCCCGTGTAGACAGGGTCGCGGTTCCGCGTCGAGCGCACTGGCCGCCGCCGCGCCGGCTGCGCGGGCTGCTCGGGCGCCGCCGCGCGGCCGCCCGAGGGCGCCCAGTCGGTCGAGTCGTCCTCGTAGGAGCGCACCTTGTGCGCGGCGACCTCGGGCTCGGCGAGCGCCGGCCGCGTCGGCATGCGCTCGAAGAGCTCGCGGGACGTGACGGTGTCCTGCATCGCCTGCGACGTGGCGAGTTGATGTTGAATGGAGGATCGAAACACCGCACCTTCTTGGCGAATTTCTCGAAGTCGAACCCTTCGCGCTTCAGCATCTCGCGGTCCAGCTCGAAAAACCGCGTCGGCAGGTTGCCGCCCTCGCCGAACACGGGCGCCATGTCGTCCTTGCCTATGCGTAGAAACGTTGGAACGGGCTGCGCGCGACGACGACCGCGCCGGCTCGCGCATTTGACCAGTTGGAACTGCGCCTGGGCGTAGCGCATGCGCCAGGCGCGCGACTTGTAGGTAAACAACGACGTGCCGGCCTTGCGCCAGAAGGGCGTCGAGCCGTCTTCTCCCGTCCTGCGGGCGTCGGCCGAGTGAGGCGCGCGAGAAAAAGGCCCGCGGCGGCGCGGCGGCGAAGAACACCGATTCGAGTAGCGGACGCCGGTCCATGCGTCTGCGGAGGGGAACGAGGCGTGAGAACGATGACGCGTCGAGCGCGCGGAGGATGTCGGCCATGCCCCAGGCCCGGCCTTCGCTGCTGGGCCCCCGCTCCACCCGGAAGGTGCAGCCGGTCCAGTCGTCGCGCGCCTCGTTCTTGTGGTTGTTCTCGTCCGTCGCCATGGTCCTCTGCGCCGCGCTTGCGCCGTAGACGGCCGCCGCCCCAGATCGTTCTGCGCTCTGCGATTTTTTTGATTCGCAAAGGGGCCTCGCGCCCCCTGGCCGGGTCCGCGGCGCGGGCGCGGCCCGGGAGGGCTCGGGGGCCTTGGGGGAGGCAATACTACGAAGTTCCTAGTCGCTGGAGGCGTCGGGGACCCGTTGCGCGCGGTGCGCGCGGTGGACACATCGACGCCTTGGGGCCGCTGCAAGTACACGTATCACATTACGGGTGGCGGCGGCGGGAGGTACGCGGTGTCGGCGCGCGACAGGGTCACGACGACGGCGTCGACGGCGTCGGCGTCGGAGGGGTTCGCGGCCCGACGGCGAGCACAGGGCACGAGGCACCGGCCGACGTGGCCCTCCTATGGCTTGCTACTCCGACTCCGTCTTCAGGGCCTCCGGCGGGCCGACGCTCGCCGCGGCCGCGTCACACTCGTCGCGGAAGCGCGCGATGGCCTTGCGGAGCGCGTGGTTCGGCACGACCTCGGTCGACTCCAGTCGCTGATTTGTGAGAGGCGACGTCCCGTGGGCCGCGAACCAGCGCTCGATGGCCCGCCGCTCGTAGGAGTGGCCGTCGGGCGCGAGACAAGGATCGACCATGGCGTTCAGTGTGATCGGGCACCGGTACTCGTCGGGCAGGTGCTTGACGCGGGGCGCCCGCGTCCGGCCGACGCGCGTCCACGCGTCCCCGGAGCCGTCGCCGTCCCAGCGGTAGACGACAAACTGCTCGTCGTCGGACACGTCCTCCTCGCGATCCTCAGACGTGTCCGGTGCCGGAACCCGCCGCCGGCGGGCCGCTCGGAAGACGCCAAGCTCGCCCCGGAGGCGCCCCTCGTAGAGCGCGCGGTCGCTCTCGAGCGGCAGCGCGTCGTCGGCGCCCGTGCGTCGCCGCGCGCGCGCTGCTCGCCGCTCCGCGACGTCGGCGCGCCGCTCTGCCCTGTCGCACCGGTCTTGCAGCTGCTGCGTAATGGCCGTGAGGTCCTCCGCGCGCCGCGAGAACCGCTGTAGCACCTCGCGCCGTTCGCGCGCGTCCTGCGTCAGCGCCGCCGCCCGCACCGCGTGCGCCCGCGCCTCCTTCGCCAGGGCTGCGGCCCGCAGCCGCTCCGCCTTCAGGGCCCCGCGCAGCAGCACGACTTCGTCGTCGGACTCGTCGTCATCGCGCGAGCGGAACGCGCCTCGTAATAAAGCGCGCTCGACGGCGTCCAGCGCGCCGCGCTCCCTTTCCACATCGGTGTCGTCGCGGCCCGACTCGCAGAGCTGGCGCAGACCGCCCAGCATCGCCGAGTACGCGCGCGTGATGCGCGCCTCGACCTCCCGGCATCTCTTGGAATCGCCCTGCGCCATCGCCGCATCCAAATCACCATCTAATTGGGAAAGGACGGGCGCGCTCGGGCCCCGCGCGCGGTCCAGCGCGCCGGTCAGCGTCTCGACGCGCTGGCGCCGCGGCACGGGCGGGCCCTCGTCCGAGCTCGACACCGTCGACGATCGTAAGATAGCTGAGACCTGGGGCATCCTTTGTGGTGGCGGCGGCGTATTTACCGAAGTGGTCAGCCGGTAGGGCGCCGCCCGAATCGTGCACCGCGCCGGCTCCTGGACCCGGAACCCGTCGAGCGCTCTTGATACACTTTGCGCGGCCTCGTTGGACCCCGTCTCGACGAAGGCCGCGCTACCATTTCCGTGGGCGAAGGGGCCGCGCACCTCTACGATGGACGCGCCCGCGCGCAGCGACGCGTCCCGCAGGAAGCTGCGCACGGCCGCGCCGTCGTCGCGCTCGACCTGCGGCAGCGCCGCCACCACCACAACCGCGTCCAAGGAACACCGCGGCGGCGCCTGGGTCCGTCGCAATTGCGCGTACGCGGCCATGGCGTCGCGCGGCCACGGGAACTCGGCGTCCGTCTCGACGACGGGCCGCGGCCGCCGGATCCAGAGCGACGCCCGTAATGCGTCGAAGGCCTTTCTCCACGGCCCGGCCGTCTCCAGCTCCGACAGCTCAGCGGACGCGTCGGAGGCGTGGCCGGTGTTCGCGTCGGAGACCTGGCCGCCCGAGTCGCGTGGCTCCATCCTATTCTAGCGTTGTGTCCGCACGGATTAGTTGTGCAGCTCTGGGGCTCTGGTCTCTGAGTCGCTGTGTGCTTGTTGCTGAGGCTCGAGATTCGCCTCAGGCTGTGCCCTAGGTCAAACGAGTGTGACGGATCGGTCACACGAGGTTGTGGTATATCTATATCAGCGCCCTGGCCCCAAAATCTCGAGCAAGGCTAAAGCTAGCGGCCTGTAAAGACACTAGCAAGCAAAAAAACCGGAATCGCGACGCGTCCCAGGCGCCGGGCACTCTTCTTTTGATGCATCCCACCCCGACGGGACACGTATAGGACGCCGGCCGAAGCGGAGCAGCAAACCAAAACGCAGCGCAGAGAGGGCTGCCTGGTGCGTCGCGCGAGGCACACCGCTGGTGAAACCAAGCCGCGGGCGCCCACGAGAGATGCTACTCCATCATGAGGCTGCGCGAGCCGTCCGCTTGAACGCATAAAGAGGCTGCCCACAGCACCATGTCTCTGGCGGCCCCACCGCCGGCCACGCCCGATCATCTCGCCGCTGTGCCGGCCACGCCCGTGCTCGACGAGCCCAGCGCATTACTATCACCAACCGTGTTGAAGGCGTCGCCCCCGCGGTCGCCGCTGCGGTCGCCCGGCGCGCTCTCGGACCTGTCGCGGAGCCCCGGCAAGCTCATCTCGCCGCGCAAGGCCAAGCTCGCCCTGAAGACGGCGACTTTTAAGGCGAAGCCGCTTGAGAGTCCGACGGCCATCGAAGATGTGCTACGGAGGTCCAATTTCCTGGGAGACTTCAATTCTCCTGGTTCAAAATCGACGGCGTCGTCCTTCGACGCGGGGCCCTACAGCCGCAAAAGGTCGATAAGACTCCCCTCGGAGCCAAAAACGAAGCGGTTGAAGAGGAGGCAGCTGCCCGCGCTTGGGCCTCCACCTGTCGAGAGACGGGCCTCACTGGGAGAACCTCTAGACGTACAAAAACTGAACGAGCAAGCCAGAGAAGCGTCTACATCAACCTTACCGAAAGATCAGAGAGCCCTCGCGCGCATCCAAACGAGGAAACGCAAGGAAGCTTCCGCGGTCGTCATGTCCCGTAGAAAAGCTCTACTACCTCATTTAGAAGGCATCACCTACATCCACGACGAGCTCGGCAAAGCGAGAACGTCAGCCCTCGGCAAGTGGTGGCCCGGCGACCCGAAATATCTTGTAAAGACCCAGCTAAAGGACTACTTCACAGAGGATACTCGTCTGGACGAGTCCGACCTCAAGCGGAGGCGCGAGACGGCGGAACGGCGCACGTTACAAAGTTCGCAGCGGTTGCGGCCCGGTGGTCTGTGGGACTTGCCCGGGACGGCCGACGCGAAAAAGGCGCGGAAAGTGATCGCTGATCTCGATGAAGAACAATCAGCATCAACGAGGCAGCGCTTAGATCTATTGGCGGAACCCGTCGACGCCGAATTATTACATGAGTACTCCGAGAAACTACAAAAGAAAATAAAAGCCCGCGAGGAGGAGGCGGAACGGATACGAATAGGCGCGGCGCCGTCGCCGGACAAGACGTTGCTGGCAACGTCGTCCACGAAAGTTTCGTATGATCGCTTTTCTCGGTTCGCGCATCGGTGCCGCTTGGCAGCTCTAGACGACTATCCCGTGCGCGACCGAGGCTCGCAGTTCTTACTAAAAACGTTGAGTGATGCCTACGACGCCGTCTGGCAGGCGAACGCGGCCGTGACGGCGCCGCCGCCGAGCGACGACCCGAATGTTGATGTGAAGCCTCCGGAAATTCCCGTCGTGCCGGACGTCGTGGCCGACATGTTCTGGCGGAAGTGCGGCACGCTGGCGCCGCAGCAGGCCCTCGAATTTATCACGGAACTCGAGAAGGCGGAGCGAGCTGGATGTAGAGAAAGTGCTTTGTTTGCTGGTTTTCTCTCGGAAACGAGAAATGAGGATGGACTCCTCGTACTCTGTCAAGCTCGTAGAGTCGCGATAGGCCTGTATTCGTTGGATCCGTCCAAACCCACACAACTCATCAGGGACGGCGCCGACGGCCGCTTCGGGCAGAACGGGCTGCTGCCTCAACTCGATCAATGCCCTCTGCTCTCAGCCCACCCTCTCTACGCGTCGCCAGAATTGAAGGACAAGAAGTCGACGTTGTACGATAGGAACGTCGTCCGCATTTTACTACCGAGGAAGGCCGCTCTGGAGATCATCAGGGAGTTATGCGGCCAAGAGTCGGGTGCCGCACGCGCAAGACAAGACGAGCTCAACTCGCGAGGCCTCAGCGCAAGAGCAGCGAGGGAAGCCCAGAAGAAGCGCAAGGGCTCGCAGCTGTCCCAGCAGTCGTCGCGCGTATCGACCGCATCTTGTACGTGGTATTGGGCTGAAGATGACGACAAAATATCAGAGCACGACCCGTCCGTCGTGAAAGCCCCGAACTGGGTGAAATTTGATGATCAATCGCAACTTACGATCGAGGAGGCTTTCAGTCGAGAAGAAAGATTTATTGAAACGCCTCACCATGATGCTATCGTGGACTTCCCGCTCATGGAGCAGATCAACGAGAGCAATGGTTCTAGAAGAGCTGTGCTGAGAGATGTCCACGAGGAGGAATGCCTCGAGGACGAGTTCCCCGCCGAGCTCGGGGAGCTGGCGGCGAATCCGGAGGCGATCGCTGATGAATTGCTAGAGAAATTGGAGAGAGAAGCTATCAACAACCAGGAGGTCTTGTTCGATGACGCACCTCCAGATAGTATCCTGGCCTTTCCTGCGGTCTACGGCTCTACCAATAGGGAATACGTTGACTTTGGGAGATTACTAGAATCATTGGCGGATTTCATCGAAAACGCCTTGCCCGATGATATCCTCGCTTATGTTAGATTCGACGACGACGGTGAACGACTCACACTAGTCCAACAATTAGCGAGCGCCCAGGAGGACGCCGAGAACGCAAGTGACTTGGAGGACGAGGTAAAGGCCGCGCGACGAGCACTTGTCTTAGCTAAAGTAGCCGCGCAGAAGGTGGCCATGGGCCGGTCTCGGTTGGACAAGATGGAGGCCTCTGGGGATGCGGCGGCCGCGGGAGCGATTGTCGCTTTCCGTACTAGGTTAATGATCGCGGAAGCGGATGTCGTCAGGGCCCAGAACATCTTGGATGAGCTCGAGGGCAACATGAATAATCTAGTGAACAGGTCGGAAAAGACCTGGGCGTCACTCATCGAAGCTTCGTCCAACAATGAGAAGGCGCCGACGTCGCCGGCAGCGATGGCGGCTGCAAGACGAAGGAGACTCATCGACGGTGCGCGTAGGGACATCTCACGCGTCGTCCAAACAAGAAAGGCGCGCTCGAACGCCGCGTCGTCGATAAACACGGCCTGCCGCATGGTCGCGTGTGCGGGCGCTCGGTATTGTGTGGATAAAGCGAGGACGGCCTTCTTTGCGCGGACGAAGGAGGCCTGGACTCCACCTTCACAAAAGAAGAAGACCAAGAAGCGGTTGTTGGAAGACGATTTTGGCCCTCCCGATAACACGGACTTGTACGATGCCGCCCTCGCTTCCGGGAAGCTCGATGAGTTGTTGAAACCGATCCGAGATGAACAAAATGCGGCAGCACATATCATCGGCCAGCGCGTCAAAAGTTACTTGTGGCGCCAGAGGGAGCTACGGATACCGGTGGTCGCTGCTTTAGCGAAGAAGAAGGAGGATGATAAGTACTTTAAAGAAAGGCGAGAACGCTTGGCTTTCGAAAAGCAAAGGCGCATCGAGGAGAAGGAGCGTTTGCAATTGCTGCGGTTACGAAGGGACGCGGACGCTCGTAAGAAACGTCACGAGGACGCGAAAAGGGCATTGTTCTTGGAAAATCAAAGGCAGGAGGTCGAGTTGAGGTGGAGAACTTGTGAGTTGCGCTGTATGCGGGCGCATTTAGATGCTTTAAAGCAATACCTCGACGCGGTGCGGTTCCAGCGGCAGTTCTTTTCTCGTTTACTGAAAGCTTGTCTTAAGAATTGGCGGGGCTTCGCTGTTGATAGTATAGCGGAGAAAAAGTCCGCTCGGTTAATGCAGGCCTGCTGGCGCATGCTCCAGGCCATGGCCACCGTGAAGGCCAAGAGGGCTGAAAATGCCAGAAAGAGGCGCGTCTTCGACCGACTCTTCGGCAAGGCCATGGATCGTCGATTGCGGAGGATTATTGATGCGTGGCAGGACTGGGCCTGGAGCGAAGCGGCGTGTCGGGGCTTTCAGGAGGAGATCGCGGAGAGGTTGCAGCGGAAGGTCTTGGACGCTTGGTTTAAACATGCGAAAACAGCTCCATCTCGTCGGAAAGGTTTGGTAAGGAAGCTCCAGAAAGGGGTCAGGTCTAGATTAGGTACGATGCACATCATGGCGAAGCTCAAGAGGGATAAAGAAGCTGCGATAGTTCTGCAGTGTCTCTTCAGAGGTAATAAAGCGGTGGCGCGCGTCGTTGCGTTACGACTCGCCAAGAAACTGTTGAAGGAGAAGAAGGGACGGGAGGCCGAGGCTATAAGGATGAAGCAAGCTTTGTATATAAGGTGGAGGAACCGCGTACTGAAACACTGGATCCGGTCCGACAAGTGCGATAAACTCGGCCAAAGGTTCAATTGCAGTATAGCATTTAGACAGTGGGGCATCGCCATCGACGCCTACAAGTTCGAACGGCACGTGCTGCACACGGCGGCCTCCGAACGCATCGCGAAGGTCGGGAGGAGATACGTCTACGCGCAGCGCTTCAAGGGCAAGGTGCATATATATAGGATGGCCAAGCGCATCCAGAACTCGCTCGTTCGCATAGCCCTGGCCAAGAGTGTTTTCAGCTACAAACTCGCGAGGAGGAACGCGGCTCGAGACATCCAGCGCGTCTATCGGGGAGGTTGTAGGCGCGATGTCATACGAGAGTGGAATAGGCACGAATTACTGGCGCACGCGTATGCCAATGCCGCTCGGTTACTCATCAAGCACAACCGCGGCGCGCGCAAGATCCAGTCGCTGCGGACGACGGAGGCGCTGATCACCAAACATGAGAAGGACGGCGACTCCGCCATTCACAGGGCCGCTAGAGGGATTGGCGACCAGTCGGTCTACGCGTGCATCAAGCACCTGAATCTAGCTGCGGATGCTTATAACGATGCGGGAAGCGCGCCCTTGCACATCATCGGGTTGGACTTAGATCCACCTCTTAGGATCGCTCGTATTAAAAAGAGAGAAAGAAGAAAAGCGAAGGAGGCCGCGCTGGAGGCCGCCGAAGAGCGGGAAATTTACCTGGCTTGCGAAAGGATGGGCACCGTATACAAAAACAAGGCCGAGCGCATCGAAGAAGCGAAGAACAACGGCACCTACGACTCGCCCGAGCCGTCGCCGCGCGAAGAATTCGGCTCGAGACCACCTACAAGAGATCTTTTATACGGAGAAGACCGAGGCTTCGACTTCGAGGAATTCGCCATATCAAGACCTAATACCGCGGAACAACCCCAAATAGCAGGAGGCATCATGGACATCCTGGGCACGTTTGTGGAAGAGGATCCGTCGACGAATTCGATCCTCAAGAAGCTCGACTCCGACTCGGAGTCGGACATGTCCAAGTCGTCCGACGAAGCTCGTAGTGATTCAGCTTCGGACAATGAGGTGCTAGCGGGTGCTATTACCGCCGCAGAAGCCGAGGAGATGGAGAAGGGCTCGGAGGTGTTAAATAAAGTGGTCGACAGGTTATTGGAACATGGTGCCGATTTAGAAGCGCCGGACGCCGTCGGTCGGACGCCTCTCGCGGCGGCGGTCGATCGAGGCGACCTGTCGTTGTGTGGCGTTTTACTCACGCGAGGTGCTTCGGTGAACGCCCTCGACTACGCCGGGTATAGTTGCCTATCGTTAGCGGCGGCGAAGGGGCGCGTGCTGATCGCGCGCTTGCTCATCAAGAAAGGAGCCGACGTCAATCTACCGGGCAGAAATGCCAGGAGGCCGATCCACGAGGTCTGTCTTAGAGCTAATAGAAGATTTGCGCCGCGATTCTTACGGTTGTTACTCACGCACCACGCCGAGCCCGATGTCCCAGATGATGATGGAAGGACGCCCCTGATGCATTGCGTCGGTCGAAAACATCGCGACGAGTTCCAGGACTCTTCTGACAGTGATGACGAAAATGACGCTGAGGGAACGCCCGAAGCGGCGTGCCTGCAGATGTTACTAGAAAGACAGGTGGACGGCGATCGGAGAGATCGGTCCGGTTTAACAACATTAATGATCGCGGCGAAGGCGGACCGCGTCGATGCTGTGAACAAGCTCGTGCGGTTCGGCGACGTTGATATGTTAGCGAGAGACGCCAAGGGTCGAACGGCTTTACATTTAGCTGCTCGGGTCGGTTCGATAAAAACGTTGAAGGCACTGCTACACAACGGACATGATGTAAGAGTCGTAGACAAGTCCGGTAATCAGGCGATCCACGCGGCTTGTAAGGGTGGTTCAGTGCCGACGGTGGAGACACTAGTAGCGTATGATGCCCCGATGGGCTGCCGGAACTGGGACGGTCTGACGCCGATCGGCGTGGCTCGGTTGAGCGGCCAGAAGGACGTCGCCAAATTCCTCGAGGAGCACGTCGCGCCCTCGTCGATGGCGCAGGACATGACCCAGGAGTTGGCCAAGCTCGAAAACACCGTGGACGAGAAGACGCAACGGTTGAGGGAGAGGAAGATTAGGAGGTTGAAGCGCAAGGCTCGACGGGAAGGCAAGCCCGAGGACCACTACCTCACGGGAACGTTGTCGCCCGTGTCCTCGAGACCCTCTACCGCATCGTCTGATGGTTCAGTGGACTTCCCGCCGGAACCTGAGGGTGATGGGAGGCCGGTCTGGGACCACGACCTCAAACGGTGGACCTTCGCGCGGCACGGGTCTGCCTCACCTAGGCACTTGGTCGCGACGGCGAACGAGGCCGTCGCGGCCACGACCTGGGACAAGCCGATTGCGGAGGAAGCGGAAAAATGGATCGAGGGCTGGGAGGGCGAGGAGGGCTTCTCGCAGAAGACCTGGACGCATTTTGAAACTGGTGAAATAAGGACGGAGCCTCCACCAAGTACGGTGGACGAGGTTCGAAGCTTGATCCAGGCCGCCTGGCCGAGAACCAAACTGCGAAAGCAGCTCACCGTGAAGAAGAAGAAGGCCGACGCGGAATTGAAAGTAGGCGCCGCCGAGTACGGCTTAGACCTCAAAGAGTTTGAGGAAGAGGTTGAAGAATTAAGGGAGATGCACCGGGCCGCGAAGCTCATGCAGCGGTTGTGGCGGCGCATTGATGCGGTGAACTACGCGGACTGTTTGAGGGAACGAAGGGACGGGGCTCGGAGCTTCCAGCGCCTCGTGAGGTGGTACCAGTGGGACCAGAAAAGGTTAAGGAAGATCAAGCTCGATAAGTCCGTGCATCTGGCTCAGAGGTGCTTCCGCGGGTATAGGGCGAGGATGAAATTTTATAATTTCGACTACGAGCGCTACTGGTGGCGGAGACAGGAAAGGTGGCTGGCTACTCGACTCCAAAGAATGTGGCGCGGCCACGTCTGGCGGCGGAAACTCAAGCGCGTCCGGTGTATTAAATATGGTCCCCAACGGTTTGACGGGTGGATGACCGTGGTACAAAACTCCGGCAAGGCCCACCGAACGTACGGTATTTATGAAGAAAAGTTCTTCCCCAGAGCGTATGCCCATCCCAAGGACCAGGGCCCCATCGAAATGCGAAAGAACAAGTTCGGCATGAAGGAGCGGGTTTACGTGCGCGGGGCGCTGATGCGGGACATACCGTTCTACTACAATCGGGTCAGTGGCAAGTGCACCTGGGAGCAGCCCCAGGACTGGGTCTTTGCGGACCGGAAAGCTTTTGAACGGCGCGAGGAAGTGCGGAAGCGCGGGTTTACGGAGGAGGAGAACCAGATGGCCATCCGGCTGCAGACGATGTGGGCGGGGCGGCAGACGCGGCGAGCCTTGCGGGCGACGATGGACGGCGCCAAGATCATGAAGAAGTGCGAGTTTAATTATCTGCAGGATCCGAGGAATCTGACGAAGATGACGCACTATTGTCTCTACTTGCATACGGTCGGGAAGGACCCGGATCGAGCTAGACCGATGTACCAGACGTGCTACAGTCGCATGATCGAGCTCGGGCCCGACGACGCTTGGGTTTTATTGTCATATGCGATCTTCAACGCCGCGACGGGCGAGGACGACTGGCCGAACATCGAGGACTGTGCGAGGCGCGGCGCGCTGGCGCCCGGAGGTACATTACATGGAGATAGACATGGCTACGACCTCGCGGACGGCGGCTTCTTCCGGTCGGCGGCCGCGCAAGATCCCTGCGGCTGGACGTGGCACAACTACGCCTTGTGTCGCTGGCTGGCGTTCCGGGACGATAGCGCGGCGGAGGAAATGTTCGTGCGTGCCATTCAAGGAGATCCGCACAACAAGGTCATCCAGGAGAACTTCGATTACTTCCTGTCCAAGAAGTACCCGAACCAGCCGGAGATGTCGTCGGCCGACGTGGTGAGAAGGCACGCGACGGCGGAGATGCTCAAGGACGTTGAAATTGAGCAGGCTCGTCTCGAAAAAATGCACGCCGATCCTGCGTACCAGGCCGCGACGCTACGCGTGCAGATGGCCTGGCGGCGGCGCCAGTTCTTCAACGAGGTGCTTGGTAGAGACAAGGGGAAGCATCAAGCTTTGCTGGAAGCTGCTGCTGCCGTCGAGGAGTCCTCTTCCTCATCATCTTCTGAATCTAGTGATTCCGAGGAGGAACGGTTGCGAGGCAGGCGCGCTCTACGTTGGGAACGGGGCGCCGACATTCAGGGCAGGACGTACTACTACGACAGTGTCACGGGTATCACGCAGTGGCACGCGCCCGACGATCCGGAGGAGCTCGTCTACCTCGGCAAGCAGAAAGAAAGTTCGTCGTCGGAATCAGAATCGTCGTCGTCGGAAGACGAGGACGAGTCTGAGTCCGAGGACGAGGACCCACGCCTGCACCCGGAGTATGAGGAGCACGACGATGGCGAAAACAAGTACTACTTCCACGTACCCTCGGGCATGTCCACGTGGACACGGCCCAAATTCCCATCGCCCGAAGAGCTCGAAGAAATACAACGGAAGGTGCGCACCGCAGATCCAGCGATGGTCTGGGAGTGCTGCCGCGAGGACGGGACGCTCTTCTACTACAACCCCTTCACTGGTATGAGCCAGTGGACGCATCCTGGGGAAGATGCGGTCATTACCTTCGTCTCCAATGATAGCGACGATGACGACGAGGCGCCGGGCGCGCCCGCGGAGGACGAGGGACCCGTCATGGGCGTCATCGTCGAGGAGTGAATAGTGTAACTTTGTGTGTGAGTACTAGGATGAACCCTCCGAAACTATACTAGTGCGTCAATTCAGGTCGACTGCGAACTCCTTATGAGCGCTGGGGAGAGAGAGGAAACGACACGCGGGGTAAGAGGACGATGTGGGGGTAACAGTGCAGGGGGAACATGACGGCCTCGTAGAGAAGACCGTTCGGACCCGGAGGGGCGTGGAGCCCGCGGGCCGGCCCGCCCCGACGTGAGGTCGAGCGGGGAAGAGGAGCACGAACGAACTCGTCCAGGACGTTCGCGCAGAGAGCTGGTCGGCCGCGCTCGCGGGCTGCGCGGCCGGGCGGTGCCACCGTCGTGGCACCTGCGTAGGTCGCGATGAGAAGCGATGGTAGCATAGTGGGACGCCGGCGCCGCGCCGATGATCTTCGGCCGGCCGCGGCTCGACCAGCATCGGCGCCGCGCCGTTGTCGTCGTCGACGTCCATGGCGTCGGCCTTGGCCTCGGCCGGTTCCTCGAACCTGCGTGGGAACCAGTGACGCCGCCGTAAAGTGAAAATTTTGGCACCGACGCGAGACGTGATGGTCAGCTGCGTGCCGGGCGCCATCGTGGCGATGGCTCGTAAATGCAAACCCTTGGAGCCGTCGGAAGCCGTGTGGCGGACCACTACACAATTGGCCTCGCCGGGCGGCGCCCGTTTCTTCACTAATTCTCTTCCGACCTAGGAGGCCCACTTTAGAGACTTTGCAAACCGAGGGTTTCCGCGCCAAGCGTCGTCCAGACGGAAAGGTCTACTGCGGTGGTGCACAGACGCGCCCGTAGCGCGATTGACCGCGCGCCGACGACGCGCTTATGGGCGCTTAATTCCCAATAGAGCCACAGGCTAAGCAACAGACCAATTCCACCGAGGCCGCGCAAAAGTCGGAGAGACGCATCCTACGCATCGCTCGGAGAGCTCTGCGACGCCGCAAAACCCGCGTTAGTGCAAGCCGGGATGCCCTCCTTGTCATCGAGGATAACGTGAAGCTCGCTCGTTGCACAGAGCTCGCTGCCCTGCGCAAGAGGCCGCAGCAGTGCTGCGCATCACTCAGTACGCCGCAAACCAACGCGCAGTGCATAGCTTGCTGTAGCCCAAGAGATTGGCTGCAAAAAGAGGCCCATCGCATCCTTGCAGCGCCATGGCCGCTAGATTGCCCGTCCTCTTCGAGGACATCGCCATCGCCGCCACCCGTATAAGAGGCGGCGTCGTGCGGTCGCCGGTCACGCATTCGTACTGGCTCAGCCAGCTCTGCGGCTGCGACGTCTTCCTGAAGCACGAGCAGTTCCAGTTTACTGGCAGTTTCAAGGAGCGCGGCGCGAGGAATGCGTTGATGTCTCTGTCCGAAGAAAAGAAGGCCAAAGGCGTCGTCGCGGCCTCTGCGGGCAACCACGCGCTAGCTCTGTCGTGGCACGGCAAGCAGCTCGGCATCCCCGTGTCGGTGTTGATGCCTACTGTGGCTCCGTTAGCCAAGAGATCGAAGTGCGCCAAGTTCGACGCCAACATTGTTGTTCATGGCGACAACATAGGGGTCGCGAAGAAGTACGCCGAGGAGACGGCGCCCTTCTCGGAGATGACTTATGTGAATGGGTACGACGACCCAGAGATCATCGCCGGGGCCGGTACGATGGGCTTGGAACTCGTGGATCAGGCTCCCGACGCGGACGCGTACGACTACATCATGGTCCCGTGCGGCGGCGCTGGTTTATTAGCTGGCGTGGCGTTGGCGTCGAAGACGCTGCGGCCCGCGACGCGCGTGATTGGTGTCGAGCCCCGGAATTGTGCTTCCTTCACTGCTGCGCTCGAAGCTGGGGAACCGGTCCCGGCACCTACGACTTCCACCCTAGCGGATGGTCTCGCGGTGCCCACGGTCGGAGGCAACGCCTTCGAGGTCGCTCGCGCCCACACGGACGAGGTCGTCATCGTCGAAGAAAGCGACGTGGCTCTATCGGTCCTACGGTTGTTAGAGAACGAGAAAGTGATTGTGGAGGGCGGCGGCGCCACCGGTTTAGCCGCTATTTTACCCGGCGGCCCGATGCACAAGGAGGTCCAGGGGAAACGCGTCGCGGTGCCTCTTTGTGGCGGTAATATTGATGTGACAACTCTGGGACGAGTCATCGACCGCGGCTTAGCGGCGGATTGTCGCTTGGTACGCTTCGTCGCCGAGGTCTCGGACCGGGCGGGAGGCATCGCCGAAGTGACGTCGCTCCTCTCGGAGCACGGTGCGTCCGTCAAGGACGTCTTCCACGAGCGGGCGTGGCTGCAGTCGGCGGTGGATCGCGTCCAGATCAAATTTATTATCGAGTGCACCGGTTCGTAGCTGTGTGGAAATCAACCAGTGCGTCGGGTGTGTGGCTCGGTCGAGCGGCGAGGAATCGGCATCGCCACGCCATCGAGCAGGCGTCGCGTCGATGGCGTGGAGGTCGACGCGAACGCGCCGTAAAATTTTGATTTCCACACAGGTCCCGAGCACTCCGTGCAGGTGCGGGACGCCGTGCGGGCGGCAGGCGTGCCGTTATTAGTGTGGGGCAAGACGGTGTACAACGCGGACGGGACCGCGCGGACGCTCGGGTCGACGACCGGAGGCCCCGCGGAGCCGGCGCCCTTCGAGTAGGGTGTGCGGGTAAGCTTCTAGGTACTGACACGCGCCGATGGCGTAAGGGGGAGCCCCACGCCGTCGACGACGCGACCTACTTAAATATACTTACGAGCAAGCGCTCAGGACCGCTTCCCGATGAGTCGCAGGACGAGCGACTGCGCCCCAATAATCAAGCCGACGGCCGGCAGCGGCCCCCACAGCTTGAGGCCCACCGGCAGGTCCCCTAATAGGAGACAGAGCCCGCCCACCAGCGCGGCGTAGGGCCCGGCGGTCCGGACGTGGTCGGTCAGCGGCACCCGCGTGGCCAACTGAGTCAATATCGTCGTGTCCGCGATCGGCGAGAAGACGTTCCCAAATAAGGAGCCGCCCAACACGCAGCCGAAGCAGTGCGTCAGCAAGCGCTGGTCGCCGCCGCCCAGCTCCCAGGCGAGCGGGCCAATTAACGGAAACAGGATGCCCATCGTCCCGAAACTGGAACCGGTCGCGAAGGAGATGACGTACGACAGGATCGAGGTGGACGCGGGTAGAGCCCAGGCGGGCAGGCCCCCCGACGTGAGCGCCGCGGCGATGAAGGAAGCAGTCCCGGTCGACTGGATGATGCCGCCCAGCGCCCACGCCAGCGCCAGCACGATGATCGGTTCGATGACCTCCTTCATGCCTTCGACTACTGTGCCCATGGCCGTGTCCAAATCCAGGATCTTCTGCGAGAGTAACAAAGTGAGGGCGGCCGCACAGCCTAACGTAGAACCCCACAATAAAGCAAGCACGGAATCGCCCTTGGCCAAGGCCTGCATGACCGTTACGCGGCCCACGTGGCCCGAGGCCTTCACGGCTTTTCGTCCATCGAGGATCATCCCACCGAGCGTCGCGCCAATAATAGTACCAAAGGGCACCAAAGCGTTGACCGCCCTTAATGGCGTTGACGGCGAAGGCTCCATGGCGCCCATGTCCGGCGCAGCGTCACCATCATCTTCAGTTGTTGTTGTTGTTTCCCGTTCGCTCTTCACGACCGCGTCGCGCATCGGCCCGAAGTCCCTTCCTGTGGTAACCGTGGCCGCCACAAAGGCCAGCAAACAGAGCGGAAAGAAGCGGTAGGGCAACGTGCCGAGCGTGAGCACGAAGGGGCTCGGGAGCTTGCCCGCGGGGACGCCCGCCGTGGCGGTCGACACCATGCCCACCTGCTGGCCGATCCAAGACGACACGGGCGACGACGCGGAGACGCAGACGGCCACGAAATGCAACAACCCGGCGAACTTCTCCTTGCAGACTCGTAACGCTGGGAGTAGAGGTCGGAACGAGTTGCCCACAATCAATATAGAGGCGTAGTCGTCGAAGAAGATCAATCCGGCCAACGCGCAGGCCGTCGCGAGGCAGCTCCTTGCATCTTTAGCGAAGCGCTTGAGGGACGCGGCCAAACCCTGGGCGCCGCCGCCTTTTTGCACTAATCCTATGGTGGCACCTAATATAAGATTGAAGAGGATGACCGTCGCGTGCTCCCTGTCTACGACCGCATTAACAATGTGCGTGTCCAGAGTCTTGAGGAGTGCCACCAAGGGGTTCAGGTCGTAGAGGAGTAAACAACCGGACCAGATGCCCACCAACAGAGCGGGCGTGACTTGTTTCGTGGCTAATGCAAACGACAGCGTCGTGACCGGCGGTAATAAGGACAGCGGGCCGCCGAGGCCCACGCCGCCGCCCCTCAGAGCGAGCGCCGCGGGGCTCGCGGCCGCGACCGGAGCGCGTCGTTGCTGAAAGCGCGGCGGTTTCGCGAGGGGCGGCGCCGCGAAGGATGTGGCGCCGACAGCGAGCAGGAAGATGGACGAGCGCATGATGGTGCTTTGTGCTGCACTGCCTTCGCCGGAGAGCACTGCTTGTTTGAATTGTGTGCAAAGCGGGCTGGCGCAAATGGTTCGCAAGGCTTTGTTTGCAGAAATGACGTACAATCCAGAACGTAGCGGTTGCCAGCGGCAGTAATCACGTGTTCGCGCGAAGCCCCTCGCCACACTGCACAGTCTCTGGTGAGCGTGAGTGCCGCCGAGCCAAATTAGCACCGACGCCTGCCCGAGAGGCTCAGGAAGGGTACGGAGGCCTAGCAGGGCGCCGCTCCGCGGGTGTCGCTGGGGCCCAAATAGGCTTTGGACATCTGCCATCCAAGCTTGATTAGGCGGCCGCGCGCGCGCAAAAGCCGTAGCCCCGGAGCCCGTCGGCCACCCCGACGCCCGGCGCCACCGCGCCCAATCCCACGGAAAGGCAGCCCCGCGCCCCGGGCGCCCGCCGCTTCGCAGGAGCCGAAACCACACCAGTAGCAATATGGCCGACGGCACGCGCGGCGCGAAGCGCGTCGCGGCCACGCTGGGCCCTGAGCAGGGCCGCGAGCCCGACGAGCTCGAGCGCCTCGTGGCGGGCACGCTCCAGGGCCTGGTGGCGGCCGCGCCGGAGGCCGCCGGGGGCGTGAGCTGGGTGAATCCCAAGCAGAGCGCGCGCGTTGTCAAGAGGAGACGCGCGAGGTTGAAATTCAAGGGCATGGAGAAGAGCACGCGGGCCCGCGCCGACTACGCGTATGAATCGCGCCACCGCCACGCTTGCAACCGCCAGCGCGACGCGAACGGACGCTTCCCCGCGCGCAAGAAGAAGGACGCCGCGGCTCCCGCGCCCGCCGCGCCGCCTGCGCCGGCGCCGCCCGCGCCGCCCGCGCCCGCCGCGCCCGCGGCCGCTGCGCCCGCGCCCGTGCCCGCCGCGCCCGTCGCGCCTCCGCTGGCACCGACTGCGGTGTGATAACGCATTCATTTTGTGACTCTGCCTACATTGTCACCGCAGTCTACTGATTGCTTGCTTGCTGAGGCTGAGGCTAGTTACGTCGCAGGGTTCCCCGTACCCCTCCCGCTCCCCCCGGGCCCACCCGTCCGGCTGGACTAGGACGCAAGGGCCGAGTCGCATGGACTCGCACGCCCCCCCTTTTTTGGGACGACCCCCGTCAGGATGCTTGCTTGCTAGGGATGCCTAGTGTCTTACAGGCCGCTAGCTCGGCTTTTTTGGCTTTCACTCGGGACGACACAGCGGCCATCTCTGGCTCATTTTAGGCAAACGTCCTTGATGAGGTGAACAATTCATCACGGAACCTCCCAGATTGTAGCAATTGTGCCCGCGGGGCGAGAATCTAGAGCCGAGAGCAATTGAGGCCAGTTTTATATCCGCCGCTCCTGACAAACCGCTCTAACGACGATGCTCCCGGCCCTAGCGATCGCGTTCGCCGCGACCGCCGCGACCGCCACCGAAACCGAATCAAGGAGGCGAGCGCTCGCGGCGGGCGGAACGAGGACGCAACGCATCACATCGTTCCTGCCCTTCGTGAACGTCGACGGCGAGGCCTTTTACGGCCAGCGCCAGCTCGCCATCGTCGCCGCGATGGCGATACGGGACTTTAATGCGCGCGACGGCCACCTCGTGCCGCGATTCGCCGCGCTTGACGAGCCCTGCGACGTCGAGCTCGAGATCCAGTTCTATGCGCGACGGCGCGTCGTCACGAGCCCTCGTGGGCATTCTAGCGCTCGACCGGGCGGTTGGGGCCACGGTCGCGGACGAGTCGCGCGTCGGGAATTTCTCGCGCGGAGACGAAGCTTACTTCTGGCAGAAGCTCGGGCGAGCGCTGCCAGGCGTCCTCGACTTTACGCTGGCCGCCTCGCGGGAGCAGCGCGCACAATTGGCGGCCGCGCTTAGAAACGTCGCCGCTTTCGACCACCACCGGCGCGCCGTCGGCGCGCGGCCCATCGCCGTCGCGATCGTCGAGCCGATCGACTGGGCGTCGCTGCTGCGGTACTCCATCTTCGCGTCGCGCCGCGACCTGAACGTGTTGCGCGGCGTCGTCGACGGGATGGTGAGAGCTGACCCGCGCCTCCGCCGCGAGGCGGAGAACGTCCGGGCCCCCATCCGTGTGGCCACACGGATCCAACGGGCCTGGCGGGCGCGACGGGCGGCGAAAGGAGACGCGCCGTCGTCGTCCCCATAGTCTTGGTGTGTATACTACTTGTTTCTTGGACCCGTGTGAGAGAGAAGACGTCGTTCAAGTGCGACTTGCAGCTAGTGGCGTGCGACTTGCAGCTAATGGCGTGCGACTGTGTGTTAGTGTGTATATGACTTAGGGCACCAGATTATTTTTTTTCCGGTGGCTCGAACTCGATTGCCAGGAACGCCCGTAATATGGCGCGCCTGTGCGTCATACTTGGCGTGTGCATTGCAGGTGTCTCAGCAGAAGATAATGCAACACTTCCTGTTGCAACGACGCAGCCGCATGCATCTCTGCCCCGCATCCCCGAGGAGGCTCAGCGGCTGGAATCGATCGTCGAGCCGCCTCAGCGCAGCGAATCGATCGTCGACTTGCCTCTAGAACCACCACCACCGCCCGAGCCGAAGCGCACGCACGCACCGGAGCCGAAGCGCACGACGCCGCCGCGGCCGGCCGAGCCCGTCGAGGGCGCCTGGTCGTGCGCCCGCCGCGCAGCGCTGCCGACGACGATCCGGCTGTTCCTGCGAGCCGTCGGCGCGCCCCAAAACTGGCGCGACGCCGCGGCGCGCTACGTCCAACCTATCGAGGGCCCCTGGACGTGGCGAATCGCCGACCACCGGCCGCCCGTCTTGCTCGTGCGCGCGGCGACCGGCAAGGTCTCGCGCGTGGCCTGCGCTTCTGATGATCGCTGCGCCCGCTTCTTCACCGAGACAAGTGGCGGCTGGCGGTTCCAGGCCACCGAACCCGTGTGCGTGCGCGGCGCGGCGCTCGACGCCAGCGACGAGCCACCTCATGGGTGGGCGCGCGGCGCCGGGGGCGCCCTACTATTCATACAAGCGTCGGCGCTCGCTTCGACGAAGCGGTCGCGCGCGGTCGTCGGCGCTGTGACGGCCGCGGCCCTCGCCGCGCATTACGCGGACGCGACTTCATCAGTATCAATACCGATCACCTGGCAGCGCGGCGTCTCAGGTGTCATCTGCGCCTTCCTGAGCCTGCGCTGCGTGCCCGTGTCCGCGATCGTCGCGCTGCTGGCGCTGGCCGCCGCCGCCGTTTACTTGGCAAGGAGCGCGCCCGCGAGCCTCTGGACCGCCTGGCCGCTCAAGCTGCACCCGGAAAATTTGGAGGACCTCGTCCGCGTCGAGATCGGCACGTCGTCGGGTCTGATACTCGTCGTGTCCGCCGCGGGCCGGCGCCTCGCGTCGTCTTTGTTGGTCGCCGCCGCGGCCGCGGTCGGCGCGCGCGCCCTCGCGGGCGCAGACGACGAGGAGGAGGAGGAGGACGACGCGGTCTACGATGGGTTGCGGGGCTTCTTCGTGCCCGTGTCCCGGCCGCCGACCGACGACAGAGTCGGTAATGTATTAGACGGCCTCGCGTGCGCCGCGACCGCGGCGGCGGCGCGCCTCGCGGGCCTCGCGCTCGTCGCGACCTGTAGTGACGACCCGCGCCGCAACAGCCAACTACTCGTCGCCGTCGTGTTTGGCTGGCCGCTCCTCGCGTGGCTCGCGTCGATAGTACAGCGCTTGCAAGAGCACCGCCGGACAAAGCGGCGCTTCTGCTCGCCCGGCGCCTCGACGAACGCGACGCGCTACTACCTCGAGCTCCTCCGCCAGTATTTGGTCAGGAACCGGGCCGAGCTTGGCAAGCTCGCGCCGCATCCGGCGACGTCTCATCAAAGGGACGCGGAGATCGAGCGTTTTGTGGCGTCGGGCCAGTCGCTCCACAGTTATCGGCTCACCTACTAGAAGTAAGGATTGTTTATACTAGCTAGCTAGTTGATCTTCACGCCGTTCGACGCGGCCCACTTGGAGATGATCCGCACCATGTACTCGACCTGGGGGTTCGACGTGTTGCGCACCATGGCCAGCACGTCCCGCAGATCCTCCTTGGCGCCCTTGCCCGCCACGACCTGCTGGAACACGCCGACGCACGCGCCGCGCTTGCCCTCCCAGAACTCCGGGTCCGGGTCCAATCTTTCTAAAACATCAAAGGCCTTGGCCGCATACAAGAACTGGCCCATCCTATAACAGTCGTTCGCGATCAATTGCAGTAAGTTAAATGATTCGTTGGACGTGTCCATTTTCAAATACAACTCCCAGGCGTTCTTCGGCTGGCCGTTCATGACGAAGCACCGCGCCAGCCAACTGACGTAGCAGTACTCGGCCTTGTAGCGCTCGTTCTGGACTAACAGCAAGGCCTCCTCCGCGCCTTTGTAATTCCCCGTCTGGGCTAGACTTATCCCATGGTTCCAATTGAAGTCGTCGTCGCCGTACATGTAGGCCTTGATCGAATTCAAGTAAATATTCACGTCCTCGAACTGTTTGAGTAGGAAGAAGCAGGACGCCATGCACTGCCGTCCGGGGATCGTGTCGCACTCCGACGCCGACGCTCCCACCAGCTGGAAGAACTGCTGCGCCATCTTCACGTGCTCTCTCGAACCCAATGCTTGGCCCACCGAAGCGTTGACGACTCCCTTCAGAATGTACTCTTGGGGCGTCGACGGTTCGACGTCCTTGATGAGCTCGTGGGCCTCCTGCATGCCGTCGTGGCGGAAATGGTAGATGACGAGGTTCAAACGAGCTTCCGGAACAAAGTCCGCGAGCCTCGGTAGTACCTGTAACGCCCCTTCGCCCTGCGAGAAGACCACTCGATTATGTCTGATGAGATCATTGGAACCCAGAGCGTGGCCCTGGTCCTGCAACACCTTGAGTTCCGCCTCGGCCGCTTTCCCGTTATACAACCGGAAGTGGTTGCAGGCCTTCAAGTTGACGGCTATTGCGCTATCAGGATGCGCTTGTAAGTACACGGCTAAGATCTCCAACGAAACATCATAATAATCAAGCTTGTAGTAGCACATCGCGACATAGACGTTCAACGCTAAGTCATCGCGATTCTCCAACAGTAATCTTTTATAGATATCGGTCGCTTCCTGGAAATGCGATCGCAAGTAATGAATGGCCGCTAAGGATAACTGGTCCTCGTTCGCATCCGTCAAGTCCTGGTGGCGCTGCATGAGTTTGTCTTGATCATCTCTCTTATGCGCGCAGTGGAAGAGCAGCCTATTCCGCAGAGCCCGTTCCGCGTCCTGCCGCGCGCCGTCCTTCCCGCGCACGTCGTCCTCGATCTTCTTCAGTAACTCGTCGTCCGACAACAGCCCCAAACCGCCCTTCTGGCCCAGCTCCTCCTGCAATTGTTTCCGCTTCGCGTTCATGGCCGCGGGCGTCTGCGCGTCGCGGATCCTCCGCTCTAGGTCACTACCGGCAGAATCGTACTTCTCGACTTCTTTTTCTGCTTCTTCGTAGGACTGCATGTAGAACAGGCAGCACGCGGCGTAGAGGTGGACCTCCCGGGGCGGCTTCTCCTCAGCCTCCTTCCCTTCATCTTTCCCTTCGCCCCGCCTCAACGAGGAAGACATCGTACCACTGAGAATCTCCTCGTAGGCCTCGTGGGCCCGCTGGTAGTTGCCCGCGTGGCACGCGCAGTAGCCCACCCAAAGCAACGCGTCGCGCTGCTCCTCGGGCGACGCTCCCTTCCTGTTAAATTCGAGTAAAGCTAACGCGCCCGTGTAGTCGCGCTTCTTGATGTACTCGTCGAGCCGCGTGAGCTTGGCCGACCGCGACTCGGGCTGCTTGTGCTTGCCGCCTCGCAAGCGCCCGGGCTGGCGGGACATGAGCATGGTGCTTGAGGGGCTGCCCCGCGCGGAGGCGGTGGCGGGCGGTGGTCTGGCTCTCGCTGGTCCGACGACGGCGGCCGCGGGCTTCGTCCGGGGCGGCGCGGGCCCGGCCAATACAAACCCTGCCCAGCACTGGCCGAGACGAGGCTAGTGTCTTCTACCCCGACCGCGGAGCGCCCGGCCGCGCGGAGCAGTGCCTCGACAGGTCGCTGGGACTCGGTCTTCGATGCGCACGCGCGCTTCGGTGAACGCAGCGCGCGGGGCCCCAGCGTAGCGGCGAAATCATCGTGTCGTCGCGGCAGCCTTCCAGCACGTTTCACGCTAAGCGGGCAGCGATCGATGGCTGCCCTCACGAAAAATGGCTGGTGCGAGCCCACGCGGGACGACGAGACGACTAGTGGAGAGCCACCAGCTGTAGGGCTCGTCGAAGCCCTCGTCAACGCGCCGGCGCGCGGCGCCGTCGCGCGCCAGGCGCTGCCAGCGACCGCGCGGACCTGGACCGGCGCCGTCGCGCGCGCCGCGACGCGGAAGATCCTGACGTTCTACCCGTCGACGAGCGATTCGATGACGGCCTTCTCGCGCCAGAAGTGCCACGAGACGCGCGCGGCCATCAAGCCCTCGCTCCCGTTCCTGGAGTGGCTTGCATCGTCGAGCAGTCCCGGCTGGCAGCTGCGCGGCGACCTGGACCTGGGCGACGAGGAGCTGGGCGCCATTCTCGGGGAGGAGCTGCGGCGAAAGTTGCGGGTGACCTCGACCTCGCTGTGGTCCGGGAGCGGCGGCTCGCGGACGCCCTTACATAGGGACGATGTCTCCGCGTTGGTCTTCCAGTGTGTGGGCCGAAAAAGGTTCTTCCTGGTCGCCGAGAAGGATGTGGAAGAAGCGGTCGCAAAGGGAAAGCTCCCCTCCGCGGTGCTGGAGGGCGGCTCGGAGAGTCATTGTCAGGATGGCTCTTTGGAGGACGTCTTCGGGCTGCACGAGGCGGAGCCGACGTCCGCGCGGGGCGAGCTCGCCGTCCTGGACGAGGGCGACTGCCTCGTCCTGCCGGCGGGCCTCTACCACGACGTCGAGTCGAGCGACGGTCCCTCGATGAGTTTGACCATCCGTTTCGAGATCATTGACGAGGCAGAGGAGGAGCCCGCCATCGACCTGAAGAAGCTGTCGATGGCTGGCAATTCAGACCTCAAGAAGTTCATGATGCGCCTCGCGCTGAAGAAGGCGATGGCGGCGAAGCGGCAGGAGCCGGCGCCCGTCGAGATCGAGACGCGATGAGTTCCCTTCCAACGCGTCTGTCACACTTAACATGTTATCTATCTAAATTCGACCTCCACGCCGTCGACGCGACGCCTGCCCGGTGGCGTGGGGGTGCCAGCACGGTCACGCCATCAAATCGTATGGCTCCGCTGCCGGTCGATGGGTAGCGGCGACGCGGGCCGCGGGAGCGGCACGGGCACGAGCTCCTTGTAGGCGAGCGTTCCGTAGACCAATAGGGCAAAGCCGAGCAATTCCAGGAACGACCAGCCCGTCCAGCGTTCGCCCGCGCTGGCATCGTGGAACGCGTAGTACAAAACGAGCGACGTGAGCCAGACGCCCAGCGTGCGGCAGCTCTCCAGGATGCTCCGCATGACCGCGGACAGCTGCTTCGTCACCATATTTCCGACTAGATTGTAGAGCAGCAGGGCGAGCGCCGACGCGAGCGTGAGGGCGATCAGATCGCCCGAATGGGCCAATTGGTCAAACGTCTCGGCGAAGTCCTCATGCCAGAGCGCCGCCGCCGCGACGTCCGAGTCCGGCGTCAGCGACAGGACTGGAGCCAGAGCGACGAAGTAGAGGACGCCCCAGAGGCCCTCCCAGCCGACGAGGACGACGGGCGACAGGCCCCGTTCCACCATGAGATGTTCTTCGAGGCAGAACTGAAGGGCGCCGACCGCCTGGCCGACGACGATGAGGCCGAGGCCCAGGACGTAGGAGCCCAGGGACGTGTGCCCCTTTTCGCCGAAGCGGCCCGCGACGCCCACCAGCGCCACGGCGGCGCAGACGACGGCGACGGCGACGTAGTGGTGCGGCCGCAGCTTTTGCTTGAGCCAGCGCACGCTTAGGATACAGGTAAAGACCACGACGCTGCCGCGCGTCATCTGGTACGTCGAGGATGAGACAAAAAGTAGACCCGCCTGGGCAAGGGCCGTTTGCAATAAATCGGTGAACGCCGGCGCCGCGACGGCGAGAATGGCCGACCGGTCCGGCGTTTGACGAGGTGCTTCGTTGGCGAGCAGCGCCTCGGCAAGCTCGCCCGTCGGTTTCCGTCGGCATCTTCGCGCGACCCAGGCTATCAACAAGCACGTCGACATCGCGACCTTCATGACCAGGGTCTGGAAGTACGGCTTCGTGAAGGGGCACCTCCTCGTGATGCGGTCGTCGTAGTGGCAATGTTCGAAGCCCCGACTTCGCACCTCGTACTGGAGCTTGCTCGTGATCGTCGAGGCCGTGCCGCACACGACGATGAGGACACTCAGCAGCAGCGGTCCGGCGACGCAGCCGAGCTCTTCCTCGGAGTCCTCCGTGCAGGCGCCGCAGCACAATGTTTTTGGCGTTCTTGGCGCCTCGGAATCGCTACGAGAGTCATCTTCCTCGATAAGAATGCCCTCCATTTGTGCGAAAAGCACGCCTTAGCGTCTAGTTGTGGCGTAAGGCCGTTGTTCGCGGTGCGGCCCTGGCAGACTTGCTAGTGTGTTACAGCACGATAGGTCGTAAAAAGGGCTGAAGGTGCGCCGCGCACGAGCTCGGGCAAATCGCCATGAATGATTCTCCGCAACTCGCCACGCATGTCTTCGCGCCGGCAGTATAACATGCGGCCCGCCGAAGACACGCAAGAGGCCCTCCTAGACGCCACACCCAGGCAAGCGCTGCTCCCCTGGGCCGCGCTCGCGTGCTTAGGCGCGGCGAACGCCGCCGAGGCGGTCGAGGTGCTCTGCGCGTCCTACCTCCTCAAAGGATTGAAAGGCGCCCCGGCGCGCGCGGCGGTCTCGTCTGGCGTCTACGCCGGCATGCTCGTAGGCGGCGTCGGCGGCGGCCTTTTAGGAGACGCAAAAGGCCGGGCCCGGTCGATCTGCCTCGCGATGCTGCTGGCTTTCGTGGGAGGCGTCGGCGCGGCCCTCTCCGGTTCTGTAGGAACGATGGCCTGCTGGCGCGTCGTCGCCGGCGCGGGCGTCGGCGGCGCGACGCCGCCACTCTTCGCGCTCGCGTCGGAGCTGTCCAACGGCCCCGCGCGCGGCCGCGGCGTCGCCTTCGTCGCGAGCCACTGGATGGTCGGCTCGCTCTTCGCGGCCGTGCTCGCCAAGGCGACGCTTTCTACAAATATCGAGGTGGACTTTTCGTCGTACGACGGCGTCTGGCGCCGCTACGCGTTCATCTGTGCGCTGCCTTCTCTCGGTGTTGCGGTGCTCTTCTGTTTCAGGAGGAACCTGGACCGGGGGAGCAGTAGTAGGAGCGCCATGGAGCTCGACTTCCCGCCGGCAGAAAAACGATTGCTCGCGATCATGGCCTGCACGTTTTTTGGATTGTACTTCGGCTACTACGGCCTGTCGACGTGGATCGCCGTGCTCGTCGACAGCGCGGGCATCGGAGACGCGTACACGGTCGCGATCTACTACGCGCTGGCTACTCTGCCGGGCAACGTGGTCGGATTTTTGCTCATCGATAGAATCGGGCGGCGTCGCTTACTAGCGGGCGCGATGGGCCTCTCGGCGTGTTTCGGGGTGCTGCTCGTCGCGACGCTGGCCGTCGCGCCGGATTCGATTCGTTCGACGCTCGCCGTGGCCGCGGCGCTCTTGGTGAACGCCTCGACGACGGCCGGCTTCGCAGCTTTAGACGCTTTAGCAGCGGAGTCGTTCTGTACCAAAAGAAAAGCGACGGCGGTGGGCCTCCTGTGCGCGGTCGGGCGCGTCGCGTCGATCGGCGCCCAGGTCGTCAACGCGTCTTTATCGAAGTCGCCGCCATTATTAGTCGCCGTCACGGCGTCGCTCATGGCGCTGGGGGCCGCGTCGGTGTTTGCGCTGCCGCCACCCGCCGCCGAGGAGGCCACGGTCGACGCGGCGCGCGGCGAGCCAATCGTGTAATTGTCTGTTCTGAACTCACCACCTTCGAGGACACGCCAATCAGCGGGAAGGTTCCTTTTGTCACCCTTGACCTACCCTTGACCTTTTTCTCACACCACTCTGACTTATGCGCTACTTCCCCGGACCGGTTTCGCACTCCCGGATGTTGGGCCAGCAGCATCGTCCCAATCGTATCCCGGGATGCACCCCTCGAGGCCCTCGAGCCGCGCCTCGAGCTCCTCCACGCGCTTCGTGAGCGCGTCGAAGTCCCCGACCGACCGCCGCGCGTATTTCGCGATGACGTCGACCTCGAGGTTCACCTCATCACCAATCGCCCGCTGCGGCAACACGATGCACTTCTGCGTGTGCTCGATGAGCATGAGCGTAAAGCTCTTCTCAAAGACGTCGACGACGGTAAGGGATGTGCCGTCGACGGCGACGTAGCCCTTGGGCACGATGCACGCGAGTAGATCGGGGTCGTTCACCTCGATCTCGACCCAGAGCGAGTCGCCTTCCAAAGTCTTCTTGAGGACTTTTCCGGTCGTGTCGACGTGACCTTGCACGTAATGACCCGAATTCCGGCCGTCCGCAGCTAACGATCGTTCGAGGTTCACCTTGTCATTCTCTTTCAACGCGCCGAGGTTCGTCCTTCGTAAAGTTTCCGGCGCGAGCGTCAACGAGAACTTGGGCTGGTCATCGATGTTAATCCGCGTCGCCGTCAAACACACGCCGTTCACGGCGATCGAACACCCGACGTAGGCGCCGTCCGACGCGACCGGGCCGTCCACAATGAGCTCCGTGCCCTCGCCCGTCGTGCCGTCCCAGAGCAGCATCTCCTTGTCGGTCTGCAGCGACACGACGGTGCCCATCTCCTCGACGATGCCGCTGAAGACGTTTTGTCTTGTGGGTTGGTGCCGCGCTGTTCTGTGGTGCTGGAAGGGTGCCGCTGACGGCAGCGCCAGCAGGACGAGGAGACGACGCATGTTTGCAGTGTAGTGCGTGTGTCTGTGTCTCAAAGTGCTCTTGTCACAAGCACCGCTTGGCAAGCGTGTGCGCCTCCAATAAAACGCGTCGAGAGGTAGCGTTTAATGCGCAACACGCTCTGTGCAAGCGTGCACGTGTGCTGAAAATGCGGTCGAGTGCGCTTGCTAGTGTCTTACATTCTGCTAGCTAATTATAGATTTTGGCAGAGCAAAAGCGCATTTGTACGGACCTGCACAAGCAGGCATCGGATTAACACGTGAATTGGTCATTGAGGCATATATCTTTACGGTGAGACAAGTCAGAGTTCGGTTTTGGCGCACCGCTAGCTGCCTTTTGGCCCCTCAGACCACAGTGCTGCAGTGATATCTAGCTCGTGCCGCAATTCGTGCCGCCATCGCACGCCAACGACGCGAACAACCATGCGTGCAATCATTCTCGTAATCTTGACCAGCATCCGGGCCTGGACGCCGTCGCCGCGCCCTCGACGCTGCAACGCGCTGCGCGCCCACCCGGCCTTCAAGCAGAAGAAGGACCCGAAATACAGCCTCGAGGCCGCCGTCGAGGCCGGTGAGGCCGCGCAGCGCGCGAGCGTGCCGCAGTCCTTCGACGACGTGCTCGACGAGATGGGCGCGAGCGTGGGCGCGGCGCTCGACTCCGGCGGGGCGCGGTTCCTCGTGGAATGTTTACCGCCGGGCCTGAACCCGGAGCTCGAGATGACGTGCCCCTACGACCCGTCGCGGGAGCTCGCCGTCGTCCAGGCGCTGCTGAACGCGATCCCGCGCCGCGTGATCCGCGTGGCGTGCCCCTCGGCGGGCGACGCGGCGATGGCGGCGCGCGCGTTGGATATCGAAGGATGCTCGTTCTGTGGTTTGTCGTCAGCGCCGGGCGCGGGCAAGGACCCGGCCGGCGTCGTCAAGCGCGTTTTTGGGAAAGCGCCGGACGTGCCCGACTGCGTGCTCGTTGTGAGGCCGCGGAACTCGGTCGGCGACCCGGTGATCGAGGACGTGACGACTTGTGTAGAAATCAAAATTCCACGGCACCTTCGCATCGACCTCCACGCCATCGACGCGACGCCTGCTGATTCCACACAGGTGATGACCTGCGCCGAGGCGGCCGGGGGCGTCGGCGCGAGCGTCGTGCTGCTGAACCCCGACCTCGGGATGAAGGTCGCGCTCGGCATCCATCAAAAGGACCGGTGGGCGGCGTTCGTGCGCTCGTTCGCGTCTGGATCTGTGCAGAAATCAACCCGTGCGTCGACGATGCGCGGCCGTGAAATCTTGGTTTCCGCACAGGCCGGCCTACCACTTCTCGAACTGGTGCGCGTTCGCGCGGCCGAGCTGCCGGCAGATCGAGCGCGGGCTCGTGCGATATACCCATTCAGGGCAGTGGGAGGGCTTCCACGCGATCCCGCAGCTCGACGAGTTCAACGGGGATTTGAAGCGGTATGGTCGGCCCTTCGGCGCCGAGGGCGCGCCGCCGATGCCCTTCTTGCGAGCGTTCGGCGGCGCCGAGCGGCTCTCGCGCGACGACCTCGCGCGCGAGATGAAGCACGGGGCGAAGCTTGCGAAGGTCCTACGGGCTGCGTAATCAGATGTAAACAAATTACTCCAGGCTTCGTCCTAGCCAGCTTGAGCTCGGTGTTCTTAGTCCACTTTGAGCTCTACGTCCAGCTCGACGAGCGTCGCGCCGGATCCGTCCTTGAGGTAAATGACGCTCGGGTCGACGACTTTGATCGACTTGAAGGGTCCGAGGTTCGGGGCCTTTCGCGGCAGCGTCAGGTTTGTGGCGAACTCGGCAGACGTTACGGCCGTGGGCGGAGGACATTCGGCGAGCGGAATGACCGGGTTCTCCGCGAAGGGTATCTCGACGACGCAGGTCGATCCGAGCGGTCCGCACACGGGGCATTCGCCCTCGATCTTGACGGGGAAGAGCCCGGCCTTCGCCGTGAGAGACCAGCCAATTTTAGCACCCGTCGACGTGAGTGGCTTGCCGGGCGTAGTGACTTTGGCGGACACGGCCACGGTATCGCCCCAGGCGAGGTCAGCGGCGGAGCAGCCGTGCACGTCCGTGTCCGTGCAACCCGGGTCGAGGGATAGATTGAAATCGTAGCCCGGCGCGAGCGTCTTGACTGTGCGCTCGAAGTCGATGCCGCCCGAGGCGGCGCTTACGATGTCGAACATAGGGTTCACGTGCGAAACCGTGGACACGCCGAGGGCCGCCAGAACCAGCGCGGCGACGCCCGCGACGCCCGCGGCCTTTCTCGTCGACGTCGTCTTGGGTGGCTGTGAGATGAGGGACTCCTCATCTGCAAATGTTTGGTAGGTCGGGGCCATTATTTTCGTTGGTCTTGAAGCTTGATCAAGGTAGAACCACTCAGTGACGGAGGGCACTAACGCGTGTAGCCAACGCGCCTGTAGAGACTCAGGACGAGAGAAATACGGAGAAACCCGTCCAAATTCGCAGGGATTGGCCAGACACACAACACACACTTACTCTTTGGCGAAGAACGCAGCACCCGTATCAGGGTCGACGCGCTTCACCCACCCGCCGCCCGCCGCGGTCCCCGCGCTCGGCTCCGCGGTCGGCTCCGAAGCAGGCTCGGCCGGCGCCTCCGCGAAATGAACATGCTCCTCAGACGGGCCGAAAATCTTTGTGAAGTCGTGCCCCGCGGCCTCCAAAGCTTCGACAGCTTCAGTTTGGCGCTTCGTCAATTTCGCCTTGGACGGAGGAGGCAATATCTGGTCCAAGCCCACGCGCAGCACGTCGTCCACGAGCTTCGGTATCAATCCCTCCAACAAGGGACAGCTCCACGTTTCGAGGCACGGGTTGCTGTTAATCTCGATCAAATCAACGCGTAAATCAGCATCGAGCATAAAGTCAAACCCGAGCAATTCGAAGCACGCCTGGCGCTTCTTCGGGTTCAGCCTGGCGTGGGCGGCGTCGATCGTGTACCGCATGATGGCCTCCATCCTTGGTATGAGCGTCTCCTCCAGCCAATTGGCGGGCGCGTCGACGCGTTGCGCGAAATCCGCCAGCGCCAGCTTGTTGCCGGCCTCGAACTTGCCGTAGGACTCCTCTTTGTTCTGGACGCCGTCATTGACCAGATGGACGCCCTTCTTGGCCAGGTCCTGGGGCTTGAGCGAGTACTTGGTGGAGGACGTCCGCACGTAGGAACAGGACCGGTGCGCGTAGGCCTGGATGCGACCCTTCCGGTCGGTCACCAGCAGGCAAAAGGCCCGAATATCGAACTTTCTTCCGTCGATGAGTAAGGGCCTTTCAATGTACTTCTGACAGACCCAGCCGCCGCATCGCGCGTCCTTCCGCGCCTCCGTGCTCACGATGGCCTCGATCTCCTGCGTTGGGGTTCAGCAATGAGCCGCGTCGATGGCGTGCGGGCTGTACCAAACTCTCGCGGACGGCGTCGCCGGTCGCTCGCCGCGTCGATGGCGCATGAGGCGCTCTCGCAGACGCCATCGCCGCGACGACTCACCGACAGAGAAGGACGCCGGAACACGTACCGCCAGGTCGTTCGCCACCCGGATGCCGAAGCCCCGGTTCGACATGCTCGCCGGCTTGAGGATCCACAAGTTCGTGGCGCGCGCCTCTTGCTCCTCAGTAGAGTGCTTCACGAACGCCGCCTTGAACGACGTCCACTCCTCATCTTCCAGAGTGGTCACGTGGAACGTGAGGGGCATGAACTGATCCATGGGCTCCCGTCCTTCAGTCGCACAGTACGCGCGCATCGTCCGATACAATCCATCTTTATTGACCAGGCAGGTGTTGTGCTCGAGGTGGTTGCACGCGATGCGGTTCTTCTCCCTTTCAAACCGCTTCCTATTGCGATACATCTCCCAGACAAAGACGCGCTGCTTTGAGCTATCATTCTTGGGGACGAACCACGGTCGCTTCCTCAGGGCCTGCAGGATGAGGCGCGAGTTGTTGCCCTTGCCGACGTGGTACTGGTAGGTCAGCGGCGGCTTGGGCGCCGTCTTGTGGAGGAGCGTCGCCTTCTTCTTTCGCGCGAGCAATTTCGTCGCGGCGACGGCGGCGACCTTGCGCCGCCCGAAGCCGACCTCGGGCAGCGTCGAGGGCTTCGTGGGGACGACCTTAGCGTCTCCCATGGTCTATCGTGGCTCGCGTCGACGGCGTCTGGCAGGCAGCCCCTCTGCTGATCTGTCTTGGTATGCCCCCGTTGGAGGGCGTCCGGCAGCCCCGCGAGGGCGCGAGTTGTGGTGGTAAGGCTGCGAGCGCTCGTCGCTTTCTCGGCTGCGGTAGGGTGCCGTACAAGCTGCCTAATGGCCTTCGCAGGCTTGGCCAAACCGCTACAAGAGGTACTATACTTATAGGGTAAGGTACCTCGACCGCTATACGAGCTTGTACCCGCACGCCCTCGACGCGTCCCAACAACGACAATCTCAATACTTAATACCACAGGGGGGGGACTAGAGGAACGTCGGCGGCTCGAGCGTCTTGTTGAGCCGCACCTCGGACAATCCGGAGGCGATGTGAGTGGTCACCCAGAAGACCTCGGGGTAGCACCTCAGGAAGACTTTCGTGGACGTCCTAATTGGAGGCGGCCTTGTTCGTTTCACCTCCTCGACCAATTCGGACAGCATGACCTGCCTATTCCCAATCGTCTTCACCAATAATTCGCGGTACTGGTTCTTGTAGTACTCCAACGGGTGCCACATCCAGAGGCCCATCTCCTTCGGCCGGAACTCGAGTAAACAGTTGTTCGCCGTCAGGCCGACTCTACGTAAAGACATGCTCCACTCAGATTCCGTGATGTTCCTATCATCTCTTTTACCTTTCGCGAGGTACACCGGCAGCACGATATCTAAACGAGTGACGTGCATGGGGTTGCCGTGCTCGCCGTAGTCCGGCTCGTCCGCGCCCTCGGGCGTGAATCTCTGTCTAAGCACGTCCTGGACCATCTTGATGATCTCCGACAACTGCTTGTCGAGCGGGACTTCGAGGACGATGTCGTCGCCCATGGTCCACCAATCCCCAAAATGGTCCTTGTCCCGACCTCTTATGATGAGGTCGACCTCCATTGGTGGTGATCACGCGTCGATGGCGTGCAGGTCGACAGCACGCAGGCGCGCGGCTGCCGACGTATTGCTGCCCAAGGAAGGCTGCCTAAGAGAGCTGCCCGCGGCTGCCGGCGTCCTATCACTGCCCCCAAGGAAGGCTGCCCAAGAGAGAGCTGCCCGGCTTCCTATCACTGCCAAAAGGGCTGCCCAAGAGAGAGCTGCCCGCGACAGACCGCAAAACGCCTCGATTACCTAGTATCGATCACGCTAGCTCCGGCCTCCCAGCGCTCTGAACGTGTGCCATACCCGGTTGGTATCTTGCACGGTTAAGGCCTGAAAAATAATCGCTCCACCATGCTGGGCCGTCTCCTAATCGCCATCACCGCTTGCCATGCGCTGATCACTCCCCGGCTGCTGGTCCAAAGAGCGCCAGCCCTAAAGAGCACCGTCGCCGACGCCGTAAACAAGGGGAAGGCGGAAAAGGGCAAGGTCTCGTTCCTCAAGACGGCCTATCCCGTCGCGAGCGCGGCGACGACGCTCGCGTGGACGGCCTGCGCGATGCAGGCGCTGGGCACGCACCCTCGCTTAACCTTACCGCCTCTCCACACGCGGCTCACGATCGCGCAAGCGCTCGTCCCGCTGCCGCTGGTCTGGGCTTCTTGCGACGCGCTGAAGGCTGCTGCCGAAGTGGGCTGGTCACGCCTCCAATCCGCCACTTACCGCCGACTTAATTTAGCGTTATGCGCGTCGTCGTTGTGGCTCGCGTCGGCGTGCTGGTTCGCCCCGGCGTTCACGGGCGCCACCACGGTCACCTACGCGTGTAAATTGAAGGCCGGCGCCACAGCTATCCATCTGGCGACGGCCGGTATCGCCGCGGGCGCCTGGTTCGAGTCGAGCCCGGGTTCGTTACTCCAAGCGCCGGGCCGCGTCGTCAAGGGACTGGCGGGGTCGGTCATGTCGCTCGTGCCGCCCGGCGGCGACAAGCTCGCCGACCCGGACAGCGCCGAGGCCAAGGTCGTGGCGCCGGCCCTATTGACTGCGGCGCTCGGCGCCTGGACGTGCGCGGCGCTGGCGGCGCCGTTCCCGACGGCGACGCTGCCCTACGCCCTCGGCCGCCGCCTCTCGCGGGCCGCCGGCGCGCACACGCTGCTCGCCTGCGCGGCGGCCTACTGCGTCCGCGACGCCGAGGTCCGCGGCCGGTCCGACGCGTCGACCTTTGTGAAGCTGCGCAAGGGCCTGCGCGCCGTCGGCGTGCTCCACCTCCTCTGCTTCGCGGCCAAGGTCGCTTTTGATGATTGGTCCCAGTACCCCGCGGCATCAACAAAGCCGATCCTCTCAGTCGCCTCGCTCGCGACGTACGCGGCCGCCGCAGCTATCTAGAGTAGGTTTCTATTCTTAAGATCAGGGGGGTACTAGTCCTCGAGCGTCGCCAGGAGGTCCTCGGCCTCGATGTTGTCGCCGATCGCGCAGAGCACCGACGTGACCGTGCCGGCGGCCGGCGCCACGATCGTGGACTCCATCTTCATCGCCGACAGGACAAACAACGTCTCGCCCTTGGACACGACGTCGCCCTCGCCCACTTTCACGTCGACGACGACGCCCGGCATCGGCGCGCCGACGTCGCCACTGCTGGAAGAGGCCTTGCGGCGCATTTTGCGGGCGGACCCCGCGCCGCCGCCACTCGCAATGGTCATGGCCTCCTCGTCCGTGACGCGGAACTGCCACGCCTCGCCGTTCACGGAAAACACCACCCTCCTCGAGCACGTCTTGTCGTCGAGCTCCGAGATGGATCTGAGTTCAACATACTCGGCGCGGCCGTGGCCGTCCTCGAACTCCACCTCGTCGTTCAGCGCCATCGGACGTAAGAAGACATGCGTAGGTAAGTGCCCAACATCATCATACACCAGTCGGTGCTCCATGTAGTCCGCGAAGACCGAGGGGTACAAGGCTTCTGACAAGACGTCCTTCTCGTCGATGTGGTAGGCCGCGCCTTCGAACTTCTCGGACAGGTCCTTAGCGGCTTGCTCGAAGTCGTAGGGCTCCATGGACAGGCCTGGTCTCCCTTGGAGAGCCTCGACGCCCCGTGCTTTCAGCACATGCGCTCTCAAAGGTTCCGGGAACCCGCCTGGTGGTGTCCCGAGGCCACCCTTCAAATAATCGACGACACTGTCGGGGAGCTTCCCGACCCACTGCTCCGTGTCGACATCTTCTTCCCTCAGTTTGTTGGCGACCATGAACTGGGCGAGGTCGCCGACGACCTTCGAGGACGGCGTGACTTTCGGGATGTCCCCCAGCAATCGGTTCGCGGCGGCGTAGGCTATTTTGACGGCGTCGAACTGGCCATCTAAGCCCAGTTGCCTACTCTGGAAGAGTAAGTTCGTGTACTGGCCGCCCGGGATCTCGTGACTATGAACATCGGAAGCCGTTGCTAGCTGGCCCGACTCGAAGGGCGCATACAGCGTCGCCCTCACGTCGTCCCAGTAGCTCGAGACCTTGGCGTAGGCGTCGCCATCCAAGCCGACCTCGGGCACCGCTTCCGCGATGGCACCCAGCGACGGCTGCGAGGTCAGGCCTGACATCGCGTCGACGGCACCGTCCACAATGTCGGCGCCCGCCTGGCTTGCAGCTAACATCGACGCCACGCCCAAGCCCGCGCTGTCGTGCGTGTGGACGTGGATCGGCGTCGTGGGGAACTTCTGCCGCAGCGCTTCCACCAATACAGTAGCTGAGCGAGGCGTGAGCAGCCCCGCCATGTCCTTGATGGCCAGAGCGTGCACGCCCAGGTCGATCATGCGCGTCGCCAGGTCCAGGTAGTAGTCCAGGTCGTACTTCTTCGATGAGGTCACGTCTCCGGTATAGCATAGGGTCCCCTCGACGAAGCCCCCGGCGGCCTTCGCGGCCTTCACGCCCAGCGCCAAATTCTCAACGTCGTTCAAGGAATCAAACACTCGGAAGATGTCGATACCACTCTCATAAGCCTGCTCGCAGAACTTGTAGATGACGTTGTCCGGGTACGCCGTGTAGCCGACACCATTGGCCCCCCGCAGCAGCATCTGGAAGGGGATGTCCGGCGCCAATTCCCTCAATTGCTCTAAGCGCGCCCAGGGGCATTCGTGCAAGAATCGCAGACAGACGTCGAACGTCGCGCCGCCCCACATCTCTACCGAAAAGGCGCTTTTGCCGAGCGCGTCCTGCGTCTCTCGGGCCACGCGGGCGATGTCGGACGTGCGCACGCGCGTCGCGAGTAAGGACTGGTGGGCGTCCCTCCAAGTGGTATCGGTCACGAGTAACGAAGGAGAAGCTCGCACGGCCTTCGCGAGCGCTTCAGGGCCCTCCTCCCTCAGAATCTTGCGCCAGGGCCCCGGCTCCTTCCTAGCGACGTCGGGCTTCGGGATGTAGGTCGTGCGCACCTTGTCGAGCTTCGACGCGTCCGCGCCGAGCGACGACGGGTGGCCGTTCACCGCGACGTTCGCGAGGTAGCGCAAGTTCCGCTCGACCCTGAAAACTTTGTCTTGGGATGATTGGAAGTGCATGACGTCCCAGGCGCTCTTTCCTATCGAGAGTAACGACGGGTTGTCTCCAATAAATGAGGTCGTGACGTCGCCCTTGACGAAATCAGGATGCTCAAGCACATTCAATAAAAAGGGCACGTTCGTCTTGACGCCGCGGATGCGCATCTCGAGCAACGCTCTCCTCATCCTCCGCACGGCGGCGGGCCACGTCGCCGCGCGCGCCGTGTACTTTACCAAGAGTGAATCGAAGTACGGCGTGATGCGCATGCCCGTGTACCCGACGCCGTCGACGCGCATGCCGACGCCCTGGGCGTGCCTATAGACAGCTAGCGTGCCCGCGTCCGGCGCGAAGTCCCTTTCTGGATTTTCTGTGGTGATGCGGCACTGGATCGCCACACCTCTAGGCTTGATGTCCTGCTGGATCAGGCCCAGCTCTCTCAGAGACGCACCGGCCGCAATGCGGAATTGCGTCTGTACTAAGTCAATACCGGTCACCTCCTCGGTCACGGTATGTTCCACTTGGATGCGCGGATTCACCTCAATAAAAAAGTGCTCGTCAGACTTCACATCGACCAAAAACTCGACGGTGCCCGCGTTCTTGTAGCCCGCCGACTTCCCGAGCCGCACGGCGTCGTCCTGGAGGCGCTTTCTTAACCCATCGTTCAGATTCCACGCGGGCGCGATCTCGACGACCTTCTGGTGCCGCCGCTGCACCGAGCAGTCGCGCTCCCAGAGGTGGACGACGTCGTTGCCGTCTCCAACAATTTGGACTTCTACATGGCGTGGATCTTCCACGTATCGCTCCAAGAAACAAGAACCGTCGCCGAACGCCGCCAACGCCTCCGACGCGGCGCTCTCGAACTGCGACTCGACTTCATCTAACGTTCGCGCAATTCTCATCCCCTTGCCGCCGCCGCCCATCAACGCCTTGATCATGACGGGGAGGCCGAACTCCTCGGCAAACGCGCGCGCTTCCTGCGCCGTGTCCAGGGCATTCTCCGTGCCGGGCACGACGGGCACGTTCGCCGCGATGGCCATCTTCCGCGCCGAGACCTTGTCCGAGAAGGAGAGTAAGTTCTCGACCGTCGGCCCCACGAACGTGATGCCGCGCTCGCCGCACAATCGCGCGAGCTCCGGCGATTCGGACAAAAAACCATAGCCCGGGTGCACGGCCTCGACGCCCTCGCGCTCGGCGATGTCCACGATGGACTTGGGATCTAAATAAGCGCCGACGGGCGTGTCTCGCGCCGGCAGCAAGAACGACTGGTCCGCGCACCACCGGTGCGCCGAGTTCCGGTCCTCCATGGCATACACACCGACCGTCGCCATGTTCAGCTCCGTGCCGGCGCGCATGATGCGCACGGCGATCTCGGCGCGGTTTGCGGCCATGACCTTGTTAAAGGGCGGGACCTCGCACGCCTCCTTGACGACGCTCGCGTCGTCCGGCTTTACTTCCGTCACGGGCGCGACGACGGCCTTGCGCGCCGTCAGCTTGCGGGCGGCGGGGTTGAGCGCTGTTGTTAACGCGCAGACGGCGAGGCAGCGCTGGAGAGCAGCCATGGCTTGAGGTGCCCTCCGCCTCTCCTACGTGCCGCGAGCTCGCGTTTTTCGACGTATGCCGACCGTGAGGCAACAAAGAGCCCTCGGGCGCGCCGACCAGGACTTTGGCTCCGAGTTTGCAGTCCTTTGACTACTGCTATGAGCTCTCGCTGCCTTTGGCCTTTGTGTGCTACTGCAGGCGCGCGCCTCGTCCTGCCACGTCTCGGGGCCACAGACGCGTCGAGAGGGCTGCGAAGGTAGCCTTGCCTCGCCTGTTCATCCCGTCTCCTTGTTGCAGACTAGGGCCCCAGGCAGCCCCACTACAAGCGACGTTTGTCCTTTCTGGGGCGTTTTGGGCGTTTTGGACTTGGTGGGTGGCTTTTCGAGGTGCTCGGCTTTGAAACGGCCTATCAGATCGCAACTCATCATCTCTCCAATCGCGGAGAGACACAAGTCTAATTTGCAATAGGTGTTTCACTGCACTGCGCCAGCGTAAGAATCGACTCGGCACGTCGAGAGTCATATCAACAACGCTCCACGACTGCAAAAACGCAAGCGCTGCGACGCGCGGCAACAAAAGTTGCATCTTAAGACCTCGAGAGGCAGCGGCAGCACCAGGGCGCGGCGCGCGTGCATGCAGCGGCAGAGCGATGCGATCTCAGCCCGCGCCGCGCGCAGGCATAACAAGATGAAGCTCGCCGTCGCCCTCGCCCTCGCCGGCGGCGCCGCGGCGCTCCGCCCCGCGGCCCGCGCGACCCGCGCCACCGTCCGCATGGGCGCCGAGCCCCTCAGCCAGCAGACGGGCAAGTACGCCATGGACCAGGCCGTCCTCGACAAGTACGCGGCCCTGCCGCGCGACAAGATCCAGGCCGAGTACGTCTTCATCGACGCCGACTGCACGGCGCGCTCGAAGTGCCGCACGTTGGATGCGGCGCGCGTGAAGCAGGGCGTCGACCGCCTCCCGAAGTGGACCTACGACGGCTCGTCGACGGGCCAGGCGCCCGGCGACGACTCCGAGGTCATCATCGTGCCGCGCGCCGTCTACAAGGACCCCTTCCGCGGCGGCGACAACATCCTCGTGCTCTGCGACACTTACGACCCGGAGGGCAACCCGCTCCCGACGAACTCGCGCGCGCCGGCCGTGGCCAAGTTCGAGGCCGGCAACGCCGCCGCCGAGAAGCCGTGGTACGGCCTCGAGCAGGAGTACACGCTCTTCAACCTCGACGGCGTCACGCCGCTCGGCTGGCCCGTCGGCGGCTTCCCGAAGCCCCAGGGCCCCTACTACTGCGGCGCCGGCGCGGACAAGTCCTTCGGCCGCGCCGTCTCCGACGCGCACTACGCCGCCTGCCTCTACGCGGGCCTCGAGGTCTCGGGCACGAACGCCGAGGTCATGCCCGGCCAGTGGGAGTACCAGATCGGCCCCTCCGTCGGCATCGACGCCGCCGACCAGCTCACGATCTCGCGCTACATTTTGGACCGCATCTGCGAGGACTTGGGTGTGATCGTGTCCATCGACCCCAAGCCCATCAGCGGCGACTGGAACGGCGCGGGCTGCCACATGAACTTCTCGACCGAGTCCACGCGCAAGGCCGGCGGCCTCAAGACCATCGAGGAGATGTGCGAGAAGCTCGGCAAGAAGCACCAGGAGCATATCGCGGCCTACGGCGAGGGCAACGAGCGCCGCCTCACGGGCGACTGCGAGACGGCCGACATCAACACCTTCTCCTGGGGCGTCGCCGACCGCGGCTGCTCGATCCGCGTGCCGCGCGACACGGCCGCCGAGGGCTGCGGCTACCTCGAGGACCGCCGCCCGTCGTCGAACGTCGACCCGTACGTCGCGACGGCGCTGCTCTTCGAGACGTGCACGAACTAGGTCCGGGCCGCGCAGGAACCATACCCCGCCCCCTGAACATTTCTCCCGGCCCCTGTGGTGTGTGCGGCAGAATCGTGTCATTCTCTAAAACAGCAAACTGAAACTCCTTTGTTGGGAGTCCCACGTGGTCGGATTCGACTGCGAACTCCTTATGAGCGCTGGGGGAGAGAAGGAAACGACACGCGGGGTAAGAGGACGATGTGGGGGTATCAATCAGTGCAGGGGGAACATGACGGCCCTGAAGAGGACCGTTCGGACCCGGAGGGGCGTGGAGCCCACGGGCCGGCCCGCCCGACGTGAGGTCGAGCGGGGAAGAAGAGCACGAACGAACTCGTCCAGGACGTTCGCGCAGAGAGCTGGTCGGCCGCGCTCGCGGGCTGCGCGGCCGGGCGGTGCCACCGTCGTGGCACCTGCGTAGGTCGCGATGAGAAGCGATGGTAGAGTAGTGGGACGCCGGCGCCGCGCCGTCGTCGTCGTCAATCAGTCGTCGTTCGAGATTCGTCATATCTCGAACATCAGCGGGGGAAGAAGGGAAAAAGGGGGAGGGAAAACGTATTGGACGGTCGCGCCCTCAGCGTGCCGTCATGTACCACCAGGGGTGCTCGTCGTCCTCGAGCGCCTCCTTCGGCCTGTTATCATCGACACCGTAAACTCACGAGACGCGTCGACGCTTCGACGATGACGACGACGGTGTCACGGCGGCGTCGTGATCATGACGACGCCATCTTCCCAAAGTTGAAGTTTCTGCGAGACGCTGACTCAGCGCGGGAACAAGAGCCCGACCGACACGAGGAACTTGTTGTTCCGCTTGATCTTGGCGCGCCGGCCGAGTTCGTACTCCGACAGCACGGGCTCGACGGGCGCGGCCTTGGTCTTGCGGCGCCGCTTCGGCCGCGGCGCCGGCGGCGCCTTGCGCTTGCGCGACGTCGGCTCCGGGTCCCGCATCGTGACGTCGTCGTCGGGATCGAAGTCCGGGTCGACCTCGTCGGCCTCCTCGTCGTCGGAGTCGGCGTCGTCCGCGACCGGTTCCTCCTCAGCGGCGCCGAGCGCGAAGCCGGGCCGCGCGCCCCGCGGGCCGCCGCCGCCCCGGCGCCGCGCGACGACGCCGGCAGCCACGGCGGACTCGAGGGCGCCCTGCTCCTCGCCGTCGTCGTCGCCTGTGTGGAAATCAACCAGTGTGTGGAATTTCTCGGCGATGACGTGGCCGCGGGAAGAGGCGCACGGAATCTAAAGCCCAGGATGCGACGTCGTCCTCGGAGTCGGAGTCCGAGTCCAAGAGAGAGTCGACCGATTCATCATCAGACGAATCTCCCAACATAGTCTCGCGGCGCCGCGACGGGAAGTCCGCGGCGGCGTCGTCGTCGTCTAAAGCGTCGAACAGACCGCGAGGTAAGAGCAGCACGCCGTCCTCGGTCGCGGGCGCGCCGTCGCCGTCGAACTCGTCGGACATGGGCTGGAGTCGATTATCTTCGGCCGGCCGCGGCTCGACCAGCATCGGCGCCGCGCCGTTGTCGTCGTCGACGTCCATGTCGGCCTTGACCTCGGCCGGTTCCTCGAACCTGCGTGGGAACCAGTAAAGCGGCCGTTTTAGTCAAATTTGGCACCGACGCGAGACGTGATGGTCAGCTGCGTGCCGGGCGCCATCGTGGCAATGGCTCGTAAATGCAAACCCTTGGAGCCGTCGGAAGCCGTGTGGCGGACCACGACACAATTGGCCTCGCCGGGCGGCGCCCGTTTCTTCACTAATTCTCTTCCGACCTACGTGTAGAAACGAGTGAGGCGGCCGTAAAATAAGAAATGGCCGTACCTTGCCCGACGGGAGGATCGTGACGATGCGGTCGCGTCGCACCGGCTCCCGCAGCATCAGGGCCTTGCCCCCGACGCTCCCGCCAGCTATCTCGACCTGCGCGCGTAGGTACGTCGAGTCCGAGTATTACGAGAATCGCGCTGGCATCGACGGCGCAGGGCGTCATGACGACCACGGATCCGTTGGGTAGCCGCAACTTTTTCTGCCTGCGCGCGAGAACGTCTCGGACGGCCGACGGAAGCAAGGACACCGGAAACGCGCTGCATGTCGAGCTGGGCGATGGCGAAAATGTTGCCCATGACGCGGACCGCCCGTTCGCCTGTTAAATAGTGTAAGCAACGATTCCATCATCGGACGCGGATCCGCGCCGTGGACGTGGCTTCCGAGCGCCGGCTTGGCAATGAGCTCAAACCGCAGCTCCGTGCCGACGCGGACGAGCGGCGCGGATCGCTTCGGCGCCGTGCCACCAATCGTCTTCTGCCCCGTGTAGACGGGGTCGCGGTTCCGCGTCGAGCGCACCGGGCGCCGGCGCGCCGGCTGCGCGGGCTGGTCGGGCGCCGCCGCGCGGCCGCTCGACGGCGCCCAGTCCGTGGAGTCGTCCTCGTAGGCGCGTACCTTGTGCGCGGCGACCTCGGGCTCGGCGAGCGCGGGTCGCGTCGGCATGCGCTCGAAGAGCTCGCGCGACGTGACGGTGTCCTGCATCGCCTGCGACGTGCTGAGTCGATTTTGTATGGTCGAGGACGTCGCACCTTCTTGGCGAATTTCTCGAAGTCGAACCCTTCGCGCTTCAGCATCTCGCGGTCGAGCTCGAAAAACCGCGTCGGCAGGTTGCCGCCCTCGCCGAAGACGGGCGCCATGTCGTCCTTGCCTATGCGTTGAAACGTTGGAGCGGGCCGCCCGACGACGGCCGCGCCGGCTCGCGCATTTGACCAGTTGGAACTGCGCCTGGGCGTAGCGCATGCGCCAGGCGCGCGACTTGTAGGTAAACAACGACGTGCCGGCCTTGCGCCAGAAGGGCGTCGAGCCGTCTTCTCCCGTCCTGCGGGCGTCGGCCGAGTGAGGCGCGCGAGAAAAAGGCCCGCGGCGGCGCGGTGGCAAAAAACACCGATTCGAGTAGCGGACGCCGGTCCATGCGTCTGCGGAGGGGATTTAAGGCGTGAGAACGATGACGCGTCGAACGCGCGGTGACGGTGTGTTTTTGTGAAGGCGCCTGGCTCGAGGCGCGACGTCAAAAGGCTCTCACAAGTCTTGAAGAAGTCCGAAGGACGCAGGAGTAACACCGCTTCGAGGAACACGTGCGTAATTTGGAACTGCGTGCACCACGCGAGGAAGCACCTGCGCGGAAGACGACCTCCACGCGATTCAGGAGGCGTAGATGCAAATTTGAAGGTCTTCAGTCGTTTAGTCATCGCATTACTCGATGATATCAAGTTTTCGGGTGAAGTGCACTGGTACACACCTGCGCGGACGTACCCTTCTGATTCGGAAGCTCGGCCGGTCGGATCCGACAAACGATGCCGAGAAGGGTCCCGTGCCCACCTAGAATCGAAGAGCAGCACACGAAAGGATCCTTGATCGCATGAACAGGTCCAGAAGGCAAAAGGTGGACGCCGAAAAAAGTACGCGACGAGCCGCGAGCCCGCCTGCAACGAGCCGCTCGAGCCCGCGCGCGAGCGGTAGGCCGGACTCGTGGCCACGGCGTGGCAGTAGACCGCGGTGTCTCTCCTGTGTTGAAAAGCGTAAATAGAGCCCGCCGCCGGCGCGAACGGGTCCCGACGCCGACGCGCTCACCACTCGAAGGAGATGACCGCGAGGACCTGCGCGAATCACAAAGTCACTTCCGCAGTCGATCATGGCTGCGACGGGACCGCACGCCCAGGACGTCGCTTTCGAGGCTCGCCTCCCAGAGCTGCGCGCGGGGGGCGCGGTCGACGGCGTCGCGCGCGAAGCGAATTTTCGGGCGCGCGCGCGCGCGCGCGCGCACTCTCGCAACGGCCACGCGCTGCGCGGCGCGCGGGCTCTCGCGGGGCGGGCGGGCGCCTTACCTCGGCGAAGGCGCCGCCCGCGCGCGACGTGACGACGTTAATCCAGTGGTCTTCGGCGTGGCCCGCGAACGCCTGCGCGGGGGCCGTGAGGCGGCGCGGTCGCGCCCGGTCCCGCGCGGGGCGGCGGGGCGAAATTCCGGGCCGCGCGGGCCAAACGCGGCGCGGTACGTCGGTCAGGATGTCGGCCATGCCCCAGGCCCGGCCTTCGCTGCTGGGCCCCCGCTCCACCCGGAAGGTGCAGCCGGTCCAGTCGTCGCGCGCCTCGTTCTTGTGGTTGTTCTCGTCCGTCGCCATGGTCCTCTGCGCCGCGCTTGCGCCGTAGACGGCCGCCGCCCCAGATCGTTCTGCGCTCTGCGATTTTTTTGATTCGCAAAGGGGCCTCGCGCCCCCCGGCCGGGTCCGCGGCGCGGACGCGGCCCGGGAGGGCTCGGGGGCCTTGGGGGAGGCAATACTACGAAGTTCCTAGTCGCTGGAGGCGTCTGAGACCCGTCAACACGCCGCGCGCGCGACGGCACAAACCCTCTACTAAGTCACAGAGGAGATGCGCCACCCTTCGCTCAGCTAAGAAATCATACTTATGCGTCGTCGCCGAGGACCTGCTCCCTCACAAACGCCGCGGCGTCGAACGCGTCGTCCTCGGACGCCGGCGCGTTCTTCTCGACCTGCTGCACGAGCTCCCGCAGGAACTCCGCGGACACGCGCTGGGAAAAGGACCCGTTCTCCTGCAGTAAAACGACGCGCTCGATCTGGGCCTGGACGATGGCCAGGACATTGCGCTTCTTCACGGCGCCGTCGCCGTTCAGCCGCTCGCTCAACAGCCGCGGCCACGCGTCGGCGTCGCCGGCGAGCAGCTCCTCGTAGAGGTCCGCGGCGGCGGCGTAGTCGGGGTGCAACGCCGGCGCGTCGCCGCTCAAATCGACCTTCTCCGCGGCGTCGGGCGGCATCATCTCCGCGAGCTGCTGCGCCGCGAGCGCCGCGTCGAAGCGCAGTACTCTCGAAGCGTAGAGCTGCAGCACTTTTCGCAGGATAGAAACCATCCCGTCCAACCCGTCGTCCTGGGCCTTCTTCGCCCAGGCGTCCACCGTCGACAATGCGATTTCCCCCAACTCGCCGGCCTCCATCTTCGTCCAGACCGCTTTTTGCAGCGATGAGAACCGCTCCTCCGATAACGGTACCAAAAACTCGCCGTCGGGCTCGGCGCACGACGCGACGACCTCCTGCAAGATGGCGGACGAGTCGTCGATCTTTTGCTCCGCGGACTCGACGACGACCGTCAAAGTCTTCGCGAGGTTATCGGCCAACGCCGTGAGCTTCTCGCGTTCTTCCTCATCCGCATCGTCGCACAGCTCCGCAATGCGCAAAAAGAACTGCGGCCGGCCGACCTGCCTCAAAATGGTCTCTTGCCTTACTTTGGCCGGGAGGTTAAAGACCTCGGTGTCGGCCAACTCCTTGATGAGGGCATCCGTGCGGCCCTGGGCCAGGGCCGCCTCGGTCTCGGCTCGTAATAGAGTTGGTCGCCGCGCGGTCAGCGATGGCAGCTGCCATGCGGCGGCAGCAGCCATCAGCAAAAAGGCCAATCGCTGCATCCTGAGCATTTTGCGGCGCTACGATTCAATTTTATTGCACGCGCGTTTCCAGCGCAAAGAAACGGTGCAGCCGAACCACAGCTCACGCGAAACGCAAGGAGATAGCCAGTATCCGCGACGGAGACGGCCCAAGTCGTCAGCGGTCTCGTGTGCGGGTTCTTGTCGGACTCGTCTCAAAGCAGGTTCTTCGTCTGTGGAAACATCTCCTTCGCATGAATGGACGGCGAGAAGGGGAACTCGCACTCTACTAACTTCGAGCAGAGCATGCCTGATGCTCTCCGAGTGTGGTCGCGCGCGTGGCAACTCTAGGGCGCGAATCGTGCACGTTGAGCCTCCTTGAGGCGCTCAGACGAAAATCAATTGAGAAATCCCAGTCCTTTCCATCGCTGCCGGCTCAAAAACTGCAGCCATGCCACTTTCACTGCTCCTCGCGCTCGCGACCGCGCACGCGATCACGCAGCCGCCCGACGTCCTCATCACGGGCGCGACGGGCCGCCTCGGATCGCTGCTCTACCAGCAAGCGAAAGCCGACACGCGCATCGGTAGCGTAAGAGCGTTCGTCTATAATGTGACGAAAGCTAGGGCCGCGCTCGGCTGCCAGAAGTGCGACCCGTCGGAAGGCATCTACGTGGGCGACGTGCGCAACCCCTTGGCCCTGAACGCCGCGGCGAACGGCGTCGACGCCGTGCTCGTCGCCGTCGGAGCGTCGCCGAGTGATACGCCGGCCGTCGCCAAGGCCATCGAGGTCGACGGCGTCGAGAACACCGCGCGCGCGATCTACGCCTCGAAGGGTGCGGCCGGTCAAGTAGTCCTATGCAGCTCCATGGGCACGACGCTCCCGTCGCCGGACCCGCGCCAGGGCGGCTCGATCCTATTCTACAAGTTAAATGCGGAGGCGAGTCTTCTCGCGGCGGACGTGAACTCGGTGGTGGTCAAGCCCTGCGGCCTGAGCCTGAGCCCGGCGGGCCAGAGCGATTTACTAGTAGGGCAGGACGACAGCCTCCTCAACCTCACGGTGCCCGTCGTCGCGCGGGCGGACGTGGCCCGAGTCATGATCGAGGCGACCGTGCGCCGCGAAGCGCAATTACGCTTCGACCTCTGCGCGCGCCGCGGCGCGCCGACGACGGACCTCGGCGCGCTGCTCGACGCGGCGCGCTACCCGTCGGCGCGCCGATGACTCCGATCATATGTGGATTGTTAAACACCTAGTTAATTCCGCCGTCATGCCGCGTTCTCCTCGAGCAGATGCCTCTTCTTCTCGTCCTCCTCGACGGGGTCGTCCCGCGCGCCGATGCACGACAGGAACGCCTCGCAGCAGGGCAGGCTCATGAGCTTGTAGCAGCCCACCTTGACCGCGTCCTGCACGAGGAAGAAGGCGAGGTTGTAGACCCAGACCACCAGGCACGCCTGCTTCGAGATGGCGTACATGGGGTACGTCTTGTCGGAAACGGTGCCGAACATGGCGATGAGGGTCGCCGAGCCCGTCGCGACGAGGAACGCGCAGAAGAGCGGGACCGCGGGCGCCCGCGAGAAGAAGGGCCCGCGACACCGCGCGCAGAAGAGCGTCAGGAAGTCGCTGATGCTGACCTTGAGGTACATGAGCATCAGCAGCTCCTCGTACTTCAGGTAGTAGAGGTCGCCCGCCTCGTTCTGGTAGTCCGACGGCACCTTGCGGTTGAACAGGAAGGCCCACGACGGGTAGAGGCCGTCGGCGCACTTCAGGCCGAGCCACAGCAGCAGGAGCGACGATCCCAGCGGCACGCAGCCCAAGACGACGGCCACGAGCCGCAGCTCCGGCAGGTTCCAGTCCTGCGGCGTCTCCGCCGGGATGACGTGGTCCCGCGCGATCGTCAGCATGCAGCCATCATTTAAGATCGTGATGATCACGATGCCCAGCACGGGCAGCGCGAACGCGAACTGGGCCGGGTGGTAGAAGTACGGGTAGACGCAGGACGCGCCCTCGGAGTCGTGGCAGTCGCCGACGTCGGCGAGGAGCGTGCCGCTGTCCGGGTTCGTGTAGTCGCAGCTGTCGAAGTAGGAGCCGACGATCTTCCGCTCGTCGTCCATGTAGCAGTAGTAGTCCTCCGGGGCGAAAATGAGCGATGCCAGGAAGAAGAAGCCGACGAGCTGCAACGTACACGCTATCCGGTAGATCACGTAATTGCGCACCCTCGCGAAGATGCACCGCGCCGTGAGGATGGCGTCGATGATGACGCCCAGCCCCGGCTCCGTCAGCACGATGTCCGCCGCGGCGCGCGCCGCGTCCGTGCTGCCCTCGACCGCGATGCCGATCTGGGCCTTCTTGAGCGCCGGCGCGTCGTTCACGCCGTCGCCCGTCATGCCCACCGTGTGCCTCGCGCCCTGGAGCAGCTCCACGATCCGGTATTTGTGTTCGGGGTAGACCTCCGCGAAGCCGTCGACGCGCTCGCACATGTTCGTCGCCGCAGCCTCGGACTGGGCCTCCGCCTTCTGGAACTCCTTCATGTCCAGGATGACCGGCTTCTCCGCGAGAGCGATGGCCTTCGACGTCTCGACGGCGATGGCCGTCTGGTCGCCGGTGACCATCTTCACGCGCACGCCCATGGCCCGGGCCTTCTCCAGCGTGTCCCTCGTGTCGTGGCGCGGCGGGTCGAAGAGCGCCAGCACGCCGGCGAAGACGTAGCCCTTGCCCACGTCGCGGCAGACGCCGATCGACCGGAAGCCCCGGTCCGCGAGGTCCTGGTTCGCCCTCAGGACCTGAGCTCGCACCTTGTCCTTGTCGCGGCACATGTCCAGGATGACCTTCGTCGCGCCCTTCGCTATCCGCACCTCCTTGCCGTTGGGGCCCGCCAGCCGCGCGACCGTCCGCTTCGTGACGGGATCGAACGGCTCGAAGTCCAATTCGTCATAATCATCAAAGCGCTTCTTGTCGTCGTTCGACACGGCGTTCGTGACGACCGTGTCGATGGCGTCGGCGCCCTCGCTCATGCGTTTTGCTGCCAAAGCCGCCAGGAAGACCAACTCGTTCGGCGTGAGCGACGCGTCGACGACGACCGGGTCGAAGAGCTCGAGCTTGTTCTGTGTTAAGGTCCCAGTCTTGTCCGAACAGAGCACGTCCATGCCCGCCAGTTCTTCGATGGCGGACAGGCGCGCCAGGATCGCCTTCTTCTCGGCGAGGTCCCGGCCGCCGACCGCCATGACCGTCGTAGAAACAACTTGCATGGCGATGGGAATGCACGCGATGAGGATGACGATGGTCGTCGACAGCGCGTCGAAGGCCGTCAGCCCGCTTTCGAAGAGCTTGATGTAGATGACCGTACATAAGACGATCGACAGCGAGAGGAGCACGAGCATGTTCTGGAACATGACGCGCTGGAAGCGGCCCTGCTGCTCGCCGGCCGCTCTATTAACCATCTCCGCCGCCCTCCCAAAAAAGGTCCGGCCGCCCGTGAAGCAGACGATCGCCTCGAGCTCGCCGCGGCGCACGATCGAACCCATGAAGACCGTGTCGTCCGCCGACCGCGTGACCGGCAGCGATTCGCCCGTCAGCGCCGCCTGGTCCACCTCGAGCGGCTTGCCCGGGCCGAGCTTACTGTCGGCGGGAACGATGTCGCCCAATTTCAAGTTGATGCGGTCGCCGGGCACGAGGTCCTTGGCCTCGATCGTCGTGAAGCGCCCGTCGCGCTTGACCGAGGCCTTGGGCGCCAGGGACTTTTTCAAAGCTGATATCGCATCCCCGGCGCTCCGTTCCTCGAAGTAGCCGACCGTGCCGTTGACCAGTTGTAGCACCAGCAAAACCGTGACGTCCTCCTAGTCCCGCTCGATGCCGACGACGATCGTCGCGATCCAGATCATGAAGGGCATGGGCCCCCAGAAGAAGCCCAGGAACACGAGCAGCTCGTTGCGCTGCGGCTCCTCGAGGACGTTCGGCCCGTAGCGCTCGAGGCGCTCGGCGGCCTCGGCGCTGCTCAGGCCGCCGGGGCCCGTCTTGCAGGCGTAGGCGATCTCGCGCGCCTCCATTGCTTCGCGGCTCTCGCCCTCGGCCGCCGGCGGCGCGCCGCCGGACGTGGAGGCACCGTAGTCGCCCTGGCTCTCGTTGCCGAGGAGCGGCTGCCGCTGCTCGTCGTCGCCCGCCATGGTGCCTATCGTGTCATTCGTGCTGCCCTGGGGCTTGGCGCCTGCTCTAGGGCTGCCTTTTTTGCGGCGCGGATGCGATTTTCCCCTCGATGCCCCCGCCTCGAAAAAGGAAACATAAACCTCCCGACTCTGCGGCCCCGGCGGTGATGTATACGTCAGGCGCGCTGGATGTACCCATGGGGGCGCGGTTGATCATGCTGGCGCCAGCCGTGCTAGGCGTCGAAAAACCATAACTAGTAGCTCTACCTCTACCTGAATGCAGGCGGATGCGCTTGCCACCGGCAGAGTGCGGTGCATGCGTTCACCAGTCATTTGTTCGACTTTCACGCTCCTTTCACTGGCTCCTCGTCGTCGGCTCGTTTGATTCGTCAGCTTTGCTGGTTTTGGCTGCCACTGCAAAGACATCATCTTGCATGCACCGCACAGCAGCCCGTTGCCTCACAACGCTCGCACGAGGCATGATCGACCTGCGTCGCGGCCACCCGCCCACCGCAGAGCTGCCGCACGCCGCCCTGGCCAAGGCCTGCGCGGCCGCGGCCACGGACCTGACCAGTAACGCCGAAGCAGGCCTCGCGATCCAGTACGGCGCGCCGCGCGGCTGCGCGAGCCACCTGGACACGCTGCAGCGGTGGCTCGAGCGCCGCTACGGGTCGATGGTGCGGCGCGACGGCCTCTTCACGACGAACGGCGCGTCGCACGGCCTAGAGCTCTGCGCGGCCGCGCTGACGGCACCGGGCGACGAGGTCGTGATGGAGGCGCCGACGTACTTTCTGGCCGCGCAAGTGTTCCGGGACCACGGGCTGTCGATTCGCTCGGCGCCCGTCGACGCGGGCGGCCTCGACGTAGATGCGCTCGAGCGGGCGCTCCGGGCGGGCACGTCGCGGCCGAAGGCTTTGTACGTCGTCCCGCGCCACGGCAACCCGTCGGGCGCGTCACTGGACAAAGATAGGCGCGCAAAGCTCGCGGCGCTCGCGCGCGAGTTCGGCTTCTACGTCTTCGCCGACGACGTGTACCACCTCCTCGACTGGTCCAGCGCTCCCTTGCGGCGGCTCCTCGAGTACGACGCGGCCTACGCCTCGGGCGAGTCGGCCGGCGGCGGCGACAGCTCGGATCCCGCCGCCGCCGCGGGGGGCGACACCGCGGCGCTCGCCATCCCCGACGACGCCCGCGTCGTGTCGATTTCGTCCTTCTCCAAGGTGCTCGCGCCGGGGCTGCGGTTGGGCTGGATTGAGGCCGCGCCGTCCATCGTCGCGGCGGTGGCGCGCAGGGGCTACGTGGTCTCGGGCGGCGGCTGCGCGCCCTTCACCGAGCAGATCGTCGCGCGCGTCTTGGAGAGCGGCGACGCGGACACGCATCTGGACGCGATGCGGCGGCGATGTCGGAGCCGCTGCGACGCGTTGCTCGGCGCGCTTGACGACGCAGCGGACGTCCTGCGGCCGCTCTGCCGACCCACCGGCGGCTTCTTCGTCTGGGTCGAGATCCTCGTCGAGGGCGTGACGGCGGCGCGACTGCGCGACGCCTGCGCGGAGGACGTGGCGTTCCTTGTCGGGGACGCCTGCGACTGCGATGGCCTTCCCATCGGCGACGTCGCACCAGCGTGTCTGGACCGGCACCTACGTTTGTGCTTCGCCATGCTTGATGAAAATGAGCTGGTCGAGGGCGTCGCGCGCATCGCGAGGCGTGCGCGCGAATTACGGTAATGAATGTGTGTCTAGGCGCGGGGAAGTAGGGCGCCCGCGGTCACGGGGGGGGGGGAGCCTAACCTATGTGTCACGAGTCGACTGCGAACTCCTTATGAGCGCTGGGGGAGAAGAGGAAACGACACGCGGGGTAGTAAGAGGAACGATGTGGGGGTAACAGTGCAGGGGGAACATGACGGCCCTGAAGAAGGCCGTTCGGACCCGGAGGGGCGTGGAGCCCGCGGGCCGGCCCGCCCGACGTGAGGTCGAGCTGGGGAAGAAGAGCACGAACGAACTCGTCCATCGCTCGTGATCGAGGATGTCGGCCATGCCCCAGGCCCGGCCTTCGCTGCTGGGCCCCCGCTCCACCCGGAAGGTGCAGCCGGTCCAGTCGTCGCGCGCCTCGTTCTTGTGGTTGTTCTCGTCCGTCGCCATGGTCCTCTGCGCCGCGCTTGCGCCGTAGACGGCCGCCGCCCCAGATCGTTCTGCGCTCTGCGATTTTTTTGATTCGCAAAGGGGCCTGGCGCCCCCCGGCCGGGTCCGCGGCGCGGGCGCGGCCCGGGAGGGCTCGGGGGCCTTGGGGGAGGCAATACTACGGAGTTTCTAGTCGCTGGAGGCGTCGGGGACCCGTCAACGCGCGCGCCTGTGCGGCGGCACAAACTTCTTTCACACCCTACTTAGACGACCTCCAGCTAGCTCACTTCTTGTCGACAAGGTGCGGGAACACGTCCCGCTTCAGCTGCTTCTCGTAGCGCTTCCACGCCGCGAGCGACTGCGTGTGGAACGGCGGCGCCCGAGCCTCGACGGCGCCGTAGGACGTCAATGCCACCTCCGTCTCGTTCGGCGTCAAACAGAGCTCGCACGCCTCCAAGCCCAGCCACGCGACGACGTCGTTCAACACCTTCTGGGGGTTGCTAATCAATTTCTCGTACTCGACGAGTTTCACCCGGTCGGGCATCGTTTTGAGCCAGTGGTCCTCGAGTTTGCGAATCGCATGCAACCGCGCCCCCAGGTCCTCGGGCTTGTCCGCCCAGGCCCGTTCGCCGTTGGCGAAGGCCGCCTTGTAGCAGCTGAACGCCACGGCCTTGGGGTCCCTCCTAATAATCAGCGCCTTGAAATCCGGCGCCTCCGCCTCCAAATACTGGGCGGCGGCCCCCAGCCACCACACGTTTTCCAGCGCGGCGTCGATGGCGAAGGACGCGTTCTCCTTTTGCGGCGATACGGCTCTCGCGTGGTGCCGCCTCCTATAAGCGCGTCCTAAATCGGCGAGGTCCTCCTCGGAGGCGCGGTCGAAGAATGCGAGGCCCCGCTCCGCGGCGAGGTCCGCTAACACGGGCGTAGCGTCGCCGTCCGTCGCGATGCCATCGTGCCGCGACAGCGCCGCGTGGAGCAGCGTGCCGCCGCTTCGCGGCGCGCCCATGATAAACAACTGGGCGGGGCCCTCGACGGGTGAGGGCCGGTTCTTGTTCGCCTCGTCCTTGAGCTCGATGGACGCGTCGCCGGCCACGTGGTCTAAGAGGTCCTGGTCGGCCTTCTTGCGGTCCGCGCGCTTCTGCTTCGCCTTGGCGCCGCCCGGGAAGGCCCGGATGAAGTCCGTCGCGGCGCCCTCCGAGATCTCGGGGGCGCTCCCCTTGACGATGTGCGGCGCCGCCGCGTCCCTCCTCGCGGCGTTCGCCGCCACGAGCGAGGCCCAGGCCCGTTCCGGCTCGGCCTTCGAGTAGTCGAGGTAGACGAACTCGGCCTGCTTGATGGCCGCCAGGTCCGCGGGGGACCCCTCCTTCGTCGCCTGCGCCGCGAACTCCTGGAGCGACTCCGCGAAGCCGTCGAGCGCCGCCGGGTCGCCGAACCCGCTCCTTAACAAGTCGACGCCGACCGCGTCGCCCGTCGACGCGTTCGCGGACGTCGCGAGGTGCGCCAGGGCCAACACGGTCTCCGGGCGCGGGTCCACCGTCCAGGCGAGCTTCTCGGCCTCCGCTGCCTCGCGCAGCTTGCCCAGGGCCACGCCGGCCTTGGCGTAGTAGCGGTGCGCCGCGGCGTTCGCGGGGTCCTGGCTCGAGGCCTTGCTCCACGCCGCAATCGCGCTCCGGAAGTAGCGCGCGCCGCCGCCGCTATACTGGGCGACGCCGTAGTTCACCAGAGCCGCGGCGCGCTCCCGGTCGTCCTTCGCCCGGGCATAGCCTTCGGTGCACATCTGGAGCGCATCGGCGTACTCGCCGAGGAGCTTGAGCGCGTGGCACAGGTTCGTGTAGGCCGGCGACAAGGCCGGCGCGAGCTGGATCGCGTCCCTGTAGAGAGAGATGGCCTCGTGCGGCGCGCCGCGCGCGACGGCCGCGTCGGCTCGCGCCTGGACGACGGCCCACTCGGCCGCGGCCTCGGCGGTCGTCTCGATCGCGGCGGCGGTCTTGGCCCGGCTCGCCCGGCGGCTCGGCTTGCGCGGGAAGAGCTTCCGTCGCGCGCGCGGCCAGGCGGTCTTGGCGGCCCAGGCCAGCACGGCGACGGCCGCGACGCCGGCGTAGCGCCGGAGCCACTTGCCGAGCGCGTCGCGGCGGTTGCGCCGCGCGAGGGTCTGCTGCGAGCGGCCGGCGGCGCCCGGCGGGAGCTGCGCTTTTTTGGGCATGGTGTTAGCCTCGCCGAGGTGATTTGCACTTGCAGCCACTCGCTGGTGAAATTGCTATGCGGCGTTGCTTAGAGCGTTTTTTAAGCTGCGCAGCGGTTGCCGGGTAAAAGCCAGTTCTTCTCTGCTCAAACACACAATATTAGTTAAGGCTGTGCAAACCTGGGCGTCGCAAAGGGCAATAAATGACATCTAGTGTCTTAGGCCGCTAGCTCGTGATGCCGCGCTCGCCACTAGTTCAGCACCGTAACAATATAACTGGTACGCTCTCCTTCCAACAACAGGTTTACGCCCAAATCGACGACGACCCCTCCTCGTCCCCGGCGCGAAGGAGATACACGAGCTCAAGGCGCCGGATCGCTAGCCACGTCCCGAGCCCGGCACCGTCATAAAACGCCTCGGGCACGGCGAACAGCTCCCCGCGCTCGGCGCCGGCCTGGGCAAGCGCGTCGGCCACGTGATTGCCCGCGACGTCCGCGTGCGCAGCTACGGCACTTAACGACGTCTCCGCGCCGCGAAGGCGCAAGATCGCCATGCATGCTCGCGCCAGGGCCGCGCCCGGCGGCGCCAGGGCAGAGGTGGCCTCGCCGCTCTTAAGCGTCCGGAGGGCGAGCGCCGAGTCTGAGTACACATCCAGCGGTGAATTGCGGGCGGCGCAAAAGATCGCGTGGAAGATCGCAGAAATCTCAGCGATGTTGTTCGCGCCAGGCGTGGTGCCGACGCGCGGCGGCAGCGCTAGCGAGCGATTCCGTGCGTCGCCGTCGGCATAGTAGACACCGCATCCCGCGCGGCCGCCCCTCGCCGAGCCGTCGACGAAGCATGCCCTTGCGCGGCTTTTGCTGGTGTAGAGCTTGGGCGGGTAGCCCTTGCGCGGCGCGCGCTCGGTGATCTCGACGCGCTGCGGCCTCGTCCATTGCGAGGCCACGAGAGCGACGAGGGCGCGGAGGTAGGCCGCAGCCAGACGCAATATTTGCAGTGGTCGCGCCACGATGCTTATTCACTCATGCTGCCGCGGAGCCTGCACAAGCCTGCACTGAGCAGCTGGTCCAATGGTGATCGCACAATGCGGTGCGCGTGCCGCAGCTTGCAAAACGTGACGGACAAATAGCAGTCTTGCACCACTATATCGATCCCGTCGTGGTGTTTTTTTTTGCAGTCTCATAGCTCTGTGCCAGAGCCTGGCAAAACCAGACGAGAGATGCAGCGCTCCGGGCCAGGAGCCGTCTCGCCGGAGTCAATATCTTCACTGACACCGTTGCTTCGCTGTCGCAAAAACCCGCGACCCAAGCAGCAAGCACTTGGCTCGCAGAGAACACGAGACAGCAGACGGCCGCGCCGCTGCCTGCCGACCTATTCACTGCGGTAAATACCACCATGCATTCGCGCCTCACACTGTGCGCATTCCTGCCGGCGCTGCTGCAAGCGCTCCAGCCCGCGCGGGCACCGCCTGCCAGGCCCGTGAGCACACGGGCACGCGCGACGGTCATGGCGAATAGTTTGACGACCATTTCCGCCAACAACCTCAAGATGACGGATAACATCAAAGCGTGCGGCGCGCCGCGTCCCTTGGATACCGCGCGCCGCCCGAAACCCCCGCCAGGCGGGAGAGAAGGCGGGAGAGAAGCCAGGCGCGGAGAGGAGCCAACGCCACCGCGCGCAGGTACGTCGAAGAGAAGATCGGCGGCGTCGTCGAGAAGTACGCCGGCGTGTCCCAGAGATGCGACACCCACCTGAGCGTGATGCGGAACCCCGCCGTCGCCGACAGCGACGTCGCCGAGGTCGTGGTCTTCTGCAAGGGCGAGGTCGTCCGCGCCGAGGAGCGAAGCCCGAGCATGTACTCGTCGATCGACCTCGTGGCCGACAAGGTCGCGCGGAAGCTCCGCAAGGTCAAGGAGCGCCGCGAGGGCAAGCGCAACAAGCCGCAGCTGAAGATGAGCCTGGGCGAGATGCTCGAGGACCCCGTCGAGATGGAGCCCGAGGTCTTCGACGCGACGTCCCTCATCCGGCGCAAGACGCACGCGATGCCGGCGCAGTCGCTGTCCGACGCGATGATCTGCATGGACGGCCTGGACCACGACTTCTACATGTTCACGAACGAGGAGACGGGGAAGATCAACGTCATGTACAAGCGCAAGGAGGGGGGCCTCGGCCTCATCGAGCCCGAGAACTGAGGCCGCGGCGCCGGGGCGCCTCCGGGCTAACGTATCTTCTATTTAGTGAGTACCTGGGGCCGCCTCCGTCCTCGATTCCTAACTTTTTTATCTATTATACAGGCAAGGGGACGAAGGGGAGATGTATACATGCCGCCAGAGGAGATGACCGGGAGCACGCACATACTTGAGTTCATCTTTCCGCCGGCGGTTTCGCGGTCGCGGTGGTTCGATCGCCGCCAAATTTGTGGTGTCGTTGGTGGTCCTCCGGCGGACGACTGAACGCGTGTGAGACGCTGGTTTGCGCGCTAGCTACGGTCTCGGTTTTGGCCACAGTTCAGGGCCTGTCGTCTTCCAGATTGGGTTTTGGCCGCCGCGGGATCGTCTGTGGTTCGCGCCGCTGTTTTTGGCTACAGTAGTAATAAGTTTTTGCGGATAAACGAGGACGGGCCCGCGCGGAAAAGGTGAGTGTATAAGCCTTTACTTTGGCCTCATCAGGCGAAGGCTGCTTTACCTTGAGCCTACAACTCGCGCGACTGTTTTCTCTGGGCTCGTAGTCGACTTATTAAGACAGATATAAAGAAAACGTAGCTTCGCACGGGTTTTTGCCTTTTTTGGAGCTTTGAAAGAAGCCGCTTTTGTGCCGCTGCACAGCACTGCTCTAACAGCTTTGCAGCTTTGGACCGCTGTGTCACCACAGCTCAACCCACAGCTCACCGATCGAGCACGACCAGGAGATGGAGCATCCACCACCGCTACCCACAACAAGCCTCGAGGACCTGCCGCCGCCCTACCTCGACTACCTCGACGCGGCGGCCCTCTGCCGGCTGGGCTACGGCACGACAAAGAAGCAGCACTACGGCGTCACGTCCGCAGTGGTGCGATGCGCGACCGAACGCGACGCGGTGCCGTTGAGCACCTCGACGCCGCCGGGCGCGCGTGACGCGCTTGAGCTCCTGCGGCGGCGCGAGCGGGCCGTGTGCTGGGAGCCCTTCGGCGCCCGCAGCCAGTTTCTGCAGCGGCGGTGGCGCCGCGGCCCGACGACGCCCGACGACGCGCCGCGCGACGGCGACGACGACGACGAGCCGCCGCGGCCCTGGCGCTACCGCGAGCTCCGAACGACGGCCGCGGGGCTCGTGCTGGACGGCGGCGGCGAGATGAACTTCACGGGCGTGCACCGGCCCTTCGGCGGCGTGCGGCGGCCGACGCGCATCCGCTTCCAGTACTGCGCGCCGGCGCGGTCCGCGTCGCGGGGCTACTGCAACGTCTGCTTCTCGTCCGCCGACGCGGCGCACCGGGCGCTGCGCTTCTTCCGGATCGGCCACCCCGACGTCTTCTCGTTCCTCATCCCGCTCTGGGCCGGCGACCGGCTCCAGCTCTGGCTGCCGCGGTCGCGGTACGCCGTCGCGCTCGCGGGGCCCGACGAGGCCGCGGCCGACGCGAAGCACGACGTCGACTGTCGCTTGCTTTGGGACGTCGCCGGGGAAATCGGCGCGCCGGCGCTCTGGATGGACGTGCGCGTCGACGGCCGGCGCCACCACGACGGGCCGCTGGCCATGAAGCTGCCCCCGTCGTACGACGGCCTGCGGCACGTGTACCTCTTCAACTGGGTCCAGGACGAGAACACGTTTGTGGGTACGCCGCCGGCGCAGCGGCCCCCGTCGCCCGTGTCGAACGCGCGCTGCGTCATCAGCGATCTGTTCGTCGAGGACGGCCCCGTCGACGCGGAGTTCCTAACGAACGTGCGGAGCGAGGCGCGGCGCCGCGCGGAGTGCTTCCGGCACGGCGTCGAGCTCGAGGGAGTGTTGCAAGCCCTCGGCGTCGGCGTCCAGAGCGCCGGCACCGACCCGGTCATCGTCGTCGAGGGCGACCCGCAAGCGCACACGCTGGGCGACTTCGACGAGAGGGACGCGGACGGCAGCGGCGACGACGACGACGGCTCGATATTCAGTTTTGACGACGACGAGAGCGGCGACGGCTCCGACGCCGAGTCGCGCTCGGACTTCGACGAGGAGGACGAGGAGGACGAGGGCGTCGCGCGGCCGGCGTCCTTCGCCGAGATCGTCGACGACGACGTCGACGTCGACGAGGCGCCTAATCTGTCTGTCTAGCTCTATTGATTGGAGCTAGCGTCCTACATACTAGGACTACTTGCACGCCTGTGCAGGCTGCACGCGCACGCCGATCGCCCGCATTTGCACACTCAGCTATGCGCTGTTAGCCAGTCATCAATTCGCAGAGCGCACGAGATCATTTGACATTGCAAAGCAATTGCTCTCAATCTAGGAGATGCTTCGAGCAGCCCTGATCCTCGCGGGCACGAGCCGCGCGCTGGACCCGAGCGTCTTCGGCCGCTTCCGCACCTGGCCGATCACCGCCGTGCAGGAATTGGAGCAGCCGCTCCGGGACATGGGCCTGAACGTGCCCGCGTCCGAGATCGACGGCACGCGAGGCGACGGCGCGGTCGCGCTGAGCGACGCCTTGGTCTCGATCGGTGCCGCGGGCCGCGGCGGCACCGGTAGTTTCGTGAGCGACGACGGTTTGATCCTGACGAACTGGCACGTCGCGTACGAGTACATCCGGCAGGCGTCCCTGCTCGAGGGCGAGGACTTCGTCAGGGACGGTTACGTGGCCAAGAGCCGCAAGGAGGAGCTCCGGGCGCCGAACTGCGAGGTCTGGTTGACGCGGCGCGTCGAGGACGTGAGCGACGCGGTCCTGGACGTCTTGGACGAGCCCGACCCGCTGAAGCGAGCCACGGCACTACGTGATAGAAGGCAGCAGATCGCGTCCTACGCCGAGAACGTCCTGAGGCAGCAGGCCCAGCAGCTGGGCGTCAGCGCGGAGGGCGTCCGCTGCGACGTGCAGGAGATGTTTGCCAACGAAAAGTATCTCTTATTCACGTACGAGCGGCTGCGCGACGTGCGCATCGCCTACGCGCCGCCGTCGTCCCTGGGCTCCTTCGGCGGCGACTCGGACAACTTCGAGTGGCCCCGGCACACGGCGGACTTCGCCCTGCTGCGGGCCTACGCCGACGCGGACAACGCGCCGGCGGACTACGCCGCCCAGAACGTGCCGTACACGCCGTCGAAGCGCCTCCGGCTGAACCCCGAGGGCGCGGACGACGGCGACTTTGTGTTTCTCCTGGGCTTTCCGGGCCGGACGTTGCGGTACGCGCCCTCTGCTAGATTGGAGTACAACAAGCAAGTGACGATTCCGGCCATCGTCGCGGACTTTGAGCGTAAGCTCGAAGCGATCCAGCGCTTCGAGGGCGACTCCGAGGAGACGCGCCTCGCGCTCGCGGGCATGCGCAAGTCGCTGGCCAACGAGTTGAAGAGGAACCGGGGCAAGCTCGTCGTGGCGTCGAAGGTGGACGTGCTGGAGGAGCGGCGCAAGGAGGAGAAGGAGCTGTCGGACGCGTATCCCGCGTGTGCCATCTTGCTCCAAGAGCTGCAGAACATCTATGTGGAGTTAGGCGAAGGCCAACCGGTGCTGGACGCGTTGTCGGAGCTGCGGGGCACGGTCCTGGGGTCGGCCTATCTGGCGGCAGCGCACGCCGTGCACGAGGCATCCGTCGAGCTCGCGAAGCCGGACGACGAGCGGGAGGCCGAGTACAGGGATCGGAACCGGCCGTTTCTGGAGAGGCGCTTGCGGACGCGCCTGGAGCAGGCCTACGCGCCGCACGAGGCGGCGCTCGTGGCGCACGCGCTGGACAGCGCGAGGCGAGCGGGCGTGTCGACGCACGGGTTCTTTTCGAAGGGCGGCGTCGTCGACGCCGTGCGCGCGTCGCCGCTCCCCGAGACGTTTTCGTTGGACGGCAGCTTAGACGCCTACGCTTCGGACCCGTTTGTGGGGCTGTCCGCGGCTTTATATCCGTTGTACGCGGCCGTGCGGGACGCGGGCAAGGCCCTGCTGAGCGACCGCGACCGCGTCACGGCCAGATTACTCGACTTCCGCCGCGCGACGTCCACGGAGCGCCTGTGGCCGGACTGCAACGGCGCCCTGCGATTATCCGCGGGCCGCGTCGAGGGCTGCGCGCCCCGCGACGCCGTCGTGCACGGGCCCCGGACGACGCTCGGCGGTCTGTTGGACAAGGCGCACGAGGCCGAATTGAGGGGCGACGACGACGGCACGTTCACGCTGCCGCCGCGCCTCCGCGAGCTGCTGGAGGGCGGTCCGGAGGCGCTGGAGCGGCCCTGCTGCCTGCTGTACTCGACGGATACGGTCGGTGGCAACTCGGGCTCGCCGGTTCTAGACAGCGACGGCGACCTCGTCGCGATCAACTTCGACCGCGCGCGCGGCGGCCTCATGAACGAGTTCGCCTGGTCGCAGGAGCTCTCGCGGTCCATCGGCGTCGACGTGCGGCTGATGCTCTGGCTCGTCGGCACGTTCGACGGCGCGAGCGACCTCGTGGCGGAGATGACGACGGAGAGTAAATCATGACACTATTCTTAGTCTTCCTGGGAGTACGTGGCGGTCTTCCGGCGGGGGCGCGTCTTCGCCACCGGCGCTTCGCTGCTCTTGCGCCGCGCGCGAGGCTTCGGTTGCTCCTGCGTCTCGCCGCTGCTCTTGCGCCGCGGCCGCGTGGGCGCCTCCTCCGTCGCGGCACCGCTGCTCTTGCGACGCGGCCGCACTGCCGGCGCCGGCGCCGGCGCCTCACCGCCACTGCTCTTGCGGCGCGGCCGCGCCGGGGCCTCCGCGCTGGACTTGCGGCGCGCCCGCGGCTTTGGGGCCGCGGCGCTCGGCTTCGCCGCGGGTTCTCCGCCGCCCTTGCGCTTGCGCCGGCCCCGGCCCTTGTACTTGGGCGCCTCGGCGACCGCCGCCGCCTCCTTCGCCTTGCCCTTCGGCCGCCGGCGCTTGCGGCCCCCTGAGACCGGCAGCGCTGGCGTCGCGAACGGGACGTGGGCCGTCGTACTTTCGCGCGGCGCGGCGCCGAACTTGAGCCGCTCGAGCGCGAGCGCCGACGCGCTCGGCCGCGCGTCGAACAGGCTCCGGTGCGCGCGCTCGTCGCTGACGAAGATGTTGTCGGCGACGCGCGTCCGCCTCTCCACGACGGGCGGCGGCGCCGCGACCACGGGCTCCGCCGGGACCTCGACGAAGTCGGCCGCCGGCTCGGCGAGCTTGCGGCGCTTCGCGGCCGCCGCCTCGACGCGCCGCAGCGCGCCCGTGCGCCGGCGCGCGCGCGCGGGCTCGTCGTATTCCACGGCCGCGGCGTTCGCCGCGGCGTCCGGCTCCTCGTCCGAGAAGCCGTCCTCGTCCACCGTCCGAGGCGCGTTCCCGGCCTCCTCGGGCGCGTCGTCGTCGTCGTCGGAGCCGTTTGGTGCCTCCTCGGGCGCGTCGTCGTCGCTGTTCTCCCAGGCGGCGTCCTCGGCGTCGAGCGCCGCTTCGCGCTCGAAGTCGTCGTCGTCGTCCATCGCTGCTGCTATTTTGTGCGACGCTGCAGTTGCATGCAGCACAAGCGAGCAATTGCTTCTCGTGGGCGCCACGGCTGCTATGTGCGACACAACGGCAGCGATGATGAGTGCCAGTCAGTACGCTTGCAGAGCCTCTGTCTCCGCAATTTATGTCGCTAAGCCGCGGTGCGTACAGCCCAGCTGCAGCTGCTTGCTAGGCATCCCTAGTGTCTTACAGGCCGCTAGCAAAGATTTGCTCGTCGCCGAGGAGTCGCCGGGAGGAATGCCGGCGAACACGCTGTTGCGCCGCCGAGGAGTGGCTGGGAGGAGGAGGGGACACGAGGTTAGAAACGCGCGCGAACGCGCCTTAGTCCAAGGGAGGAAACTACATACAAAGCACACTCTTCTCACTGGGCCGCCGGCGGCGGCGGCGTCATCGACGCCGGCGAGTCAGCAGTCGGCATTGGTATGGTGTTTGCGGGACGCTCCGGAGACTTGCCCGAGAATGCGCCGGTGACGCCGCTCAGTCTCGACGCCTGCTTCCGGAGGCTCCGCAACGGCGTCATCGATTTGCGCGTTTTGTCAACCTCCACCGTAGCGGGCGTCTCCGCGTCCTGCTGCTGGGCCTTGGCCAGCGGCGTCTCAGTTGGCCGCGGCGACTCGGCAATCGCGGGCTGCCCCTTGCGCAGCCAGCCTCCGCCGCCCATGCAGGCTCTACATTGTGCAAACATTTGTTCAGGTGGCGCCCGCCTAGCGTTTTCGGTCACCCATGTTTCTTCAGCCAGGTGGCGGACCCCGCACCTAACCTGCTTCGCTTCTCGAAGAGCTGCCAGCGTGCACGAGTAGTGCTGGAACGACCTGTGCGGTGAAGAGTCGAGCTCGGGGACTTGGCCGGGGCCGTGTCTTCCGCCGCCGCCGCGAGAGCTAGCTCGTGCATAATCTCGGCTGCTTTACGGTGCATCCGGCGTTTTCAATCGTTTCGGGTGTCCAGCATTGATGCGAGACCGTCAGCATTGTCTGCTTTTGCACGCGTATCCGCTCGCCTTGGACCCACCGAGAGGCCAGCCTCCAGCCGCGCGCGCTCGCAGGCCCGAAGAAATGAAACTCCTCCGCGCCATGGTTCCCGCGCTCTCGGCCGCCCTCCGCGCGCCGGCTCGCCTCGTGGGCCGCGGCCGCGCGCTGCACGCGACGGCGGCGCGCGGTGCCGGCTCGGGCGGGCTCTTCGAGGACGCCACGGCGCTCGTGGGCAACACGCCCGTCGTGAAGATCAGCGACAAGCTCTGGCCTGTGTGGAAATCAAGTTTCGGGCGCCCCACGCCATCGACGCGACGTTGTCCCCGTGGCCGCGTCGGTAACCTAACTCACTGGTTGATTTCCACACAGGCTCGCGCCGCCCGGCGTCGAGGTCTACGCCAAGTGCGAGTACTTTAATCCGCTCGCGTCGGTCAAGGACCGCCTCGCGGTGGCCATCATCGAGGACGCTGAAAAAAGGGGCGAGCTCAAGCCGGGGATGACCGTCGTGGAAGCCACGTCGGGCAACACGGGCATCGCCGTGGCCATGGTCTGTGCCCAGCGCGGCTACGACTGCGTCATCTGCATGGCCGAGCCCTTCTCCGTCGAGCGCCGCCGCCTCATGCGCATGCTGGGGGCCAAGGTCATCGTGACGCCGAAAGCCGGCAAGGGCACGGGCATGGTGCGCAAGGCCGAGGAGCTCTGCGCCAAGAACGGCTGGTTCCTCTGCCACCAGTTCGGATCTGTGTCGAAATCAACCACTGAGTTGCGTTTACGTCGCGTCGATGGCGTGCAGCGGCTGATTTTTTTTTCCCACAGGTTCGAGAACGAGGCGAACTGGAAGTTCCACGAGGCCACGACCGGCCCCGAAATCATCGCTGATTTCAAGGCGTCGGGCAAGAAGTTGACCCACTGGGTCACCGGGTACGGTACTGGAGGTACTTTCCACGGCGCGGGCAAGGCCCTCAAGGCGTCGATTCCGGACCTGAAGATTGTGTTGGCCGAACCGGAGGCTGCTGGATTATTGGCCTCTGGCGTGGCCACGGAGCGCAATGCTGATGGGTCACCGAAAGCCTCGCACCCCGCCTTCGCGGCGCACCCTATTCAGGGCTGGACGCCCGATTTTATCCCCAAGGTCCCTCGACAGTGCATAAATCAAATTGTCGCGGCGCGTCTCCGCCACTGGCCACCCGACTCACTGGTTGATTTGCGCACAGGTCCTCGAGGACGCGCCCATGGCCGAGTTGCAGGACGAGCTCTTCCCTATCCCTGGCGATGCGGCCGTGAACACCGCCAAAGCTTTGGCTGCCAAGGAGGGCCTGCTCACGGGTATCTCGGGTGGCGGCACGATGTACGCCGCGCTCGAGACGGCCAAGAAGGCCCCCAAGGGCTCGGTGATCCTCGCCATGCTCCCGGACACGGGCGAGCGCTACCTCTCGACGCCGCTCTTCGCCGACATCCCGGCGGACATGAACGACGAGGAGCTCTCCATCGCCAAGTCGACGCCGTCCTTCCAGCTCATCCCGGGCCAGGAGCCGGTCCTCGCGGCCTAGACGAACGAGTACGTAACAATGTGCTTATGCTAGACTCACTACTTCCTAGCCTTCTTCTTCTGCTTCCGCTTCGCGAGCTTCGCCCGCACGGACGCCGCCAAATCCCCAACAGCTGGTGCGTCGTCCTCGGCGTCGCGCTTCTCCGCCGCGGCGGCCTGCGCCGCGGCGTCGTCGCGCTTGGCCCGCCGCCGCTTCGACTGCTCCTCGAGGACAGCACTCATCCCGGCCGTCTTCTTGAACTCCGGCGCGGACGTGTCCACGCCAAACCGGTCGTCGCCGTCCAACAGCCCGCGGAAGCGGTCATCTTTCGCGTCGAACTCGAATCCCGAACGATCCTGCTTCGCGAGCAAGGCGTCGCGCTCGCGCTTGCGCTTGCCCTTGAGCTTCGGCTTCGCGGCGAGCTTCTCCGCGCGCACTAATTTGGACGCGTCGTAGTCTCTGTCGTCGTCACTATCATCATCGTCAACAGCGGGTCGCGTCGCGGGCGCCTTGCCGGCCTTCTTCGCTTGCGCCTCGCGCTGCTTCTCCTTGAGCTTCTGCTTGCGCGCCGCCTTGCGCTCGCCTGCGTGGAAATGGAGTGTCGAGGCGCCCCGCCATCGACGCGACGTCGTCTCCGTGACAGGGATGGTTAATTTCTGCACGGGCGCCTACGCTTGCGCCGCTCGCGCGCCTCCCAGGGCGTCTCGCCCTCGTCGTTCGGCGCCTCGCCGCCGAACTCATCAAATGACACTTGCACATCTTCCGCCGTGGTGTCGCCCTCGGCAGCCCCAAAAAAGTCATCATCAAAACCCTCGCCCGACGCCTCCCGCGTCGGTTGGTCCTCCGCGGGCTTCTGCGGGTCCAAGCCGAGCATCTTCCGCAAGTTCGCCGCGTTGCCGCCGTCGTCGTCGGAGTCGTCGCTGTCGGCGAGGTACTTCGACGCCGTCGCGGCGTCGGGATCTTTCAGCATCTCCTCGATGGCGTGCTGGCGGTGGCCGTCGTCGTCGTCGAAGGTGCACTTCACCTTCGTCTGTTGGCGCGCGGCGCAGACGTACGCCTTGGGCGGCTTGTAGGCTTCGGCAGACGTGGCCTCGTCGCGCTTCCGCCCTTCGTCGAAGGTCGTCTCGTCGGGGATGAACGACAGGTTCAGGGGCACGGACGTCGCTTCGATCTCGACGCCGTCGCCGGACGCGTAGACGGCCTCGGCCGTCGCGGGCGCGTCGAACGTCGCGACGGCGAAGTACCGCCGCAGCTTCTTGAGCTCGTAGGCCCGCAGCTTCTCGGCGTCGAAGCCCTCTTCCGCCTCGTCCTCCGACCCGGAGTCCGACGACGCGTCCGGCGCGTCGTCCGCGAAGATGCCGCCCGGCCCGAACTTCTCCTCCCGTTCCATCTCGCGCGCGCCGTACTCCGACGCGTACACCACGACTCGGGAGCACTGGCCGCCCGGCGGGCAGAGCGACTGGAGCATCACGAGTAGGTCCTGCGCGCGGCAGTGCTTCCACTCCTGGTCGGTCACGGCGAGCCTCGCGGCCTCGACGCTCCCCTCGACGGTGTCGTGCGTCGGCGGCAGGTCCGCGTCCCAGGCGCGCACCTCGACCTCCTCCAGCTCGTCGCTCTCGTCTCCAGAAGATCCGTCGTCGGACGACGACGACGCCGCGTCGTCGTCATCCTCGCCGCGCATCTTCGCGTCGAGCTCGGCCCGCCGCGCGCGCTCCGGCGCCGTCAGGCCGTCGTCGAGCTCGTAGAACGGCGCCAGGCTCTCGGCCTGCGCGTTCTTGTCGACCTTGCGGCCGCGCTTGTCGACCTTGCCTTGCGCGAGTCCGAAGCGCTCGTCGTCCAGCGCGCCCTTGAAGCGCGGGTCGATCTTCAGCTTGCGCTTCTTGCGGCCGCCTCGGAACGTCGGGTCCGTCGCCGCGTGCGCGAAGCGCTCGTCGTCTTCGAGCCCGTGCTTCTGCTTCGCGGCCATGGCCTTTTTTATTTGCTTGTGGGACTTTTTCTTCGAGGGATCCATGCTTATTATATCCAGTCGCGCCGCGGTGGCACACCTGTGGCTCTCTGGGCTGTGGCTCTGTGCAGTTATTGATGCGCAGTTGCGTTACACAAACGCTGCTACGGGTGCGTTGCACGCGTGCGATAACAAAACGCGTGTCGGGCAAAATGCACGCTTGCGCAGTGCCGTTTTGTATATCGCCTGTCGAGGCTGCAGAGACCAGGCAGTGCAAGGCCTCTACCAGACTTCTGCCATGCCAGGGGGCGCATTAATCGCGCCGGGACTGTTCACGCGTCTGTAGCGACTTCTAAAATGAGCTGCTAGCGGCCTTAAGACTCTAGCAATATTGCGAGTTTAAGCGCGGAGCCGCGGGCGCGGCTAATCGAGCCAAACCGAGCAAGACACAGCCTGTGCGCTAGCTGACAGCCATACTCTTGGCTGCGAGATCGCGCTGCACAAGAAACCGCCGCCGCCGGCCGCGCACCAGCCAAGCCAAAAGCCAAGTCAAGCCGGTCGCGCCCTACATACAAAAACCATGGCCGACTTCGACGTCGCCGCCAAACTGGAGGCCTACCGCGGCGAGCTCGGCGCGCAAGTCAACGCTATACAAGAGAAGTCGCCCTTCGAGGACTACCGCCAGCCGTACCTGAACGAGGCGGCGGTCTCGGGCGACGACGCGTTCCCTTCGTCATTACTGCCGCGGCTGGCGTCCCTGGTTCAGGGCCGCGCCGAGCCGTTGGCACTCGTCGCGACCGAGGCCCAGGCGGAATTGGGCGAGGGCGCGCCGGCTGTAGATGTCGTCGTCGCGAAGATCCGGTTAGTAGCGGAGCGAAAAGCGTACGGCGTCAACCCCAAGAAGGCCGTCGTCGTCGCCGACGACGAGTCCCAGATCCACGCCTGGTGCTGGGAGGTGTCCGCGCCCGAGGCCTACTTCCCCGCTGAAAGCGTCAAGCTCATCAAGGCCGCGCGCCAGGCGCGGAGCCGCGAGGGCAAGCTCGTCAAGGCCACCGCGAAATTAGTTGACGTCCTCATCAAGGGCGACGCCACGAAAGCAAAAGCCGAGGAGGAGAAGGTCCTCAAAGTGAAACGGGACGCCGAAGCGCAGCGCCTCAAGGCCGAGGTCGCGCAGCGCAAGCGCGAGGAGGCCGCGGCCAAGAAGGAGGCCGCCGCCCTCAAGAAGCGCGAGAAGGAGGCCGCCAAGGCCGCGAAGCAGAACGCGTCGCCGAAGAAGCCCGCCAAGGCCAAGGTCTCGAACGCGTCGAAGAGCGTCATGGCCGGCTTCCTGTCCAAGGCGCCGAAGCGCGACTCCACCGAATCGCGGAAGGCGCCGCCGCCCAAGCCCGCGGAGGTGTCCACGGTCAGGACCGTGGCCCTGCTCGACGCCCTGGAGAAGGCGCGGGCCGCGCCGCCTCCCTTGGAGGACCTGCGCGCGGAGCTGCGGCGGACGCGGGCCGCCGAGGAGGAGCCCGAGGTCCAGATCCTCGAGCCGCGGCGGGGCTTCTTCGCCTTCCACACGGACTTCGGCCCGCCGCGGCGCAAGGAGGTGACGCGGTCGGCGGTCGTGACGGCCACGAGCCCCTTCGCGCGGGACCCGGCCGTGGACTACGACTACGACAGCGACGAGGAGCGCTACGCCAACGAGGGCCTCGTCGAGGACGGCGAGGACCTGTCGGACGGCGAGGACCTCGAGGACGAGGACGACGGCGAGCTCGACAACGAGGACGGCTTCTTCTGCGGCGACGACGACGAGGGCGGCCCGGCCCAGCGCGCGGCCCTCGAGCGCGAGGTCGTCACCGTGTCGCCGCTCAAGGCCGGCGAGGCGGGCGACGCGGACCGCGCCGCGGCGCTCGCGCCGTTCGCGCCCGTCGTCTTCTTCGACCCGCGCGTGCCGCTGCCCGCCGAGCCGGCGCCGCGGAAGCGGTCCTCCGCCGCCAAGCCCGCGACGCCCGAGGACGCGCCGGCGGCGAAGAAGAAGAAGGGCGCGGTCTCGACGGGCCAGAAGCAGCTGACGGCCTTCTTCGGCGCGAAGAAGTAGGGCGGGGCGGGGCCTAACCTTATGATGTCACGAGTCGACTGCGAACTCCTTATGAGCGCTGGGGGAGAGAAGGAAACGACACGCGGGGTAAGAGGACGATGTGGGGGTAACAGTGCAGGGGGAACATGACGGCCCTGAAGAAGACCGTTCGGACCCGGAGGGGCGTGGAGCCCGCGGGCCGGCCCGCTTGACGTGAGGTCGAGCGGGGAAGAAGAGCACGAACGAACTCGTCCAGCCGCGAACCCGCCTGCAACGAGCCGCTCGAGCCCGCGCGCGAGCGGTAGGCCGGACTCGTGGCCACGGCGTGGCAGTAGACCGCGGTGTCTCTCCTGTGTTGAAAAGCGTAAATAAAGCCCGCCGCCGGTGCGAACGGGTCCCGGCGCCGACGCGCTCACCACTCGAAGGAGATCACCGCGAGGACCTGCGCGAATCACGAAGTCACTTGCGCAGTCGATCATGGCTGCGCCGGGGCCGCACGCCCAGGACGTCGCTTTCGAGGCTCGCCTCCCAGAGCTGCGCGCGGGGGGCGCGGTCGACGGCGTCGCGCGCGAAGCGAATTTTCGGGCGCGCGCGCGCGCGCGCGCACTCTCGCAACGGCCACGCGCTGCGCGGCGCGCGGGCTCTCGCGGGGCGGGCGGGCGCCTTACCTCGGCGAAGGCGCCGCCCGCGCGCGACGTGACGACGTTAATCCAGTGGTCTTCGGCGTGGCCCGCGAACGCCTGCGCGGGGGCCGTGAGGCGGCGGCGCGGTCGCGCCCGGTCCCGCGCGGGGCGGCGGGGCGAAAATCCGGGCCGCGCGGGCCAAACGCGGCGCGGTACGTCGGTCAGGATGTCGGCCATGCCCCAGGCCCGGCCTTCGCTGCTGGGCCCCCGCTCCACCCGGAAGGTGCAGCCGGTCCAGTCGTCGCGCGCCTCGTTCTTGTGGTTGTTCTCGTCCGTCGCCATGGTCCTCTGCGCCGCGCTTGCGCCGTAGACGGCCGCCGCCCCAGATCGTTCTGCGCTCTGCGATTTTTTTGATTCGCAAAGGGGCCTTGCGCCCCCCGGCCGGGTCCGCGGCGCGGGCGCGGCCCGGGAGGGCTCGGGGGCCTTGGGGGAGGTACTACTACGGAATTCCTACTCGCTGGAGGCGTCGGGGACCCGTCACGCGCGGGCGCGCGGGTGGGACGCCTCGGCGCCTTGGGGCCGCTGCAAGTACACCTAACATCACATTACGGGAGGGGCGCCGTTGCAACCTCCGAAGATGGACCCTCCACACAGCAACCGTCCTCCTCGCATCGGGCGACGAACGCGCGCCACGTGTCATCCGACGCGAGCGTGCCTGGGTCCCCCACCACCACGACCGCCCTCCGCGCCCGCGTGAGGGCCACGTTCAGGCGGCGGTCGTCAGCGACGAAGCCCAGGTTGCCCTTCTCGTTCGACCGCACGGTCGAGATGAGGACCACGTCCTTTTCGCGGCCCTGGTACGCGTCCACGGTGTTGACCTCGACGTCGCCCGCGAGGGCGTCGCGGATGAGGCGCGCTTGCGCCGCGTAGGGCGTGATGACGCCGATGTCCCGCTCGGCGACCGTCGCGAGCAGCTCGCGGACGACCTTGACTAGCGCGGCGCACTCGGCCTCGTTCGAGATCGACGCGGCGTCGGCGTTGCTCTCCCGCGACTCCGCGCCGCGGACCGCGACGAGCGCGAGGGGCGCGCTCGCGTTGGGCCAGGCGAAGCCCGCGGGCAGCTCGGCCGCCACGCGGCGCGCCTCGACGGCAAGACACGTCCGCACCGCCCCGCCGTAGAAGCGCTCGGAAGAGAAGCGGTTCAGCTCGGGGTGCATGCGGTACTGCGTCGTGAGGAGCCGCGGCCGCAGCCCCGTCCCCACGAGCCGCTGGAAGAGCGACGCGCGGAGCGCGCCCGCGTCCCGCGAGAGCACGGTGGGCGGCAGCTGGCACGGGTCGCCCACGAGGACGAGCTGCGTCGCGCGCGGCGCCGCCGCGAGCGGCACCAACGCCGCGGGCTCCGTGGCCTGGGCCGCCTCGTCGACGAGCACCAGCCCAAAGTCGAGGAAGTCCTCGGACTGGCCGGGCCGGGGCGCGAGGCCCAGCCACGGCGCCAGGGCGTCGGACCCCGCGCCGACGCAGCTCGCGACGACGACGTCCGCGTCCAGCAGCGCCCGCCGCCGCAGCTCGTCGCGCGCGTCGGGCCGCGCGCGCGCGTAGTCGTCGCCCCCCAGGCGCAGCGCCCAGGCGTCCAGCGTGTGGTTGCGCAGCTCCTCCCGCGTCGCCGCCGGGTGGCCCACGCGCACGGCCGAGACGTTCAGCCGCAGGAGGGCCTCGAGGAGGTTGTCCGCGGCCACGTTCGACACCGCGCACGCGAGCGCGCGCCGCCGCTTCTCGGGCCGCAGGCGCGACTTGCTTTCGCGGTCCCGCAGCGCGACGGCCGCGGCCAGCAGGGCCGCCGCGGTCCGCGTCTTGCCCGTGCCCGGTGGGCCCTGGATGAGCGACACGCGCGCCGTGAGCGCGGCCACCGCCGCGCGCACCTGCGCGTCGACGAGCTCGCCGCCCGAGACGTCGTGGAGCGCCCGGCGCGCGGCGGCGTCGTTCGGGCAGCGCCGCGTCAGGCCGCCGGCGCGCTCCGCCGCGAGGACGGCGTCGTCGCGCGTCAGGACCTTGCGCAGCTCCGCGGACGCGTCGTCGGCGTCGCGGCCGCGCGCGTTCGGCGTGAGCGCCTCGACGGCCGCGCGCATGCGGTCGTACGAGACCGCCGAGAAGCACTGGTCCAGCCGCGCCGACGGCTCCCGCGCCAGCGCGTCGGCCTGCTGCGCCGACGAGAGCACGACGTCGACGTGGCGCGGGCCCGTCTTCAGGATCGTACCCTCGGCGGCGCCGCAGCCGCCCATCGTGCCCGGCGCGACGATGCACAGGTCGCCGGACCCGAAACGGTGGTGCCGCGGCAGCAAGGGCGGCGCGCGCTCGCCGCGGCGGCGCGGCTTCTCGAGGCGCACGACCGGCCGGCCGTAGAGGCCGCGCGGGAGCCGCGCGCACCGCACGTCCGTCAGCGAGAGGCCCGCGTCTTCGAGCCGCTTGTCGGACCACTTCTCGAGCCGCTCCTTCGCCACGCGCTCCTCCTCCTTGCGCTCGTGCGTCAGGAGGCCGAGCAGCCGCGTCGCGTACTTTTGCTCGGCGTCGCGGCGCTCGTGGTACTTTGCGGCGCGGCCGCGGCCCTTGGCGTGCAGCAGCACCACACTTTGGTGGTTTTTTGGGGGTGGCTGGAAGCACTGTGTGATTGCGAGCAGTGCGAGTGTTTTGAGATGCTGGTGTGGCATTGTGCTACGATGCATGCATGCACGGCACGCGTCTCGAATCCTTACACCGGACGATTGCCACACGCTCCCTTGCCACCAGCATCCCTAGTGCCTTACAGGCCGCTAGCTCTCACGCGTCCTGTGTTGATTTGAGCAATGCTGAACGGGCTGTAAACGTCCCCGCGACTGAAGCGATTTACGCTTTTTTTTAGCTCAAGATTATGCATCGATTCTGTGCTAGTTGCTAGCTAGGCTTGGGCAGCGGGAGTGAGTCTCCTGCGCGGCCAGCATTGCTCACAGAGCCCCACGCTAGTTTTCTTGCAATAACCCAACGCTCTGCTAGTAAAACGCATCGCTACGCAATGTCGAGGCAGCTGCAGCGGCTGCTCCCGGCCGCCGCCAGGCGCCGGCACGCCGTCGCCTGGCGTTTGGCCTCGTCAACTGCAACGACTGAGCGCGACGACGCAGCGAAGCGCTCTTTCGCTAGTCGTCTCAAGGACGTCGGCGTCGGCTTCGCCGCAAACGCGAGCCGGAGCAAGGAGGAGAAGCAGATCAACTTGGGCAAGGCGATGACAGGCGGCCTGCCGGACTTTGTGGAAGAGTGGACGCCCGACCTTTTCCGGAAGGTCGGCAAGGGTCTGGGCGTCGCGGCGGTCGCGAGCTGGCCGCTCGCGTTCCACCACGACATCTCCCTGCTCGTGCCGCTGTTAGCGAGCGGCGCGACGGTGGGCTACTGGAAGATCGGATTGGACGACCTGAAGCAGACGTCGTCGGCGCTCCCGAAGAACTTCCCCGTGCTCATTCACCTGCGCTACATCCTCGAGTCGATCCGGCCGGAGATCCAGCAGTACTTTATTGAAGCGGACGAGTCGCAGGGCCAGGTGCCCTTCACGCGGGCCATGCGCAGCACGATCTACCAGCGCGCCAAGGGCGCGCAGGACACGCGCGCGCTGGGCACGCGGCGCAACGTCTATGGCGAGGGCTTCGAGTGGGCGAACCACTCCATGTTCCCCGTGTCCCACGCGGACGTCGAGGACCGCGTGACGATCGGCGGGTCGCGGTGCGCGCAGCCCTACTCGGCGTCGCTACTCAACATCTCGGCGATGTCGTTCGGGGCCCTGTCGGCGAACGCGATCGAGGCCTTGAATCGCGGGGCCGCGCGGGGCGGCTTCTACCACAACACGGGCGAGGGGGGCATTTCCCGCTTTCATCTGTCGGGCGGCGACGTCGTCTGGAACGTGGGGACGGGCTACTTCGGCTGCGGCAAGACGATCGACGACAAGGGCACGCGCGCCTTCTGCCCCGACCAGTTCAAGGAGAACGCCACGAAGGAACAGGTCAAGATGATCGAGATCAAGCTGAGCCAGGGCGCCAAGCCCGCGCATGGTGGTATCTTACCTGCCGCAAAAATTACGTCGTTGATCGCGGAAGCGAGAGGCCTAGGTGAGGGGCCCTGGCTCACTGATTGCGCGTCGCCGCCGCGCCACTCGGCCTTCGGGTCGCCGGCGGAGTTGATCCAGTTCGTGCAGCAGCTCCGAGAGCTGTCGGGCGGCAAGCCCATCGGCTTCAAGCTCTGCGTGGGCCAGCCCCACGAGTTCGCGGCGCTGTGCCACGCCATGCTCGACGCGAACGTCGCGCCGGACTTCGTCACGGTCGACGGCACGGAGGGCGGCACGGGCGCCGCGCCCCCAGAATTCCAGGACTCGATCGGCATGCCGCTCGCCGAGGGTCTGAGGATTGTGGACGGCTTCCTGACGGGCGCCGGCCTACGGGACGAAGTGAAGGTCATCGCCGCGGGCAAGATCTACAACGGCTTCTCGTTAGTCAGAACGCTTGCTTTAGGTGCCGATGCCACAAACTGCGCGCGCGGCATGATGTTCGCTTTAGGGTGCATCCAGGCCCTGAAGTGCAACACGAACAAGTGCCCGACGGGAATCGCGACCCAGGACGCGGCCCTGTCGTCCTCGCTCCACGTGCCGACGAAGGAGGTGCGCGTCGCGAACTTCCACCGGGCGACGGTCCACGCCGCGCGCGAGATCATCGGCGCCGTCGGCGTGAAGCGCGGGCGCGACGTGAGCCAGGACCACATCTTCAAGCGGCGCGACGGCGTCCAGGTGCGGTCGCTCTCCGAGGTCCACACGAACTACTTCGCGAAGCTCAAGGCCGGCCAGCTCCTCACGGAGGAGGGCCTCGCCGAGACGTCGCCGATCATGCGCCGCTGGTGGCGCGACGGCTACGACGCGCATACCGCGTCGCAGGACCGCGCGATGGCGGCGTAAATTAGCTCTTACTTTCCGCGGCCGCCTCCTGCTCGCCGTGGTAGCGGCCGAGGTAGTAGCCCGCGTAGTACCAGCTCGCCAGGACGTCGTGGAGGCCCGCCGCGTCGGGGCCCGCCGGCGGGACGGCCGGCGGTAGCGGTGGCGGCGCGGCGGCCGGCGGCGCCGCTGGCCGCTGGACGGGCTCCCACTCGCCGTACTCGCCGACGGTCGGGTCCTTGACCGGCGAGGCGGCCGTGGCGGGCGTTGTTGCTGGGACGGGCGCCTCGAGCAGCGCGGCGAAGCGCGCGTCCGCCTCGGCCATCTCGTCCTCGTCCTCGGCGGCCGCGCCCGCGTCGAGGTTCTCGAGGCCGCGGCTCACCGCAGCAATCAGCTCGCTGTCGTCCCACTTGTCCGGGTCGGCCTGCATGGTTTTTTTCCACCGCTGCGTCTCGCGAGCGCGACAGCACCTCTGCAGTGCCAGCCTCTTGCCCGCTGCTTCGCGCGACGAGTTCAGCCTGGACGAGTGGTGTAGTACAAAACGGTGTTATAACGTATGCGCACTGCAACGCCAAAAGGTGGGTTTGGACTGAGTAAAACCCGTCTACATTTTTGCAATTTGGGCAGAGCGGCGTTTCACGCTAGACGGGCGGCGCAGCACGACCGAAGAGCTCATCTGTGCTGGAATTTGTGGCAGCACAACCCAAACAAGCAGTTTCACCCCGATGGACGCCTGGGAGGCCTACGCCGTCGACGCGGCGGAGGAGCAGGGTGACCAACCCGCCGAGGACGCCATCAGCAAAGGGCTGGAGTCGTTGGCGGACTCGGCGAGCCAGTGGCTGGCGCCGGGCGTCGAAAAGGCTGCTGCGGCGGCCGACGGCCTGCGGCAAAAGGGCCTCGAGGCGGCGAACCAGGGCCTCGCGGCGGCCAAGGACCGGGCGAAGTTGTTTGACCTGAACGCGTTGCAGGCGAACGACCCGCTCTTCGCGGCCGGCGAGCAGCCCGCGGCGCCGGCCGCCGAGCCCGACGCCGCGCCGACGACGAACGACGACGCGCACGCGCGCGAGCTCGCCCGCGTCAAGGAGCAGTCGCTGCGCGACGCGCGGCGCGTCGAGGGCGAGCAGCTCCGCGAGAATCGGAAGCTCTCGCAACGCCTCGCGGAGCTCCAGCGCGCGATGGAGGAGGCGACCGCGCGGGCCGCCTCGTCGGACCGCGCGGTGGCGGAATTGCGGGAAAGCGAGCGCCGCGCGGCGGGCGACGCGCGGCGCTTCCGCGAGGAGGCCGAGGCGCTGCGGGAGGCGCAGCGCGACGCCGCCGAGGCGCTCGCGGGCGCGCGGGACGCGGCGCGGCGGGCCGACGACCGGGCGGCGCAGGCCCTGGCGGACGCGGAGCGGGCGCAGCGCGAGCTGCGCCGGACGGCGTCGCGGACCGAGGCGCTGGCCGAGGGCCGCGAGGACCTCGCCGGGGCCGTCGAGCGGTCGCGGGACGAGGCGGCGCGCGCGTCGGCCGCGGCGCTGCGCCACCGCGACGACCTGGCGGCCGCGCACGGCGAGGTGGCGCGCCTCCTCCACCGCGTCGAGGCCGAGGCGCGGGCGCGGCGGGACGCCGAGGACAAGCTGCGGCGGCTCGCGCACAAAAAGGCGCCCGTCGCCGCGGCGGCGCCGCCGCCGCCGCCGGCGCCCGTCGTCGTGCAAGAGGACGACGGCCAGGTCCGCGCGCTGCGCGAGGAGCTCGCCGCCGCGCGGGCCAAGGCGGCGCGCGCCGAGCAGCGCGAGGCCGACGGCCAGCGCCGCATGCGCGTGCTCGAGGCCGCGGCGTCCAAGGCGCGCGCCGAGGCGGCGGCGGCCGACTCGGAGGCGCGCCGCTACCGCGACGGCGACTCCGATCTGAGGAGACGGTGCGAGGCGGCCGAGCGCGCGGCGACGCGCGCGACGGCGGCGCGCGAGGAGGCGCTGGCCGAGGTCGACGCGCGCGTCGACGCGGCCAAGCTCGCCGGCGAGCGCATCGCGAACGCCGCGAAGCGCCAGGTCGCGGCGCTGGACAAGGCGCTGTCGGGCCGCGACGCGCTCGTCGCGTGCACCGAGGCGCGGGGCGCGATGGCCCTCCGCGACAAAACCAGGGAGCTCGCGGACGCGAAGCGCGCCTTGGGCGTCGCGGAGTCGCGGACCCAGGCCGCGCGCCGGTCCAAGGCGTTCCTCTTCGGCGGCGCCGTGCGCGACGAGCTCGCGCGCCTCCAGCGGCAGAACGACCGGCTCCGCGAGGAGGTTCTTGCCGGCGGCGGCGAGCGGGACGAGGACGCGGCGCCGCCGCCTCCGGCCAAGAAGGCGCCGCCCGCGGCGCGGCCCAGCAACGACACCTTCGACGCGAAGACGCGCGCGACGTACGTCGCGCTCGCCGTGTCGCAGCTCTGCGCGGCCGCGGGCGCCGGCGAGGAGTCGCGCGCCGCGACGGTGGCGCCCGTTCTACGCGAACTCCTGAAGCAGCCGCACAACGCGGTCAAGCACTGGCTCGCGTTCCTGGAGCGGGACGCCGAGGCCGCGGCGGCGACGTGCGCCGCGCTCGACTTGTTGCGGGACGCGCTGGACGAGGGCGCGGAGCGCGAGCGGTCCGCGGCGTCGCTCGGCGCGCAGCGGGCGCTCTTGCGGTACGACGCGCGCCTCGCGGCGGCCGCCGTGCTGTCGGCGGCGCGCGACAACGCCGCGCGCGCGCGCGAGGACACGCGCACGCGCGCCGCGGCGCAGCGCATGTGCGCCGCGGCCGAGGCCGCCGTCGCCGACGCCGTCAAAAGGGTTGAAGCCGCGGACAACGCGCGGGACAACGCCGTCCAGGAGGCGGCCGAGCTCCAGCGCGCGGTCGCCGAGTCCGGCACGTCCGTGGAATTCGCCCACGCGCGCGCGGCCTGCGTCGCCGTGTTGCGGAGCGGCCGCGGCTCGGCCGCGTACAACAAGCTGCTGCCGCTGCTGCGCGGCTTCCTACGCGTGCCGCACGCGGTCGTCGAGGACAACGTCCTCGCGCTGCTCGGGACGGGGTCGGGCGCGGACTTCGTCGAGGCGCTGACGGCGCCGCCGCCGGCGAAGGAGAGGGCTCCGTCGTAAGGGTTTGTGTTGGCTTTTCTTTCTTTCTCCCGCGTTATGATGCGAGTGAGCTTCGCTTTTCGTCATCGTTTTTACTAGCGGCTGTCCCCCTGTTGTTCGCGCCGCGCGAAGCTCAGGTTGAAAAAAACCCATGATTGAACGACCTGCCGCTCGAGGAGAACGTAGGAGGGCTTCTTGTAGTCTTGATCGATGATGGCACAACCGGGGGGGGAGGATGGCGCCGACTCTTGCCGGACTGACTCTAAAGGCATCGCCCCCGGCTCCTCAGTGCACAGCGCGCCACAGCAAGTTTGCTGGCGTACAGACTTTTATCGACGTTTACCTGAAGCCTGCGTAAAAAGCGCGCTGCTGAACGATTGCGTCAAATATCGCTGTGGCCAAATAAGAGCCAGCTCCCATCTTGGCTCCGTTTTCGTCATGGGGAGCTTAGAAAATCCTTCTGTGACGCTCGATGATGGCAGGGACTGCCTGAGGTGCGCTTCGGCGTCCGTTGCAACGGTTTCGTCCGAAGTCGTTTCCCGCTGGTTCCGCGCTCGAGCCAAAAAAAATAATTCTCTCCGAATAACCCACAGGCTCATGGTCCTCGACTACGACGACACGCTCTGCCCGTCGTCGTGGATCTCGGCGGCGCCCGAGCGCGTGCACGCGGCGACGGACGCCGACGCCGAGTGCCTCCGGCGCTTGGAGGACGGCATCGAAGCCCTGCTGCAGCGCGCCGAGGCGCTGAACTGCAAGGTCGTGATTATCACGAACGCCGACGAGGACTGGGTCCGCTTCTCGTCGCAGCAGTTCCTGCCGCGCATCGTGCCGCTGCTCCAGAACCTGCGGGTCGTGTCGGCGCGGCGCTACGAGCACCTGTACCCGGGCCGGAGCGTCTGCTGGAAGGCCGCGGCTTTTACGCACGTGGCCAAGGCCTTCTTCCACGGCGAGGACCCGAGCGGCACGCGGCCGCGCGAGATCGTGTCCATCGGCGACTCGAACGACGAGCGCCTGGCCGTGCGCGCGGCGGCGGCGCCCCTGGACGCGACGGCGAAGGCCATTAAGTTGGTCGACGCGCCGTCGCTCGACACCGTCGCGTGCCAGCTCGTCGCCGTGACGGCCGCTCTCCCTTTCCTCGCGGCGGCGAAGACGTCCGTCGACGTCGACGTGGCGGCGGTGCTGGCCTACGTGGGCGCGGCGCACCGCGACGACGGGCCCGCGCAGGACGCCGTCCAGCGCGTCTGGAACGACGCCGCGTGGGGGCTCCTGACGGCGATCCGCTTCCAGGACGCGAACCCGGCGCCCGTCACCGATGGGACGCCGGGCTCGCCCGTCTCGCCATCGATCACCGCCCAAGCTTAGCTGTGCACTGTGTGTTTGCTTGGTATCTAACGTTAGTTTATATTTCTCGGCGACGTCTCCCTTCACGTCTCCCTTCGTTTGGAAATTAAGCTCTGAACTTCACTATTCGGGGGTCAGTCGGAGAGGTCTCTTTTCAAAAGCCATCCGCCTAATACATGTATACTATATTAATGTATATACATATATATATATATATATACGGATTCCTAGTGTGTCGATACGCTAGATCACTAGTCTTGCGGCTCGCCAAAATACACCAGCGATTGACGATGCCTTCTACCGTCCAAATGGGACATCATATCAACTCCAGCCCAGTTTTCATCCACACTCGACGGAACCGGAGCCGACGGCCCGCGCTCGGAGGGCGGGAGAAGAGTTCTACTAGACAACTCTCGCGTTTATGTTCGTTTCCTTCCGTTTGTTAGTGGTAGAGTCCATCTAGGCCGGATTAGCGCCCACTGAGCTATTTTAGATATTCCGTTAGAGCCTCGCGATTCGTCGTCTTCGCGACCCCGTGTTTATGCTCAGACGGGCTCGAAGCCTGAACCCGCGAGTATCAGCGACGCCACCATCCAGATGGACCATAACGCCGTTGTTCTATTCACAATCGACCGACTTGCCCGTTCTCCGCGGACGACGGTGCGTACGCGGGGCACTGGAAAGGCCCCAGACCCGTGAGTTATAGAATAAATTTGCGTTTCAGGCGCTTCGGTTGTGGGACGGGCCAGATAACCGGGCTGAGCGCCTACTACATTGCTCGAGACCCCACGATGCTCCGCGCGGCTCGGCCAACTCCCGAGCCCACATCTTGTTAATTTTGGCTTCAGGCTCAGACCTGCGACCATCAGCCCGTGTACCTTCACCATGGACCATGACGCGATCATTTGTTCCATGATCGACCGACTTGCGCGAGGTCCAGATCAAGATGTTCACGTCCCGAGCGTGGTCGGCCCAAAGTACCCTTCTCGTGGTGTAGATGTCCTATACTTGTAGTTGACTATCGTTGGGTTAGTATGGGGTCCGACGAGACCGCTACGGCGACTACTGGGGGCCCTCGGGTAATTGACGTTTTTGACGGGAACGGGGCGCCATCGGGTCCAAATTGCACACTTTTTTCGGGGGCAGATCGGCTCCTGGCGGTCTCTCGGGGTAGGTCTGGTAGAGGGTAGTCGCCTGTCCCGCATACGCCATCGATGCAGCAGCCTAGTGCTCTCGGGGAGCTCTGGAAGCCATTGCCAAGTAATTCATGCTAAATCTCCGTGGGCTGCTGAGAGAAATCGACCAAAAATGCTTGAAGCGGCGGCGCTCGCGGTGTAAGCGCTTGCACGTGTATAGTACCGACCCTAGGCGACCCCAGGGAGACCTGTTTGGCAGGGATTGACAGGATTAAACCGGCGCGGCCGCCATGGTGCGATCGTCAGTCGGAGCCGCGAATTAAAAAATAAATTGTTTTGGACCCCAGTACGTGTCCCATTGATCTCTTTGGACCCGTAGCGAACTGAACGATACTCAAACAGCTGCATGTCGATGTGTCGCGTTTGCTAGTGTCTTACCGGCCGCTAGCTCGTCCAGCTCCGGGCCGGCAGAGCTGGCGCGCAGTGTAGTAGTGCTGTCAAGACTGACAGACGTGGAGAGGAGCAATGCGACCGCTCGCGACCATGCTCATGCTGCGCTGCACGGCAGCGCTCGTGCCGAGGGCTCTCCCGCGGGTGAGCACGCGCCTGCTCTCGACGCAGACGGACGGCGTGACGGGCTGTGTGGAAATCAAATTTACGGCGCGTTCGTCCTGAATCGCCGCGTCGACCTCCACGCCATCGACGCGACGCCTGCTCGATAGCGTGGCGGTGTCGGTTCCTCACCGCTCGACGGAGCCAGCGCGGCCATGTCGTCGCCGAGAAATGACTTAGTGAAGAATTATCGGGTACACCCGACCCACTGGTTGATTTCCACACAGGTGACGGGCACCAAATTCGAGGAACCCGACGAGAAGAAGAACCCCCAGCGCCGGGGCGGCCACCAGGTCAAGGGCATGAAGGAGGTCGACCCGGAGACGGCGAAGCGCATGGAGGCGGTCCGCGAGCACCAGTCGAACTGCCCGCGCCTGCCCTGGGCCGACGAGATCCGCACGATGGCGGCGCAGCCGCGCGGCTTCGCGTCGCTCTCGACGGTGTCGTGCGCCGAGGGCATCGAAGGCTTCCCGTCCGGGTCCGTCGTCGGCTTCGCGACGCTCGACGACGGCACGCCCATCTTTTGTTTTTCGGCTATGAGTGGTCACACGAAGAATCTGCTCGCGGACTCTCGGGCGTCGCTGACGGTGACGGAGCCGGGCTTCGAAGGGGCAGCGGATGCTCGAGCCGTCTTCACGGGCCGCGTCGTCCCCCTCAAGGCGGAACAGGCCGACGCCGCGCGCGAGGCCTACATCAAGGCGCACCCGACGGCCTTCTGGGCCCAGTTCGGCGACTTCAAGATGTACGGCATGACGGAGATGCTCGACGTGAGCTTCGTGGGCGGCTTCGCGCGCGCCGGCGGCGTCACGGTCGACGAATACTTGGAGGCGAGCGTGGACCCGTGCCTGGCCTTCTCCGAGCCGGTCATGGGCCACATGAACGGCGACCACGGGTCCTCTTTGAAACAGTACGTCGAGGTGCTCGTGGGCTGCGCGCCGGTGAAGAGCGCGCGCATGAAGCGGCTGGACCGGCTGGGCTTCGACGTGCGCGTCGAGGACGCGGAGAGCGGCTCGACGGGCGTGCTGCGCGTGCCCTTCGACGAAGAAGTCACGGAGCGGAAGAAGATCAAGGACGCGATCGTGGCCCTCTCGAAGAAGTGCGCCGCCATCAACCCCGACTGGCGGCCGCACGGCTCCGAGGAGGAGTGATTGCTAAGAATATTTGTATGACAGACCTACGCCCCACCACTCCTCGCCACCAGCGCGACCGTCGCGACGGCCGCGCCCTTCCGGCCGCCGAACTCGAAGGTCGGGTAGGGCACGCGGTCCCTCTCGACGAATCCCCGCGCGGTAAATAGGGCGGAGACCTCGTCGGCCGTCGAGTTGCACGTCGTGATCACGAACACGCCGCCCGGCTTCAGCGCCGCGAGCACCGACGCCGCGTAGCGGTCCACGCTGGCGGTCGCCCCGAGCATGTACGCGTCGAAGGTGCCCTTGTCGAGCACGAGGCCGAACCGCTCCTCCAAATCCTCCAGGCGCGTCGCGTCGGCGTGGCAGAAGCGGACCTGGCTCAATCCGCGCTTCTGCCCGACGTTGGCCGCGAGCGCGACGGCCACCTCCGAGTAGTCGATGCCCAGGAAGCGCCCTTCCCGGTTCGCCGCCAGATCCAAAAGGAACACGGCCGAGCCGCAGCCGAGGTCGAGGACGCCGTCCTCCAGAGGACAGTTCTCCGTGACGTACTCCATCAGCCGGTCGCCGACGTCATCCGAGAACCAGTCCACGCCCTCGTCGCTCGGGTCGTGCGCGAAGTTGCGCAGCTCGCGCTCGTAGACGCCGTCCCAGTGCGCGCGCGTGCCGAGCTTCGACTCGAGCGCCGTGACGCCGTCGGCGCGCTCGCCGGCGTCCGTGTCCAGCGCCTCGACGTGCTGTTCCCACGCCTGGCGGGCGGCGGCCCAGTCGAGCGTTTGCTGCTTGTCGTCGGCGCCGAGTTGTGAGGCCATATGGCGCGTTTTTGAGGCGCAGAGCTGGCAATTTGACCTTCCAAGCGGTGTTGTTGCAACACAGAACGGCTGCTGCGACTTGTACGCGCGATGCACCAATGTGACGCTCAGGGCCCCCCTTTTGCAGCCTAGATAAAAGACACTAGACTCAAACCCGCGCAACCCCTTGGACTGCCCATCTGTCTGGTACTCGTCCTAACAGGTACCGCGCCCCGTAGGACTCGAAGACAGCATGGTGCTGCTGCCACTCAGTAATGACAAGCTCAGTGCAGGGCCAAAAACCGGGCGTCCTGTGCGGCATCGCTGGTGATTCGGACGGCGTCGGCTCAGCATTCATTGTGCTTGTTGGCGTCGAAGCAGTTGCGAGAGTTTTAACCGACGCCGACCTTCTCAAACCAGACCTCTAAAGCTGCCGTCAGAGTGCAGTGAAAAAACACCCTCGGCCCGACCGATCGCTGCCGGCGGCGCTGCCAAAATGGCGGCTCACAGAGTGCTCTCCTTGGTAGCACTCCTCGTCGCACCAACCACCGCACTGAGCTACGACCCGGCGCGGTCGCTCGCGCCGCTGCACCGCCTGCTCTTGCAGCGCACGGTGCAGACGCAGACGGTCTATCTGACGGACTTCCACGACGAGGCCAAGGCCCAGTGGCTCGCGAACTACCTGGACCCGCAGGCGCCCATGGACACGGTGCGCATGTCGAACACGGAGTGTTTGCCGCGCTACAACGGTTTGGACGGCTTCCCGCACGCGACGAACGAAGAGTACCTAAGGACGATGATCCGGAGCGAGCCCATCACCTACGAAGTCCGGTACAAGGTCGGGACCTGGGCCGGCGGCAACCAGGGCACCGGCGGCGCGGTCGGGCCCTCGGAGGAGCCCGCGGCGGACGAGGCCTTCCGCAAGGGCATGGAGCAGAAGCAGACCTTGGACTTCTGGGGCGGCTCGAACAACGCCGCCGCCGCGAGCACGCGGCGGAACAACCCGTTCCTCGGCGAGCACACGGCGAAGTACCGCGAGTACGAGGAGACGATCGTGCCCTCGCGCTTCGCCCAGCTATTGATGACGACGCAGCAGCAGCTCGCCAAGGAGTGGCGGCGGGACCTCTGCGCCATCTACGACGGGTCGCTAATCCTGCCGCGCGACCCCGACGCCGACGAGGCGCAGGCCATCGCGGCGGAGCAGTCGCTCTCAGTGCACAAATCAAATTGGCGGGGCGCGCCTCTTCCACGCCATCGACGCGACGTCAGCACGACGGCGTGGTGGTGTGGTCTCTCGCCGCTCGTGAACCCGACTCACTGGTTGATTTATGCACAGGTCGCTCTACGCGCGCGTGATTCGCGACAAGGCCATGGGCGAGGACCCGGACGAGCTCGGGCGGTTCGCGACGTCTCCGCTGCGGGCCGCGAACCTGGATCTGTGCGAGCGGCTGGCGACGCGCGTGGCCGCGCGCGAGCTTTGCGTGGACGGCGACCTGTCGCCGGCCCAAGCGCGACGCCTGGAGGAGTGCCTCGAGCGCCTCGAGAGCAGCGAGCCGGCCGAGCCGGAGGCCGGGCCGACGGACGACATCCACGCGGCGCTCGCCGCGAAGCTTGAAACCATGACGCGCGTCGACGCCTTGGGCGGCCACGCGCGACGCCGCGGCCTCGCGCGGCGGTGGCTCGAATCGCTCGAGGACGAGGCGCTCGCGGACGTCGTCCGCCGCCGCCGGAACGAGCTCGCGCGGCACTGGGCCGAGTCCGTCGTGGACGAGGTCGCCGCGACGCACGCGCTGCTGCTCCGGGAGTCGCTCGAGAGCCAACTCTAACTTATTATAAATGTTACTAGTATAGACACCATGTGATTACTCAGGCGGTCACGAACATCTTTTCCAGCTGGAAGGTCCCGTAGATCACGGGCCACATCGCCAGCAGCGGCCACGACGCGAGGAGCGCCTCGCGCGGCAGCTCGAAGGACAGCTTGTTCTCGTCGAACTGGTCCTCGTTCTCGAGGTCCGCGTTCAGCGACGCGTCCAGCTCGAACTCGCGCGTCAATTCGATCTCGAGCGTCGGGTCGACGCCGAACGGCTCGACGACCTCGAGCACCTCGGCGTCCTCCTCGAGGCCCCGCTCCGCCAGGCGCGCCTCCTTGTCGTCGTTCGCGACCTTGGACAGGATCGTGACCCAGACGATCTCCATGACGTCGACCCACAGCAGTTTCAGATCCAACGGCACGAGGTGCGAGAACGAGATGCAGTGCACAAAGGGCCAGAAGCGCCACGAACTCCGCAGCGCCGGCCACGACGTCGCCTGGACGTCCTTCCAGACCTCGCGCGGGTCCCGCAGCGCAAACGTGCCAATCAGGAAGGAGTAGCACGCGTTGAGGTAGAGAGACCACACGGTCTGGTCCGCCAGGACCTTGACCCCCGTCCCGTACCAGGCCCCGTCAAAGTCCAAATAAGTCTCCATGAAGACCTGTGTGGAAATCAAATTTCGGACGCCCCACGCCATCGAACTACATCTGCTCGTTGATTTCCACACGGATGAAGACCATCCAGTAGTGGCAGAGCGGGCCGTGGCCCACGAAGCCCGCGGCGCCCGACCGCGCGGACCGCGCCAGGTCGACGGTCTTCAGGGTCCGGCCCTGGTAGACCTGCGACACGAAGTCGCCCAGCGTGTAGGCGACGCCCGATGTGCAGGCCTTGTAGAAGACGGGGTTCGTCGGCACCAGGGCCTCGTAGCCCCGGATGGAGTCGCCCGGCAGCTTCGCGAGGAGGTCCACGGACGTCGCGAGGCGGTAGGCCAGCGCGTCCTCCATGGGCCGGTCCTCGGGCAGCGTGTACTTAAAGAGCGCCAGAATGGCCTCGACGTCCACGTGGAGCAGCTCGTAGCCGACGCCGATCGCCACGAACGCGAGCACGGCGGCGTTCACGTACGCGATGAGGTTGAGGCGCTGGATCACGGCCAGCCGGTCCGCGGCGGCCTGGCGCCGCGCGGCCTTCATCTCGCGCTCGTAGGCGGCGTCGTCGTAGTCGACGCCAGTATCCGCGGCCAGCGCCGTCGACGGCCGGTCGCCGGCCGCGTCTTTCACGGCCGCGAGCACGGGAGTCCTCCTTCTTGCCGTTGGTCGCGCGCGCTGGCACGGCGTTGGGGCGAGGCCGTCCGCGGCCAGTATTGCGCAGGCGACGAGTACTGTTGTGAGTTTCCGCTTTTGCAGCAGCAGCATCATGCTGACCCACGGCAGCAATGAGATAGCTCTTTCCTCGTTCTTTTTCTACGATCGCCGAGCGATATCAGTTGCACACTACGAATTGCTGTGATAGCGTATCCTTACGCGGTGTGACGAAGGTATGACTCCGCTGTGTGTCGACAGTGGCGCATGATGAGGTGCTGGCTGATTGGCCAGTCAACGAAACCACGACTCCGTCCGCGAAGTAGATTACTCTGGCTGACGTCGCACAGGCCCAAGCGGACTCGCGGCTTTTTCTGCTAGCTAACAGCGCGACGCGCGCTAAAAGGCACTCATACAAAACAGACTAACTCGCTGCTAGCTAACTAGCGCGACGCGCGCGAAAGGCACTCATACAAAACAACTAACTGGAGAGGGGCAAACACGCGCTCCCCACGGCCGTGAACCCGCCGTCGACGGCGAGGTCCTGGCCGTGGACCATCTTGCACTCGTCCGACAGGAGGAACAGGACGGCGTCGGCGACGTCGGAGGGCTCGGGGAATCGTCCCAACGGGATGCGTCCGAGCATCGGCGCCGATTTAGCTGGATCCGCCCACGCCTGGCGGCCCATGTCCGTCATGGTGACGGTGGGGCTCACGGCGTTGACGCGGACGCCGAGCAGACCGAGCTCCAACGCCATGCAGCGCGTCAGCTGATTCAAGGCGCCTTTGGACGAGCAGTAGGCCGCCCGGTGGGGCATGGCCCAGCGCCCCGACGGCACGGACGAGATATTCACCACCGCTCTTCCACTTGGAGACGGGTTCGCCGCCCAGAGTTTGGCGACAGCCTGCGTCAGGAACATGGGACCGCGCACGTTCGTCGCGTAATGCGCGTCCCAGTCCTCCGGCGTCACCTCCAGAAACGGCGTCGGCCGCGCCACTCCCGCGCAGTTCACGACCAGATCAATACGCCCGAAGGCGTCCCACGCCGTCTTGACGCCCTCGCGGCACGCTTGCGCGTCGGCTACGTCTAGGGCGAAGCCGCTGAAGGAGTCCTTGAAGCTGTTGTTCAGCTCCGCGAGCGATTCCACCGAGCGCGCCACGCCAAAGACGCGGCAGCCCTCCTCGACGAGCTGGACGCAGACCTGTCTTCCTATTCCCCTACTCGCGCCGGTGACCAGCGCTACTTTGCCGTCGAAGCGCCTGGCGTCGACCTGGCTGGCCGAGCTGGACTGCTGGAGCATCCTGACTGTGAACAGTGTTTGCTCTGTAGTCGTCCAAAAAAGACCGCTTTTAAGCACGGCTGAAATACAAAATAGTCACAGACTGGGCGGGGAAAGTACAATGTCCCGCGTAGGGTAAGTCTTTGCCCAAAATAATCGATAGCGTCAGTAACACACTAGGTTAGCAACAAGCTTTTACCTGGGCCAGCCAATCACCAGTCCTGGGAAACGCTTAGGCCCTTTTTTGGGCGTCTATGCATTGGGGCTAGAGTTTGCGGCCTGCTCTTACGATTTTAACAGCTACTACCACCAGAGAGCACGCCGTAACAAAAGCTTGCATCGGCAGCGTTGCAGAAAAAGATGCAGCAATAGCACAGGGCACGCATGCGCCTGATGCGCCTCGGCCGCCTGCTCTCGTTCATGTCGTCGCGTGCGAGGGTGCTCCCACCAGCCTCGCTCACGGCCGCGATCGAGTCGCTGCCGGCGGCGCCGGAGAGCGTGGCGGCGCTGGCAAGGGTGCGGGCCGCGCTCGACGACGACGACGGCATCGACGCGGACGAGCAGCTGGCCGCCGCGGCCGCGGCGGCCGCGACGGCGCTGGAGCGGGCGGCGCACCGCCACGGCAAGCGCGGCTGGACGACGCTGCGCGACGCCGCGCGGCCGGCGGCCGCCTCACCTGCGGCGGCCTGCGGGCTGGGGGCCGCGCTCGCGCTGTGGCGCGACCGGCGGCAGAACACGACGGCGCCGCACGGCGATGCCGCGCCCTCGCGGGCGGCGGCGGCGGCGCTGTTCGCGAGCGTCGACGCGCCGCTCGCCGGCGCGGGGCCCGTCGTCGACGCGCTGCTGCCGCACAAGCCGGACCTGAAGATCGTCGCCGGCTTCGCGCGGAGCGCGCGGTGCGACGTGGAACCCGCCAGGGCGGCGGCGGCCGTGCGGCGCGAGGTGCTGAGCACAGACCCGCCGCCGCCGCGCGACGCGATCGGGGGCGCGCTGGCGCTCGCCGCGGAGGTCGGCGCCTGGGACGCCGCGTGCCCGCCGGCCGCGCTCGTGACCGTCGCGGCGGAGGCCGGGCTCTGGGCCGCGGCCGAGGGCCTCGTCAAGGCGGCGCGCGACCGCGGCGACGCCGGCGCCGCGCCGGCGGCGGAGACGCTCGTCGACGCCTGCCTCGAGCGCGGCCTGCACCGCCAGGCCGACACGCACGCGTCGCAGTTCTCCGACCTCTGCGGCGCGGGGCGCCTCGTCGAGGCGCGCCTGCGCCACGGCGAGGACACTATCCGCAAGGTCGTGAAAAAACAACAATTCCAGCTCGTGGAAAAGGTCGTGGCGGGCGTCGACCGGGCCGCGCGGCAGAATAAAGACGTGGAGGCGCGGCGGCGCGTCCGCGCCGTCGCGCTCGAGGTGCTCGCGGAAGCGTCGGAGCGGGCGCTCGCGCGGGACCTGCGCAACACGTGGGCGGCGCGGGACGGCGTCGAGGTGGACCTGGGCTTCGCCGACACGGGCGACCTGGCGGTGCTGGACGCGGCGGCGCGGCGGGCCAAGTACGTGCAGTGGGACGAGGTCCTGCCGGCGGTGCCGGAACTTATTGACGACGCGACGCGCCTCGACGCCGCGGTCGACGAGTTGGGCGCCGGGCCGCGGGCCTTCGACGTGGAGTGGTCCGACAGGGCGGGCGCCGCGCTTTTGCAGCTCGCGACGAAGGAGGGCGCCGTCATCCTCGACGTGCCGCGGCTCTGCGCGTCGCGCGAGGGCTGCGCGGCGCTGCGGCGCGCGTTCCGGGGCGCGCCGCTGCTGGGCTTCGGCTGCTCGCAGGACCTCGCGCGGCTCCGCGCGACGCCGGCGGCCGCGCCGTGGGTCGACGCCGACCAGGAGGTCTACGACCTGCAGACGGCCCTGACGCAGAAGCGGGGCGGGCCCGGCCTCGCGGCCGCGGCGAAGGCGTACCTGGGCAAGGCCCTCGACAAGTCGCAGCAGTGCTCCGACTGGGACGCGCGGCCCCTCTCCGAGGCGCAGCGCGCATACGCGGCGCTGGACGCCGTCGCCGTCTTGCTGATCCACGAGAAGCTCCGGAGCGTCGACGACGCCATCGAGAAGCTCCGGCGGATCCCGCCGAGGTAGGTAGCACATTAAATTAGTTAAAAATCTCCCCGGAGTCAGCCGAGGCCCTCCCAGCCGCCCCGGTTCCAGTCCTCCTCGTCGGAGTCGACCTGGGCGCTCCGTTTGGCGTCGCAGGCGGCCGCCGTCGAAAGGGCGAGCGTCGCGAGGTCGACGCGCGGCGCGTCCGGCCCCTCGAAGAAGCGCGCCCCGAGCGCCTCCGCCGCCGTCGCGCGCCGCGTCGGCTCGAGCACGAGGATGGTCCCTATCAGCTCGAGCGCCGCCGCGTCGGCCCGCGGGCAGACCTCGGCGAGCGGGAGGGGCTCCATGGCCTTGAAGCAGATCTTCGGAAAGTCCGGCGTCGCCGCGGCGGACGGGAACCGCTCGGCCGTTGGCGAGCCCATCTTTTTGAAGACGACGAGGAGCTGCTCGATGTCGCTGCGGCCCTCGAAGAGCACGTAGGCGTGCAGGATTTCCGCCAGGACGACGCCGACGGCCCAGAGGTCGATGGCCGTCGTGTACGAGCGCGCGCCGAAGAGCAGCTCGGGGCTCCGGTACCACCGCGTGCTGATCTGGTGCGAGAAGTCGCTTTTTTCACCCTCCTTTGCGACGAGGGGCCGCGCCTGGCCGAAGTCGCCGACCTTGAGGACGCCGGCGTCCGTGATCATGAGGTTGCTCGGCTTGACGTCGCGGTGGCAGAGGGCCCGGGCGTGGATTTCGCCTGCGCGCGGACGGACGGCGTGAGTTGTTCGCCCTCCACGCCGTCGACGCGGACCGGTGGTCAATCAGGGACGCGGGCCACGGACGCAGCCCCAGCAGCGCCATGCGCGTCCAGGCCCGCGCGACGGGCGCGTCGAGGGGCGCCTTGCGCACGTCCATGACGCTCTTGAGGTCCGTCGCGCAGAACTCGAGGACGATCGCGATGTTCGGCCCGCGCGGGAAGTGCGCCACGTACTGCGTCACGTGCTCGACGCCGACGAGCTCCCGCAGGCACCAGATCTCCCTGAGTAAGCCCTTGGGGACGCTCTCGCCGTCGTCGCGCTCCGCGCCCGGCACGCCCGACAGCCGTGCGAGCTTGACCGCCACGCGCGCCTGCGTCAGCCGGCAGAAGCCCTCGTGGACGTCGCCGAAGGCGCCGCCGCCCACGTTCCTTCGTAGTTCAAAGCGCCGCTTGTCCGGCAGGTCGCCGATGCCGCTGCCGGGGACTTCGGGCGCCTCGCCGCAGCCCTCGAGGATGTCCTCCTGGAGGGCCGGGCTGTGGTCCTCGGCGTAGGTCTCGCTCTTGCAGTCGTCGTCCGCGAGGCTACTCATCGCACACTGCTCAATTACTCTGTGGGCCTCTCACTCTGTGCTACTCACGTTTGCGCACGCCTTGCAGAGCACGCGACAGCGGCAGGCGTGCGGCAAAATGCTTTTTCTTCACTCTTAGGCCGCACTTGGCCTTTAGAACTGCTCCTATGGCCCCTATGGCCCCAAAAGGTAAATAGAGCCAAATCGCGCGTTTTTTTTTTGCAAATTAACGGGTTTCTTTCGCGAAAAAAAATCAGTGCATTACGCACTAGCCCCATCACCCCATCTCAAAAGTCAAGACGATAGCACACCTGTGGCCCCCACCCCACGCCCGCAGCGTAGCACCTGCGAGAGGCTGGCTTATGACCTGCCAGAGGGACGGATGCTAGAATGGACTTCACTCGGTCTCAGACTAAGCAATTTTCCTAGTTTTTGTTTAGGCTTGTGGCATGGGCCTGTCTGCACCTCTGGTGCCGGACTTGTGGCGGGAGGGCTGGGTCACGCGCCGTCGCAAGCTGGGATAGGGGGTGCTCTCCAAGCCAAAGGGCGCGGAGTCGCTCTCGACAAAAGAGCCTCTGCGCGGCCCAAATTGCCATTGCACGAGCCAACGCCACAGCGCCCTCAACTTCATCAATTTACTGTGCCGCCCGCGCCAGAAACGCGGCGCTTCGCGCAGCATTTCCCAGCGATTACAGGATTTTAGGCGGGCCCGCCACAGCCGCCAAAAGTAGCCAAAACGCTAGCAAACCCTCCCGAAAAAAAACTCAAAATGGCCGACAACAACAACGACGACCGCCGCCGGCGCCACCTGCGCCGCGCCCTCAAGCAGGCCGCGCAAGCGGCGCCGGGCGGCCGGCGTTCGAACGAGGGGCCGGCCGAGGGCCCCGGCAGCCGCACCCGGAGCCGCTCGGCGAGCGTCACGGACGACCAGAGCCGCTCGGCGAGCGTCGCGGACGAGCCCGCGCCGGCGGGCGAGCCCGCGTGCTTCCAGGTCCTCGAGAACGCGTCGGGCGTCGCCGCCGAGGTCGCCGCCGCCGCCGACGCGGCGAGCCTCGCGCAGCTCGGCGCCTCGTCCATGCGCGCGCGGGCCGCGGCCCTCGGCGCCTCGGCCCAGCTCGCGCGGCGGCGCCACGGCGTCGCGCTGCCCGAGATCGCGTGGACGACGGACGTCGCGCGCGACGGCCTCGCCCAGCGGCGCGTGGCCCTCGCGACGGGCGCGCCGGCGCCCGACGAGACGCCGCTGGAGCTCCTCCGGTTCCTCGAGGCGCGCGACGCGGCCGAGCAGCGCAAGGGCAAGATCTTCGCCGCCTTCTCGGCGCGGCACGCGGTCTTCGTCGACGGGCGGGGCGCGGCCTTCGCCTGCGGGCGCGCCGAGGACGGCCGCTGCGGCCTCGCGACGCCGGCCCTGGATCGGTGCGAGGCGGGCGGGTCCGGCGCGCTGCTCTCGCCGACGCCGCTGCGCATCGACGCGCGCGCCGCCTTCGAGCGCGGGGCCTCGCCGCCCGCGTCGCCGCCGCCGCGCGCGGCCGCGGCGCCGCCGTCGCCGCCGCCCGAGCCCGCGTCGCCGCGGCGCAAGGCGCGCCGCGGCGCCGACGGCCGCCCGGCCGAGGCGACGCCGACCTGGGGCCCGACGCCGCCGGCGCGCGGCGCCGCGGGCCGCGCCGGCGCGCTCGCGCCGCCCAAGCTCCGCGGCAGCGCGACGTACCGCGTCGACGTCGAGGACGCGGCGCCGCGGCGCCTCACCGCCGGCGCGCGCCGCTCGCCGCCGCGGCGCAAGACGCGCGCGCGCCGCCCGGCCGAGGTCACGGTGGAGCACGAGGACCGCGTCGTGGCCGTCGCCGCGGGCGCGGGCCACTCGATCGTGCTCAGCGCCGCGGGCGTGGCGTCCTGCTGCGGCCGCGGCGCGCCGCGGTCGCCGGCGCCGGCCCTCGCGCTCTCCTTCGACGACCTCGGCGGCTCGGACGACGACAGCGACGAGTCGGACGTGTCCTCCGTCTCGGACTCGGCCTCGTCCGGCGACGAGGCGCCGGCCCGCGCCTGGGTCGGCCGCACGCGGTCCGCGCGCGGCCGCGCGCCCATGAAGCGCGCGCGCAGCGCCGGGCGCTCGCCCTCGTCGGCGCGGTCGTCGCTCGCGTGGGCCGCGCCCGTCGCGGCCGTGCCCCGGGCCCTGGGCCTCGGCCCGCGCACGCGCATCGTCGTCGTCTCGGCCACGGCGAACCACGCCCTCTTCGTCACGGCGGGCGGCCGCGCGCTCTCGTCGGGCGTCGGCGCGTTCGGCCGCCTCGGCCACGGCGACGAGGCCGACGCGCCGGCGCCGCGCCCCGTGCGCGCGCTGCGGCACGTGCGCGTCGTCGCGGCCGCGGCCGGCGCGGCGCACTCGCTCTTCGCGGCGGCGGGCGGCGACGTCTACGCGTGCGGCCAGGGCGAGGACGGGCGCCTCGGCCTCGGCCGGCCGCGCGACGAGGACCTTGGCGACGACGCGTCGTCCGACGACGCGACGACGCGCCTCCGTAGGGCGCCGCCGCGCCGCGCGTCGTCGGGCCGGCGCGCGCCGCCGCCCTCGGTCCTGCCGCGCGGCCGGACGGCGGACCGCGGCGGCGACGTGCTGGCCCCGCGCCGCCTGGCCCGCGTCGGCGGCGCGCGGGGCGTGCGCGACGTCGTCGCCGGCGCGCACCACTCGCTCCTCGTGACGCACGCGGGCGGCGTGCTCTCGTGCGGCCACAACGCGGCCGGCCAGCTCGGCCACGGCTCGCAGCGGTCCTTCGCCCCGGAGCGCGTGCCCTTCCCGGGCGACGACCGCACGGTCATCGTCGGCGCCGCCGCGGGCTACGCGCACAGCCTCTTCGTCGACGCGACCGGCCGCGCGTTCGCCTGCGGCTCGAACGCGCGCGGCGCGCTCGGCCTCGGCGACCACGTGGACTCGGCCTACCGCCCGGCGCGGACGCCGCCGCCCGGCTCGCGGGCCGCGCGCGCGCTCGGCGCCGTCGCGCGCGTCGCCGCGGGCGGCGCGTCGTCGGCCTTCCGTGCCGCCGCGGGCGACGGCGTCTTCGTCGTCGGCGCGAACACGGACGGCCAGCTCGGCCTGGGCCACTTCTCCGACGTCTACGTGCCGACGGCGCGCCCGCGGCTCTGACCCCGCTCTCCTCTTGTTAGCGCCCCCACCCGGCTGCCACCGCCTAAGAGACTACTACGCAGTTCCCCATCAATGGTCTACTTCGACTGCGAACTCCTTATGAGCGCTGGGGAGAGAGGAAACGACACGCGGGGTAAGAGGACGATGTGGGGGTGAACAGTGCAGGAGGAACATGACGGCCCTGAAGAAGACCGTTCGGACCCGGAGGGGCGTGGAGCCCACGGGCCGGCCCGCCCGACGTGAGGTCGAGCTGGGGAAGGAGAGCACGAACGAACTCGTCCATCGGTCGGCTCGGCCGCGAGGAAGATCGCGAGCGCCTCCGTCTGCGCGGCCGGGGCCGTCGGGTCCCGCACGACCGGTTGCCGCGGCCGCGCTCGTGAGCACGTGTGAACGACGCTATGATTTCCGCGGCGCTGCTCTTGGCAGCACGCGACGCACGTCGGCTCGAACGGGAGCGGCGCGCGCGCTACGTCGGTCAGGATGTCGGCCATGCCCCAGGCCCGGCCTTCGCTGCTGGGCCCCCGCTCCACCCGGAAGGTGCAGCCGGTCCAGTCGTCGCGCGCCTCGTTCTTGTGGTTGTTCTCGTCCGTCGCCATGGTCCTCTGCGCCGCGCTTGCGCCGTAGACGGCCGCCGCCCCAGATCGTTCTGCGCTCTGCGATTTTTTTGATTCGCAAAGGGGCCTGGCGCCCCCCGGCCGGGTCCGCGGCGCGGGCGCGGCCCGGGAGGGCTCGGGGGCCTTGGGGGAGGCAATACTACGAAGTTTCTAGTCGCCGGAGGCGTCGGGGACCCGTCAACGCGCACGCGCGGGCGGCGGCCCCAAACCCATTACACGGCTCCATCGCCGCGACAGACGTCCGGCGCGCCAGGAAACAAACTAGGCATTACTCACGCGGCTCTGGAAGTCCTCCCAGCCGTCCCGCCGCTCGCGCTCGGACATGTCCTTCGCCGTCGTCGAGTCCGCGGCCTTGGAGGACTTGAAGCCGGCGCCCGCGAACATAGCCATAACGTCATCCTTCTTGCTCCCGCCGCCCGAGAGCGCCGCGGCGGCCGCGGCCGCGGCCTGATCCCGCGCGGACCGCGGCACCATGCGCGGTGCCTGGCGCGCGGCGCGCGGGACCATCCCGGCCGGGGCGCGGGGCTGTCGACGCGGCGGCGGCGGCGCCCCGCCACCGCCCGCCGCCGCGTTCATGCGGAGCACCTCGCCCGGCGACGGCAGGCCCACGTGCTCGGCCGGCGCGGCCGGTGCGGCGCCGTCGTCGAACGTGTACGACGTCGCGTAGCCGGGGGCCGTCACGTCCATCAGGTCGACCTGGCCGCGGTTGCCGCCGGCCTGGCGCTGGCCCAGGCACCGGGCCTTCATGTCGCGCCGCGCCTGGCCGACGAGGCCGTCCCAGGGGTTCCGCTTCTTCTGTTTCTGCCGCCCCTGGGTCGGCGGCGGCGGCGGCGGGGGGGCCTGGGGCGGCGGCGGCGCCTCGCCTCGCAGGCTCGCGAGGCGCGCGGCGACGTCGGGGGGCAGGCCCGCGTACGCGTCCTCGGCCGGCGGGTCGGCGGCGGCCGGCGGGGGCGGCGCGGCGGCGGCCGGCGGCGGCGCCCGGCCCCGCGGCGGCGGCGCGGCGCCCGGCGGCGCCCCGCCGTCTTCGAGGTAGTAGCCCGTGCGGCCGCGCCGCGTCGTGAAGACGTAGCCCGGGCGCGCGCCGAGGTAAGTGGCCGCGGCCACGAAGCGCTCGCGCGGCGGCGGCGGCCCGGGGTAGCGCCAGGTGGAGGCGCCGCGCGCCGCGTCGAAGAAGTAGTAGGCCCACGCGTCGACGTCCCAGGTCGCGACCCAGCCGGGCGGCACCTCGGGGCACGGCGGCTTGCGCTCGGCGGGCCGGTACTGGTCGGCGGGCTCGTCCCAGGTCGACTCGCCCGTCGCGTCGTTGTGGTAGTAGCGCGCGCCGGTTGCGGGGTCCTCCCACGCGGCCCACGGCAGCGTCGCCGCGACGCGCGGGTCGAGCGTCAGCTCCGCGAGGGGCCGCGTGACGCCGTCCTCCGAGACGTAGGCGAGGCACCGCTCGCTCCGCGGCGCGAAGCACCGCGGGCACTCGTAGCGGATGCGCTTGACCTCCTCCTGGCACTCGGCGCAGCGCCACGCGCCGACCTCGAATGTCCGCCCGGGGGCGAACTGCGCGTCCGTGTCCGGATAGGCCGCGTCCGTGTCGGGGTAGGCTGCGTCGGTGTCCGGATAGGCGCCGTCGGTGTCCGGGTACGCGCCGTCCGTATTCGGGTAGGCGCCATCAGTGTTCGGGTACGCGGCGTCGGCGTCTGGGTAGGCGTCCGGGTAGGCCCCGTCGGTATTCGGGTAGGCCGGGCCGGCGGGCTCGTCGACCTGCTCGACGCGCGGGCCGGCGTAGTCCTGCGGCACCTCTACTTCGGCGTCCGAGTCGTCGTCGCTACTGCTGCCGCTGTAATCGATGAGGGCGTTCATCGCTCCTGTCTGTGCGCAGCGCAGCAGACCGCTGAAAGACTGGTGTCCGAGGCGATCGCTATGTGGGCGCGCGCGTTGTTGAACAATGCAAATCGAGCAGCGTTACTGCTCAACCGCTGCTCGCGCCCGCGACGTGTGCCGCACGGGCTTTGAGCCTCACGAAATGCCTGCAGCTGAGCCAGCCTCTGCCAGCAAAGGCGCACAGCGCTTGGAAGGCTCCAAGCGAGCAGCTTGCCAAGCAATGCGATGAATCAATCGAGGAGAGCCGTGCGACAAACGTTCGACGCGTAACCGCACGCTGGGGCAAAAACACGACTGCCAGGCCAGCATGCTGCGGGTGGCCCTGGCGCGGCGACGCGTCGCGACAAAGGTCGTGGTCAGCGGCGGCGGCCCGGCGGGCCTCGTGACCGCGCTCGCGCTCGGCCGCGCCGGCACGCCGTGCGCGCTCGTCGAGCCGCGGACGGCGCCGTCGGCCCACCCGCGCGCGCACGTGCTGACGGCGCGCACGCTGGAGATCTGCGAGGACCTGGGCCTCGGCGACGCCCTGCGGCAGATCGCGCCGCCGCTCGAGCGCTGGCGGCGGTTCCGCTACTGCGACCGCGTCGACGGCGCCGACTACGCCGTCGCCGACCACGGCGCCGCGCCGGCCTGGGCGAACCTCGAGGCGGCGAGCGACCAGCGCGTGCAGCACATCTCGCAGCCCGTGTTCGAGGCGCTGCTGCGCCGGGCCGTGGCCGACGCGGACGTCGAGACGCGCTACGGCCGGCGCGTCGTCGACGTCGGCCTCGGTGGTGACGGCGTGGCCTGCGTCCTCGACGACGGCGCGACCCTCGGCGCGGAGTACCTCGTGGCAGCGGACGGCCCGCGCGGCGCCGCGGCGGGGGTCGTGCTCAATGCCGCCACGGATGCCGCGGACCGCGTGCCGGGCGTCGCGCACCACCTCGACGCGCCGGCCCTCCAGCACTTCGTGAGCGTCGCGTTCCGGTCGCGGGACCTCGCGGCGCGGCTCCGCGCGCGGCCGGCGATGCTCTACTTCGTCTTCAACCAGGAGACGACGTCGGTCGTCGTCGCCCACAATCTAGACGAGGGCCTCTTCAACCTCCAGTTCCCCGTGTTCCCGCCCGCGGAGCGGCCCGGCGACGCCGCGGCGCCCCGGAATGTGCGGCGCGAGGTGCGCGCGCTGACGGCGACGCCCCTCGCCGATTTGAAGATCGAGAGCGCGCGGCCCTGGCTCATGCGCGCGCGCCTGGCGGACCGCTTCGCCCTCGACAGCCACAAGGCGTTCCTCGTCGGCGACGCGGCGCACGAGATGCCGCCGAGCGGCGGCTTCGGCATGAACACGGCCGTGGGCGACGCGCACAACCTGGCCTGGAAGCTCGCCCGGGCGAGCGCCGGCGCCGCGAACGGTCGGGACCTGCTCGCGTCCTACGAGCGCGAGCGGCGGCCAGCCGCGGCGGCGAACGTCGCGCTGTCGGTCGATAATTGGAGGCGCGGTCTCCTGATACCGGAGGCGCTCGGCCTGCCGCCGCGGGCGTTGGACCTGGCCAAGGTCGCGGCGCCGACGAGCGCCGCGTTCAAGACGACGACGGCCGCCGCGCGCGCCGCGGTCCTCGCGCGCGCCGCGGCGCCGCACGGCGGCGTGACGGAGGTCGTCGCCGGGCGGCGCGAGCTGCCGCTGTTCTTCCCGCACCACGACCTCGGCCTCCGCTACGACGGCGCGTCCGCGCGCGCCGCGGCGGCCGACGCCGTGGAGCACGCGCGGCCGGGCTCGCGCGCCTACGAGCCGCGCCTCGCCGCGGGCGAGCGCCTGCCGGCGGCCTACGCGCTCGGGTCGCTCGACGCCGGGCGGTACGCGCTCGCCGTGATCGGCGCGGCCGACGACCTCGCGGCGGCGGCGGCTGAAGCGGCCGCGGACGACCGGCTCGCGGGCGTCCTCGACGTGCGGCCGGCGGGCGGCGCCGGCGGCCCGGCGCTCGCGCTCGTGCGGCCCGACCGCTACGTCGCCGCAGTCTGGACCGGCGCCGCGGACGCGGACGCGCTGCGGCGGGACCTCCTGCGCTTGACGTTTTGTGTGTAATATTTATGCGTGTACTTTTTCCTCTCCTGGACCCACGCAACCGAAGGGGCCTACTTTAGCATGTGTGGTTGTTCTACCCGGCGCGAGGCCGCTAGCTCCCGAGAACAGAGGCCGCCGGTGGTAGCCGTTGCTCTTACTGGTGCTAGGACTAGTTGGCGACGAAGGCCCATCGGGAACACTGCGTCGCCAGGATCCCGCACGATAGGATCGATGATCGAGAGCGTCGCGCCGGAAACCGGGCGCCTCGAGCTCTGGCGACGAATTATCGCCCCGCACCACCGCAGGACGTCGGCCGCGACCGCAGCTCACGTCGCCTGCCCCCAGGAGCGGTGCAGCTTGCCTAGCCGCCGCGGCTGCGTGGGGCAGCCGATCGTCTCGGAGAGCAGCAGGCCTTGGACCGAGGATGGCCGACAAATGGACGGCGCCGCGGCCGGACGCGGACGAAGTGCCGTACTGGGGCGTGAACGACTCCTTCGAGGAGGAGGGCGACGACGCCGACGCCGACCTCGACGCCGACGGCCGCAAGAAGCTCACGGTGCGGCAGCAGTGCCTGCGCCTGTTCTCGCTGGTCATCTTCGTCGTCTTGTTCCCGTTCGTTGTTATCGCGCTCGGCGCCTACCGCGCCGCCTCCGTGGTCCGAGGGCTTTTGCGGCGGCGCCGCGTCGAGCGATGATGGGGCGTAAGTGGGATCGTCGTTTTATGTAGTTGAGTGCATATTATTGAAGTAAAACGGAAGTGGAGCGTGCCAAAACCTCGCTAGTGCCTCACCACTCTAGCTAAGGGAGCAGGCTAAGCCGAGCCACGAGCTGAAAGCACTTAGACTGCCAGTTTTGCAGTGCCATTGTAGCGTAAGAGATTGCTGCTTGCTCGTTGCTGACAACTCGCTGCGCAGCACACCACCAGCAGTTTCGCTTCGCATTGGCACCCTGTGCACTCGCGGCGACGGCCGAACAAATCGATGGCCGAGGCGCCGCGCTACCAGCGAGGAGAAAAGTCCTCCGCTGCGGCGCCGCGCGATGCGAAGCGGCAGCGCACACAGCCCTTCGCGGCGCAGACGTGCATGGCGTGCGACGGGCCTCTCGCGGCGTCGACGGCGCCGGACGCCAACGGGCTCCTCCTCTGCGGCCGGTGCGTCAAGTTCAACAACAACGCCAAGCCGCGCAAGCCGCGCGAGAAGGTGGTGCCGCCGCCGACGCGCAAGGAGGCGCTGGCCGAGTACTGGCTCGTCGCGCAGACGCTCGCCGACACGTCCGGCGCGGACGCCGACGCCGTCGCGCGCCTCGCTCCCGTCGAGAAGGTCGACGCGCTGCAGCGGGCCATCGAGGGCTTGCCGACCGCGGGCCCTGCGCGGCGCCGGCGAAAGGGCACGCCAAGGAAGCGTCGGCACGACGGAACTCTCGAGCCGCCAGCGCCGAGCTGAGGGCAGTTTTCTTCTGTGTGTGTAGTTTGTAAGAGGTGTAAATGCTAGCGCCTGTAAGACACTAGAGAGCTCTGGAGGCAGCGCTGCGCAGAGCTCCTTTGCAGTACATGTTAGCTCGCTTGGCATTCGCCGTATATGCTACTGAGTGCAAGATCTCCCACTCAGCACCTGGCTCAGCAGTAGCGAGCTGGCACTCTGCTGCAGTGCAAAATAGACAACAATGAGCGCCTTCGGCATCGACTGGTTCGGCCTCGTCATTCCCGGCCGGCCGATCCTGGTCAACTTCGAAATGGTCGACCCGACGAAGTGCGCCGCGACGATCGAGCGGCCGGGCGACGTCGCCGAGATCTGCTTCTTCCTGACGCCGAGCGGCGCGCAGCTGCCGCCGGACAAGTGCGCGGTGCTCTACCTGTCGCTCGACGGCGCGGCGTGGACGCTGCTGGGCACGCTCTCGCTCGCGAAGCCCTCGGGCCTGTTCCGGCTGCCGAGCGACGACGCGCGGGCCCGCGCGCCGGCGGCGCGGCTCGGCGTCGCGCTCGAGCCCCTGGCGAGCGCGCGGGACCTCGACAGCGCGGCCTCGCAGACGTCGGACCGGCGCCTCTTCGCGCGCGCGATCGCGCGGGACCTCGGCGCGTTCGTCTCGTCGTTCGAGCGGCCGCCCGCGGACGTCGTGGACCGGTGGCTCCGGCGCTTCGACGAGAAGTACGCGCGCGACCCGTCGTACTTTCTCAAGGCGTAATTTAGTATGTGGAATTTTCCTAGTGTGTCACCGCCGCTAGCTCGAGTTTTTGCGGTTTTGTGCGAGCCGCGCGAGGCGCTGGGGCAGTCCGTAGCCGCCTACGGTCTCGCCTCGACACGTCAGTCACCCGAGGCCCACGATATAGTTGTGAGAGAAGACGTGCATGCGCATCCACACGGCACGCACCTATCTCAGCATCCTAGCCTCGGCAGCGGCGAGCACCTGCAGCGCGGCCGATAAAATGAAGGCTGGAGTCGTCTTCCTGCACGGCCTAGGCGACACGCCGGCCGGGTGGTCGGACCTCAAGCACCAGTTGGCGCGCTTCGACGCGCGCCTGAAAAGCCCGGAGATCGAATGGACCTTTCCGGCCGCGCCGACGATCCCTATAACGATCAACGGCGGCGCGACGATGCCGGGCTGGTTCGATCTCTTCGATTGGCCCATCGGCCCCGACGCGAAGGACGACCGCGCGCGCGTGCTGCAGGGCGTCGAAGCCGTGAAGACGCAGATCGCGAAGCTCGAGGCCCGCGGCGTGGCGCCGGATCGTATCGTCGTCGGCGGCTTCTCGCAGGGCGGCGCGATCGCGCTCAACGCCGCCTACCGCCACGACAAGAAGCTCGGCGCCTGCGTGGCGCTGTCGGGCTGGCTCACGCTCAAGGAGGACTTCTCCGGCGACCTCGGCGCGGCGAAGGGGACGCCCCTCTTCTGGGGCCACGGCGTGCACGACGACAAGGTCCTCTTCCCGCACCAGAAGATCGGCGTGGACCTGCTCACGCAGCGCGGCGTCGCCGTCGACGCGTCGCAGTACGCGATGGGCCACGGCGCGCACCCCGACGAGATGGCGAAGCTGGCCAAGTTCGTCGGCGACGTCCTCTTCCCCGAGTCGTAAAATAACCTGACAGAATTTTACGATTGGTGCAGCTGTGCGTCGGCGTGGTCCTCGGCGTCGCCGAAGAAGCCGTCCTCGTCGTCCGCGAGGTCGACCTCGACCTCGTCCGACGTGCCGCGGCGCGGCCGCGCGGCCATGTCGCTCCGGAACTCGGACGACTCGAGCACCGACAGGATCGGCGCCGGCCGCTCGGGCGAGAGCGCCGCCGCCGGCGCGGGCCCGTCGGTCGAGTCGACGCGCAAGCGGTTCAGCAGGGCCCCGGCGCCGGCGGTCGGCGGCGCGTCGAAGGACGCCGTGCGCACGGCGCCCGCGCGCGCGGAAGCCACGTCGTACGACGCCGGCAGCGCCAGCGGCGGGATGTTCGACGCGAGCCGCGACGGCACGGGCATCGAGCCGATGACGGGCGCGCGCGGGCAGGCCAGCGGGCTCGACGCGCCGCCGTGCCACGAGAGGCCGCGGTTGCGCGGGCCGCCGCGCTCGCCGATGGCGATGGGCTGCGTCTGGGTCGCGTGCGGGTCGGCGTAGCCGCTCATTTTTTTTTTTGGCGCGCAGGGGTTTCCGTGCCCTGGTTGGCTTGCTGTCTCAGCACCTCTCGGTTCGCTGAGGGCCCGCGGGGGGGCTTCCCTGCTCGGTTTGGCTTCCTGCTCTTTAGCAGCTCTTTTGGCTGGAGGAGGGCTGCGGATCGACTAACCGCCAGGCGAGCCGGGTGTGCCTTTTGGGGGTGTTCAGTGGTAACCAGCGTGACCGCAAAGGGTCCAGAGGGCGCTGCTACGGCGCTTACCCGTCAGGGAGGCAGACTCGAGCTCGAGCTCGGGTTTTTGTCGATTAATAGGGGCCAAGCTGCGATCAAGGCGTAAGAGCGCGAGCAAAGCGTGAAAAGGTCTCTATACGACGCTCCGAGCACACACGTAACGAGCAGCGCTCTGAAATTCGCTGCCGTAAAGCACCAGCCCTCAGCCTTGGCTTTCGGCTGGCAAGCACCACCTTCCGCAAAGCCAGCAGTCCAAAAAAACTGCCGAAAGCGACGCCGAAACCATGGGCCGCTGCCGCTGCTGCCTCTTGGTCGCCGCGAGCCTGCTCACGACCGCCGCGGCCGCCGCGTTCGGCTGGTTCTACGTGTGGCAGGTGCTCTACGCGCCGTACCTGCAGGGCGCGCGCGACATCGTCTACGACGCGGCGCGGGAGCGCGTGATCGTTTCCGCGCTGCACAGCAACGTGATCGCCGTCGTCGACGTGGCGACGCCGTCGAAGCCGAGGACCCTCGGCTGGCGCGCCGACGACGCGTTCACGAACGCGCACGGCTTCGCGTACGACCACGGCAGCGCCACGGCCTACGTCGCGTCGTACGGGCGCGGGTCCCTCGCCAAGGTCGACCTCCGGAACCCGGCGCGCGACAAGCTGCCCGTCGTCGCGACCCTCGAGAACGACGAGCTATACAGCGCGACGCACGCGTCCTACGACGCGGCGCGGAACCTCGTCTTCGTGACGGCGGCCGGCAGCCACGACCTCGGCGAGGACGCCGACGTGCTCCGGGGCGGCCACGACCTGCTCGTCGTCGACGCGGCGACGATGCGGCGGACGGGCCTGCTCACGGACTGGGGCGCCGGCGCGGAGCCGGCGTACCCGGTCTACTGCGTCTACGACGCGGCGCGCGCGCTGCTCTTCGCGTCGAACGACGCGCGGAACCGGCTCGAGGTCGTCGACGTCGGCGACGCGGCGCGGCCCGCGGTCGTCGGCGAGGTCGCGGCCGTGCCCGAGCTCGCGTACGTGTCGCAGCTGGCCCTCGACGCGCCGTCGAACCTCATCATCGCGGCGTCGCAGAAGGGCGACTCCGTGGCGGTCGTCGACGTCGCGGACGCCGCGAACCCCAAAATTCTGGGGTCGCTGACCTCGGACGCGCTCGACGGCGCGACGGGCGTCGCCTACGACGCGGCCCGGCGCCTCGCGTACGTCGCGAGCGAGTTCGCCGGCACGCTCAGCGTCGTGAACGTGACGGACCGGGCGACGCCCGTCATCGTCGCGGGCGTACGCGCGCCGTGTGGAAATCGACCAGCGAGTCTCGGTCAGCAGACGTCGCGTCGATGGCGTGGGGGTCACCGCGACGATTTCCGCGCAGGTCGCGCACGACGCGCTGCGCGGGGGCGAGGCCGTCGCGTTCGACGCGGCGCGGCGGCGCGTCTTCGTCGCGTCGCGGACGAGCGCGTGCCTGGTGGAGGCCGACGTGCGCGACGCGGCCGCGCCGACGGTCGTCGCGGCGCTCTGCACGCCGCGGACGCCCGCGGACGCCGTCAAGGTCGTGGCGATGGTCGCCGGGTCCTTGCTCTTCTTTTTGCTCGCGCTTTGGCTCGCGGCGGCGGCGTGCTCGCGAAAGCGGTACGCGCGGCAAGGGTACGGCCAGGTCGACACGTTCGACGAGGACGGCTACGACCTCGGCGACTTCGAGCTCGGGCGCCTCGAGACGAAGGACGAGTACTGCGACGACGACGACGACGACGACGACGATGGGGAGGGGCTGCCCCAGGTCAATCCGCTGGTGGTGCCACCAGGTAAGGGTGATTAGTTTTTAGTAGTCCCCGACGCCCGGGATGTCGAGCTCTCCTAGATCGGCGGCGATTTCCTCGCCTTCGTCGTCCTCGTCGTCCGCGGCCGGCCTCGCGCCGTTGTCGATGAGGGGCTTTCCCGCTAACAAAAGCGCGCATTGCTCGGCGAATTGGCCCTGCTTGAGCATCCACGACGACGTGAAGACCTGTGTGGAAATTAACCCATCGGGTGCATTCCTCGGCGGCGACGCGACTGCATTTCTCGGCGGCGACGCGACCATGCTGAGAGACCCACACCGCCACACCGTCGAGCAGGCAAAGCGTCGATTGCGTGCAGGTCATGATTCAGCAGGACGCGCCACGACAAATTGATTTATGCACCGGTGAAGACCTCCTTCCAGACCAACACCCCGTTCTTGTCGAACAGGAATAAGAAGCCGGGCGCCGGCGCCTTGCCGATCGCGGCGAAGGCTTCCTTGACCTTGCGGCCCTCGTCAAAAGCCAGAGACATGTCGAAGATAAGCTCATCGATCGACTGCGTCGGCATAGCAGTCCCGTTCTTCTTGAGCATCGCCTCGCAGTCCTCCTTGGCCGCGTCGCACGAGACGCCCAGGACCTGCGCGCAAATGAAGGCCATGATTGTAGCAGTGGCGGAGACGCGCCGCGACAATTTGATTTATGCACTGCGCAGCACCTGGAGCTCGGGCAGCGCCCTCATCAAATACGAGACGTGGACCATCGTGCGGTAGTCACCCTTGGCGTACTTCCCCCAAAATAATACTGCGCACGGCTTGCCGGCGGCGGGCGCCTGTGTACAAATCAATCCGTGAGTCGGGTGCACGCAGACGTGCTGGCTCCGTCGAGCGGCGAGGAACCAGCAGCGCCACGCTATCGAGCAAACGTCGCGTCGATCGCCTGGAGGTTGACGCGACGAAGGCGCCGTGGTATTTTGATTCATGCACAGGTCGGCGCCTCGCCCTTGACAAACTGCAGCGTCGACAGATCCGGCATCTTGAACGTCCCGTCGAGGCCGCGCGCGTCGGAATAGGTCGCCTTGTCCTCGGTCAGGCCCGGCTTGCTGGCCAGCGTGGCTCCTTCAGGTGAGGCAAGGTCGGGGAGCGCCATTTTGCTGATCGCTGCATGGTCGACGTTGGCAGCCATGTGTGTCGTTACGAGTCTGAGACTAAGCTAGTTGCAAGCTTGCGATTTGTAAGCAAAGCAACGTGTGTGATTCGCCAACGAGCCTAGCGTATACCAACACACTAGAATCCGGCAATTCTCAAATTGCGTTTATCATGCCTCAGACTGACTCTGCGCGGCAGGAAAACCCACACAGCAGGCAGCGGCAGGCGCGTCACGGTTCCGTCCCGCGTCCCGGCGGCCGTGGACGAGTCGTAGCTTTCCTCGTCCTCATCATTGCGTAGGAGCAGTGTTTAGGTAGCAATCTATCAAGTCGCAGGTATACTGGCGCACGGGGTAGGGCGGCTATATACGATATACGTAAGGCTATGTTATGTATATAGAGGTACAGAGGCGCCCTAAGCAAGGCGGCGGCTGGTCAAACTAACGACGCCGTTTCTCTGATCGCGATTACGTACGCTAGAAAAAATTGGTGGCTCAATCGTCGCAACCAATCAATTGATGTTGACTCATAAAACTCAGTAGTCCTAGGAGATGGCAGACCTAGAAACCATGTACGGCGAGGACGCCGCGCAAGCCCTGTACATGTGGCGCTTCGCCGGCGTGAGCTTCGGGCTCGAGGCCCGCTTCTGGTGGACGCTACTGGGCTCGCTGGCGACGGCGTCGCTCACGGCGCTCGGCGCGATCGTGTACAAGGTTATCGACGAGCGGATCTCAGACAATACCTGGCTGACAAACGAGCTGAAGGACGGGCTCCCCTACGACGGCACGACGTCGGTTCCCGGCGGCACGCGAGCCTTCGGACGCTGGGGCGGCGGAAAATGGATTTGGATGGCTCAGAGCTGTGTGGAAATCAAAATTTTACGGCGCGGTCGTCTTTGCGTCGACCTCCACGCCATCGACGCGACGCTTGCTCCCGAAACACTGGTTGATTTCCACACAGGCTTACAGTATCGCCGGCGGCGCGGTCATAGAATACGAGATCGTCTCCTCCGCGCCGGACGGCGAGCAGCTGGCGGACGACTACGAGGAGCTCGGCGGCGGCCGCTGCGCCGTCATGTGAACCCCCAACCTCCTCATTATAAACAACATGTCCATCACAATCTTGAATTAAACTCCGGCCGCGGCTGCCCGCGGAGCGCCTGCTTCGCCGCCCGGAGCGCGTCAGACGCGCCCGGCGGGCCCGCCGCGGCGTTGCGGGACTTCCGCGGCGCGCGCGCCGGGACGACGGGCGCCGCCGTCTTTGTCTTGCGCCGCGGCGCCGGCCGCGACGACGACCCGTAGGGGCCGGCCGCGCGGCGCGGCTTACGTTTGCCAGCGTTCCTGCGCGGCTCCGAAGGGCGCCTCGGCTCTTGGACGACCGGCTCGTCGTCGTAGTCGTCGTCGTCGTAGCGCTTCGGGGCCACGGCCGGGCGGACTCGCATGGGCCGCGCCTCGGGGCTGTGCCAGGGTCCGCGGTCGGGGTCGCGCGGCGCGAAGACCGGATCGCGCGGCGGCGCCGGCCGGGGCTCGCTCCGCGGCGGCTCTCGCGCCGGCTCGGTGCGCCGCGCGGGCGTCGTCGCCGAGAGCAGCGGCGCGTAGTACGACGCCGGCCCGCGCACGAAGCGGTTCGCGCCCGCGGCGCCGCCGAGCGCGAGCTCGGGCGGCCGGTCCAGAGTCGCCGGCGCGGCGCCGACGCCCCGCTCGCGCAGGGAGCACAGGAAGCAGCTCGCGAGGCCGTGGCGCGCGCAGGGCTCCGGCGACGCCGGGGCCGCGGTCGTCGCGGCCGCGACGGGCAGCGCGATGCCGCCGCGGACGCCGCAGACGGGGCAGTCCGCGACGCCGTGGACGGCGCAGCCCGGCCGCGGCGCGGGCAGCGGCGACGTCAGGCTCGCGCCCTGCAGGGAGCAGAGGAAGCAGTCCTTGAGGCCGTGGCGGTCGCACGCGGCGCCCGCGGGCTTCGGCGCTTGCTGCGTCGGCGCCGCCGGGGCCGTCGGCGCCGGCTGCGCGAGGTAGCTCGCGACGGCGGAGGGCTTGGGCGGGCTCGCCGCCGGCCGGGCCCGGAGCGTCGCGACGCGCGGGTCGGAGCCCTCGAGCGACTCGGCCGACGACACCTCGCCCGGCGTCGCCTCGCGGCGGCGTCGCGCGGCGCGGCCCGACGACGCGGACGGGCTCCGGTCCTTCCGCGCGGGCGTCCGCGCTGTGTCGCCGCCGCGCGCGTCGTCCTTCCGCGCGGGCGACCCGCGCGACCCGCGCGACGCGCGCGACTCCCGGAGCAGCGCGCGGGCCGGCGAGGCGGCTGCTTCCTCGGCCTGGGCCTCCGCGGCCCGGGCGACGGCCGCCTCGGCCTTTGCGGCGACGCGCGCGGCGCCCCTGCCGAGCTCCTCGACCCGCCGGCGCCGCCGCCGCGTTTCGAGCTTGGCCGTCCGGCCGCGCTCGGCGGCCTGCAGGCGCGCGGCCGCGGCGTCGCGGGCCGCCGCCTCCTCGGCGCGCGCGTCGGCCGCTTCCCGGGCCCGCCGCTTGGCGCCGCGGCCGCGTTCCGCCGCCTGCAGCCGCGTCGCGGCGGTCGAGTAGGCCTCGGCCTCGGCCCGCGCCTTCTCGCGTTCCGCGCGCTGACGCTCCCGCTGGAGCTCGGCCAGCCGCGCTTCGTACGCGGCCGCCTCGGGCGACCAAGGCTCCTCGGGCTCCTGCCTTGCTAGCGGCGTCGCAGGCGACCGTGCTGCGGCCGGCTCTCGCCTTTCCGCAGAGCGTGCGGGCGACCGCACCTTGGCTGGCTCCCGTCTTTCTGCAGAGCGCGCGGGCGGGGATCGCGCTTTGGCGGGCTCCCGCCTCTCTTGAGAGCGCGCGGGCGACCGCACCTCGGCCGGCTCTCGTCTTTCTACGGAGCGCGCAGGTGATCGCGCTTTGGCAGGCTCCCGTCTCTCTTGAGAGCGCGCGGGCGACCGCGTCTCGGCGGGCTCCCGTCCTCCTCGAGCGCGTGGTGTACTCCTCGCAGCGCGCTGGGGCGACGGCGCCTCGACGGGCTCCCGTCTTCCCGCAGAGCGTGCGGGCGATCGATCTTTGGCAGGCTTTCGTCTCTCTGCGGCACGCGCGGGCGACCGCGCCTCGGCTGGCTCCCTCCTTCCCGCAGAGCGCGCGGGCGACCGCGCCTCGGCGGGCTCCCGTTTCCCGGCAGCCCGCGGCGTCCTCCCGGCAGCACGCGCGGGGGACCGCACCTCCTCGGGCTCCCGCCTTCCGGCAGCGCGCGGTGTCCTCCCCGCAGCGCGCTGGGGTGACCGCACCTTGGCTGGCTCCCGCCTTCCCGCAGAGCGCGCGGGCGATCGATCTTCGGCGGGTTCCCGTCTCTCTGCGGAGCGCGCGGGTGATCGCTCTTTGGTAGGCGGCGGCCTCCGGCCAGCACGCGCGGGCTCGGCCTCGCGCCTCCCCGCACCTCGCGCGGGCTCAGCAGGCAGCGGCCGCCCGCGGCGCGCCGCCGCCGCGGGCGACCGATCCGACGTCTTGCGGGACCGCGGGGCGTCGGGCGTCGTGTTGCGGAGCCGCGGCGGCGAGAACCGCTTCGCCGGCGTGACGCGCGGCCGCGGCGGCGACGCCTGGGGCGAGTTCCGCGGCGTCGAGACGGGCGACTCCGGCGGCGGCGACGCCGGCCGCACCGGCGCCGGCCGCATCGTGTCCGTTTTGTCGGCGCGCCTCCGCGTAAGCGACGGCGGCGGTGCCAGGCGGGGCGAATCCCGCGACGGCGAGATGTAACGCTCGAGGATGCCGTCGACGTCGTCGTCGATCGGCGGCGTCGCGAGCCCCGGCGGCACCTCGTCGGCGTCGTCCCAGAAGCCCGGCTCCGCCTTCTTCGTCGGCGTCGGCCGCGGCCGGAACCGCTCGTCGTCGGCGTCGTCGCCGGCCTCGGGCGTCGGCGCGCGGTGGCGGGGCGTCGACTTGCGGAGCGGCCCGCGCCGCCGCTTCTGGCTCGGCGGCGTGCGCGCGTCCGCGCGGAACGTGACCTGGCGCGTCGGCGACGCCGGCGTCTTGGGCGTCCGCTCGCCGGTCCGCCGCGGCGTCGCCGCGTCGGCGTCGGCGGCGAAGGACACGCTCCGCGCGGTGCGCGTCGACTCGGGCCGGCTCGGCCCAAAGTCCGACGACGGGGGGCGGCTCGACTCGAGCCCGAGGTCGTCGAGCGACGAGCCGCGGCTCGAGAGCGAGCCGCGGCTCGAGCGCCGCGACGTGGCGTAGGCGTCGTCGCTTTCGACGTCGTACTCGTAGTCCGTGCGCGAGTCGACCGACGACGGCGTCGGCGGCCCGCGCGACGCCGTCGAGAGGCGGGTCCGCGCGCGCGCGACGCGCTCCGCGACCTCGTCGGCCGTCAGGGCGCCCGTCGGCGCGAGCGCCGCCAGCAGCGCGTCCGCGTCGCGCCGCGTCACGTCCGAAAAGGACCCGCCGCAGCGCCGCAGGCCGCGGTGCAGCTCGGCGGCCGTCACGGGCCGCCGGCCGGACGCCGCGTCCAGCGCGCGCCGCAGCCGCACGCCGGCGGCCTCGCAGGCGTCGAGGAGCGCCTGCAGCCGCGCCGCCTCGGGCCCGGCCGACGGCGGCGGGGGCGGCGCCCGCGCGGGCCGCGGCGGCGGCGAGCCGCGGTAGCGGTCGCAGAACCGCTCGAGCTCGCGCCGTGAGACGCGGCCGTCGCCGTCGCCGTCCATGGTCTCGCAGACGCGCCAGACGTCGGCCCGCGTGAGGCCCTGCGTGCCGCTGCCCCGCTTGAGCGCCGCCCAGAGCTCCTCCGCCGTGAGCGGTGCGTCGCCGACGTTGCTGAAGTAGAACCGGAGGGGCGTGCCCCGCGCCTCCCGCTCGAGCAGTATGGAGGCCAGCCGCGCTGCAGAGGCCCCGGTGTGACGGTCGTCGGGGCTGCGCTTCTTCGGCAGCGACCGCGGCGCGTTGCCGCCGTCGGCGACGCCCGGCGTGGACACGGCGAAGCTCGGGCGCGGGGCGGGCCGCTGGGGGCGCGCCGGCGCATTTTTCGGGGCGCGCTGGGGCGGCGGCACGGCGGGCGGCGGTCGCTTGGGGGGCGATGGACCTGTGGGCGCGGGCCGCCCGCGGAGCCAGGCCTTGCCTTTGGGGGGAGAGTGGAACAGTCGCTGCGCCGCGAGCTCGGCCATCTCAGCCCGCTCCTCTGCGGCCGTGGCTCGCCCCTCGAGCGTCCGCGCACCTGTGCGGAAATCAGTGCGTCGGGTGCACCCGATAATTCTTCACCAGTCATTTCTCGGCGATGACGCGGCCGTGCTGGCTCGGTCGAGCAGCGAGGAACCGGCATCGCCACGCCGTCGAGCAGGCGTCGTGGCGATGGTATGGAGGTCATAATTGAGCCGTGAAAAGTGCCGCGAAATTTGATTATTGCACTGCCGTGCACGTGCCTCTGCGCGCTCGGCGCGCTCGACTGCCGCGGCCGCTGCCGCCTCGAAGGGGTCCGGCTTCGTAGGCCGCCCCGGCCGTCTCACCGGACTCGGTGACGGCGTCCGTGCTCGTTGCTCCGCGGCTTGGAGTCGCTTGCGCAGGCGCGCAATCTCTCGCTTCGCTTTGACGAGGCGACGGCTATCGTCGATGACCTCGTCGACGCCTGTGTGGAAATCAAATTTCAGGCGCCCCACGCCATCGACGCGACGTCGTTCCAATGACTGCGTCTGCTCTCCACGCCATCGACGCGACATTGTCACACCGTAACTGGGCAGCTCGATGGCGTAGAGGTTCACGAAGATCTCAACAACCTAACCCACTGCTTGATTTCCACACAGGTCGAGGCGGAGCCGCGCCGTGACGCGCGTGGCGCGCTGAGCAAATGCTAATGTGGACGCCGTCTCGTCGTAGGCGTCCTGGGCCGCCGACGCCGTCGCGATGACTACGGCGCGCGTTCCGCCCCCGAGCGCGTCCTGCAGCAACCGTGTCAGCACCGAATCTCTATAAGGAACGTGGCCTCCGCCCCGATGAGCCTCCGTCGCCAGATCCGCGAGCGCTGCGATACAATTTCCTAAAGCGCTCAGCGACGTGTTGATCGCCCGGAGCTCGCGAGCGAATTGCTGAGATGCGGCGACCTCGTCGGACCTATGTGAAAATCAAATTTCGAGCGCCCCACGCCATCGACTCGATGTCGTTCCCGTGACTGCGTCTGCTCAATGGAGTGGAGATTAAACGCCATCGACGCGACGTTGCCTCCGTAACTAGCGGCTCGATGGCGTGGATGTTGACGAAAGTCTCCGATAACCTAGCTCACTGGTTGATTTCCGCACAGCGTCGGACCACTTCTCAGAACCAGCCAGGTCCACGAGCGAGAGCTTCGCGCGACGAACCACCGTGCGCGTACCGGCCGTGCCCGGCGTCTGGGCCGTGGACGGCGGCACGTCGGAGGCAGCAAACTGGCTCCATCGCGCCGGGTCGTTATTCTCGTCGTTGCCCTTCTCCACGGACTCGACCTCGAGCGCGAGCTGCAGCACGGCGTGGCTTCGCGACGAGTGCTCGTTTGACCGCGTGGCGCGCGTGGCGCGGCCTTTCGTGCCACGCGCGACGAGCGCGAGCACCTGTGCGCAAATCAACCAGTGAGTCGGAGTTCACGGCGATACCGCGGCCGCTCTGGCTGAATCGAGCGGTGAGAGACCGCACGGCCACGCCGTCGAGCAGGCGTCGCGTCGATGGCGTGGAGGTCATGATTCGGCGAACCACGGCGACGACCCGAGGCGCTCATCCACTGACACAGGGAGCGTCTCGTAGCAATTACCAGCCGTACGTACAAAGTACGAAAGGATCTGGCTACTTCCCCACCGTTGAGAATCGCGTCCGGCGGGCATGGAGGTCATGTATCAGTAGTGGCTGAGACGCGCCTCGACAATTTGATTTATGCACTGGTGAGTACATCCGCCGCTGATGCGACCTGGTACTCCGAGAGCCCGCGCACGAAGACTGCGCCCTTGGATCCTAGGTTCGAGGGCGCCTCGCGCACCTGGAGCGCCGGCGCCTTCGAGGGGTCCGGCACCAACAAATCCTGGACGCGGTCCCCGTAGATCTGGAGGTAGGAACAGTGGGCCGTCGCGCGCACGATCGTGCCGTCGGCAGAGCCCGTCGCCAGGGCCTCGAAGAGCGACGCCGCCGCGCGCGGGATGACGCCCGCATCTCCCGGTAACTGGCCGGCCTCGGGCGCTGCCGGCGCGCCGAGCATCGTGAAGGTCTTGCCCGTGCCGGTCTGGCCGTAGGCCATGACCGTCGCGTTGACCTGTGTGGAAATCGAATTTCGGGCGCCCCACGCCATGCTCACTGGTCGATTTCCACACAGGGTGTTGACGCCCTTGCGTGCCACGTCCTCGACGGCCGGCGCGACCCAGTCGTAGACGTCGCCCTGCGAGCAGTCTTCGGGGAAGACCTGGTCCATAGCATGCGTCAGCGACGCGTCCTGGCCGTGGCGCGCCTTTATTATGACGTCGTTTTCTTCCACTCTAAGACTCCGGAAGGCCTCCGGGGGCAGCGGCAGCAGGCGGACCGCCGCTCTCACTCTCTCCTCCATCCTACTCCGGTCGCGGGTCGCCCTTCGTGATGTATCGTCGTTCACTGGCCGCAGGCCTTTATCGTAAGGTGTGCTGGCATGGTGGGGCAGCCCCCGGCCGCGAGTCCCGCTCCTGCGGTTGCGTAGGGTTCTGGAAGGAGACCCCAGGGCGCTTCGCGGCTTGGCCGGCCGATCGGTTGCGCGGATCACAGAGCTAAGTTTGTAGACATACTAGGTTTTCCTCCTAGACGGCGCTGCGAGACTTTTTTGCGTTGCTTTCGTATAGACACGCCGTTTGCTCCGGAGAGACACTTCTCGGCGGCCACTGACAAAAATGTGATCGGCTGCCCTGCATTATGCAACTGCTCTGGGCCCTATGGGCTGCCTGTGCCACCGCCGACGTCGTGCGGCTGCCATCGCTCTGGGCCCTATGGGTTGCCTGTGCCACCGCCGACGTCCTGCGGCTACCCGTGACGACGTCCTTCCACCGCCGGGGCAACACAATAACCCAACGCGTGCGCCGCCGCCACGGCCGCCGCCTCCGGACGACGATTCCCATCACCGCGTGCAACGATGCCGTCTACTACGGCGACGTGCTATTGGGCACGCCGGGGCAGCGGCTTCAGGTCATATTTGATACGGGATCCGCGGATTTCTGGGTCAACGGCCAGCTCTTCGACGGGAGCCAGTCGGAGACCTACGTCGGGGACGAAACCTACCCGTTCAGCGTACACTATTCCGATGGAGACGGCGTGAGCGGGTTCCGGGCCTTCGACACTCTTACGGCGGGAAGCGTTACAGCTCCGAGCGTGGCCTTCGGCGAAGCGGAGGCGATGGGCAACTTCTACGTCTGCGGCGCCGAGGACGGCGTGTTCGGCCTCGCGTTCCGGGCGATCTCGCGGCTCAACGCGCCCACGGCCTTCGAGATGCTCGCTCCCTACCTCGACGAAGAGATGTTTGCGTTCTCCGTCCCGACGGATACGTTGGCGGGCGAGCTCGTGCTGGGCGGCGTCGACGAGAGTAGGTTCGTCGGCGAGCTGCAGTGGATCGACGTCTCCACGCCGCACAAGTACTGGCAGGCCGCGCTGACGTCCGCGTCAATCGGCGCGCAGCCGCTCGCCGGCTCCGCCGCGGTCTTCGACACGGGCACGACGCTCCTCGTGACGACGGAGGCGAACGCCTGGGCCCTCGCGGGGGCGCTCGACGCGTGGTGCTACGCCTGGGTGAACGCCTGTGCGGAAATCAACCAGTGCGTCGGTTGCACCCGAGACACAAAGTCATTTCGCGGCGATGACGCGGCCGTGCTGGTTCCGTCGAGCGGCGAGGAACCGGCATCGCCACGCCATCGAGCAGGCGTCGCGTCGATGGCGTGGAGGTCGACGCGATGATTCAGCACGAACGCGCCGTAAAATTTTGATGTCCACACAGGTGAACGCGACGAGCTCCTACGATGTGCGGCGCTGCGCCGAGGCCGACGCGGCGGCTCCGTTCCCGGACCTCGTCGTGGCGCCGTGCGGCGCCGGCGACGATCTGGTCTTTCGCTTCGGCGCCGTCGAGGCCCGCGTGCCGCGCGACCAATACCTCTACGGCCAGGACTGCGACGAGGCCCTCGAGTTCCGCGACTGCCGCGGCGTCTGCTGGCCGAACGAGTACCTGAGCTGGATCGACGACGTCTACTGCGACGACGGGTCCGCAGGCATCTTCCTGAACTGCCCGCGCTTCGGCTGCGACTTGTGCCCCGATAACGACTGTATCGAGGACCCGGCCGACGACGCGTGCCTCCTCTCGGTCGCCGCGGACGACAGCGTCGGCACGTGGATCCTGGGCGACGTCTTCTTCTCGGCGACGTACGTGGCGTTCGACCACGGAAACGCGCGCCTCGGCCTCGCGCCGCTCGCGTCGGGATCGGCGCCGGTCCCAGCGCCCCTGTCGCCCGCACCGTCGCCCAGGCCCTCGCCGGAGCCGGTGCCGGCGCCGACGGTAGGAACCCTGTCGTCCGACTCGTCGCCTGGGCCGACGGTCGCGCCGACGGTCGCGCCGGTGACCGGAGACATGACATTCTCCGGTCTGAGCCTCGCGGTTGCGCGGGCTAACGAGGCCGTGCTCGTCGATACGATCGCCGCCAGCGCCGGAGTCGAAGACACGTCGCGCGTGAGCATAGTCATCGCTGCCGCTGCGCGGCGCCGCCTCTCGGACGGCGTGGTCGTGACTTACACTATCGCCACCGACACGACAGCAGACTCCGACGCGGTCCTCGGCGCGCTGTTGGCCCTCACCACGGAAGATGCCAAGGCAGCCCTCACGACCGCGGCGGCGGCGCACGGCGTCGCCGCGACCTTCGCAACCGTCGAGATCACGCAAATACACGCATCGTTGTTTGACTACCGGGTTCCGGCGCCGACCGCGCAGAGGCCCGCCGCTTCCCGACGGCGTCGCCGCGCCGGGGCCTCGCCGGCCGCGAAGACCGCGCTCGCCGCGACGCTCGCCGTCGTCGTTGCCGTGGTCGTCATCGCCGTGGCGGTCTGTGCCTGGCGACGACGGCGGCGACGGCGCCAAGAAACGTACAACAGCGTCGAACTGGCGACCAAGAGCCTCGAGCTCTCGGACCTCGCCGTCGACGAGAGCGGCGCGTGGATCATGGACGATGTAGCTAACCCTATGAGATAAGTAAATAGGCTAGGCAGGCGGCCTAGCTCTAAGCAAAGCAACATACATTACGAGCGAGACACCTCCCGCCATTTCGAGGCTATGAGCGCTCCGAACGTGTCGGGCCGCGCCGCGGGACACGACTCGGCCTGGCACTGCAATAGACTCAGGGTTCGCCTTTGCGACTCGGTCGCCGGCGGTATTGGCGTTTTAGAGTCCGGATAGAAGAAAAAAACCAGCGACAGGCGCTTCTCCGGCCCGAGGACGACTCGGTGGAACGGCGATGCCGTGTCCGCGGCGAGCGCCATAAAGTCTCCCGCGTTTGCGATCAGCGCATTCTTTGGCGCTGACGCTTTCCTCCATACGCCATGGTCGTCGAATTCGAGGGAGCCGCCCGCGACGTCGTCTGCGACGACTAACGTGAGCAGTCCCCAGTCCGTGTGCGGACTGGAGCCCGTGAAGCCCTCCTCGTAGGCCTCGTACGCGAACAGCCGCGAGAGCGCTTCCTCCGTCGCGTCGCCCGCGCAGCAGTCCTCCAGGCGCGTGGCGCCAGCTGCGACCGCCAATGCGACGACGCGCCGCGCCGCGCGCGTCAGGTTCGCGTGGGCCGTTTCCAGAACCACCCTCGCGCTCGTCCTCCACGGCCACCGATTCCCCGTCGCGCCGAACGCGAAGCCCTCCTTCGCCTCCCGCAAGCCCAGCGCGCCGGCCTCGGCGCCGCGCGGCAGGAAGCCGCGTTGGCTTCCCTTTGCGTCGAGCCGCCGCTTCGTCGCCGCGCGCGTCTTCTCGAAGAGGGCGCGGCCCGCGGCCAGCGTCGCGTCGACGTCGACACCGTGGTCGACGAGAGCGGCCGCGCCGACGCCGCGGAATGCTGCTAGCAATGCGTGGCCGCTGTCGGTGCGACTGATGTCGACCGGGCTCAGCGCCAAAGGGGTCCCGCATTCCTCGCTTGCGATGGCTGCGGCCATGACGTTTATGATAACTGCTGCCAGTGCCGGATTATTACAAAGCTGCCTACTTAGGCGCGCCATCGGCGTTACCGTTATGAAATCTCACGAATCGTGCGTGCGATGTTTTTTTATCCACCTGCCAGCGGCTGCTTCAACGGAATCGCATTAATGCGACTGCAGGCTGCACACCAGGTTCAGCCTCGCGCGGCCAACACCGCCTCGCACGACTAGCGGTTGTCAATTAGTTACCAGAGCACGCGCACAGTTATTGACCCTCGCGTAGAATGACGCTCGCCGCTGCGCGCGCAGCCCTGGCGCCTCGAGGCGTGCTCCGTGCAGCTATCAATCTGAGCAACTTTTTACTTGTCTCAGATCAGACCGGGGCGACGCCGCGCGGCATCTCGCCGTCGCTTTGTGGCGCGTTGGCACAGCGTTTAGAAGTGCCGCTGGAACTCGTCCCGTATGCCAATCCGGGCCTCCTCGCCGACGCCGCGACGAGTGACGAGTGGGACGTGGGCCTGATCGGCGCCGAGCCGGCGCGCGCGGCGACGATCGCGTTTACTAGACCATACGCTCATCTGGAAGCCACGTTTCTGGTGCGCGACGGCTGCCCGGCCCGGCGCTGCGACGACGTCGACGCGGAGGGCTACTCGATCGCGGTCTCGCGGCGAGCGGCGTACGCGCTCAAGCTGGAGGCGTCGCTGGCCTCCGCGACGCTGAAACAAACGGCGGAACCCGGCCTGCCGGCCTCCGCGGACCTGTACTTCGCGGAGTCCTGCGACGCGCTCGCGGGCTTGCGACCCTGGCTGCTGGGCCTCCTGAAGAACGACGAACGCTTCGTCGGATCGCGAGTTCTCGACGGCCGCTTCCACGTCGTCGAGCAGGCCGTCGGCACGCCGAGGGGCCGCGGCGACGCGGCGCTCCCGTTCCTGGAGGCGTTCGTCGCCGAGGCGACGGGCGGCGGCCTCGTCGCCGAGCTCATCCGCGAGCATGGGGTCGAGGGGAAGGTTGTTGTGGCATCTTAGCGATACTAGTGTGTTTCGTCGCCGAGCTCATCCGTGAGCATGGCGTGGAGGGGAAGGTTGTTGTACCATCTTAGCTATGGCTATGGCTAGTTACGTCGCAGGGTCCCCCGTACCCCTCCCGCTCCCCCCGGGCCCACCCGTCCGGCTGGACTAGGACGCAAGGGCTGAGTCACATGGACTCGCACGCCCCTCCCTTTTTTGGGACGACCCCCGTCAGGATGTGGAACTTAGCGATACTAGTATGTTTATGCGCGCTATTTGTCTCTTCGTCCCGGCTTTGGGCAAAAGTGGTTGTGAGTAGAGAATAGAGCTCTAGCAGCTTGCGTGCTTGGGCATTTATTCCTTAAAGGTAGCAGCCGTGTAGACGATACTGCTACACGTGCACCGCTATTGCTCAAGAAACTCGAGCCACTTCCTGCATGGGCACCAAACATAGCAAGCCAGCGAAGATGAGCACCCAGCACACTGTTGACGCCACTGGCGGCGACGCCGAGGTCGCATACTTTGCGCTCGGCTGATTCTGGACCCCGGAGCCCGCCTTTAAGCGGCTCCGGGGCGTACGTGCGACGCGTGTCGGCTACACCGGTGGCCAGACGGACTCGCCAACGTACAGCAAGGTCTGCTCCGGCAAGACCGGCCACAGCGAAGCGGTCAAGGTCGTCTTCGATCCGTCGACCATCTCCTACGCGGAGCTCGTCGACAAGTTTTTCTCGCTGCATCCGTATCAGTACGAGTCGAAGCCGCAGTACATGTCGGCCTTGTTTTATTTGAACGAAGCGCAGCGCGAGGTCGCCCAGGCGAAGATCAACAAGCTCAAGGCCGGCGGCGCGACGGTAGCGACAAAGCTACTCCCGGCGACCATGTGGCACGACGCTGAGGAATACCACCAGAACTATCACGCCAAGAATTCAAAAATGTGGTAGTTCAGCGGCAAGAGTGGTGAGCGAAGCGAGACGCCCGTGACCCCCCGGCGCCGCCTCCGCAGAGGCGCGCCGGGGGCGACTTTTGCGCCTCGCCTTGCTCTGTGCTGTTGTGTGCCCCAGTGTAAGATCCCCCGTTCCTGAACGCGTGCGGGGAACTAGACCCTCGATGCAGAACTAGATACACAACTTTACCACACCCCCACACACTCAGTCGCCCGTGTTGAGCATCGCGCTGACGCGCTGCATGATGTAGTCCTGGGCCGGGTCGTAGGGCATGTCCTTCGACGGCATCTCGAGCACCGTCGGGATCGTCTTCGAGTAGTCGTCGAGGAGGTGGCGGATCTGGGCCGCGACGTGCTGGTTCACGAGCACGATGCCGACGTCGTCGCGGTTCGTGAACTCGAGGAAGGCCTTCTCGATCTGCGGGAGCGGCGTGCCCTCCTTGACCACGAGGAAGTTGCTAGACTCGGCCGTGCGGTGGCCGACGCCCGCGAGGACGAAGCCCGTGACCGTGTCCTCGTCTCCAATGATAGCGATGAGCTTGCCGTCGCCGCCCACGAGGCCCGCCATTTGTATATTGCTCCGCGCCGCGCCGGGGGGTCGCGACTCGCTGGCTGCTGCTGCTCCTCCAGTCGCTGGCTGCTGCTCCGCCAATGCCGAGCCAAAATCCGTCGGTTTTGATACCGCTGGGCGTTCACCGCTAATATTACTAGTCCAAAGTGCAAGCAGCGCGCGCCGGCTGTCTACGGTGTAAAATGCCCGACTTTTTGTGTGGCAAAGCTTGAGAAACCCGCACGATTTTGCGAAGGGTCTGATCCGTGTTGGACACCGCAGCCACGCCTCCTGAAAAGCAACAGCAGTCGTCTCTCCACGCGGCAGCCGGCCGGCCGCAAAGCAAAACAATTTAAAAAAAGACTGCTGGCTGGGCGTCCGGTGCGCGCACGAAAACGGGAAGCGCCGCAGGTAGGGGCAGCCCCAACACCTCATCATGGCCTCCCTCGTGGCGACGGCCCAGACGGGCGACGCCCAGCTCGAGGACCTCCGCAGCAAACTGGACGGCCTGCTGCGCGACGCCGACGCCTACGGGAAGATCCGGGAGGCGCTCGACGACGCCGGTGCCAAGGAGAACCGCGGCCAGGGGCTGCAGAAGGACGCCCTGCTCCGGCGGCTCATGGCGGCCGCCGAGCGGAGCCCGGCGCCGGAGCTGCTCGGCGGCTCGGACAGCACGCGCGGGGCGCCGGCGGGCGACGTCCTCGCGCTGAAGATCGACGTCAAGGGCGGCGCGGCCTTCGTGGCCGAGCTGGCCGAGACGGACGGCGTGTCGCGCGCGGTGCGGGCGCACCTCGCGTTCGACCGCCAGCGCGCGTCGACGCGGCTGGCCGCGGCGCGCGTCGACCCGGAGCTGCGGGGCTGCTTCTTTTTTGAAATTGCGCGGCCCGCGCCGAAGACGCCCGGCGCCTGGCGGAAGCTGATCCAGGGCCGGGCGTCGTCGCTCCGGATCGCGGTGACGCGGGAGCGCGTGGGCAACGCGCTCTCGCACAAGCGCGAGCTCGTGGCCACGGCGTCCCTGGACTGGCGCAAGGCGCTCCTGGACCGGGGCGGCGCGCGGTCCATCGCGCTCAAGGCGGCCGGGCCCGACGGCGTCGACGGCGAGGTCGCGACGCTGGACGTGGCCCTTGACGTGGTCGCCGTCGGTGGCGCCCTGGACCTGCCCTTCCAGCCCGACGACGTGGAAGACGCGATGCGCAAAGCGAGGAGCGAGCACGCCGAGGCCGCGCGGGCCTTTTACCTCTACGCGAAGCAGTGGTGGGACGGCTTCGCCAAGGGGGCCGGGCGAGATTTGCAGCAGCGGGAAGTCAAGCTCTTTGCCCGCGACGAAGCCGGCGAGATGCGGTGCGTCTGCTCGTACGTGCACCCGCTCCGCGCGAACCGCGTGCTCGACGGGCCGCACCAGGCGGCGCGCTTCGTGTCGCTGCTCCCGCTCGAGAAGGCGGGCAGCGTCGCCGGCGGCAACGCGGACACGTGGCACACGCCGCTCGCCACGTGCGCGCGGGGCTCGGGCGACGTCTGGGACCACGCGACGCTGCTCTGCTCGCTGCTGCGCGGCTACGGGCTCGACGCGCGCGTCTGCGTGGGGAGCATGTCGGACGGCCGCGGCGGCGCGCAGCCGCACGTCTGGGTCGCGACGTTCCTGCGGACGTCCGTCGACGCGTCGGGCCGGGCCCGGCTGCGCGTGACGGCCTGGGAGAGCGCGACGGGCCGGCGGTGCTCGCTCGCGCCGCTCGACGCCCAGGCGCGCGAGCGCTACCTGAGCGTCGCGTGCGTCTTCGGCGACGACTCGTTCCACGCGAACAAGCAGCCGTCGGACGCGATCCTGCGCTGCTCCTGGGACCTCGAGGACGCGAACGCCTGGCTCGCGCTCGACCCGCGGCGTCTGGCGGCGCTGGAGAACAACGCGGCGAAGGGCGCCATGGCGGACTTCGGCCTGGCGGCGCCGCTGCGGGACCCGCGCGCCATGGAGCTCGAGATGGAGCGCGACCTCAAGGCCCTCATCGAGCGGCACCGCGAGGCGTCGCGCGGCCTGAGTACGCACTGGGACGCGGACCTGGGCTACATGCTCCAGCCGTCGCTCGCGGCCTACGAGCAGGAGCGCGTCACGGGCCACGCCGTCGACCACGCGGACTTCCAGGACGCCGTGCGGCGCCGCGTGCCGCGGGGCCACTGCTTCAAGGGCTTCCCGACGTGCTTCCCGCACGCGCACGCGGGTCGCGCGCTCGCCGCGCTCGAGCGCGGCGACCTGAGCCGCGACGTGCTCGACACGCAGGGCGAGCAGGTCACGCACGCGCTCCGCGTGCGCGTCTTCCCCTACGCGGAGAACGTGTGCGCCGTCTGGGTCATGCTCGCGGTGCACTACAAGAAGGCGACGTAAGCACTACGGGGCGGGCCTAAGCATCCCCCATATACTGCATACGCGGGCCAGATACGCGTAAACGCAGCTAGTGGCTGTAAGACACTAGCACGCTGCCCCAAACGCGGCGGACGGCACGCACGGCTGCCCCAAAGCTCACCATGTGGCGCCACGCATGGCTCCTGTGCTTGGTAAGAGCGGACGAGTCCCTGTTCGTGCGGCACCCGACGGTGTACGATGTGCCACGAAGCTTCGACATGTGCCTGCAGGAGATTTACGTAAAGGACGCGCCGCGCACCGTCCGCTTCCGCGCGAACGAGACGGCACTCACGTGTGCAGCGCGGTCCGTGGCCTCGGGCGGCGGCGACGCCGGCAACAACGGCACGATCCGACACATCGCGCGCTTCCTCGAGCATCGGGCGTCGATGGCGCTCATGGCGCGGCGCGAGTTTCGGAGGGCCCTCCGCTGGGCGACGCGTATAGGAGCGCCTGCCTTGTTGGTGTCGTCGCAGGAGTGCCCCGAGGGGCCCGCGGATACCGACGTCGCGGCCGTCCTGGATCGGTTCGACCCCTGGCTGGCGCTGGACCTGAACCATTTCAACGCCTTCGCCGCAAGCGACTGGGAATTTTACCTCGGGGACCGGCCCCTCGCGGCCTTCGCCATGGCGTGCCGCTCCACCGCGCCGCTGGACGATAGGGCGCTCCGGGACACAATCACATACGCCTTCGCCGCGCTGCTGCCCGGCGCGGCCGTGGAGCTCGCCGTCCACCAGGAGCGGGCCGCGGGCGTGGACCGGATTCTGTTAGAAGCGGGGTTCGTCTTCGACCAGCCCGCCGTCGAGAGCGAGCGCGGCCCGCTGCCTTCGATCTTCGAGCTGCCCTTCGCGCCCGGCGAGCTCCAGCGGGAGATGGCCTGCCGCGGCGGCGCGGAGTCCGTTTTGGTGCGGGCCTTCAAGCCCGTCGACTTCGCGGCGGACGCGCGGCGGATCCAACGGAGGCCGCTCCCCTACGTCGACGGCGTCCACGTGCTCAACCTGAAACGACGGGAGGACCGCTGGGACGCCGTGCGGGCGAAGTGCGACCGCGCGGGCTTCGCGGCGGGCGGGCCGCGGCGCGTCGACGCCGTCGACGGGGCGACGCTGGACGTCGCGGCCGAGGACGTCAAGCGCGTCTTCAACCTGACGTCGTGGCGCTACGGCGGCGCGAAAAACTGCCACCAGGACCACGGGTATAGGAGCCGCGTCATCGGCTGCGCCCTGTCGCACCTCAAGGCCTGGCGGCTCATTAGTGAGGACGACGACGCGCACGCGCTGCATCTCATCCTGGAGGACGACGTCGAGTTCGCCGGGGACTTCGCGGAGCGGTGGGCGGATCTGGGACGGCGGCTCAAGGCGGACTACTCCTGGGACCTCGTGCACCTGGGCGTGTTAGATGACAGGAACCTCTACGACGACTCCCCGGTCGAGGGCGTGCCGGGCGCGCGGCGGTTCTCGGCCGCGCAGCGCAGCTTCGGGGCCGGCGCCTTTGCGTACGTGATCCGGCCGCGCACGGCGCGGTGGCTCCTGGCCAAAGCCTACGACATCGGCATCCAGCAGGCCGTCGACTGGTGGCTCGTCGAGCGCTTCGGCGAATTGGTCGCCTACAAGGCGGCGCCCAAGCTCGCGGCGTCGCCCCAGGGCGAGGGCCGCGACTCGGACAACGACGAGGACTACGACCAGGACCGCCTCGTGCTGGACACGTACCTCGACGACGACAAGAACGCGTCGCTCGACTCGCTCCGGATCATCCAACCGGACCCCGGCGCGCGCGTGGCGGCCAACGCGAGCCTGGAGGTGCGGACGGAGATGCTCGTCCACGGCGACCCGCGCGCCTTCTTCCTCGCGAGGCAGCTCATGCGCCTGTGCTACGAAGTGCACCGGCTCGCGCACTACGACGCGCCGACGAACGTCTTCGGGCCCCTCTGCCTCGGCCTCGCCAAAGCAAAGAACTACCAGCTGCCCGCGCCTACGTTCTCCGTCCCGGCCTGGTACGCCCTCAACGCGACGCTCGTCGACGAGTTCGGGGCCGAGCTCGCGGCGGCAACCGTCGTCTTCGAGGCGCGCGAGCCGGACGTGCCCGAGACCTACGAGCTGCCGCCCGCGCTGACGCCCGACGCGGCCGCGCGGCTCGTGCCCATCGAGGTCTCGCTCAACGGCGCCTTCACGTCGCTCGACTGCGCGCGGCAGCCCGACCTGTTCGACTGCGTCCGCGACTTCTGCGTGGGCAACGAGATCGAACCGGCGGTCCAGTGCATGGCGTCGCTGATCTCGTCATTCCAGGCGCAGGTTTTGTAACTAACAGTTTTGTATTCACTTCGCGCGCGGGGTGATGTGCGTTAGACAAGTACTCTTAGGGGTCCAAGATCGCTCGCACCAGCACGTCCGCCGCGCGTCTTACCTCGGCGTCCGTCGTGTGGCGGCCGACGCTCAGCCGCAGCGTGCCGACGGCGAGCTCCTGCTCGACGCCGACCGCCTTTAGCACGGCCGAGACCGCCGCCGTGCCGGAGTGGCACGCGGCCGACGCCGACGCCGCGACCTCGTCCTTGACCTTTGAGAGCACGCTCGACGCGACGCAGCCGCGCACCGCGAACGACAAGACGTTCGGGAGCGCATTCACGGTATCCCCGGCGCCGAGGGGCCCGTTGACGGCGCATCTACTAGCACCCAGGCGCTCCTCGAGCGCCGCCCGCAATGAGTCGCGCTGCTTCGCCGAGTGGGCGGCGATCGCCGCCCCCTCGGCCAACCAGATGTCCGCCGCGGCGCCTAGGGCCACAATATTTGGCACGGCCTCGGTGCCCGCCCGTCGTCCATTCTCCTGGCCGCCGCCGTACAACATCGAGGGCAAGGGCACACCTTCGCGGTGGAAGAGCGCCGCCACGCCCTTGGGCGCGCCGAACTTGTGGCCCACGAGCGTGAGGTAGTCGACGTTTAACTCGCTAACGTCGACGTCGATCTTTCCCACGGCCTGCGCCGCGTCCGTGTGGACCAGCACGCCGGCATCGACGGCTTTCACCGACTCCACGATCCGCGAGACGGGCTGGACCGCGCCGACCTCGTTGTTCGCGAGCATGATCGAGACGAGGGCCGTCTTGCCGGGCCTGATGGCCGCGGCGACGGCCGCCGGGTCCACGATGCCGCATTTGTCGACGCCGACCTTTGTGACTTCACACCGTCCCTGCTCCTCCAGCGCGTCGACGCACGCGAGGATCGCCGGGTGCTCGATGCTCGACACGACGACGTGCGTCCGGTCGTCGCGCAGACTCGCGGCGATGGCCCAGTTGTCGGCCTCGCTGCCGCAGCTGCAGAAGGTGATTTCTTTGCTGTCTGCGTGAATGAGCGTCGCCACGGAGTTCCTCGCCTTCGTCACCGCGTCGCGGCAGGGCGCGCCGTAAGCGTGGCTCGACGACGGGTTGCCCCAGTGGCTGTAGAGGTAGGGCAGCATCGCGTCGCCCACTTCCGGATAAATGGGGCACGTCGCCGCGTAGTCGAGGTAGACGCAATTGTTTTGCTGCGGCAGGGGCTTTGGGCCTCTCCGTCGCAAGCGCAGCGCCTGGGCGACCGCTGCTGCGAACGTGACGGCTAGGATCGCATGAATGGGAGTCGTTGCGGGCATTTTCTCTTGCCTCGGCGCAGTAGTTGGCTGGAGTGACAAGCTGCTCCTGGTTACACTAGTGTCTTATAGTACGCTAGCTATATGACGTGTGCCCTTGACCGCCCAAAAAGCCCGCCAGCAGCGAAATATCGCAAGCCGGATCTCATTTTGCCATCATTGGTCTACAGTTATCGCACCCCCCTTCACAAGGACAGAGCAGAGGGCTTCAAAAAGCGCTCTCACAAGCCTCACAGATTGTCTGGACACCATAGAGGCTGCAGCAGCGCGCAGTCTATCCTCATAAACGGCACGGAGTGCTTGAAAGGCTCTCACACTAAGTCAAGAAAACCCAAAAATGCTGCTCCGCCGGGCCCTCCGCCGAGCCGGAGCCGTCAGACGCTGCCGCGAGAAGTCTAGCTCGCCCAAGGAGGACCCGTTTCACAACCGCGCCACGGCGATGAACTTCGAGGAGGGGGAGGGCTGGCTCCAGCGCCTCGTGGGCACCACGGGCCGGACGACGACCGAGTTCGAGCGCTACAAGGCCGCCGCGAAAGCTGCAGTCAAGACCGACGCGGGCCTCAAGAGCGGCGACGAGCTCCTCTTTGCGGGCGAGGACGGCGACTGGCTGAAGAAGCTCGAGTCGTCGTCCGAGGCGCGCCAGCCGCGCACGCCCAAGGTCACCAAGACCGCCCGCACGACGCGGCGCCTCGAAGCCATCTCGAAGTTTTCGCTGACGCCGCGCGAGCTCAAAGCTCGCCTTGACACGTACGTCATCGGCCAGGACGAGGCGAAGAAGGCGCTCGCGGTCGCGCTGACGGACCACTTCCAGCACGCGCGGCGCGTCCTGGCCGACCCCGCCCAACACCTGGACGAGCCGTACCACAAGCGGAACGTGCTGCTCCTGGGACCGAGCGGCGTGGGCAAGACCGCGTTGCTCCGAGCCGCGCGGTTGGCTGTCGACGCGCCGTTGGTCGCCGCGGATGCGACGGCGTTCTCGGCCACGGGCTACGTGGGGCGGGACGCGTCCGACGTCGCGGCGCAGCTCGTCACCGCGGCCGACGGGGACAGAGACCTCGCGTCGTTTGGCGTCGTGTGTGTCGACGAAGTCGACAAGCTGCGGTCGCGCAGCGAGGGGAACGAAGTCGGTAAGCTGGACGTCCAGAGCTCACTGCTCAAACTAGTCGAGGACGCCGAGATCGACCTCGACGAGCGCGGGTCGGGCGGCGCGGCGGACCCAAAGCGCGCGCGACTCCTGAATCCGGACTCGACCTTCGACAACCTTTTCTCGACGAAGCACGTCCTCTTCGTGTTCTGCGGCGCCTTCACGGATCTGGCGGAGAACGACCGCGTCACGCCCGACGACCTCGTCGAGGCCGGCCTCATCCGGGAGCTCGTCGGGCGGCTGCCGGTGCGCGTGCGCCTCGACGCGCTGACCGCGGACGACCTCGCGAGCATCCTGGCCGCGTCCGGGCCCGCGTCGCCGCTGACGCAGATTAGGGGCGAGATGGCGGCCTATGGAGTCGACGTCGACTTCTCGGACTGCGCGATCCAGGCGTGGGCGGAGCGTGCCTTTGCCGAACGAACCGGCGCGCGCGGGCTCGCGACGGCGGTCGAGGACACGCTCCGGGGCTTCAAGTACGAGCTCCCGGGATCGGGCCGAGACTCCCTCCGCGTGACGGCGGACCTCGTCGCCGACCCCCGGGGCGCGCTGGCGCGGCTGCTTTCCTAGATGTAAATATACGGTGTTTGTCGTTCTACGATTAGGGGACACAACAACAAAATTAGCCCATCGAGGCGGTCGCCGCCGCGGCCACGGCGAAGCCGACGCTGACGAGCGCGAGCGCCGCCGCGGTCCGCTCCCGTCGCGCGCGCGACGGCGACGGCGGCGGCGACAGCGACGCGGCCCGCGGCGCGGCGACGGCGCGCGCCGGCCGCCGGCGCGCCGCGGGGGCCCCGCCCGCGGCGTCCTCGATGTCCACGGCGCCGCGCTTCTTCTTGAGGAGCTGGCCGCAGGCGCCGGCGACGTCGCTGCCCATCGTGACGCGCACGCAGCAGAGGAGCCCGCGCTGCGTCAGGATGGCCTGGAAGGCGCGCGCGCGGCCCTCGGTCGGCCGATCGTACGGCAGGTCCGGCGTCGGGTTGTAGGGGATCAGGTTCACCATGAGCCGGCCCGCGAACCGATGCTCCAGCAGGTCCCCGAGGGCCTCGGCGTCGGCGTCCGAGTCGTTGCAGCCGCCGAGCAGGATGTACTCGACCATGATCAGGGGCCCCTTGGTGATGAGGGGCAGCCGGAGCGCGACGTGCGCGTCGACCGCGTCCAGGACCCGGTCGATGCGGTGGCCCCGCGCGGCGGGCATGATCGCCTCGCGCTTCGCCTGGTCCGGCGCGTGCAGCGACAGCGCGAGGCCCACGCGCGGCTCGTCCTCGCCCAGCTGCCGGATGCGCTCGACGACGCCCACCGTCGACACCGTGACGCGGCCCGCGCGCAGCGCGAGGTACTGCGAGTCGAGGAGAAGCCGGCAGGCGCCGACCACGCTGTCGTAGTTGTTCAGGGGCTCGCCCATGCCCATAAAAACGACGTTTCTTGTCGACGGCTCCAGCGACCGCGCGATGAGGACCTGCTCCACGATCTCGCCGCGGCTCAGGTCGCCGCGGTCGCCCATCGTGCCCGTGGCGCAGAAGGAGCAGGCCATCGCGCAGCCCACTTGCGACGACACGCAGCAGGTCACGCGCGTCGACCGCAGCGTCGCGTGGCGCATGACGACGGCCTCGACCTCGGCGCCGTCGCGCAGCTCGACGACGACCTTCGTCGTCGTGCCGTCCTTGGAGTCGTGGCGCGACGCCACGCGCGTGCTCCGCACGGAGAACGCGTCTTCGAGAAACGCCGGCAGCTTCTGGGGCACGCGGCGCTTGAGCGCGGCCCAGTTCACGTCGGCCCAGGTCGTGACCTCCGGGTGGTGCGCCAGGTACGTCAGCAGCGCTTCGCCGTGGCGCCAGTCGACGTCTATGCTCTCGAGCTCCCGCCGGAGATGGTCCACGTCCCAGACCGACGGCGGGCGCGACGCGCTCGCGAACTTGCGGCGGCCGCCCATTATTGTTACTACGGTTATCGCAGCTTGTTTTTTTGCTGCTGCTCTCCCACGGCACAGAGAGTGCTCTCCAGGCTCTCAGTAGTGTAACAAATCCAGCACCGATGCACGAATGCGTTCGATCAATGCAAATGTAAGTATGAAACGCAGCGCTTGTCGCGCACTGCCGTCCGCGTATAGCAGCACGTCGCCGTGCCGTGTGCAGCCCAGCAGCTTGCCAATGGTGCCTGGAATCGTCGCACCCCCAGGAATCGGTCGTCGAGGCATGCGATGAGAAGTATACAGATACGGTAAAAAGCGTGCGGGGCTGAGACATCCTGATTTCAAGCCATTGCGTGGAATTTGCGTGCTCAGCTGACGCTTGCGCGGCGGCGCGCGGACACAAGCTCGCTTCCTCCGCCGGCGTCGCCCGCGGGGCAGCCGAGAGGAGCCGAGCGGCCTTCTAAAATGTGCATCTGCTTCTTCGACGATGGGCCCATCGACAAGGACCCGCGCGCGAACCGCGGGAACATGTTCAAGGTGGGCATGAAGGACGCGCCCTGCAAGGACCCGGCGATCTGCTGCGCCGGCTTCCTCTGCAACCCCTGCGTGGGCTTCTACATGCGCAAGAAGGTGCTGGGCGGCAACCTGGACCTCTACATGTGCTGCCAGGGCTACTACGACGGCCTCTGCTGCGGCCACCCGAAGGCCGGGTCCTACGGCGACACGGGCAACCCCGCGTGCATGGCCTGCGAGATGTGCTGCTGCCCGGGCTGGGCGACGTCGGCGACGCGCCAGTACGTCATGGACCAGTACGACCTCGCGAGCGACCCCTGCGACCGCCAGATCATCCGCTTCAACAACTTCATGCAGCTGCTCAGCTGCATCTGCTACACGCTCGCCATCATCGAGCCGTCGTGCCGCGACCTCGCCGACCTCGTGGGCTGCATCGCGGACCTCGTCTTCTACGCCACGGCGGCCTGCATGTTCGCCCAGGTCAACTACGAGCTCACGGAGCGCGAGAAGGGCGGCACGCTCGGCGCGCCGCGCGGCGGCGGCCAGGCCATGACCGCGCCCAAGCACCTCCAGATGGCCAGCCGGGGCGAGGCCTACCCGGCGGCGGCGCCGGTGCAGGGGCAGTACATGCAGCAGCCGCGCACGTTCCCCGTGGTCATCCCCCAGGGCGCCTACGCCGGGTCGCAGTTGACCGTCACGGCGCCGGACGGCCGGCAGATGGCGTTCGTCGTGCCGCCCGGCTCCGCGCCGGGCCAGCAGGTCCTTTGCCCGTACTGAGCTACGGACTAATGTGCCAGGAATCTATAGGACTATAGGAAAGGGGGGGCGGGGGCTTAGGCGTCCTCGTCGTCGTCGAAGTCGTCGTCGATGTCCTCCTCGGCCGCGCCGTCGGAGTCCTCGGCGTCCTCGCCGCGGAGCTCGATGCCATGCTTCGCAGCGAGGGCACGCTCAAGGCCGCGCGCGAACGCGCTGGGCACGCGGCCCCGGAAGAGCGCAAAGTCGCGGATCGCGCCGCGCAAAGGCCAGCGGCCGAGGTGGTCGGCGCCGAGCACGACGCGGTCGCCGAAGCCCCGCGACCGGGCGAGGGGCGCGCCCTCGAGCTCGCGCGCGCCGTCGACCTGCGCGCGCGTCGTGGTATCGGTACGGGCGGCAGGCGAAAAGTTTGATAAGGCGCGCCGCCGCCGACGAAGAGGTCCGCGCCGAGGTCCTGCTCCGCGGCCCGCTTGCCCCGGGTCCGCTTCGTCAGCACGACCGTGTAGACGCGGAGCGCGCCCGTGCTGCGCGTGCGGCCGCGGTGCACCGTCGCGCGCGCGCCGCCGCGGCCGGGCTGGAAGAGGGAGACGCGCGGCTGCGCGGCATCCGTGGCAGGAAAGGGATACCCGTGGCAGAGCTCGAGGCGCTGGGCGCCCTCGGTCGACGCGCAGTCGAAGATCGTGCAGTCGCCCGCCGCCGACGCGACGACGACGGCGACGCCCTCCTGGATCGGCTCGTCCAAGTGCTCGAGCACGAGGCCCGCCGGCGCCGGCTCCGCCTCGGCGCGGGGGCCGCCCGCGGCCCCGGGCCGCGCCTGGGCCTGGGGCTTCCGCCCGAGCGCGTCGCGCCAGACGTGGGCGCGGTCGGGCGCGACGACCTGCGGCGCCCGGAGCCAGGCCGCGTTGCGGGCCCAGCAGGCGGCCAGGCCCCGCCAGGGCGTGTGCTCGACGTGCACGTCGGCCAGCGTGCTCCACTTTTGTCGTATCAAGACCTCGGCGGCCGTCTCGCAGGCTCTGCGCATGTCGCGGCTCGCCGCGGCCACTTCTAATTCTGGGAGAAGGCCCAGGCAGATGTCGACGAGCACGCCGTCGGCCAGGATGTGGTCCATTCTTGCCCCGTGACCCTTCTTGCGCTGTCGGCGAGCAAAATTTAAAGTACCTGCTTCACCCGAGAGACGCCGAGCTCTGCGAAGCCTAGTTCAAATTTGGCTGGGTCTCGCGCTGTGTAGGGTGAGATGGCAGCACAGGTACCTCGAAAAAGGGCCCAGGCGAAGCTCTGGTCAGTATATTGCGACGCGGCTGGTGAAGAACTGCGGACGGCACTGGATGATGCTCATCCGCGGCTAACCCCCCCTCGCGTTGCACGAACCGATGCGCTATCCGGAGTACGAACCATCGTCCATCGTCCACCGTCGCGCATTACCTATTGGCTGTGACGCGCAAAGTTCTGACGGCCAAGGCACAGGCACCGCGGACGTGGCGGCGGCGACGGCGACCAAGGAACTACAACGATTAGTCGCGATCACATCAGCGCCAGCCGCTCGAAGAGCAGCCCTGGCACGCGCTGCGTCGCGAGCTTGAGCGCCGCGACGTCGTCCGCGGCGCCGAAGCCCGCGGCCGCGTAGCGGTCCACCGCGGCGGCGAACTCGGCGTCCGAGAACTCGCCGACGGGGATCTCGAAGGGCGCGTGGGCGATGCCGAGGCGCCGGTCGCGCGGCCCGAGGCCGGCGCCGCCGCGCGACTGCGAGTCGGCGAGCACGTACGCGCCGCGCGCGAGCCGCCGCTCGGGCGGCACGCCGGCATTTCCAAGCCCCCGCAGCGCGCGGATGTGCACGAGGTCGTCGGGCTTGAGGCTGACGCCGTCGTAGTAGTAGGCCGTCGCGGGCTCGAAGAGCGCCGAGTACTCGTCGACCGCGATCAACACCGGCGCCGCGTCGTGCGCCCTCAAACCGTCGACGACGTCGGCCAGCGCCGTCGACGCCTCGTCGCCGCGCTTCTTGTCGTCGAGGGCGGCGCCCACGACCTCGCGCAGCGTCGCGCCGCCCCAGCGCTCCGCGGCCGCGTCCGTGCACTTGACGGTCGCGAGGTCGTTGCCGTGCGCCTCCCTAAAGGCCTCGAGCACTTCCCGGCTCCGGGATGGCTCCTCGAAGCGGCCCGCGTGGTGCGGCGACGGCACGACGTAGTCGCCGTGGTGGCCGACGTCGCGCGCGCGCGCGACGAAGAGGCAGAGCCAGCCGCGCGCGCGCGCCTGCGTCACGATCTGCGCCAGCGCCACGGACTTGCCGGCGCCGCGCGCGCCCGTCAGCAGGTACGCGTCGCGCGGCGGGAGCTCGTCCCGGCACCGCCCGCACTTGGCGCACGTCAGCCGGAAGCTCCGGCTGGCGAACGTCGTGAAGCCGCAGTTGGGGCACGTGAAGTCCGCGTCCGCGTCGAGCCCGTCGCCCTCGTCCGGGTTCGCCGCGCGCCGCTCGAGCGCCTCGACGACGCGCCGCGTCGCCTCGCGCTCGACGAAGAGCGGCGCGCCGTCGACCACGTCCGTCTCGCGCTCGACGGCGCGCACGGCCTCGGGCATTTCTTTGATCTCCGCGAAGCGCACGGCGCCGCCGCTGCCGTCGGAGAGCGGGCGTCTCGCTGTCCGCAGCACACTGAGCGTGCTGCGCGACGGCGTGCCGGCGGCGACACGGCGGGCACAGCATTGAGTTGCCCTCCGCATGTTGTTACACGTGCGTGGATGCGTGCAACAAAGGCAGCAGCTCAGCCTCGTCTCCCTGTGGCTTGTTGCTAGTGTCTTACTGCTCTAGCTCTGGCTGATCCATCGACACGCGGTATCGGACACTACACCTCCCCGCGAAGAGAGGACCACTACTTTTCGGGTTGCGGCCGCTCGGCCCGGCCTGCCAGGCACGGCGCTGCAGAGTGGCAAGCAATCGCAGCCTGCGAGGAGGTCCGGCAGTACGGGCGTTCTTCGAGGTCGTGCCAAAGTGCCAGTTCCGGCCCGATTCGTGAGTCCTTGGGCAGTCCTGCGAGCAGGCCAATCGGGCAGCCTTAAGCAGGCCAATACCTCGGGGCAGCGGATGCCGGCCTTAGCCCAGACGGTCGACCGCCCGGCCGGCCCCGTCTACAAGCAGGGCGCCGCCCAGCAGCCCGGCAAGGCGAACCGCTCGACGTTCTCCGTCTCGCAGCGCGACGCCATCGAGCGGGCGGGCGCGCTGCGCGGCCAGCGCGGGCGGGCGCAGCAGCCCTACTCCGGCCCGGTCGTGGTCGCGCCGACGAAGCAGCGCGGGCCGGGCTACGGGCTCGCGGGCGTGCTGCGGACGCGGCGGCCCCGGGCCAAGGACTCCCGGGGCAAGGGCGACAGCCTGCTGTTCCTGCGCGACCGCGAGCACGCCAAGCTCGTGAAGCGCGCGCAGGAGGTGCGCCAGTCGGCCGCGGACCGGTGCCGCCGCGCGAGCCGCATCCACCGGCAGCGGCGGAAGCCGACGGACGACGACGCGTACCACATGCGGCCCAAGTGGGACACGCACCTGGAGCGGTGCGTGCGCGAGGACCGCATCGACGAGCTCTGGCAGCCGAAGTCAAAGCCGCCGCGGGAGACCTTCGAGGGGCCCCCGCCCGCGCACGTCGACGCGCCGCACACGATGGACCCCGGCGACAAGCTCTACCCGGCGCCGCGCCACACGGTGGACGTCGACGCCGAGGCGCTGCGGGCGTCCCGGCAGCAGGAGGTGCGGCGGCCGCGGTCCGGCTGGGCGCCGCCGCCGCACTTCCTCGCCCGCGGGGCGTCGCCGCCGCAGAGCAGGACGGCGGCGAAGCTCCGGCAGTGCCCGCGCTGCATGGTCCTCTACCTCGCCGAGAACCACACGTGCGTGCCCGTGTCGAGCGCGCCGGTGGAGAAGTACGACGGGCGGACGGACACGCGCGTGCGCCTCCCCTCGCCGCGGACGTCGGCGCATAGCGGGCTCCGATGATAAGGTCCAAAAATAGTTATCCCCAAAGAAAATCCCCGTCGCTGATGTGCCGGCGATGCCTCTGCGGCGCCGGGTTGTTGTTCCGCGCCATGCGCGCGGCCCAGTCGGTCCGCGCCGGCGCGTCCTCCAGCAGCCCGTTGTATTCCCTGACGTGTGCTTCCAGGGCGGCGCGGCGCTGCGACAAGAGACAACAAAACAATACGGACCAGACCCGGACGTTGCGGAGTGCGCTCTCACTCCGCGCCTTTCGCTCGTGCAGTAATCGCAGCGCCAGATCGTCGCAGGCGGCAGACCCCAGTGCGTAGTAGCCCCAACCCATTGAGCCTTCACCGAACAGGTAGCCAGCGGTCGGCGGATTTTGGTTGCGAGGAATGAAGTCGCGACCGCCCGGCACTGACGGCGCGACGGCGGCGGCGACGACGGGCTCGGCCGCGATGGGTTCTGCGATGGCGACGGCCTGCGGCGCTTGCGCGACGGCGACGACTGTGCCGGTCGGCATCGGTTGCTCACCATACATGGTGGGTGCTGTGTGCTTTTTCAATAGATGCTGTGCTATCTGTGCTTATTATGCTATCTGCCGCAAGTCACACGTTTGGGGCAGCACTCGCGCCAGCCTATTGGTCACAACAAACAACAACTCGGAGGCTGCCCCTGGCTGCCCAACAAGAGAGCTTCCCCCAGAGCTTGCTAGTGTCTTAAGGCCGCTAGCGCGGATTTCCGAAGTGAGGTTTCCGCAAGGCACACGAACAACAAAAGTTAGGAGGAGGCCGCACCGCCGCCACTGAGGCGCCGCCGCGCCGCCGATGCGACGCTTCTCGCGCGCTCCGACAACGCGTGCCATCCCCGTACACACCATGCTCCCGCGCCGGCCATCTGGCCCCAGGCGGCGAGGACACCGAGGACGCCGCCGACGGCTATCAGGGTGAACTCATCTTCTTCGAAGATCGGGTGCAGGAGCCGCTCGAAGTCGCGCGACGGCATCGCCGCCATGGCGTCGCCCAGGGCTGTTTCTAACCCGAGCGCGGAGTCGGCGTAGGCGTAGAGGCCGTCCGGCAGGGCTGCCGGGAGCTCGAGCGCGACGTTATTTGTCACGCTATCTAAAAGCGCGGTGTTCGCCGACGCGAGCGACGGAACGCCAGAGATGCGCTCCGTCCCCCTGATGAACGTCTGGACGCGCCGCCGGAGGTGCGGTCTAAAAGTCGCGGCGCCGCCGGGCGAGAAGAGCGCCGCGTGCAGGAGCTTTCTGGCCGTCAGGACCTGTGTGGAAATCAACCAGTGTGTCGGGTGCACGCGGCCGTCCTGGCTCGGTCGAGCGGCGAGGAACCGGCATCGCCACGCCATCGAGCAGGCGTCGCGTCGATGGCGTGGAGGACGACACGATGATTCAGCACGAACGTGCCGTAAATTTTGATTTCCACACAGGTCAGCACGCGCGTCGCGAAGAAGCGCGCGAAGTCGCGCGCCACCTCGGGCTGCCGCCGCAGGAAGCAGCCCTGCAGCGTGACCGGGCCGAACCTCCGCGGGTCGACGGGGATGAAGATCCACAGCAGCGCGATCCAGTTCGTCACGCAGCCCACGACGCCCGACCCGACGAGCGGCACCCAGCGCCGCTCCGGCTCGGCCGTCACGTTCCGGCCCGCGCCGCCCAGCCGCCGGGGCAGGACCAGCGAGCACCCGGACTGCAGGAGCCCGAGCGCGAGCCCCACCACCAAGCCCGAGTTGACCAGCAGCCGCAGCTCCCGCTTGCCGACCTCCTGGAAGAGGTCCACCAGGCCCTTGACGTTTGGGCCCGTGAGCTCGCCCACGCACAGCGCCGTGAGGTCCAGGCCGTCCGCCGCGTGACTTCTCACGTCCTGCGCCACGCCGACGGCCAACGCGCGCGCCTCCGCGTCGAGCGCGACGCGCGTCGCGTCCGGCGCGCCGCCCACCAACCACCTTCCGAGCGCCCGCCCGGGCCGGCCCGCCGCCGTTCCCGCGACGGCCCCGACCCGCGCGGGCGGCAGGAAGTCCGCCACCTTCGCCGGGTCCAGGTTCTGCAGCGTCCCGGGCACGCTGACCAAGTCCGTCGTCACCTCGACCAAGTCCCGGGCCATGCGCGGCGCCTTGGCCGGCACGATGCCCTGCCAGCCGAGCAGCGGCCCGAACGGCGGCAGGTCGCCCAGCGCCGAGCACGGCCGCCGCCTCAGGAACGGAAAAGGCGAGGGCACGCCGCGCCACTGGAGCGGGTAGAAGAGCATCTGCACGCCGACCCAGTTCGTGAACCAGCCCACGAACGCCGCCGTCAGGGGCGTCGCGACGGCGTAGCCCCACGGGTTCGCCCGGAAGCGGTCCCGAGCCGTCTGCCTTAGGTCCTGCGACAGCGCCGCCGTCGCCGCGGCGCCGAGTCCCAGCGCGGCGACCGCCGGCCCCGGGCGGCCGCACGCCGCGAGGACGCAGCCCGGCAGCAGCAGCGGCGCGGCGCGCGTGGCGTTCCAGGCGCGTTGCGCCGCGCTGGCTTTCGTGCTTGCGAGTGCCATGCAGCGTCTGGGCTTTTGTCGCAGCCGCGGCGGCGCGACCAGCGCCGTGCAGAGCGCTGCTGTGGCTAGGAGTCGCATGGCTGCTTAGCGAGTCATATCGATGTCTAGATGCCGCATGGCTGCACAATGGCTGTCGACGTAGAAACCCGCGAGCTCTGGAGGCTCGGGGCTCGATCGCAAGGCTGCACAAAGCCGGCCGTGCAAGCGACCTAGCGGCTTGTAAGGCACTAGTAATTATCTCGAAGCGCGGACCCGGCGGGGCTAAATCCGTCGATACGCACGAATAAATATCATCCGGACGCCGCCGCAGCGCAGCGGTGCTTTGGAGGTGCTTTGGTGCAGAGGTGTGAGCTACCATGGCCGGCGTCACGGTCGTCGAGGACTTGGACGCCGAGAACCTGCTCGAACACCTTTGCCTCGAAGAGGAGGCCAAGGAGGTCCGGGGCTGGGTCGCCGAGAAGACGCCGCGGCCCGCCGGCCTGGACAAGCGCCTGAGCAGCGCCGCGAAGCTGCGCGGCAAGGGCAACGTCGCCTACGAGCGCAAGGAGTGGGACGCGGCCGTGTGGCTCTACCTCGCGGCGCTGCACCACGTCGACTACTCGCTCAAGGACTCGCGCGCCGACAAGCTCGGCGACTCCGTCGTCGGGACGGCGAAGCTGCAGGAGGAGGTCGCCCGCGTCTGCGCGAATCTGGCGGCGGCCTTCTCGGCGAAGGACGACGCCTACAACGCGGCGCGGTCGGCGGCGCTCGGCCTCGACTACGCCGAGAAGTGCCGGTCCGTCAAGGACGACAAGCGGGCGCTGCGGGCGAAGCTGCTCTACCGGCGCGGCGTCGCGCGCTCGCGGAACGCGGGCCGGCCGAACGCGGGGCCCAACGACACGGTCGAGGACGGGCTCGCGGACGTCAAGGAGGCCTGCCGCCTCGACGAGTCCCGGGACCGGGGCATGCGCGAGGCCTACCGCAAGCTCAAGCGGCGCGCCGACGCGGAGCCGCCCGCCTACGCCGCGGGCTTCCTGAAGGCGGACCTGCCGCCGGGCGTCGAGGCCGTCGCCGACGACGACGCCTCCGAGGCGCCCGCCGCCGCCGCGCCGGCCCCGGCGCCCGCGCCCGCGCCCGCGCCGCCCCGGCCCGCGCGGTCCGCGCCGGCGCCGGAGCCGGAACCATCGCGGCGGCCCGGCCGCGTCCGCCGGGTCCTGAACGCGCTGAGCCGCGGCGTCGAGCGCATGCCGCCCCGGCGCCGCGACCGCGTTGTGGTCATACTCGTCTCGACGCCCATCGTCGCGGTCTTCGCCGCCGTCAGCTGGGCCTGGCGCGACACGCGGAGCCCGCACCAGGTCGTCAACATCGTCGCGATCTTCGCGCTCATCGTCGCGCGGCTCGTCGACACGTACCGCAAGTTCCGGCGCGCGGCGGAGAAGCGCCGCGTCGTCCGGGGAATGCTTGCGACGAAGAAGAAGCATGCGTAATGAGTTTTTTATTCTGGTATCTACGTTCTGCCGAACCGCCGAGCGCCTCGGGCCCCTAAATGAACGAGCTCCCAATTCGCAATTCGCAGTCGATGGCTGCGCGAGCGCCCGAAGTAGTCCCCATGTACCAAGGTGCGAGATTATTCTGCTCCGGGCCCCATGTTTATACAATGAAGAGCCAAACCGAGCTAGCGTATATCGACATACTAGTAAATTTAAAGATACGCCTCGATAGCGTCAAAAGAATGACCCAAATTCAGAATACATCCTAGTCGTTCGCTGAGACCAAAGATTTCAGAGTAGCGGCCCGGGAACATACCCTCGCGCCTCCCGGAAGGCACCGCCCGCGACATTCGCGGATGAGCCTTACGGCTCGCCAATTTATACCAGCGATTGACGGCGCCTTCTACCGTCCAAATGGGACATTATATCAGCTCCAGCCCAGTTTTCATCCACAATCGACGGAACCGGAGCCGACGGCCCGCGCTCGGAGGGCGGGAAAAGAATTCTACTAGACAACTCTCGCGTTTATGTTCGTTTCCTTCCGTTTGTTAGTGGTAGAGTCCATCTAGGCCGATTGAACACGTACTCATCTATTTTAGGTGCTCCGTTAGAGCCGCGCGAAACGACGAATCCGCGAGCACGCGCTTATGCTAAGACGGCTCAGAACCTGGCCCCGCGAGTATCAGCGACGCCACCATCTAGATGGATCATAACGCCGTTGTTCTATTCACGATCGACCGACTTGCCCGTTCTCCGCGGACGACGGTACGTACGCGGGGCACCGGAAAGGCCCCAGACCGGTGGTTTATAAAATAAATTTGCGTTTCAGGCGCTTTAGTAGTGGTAAGGGCCAGATAACCGGCCTGAGCGGGTACTACATTGCTCGAGACCCCACGATGCTCCGCGCGGCTCGGCCAACTCCCGAGCCCACGATCTTGTTAATTTTGGCTTCAGGCTCAGACCTGCGACCATCAGCGCGTGTACCATCACCATGGACCATGATGCGATCATTTGTTCCATGAACGACGGACTTACGCGAGGTCCAGATAAAGATGTTCACGTCCCGAGCGTGGGCGGCCCAAAGTACCCTTCTCGTGGTGTAGATGTCATATACTTGTAATTGACTATCTTTGGGGTAGTATGGGGTCCGACGAGACCGCTACGGCGACTACTGGGGGCCCTCGGGTAATTGACGTTTTTACCGGGAACGGGGCGCCATCGGGTCCAAATTGTTTACTTTTTTCGGGGGTAGATCGGCTCTCTGACTCCCTCTCGGATAGGTCTGGGGTCGGGTAGTCGCCTACGCCGCATGCGGCGCCGCTTGGTGCTCCCCAGAGAGCTCTGGATCGAGATCTTGAGGACTTGGGCTCCGGCCCGACAGCTGGCTGAGGACCTGCACTGATATGTATCTACCGATGGATGCGCCCGCGCATGCGGTGTAGGCGCTTGCGCGTGTAAAGTAACGACCTCGACCGACCTCCGAGAGGCCTCAGGACCACGAATCGACAGGATTCCACCGACGCGCCCGCCCTGGTGGCGTCGTCAATATCGCGACATCAAGAAATTAATTTTTTTGACCCCCAGTACGTGTCCTATTGATGTCTTTGGACCAGTAGCGAACCGAAGGATACTCAAACAAATGCATGGCGTTCACATCAAAAGCAACAAAACGGGTCCACCACAACTCTTGCATTTTGCTTTTCAAGTGCTTTTTGATCCCTATTTTTGCAATTTACGTGTCCACTCGCGTCCCAGCAGCGGTGACACACCACAGCTTTCACGCCGGCGACGTGTGCCAGCACATGCAAAACTTCGACGCTACAGCCACACTCCAGCCTTTGCACTTTGGGTCCTCACACGCAGCCAAGGTCTCAGCTCACACAGCTCGCAGCATGACGACTACCCCACGGCTGCGACTATGGGGAGGACTGCTGCTCCTCGCAGCGACGAGCGAATCCTTCCAGCGCACGCCGCCGTCGCGTGCGCACACGCGCTTGCACGCATCCACGACGCTGCCGGAGCTGCTCGAGGCGCTCAAGCCCTATGCGCCGGTACGCTGCATCGTCGTGCTTCCCGGCGCCGGCGCGATACTGGAGTCGGCGGTTGACGCATCGCGGTGGACGATGTCGGAAAGCACGACCCCGACGGGCAAGACGCTTCTCACGTGCAAAATCGCGGACGGTGGTGACTCGCCGCCGCCCTTTGAACTCCACCTCGACGTCGATCGGGCGAAGAAGGCGACGCTCGGCGTGTCGCCCAAGACGGGCGGGCCGATCGTTCGCGTGATGGACGGAGATGGAGCCGGTCTCGTCACGTTGCTCCCGACGGGCGATTCCTTCGTCGACGACGTCGTCGGCAAACTCGGCGAGGAAGTGGACCTCGTGCGAAGGTAACTACGATAGATACAAAATTACTAGAGGGGGCTTGCCCGGCGGTCCTCGTCGGACGAGGTCCCCCCGGAGTCGTCGCCGATCACCACGACGACGCCGTCGTCGGCGGAGGAGAGAGCGCGGCGGCGCCGCCTCTTGCGCGGTCGCCCGGGCGACCGCGGCGGCGGCGCGGGCGCCCGCTCGGCGATCTCCCACGACCGGAGGCCGCGCCGCGGCGTCGGCGCCTCCGAGCGGCGCGCGTCCGGGGTCAGGTCGCCGTCCTCGTCGATCTCGCCGTCCTCGAGGTCCAGGGCGATACTCAGCTTTGGAGGGGTGACGGGCCGCGGCGTCGACTCGGCGCTCGGCGGCGTCGCCGGTTCGCCGTAGTAGAACAGTGTGGTCTTGGCGTAGATCTCGCGCAGCGACAGCTCCAGCAGCGCTTGCTCGCGGTCGGCCATGGTTGTAGCCGCCCGCGCGGGGCGCGGCCGATCGCGGTCGCTACAGCAGCAGCCCGCGTGCGCGCCCGCGCGCCGAAGGCGCTCCGCTGAAGCTGAACGAAGAGTGAGCTCTCAGTCGCCCACAGCTTGCCAGTGGCAACCCGTTGCCGGCGCCCCAGCCGGGCGGCAGCGGTGCACACAGGCGCAACGCCAGAAACAGGAGGGCGTGTACGACGCCCAACAATACGAATTCAGCCGGAGACCCGCGATAATCGTGCTGGGACGGGTTTTTTTCCGCCCGACTGCAAACGCACAAGACCACTCGCACCGAGTCGAACCCGTTGCGCGTTTCAAACCGGACCCTAAGTGCTTTTTGACCTCTGCGAGCAGTCATCAGCATAGCAGTGCCATAAGCGCAGGCACACGAATCACGATGCTCCTGCTGCTTGCAGTATCGGCATGCGCCCTGCGCGCGCCGCCGCGGCACGCCATCTCAATGTCAGCAGGCACGCCCATAAGGAGGAGGCAGCTGGGCACCTCTGATCTGGTCGTGAGCGACGTGTGCCTCGGCACGATGACCTGGGGCAAGCAGAACACGCTGGAGGAGGGCGTGCAGCAATTAGACTGCGCCTTCGACGAGTACGGCCTGAATTTTTTGGACACCGCCGAGATGTACCCGGTGCCGACCGAGGCGGAGACGCAGGGAAAGACGGACGAGACGATCGGCGCCTGGCTCAAGAAGCGCGGGCGGCGGGACGACGTCGTCTTGGCCTCGAAGATCTGCGGCGCGTCGGAGCGCATCACGTGGGTCCGCGGCGACGGGCGCGGGACGCGCGTGACGGAGGCGGACATCGTCGAGGGCGTCGAGGGCTCGCTGCGCCGCCTGGGCACGGACTACATTGATCTCCTCCAAATCCACTGGCCCGACCGCTACGTGCCTTTATTCGGGAGCGGCACGTACGACGCCTCCCAAGAGCGCGAGGCGGTGCCGTTCGTCGAGCAGCTGCAAGCGCTCAAGAAACTGGTGGACCAGGGCAAGGTGCGCCACATCGGCGTGTCGAACGAGACGCCCTACGGCGTCTGCCGCTTCATCCAGGAGCACGAGCGGGACGCGAGCCTGCCGCGGATCTGCTCGATCCAGAACTCGTACTCCCTACTCGTGCGGTCCGACTTCGAGAGCGGCCTCACGGAGACGTGCGCCCAGACCGACGTCGGGCTCCTCGCGTACAGCCCGCTCGCGGGCGGCATCCTCTCGGGCAAGTACAGCGGCAGCAAGGCGCCGGCGGGCGCGCGCCTGAACCTGTTCCCGGGCTTCATGGACCGCTACTCGCAGTCGCTCGCGAAGGAGGCCGTCGTCGAGTACGAGCGCGTCGCCGCCGCGTACGACGTGACGCCCGCGCAGCTCGCCCTGAAGTGGTGCTACAGCCGGCCGCACGTCGCGTCGACGATCATCGGCGCGACGTCCATGGACCAGCTGCGCGAGAACATCGACGCCTTCTTCCTCGACGACCTGCCCGAGGGCTGCCTCGACGCCGTCGCCGACGTGTACTCGCGCTACCGCGACCCGAGCAAGACGTCGTAGTAGTTTCGCGCTTAACTTGTTGTTGGTCTTTTTGGATCGCCCGGCGGCGTCATGGCGGGCGTTGAACTTGTTGTTGGTCTTTTGATCGCCCGGCGGCGTCATGGCGGGCGAGATGGCCGGGCGTTGACCTAACTGCGCGATTTTTGCCCTGAGCGATTCGGTGCAAGGGTCACGGCCCTCCCGGATCACTCGGGAGGCCATTTGCAGACGTGCGCCGAGGCATGCAGAAAGGGAGTGATGCGGCGTGGTAAAGCCAAAGCCGCTGTCCTTGTCACAGGATAAGTAAAACTGGCACTTGACAGTTGGCACATTTGAGGCCACACACGCGGCGATATCGCAGCCCATCTGCCAGCTATCGTTGAGCCACACACGCGGCGTATATCGCTGGTGGATCCAGAGGCTGCTAAGGCCCATTTTTACCGCATCATAACACGCGCAGCGGCCGAAAGATGCGCCGGGTCGTGGCGCTGAGCCTCATCGCTGCAGCAGCGGTGGCGCTTGCGCCGTCGCCGCTGCGCATCCGCGACCGGCTCGCCGCGGGCGTCCGACGGCCCGCCGCGAAGGACTACTACGCCTTTCGACGGGAAAACGACGAGACGGTGCTCGACCGGACGGACGAGGAGACCGAGGTCGAGGCCGACGACGCCGAGGCGCCGCTCGTCAGGGGGCAGTCGCTCTACCACGAGCGGCACAAGAAAGAAATCGAGGACGGGATCCTCTCGCACCTGACGGAATTGGGCTTGACGCTCAAGGAGGCCGCCGAGGCGCTCATGGGCGGCCACGACGACGACGTCGTGGCCTTCAGCGAGACGGGCGAGTACCGCGACCTCCAGAAGCACGCGCGGGCCATGGAGCAGGAGCACCTGCGGGAGCTCCTCGAGGACCCGCAGCGCTTCAAGGCCATGTCGCTGGAGGCCAAACACTGCGGCGTCTTCCTGGACTGGACGCGGCAGAAGGTCTCCGAGGGAACGATGGCCAAGCTCTTCGAGCTGGCGCGGACCATGGACGTGCCCGCGAAGATCAAGCAGATGCAGAACGGGGAGCGCATCAACACGTCCGAGCGCCGCGCCGTGCTCCACACGGCGCTGCGGGCGCGGCGCGGCGACGCGCACCACGACGTCTCCGAGAACGTCGCGCGGTACACGTCGATGTTGGAAGAGGCCGTGCCCATCGACGACGCCATCAAGGCTTCGTGTGATGTGCGGGACCGCCTGCTGGCCTTCGTCGACGACGTGCGGAACGGGCGGGTCCGGTCCGTCCGCGGCGAGCCCTTCGAGTCTGTGGTGGTGGTCGGCATCGGCGGGTCGTACCTGGGCCCGGAGTTCGTGACGCAGGCGACGGCGGGCGAGAAGGCGCCGGCGGAGGACGGGCGGCGCGTCGACGTGCGCTTCGTCGCGAACGTCGACCCCGTGGCGTTCGACGTCGCGACGGAGGGCCTCGACGCGACGAAGACCTTGGCGATCGTCGTGTCCAAGTCCTGGACGACGGCGGAGACGCTGCGCAACGCCCAGAAGGTGCGCCGGTGGATCGTCGACGGGTGCGTCGAGAAGGACGCGCGGCTGTCCGAGCCGCAGATCGTGCGCGCGCACTTCGTGGCCTGCGCGTCGCGCACGGCGTCGGCCGAGGTCGAGGCCTGGGGCGTCGACAGCGACGCGCGCCTTTTTGAATTTTGGAACTGGGTCGGCGGCCGCTACTCGTCGACGTCGTCGGCGGGCGTGCTGCCGCTGGCGCTCGCGCGCGGGTCGACGGCGGCGCGCGCCTTCCTGGACGGCGCGCGGGCCATGGACGAGCACTTCTTCGCCGAGCCCCTCGAGACGAACGTGCCCGTGGTCATGGCGCTCCTGGGCATCTGGAACGTGAACTTTCTCGGGCTCGGCGCGCGCGCCGTCGTGCCGTACTCGGAAGCTTTAGCGCGCTTCGCCGCCCACGTCCAGCAGCTCGAGATGGAGTCGCACGGCAAGTCCGTGACCATCGACGGGCGGCCGCTGGACTTCGTCACGGGCGAGATCGTCATCGGCGAGCCCGGGACGAACGCGCAACACTCCTTTTTCCAGTTGCTCCACCAGGGCCAGGCCGTGCCGACGGACTTCATCGGCTTCCTGCGGCCGGACGACGCCACGTCGGACCTCGCGGGCCACGACGAGCTCATGTCTAACTTTTTCGCCCAGCCCGACGCGCTCGCCGTCGGCCGCGCCTTCGAGGACGTGCTCGGCGACGCCATGGGCGCGGACGGCGGCGACCTCGAGAACTGCCCGCACCGGACGCTGTCGGGCGACCGGCCGTCGCTGACGCTGCTGCTCGACAAGCTCGACGCGTTCCACGTCGGCGCGCTGCTCAGCCTCTACGAGCACCGCTGCGCCGTCCAGGGCTTCGTCTGGGACATCAACTCCTTCGACCAGTGGGGCGTGCAGCTGGGCAAGGACCTCGCGGGCGACGTGCGCGCGAACATCCGCGGCGAGGCCGGCGCGCCGCGGATGAACCCGTCGACGGCCGCGCTGCTCGAGAGGTATCGGGTCGCGACGCGGGCCGCGCCGCCGTAATTTGCCACGGAAATCTAGTTGCCCCTACTAGCTGCGAACTCCTTATGAGCGCTGGGGAAGAGAGAACTAGCCACGGAAGTCTAGTTGCCCCTAGGGAAGGCCGGCTCGACTGCGAACTCCTTATGAGCGCTGGGGGAGAGAAGGAAACGACACGCGGGGTATCGCGCCGCGCGACGACGTCGTAGGCCGCGGCGGCCTGCGCGGGAACGAGGTTCGGTCTCGGACGGTCGATGGAGGCGGACGCCGGAGTCGCGCTGCTTGCGGCGACGCGTAGGTGCCGTTCTTCTTGTGGGACTTGTCGGTCGACGCGTTCTCGCTCGTCACCGAGAACGTGTAGAGCTGGTTGCCGTTGTCGTCCGTCACGAGAAATCCATTGGCGCGCGCCTTGAGCACGCCGAAGCCGAGCGCGGTGAGCCCGCCGCCGTTCCCGCTGACGCGAGCGTGCTGCGCGCGCGAAGCAGCGGACGCCGAAAAAAGTACGCGACGAGCCGCGAGCCCGCCTGCAACGAGCCGCTCGAGCCCGCGCGCGAGCGGTAGGCCGGACTCGTGGCCACGGCGTGGCAGTAGACCGCGGTGTCTCTCCTGTGTTGAAAAGCGTAAATAGAGGCCGTCGCTGGGGCGAACGGGTCCCGACGCCGACGCGCTCACCACTCGAAGGAGATCACCGCGAGGACCTGCGCGAATCACGAAGTCACTTCCGCAGTCGATCATGGCTGCGCCGGGACCGCACGCCCAGGACGTCACTTTCGAGGCTCGCCTCCCAGAGCTGCGCGCGGGGGGCGCGGTCGACGGCGTCGCGCGCGAAGCGAATTTTCGGGCGCGCGCGCGCGCGCGCGCGCACTCTCGCAACGGCCACGTGCTGCGCGGCGCGCGGGCTCTCGCGGGGCGGGCGGGCGCCTTACCTCGGCGAAGGCGCCGCCCGCGCGCGACGTGACGACGTTAATCCAGTGGTCTTCGGCGTGGCCCGCGAACGCCTGCGCGGGGGGCGTGAGGCGGCGGCGCGGTCGCGTCGGGTCCCGCGCGGGGCGGCGGGGCGAAATTGCGGGCCGCGCGGGCCAAACGCGGCGGCGCACGTCGGTCAGGATGTCGGCCATGCCCCAGGCCCGGCCTTCGCTGCTGGGCCCCCGCTCCACCCGGAAGGTGCAGCCGGTCCAGTCGTCGCGCGCCTCGTTCTTGTGGTTGTTCTCGTCCGTCGCCATGGTCCTCTGCGCCGCGCTTGCGCCGTAGACGGCCGCCGCCCCAGATCGTTCTGCGCTCTGCGATTTTTTTGATTCGCAAAGGGGCCTTGCGCCCCCCGGCCGGGTCCGCGGCCCCCGCGCGGCGCGGGAGGGCTCGGGGGCCTTGGGGGAGGCAATCCTACGGAGTTCCTAGTCGCTGAAGGCGTCGGGGACCCGTCAACGCGCGTCGCGCGGCCGGAGACAAAATGCCCCTACTACTTAACAAGCTTCACCGAAACGCTTCCCGCGCTACTGAACGCTTCCTCGCCGAGTCGAGCTTCCGATTTGTCGCCGCGAGCGCATCACGCGACGCGGCCAAGCGTGCCCGGGACGTTGCGAGTCGGTCGTCACCCGTCGTTCGCGCACGCGATGGTCCGCACCGCGATTTCTTGGAGGATGTCGGCGGTGGTGGCGGCGGGGCGTCATCAACGCGAGGCGACGGTGCCCGGGGCGAGGTCGGCTCGCGACCTCGGCGGCGCACGTCGAGGCCGTAGAACTCGCCGTCCGGCGGCGGCAGCCAGGTACAGAAGCACCGCCGCCACTTGTAGGCGCGGATCACTCGCGGCATGAGATCGCCTGCCGCGTCGGCGAGCGCCGCCTCCGCCGCGACCGGATCACTTGCACGCTCGATGCGCATACACAGCTCGACGAGAGCCGGCGTCAGCACCAGGCCGCTCTCCCCGCACAACAAGCGTTCGAACGCGGCCATGCGCCGCAGCTCGGCGGCCGCCGCCACCTCCGGCCACCGAGAGTCGGAGGGTATGTCCGTCAACGCTTGGGACGCGGTCTCGTCATCACCCGCCTCGCAGGCCGCTCGCAGCCGCCGCCGCGCCTGGAGCGCGCTCTCGACCCTCGCATACGCGGCGCGGGCCTCCCGCACGCCACCCAGGCCCACGGCCTCCGCCGCGTCCAGCAAAGCGGGAACGTCCTCTCCGGCCCGGAGCGGGTCGGCAACGAAGGCATCCAGGTCCCGCGCGAGCCGCTCCTCCCGGTGAACACGGTCGAGGTCGTCCGCGGCGGCGCGTATCGGGGGGAGGTTCCCGAGGCCCAAGGCCTGCGCTTCCCTGAGCCTCGCCTGCAGCGCCTTTGCGTCCCTCCGAGCGTGCGCCGCTTCTACCGCTTCGAGGGCGGCGCCGTTCCGGCGCAGCACCGCGCACCGCGCGGCGACCGTCTCTACGAGGTCCCTAATAGCGCGCTGCGCCGGCCGGCGCCGGCGCCACGGCAGCAGGGCCGTTTCCAAATCCCGAAGCGCCGCCGCGTCGACCGGTCGACCGGCATCGCGACCGTAGGCCGCTTTGAGCGCGGAAATACGCTCGCGCTGCCCCCGAAGCGCGCGGCGACACGAGGCGCCGCGCGCCCACCGATTCAAAATCGAGGCGGCGGACCGCGCAACCCGGGCCCGCTTCGCCCGTTCCAGGGCGGACCGCCGCCGCCGCCGCGCCGCGCCGAAGCGCGCCCGGAACGCCCGCCAGGCCGCCTGGATGAGCTTCGCGAAGCGGCCCAGCCGCTGGGCGCGGAGCCGCTCGAGCGCGCCACGCGCGCGGCCGTCCTTGATGAACACTTTTGTGCGGCCCACGCAGACGTCGAACGGCCCGTCGAAGAGGCCCTTCACGGCCGGCGCCGCGAGGACGCGCTCGCACGTCTCCTGCGGCGAGCCGATCGCGTTGCCGACGAGCACCGCGTAGCGCTTCGCGAAGGAGGCGTGGGTCTCGCGGTGCGCGTAGCCGGCCCGCCGGATGCGGATCGCCTCGAAGAGGCCCGAGTAGCGCAGCTGCTCGAGGCAGAGCGGCGCGTCGAAGGCGTCCGGCTGCTTCAGCGCGTTCGACTTGATGCACCGAATGAAGTGGGGCTGCGTCTTTTCCAGGACGCGCGTTAGGCCCGCGAGCTGCTTCCGGAAGGCCGAGCCCAGCGTCTTCGTCCGCGCGTCGTCCGCGAAGAACGACGCCACGAGGCGATTTCCCGTCGCGCCCAACGTTTTCAGCGTCGTCGAGAGCTTGTCGCGATTCTTGGCCACGAAGCCCCGCGTTTCGTAGGCCACCGCGCCGGCGAAGTGCCGCACGGCGAACTGCGCGCCGTCCGGGCCCCGCGCCTCGAAGTGCGGGTTCTTCCGCGCGAACGTCGCGGCGCACTTGGCGCCGAAGCGGTCGTCCCGCGCGCCCTCGCCGCCCTGGCACTCGTCGTCGAGCAGCGAGAAGAGGTTGACGGGCCGGCCGTCGAAGAGGGCCACGCACCGGGCGTTGTCCTCGAACTGGACGTGGGCGAACGGGACGCCCTCCTCCTCGTAGGTCCGGAGCTCCTCGCCGAAGACGCACGCGTCGAAGAACAGCTGCAGCTTCTCGTTCGCGTAGTTGATGCAGAGCTGCTCGAACGAGTTGTGGCGGAAGACCTCGAAGCCGAAGATGTCCAGGACCCCGATGCTGCTGCTCGTCGGCGAGTCGCCTCGGCGGAGCGACTCGTTGACGCGCCGGACGAGGTAGTCGAAGAGGCCCCCGTACAACGCCTTGGCGAGGGCGTCCCGCGCCGAGCGCGCCTGCTTCGTCGTGAGGCGCAGCGTGACGATGGAGCCCCGGCCCATGCGCTCCGTCCGCGTCGTCACGGCCGTTTCGACTTCGGTCGCGTCGAGGCCCAAGAGAGGCGCGCACCGCCCGATCGACGTCTCAGCGTTCACGCACCTCGCGTCGTCGCCGTCGAACTCGGCGCAGCCCAGGTGAAGGACGGCCGCGACGATGTCCAGGACGTCTTGCCGGTCCGTCACGCCGAGGGCGTCGAGGGCCCGCAGCTGCGTCGCGAACTCTTGGGCGTCATCTATACCATCAATACGCAGACAGCCGCCCCGCGCGAGGTACGGGAACTCGCGCGCCTCGCCTTCGATATCGCTCAGGACCTGGTACAGCGCGTGGTACGTCCGTTCCCCGGGCCCGCACCCGACGACCCGCGACTTCTCCAGCAGGTACGTGTCGATGGCGCACCCGGCCACGCGGCGGTTGGCGTCGAACGCCACGGTCATCCACTTGCCGAAGCGGCTCGAGTTGTCGTTCCGGAGCGTCTTCGCGTTACCGTAGGCTTCGAGGACCGGGTTCGACTCGAGGATGCGCCGCGCGACGTCGTCCTGGGCCCCGCCGGCGACGCGCGCTAGATAAGAGAGGATGATTTTTGTGGTCTCCGTCTTGCCGGCGCCGCTCTCGCCGGAGACGAGCACGGACTGCGGCGCGCCGGTCTCTCGGAGCGCGTCGTAGCATCGCGACGCGACGGCGTAGGCGTGCGGCGCGGTCGCGTCCGCCCGGAACGCGTCGACGATCCTGTTGGAGTAGATCGGCAGCTTCTTGAACGGGTTCACGGCGATGAGGATCGACCCGACCCAGGTGTAGATGACCGACGCCTCGAAGCGCCGGCGGACGTGGTGCAGGATGCTGCCCTCCGTGAAGACGTCGAGGTCGCACAGGTCGTCGCCGCGCGCGTTCAGCGCGCGCCCCGCCTCGGCGACTTGTGACATGCGCGCCTCCCGCCGGCGGCCGTCGACGTTCAAACTGACGACGCGTGAGCCCCGCCGATCGACGCGGCCCAGCGTCCACGCCCTCTGGGGGTCCTGGACAAAGAGCCATTCTCCCCTGTCTAGCGACGAGCGGCGCCGCAGAGCAGTCATATGTGTTACAAGCGCCGCCTGCGCATAGAACAAGCTGCAATGGCTGCCCCGCGAGGCGGCCTGCAGGGCAGCCGTGCCCATAAACTGGAGCTTGCTAGTCTAGTGTCTTACAGGCCGCTAGCTTCGGATCCCTGTCTCCACCCCTAGAACCGCAACAACGAAGGAACCCTGGAAGCTAGTCCTAGCACTGTAACAAGGGGTCACCTGGAAGCACATCCTAAGGCATCATTAGGGCCAGCTCCGCGTCTTCCTCCGGGGGCGGCGGCGGCGGCGCGACCTCCTCGGGCTCGCCCGGCCACCGCCGTAGAGCCAGCACCTCGGGCAATTCGTCGGGCGCCACGTAGCGCGACACGACGTCGGACGCCTCGCCGCGGTCGTCGAGGCCGAGCAGAGTGGCGACGTGCTGCGCGAGGCCGAGGCCCTCGCGCACGGCGGCCGCGACCTCGACGCCGCCCCCGAGGCCCGCGGCCAGCGCCGCCCGCAGGGCGCGCACGTCCCGGTCGAGCTGCAGCGCCCCGAGCGGCGTCGCCTTCTTGACGCGGGCCCGGTCCCGCAGCTCCTCCAACAGTGCGTCGCCGGCGGCCGCCGCGGTCCGGCGCGCCGCGTCCACGAGATTTCGAGGCGCGAGATGCGCCGTCGCTCGTGGCGCGCACGCGTCCGCGGCGCGGCGCGCCGCGGCGCCAAAGTCGTCGACGCGGCCCAAGGCCTCGTAGAGCGCCTCGGCGCAGGCCCAGCGGTGCGGCGCGACCGCGTCGGTGTCGCCGAGCGCGAAGCGTGCGCGCGCGCCGACGTCGCCGCGGCCCGCGATCGACCGCGCGATGGGCTGGGCGAGCGCCGTCGACGCCAGCGCCGCCCGAGCCTTCTCGAGCGCGTCGCCGAACGCCTCTCCCGCCGAGCCGCGGCGCCCCAGCGCCGCCACGGCCTCCAGTAGTTTCGCCACGGCCGGGTCGCCGCGGTCGGAGCCGTACGACGCGCCGACCTCGTCTTCGAGGTGCAGCCGCAGCCGCCCGAGGTGCGCCTCGCAGGCCGCGTCCAGCCCGTTGAGCGCGACCTGCGCCTCGACCAGCTTCGTCCGCAGCGTCCGGTCGCGCTCCGCGGCCGCGCGCCGCGCGAGGCCCGGGTCGACGACGCCCTCCTCCAGTTCCAGGCCCGTCGCCTCGGAGATGTTCGCGAGCACCTGGGCCGTGCCCGCCGCGAGGGCCTCGCCGTGCTGCTGGAGCCCCGCGCCCACCGCTTTCAGAGTCTCGTCGGCCGTCCCGCCCGCCAGCGCGCCCCCGAAGCCCTCGTGGGCCTTGATGAGCGCGCCCGCGCCCGCGAGCCCGTCGAAGCACCGCGTCGCGAGGCCGTGCAGCGTCTCGCGCGCCAGGCGGTCGCACACAAAGGCCACGACGTTGTCCGCCGCGGCCGCGTGGCCCGACGAGAGCGCCCGCGCCGCGGACCGGCGCGCGGCCCAGAAGGCGTCGTCGGCCGACGAGCCGTGCGCGACCGTCGCCGCCGCCGCCGCGTCCCCGAAGACGTCGACGTCGTCGCGCACCAGCGACGCGACGACGTCCGCCGACGTGTCCAACGTCTCGGCCGCGCGGAGCGCCGCGAGGCAGAGGCGGCACTCGAGCACCGCGTACCACTCGCCGAGCTCCGCCGCCGCGGCGTTCAGGCGCGTCTCCGCCCCGAAGACGTCCTCGCGCAGCACGCTCCGGGCCTGGTGCGCCGCGAAGCGCCGCCACGTCTCCAGGTGCCGCAGCGCCGTCGCCGCGTCCTCCAGCAGCCCGTCCAGCGCGTCCAGCGCCATGGCCGCCGGGCCCTCGGTCGGCCACCGGTCGTCCCGGAGCGCCTCCGCCGCGCACGACGCGATCCTCGAGTCCGCGGCGAAGCGCGCCACGCACGTCAGCGACGCCGTCTCGCAGGCGTCGTGGGCGAGGAGCAGCGCCCGCGGCCCGCCGCGGTGCGCCTCGAGCGCGCCGTGGGCCTGGGCCAGCGTCGACGACACGACGCCCGCGACGGCGTTGATCGCCGTCCGCAGCGTCACGAGCGGCGGGCTCTCCGCGTCCTGGAGCACCTTGGACACGGCCTGGCGCAGGTCCTCGCGGAAGTGGTCCAGGAACGCCTCGGTCGCGGCCTCGTCCGCCAAATTCAACTCCTTGAGCAGCGGCAGCCACCGCCGCACGGCGTCCCCGTCGCGCGCGACGCAGGCCTCCCGGAACCGGTCGCGCACGACGCCCTCGACGCGCGCCGTGCAGCGCCGCATGGCCTCGAGCTCGCCCTCGAGCGCGGGGCCGCCCGCCCGCGCCGCGCCCTCGATCAACCGAAACTTGGCGACGTGCGCCGCCGCGGTCTCGAGGTCGTCCGTCGCCACCGCCGCGTCGACGCCGGCCGCGCAGTCCCGCAGCGAGAGCACGTCGGTCGCCGCCTGGATGGCTTGCGCGAGCCGCGCCCGCCGGTCGTCCGCGCGCCGGATCCGCTCGGCGAGGGCCCCCGCGCGCCGCGCGGCGTCCTCGCTCCGGCCGCACAGCGCCTCGAGCCGCGGCGCCGTGCGCGCGACGTTCGCGGCGTGGAAGGCGATTTTTTCTGCCGTTGTGGCTGCCATTTGTTTAGTTGGCTGGCCGCAACCAATGAATTATGTCGAGGCAGACCCGCGTCGGCTCCGCGGCTAGCTCTTAAATATATGCTTTTAGCCAAAAAAAGTCTTTGTGTGGGCGTCTCCGTCGGTTCAGCGTTGTTGGTTAGCGCACACTTGATACCTTTTTTTGCGTTTCACTGGCAAACGCGCCGCACGGGCAGGCTGTGGACTCCGGCGCCGGCGCCGACTTTGGGGCTGGGCTTGCTAGTGTCTTACACCGCTAGCGGCACACGCGAGTGGAAGGATAGATCCTCTCAAAGAATTCCTGTCAACACATTCGCCGGGGGGGCTACGTTGCGCCCTGGTCCAAACCAGCGTCGAATGACAGGGTGGGCTGCCTAAACAGCGAGGGTCTCCGCGGGAATTCAAAAGGCACAGCTCGCTGCAGCCTCGAATTGGGGCCATGGCGCCGTCCATCCTCACGAACCTCGGCTGCGCCGGCGGCGCCGCGGTGATCACAGTGACGTTTATACACCCCATCGACACGGTCAAGACGCGCCTCCAGGTCTCGGGCACGGGCAACGCGCGGAACTATGCGGAGCTCGGCCTGGCGGGGACGTGCTCGACGATTGCCAAGGAGGAGGGCATCGCCGCCTTCTGGAAGGGCATCCCCGCGGCGTGGATGCGCGAGGCGTCGTACACGTCCTTCCGGCTGGGCCTCTACGCGCCGCTGAAGAAGGCGTTCGGGGCGGACAAGCCGGACTCGCCGTTTATCATGAAATTCGCGGCGGGCGGTGCGTCGGGCGGTACGCGGCCCGGCGTCGCGATTGTTGATTTCCCGGTCGGCCGCGTCAACTGAGGAACGTGACCCCGCGCAGGCCTCGGCTCCATCGTCGGCAACCCGTTCGACATCCTCAAGACGAAGATGATGGCGTCCGAGACGGGTCTAGGATTGGGCGCGACGGCCTCGTCCATCTACAGCAACCAGGGCCTCATCGGCTTCTACAAGGGCATCGACGCGAACATCATGCGCGCCATTGTCAATAATGGTACGAAGATGGCCTGCTACGACCAGTCCAAGTCCCTCATCAAGAACAACGCGCCGGCGCCGCTCAACGATGGCGTGCCGCTCCAGGCGCTCGCGTCCTTCGTGGCGGGCTTCTTCATGACGTGCACGGTCGCGCCCTTCGACATCTGCCGCACGCGACTGATGAACCAGCCGGCGGACAAGCCGAAAATCTACAACAACCTCTTCGACACGTTCGTCAAGATCGCGACGCAGGAGGGCCCGCTCGCGCTCTGGCGGGGCTTTATCCCGATGTGGGCACGTATCGCGCCGACGACGACGCTGCAGCTGCTCTTCTTCGAGAAGTTCACCAAACTCGCGGGCATCTCGGCGACGTAGAGTCCTCGTTCGGTCGTGCCCCTCGTGACGCCGGGGCGGCGGTGGCGAGGGGGTGTAAATTTTGCGCACATACGCTTCTTTGTAAGGGCGCATGTGTGGCTTACTGGCCAAGTTCGGCAGTCGATGTTACGGTGCTAGGACTAGTGGGCGGAGCCCCTGGGGGGGAGACACCGCGCGTCGCCGATTTATCGGCGGCGGGCGCGGGCCGTTTCTTTCATAACAGCGTACATAACAGCGTACCTCCCCCTTAAGGATAGCTAGCGAGAGAGTCACTAGCACACACCGGCTTTGCAAGCTCACCACACTTGCATGCCTACCTGCTTGCACCAGCAGCTCGTGCGCGGGAGTGAATATACTTGCTGCACCGCTTGTCTTCACTGGCGCAGCGCACTTGCTGCACTCATCACAGGTCTATCACTGCTGGCTGACCCAGCACTGAGCTCAGCAGCTCACGCGCAAAAATGCGCCGAACCATCATAGCTCTCGTACCTCTCACCGCGACGACGCTGGAACCCACGACGCGGCGGCGTGCCGCGCAACGCCTCGCCGCCGCGGCCGTGACCCTCGCACCGCTCGAATCCAACGCCGTCCCGCCGATCCCGCTGCCCGAGGGCCGGCCGCCGCCCGAGGTGACCGCGCCGTCGAGCAAGCGCCAACTGCGCGTGGTCGAGGCGCTGAACGCCAAGGGGTTCGAGTTCTACGGAGCGTACTGGTGCCGCTACTGCGACGAGCAGCGCCGCGTGCTCGGCAAGCAGGCGTCGGCCGCCGTCGCGTACGTAGAGTGCGACCCCGGGGGCCTCGGCGCCGCGCCGGGCCTCTGCAAGGCGGCCAAGATCGGCGCCTACCCGACCTGGGCGGCGCCGGACGGGCGCCTCTTCTCCGGCGTGCGGTCGCTCGACGACCTCGAGGTGCTGGCGGGCCTGCGAAAGGCGGCGCCCGCCAAGAAGCCGACGACGAACAAGCCGCCGCCCGTCCTGCAGCCGTCGTCCCCCGACGCGCTGCGCGTGGCGACGGCCCTGGCCAAGAGCGGCGCCGTCTTCTACGGGACCTACTGGTGCCGCTTCTGCGACCAGCAGCGGCAGCTCTTCGGCAAGACCGCGTGGCCGCGCGTGCCCGCCTACGAGTGCGACCCGCGCGGCACCAAGGCGCAGCCGGCCAAGTGCGCCGCCGCCGCCGTCGAGGCCTACCCGACGTGGGTCGTCAACGGGAAGACGCTGACGGGCGTCCAGACGCTGGCCGCGCTCGAGGCCGCGCTCGGGGCATCTCCTTCCACGGCGGCGCGCGCCGCCGACGCCATCGTCGTCTCCCCCGAAAACGTCAAACGGCGGCGGACCGCGCCCGCCGAGGAGCCCTGCGACGACTGCGCCGTCGACGCGAAGCCGAGCGTTCCAACATAAGTATAGAAAACAATCTTAGCGGGCCGCCACTTGCGTCGTCGACTGCATGAGGTTCTTGCGGATCTCCATGAAGGTGGCCGACGACTCCGCGGCCTGCTTCGACTCGAGGACGGCCTGCACGTTGCGGTTCCGCTGCAGGAGCCGCTTCGAGTCCAAGGTCCTTTGTTTGAGGTGCTCCTTGCGCCGCGCGTCGATGCGCTTGAGGAGCGCCTGGAGCTCGGCCTGCTGCTGGTTGCGGAACTGGCCGTCCTTGCGCGAGAACGCGCCGCCGCTCATGTTCTCGCAGGACTTGCGCTCCTTGTCCTCGAGTTTGTCGGCGATCTTCTTGATGCGCTGGGCCTCGGCGTAGTTCTTCTGGCGCGCGAGCATGTGCTGCCGCCGCCGCCACTCGAGGAGCTCGCGGGACCACTTCGGCGGCCGCTCGGCCATCTCGGACTGGAGCTTGCGCTGGAATTCCAGTAAGTTCGTCGCGTGGCGCTCCGTCATCTGCTGGATGTAAATCTGGGCCATGCGGTCGTACTCGGCGAGGTACTTGTCCCAGCTCGCGTTGAAGTCCGTGTACTGCATGTTGTGGGCGATCTGCACGTCCTGCCGCTCCGCGATCTGCCGCGCGCGCACGGCCTTCTGCTGGCGCTTCTCCTCCTGCTTCCGCAGCATCTCGAGCTGCTGGTGCGCGCGGTCCGCCTCGAGGTAGTTGCCCTCCTTCTCGCACTTGCGCCGGTACTGCTCGAGGATGCGCAGGAATTCCAGGACCTTGGGGTCGGGCTCCTCGCCGGGCTGGTCCGGCTGGCCCGCCTTGACGAGCTCCAGGAATTTTGCGAAGTCGACGGTCGTCGGCTCGGTCACGTCGAAGCGCTCGATGAGCTCGCGCGCGGCCTCCTGCTTGAGGCCGATCTTCTGTAAGAGGCTCTCGAGGTCCGCGGACGAGATCTCGCCCGTGCCGTCGGGGTCGTAGAGGGCAAAGATGCCACGCAGGGCGCTGATCTCCTCCTTGGAGTAGGCGGGGGCTGCCATGGCGTCTCCAATAGTCTCGCAGCAGAGCCCGGGGCTAATGAGGCGGCGGGGGCTGCCCGAGCCGGACGAACCGGGGCGTGGAGGGTGCCTCTTTGCCTATGTTTGCGCAAAGCGCTATTTTACCCGTACGATGCTCCGGAAAAGTTTTGGGCGTATCCGTGCGCGCACTCGGTCCGCGCGGAGGTATCTGTACACGGGTGCGAAATTTTCACGAAAAAAAATGCCTGTGGGCAGGCGGAGCTAGCTGCCCGCCGCGCGGTTTTTGGTGCGCAGAGACGCACGCGAGAGCAAAACGTTCAAGCGCTCGGCACGAATCATCGACCGCGCCTGTTACCGGAGCCGACGCGATCACAAAAGAGCCTCTCGGCAGCAGCCCAGGAATAAGGATCAGCCCACAAGCAAGGAGGAAGGCAGCCCCGCAGCAAGCAACAATGGCGGCCATCGTCCAGCCGCTCGGCGAACCGACCTTCGAGGACACGCACCGCGAGATCCGGCGCGAGCTCGAGCACGGCCTCGACGCCATGGGCAAGGAGCAGCCCGGCCTCGCGGAGACGTGCTACGCCGCCGCGCTCGAGCGGGCGTCGGCGCTGGACCCGGACAGCCGCCTGACGGCGAACTGCCTCGGCTACCTCGCCAAGGCCTGCGCGGCGCAGCGGAAGCACAAGATGGCCGCGACGATGCACGAGCGGCAGCTCCTCATCCTGAAGGAGCTGGCGGGCCGGGGCGAGGCGTCCGCGCTGGACCGCGCGAGCGTGCTGCTGGAGCTCGTGGCGATTTACGGGACGCTGGGCAAGGAGGACGAGGCCTCGAAACTCCGAGGCGAGGTCGACGCGCTCATGGAGGGCGTGCCCGAGCCGCGGCCGCCCTCCTCGGGCGACGATTCGTCCTCGGACGACGACGACGACGACGAGCAGACCGCGGAGGCGGCGTACATCGCCAAGCGGTCCGCGGATAGGTGGGACGGGACGTTTCGACTCGGAAACGGCTACCCGACGGCGTCGGGGCAATTGCCAGAATAAGAACTTCTAATTACGCGACGCCCTGGGGCGCCCCCTGCTGCGAGAGCATCGTCGCGACCGCACTCAGTTTGGAGAGGACCTCCTTGCGGAAGCGCGCCTGGTCGGCGCGGAGCTCCTCGAACTGCGCGCGCAGCCGCCCGTCGACGGCTTGCACGGCGCCCGCGCCGCTCGCGTCGAGGCCCGCCGAGACGTTGTCGCGCAGGTCGGCGCCCTCGCTCGTCAGCGCGCCGCGCTGCGAGCCCGGGTCCTTGCAGGCGTGCGACACGAGGTTCGGCAGCGGGTGGAGCAGGTTCCAGTGCGACCGCGCCGACCGGCCCGTGCGCCGCGGCGTCGACGAGATCGACGACGTTATGGGCCGGCGCGGCGTCCGGCGCGGCGTGGTCGTGCGCGACGACGGCGGCGTCGGCCCCGCCTGGGGCGCGTCCTCGGAGGAGTCGCTGCGCCGGCGGAAGAGCGCCTGGTTCGCGTCCTCGCGCGACGTCAGCGTCCGGCGCATCGTCACGAGCAGCGAGTTCGACGTCGCGTCGGCCTCGTCGGGCGTCGGCGGCGCCGAGTCCCCGGTCTGGGCGGGCTCGACGCGCCGCCGCCGCAGCGAGGGGAACCTCGACGACTTTCTGCGGGCCTTGAGGAGGTCGGCCGTGCGCAGCGCCGCGAGCACGTCGCGCTCCGACCGCCGTACCGCGTCGAACATGTCCGCGCGCGACAGCGTCCGGGCCTCCGTGATCATGATGGCCCGGATCGTCGCGTTGCGTTTGGCCGGCTCGGCCATCATCGCGCCCTCGCCGAAGAACTGGTTCCGCGAGAGCAGGGCGACGCGCCGCTGCCGCGCGCCGACCGACACCAAGACCTCGACGGCGCCCCGTACCAAAAAGAACATGGCGTCGGCCTCGGAGCCCTGCCGGACCACGACGTCGCCGGGGCTGAAGTGCGCGATGTGCAGTTTCGCCGCGATCGCGCGCAGCAGCGCGGGCGCCGCGGCGTCCTTGAGGAAGTTCACCTGCTCGAGGAAGTGCAGGTTCCTTTCCAGCGTCAGCTTCGACCGCAGCTCGAGCGTCAGCCCGTCGAGCAGCCGCTGCTCCTCCGTCAACGTAAGCGTATACCGCTGGGCCTTGGCCACGGCGTGCTCGCGGATCTCCTGCCTTAACCCCGCCGAGATCTTGTGCTCGTCCATGTATAAATTTAATTGGTGCATCGACTGCGCGAACTGGCGCTTCTTCCACTGGAGCTGGTCCCGCAAATGAATCATGGACGACGTCCCGACCGTGAAGATGGCCGCGCCGACGATCATGACCACGATGCTCAGGCAGCGCTCCGCCGTCGACGCGCCGGCCACGTCTCCTAGCCCGACCGTCGTCACGATCATCACCGTCCAGTAAAAGGACGCGATGTAGTGGTCGACCTTGCTGCGGCCGTTCATGCCGTGGCGCGCGATCCACGTCGCCGGCCGGAAGTCGCCCTTGCGGTGCGCGTAGTACACGCAACTCCCGGACGCATCCCGCTCGGCGCACCTATCGTCTTGAAAACGGTTCTGCGACGCGACGAAGTAGAACGCGCACGCGAAGAAGTGGCAGAAGATGAGTGTAATTACGAGGAAGTTCAGCATCTGGAAGTAGTTCTGCGACATGATGAACGTGTACTCGAGGCGCGCGAGCACCCGGTTCATCCGCAGAAACTTGAAGACCTTGAGCGCCCGCACGAGTCGCATCGACTTGAGGAGCTTAAAGTACCGCACGAAGTTCACGTCGCTATCGAGGCGCCGCCTCTCGTTGTCCGCCTTCGTCGGCGTCGCCAGCGCCACGATGTCCAACAACAGCGGCACGATCGCCGCGAAGTCCACGAGGAACCACGTCCGCAGGTATTCCGTGGCGATGTCCCTCCTGTCGGTCAGGAGGCGCCGGTGCACCTCCCGCCCCTCGACGTGCTCGACCTCGACGGCGGTGTTAAAGTTCAGGAAGATGTCCACCACGAAGAAGAAGTCCACGATCATCGTGAAGATCATGACCCCGTTCGGCTCGCCCGTCCGCGTCCACATGGCCACTTCGAAGCACTCGACCACGGGCATCTGCACGGCCGCCACGAACAACAAAAAGAGCGTCGCCACGTCCCAGGACGACCGGAACGTCGCGAACGGGTGCAGCATGTACTTCGGGAACTCGCGGTGCGCCTCCATCTCCTGGTTCTGGGCGCTCGAGCGCTGCATGAGGTTCGCGGGCAGCGGCGCGATGCCGTCCGTGTCGACCGTCGGGCTCTCGGCCTCCTTCTGCTCCCCGGGCGGCTCCCCCCTGGGCTCCTCCATGGTTACCCTGCCCTCGTGCGGTGCCTCGGGCTGCCCGCGCGGGCGCGCGTCGGTGGATCCCACTGGCTAGCAGCAATGCCAAGGCCCGACGAGGTCCGGATTCCGCTGCACCAGTGTGGTCCTTAATAGCGCCTCGCGCTCCGCTCTCTCCCGCTTTTCTACCTTTTGTTTTTTTGATATTTAAGTCCTCATGGAGCTCCTCCTAGGACTCGCATGGTCCCTACGACTCCGCGCGAGCGGTCCGCGAATAAGTGAATTTGTGCTGAGGCTTTTTGCCAAGCCTCTCCGGCGCTGCACTCTTCACGGCACGGGATCGCTGCCTTTTTGCTGCCTTTCTTGGCTCACGCGTCTCTCAGTTGGCCACGATGCCCCGGCGCGCGGGACGGCGCGGCGGCCGGCGCGGCAGCGGCTCTCGACCACGGGGCCGGCCGTCGGTGAGCCCCGTGCGCCCCCGGGGGGCCGCGTCGCCACCCGTGATGCCAATAGGGATGTACGGCCAACCCGTCTACTACGCGCCGCCTATCGCTTACGCGCCGATGTACGCGGCGTCGGCGCCGCCGGCGCCCGGCGGCGGCAGCCCGCCGACGGGCTACTCGCAACAACCGTACGCGTCGGGCAGCCCGCCGCCAGGCTACTCGCCGCGCTCCGTCGCCGAGTGGCAGCGCTACTACGCGAAGCCCCAGCAGCCGTACCCCTACTACGGCGCCTACGCGTCGCCGCCCTACTCGCAGACGTCGTCGCCGCCGCCCTCGCCGCCGCAGCACGCGCCCTCCTACGCGGCGGTGCCGCCCCTGTCGCCCGAAGAGCCACCGCCGCCGCCGACCAGAAAGCGGAACCGCTATACGACGACCTATAAGCAGGGCCAGAGCGCCTTCCGCTTCAAAGGGACGGCTGCAAATATCCCTGCGACGCCGGCCGACGACGTCCAGCACTTCCCGGACGCGCGCGGGCGCCCGTCGGAGCGGTCGCCGCCGTCGAAGCGCGACGTGTCGCCCGTCGTCTCGCCGCGCGGGACGACGCGGTTCCGCATCAAGCCCGGCGCCTACGACAGCCTGTTTCCCTCGTCGCCGGACGCGGCCAACGATAACGTCTCCGTGGAGAAAAGCGACAATGCGGTGCCGCCGGCGCTGCTCGAGCGCTTCGAAGCCATGGACGCGGCCGAGACGCGCAAGCGCGCGGAGTCGGCGGATGCTCAGTCCGCCGCGTCGAGCCCGCGAACGATCGCGTCGCCGGGCACGACGCCGCCGGCCTCGCCGCCCTCACAACCGCGGCCCGTCTGGTCCGGCGCGTGCGACGACAACGCTTCGTGGGCGGAGGAGCCGGCGCCGGCAGAGCCCGGATTAGTGCATCGCGGGGAGATATTTTTTTCGCCAGGCAAGCCTGAAGTGGTTCCGACGCCGCGCGGCAGCCGCGGGTCCAAGTTCGACCTGCCGTCGCCGTCGACGGCGCTCGGGGCGCTCCAGAACGACCTCTTCTAGGTCCTAATATACCATCGTGTTTTCTAGAGGTGTCTTCGTAGGCCGATCCGTGGTGTTCCTCTCGACCGCGCGACGACCCCGGGCCGGAGCAGTAAGCGTCTCACAGATGATGATATTTACAACTAGGTGGGCAGCGGCCTGCCCTTGGTGACGTCGAGGTTTCGGATCTGGATCGTGCCCAGGATCTGCTCGGGCAGCTCGTCGTCGCGCTTGCCCTCGATCACGAACGAGATGTCCACCACGAGGGCCTTGGCGTATCCCCCGCAGAGCCGGACGACGCCCGCGGCGATCTGCGAGCTGCCGATGTCGATGTCGATCTCGAGGTAGTCCGCGCCTGTGCGCAAATCAAACAGTAAGTCGGGTGCACGGCGACAACGCGACCTTGATGACTGAATCGAGTGGTGCAAGACCCACACTGCCACACCATCGAGCTGGCGTCACGTCGATGGCGTGGAGGTCATGAGACGATCGAGTGGTGCAAGACCCACACTGCCACACCATCGAGCTGGCGTCACGTCGATGGAGACGCGCCGCGACAATTTGATTTATGCACAGGTCCGCGCCGCGCCAGTACCACTGCTTGAGCTGCTTGCCGAGGACCGCGGGCCGCTGCCCGACGGCCTTGCGCACGACCCAGTTCGAGTCCAGCATGCGCGGCGTCAGCTTGAAGCGCGCGTCGCGATAGGTGTCGTCGTCCCCGAAGAAGAAGGGCCGCGCGACGCGGCCGAGCGGCGTCGCCTGATCTTTCAGCGCGGCCGGGTCCTTGCAGACGTAGTACATGGCCAGCGTGTAGGCCGGCGGGCCGGGCACGACGAGCGTCACGACCATCGTGAACGCGTCGCAGCCCTCGTAGGCCTTCCGCGCGAGCGCGAGCCGGTTCCGCGGGTGGCCGCAGACATGCAAACCCTTCCGCTCGCCGTCGTCCGCCTCGATGCCGGCGGGGTCGCGGTGCCACAGGAGGTCGACGGCCGCGAGCGCGAACTGCGCGTCGCCGCGGTTCAGGACCTTGATCCGGTCGCGCAGGTAGTTCGCGCCGCGCACGGGGAACGTGTCCGCGCGCGGCGACGACCAGTAGCGCTTGCCGCACGTCGGCGTCGCGTCGTGCAGCGCCCGCGCCCAGGGCCGCCACGCCGCGTTCTCGTCCGCCTCGTCCGCCTCCTCCACGAAGGCCGCCTCGGCCTCGTCGTCGTCGTCGTCCTCGGCCGTCGCGAAGCGGTCGAGCTCGACCCGCGCGCGCGCGCCGACGTCCACGAAGCGCCGCGCCTCGGCCGCGTCCTTGGCCGCGAGGCCCAGCAGCGCGACGCGCCGCGCGATGGCGTCGAGCCGCTCGGCCGCGAGCGGCCGCCGCGCCACGGCGACGGCCTCGCAGTCGAGGGCCACGCCGTCCCAGTCCTGGCCCTCGCGCACGCGGAACGTCGCCTTCGTCGACACGTCGTCGCCGTCGGAGAAGTGCGCCTCGAGCGACGCGCCCCACGGCTCCGCCGTCGCCAGGCAGGGGACGCTCTCGTCCGGGCCCGTGGCGAGGGCCGCGCCGCGCCGCGGCGCCTGGACGCGTGTTATGCGGCCGCCCGGCGCCGCGTGGACGCACTCCTTGACGGCCCGGATCAGGTCGTCGCGCGTCGACCGCACGGACGCGGCGCACCGGCGGACGCTCGACTCCTGCGCGCGGCGCCGGCGGGCGCCCGGCTCGAGCGCCGCGCAGCTCGCGACGTGCTGCCGCCACGTCTCCGCGCGCCGGCGCGACGTCGCCGCGAGCAGCACCTTCGCGCCGCCGGCGCGCTGCACGCGCGGCGCGACGGCCGCGAGCAGCGCGGCAGCGAGCGCGAGCAGCGCGGCGCCGGCGAGGGCGAGGCTCGCCGTCGCCGCCGCGCCGGCGGCGAGCGCGGCCGCCGCCGCCGCCGGCAGGAACGACCGCGGCGGCGGCGCGTCCGTGACGACGGAAAACCGGTGCGTGCCGTCGCGCGCGCCGTCGACTCTGCCGACAGACGCACCGCGGAGCTGAAGGACACAACACGGGGCATCAAACTTCTCATCCGTAAAACAGAAAAGCTGGCGCTCGTCGACGGCCAGCACGACGTAGGCGCGCGCCCACTCTGGCCGCTGCGTTTGGGCATTTTTTTGACGGATGAGGAGCTCGCCTTGCTGGGTGGTCATATTTGTTGGAAGTGTTATTGCTGCCCAGCGGTTTTATCTCCGAGCGCTGCACCAGGAGCACCGTTTGCGGCTTCGTATCGATGTGTGCTCGTCGTGTGAACTGTTCACGCGCGCGCGGCGCGCGGCGCGCAGGCTAAGCCTCCCCGGCGCGCCGGCTCATCATCCTCCGCGCCGGGATCGCAGCTAACCCATCGTGGAGGGGTCGGAGAGGGTATGAAGGGTCGGGACGTGCAATCCACGCGTCTTCGGCGCCCTTTTCACGGGTTTTGTCTAAATGAGGATTGGCTCAAAGACGGCAAAATGGCATCGCGAACGCTCGTAGCAGCTTGTCTGCTTTCCGTGGCGGCTGCGTACAGTCCCAGCGTCCACCTGGCGAACTCCGCTACTGAAATGATTGGGTAGCCGTCGTGTACAAGCTGGAGTAGTAGAGCGCCAGCCGGCGGGCTATTTAGGGCCGCGAAGGCACAGCGAGCACACCAATTGCCGCCACGCGACCGCGCGGCCACTGCTCATGCAGCGAGAAGCGGTCGCGAGACTGAGGCTTCGCACGGCGAGACGTCCGCCGCGCCGCCGCCGACTCGGACGCTTCTTAACCGCTTCCTGGACACCACCCTAAACGCCCCTACCCCGCCGCGCAGGTTCGTCGCGCCGCAGGGCGCCGTCGCACGAAGCGCGCCGCTCCTCGCGGAGAAGGCCGCGTCCTCGGTGAGCGTCGCGCAGGTCGGCCAGGCCGCCGCCGCGACGACGCTGCTCGCCGCGCTGCCGGCGAACGCGTTCTCGGCGGCCTACCTGCCGGCGATCCTCGTGCCCGTCATGTGCCTGGTCATGCCGGTCCTCGGCATGGGCCTTTTCACCCTCCTCACGCAGAAGGAGGAGATCTAGGTGTTCCGAGCTGTAAAATTGGAGGTTCCCAAAATCGACTTCCTGCTGCTCCCTTACAGTTAGGCAGCTGGCACTCGTCTCACAATAATGCTGCGCGGCTAATTAAATCGTCGAAAAACAGGTTTTGTGAGCCAAAGTCGCGCCCGTCGCTGCCTTGCCATACGCCTCCACGTGCTCGCTGTATTGATTCTGACCTGTTTTTAGCGTGCAAGCAGTGGGGCGAACTTATTACGGTACACCGCTGCCGCAACAGCAGCGACAGAGCGACAGACACTTTGCTGCCGTCGCCGCGGCCGCGTGTCTCGGTGCCGCAAGCGCCGCGACGCGTAAGCGATGGCCGGCGTCGTCTTCCAGGACGATTTCGAGGTCGCGCAAATCAACCCGGAGGGCGCCAAGTTCGAGAAGGTGAATCGTCTCGTGTGCAAGGGCGTCGTCTACGAGATCGAGTTCCTGATCGACGTGAACTCCGAACTCTTTGAGTGCGAGGAGGGCGACAAGCTCACGGTCGCGCTCGCGACGTCGCTGAGCGTGGACGGCGTCTCCGAGGCGAAGGCGATCGACTACGCGCGCGGCGCCAAGGCCTCGCTGCTGGACCAGTTCGACTACGCCATGCACGGCACGGTGTACAAGTTCGAGCACGTAAAAGACACGAAGGTGGAGGCTTACGTGTCGCACGGCGGGCTGCTCGCGCGGTTCCGCGGCGACCAGCGGCATCTGAAGAAGCTGAAGGTCGACGCGGAGGTGTACACGCTGCTGCGCAAGGGGTCGGCATAGCGTCGCTTTAAGTTTAGTCTCGTAGTGGATAGAGTGGTGCCAAAAGGTTCTTTAAAGAACCTTTTGGAATAGGGGCAACCCGCACCTTTTTTAAAGATTGCACGTGAGGTTCTGAGAAACTTTTCGGGACCTCGCGTCAGATCATGAAAGGTTTCTGAGAACCAAAAGACCCCTTACATTTTTGTTTATAATGAGGTGTAAGGGGTCTGGAGGTTCTGAGAAACTTTTCGGGACCATCGGCGAATGAGATGACGACTGCCCGAAAGGTTTCTTAGGTCCCGAAATCAGAACCTCCAGACCCCCCACACCTCATTATAAACAAAAATGTAAGGGGTCTTTTGGTTCTCAGAAACCTTTCAGGATCTGACGCGCAGGGGCGCGCGGGTTCCCCCAAACCTAAGGCACGCGCGAACCTGGATGGTGGCCTGAAGTTAGCGCGAACCCTAGGCGCACGTGCGCGGTCGATTCCGGCCACGTGCGGGTTGGTCACGTGCAATCTTTAAAAAAGGTGCGGGTTGCCCCTATTCCAAAAGGTTCTTTAAAGAACCTTTTGGGGTGGAAGAGAGGAGTATGAAGAGAGGCCCACAAGCTCGCGCGCGATGACGCGAACCTGCCGCGTCCACGCACACGCTGCCCGGCCCGGAAGACTCTTCCGGACCCGTCCACGGGCGTCGACGGCGCGCTCCGCGGACGACGCGCGCCGCGCACAAGTCCGCTGCAGACATCTTCGAGCTTCGCCTCTGTTAAGGGCCAAAAGCGCCGCGTCGCGAGCGGAGGGCTGCCGCGCCGCGATGGCGCGCTACTACGGCGCGGCCCTGGCGGCGCTGGCCGTCGCCGGCGCCCAGGACGTCTCCCGGGAGTGCAAGATGAAATGTAACGAGGCGCTGGGCAACCTGCCGCAGGCCCTGGACTGCCGCGACTGGCGCATGATGCTGCCCCGGCCCAAGGTCGGAAAGGCGTGCACGCAGGCGTACGACGACGCCGCCTTCGCGGTCTGCACGGCGCGGTGCGAGGGCCGCGAGCCGCCGCGCAAGGAGGCGTTGACGGGCAACTTCTGCCGCGAGTACACCGCCAAGACGCCGAAGCCCACGATGGGCAAGAGCTGCCGGAGCGGCTACGCCAAGGGCTTCGACAAGGGGCTCTTAATTGACGTGGGCCGGAGCGCGCCGGAGCCGGCCAAGCCGGAACCGAAGCGCGCGCCGGAGCCCGAGCCCGAGCCCGAGCCGGAAAAGCGGGAGGCGCCGCCGTCGCCGGAGCCCGCGAGCACCGAGCCCAAGCTGCTCGTTTCGCTGCCTGTTACGGTTGACGACCAGGAGATTTACCTCCAGGTCTTCGAGGGCGAGGACCACATGAAGAAGATCGAGGCCTTCTGCATGCAGTACATGGCCGACAGCTCGAGCTCGTGCGTGACGCAGCTCACGCCCCACGTCGAGAAGAAGCTCTAGCCGCCCGGTCGTCCGACCGCCGCCCCCGGGTAACGACCGTGTGTCAATACTTCTTCCCATGATTATGTGCACTCGGAAAATTTCGTCGGATGCGCCGGGTGTCGAGTCACGACCGCGAGAGTCTCTCGAAAAGCGGCGTGAGCGGCTTCGTCAGGTCCACGCCCGGGAACGGGTCGTAGAGCGACCGCTCGATCTGCGCGGCGAGCGCGGCGGCCGCGACGGTCGAGACCTGGGGCGCGGGCCGCCGCACGCGGCCGCACTCGATCAGACCCCTCAGTCGGTAGACCTCCTTGCGGATCCCGACGCCCGGCTGCTGCTCGAAAACCAACAGGGGCAGGAACTGCGCGTAGATGGCGTGCGCCCGTTCGACGTTGCCCGCGCGCGCCGCGCCGTCGATCGCCTGTGTGGAAATCAAATTTCGCATGCCCCACGCCATCGACGCGTCGTCCTCCCCGTAACAGCATCTGCTCGATGGCGTGTAGATTGCAACGCAGTCGATCGCCATCAGAACCTCTGGAAAGGCAAAGCCGGTCATGAAGCCGTCCGTGCCTTGCTCGACATCAAACCCGCCGTAGAGCGCCCCGAGCCCGGTCAGAATCGAACATTCAGGGAAGGCCGGGGGCTGCGCCGCCCAAGCCTTGCGCAACGCCGCGATCTTGGGCGGCGTCGGCACCTGTGCGCAAATGAACCCGTGCGTCGGGTGCGCCAAGTGAGGAGCCAGAGAAGCGCCGCGACATTTGACTTATGCACTGGTCGGCACGGCCTCGAGCTTGATGCACTGTACCGAGGCGAGGTGCGCGCATATCTGCACCAATAGCTCCGCACCCATGAACACGCCCGTACTTGCAGGGTGGTCCTGCAGCACGATTGGCAGCGCGCAGCCGTCCTGCACGGCGGCGAAGTAGTCGAAAAGCTGCGCGTCCGACTGCGGGAAGGCCTCTTTGGTGGGCGTGACCATGACTGAATGCGCGCCTAGGTCTTGGGCCATTTGCGCCAAATCCACCGTGGCCCGCGTGCCCGCGTGAGACACGCCGACGCAGATTGGCATCGCGCCCGCCGCGCCGACGGCCGTCTCCACGAGTTGAGCGCGCTCCGCGTCCGTGAGCCGGTTCGACTCGCCTAGCACGCCGCACACTGTTGCGCCCGATGCGCCGCACTCCCGGAAGAAACGGATGCTCTTCGCGAAGCCCTCGAGGTCGAGCGCCTCGTCGTCGTGGAACGGCGTCGCGACGATGGGCCAGACGCCCTGGAAACTCTTGCTGCCGCTGGTGTTGCTTTGAAACCTATGGCTGCTGCTGGTGCCGGCCAAAGTCCTGCGCCTGACTCGCGTCAGCTTCGCCAGCGCGCGCATGCTGCCGCGCATGCAGCCTCCTTTGTGTCTACAAGTGTGGGAGGCTGCTTTCCTGAACACTCGCGCGCCGCAGTGGTGGGAAACACGCAAGTTCAGTATTGCGCGGTTCGATACAGACCACCCGCTCGAACCTCTGCCTTTGCTTGGCGGACCAGGCGAGTTGGCAGCTAGCTCTCCCAGCCTCGGCCACCACACCGGCACGCGCAGTCCTAGTCCGCCTCCTAACAAATCAGAGCGCCAGACGCAATCGACGCGTGCCAGAATCCACCCTTGCGTGAAACCCGAAGCGCCGACAGCACACAGAGCAAAAGCCCACGGAGAGCATGCTGTCGCAGAGCCTCCAGAAGCTCGCGCGCCGCGCCGTGGCGCCGACCAGGAGGACCTTCCAAAAGGGCGCGCTCCCGGCCTGGGCCACCGTCGACCCGTGGGCCATGTCCGGCGCGGCGCCGGCGAAGGGCCGGAACTTCGTCGACGGCGAGTGGCGCGACGCCGCGCACACGAAGACGATCCCGGACCCGCTGAACGGCGAGGCCTTTCTCGAGGTGCCCGACGCGCAGGGCGCGGACCTGGACCCCTTCGTCGACGCGATGCGCCGCACGCCGAAGTCGGGCCTCCACAACCCGCTCAAGGCTCCGGAGAAATACTTCGAACTGGGCGAGTGCAACGCGCTCATCGGCGCCGCGCTCCGGGACGAAGACACGCAGAACTTCTTCGCCGAGCTGCTGCAGCGCGTCGTCCCGAAGCACGACAAGCAGGTGTTGGGGGAGGTCACGACGGTGCGCAAGTGGGTCGAGGGCTTTGCCGGTGATGGGGTCCGGCGCCTCGCCCAGGCGACGTCGCTCCCGGGCGACCACGCGGGCCAGGAGACGCGGTCCTACCGCTGGCCCTACGGGGCGACGTCCGTGATCACGCCGTTCAACTTCCCCCTGGAGATCCCGGCCCTCCAGTCGCTCGCGTCGGTGTGGATGGGCAACAAGTGCACCGTGAAGATCGACGAGCGCGTCCAGATCGTCTACGAGCAGTTCCTGCGGCTCTGCCACGCGTGCGGCTTCCCGAAGGACGCCTTGGATTTGATCTACTGCTCGGGGCCGGCCTTCAACGACGTGCTCATCCGGGGCGACGCCAAGATGACGCTCTTCACGGGGAGCCAGGCCGTGGCCGAGAAGCTCACGCTCGACCTCCGCGGCAAGGTCAAGCTCGAGGACGCGGGCTTCGACTGGAAGATCCTGGGGCCGGACGTCGACGACTTTGAGTACGTGGCCTGGCAGGCGGACCAGGACGCGTACGCGTTCTCGGGCCAGAAGTGCTCCGCGCAGTCGATCTGCTTCGTCCACGAGAACTGGGAGGCGGCGGGCTTCACGGCGAAGATTAAGGAAACGGCCGCGCAGCGCAACGTGGGCGACCTCTCCGCGGGGCCCGTGCTGTCCTGGTCCACGGACAAGATGCTGGACCACGTCGGGAAGGTCGCGGCGCTGCCCGGCGCGAAGGTCGTCTTCGGCGGCCGGAAGCTCGCGGGGTCCGAGGCCTTCCACGCGGCCTACGGGGGCCTCGAGCCGACGGCCGTCGAGGTGCCGCTGGCCACGATGCTGGCGTCGCCCGAGACCTTCGAGCTCGTGACGACGGAGCTCTTCGGCCCCTTCCAGGTCCTCGTGCCCTACGCCTCGGCGGAGCTGCCGGCCGTGCTCGAGGCCTGCGAGCGCATGACGAACCACCTCACGGCGGCCGTGGTCTCGAACGACGCGAACTTCGCCAACGCCGTGCTCGGCGCGACGGTCAACGGCACGGTCTACGCGGGCCGCCGCGCCCGCACGACGGGCGCCCCGCAGAACCACTGGTTCGGCCCCTGCGGCGACCCGCGCAGCGCCGGCATCCACACGCCGGACGCGATCCGGCTCTGCTGGTCCTCGCACCGCGAGGTCATCGCCGACGTCGGGCCGGTCGGCCACGACTGGACGGCGCCCGCCCCCACGTGACGTAAATCATTCAAGTTAGATTAGCCGATGGCGGAGGACGCGCGGGGCAGGGCCCGAGGCCCCGTCAGCGGTCGTAGGTCGCAGAACCGCGTCGCCTCGTCCCGCTCGAAGTAGAAGAGCTCCGTGATCTGCCGGCGCCACCGCCACAGGAGCACGAGCGTGAGCAACAACAGGGACGACGAGACGAGGGCGTGGACCACGTCGAAAATGATCCAGCAGTAGAAGATGCCCGTCCACACCGTCGCGGCGATGCCGAGCCAGAACAGCCCGAAGACGTGCCGTCGCAGCGAGTAGATCGAGTCCACCGACCGCACGATGCTCCCGTCCGCGCCGCGCATCGACAGCGACGTGCCGCAGACGCTCAGCATCGTCGTGGTCGCGATGCACAGGATGTTCGCCGAGAGCTGCAGCATCGTGCACGTGTAAAAGCCGAAGAGCAGGAAGGCGTGCGTCTCCTCGTGCGTGTGAAACTTGACGAGCGCCGCGAAGCCGAACCCGGCCAGCACCGAGGCTTGCGTCGAGACGGTCGTCAGGTTCAGGTGGTGCAGCGAGAACTCCTTCCATTTCAAGCGCGTGACGCCGCGCGCCAACTTGCCCTCGAGGTAGAGCTTGTCGGCCGCGAGCATGGTGTTTGCTCCAACAGAGGCTCTCCTATTGTCCTACGAGGGTGCAATGCCTCTCAGAGATGGTGTCCTCACCCGTCTGTTAAATTCCAAACGTCAGGTGAGAGGCAGGTTTTCCAGCGTCTGAGCACGTCTAGTGATGCGCAGTGATTGCGTACAGCCGCGCTCCTGAGCGCTCGGCTTTTTGCCAGGGCTGCTGGCATTCCTAGTGTCTTACAGGCCGCTAGCTCATACTTAGTCGCGCCGCGCCGAGCTCTTCAACCGTTGCGCACGTCTCCGTTTCCGGACCTTGTGCTTGTTCATCATCTTCTTGCGCCGCTTCATCGTCGACTCGCCGCGCGCCGGGACGAGGGTCGTCGGTCGCGGCGGCGCGAGACGAGGCGTCGTCGCCAGCGCGTGCAGCGCGCGGCGCGCGAGTGGTGCTCCGCCAAAGAACGATAGAGTTGCGTCCGGCCGCCGCGCCGGCGCTGTGCGCGCGGCGGGGCCCGCGACAAGCGCGAACGGCGTAGCGCTATTCCAGAGCGGCAGCGCCGGCACGGCTAGTGCGCGCGCGGGCGACCGCGTGCAGCCGCGGGCAACGAGCTGCGCCCTGGCGTGGAGTGCTGCTCGACTCACTGGCGCTGATGCTTGCCGCAGCGAAGGCGCAGCAAGGAATCGTCGTGCAGCGTGCATGGCGTGCATGACGCGAATGTAATGGCCCGCTGCGGCCAAGCGGTGCGGTACGCTTGCTCCAGTCTCGAGTACGCGTAAAGCCGGTGTCGTAACTCGCGGGTTTAAGGTATTTCCTGTCAGAGCTCTCTGCGAGTTATCCGCCGAGCAAGGAGCCGGCATCGAACCTTCGGTTGCCGGGGAGCGTCCTAGGAGGCCTAATAGCTGCCTGGCAAAAGTAAAGGCTGTAGCGCCGCAGTCTGTAAGCGCCACCGCAAGCTCGGAGGGCCAGCCGTGAGGCTGCCGGAGCTAGCTTAGCGGAGCCCAGAGAGGCAGAGGGCAGCCAAAAAAGCGCCGGCCTCAGGCTCGGGCTAGCTCAGCGGAGCCCAGAGAGGTCGAGGGCAGCCAAAAGAGCGCCGGCCACGATGCCGGACCAAGACAAGGAGCACCCCATCAGCCCGGACATCGTCCATTTCGAGAATGTGCTCGACCGCCTGGTGTACGTGCAGACCATCTCGATCCGGAACTATGCGGACAAGGCGCGGCGCGTGCGCATCGCCGGGCCCCACGGTCCGGCCAACAAGTCGCCGTTCTCGCTCGTCTACACGCCGACGACGTCGCTCGCGCCGGGCCTCGAGTGCGTGTGCGACGTGCACTTCGTGCTGCCGGACCCCGACAAGGCGGTCGCGTCGGCCCTGGAGACGGGCATCTACCGGGACCGCTTGGTCGTCACGTTCGGCGACAACGAACAACGCATGGAGATCCCGCTGACGGCCTCGACGCCGCAGGGCCGCATCATGGCCGTGCCCACGGCGCCGAAGCGGCACCGCGTCGCCGGGCGCGACGTACAAGTCGTGCCGGCGCCCGGCGCGCCGGGCCTCTTCCACTGCCGGCTCGGGGACGTCGCCCTCAACGCACCGGCGCGCGTCGAGATCGAACTGCGGAACTTTGGACCCGTCGCGGCAGACTTTGAACTGGAGGCCATCAGCGCGGACGACGCGGGCGAGCCGCTGGTCGTGGAGCCCAAGCAGGGCCGGCTCGGGCCGGACCGCCGCGCGGCCCGCGACCTCGCGCGGCTCGCCGCGCGCCGCCCGGCGCCGGCGAGGGGCGCGGACGACGACGACGACGACTCCGAGCCGCCGTCGTCGCGTGAGGCGACGCCCGGGGACTCGAAGCTGTCCGTGGCGACCAAAATCAAGCTCATCGTCCCGACGGGCGCGGCGGGCGTCCAGCGCTTCCGCGTCAACGTCAAGTCGCGGCAGCCCCTGCCCTGCGCGCTGGACGTCTCGGCGGTCGTCGCGCCGCCGCGCCTCGAGCTGTACGCGGCCGAGGGGCCCGACGCGGGCCGGCTGCTCAGCGACGTGGACTTCGGGAGCATGTTCTACGGCCAGGCGCGCGAGATCAAGGCGATCCTCGTGAACAACGCGCCGACGGCCTGCCCCTTTGTCGTGTCCGTGGCGTCCGACCGCGAACTCGCGGTCGCGAACGCCAAGAAGCGGCTCGAGCAGCAGGCCGCGGACGAGGACCTGGGCGAGCCGAAGGAGAAGGGCTCGGACGACGACGACGAGGACGAAGACGAACCGAAGACCCGGGAGGTCCAGTTCCGCGACGAGTGGGCGGTCGACGACGGCGCGCTGACCGTCACGCCGGCGGAGGGGTTGCTCGAGCCGCGGGCCGAGCAGGCCGTGGTCTTCAAGTTCGCGCCGCCTATTCCGCCGCCCGCCTCGGGCTTCAAGCACCAGATCTTCGCGCCGATGACGGCCGAGGACGACGACGCGCACGCGGGCGAGGCCGGCGGGCGGCAGCGACGGAACGTCCCGGCGCGGCCCTACGGCCTCCGCGTGCGCCTCGGCGCGGAGGGGGACGAGGAGGACGGCAAGCACCCGCCCGTCGAGGTCAACGTCGCGGCGCACGCGGCCGAGCCGCACGCCGTGCACGCGACGCCCGGAATTTTAAGATTTGGGCGGTGCGTCACGCGGAAAAAGAAAGTCGGCGCCTTAACGATCGAGAACGCGTGCGACGTCGCGGCGCGCTTCGAGTTCGCGCACTGCCCGCAGTTCCGCGTCTTCCCGCGCGTCGGGCGGCTGGCGGGGCGGGCCCAGGCGCGGGTTCGGGTCGAGTTCTACCCGGCGTCCATGGGGAACTTTGAGGTCGTCTGCGACCTGAAGGTCGAGGGCGGCCTCGCGACGCAGCAGCTCACGTTCCGCGGCAAGGCGGTCCAGGGCAAGCGGGAGAAGGACCCCAACAAGTCGCTCATCGCGGGACCGGGCATGACGTGGGACCCCATCCAGCAGTCGTTATATGGAGACGACTACCTGAAACTCTTTTCGTCGTTCGAGGGCCAGTCGACGATATTGGCGGACGGCACGGTCCTCGAGTCGAAGTATGCTGCCATCGAAGATGAAAAACTAAGGGAGCAGAAGCAGTTCTCCGACGCGAACGCGAAGAAGTACGTGCAATACTTAAGAGACTGCACGAAGAAGCGCGAGGGCCGCGTCGACCGCGACGCGGCCCTGCGCACGGCCGCGCTCTCGGGGCGGGACCTGAGGGATCCCAAGGGTGTAGATCTGGCCCTCCATCCCCTCGAGGAGCCGCCGCCGCCGCCGCTGCCCGACGGCTTCGCGGAGCCGCTCTGGATCCAAAAGGGCGGCGGCCGGAAGAGCGCCGCCGCGACGGCGCTCGACGCCAACAAGCTCGTGCAGGAGAAGTTCAAGCCCCGGCCCACGACCCAGGCCGAGATGCGCCACTGCTCCGCGCGGCTCTCGGCCGCCGAGCTCGCGCAGGTGACGCCAACCACAGCACTCCTCGACTTTGGCCGCGTCTGCGTCGGGTCGACGGCCGTGCGCAACTTTGGCGTGGCCAACGGCCTGGACCACGCCGTGCTCGTCGCGTTATCGGACGAAATGCCGCCCGAGATCACGGGCCGGCCGGCGTCGCAAGTCGTGCCGCCCGAGGCGCAGTGCGGCTTCGACATGAGCTTCCACTGCGACAAGGAGATGAAGGACTACCGCGGCGTCGTGCAGTACACGATCAACGACGCGCACGTGCTCACGTTCGAGGTCACGGCCGAGGTCGTGCCGGTCCGCCTCGACCTCGACGTGACGGACCTGGAGCTGGCCTTCGACGCCCACTCCCTCGAGCCGTCGGTCGACCAGGAGGTCACGCTCACGAACCCGGGCAACTCGGCCGTGGACTTTGTCTGGGCGCCGGGCGCGCCCTTCGGCATCTCGCCCGAGGAGGGCACGATCAAGCCCTACGGCAGCGCCACGATGCTCGTCACGTGGACGCCGGAGCACGGCGTGCCGAACGCGGCCAAACTGCACGCCCACGTGCCGGGCGCCAAGGCCGACCTCGAGCTCGCCGTCTCCGGCGTGCTGGAGGAGGCCACCTGCGCGTTCAAGCAGAAGAAGGTCGACTTCGGCAACGCCGCCGTCGGCGCCGTCAAGGACTTTGAGATCACGCTCGAGAACACGGGCGACGTCGCGGCCGTCTGCACGATGGAGATCCCCGGGGAGCTGAGCGACTGCGTCACGTGCTCGCACGACCGGTTCCGCCTCGCGGCGGGCCAGACGCAGCCCATGACGCTGCTGCTGAAGGCGACGGACCCGCGCAAGCTCGACGGTTATGTTGTTTGCGACGTCCGCGGCTGCGCGCCCCTCAAAATTAAAGTAGAAGGCACGGCCATCGTGCCCGACGTGCGCATCGCGCGCGAGGAGATTTCATTCGGGGACGAGGAGCCGGCGCCGCTGGTCTTCGACTTCGCGTCGCAGTTCGTGGGCTTCGAGTGCCGGCGGCGCGTCGTGCTGCAGAACGCGTCCGAGATCCCCGCGAACTTGATTCTGGACCTCTCGAACCACCCCGACTTCGACGCGGAGCCCTGCAAGCCCCGGGACGAGCCGGCGCCCGCGCCCGCCACGCAGGCGCGGCCCACCTTCGGCCGCACGCCGGCGCCGGCGCCGGCGCCCGCGCCGGCCTCGGCGCTCGAGACGTCCGCGGGCTCGAGCATGGAGCACGTCGCCGCGCGCGACGACGACGACGAGACCGTGTCGACGCGGCGCAGCTCCGCGCCGGCCTTCGAGCACTACACGCTGACGGTCGCGCCGCACGGCGCGCTCGCGTTCGAGCTCATCTTCGCGCCCAAGGCGCCCGGCGCGCACGACTTCGAGCTCCCGCTCGAGCTCGTCGCCGGGGGCGGGACCTTCGACGCCATGCTCAAGGCGTCGGCCCTGCGCCCGATGCTGGTCCTCTCGCAGACGACGGTCGACTTCGGCGAGCGCATCTTCACGCCCGACGAGACGCGGCGCGTGCCCTTCTCGCAGGACGTGGTGGTGACGAACCACCACCACGGCACCCTGACGTGGCGGCTGGAGGTCGGCGACGACGTCGAGTGCTTCGCCGTGACGCCCAAGGAGGGCAGGCTCGTGCCGGGCGAGACGACGACGGTGCGCGCGGCGTTCACGCCGAGCGCCCCGAAGGAGTTCGAGGCGCGCCTGCCGCTCGAGTTCCTCACGGAGCAGGAGCAGGAGGACGGGCCCATGCCAGACAAGCCGGCGCTGGACCTCGTGCTGCGCGGCGCGGGCGCGAACCCGCGGCTGGAAATCGAGGCCCCGCCGACGGAGGACGACGTTGAGTACCAGCGGTGCGAGGGCGACGTCTTCATCATGCCCACGGTGCCGATTGGGGTGACGTCGCGCGTTTTAGTGTACGTGCGGAACATCGGGTTCGAGCACATGACGCTGGAGCACGAGGTGCCGCCGACGTGCCCCGTGACGCTGGACGTGCAGTTCCCCGACGGCAAGACGCTGTCCGCGGCCATCCCGCGCGTGCCCATCATCGTGTCCTTCGCGGCGACCGAGCCGGTCTCGTTCGCCACGAACCTGCGGTTGTTGGATTCCGATGGGAGGTCCTACGACGTCCCGCTGGCCGGCGCCGCGGACGCGTGCCTCCTCAGCACGCACGCCTTCCTCGACCAGTACCGCTACGACTGGACCTTTTACATGAAGGACGGCCGCGCGCCGAAGCTCGTGCCCGCGCTCCTCGCGCGCGAGATGATGGAGCGCGAGCTCAAGGAAAAGGAGGCGGCGCGCGCGAAGAAGCGCGCCTCGCTCTCGGGCAAGGGCAAGAAGCCGAAGAGCCTCGAGGACAAGCCCGCCGCGGCGCCGGCGCCCGCGGCGGCCAAGCAGAAGATCCCCGACGGCGTCGACGCGCGGAAGGAGCGACCGCTGCCGAACGACGAGCTTGCGCCCCTCGTCTGCCAGTGGCTGAACTACCACGCGCTGAGCGCGACGCCCGGCCCGAAGGCGCCGCTCAAGGCCATCCCCGAGGACTGCTACGAGAACAACGGCAAGGTGCCGCTCGACGCCATCGAGGCCCTCTGCGGCAAGAAGCTGCCGGGCCGCCTCCAGCGGACGATCTCCAACGACCGCGAGCTGGCGAACCAGCTGCTCGAGCAATACAAGGCGCTGCTGCTGTTCCTCATCGAGCGGGGCTGCCTCCTGAACCAGGTGCGGCCGGAGCAGCTCTTGGAGAGGCACCACTACATCCTGATCAGAGACCAGCAGGCCGGCGCGGCGCCGACGCGCTCGATCAAGGAGGCGCGCCACGCGTACTGGGACGAGACCCACGCGACGGTGGCGCACGAGGCCTGGCTGTCCGTGCTCCTGCAGACGATCCGCGTCTTCGCGCTGCAGCGCCTCACGCCGAAAGCTTTCGCGAGCCTCCCTGGCGTGCTCGTCGCCAAGCCCCCGGAGCGCAAGGACGACGACGACGCGTCGCGCAAGTCCAGCCGGTCCAACAAGTCCCAGGCCGACCCGGAGATGGGCGGCTCGAACGTCTATTCCGTGGGCGAGTGCGTGCTGCTCAAGTGGTTCAGCTACCACTCCGGGAACGGCACGGGCGCGCCGGCGGGCCTCGGCAAGCGCTACAACACCTTCGGCAAGGCGTTCGGGGACGGCGCCGCGGTCTGCGGGTGCGTGGCGTCGAACGCGGCGCACCTCGTGGAGAGCGGCGGCGCGCTGGCCAACCTGAAGACGCTGCTCGAGCCGCAGAACGACGACGAGAAGGGCGAGCTCCAGAAGATGGCCGCCGAGGCCCTCGTGAAACTGAGGTGCGACCTGGGCGAGGCCGGCGCCGACGAGGACATGATCGAGGCGCTCGGCGCCGAGGACTTTCCCCACCTCGACGGCGCGCGGGGCGTCCTCTTTTGTTTGCACCTCTACCTGACGCTGCCGAACTTCGTCCCGAAGACGACGATCGAGTTCAACGCGACGCTCGGCGCCGCGCTCTGCAAGACCATCGAGCTGAAGAACTCGGCCGCGCGGGACATAGTGTACGACGTCCAGCTCGACGGGTCCCGGGACTTTGTCGCGCTCGACTCGCGGGGCAAGCCGCGGGACCGTGCCAAGGCGGCGACCGTCATCGTCGACGCCAAGGGCAAGGGCGACTACGCCGTCGAGCTGCTGCCGCGCTTCTCGGCGCCGGTCGGCGGCCGCGTGACCTTCTTCGCCAAGCCCTGCGACCGGCCGGGGCTGCGGGCACCGGCTCTAGTTTTTGGACTGCAGTCGCGCGTCGAGTCGCACAAGGCCTGCGGCTTCGCGCGCGTCGAGGCGACGTGCTACGAGCCGAAGACGTTCGACGTGCCCATCGCGACGCCCTTCAAGGAGCAGGGCGTCTTCGCCGTCAAGGCCATCACCTGCGAGTGCATCGAGGCGTACCGCCCGGCGCGGCCGGCGGCGAAGAAGGGCGGGCCGGTCTCGAAGAAGAAGAAGCGCGTCACCGTCGACGCCGCGGACCTCTGGCTCCAGGAGGGCCGCTCGGGCCCGGTCCAGCAGGCCGCCAAGCTGCTGCAGGAGCCGTTCCACCCCGTCTCCAAGCAGCTGCGCGTCTCCAAGGAGGGCGACGCCGAGTTCAAGGTCGAGGTCCTGGCCTGCTCGCCGGGCGTCTACAAGTGCGAGGTGCGCTTCCTCAACGAGGACATTGGAGAATTCGTCGTCGAGGTCGTGGCGAAGGTGGGCCTGCCGAAGAAGGCGGAGAGCTTCAAGTTCGCGCTCGAGGCGGGCGCCGACGGCCAGACGTCGGTCAACAAGCTCCTCAAGTTCTCGTCGACGAACCCGGCGCTCGAGCGGGCCCTGGGCTTCCTGACGGAGCGCGTCTCGTCGAACGCGGAGAAGGCTTTGGTGCGGCAGGCCCTGCAGCAGATGTCCCGCGGGCCGCCGCCGCCCGACGACGCCGACGAGCCCGTCGACGACGAGCCGGGCGCCGACTTCACCGTCGTCGTCGACAGCCCCTTCTTCCAGGCCGCCGACTCCGTCTTCATCGCCGCGGCGGGCGGCAAGACGAAGGGCCCCGCGAAGGCGCAGCTCGCGGACGTCAAGGAGAGCGACCCCCTCGACGCGCCCAACAACCTGCTCCTGTCCTTCTACCCCCAGAAGGCCGGCGCCTACGCCGCCGGCATCGTGGCGCAGGCCCGGCCGGGCCTCGTGCACGACATCCGCACGATCACCCTCGACGCGGCCGTGACGGTGCCCAAGATCCCGACGACCATCGAGTTCCGGGCGCCCGCCCGCCAGACCATCGTGCAGGAGATCCCCCTGCAGAACGCGACGGACGAGGACTGGAAGTTCACGGGCAACGTGCAGGGCAGCCGCGCGTTCTCGGGCCCGAAGACCCTCGAGGTGCCCGCGGGCGGCACGGCCCACTACCCGATCACCTACGCGCCGTCCTGGGTCGGCGAGGAGAAGGCCAAGCTCGTCCTCAAGCAGGCCAAGTCCTCGGACAGCTTCGAGTACCAGCTCGAGGGCTCCGCCGAGGAGCCCCTGGCCGAGGACCACGTCGTGCTGCAGTGCCACGCGCGCGAGCCGCACCGTCACATCTTCCAGCTCAAGGGCGGGCCCAAGCCCACGACCTACACCGTCGAGGCGGACCTGCCGTTCGTCAGCGGCGCGAACGAGGTGCAGGTGCCGGGCAACAAGACCGTCGACTTCCCGCTCACGTTCACGCCCGCGCTCGGCGGCAAGTACACGGGCGCCGTCACGTTCAAGAGCGCGCAGGGCACGTTCATCTGGTGGACCGTCGAGGTCCACGTCGAGAGCCCCCTCGCGGACCAGGCCATCGACATGCAGACCGTGGCGCGCAAGGCCTGCTCGGCGGGGATTACATTGGTCAACCCCCTGGACGAGGAGATCGCCTTCGACGTCGTGTGCGAGGGCGACGGCGTGAGCGGGCCGGCCCGCTTCGCGCTGCCGCCGGCCGGCGAGGCCACCTACGAGCTCATGTACGCGCCGCTCATCTCGAAGACGCACCGCGGGTCCGTCGCCTTCCTGAACGACCGCGTCGGCGAGTTCTGGTACCAGCTGAACCTCGACGCGACGCCGGCGCCGCCCCTGACGCTGGCGCCCTTCGCCTGCGCCGTCGGGGCGCGGGTCTCGACCAAGGTCACGATCGAGAACCCGCTGCCGCAGGAGATCGAGCTCGCCGGGTCGTCGAGCGGCCCGACGTTCGTCGTGCCCGAGACGACGGTCGTCGCTCCGTACCAGGCGGTCGAGGTCGAGGTCACCTACGTGCCGTCGGAGCTCGATGCGGATCAGACCGCCACGGTCAAGCTGGCGCACGAGGCGCTGGGCGAGTACGAGTACGTGTGCACGGGCCGCGGGACGCGGCCCGGCGTCATGGACGAGCACCGGCCGTCGGCCCTCGTGGGCGACCCGCAGTCGTACATGTTCAACTTCAGGAACCCCTTCGACGCGCCCATCGACGTGGACGTGGCCCTCGAGGAGGACGCCGCGTACCCGGGCGCGCTGCAGCTCATCCTGCGCCGCCCGTCGCTGCGGCTCGCGCCGCGGCAGCAGACGGCCGTCCCGCTGGCCTTCGACCCCCGGGTCATCGCCGAGCACCACGCCGTCGTGCGCGTCGAGACGGACTACCGGGGCGAGCGCCTCACGTGGCGCTACCCCGTGCGGGGCATGGTGAACGCGCCCGTGCAGCTGCGCGCCGTGCGCCTCGCCTGCAAGGCCAAGACGTCGCAGCAGCGTGAGGTAAGGCTACGGCTGAAGAATCTGGCCGAGCTCGCGCCGGGCGGCGAGGACTTTGAGTTCGAGGTCGCGGCCGACGACCCGGAAGCGAGCGCGTTCGCCAAGCGCGCGCTCGCGCTCAAGCCGGTCAAGTTGCACCTCGACGGCATCACGGACGAGCTGCGGTTCGACGCGACGTTCCGGCCGCTGCGGGCCTTCGCGGGCTCGGTGAATCTCGTCGTCCGGCGCGAGACAGGCGGCCGCTGGCCGTTCGAGGTCCAGCTCGAGGCGACGGAGCCGGAACCCGACGACACAATAGCTCTCGAGGCGTCGCTCCACCACACGGCGAAGGCGCGCTTCGCGCTGGTCAACTCGCTCTCGACGAACTTCGAGCCCTTCTCGGCCTACTTCACGACGGACTCGTCGCGCGCGCTCGCCGTGCAGCCGACGCAGGGCCTGCTGGCGCCCGTGGGCGCCGAGGGCACGGCCTTTGAGGTCGCCTTCGCGCCGACGAAGTACTCCATGCTCGAGCGGGGGCGGCTGGTCGTCAAGACAGCGGAGACGACGTGGTCCTACGAGGTCCGCGGCACGAACCCGCCGTTCGTCGTGCCCGAGGCGACGACCAAAATCGACACGCACATGTCGGCGAGATATCTGCGTAATTAGTATGACCGGGTTTGGGGCCGCCGCCCGCGCGCGCGTTGACGGGTCCCCGACGCCCCCAGCGACTAGGAATTCCGTAGTATTGCCTCCCCCAAGGCCCCCGAGCCCTCCCGGGCCGCGCCCGCGCCGCGGACCCGGCCGGGGGGCGCGAGGCCCCTTTGCGAATCAAAAAAATCGCAGAGCGCAGAACGATCTGGGGCGGCGGCCGTCTACGGCGCAAGCGCGGCGCAGAGGACCATGGCGACGGACGAGAACAACCACAAGAACGAGGCGCGCGACGACTGGACCGGCTGCACCTTCCGGGTGGAGCGGGGGCCCAGCAGCGAAGGCCGGGCCTGGAGATGTCGGTTCCTTACTGCTCGACGGAGCCAGCGCGGCCACGTCATCGCCGAGAAACGACTTAGTGGGTTGATTGCCACACAGGCGACGACGACGGCGAGGAGCAGGGCGCCCTCGAGTCGGCCGTGGCCGCGGGCGTCGTCGCGCGGCGCCGGGGCGGCGGCGGCCCGCGGGGCGCGCGGCCCGGATTCGCGCTCGGCGCCGCTGAGGAGGAGCCGGTCGCGGACGACGCCGACTCCGACGACGAGGAGGCCGACGAGGTCGATCCGGACTTCGATCCCGACGACGACGTCACGATGCGGGACCCGGAGCCGACGTCGCGCAAGCGCAAGGCGCCGCCGGCGCCGCGGCCGAAGCGGCGCCGCAAGACCAAGGCCGCGCCCATCGAGCCCGTATTGTCGGAGTACGAACTCGGCCGGCGCGCCAAGATCAAGCGGAACAACAAGTTCCTCGTGTCGGTCGGGCTCTTGTTCCCGCGCTGACTCAGCGTCTCGCAGAAACTTCGACTTTGGGAAGATGGCGTCGGCACGATCACGATGCCGCCGTGACGCCGTCGTCGTGATCGTCGGAGCGTCGACGCGTCTCACGAGTTTACGGTGTCGATAACAGGCCGAAGGAGGCGCTCGAGGACGACGAGCACCCCTGGTGGTACATGACGGCGCGCTGAGGGCGCAGCCGTCCACTACGTTTTCCCTCCCCCATTCTCCCTCTCCCCCCGCTGATGTTCGAGATATGACGAGTCTCGAACGACGACCGATTGACGACGACGGCGCGGCGCCGGCGTCCCACTATTCTACCATCGCTTCTCATCACAACCGACGCAGGTGCCACGACGGTGGCACCGCCCGGCCGCGCAGCCCGCGAGCGCGGCCGACCAGCTCTCTGCGCGAACGTCCTGGGCGAGTTCGTTCGTGCTCTTCTTCCCCGCTCGACCTCACGTCGGGCGGGCCGGCCCGCGGGCTCCACGCCCCTCCGGGTCCGAACGGTCTTCTTCTTCGAGGCCGTCATGTTCCTCCTGCACTGTTACCCCCACATCGTTCCTCTTACTACCCCGCGTGTCGTTTCCTCTTTCCCCCAGCGCTCATAAGGAGTTCGCAGTCGACTGCTGTTTCAGGCGTATGCCACGGGGAAAACACTTAGGCGCTACGAGCGGCTCGCCTGGGCGCCGCAGGGCGCGTCCGCGGCGCCGGCGGCTTGAGACGCTTCGCCGAGGGCTTGGCCGCCGGGCGCCGCCCGGATTTCTTCGTGCGGGCGCGGCGGCGATCGTCGGGCGTCGGCCGCGGCGTCGGCGCGCTGCGCTTAGGCTTGGGCCTGGGCGTCGACGCCGCAGCCTCGAGCCGCCGCCGCTTGGCCTCGCGCCTGGCCTTGCACTCTTCGCAGTAGAACTCGCCGCGCGGCAGGCGCGTGATCCCAACGCACGCAAAGTGGAACCAGTTGTCGCAGCCGCCGTCGCAGCCGACCATCGAGCCGTGGTACGGACCGTTGCAAATGCAACCGCGCCAGTCGGCCCACTCGTCGCCGACCGCCGCGCGCCACTCCGTCAGCTCCTCGTCGGCGGCCGCGGGCTCCGCCTCGACGACAGGGTCCGGCGGCGGCGAGGCGGCGCGGACCCACTCGCCCCTGGCGCCGTCCCAGGTCGCGCCGAGGGGCGCGTGCCCGTGCGGCTTCGGGACCTTGCCGGGCGTGACGACCGCGCTCGGCGCGGCGGCGGCCGCGGCCGCGGGGCCGGGCGTGACGACCGCGCTCGGCGCGGCGGCAGGCGCGGCGGCGGGCGCGGCCCGGCCGGTCGTCTGCGGGCGCGGCAGCGGGACGTTCGCGACGTCCGCGCCCGGCGCGCAGATCGCCGAGAGGTAGGCGTAGTAGGGCCCGTAGCCGCCCCGGACCCAGGCGTTGGGCGCCGGGAAGGCCTCGCCGGGCACGACCGCGCCCGGCGCCGCGGCGCGGAGGCGGTCGAGGCCGATGGCCGCGAAGACCTCCGCTCCGATGGGTATGAGCGCCTTCAGGTGGCCCGCCGCCGCCGCCGCGCGGACGACGTGCTTCGTGTAGAGCTCCCACGAGAGCGTCAGCGCGGGCGTCTTGCACCGCTTCGGCGGCCGCTCCTTCGCCTTGCGCTGGACCTCGCCGTTCCGCGCCGACCGCACGTAGTACGTCGCCTGGGGGATGTACCAGCCGACGACGCACGTGTCGAGGAGCCAGATGCCCCGCGCCTTGAGGTCGCGCATGACGCGGAACTTCGCCGCGAGCCGGTCCGCGAGCCGCGGCGAGCCCAGCTTCAGGACGTCGCTGAGCTGGCCGCCCGGGCCGACGACCGGCGTCGCGGGCGTGGCCGGCGCGAGCTCGCGGCTGCACGCCGCGAGGAGCTGCCAGAACTGCGTCGAGCCCCGGTCGGCGGCGCGCCCGTCGGCGCAGAGGGCCTGCTCGCCGTAGCCGAGGCAGTTCACGAGGCGCACGTAGCCGCGCGGGCCGTCGTAGCCGTGCTCCCGCCGCAGGCGCTCGAACGCCGCGTCGGACAGCCGCTTCGCCGCCTGCTCCTCCGGCGCCGTGAAGACGTGCGACTCCGCGAGGACGATGGCCCGCACCTCGTCGGGCTTCCAGTGGTCGTAGTACTCCTTCGCCAGGCGCACGCTCGACAGGTCCTCGCAGTCGCCGTCGGGCAGCGCCGCGGCGCACGCGCCGGTCGCCGCCGCCAGCATCGCGTCGGTGGGCGGGGCAAAGCCCGCGACCGTGTCGCCCGTCGCGATGAGGTCGACCGACGCGGCGTGCGCGGCGAGCGCGGCGCGGAACGGCGTCTCCGTCGCCCGCAGCGCGGCGTCGTCCTCCGGCTCCGGCGCGGGCGCGTCGTCGTCCGCCACGGGCTCCGGCGCGGGCGCGTCGTCGTCCGCCACGGGCTCCGGCGCGGGCGCGTCGTCGTCTGCCACAGGCTCCGGGGCGGGCGCGGCGCCGTCCGCCACAGGCTCCGGGGCGGGCGCGGCGCCGTCCGCCACAGGCTCCGGCGCGGGTGCGTCGTCGTCGGCGTCCGGCTCGGGCGCCGCCGGCCCGGGCTCCGCGGCCGCGCGTCCTCGCGCGGCGCGGGCGGCCGCGACCGTGATGGGCGGATACGGCTGCAGGCCCGCCTTGACGCGCTCGCCCGCGGGCGCCCAGCGCGGCGGCACGCAATTGCGCAGCCGCTGCTGCTCGTTCCAGACCTCGAGGAGCTCCGGCTGCGACTCGTGCCCGAATTCCGGCAGCGGCGTGTTCGGCGGTGGTGATGATCGTGGCGGCGTCGGCGTGACGCGCGGCGGCCTCGCGTCGCTCGACACCGGCGCCACGCAAATTCGCGCCACGCATTTCTTTCGCAAGGTTCCCGGGCCGCCGCGCTTGCGCATGTCGAGGCAGGGTTTGCACAAACCGCATTCCGGCGCGAGGCACGGGCCGCAGCGACCGCACGCCGACGAGCGCGCGCGTTTTTTTGGGGGTGCTTCGGCCATGGTCGTTACGGAGAGCTTCACAGCACTGCTGGAGAGCTTGTTTTACACTGGCTCGGTGCCGCGAAAAAAGACGAGCTGCTGGTCCCGCACAAATGGTGCCCACAGCAATCGCCGGGCTGTTAGAATTTTAAACCGGGCGCGTTTTAGGTCTCCTCGCCTTCAGCGGAGGCGTACGGTGCTGCTCCTCGATCGTCTCTCAGATCTAGCCAACTGCGAAACAAACACTCGTCTGTTTTTCGACACCTGCAGATCACTTCTCTTAGCGGCAAAGCTGCAAAGCAAAAAACGGTATTCACTGGGCCCCGCACCTTGGCAATGAGACTCGAGTACGATGAGGCAGCCCCTGCGGCCAGCCGCTCGATGCGATAGCTGATGTGGAAGGCGTCGCTGCTGCTGGCCGCGGTCCGTGCCGACTTCGACGATGCCATGGTGGCGGCCGGGCAGCGGGGGCAGCGCAGGGCACACAAGGCGGGACCGGCGCTGCTGGACGTGCTGCGCGTGCCCGTGCGCACCGGCTGTGCGCTGACCTATGCGGCCGGCAACCGCACGCTGACGTTCCGCGGCGCGCGCCGCATCAGCTTCGACCCGGCGCAGGACTGCGACGGCGCCTGGCCGGCCTGCGGCGCCGGCGCGCCGCGGACGCCCCTGCTCTGCTCGTTGGGTGCAGGTGCGTCTCGCCCGCCGCGGCGCGCCCCCCTCGCGCTCGCGACGTCGGTCACGGACTTTCGGTTCCTCTGGCGCTTCTGGCGCTGGGCGGCGAACACGGCGTGCTACGCCTCGCAGCACGACCTCCCGTACTACGTCTTCGTCGGCACGCCGCTCAAGCGGGCGACGAAACGGAGCGCCGCGACGACGTGCCCCGCGCGGAAGGAGGAGCTCCTGGGCCACACGTCGAAGGCCCTCTCGCTGCACGCGCTCGCGGCGCTGGGCGTGGCGGACCGCGTGCTCTTCCTGGACGCGCGACTTCTGTGCAGAAACCGAAATTTCACGGCGCCTTCGCGTCGACATCCACGCCATCGACGCGATGCCTGCTCGACGGCGTGGCGGTGCCCGTTCCCGACTCACTGGTTGATTTCCCCACAGGCGGACATCTGGATCGCGCGCCACGTGCCGCTCCGGGCCTTTCTCGAGGCCGCCGGCGCCGCGGACGTCGCCCTGCCGGCGCCCTGCTACCGCCAGCTCTTCGGCGCCGCCGTCGTGCTCGTGCGGTCGACGCCGTGGGCCGCCGGGTTCCTGGCCACGTGGTTCGGCCTGCGCTGCGGCCCGAAGGACCAGCCGTCGCTGTGGCACCTCGTCCTGCGGGCCGCGGGGCTCGACGGTGCCGCCGAAGAGGTGTTGAAACTCTACCACGACGAGCGGTGCGTCGTCGACGGCGCGCTGACGAAGAACGAGTGCTCGTGCGTTGCAAGTGGCCGCGTCGCGGCCGACGACGCGACGTGCGGCTACTACGCGGCGTGGAAGGCGGCGAACCGCGCGTTCCTGGCCGGCGGCGCGTTCCCGCCGGGCGCCGTCGTCGACGCGGGCGACGTGTACGCGGTGCGGCGGCCGACGTTCGTCGAGGGCGGCCGCGTGGCGTACCTACCGAACGTCGGGTCCGGGTCGCTCCTCTGCGGCGCGGCGGCGCCGCTCCGCCACGTCAAGTTCCTCCGGAAGGAGGACCGCGACTTGCCGGCCGCGTGCCCCGCGCTGCCGCCGGGGACGGGGTGGAAGGGGGACTAAGTTTGTAGGTGTTGTGTTCGAAAAAATGGGATTATTCACAACAAAAGACGACAGGAGAAGGGGGGGGCGTGGGGAGATATCAACTTCACTCGATGGTCCAGAGGCCGCTGTGGCACAGCTCTTCGATGACGGCGTAGTCCTTGACGAGCTGCTCGGCGTCGGCGTTGGCGAGCTTGACCGCACCGCCCCAGCCGAAGAGGTCCTTGGTCGGAGCGACGGCGGAATCGAGCTTGGCGTGGAATGTTGAGAGCTTTTTACTCAAGCTAAAAGAGAGAGCGCAACTTCTATATGAACAGAGGACCTCGCCAGCACCACCTATCCGCTCAGGGACGCGTGTGGCAGGAGTCTGCCCGCGACCACGGGTCCTTGAAGACGTATGCGACCCGCCGGGCGCGCGCTATGCCCACGGACAGGCGTTTCTTTGCATTCGTACATACATTCGTCCCCACTTCGTATCCCGGGCTCGCAGGGAGTAGAAGGCCGCCCGTAGCCGTCTCTCCTCGGCGGGCTCAGGATGATCTTGTCACTGTTTCGGCGGGAGGCTCTCCAGCCGAGGGCAGCGTCGTGGTCCGCCCGAATAGCCAGACGCGCCCACGGAAAGGCAGCCCAAAACACGGACAGGGCCCAAAACAGCAGCCCACAACAGGACAGGGCCCAAAACAAAGGACAGCCATGGACGAAGTCTACGAAGAGATCAAGGAAGCGGGCAACTACGTCGTCGACGGCGTGGAGAAGACGCTCACGGACGCCGCGAATTACGTCGAGGATGTGGTGGCCCCGGCCCCGCCGGTGGCGCGCACGCTCGACCCCGCGCACCCCGCGCCGCCGCCGCCGCCGGACGAGTTCGAGCAGCGCGACGGCCTGGGGCTGAGCCGCGACGACGTGCTCAAGGCGCCGGCGGCGGCCGAGGCCGACAAGCGCTGGGACTACAAGAAAATGTACGCGCGGCGGGTCGTCGTGCAGTGCCCGGTCCTCGCCGTCGCGCTCTACGTGGCCGTGGCGCAGTTCTACGACGTCGAGGCGCGGCTCGCCCTCGCGCGGTCCATGGACCTCGGCTGGGCCTTCCTCGCCTGGTACGTCGTCTACCTCGCGCGGCAGTCCGTGGCCATCAACGCGGCCGCGTGCCGCGCGGGGGCTCGGTGTCCGCGGCCGGACCAGCACGTCTACCGCATCGCGCACCCGGACTTCAACGAGAAGCCCTACGTCATGATGGCCAACGCCGGCCCGCAAGGGCGCTTCAACCGCGCGCAGCGGGCCGTCTTCAACTACGACGAGGCGCTGCCGCTTTTTCTCTCGGGCCTTCTCCTGAACGCGCTCCTCGGCCCCGCGGCCTTGATTCTGGCCGTGCTGAACGCGTCCGGCCGCCGCGCGTTCGCGCGCGCCTACACGGACTCGCTCGAGGGCCGCGGCGGCGGCTTCGTCCGGGCCGTCGCGCCGGAGCACGTGTCCGCGGCGCTGAATCTGGTCATCGCCGCGCTCATCTTCGCGCCCCGCTTCGACATAGACGTGCCGGCGCCGCCGAAGTTTCTCCCTTGACTGATACGCCCCGCCCCTGCCGTCCTGTACGTAACACAGATTCACTTAACTAACGGCGTGTCGCCGCGGGAGCCCCGCGCGCGCTTGCGGCACAGCGGGCACGTCACGACGACGGAGCGGCGCGTCGTGCCGACGCCCTTGCCGTGGCGCTCGAGCGTCGCCAGACACGACGCGTGGAAGGCGTGGGAGCAGGACAACACCGTGACGTCGCGTACCTTGATGGGCGCGAGGCAAATGGAGCAGGGATCCGCGGGCGCCTTGGGCTTGGGCGTCGCGGGCGCCCGCTTCTTCGCCGGCTTCTGCGGCGTCTCCGGCGCGGCGCCGCCCTTCTTCGACTTCTTCCCCGCGAAGCGCGACACTTTCTTCGGCGCCGCGGGCGGAATCGGCGGCGGATCGCGGGGCAGGCCCGCCAAAACCGCCCTTATCCGGGCGTTCATGGGCTTGATCTCCGCGCCCTTGTCCTCCTCAGCGGCGTTACCTGTGTGGAAATCAAAATTTTACGGCGCGTTCGTCCTGAATCGCCGCGTCGACCTCCACGCCATCGACGCGACCGACACTGGTTGATTTCCACACAGGGCGTTACAATAGGCGACGGCCGGGTCCCAGGTATTCTGTGAACAACTCCAGTCGTCCGCGAGGGAGTGCGGCGCCGCTTTACCCGACAATGGCCCAGGCAGCCGCCGCAGCGCCGCACAAGCCTTGCACTGCACAAAGTCCGCGACCAGCGCGAGCACGTACTTGGGGCTTCTCGCGACCTCGTCGTGCGGGCTGATCCAATACCTGTGTGGTGCGTGAGTCGCGGCGATGGCGTGACGGCGGGGACACCGTCGCGTACGGATCCCAGTGCGCCGGGTTCGAGACGCGCGGCACCGGCGCGCACCGCCAGCCCTCCAGGCGCGAGCGCGGCCAGCCGTGGCGTTCAATGTACGCCGCGGCGTCGGCGAGGCACTGGACTTCGAGGTCGGCGCTGCTGGCCATTTCTTTTTTTTTTTACGCTGTGTGCTTCTTTTACGCTATGTGAGCTCACGTGCTGCGCAAGCAGACGGATTGATGCCGGAAACCGCGGGCTCGCTGTAAGTAGCCTTGTAGGAGCACCTTATAAATGGAAGCCAGGAAGTGGTTGGCGCTTGTTCGCAGCTAAGAAGCAATCAAAGAACAGAGGAAAGCAACGGGAAATTAAAATGCTGCGCCGAAACCGGTCGCAAAAGCGCGCGCGCGTCCTGGACGCCGGTATAGCAGTATTATAGCAGTATGCCTATGCATACCTAACATACCTGACCCCCCTTGCCTTCGATTTTTTTTTATCCTTTACCTGCCCACTCCTTAACATCCCCCGTGACGCGCAGCATACATAAATAGAAATCTTATAAACTTATGATTGAATCGAAGAGTTCCTACCCACGAGTCTCACAGAGGCCCAGACGAGTTTTGCGCGATCAAAAGAGACATCACATAGAATTAATTCATCGACCCGCCGCCTCGCGGAGGAGGTCCGACAGGGACCGCTCCGCCGGTGGCGGCGGCGCTGCGGCGGCCTCGCGGTCCGCGGCCTCGCGGAGCAAATCGGAGAACGACGGCTCCGCGGGCGTCTCGCGGTCGGCCGCCTCGCGGAGTAGGTCGGAGAAGGACGCCTCCGGCGCGGCGGCCCGCGCCTTGACGGTGTGCTTGAGGCGCGCGGCGGCGGCGCCCGCTGCCTGAAGAACGCGTCCCGGGCCGACGATCGCGGCGTCCTCCTCGGCCTCCGGGGGAGCGGCCGGCGGCGCCGCCGTGAGCGAGGCGATCTCGATTGCGGCGCGGCGGATGTCGTCGTCGAAGACGCCTTTGGAAAGCTCTGCGCGGCCGATCGACGCTATCAGCGAGCGCGCCGGCCGCAGCCGCGCCGTCACGACGACGTCGAGCGTCGCCAACGCGAGGCGGCCCGACTCCGTCGACGACGGCACGTTGACGGTGACGCACAGGCGGCCCTCGAGGCTCGCCTCGCGGCCGAGCGCGACGTGGTACGTCGCGCCCGCAGCCGTGTTCGAGACGGCCGCTTGCGCGCCGCTCGCGTCGAGCGCGGAACCGAGCGCCACGAGGCAGTCTCCAAACAACGACTGGTTCGCGAGGCGCAGCAGGTACGCGTCGTCGCCCTCCAGCGCACCGAGCCGTGCGGCTGCGTCGGTCACCTCGACGCCGTCTTCCGTCACGACGAAAGTGTTCCGGGCGAGTTCCCGTTCGATGGTGTAACGCGCGAGCTCGGGTCGATCGTCGTAGTAGCGCCACGTGTCCACCGCGCCGGCCGACTTGAGCGTCCTGTCGACCGCTGCGGCGATCGCCGCGTCGGCGAGCGCCTGCTGCAGCGCGACGACGGCATCGCGCGCGCGACACTCGTCGGTTGTGAGCACGCGTTGCTGCGTCGGTGGTGCCGGCGGCACGGCTGTCGCTGTGGCTGGCCTGGCAGGTGCGCGTGCTGGCGACCGCGCGGACGTCGACGACGAGCGCTCGAGCGCGCACTCCGCCAGCAAGGCGTCCAGGCCGTCCGAGCCCGCATCACTCGTCACTTTTTTTGATCCAGCTGTGGGGAGTGCACGCGACCACATGAATTCTATGCAGCCTATTGCGATCAATGCTTCCCGCAGCGGCTGGTGAGGTCTCTCTCACTGCATGCACTCCGCCAGGCCACACACACCCGGTCGACTAGCTCTACGGTAGTAGTGTGGGCTATAGCAGCGCTAAGTTTGCATCTGTGCCGGCGACAGGCCGCAAGCAGCCCAGGAGCCATCTACGCTAGTGTCTTACAGCTAGCTCGATGTCACGCCATATTCTCGTATTTTCACAACAATTAAGAAGAAGAAGAAGAAGACACCTCCGCATCCCTCGTCACGACCGCCGCGGCGCGGACGACGCGGTCGTGCATCGTGTAGCCGCGCTGGAGCACTTCCGCGACGACCGGCGGTCCCGAGGGCGGAGACAAGGCCCGGAGCGCCTCCATGGTCGCCGGGTCGAACGCGTCGCCGGGCTCCGGCGCGAACGGGGTGACGTTATTTGCGGCGAGCGCCGCGTGGAGCTGCGCGTCCAATGCGTCGTAGGCCGCCGTGTCCGCGGAGCTTTGCCGTGCGAGCGCCAGCGAGTCCGCGACGCCGAAGAACGACGCCGCGACCTTTTGCGCGCCGAACCGCTTCGCCTCGGCGACGTCGCGGGCCGCCGTCCGCCGCGCCGCGTCGGCGTCGGCCTCGGCGGTCTTGACCACCGCCGTGAGGCGTCGCAGCGCGCGCCGGTCGCGGGCGCCGGCCATCAACATGCCCAGGCCAAGGCCCACGCAGGCTGCTCCGGTTGCCACCTTGGCATCCCTCGCATCTATGCGCAGCCGGCGCCACTGCGCTCGCGCGGCGTCGACCGGGTCCCAGGCCATCGCTAAGTATCACTTGCGCACTGCTGCGCGTTGTCGTGTGCCCGTGTGGTTACTGCTCCGGACTTGAGTGCTTTGGCTCTCAGCTAGCTGGCAGCCGTATTGTCAGGCCGATGAATGTTGAAAGAGTATGAGGCTGCTCGTGGTGCTGGCCGCAACGCGAGCGCTCACGCCAGCACCCAAGCCTGCTGCTGTCACTCGACGCACCGCGGTCGCCGGTGCCACAGTGCTTGCGTTCGCATCACCAGCAGGGGCGCGGCGCCGAAACGCGGCGGAGCAGCTGCGTCAAGCGGTCTTCGGCGCCGTGGCGGACGATCCGACGGTCGCCGGGGCGTTGTTGCGTCTCGCGTTCCACGACGCGGTGCGACGGGCCGATGGGCAGACGCGCGGCGCGGACGGCTCGATCCAGTACGAGATTCCGGACGCCGAGAACGTGCGGCTCGGCCGGCCGCTGGCTCTCGTCATGGCGATGAAACCGGACGGCCTGAGCGTCGCTGATGCGGTGGCTGTGGCGGGCGCCGCGGCCGTCGAAGCGAGCGGCGGTCCGCGCATCGCCATAGGCCTCGGTCGCCTCGACGCGAGCGCGGCGGCGCCGGCGACGCTCGGGCGGCCGATAGCACAGCCGGGCGACGAAGCCAGGGACGTCGTCAAACGCACGCTGCCCGAGCCGGGCCTCTCGACGGTGGGCCTGCGGCGCTACTTCCGCCGCGTCGGCCTCTCGGACCAGGAGCTCGTGGCGCTCATGGGCGCGCACACGCTCGGCCGGCACAACACGCTGCTGAACATGACGAAGGCGTGCCTCCGCAATCTGACGCGGGAATGCCTGGAGACGGCGCCCGTGCGCGCGCCCTTCGAAAGTAGGACGCCGGACGCCTTCGACAACTCGTACTACTCCTTGCTTCTGGCGTGGGACGACCGCAGTTTAGAAAGAGGCGAGGCGAACTTCATCCCGACGGACGTGGCCCTCGTCCTGGACGCGTCGTTCCGGCGCCACGTCGTCGCCTTCGCGCGGTCGGAGCCGCTCTTCCGGGCGACGTTCGCGCGCGCGTACGCGAAGCTCGTGCGGTAGTGCGTGCTCTGTAATTTCTGTTTGTGTTCTGGCAGCGATACATTCGCTCTTGTTCGATGACTATTTTTCCTAGTATGTCTATGTACTTAGATAACTTCCAGCTCAGCTAAGCTCAAGACTAAAACGCTAGCATTTTCAGGCCGTACAAGGCCAAGTCCTGCCATTGAATCAATGGCTCATACCACTGTCAATCGCTAGAAGCCATCGCAGAAGCCATGCCTTCGACGTCGACCGCTCTCCGCGTCATCGTGGCCAGCGTGCTGGCGGCGGCCCTCACGCCACCGCAGCTGCTTGCGGCGGCCCTCACGCCGCCGCAGCCAGGGAGGCACGCTCTCCGGGCCAGGCCCCAGCAGCCAGGGAGGCACGCTCTCCGCGCCAGGCCCCTCGCCGCCGCACTCGTCGAAACCGCGGGCCTCGTCCCGGACGGCGCGCGCCACGTCTCCGAGGACCTGGTCAAGAAGACGCACCGCTTCGACGTGAGCCTCACAGAACCACTGGGCTTAACACTCGGCGAGGCCCAGGCGGGCAAGGACACCTGCGTCTACGTCAAGACCGTGGACGAGAGCGGCGGCGCACACGCGGCGGGCTGCCGCGCCGGCGATAGAGTGGTGGCGACTTCGGCGACGCTGGGCGACGCCATGTGGCCCAAGTCGTCGATCGCGGGCGTTGTTTCCGCCGTGCGGTCCCGGCTGCAGCTCGGCAACCAGAAGGTCTCGTTGCGAATCGAGCGCTCGCTGGACGACGACGAGGTCGCGCTCGCCGAGCTGAGATCCAGGGAGAGCGTCAAGGAGCGCTGGGAGGTCGAATTGCAGAAACCACTCGGTTTGACCTTGAAGAACGTCGACGGCACGCCGACGGTCGCGCAAATAAAAAAGGGCGGCTCCGCGGAGCGGTCCAAGGGCCGCGTGCGCATCGGCGATAGGGTGGTGGGCGTCGAGTCGGCCTTCGGCGGGCGCATGTACCCCGTCACGACGACGAAAGAAGTGCTCGCGGCGGCCGCGCTGCCGACGCCGAGCATATCATTACGATTGGAGCGCGACGTGCGCGTGGGGCCCTGGAGCGGCCTGCTGCGGTCCGACGGCGACGACGACGAGGACGCCGTGGCGCCGCGCGACCGGCGGTCGTCGACGCAGTCGCAGGTCCAGCGCGACATCGGCGACGCACTCAACGTGTATCTGGAACTGCGGCGGGCCCAGCTGCCGGCGACGGCGACGGCGTCCCTGCTTTTAGATAGGTGCACGTTCCTCGCCAAGACATACGCGCGGCGGGCGTCGTCGCGCAAGGCCTTCCGGTCGGGCCGCGGCGACGCCCAGGACCGATTGGACGCTTTGCTCCAAACTCTGGAAGACGCCGAGGTCGAGCTCAGCGCCAAGTTCGCGACGAACGCCGTCTCGGCCTTCGTGAGCGTCGGCGCGCCGAAGCGGGGCGCGCGCCTCTTCGAGCGCTGCGCGCGCGGCGACCCGGGCCACCCGCGGCCGAACCGGCGGCTGCTCACGGCGGGCGTGTCCGCCTACGCGCGCCTCGGCCGCGTCGACCAGGCCTTCGCGGCCGCGCGCGAGGCGACGACCGAGGAGAACATCGACACGCGGCTGGGCAACGCCCTGCTGGCGGCGGCGGCGGCGGCAAAGGACGTGCGTCGGGCCGAGGCGGTCTTCGCGGCGATGACGCGCGCGCCCTCCACGGAGCCAGCGGGCGCGGACACGGGCGCGCGGCTCATGCCGAGCTTCGCGCCGCAGCCGCGCGCGCCGCCGGCCGCGCCGCCCCGGGCCCTCGCGGACGCCGTCACTTATAGAACGATGATCGACGCCTACGCGCGGGCCAAGCGGCCCGACGACGCCCAGGCCGTGCTGGAGCGGATGCGGACGGAGGCGGGCCTCGGGCCCGACCGCGTGGCGTCGACGGCGCTCATGAAGGCCCACGTCGAGGCGGGCGACGTCGACGCGGCCGAGCGGTGCCTCGAGGAGCTCCTCGAGGCGGCCGACGAGGTCATGGAGCGGACGCGCGTGCTCGTGGCGAAGGCCGCGGCGCAGTCCGAGGACGGCGAGGCGCCCAAGGCGTTGCTGGGCGAGCGCGCCGCGGCCTACCGACGGGCAAGACCGGACGCGACGTGCTGGAACACGCTGATCCGGGGCTACGCGCGCACGCTGCGGTGGCGCGCCGCCGCCGACTGCTTGCAGCGCATGCGCGACGCGGGCTGCCCCCCGGACCTCGTGAGCTACACGAACGTGGCGACGGCGTGCCTCCGCGCGGACCGGCCCAAGGAGGCGCTGCGGCGCCTCGACGAGCTCGAGCGCGCGCGCGCCGCGGCCGTCGCCGTGACCGGGCCCGGCGGCCGCGCGGCGCGGCGCCTGCGGCCGAACGTCGTCGCGTACACCATTGGATGTTTGGCGCACGCGAAGACGGGCGACCTGGTGGGCGCGCTGCTCGTGCTAAGGAAGATGCGCGACGCGGGCGTCGCGCCGAACGAGCGGACCTGCGCCGCGGTGCTCGAGTGCTGCCTCAAGGCGGGGCGGCCGAGCTCGGCGATGGGGCTCGTCGAGGAGATGCGCGCGAGCGGCGTGCGCGAGGACGTCGTCACGTCCACATTATTGCTAAGGTGCCACCTCGCGGCGGGCGAGCCGGCCCAGGCGTCGCGGCTCCTCGACGAGATGGAGGCCTCGGCCGTCGACGGCGCGGTCAGCGCCGTCGACGGCCAGCGCGGCAAGCGGAGCCGGCGGTCGACGGCGCCGAACTTGGTGACGTACAACGCGGCGCTCGCCGGCTTCGCCAAGCTCGGCGCCTGGGGCGAGGCGCTCGACGCCCTGGATCGGGCGGCGGCGCGCTTCGCGCCGAACCGCGAGACCTGGGCGGCGCTCGCGGGTATCTCGCAGGACCGCTCGCGTGGCCACGACTTCCTGCACGACGCGCTGCGGCTGCTCATGCGGCGCGACCGCGCCGTCGGCGCCAAGGCCTACGAGGCCTGGCTTCTGGCCGCGGCGCGGGCGAACGACGTGGACCGAGTCGACGCGCTCGCGCGCGCGCGCGCGGACGGCCGGCTCCGCATCGTCGTCGGTGAGCGGGGCGCGCGGCGGCGGGCCCTCGACGACGGCGTCCGCCTCGACACGGACGGCCGCCTCGACGAGCTCGAGGCGGCGGTGCTGCGGAGCCGGCGGACGTCGTCCGCTGTGCCTGCTAAACGTTGATCTGTTTTACCTTTTTGGGAGCCCCGTCCGCTCATCCCCTCCCCCCGGACCCGTCCCTATTGTTACGGTGCTAGAAGGGAGACACCGCGCGTCCGTGCCGCGTCCTTCACCACAGCATACCTCCTTCTAAGCAGAACCTCGGCAACAAGTCTCGCTAGTATCTTACACCGCTAGCCCCGCGTGAGCTCCTGAGCTTGTCGCATTGCCTTTGTGCGTCGAGTGGCAGTCTGGTGTTTGGTCGCTTGTTGCATCATTTTGCATCATTAGTTCGCAGCGATAACGCTTCCCCCAGCTTTCGTAAGCTCTCCGCATTAAAAAGCAAGCGATAGCTCAACTACTCCGCAGAGCAATTGCAAAGCGGCGATAAAAGCTCAGCGCAAAAGCAAGCGATAAGCTCAACTCCGCAGCAGCAGCAAGCGATAAAAAACACCACTCGTGCAGAGCACTATGGCGATCAGCAAGAAGAAAGCGAGAAAGGACCGTAAAGCCGCGGCGGCCCAGGCCGCCCGGGCCGCGCGCGACGCATCTCACGAGGACGCGCCGGACGAGGACGACGACGAGCGCGAGATGGCCGAGATGCGCGCCGAGCTCGCGGCGACGAAGGACGCGCACGCGAAGGAGGCCAAGGCCAAGGCGCGCGCGCGCGCGGCGGCCGCGGCGGCCGCGGCGGACGACGGCGACGAGTCCGAGAGCGAGAGCGAGGACGAGGCGCCCGTCGGCGCGAAGCGCAAGCGGCCGGCGCCTACGCCCACGCAGCCGCGCGTCGCGTACCAGAACAAGCAGCGCTGTTTGGTCGTGTGCTCGCGCGGCGCCTCCGCGCGGCACCGCCACCTCCTCGAGGATTTGAGGAGGCTGATGCCGCACCACAAGGCCGACTCGAAGATGGACTCGAAGTCCGACCCGCGCCAGCTGAACGAGGTCTGCGAGCTCAAGTCGTGCAACGGCTGCCTCTACTTGGAAGCTAGAAAGCGCACGGACCTCTACCTCTGGCTCGCGCGGCCGCCGCGGGGCCCGTCGGCCAAGTTCCTCGTCCAGAACGTCCACACGATGGACGAGCTCAAGCTGACGGGCAACTGCGGCCACGGCACGCGCGCGTTATTGTGCTTCGACGCGACGTTCGACGCCGAGCCGCACTGGCGCGCCGTCAAGGACCTCCTGGCCGTGACCTTCGGCGTGCCGCGGGGCCACCCGAAGTCCAAGCCCTTTTTTGATCGGTGCATGGCCTTCGCGATCGACGACGGGAAGGTCTGGGTCCGGCACTACCAGATCGTCGACGACGCCCTGGACGACGCCGACGCCAAGGTGAGGAGCGGCGTCCGTGTCAACCACAGCCGGGGCCGGGTGACGACGAACCATATTTCATAGACCTGTTCTGAACTTTCGCGCGCGGCGGGCGCCGAAAGGCGCCCGCCGCCGCGAGCCGATCTGAGCGATAAACACATGCACCACTATCCGACGGCCCGCGCGCCCTCGTTCGTCGTCGGTCGCGTCGCGGCTCCCGCTCACTTCTTCGTTACAACGCAGCGCCAGGACGGCACGTCGCTCGTCGAGGTCGGCCCGCGGCTCGTCCTGGCGCCGATCCGCGTCTTCGCCGGCAGCTTCGGCGGCGCGACGCTGTACCACGACGCCGGCCTCGTGCTGCCGAACGAGGCGCGCCAGCGCGAGCGCCTCGACCTCAAAAGGGGCGGCTCGAAGTACGAGCGCCGCAAGGAGGCCCAGGCCGCGCGCCGCGAGCACGTCGCCGCGAACACCTTGCCGGAGGACGAGCTCGCGGACACGTTCCGGGACGACGTAACGGGCCTCTAGTCTCTCTCTCGAGTGTGGGTTTCTTCGGTCGGAGCTCTATTCGTCGAGCTGTTTGCGCAGAGAAGCGGGGAAAGGTGCCGTACGTGTTTCCATCCCGGAACGGAGAGGGTTCTTCCCGCCCCAACTTTTTTGTCCGGCGCAGCGTGTGTTTTTGGCTGCTGAACGTAGCTTCTGCGGAACAAAAAGAGACAACGCTCCTCCACGAGGGTTTCCTGGCTGGTGGTGCTCTCCGCTCTCACTGACAACAGCGACAAGACGCCGCAGGCCGCGTTAGAGCTCAATAATGGCTACACTCAAAGTCGGGCTTCGTCCTCGCGTCGTGACGATGCCCGAGGACAGCGGGGCCGCGGACGAGCCGCTGTCGCCCCAGACGACAACAGCACGTACAACCAGCCCGAACTGCGTCGTGACGATGACGCCGCGGACCATCTCGCCGCCGTCGTCGCCACCAAAGCGGCTGCAGTACTCGCGGCCGTCTCTCCTCAGAGAGAATAGCTGCTCGCAGACCCTATTTGCTGACTGCTCCGACTTTATGGTCTCCGAGCCGGCCACGCCGGCCAAGGAAAAGACCGAGCCGGCGCCGGTCGCCGCGCCGAAAAAGTCCGTGCGGTTTGCCGAGGGCACTAACTTTCCGCCGCCGCCGCCGCTGGAGCGCGCGCTGACGATCGACAATTTGGAGGAGGGCTCGCTCTTCGGAGACGTCGCGCCGCCCGCGAAGCGCCTACGCATCGACTCGCCCGAGCCTGAGTCGGTCGACGACGTCTGGGCGCCGCTGGACGAGACCGGCGACGAGTTCGGCCGCGACGTGCTGTTGAGCGCCGAGGACGTCGAGCTCATCGCGGCGCTCTGAAGATCCCCCCTAGTCGTCGCGCCGGCAATTGTCCCCGCCGATGTCGCGCATGTGTAAGAGAGTTTTACGTTGACCTTAGTCTCGCATTCGTCACCGCAGCCCGCACGGCTAGTACCTCTTGAGCTAGCTGCCTAAACCCAGCCTGTCCTCCAAAACGCTCCTCCGTGCGCTATTCCTCATAACGATTGAGCCATCGTAGCGCTCGTACACCATCGCAGCGCTCGTACACCATCGCAGCCCTCGTACACCATCGCAGCGCTCGTACACTGATCCTACACATCTATCCTACACTCTTCAGTGGCGTCGTCGGCACGCTGCGGAGCCGTCAAGGCCCAAGCCACACAAGCGACACCAAGCGGGGCCAGAAATGAACCGTCCCACTAAGCCAAAGCTCTCCGCAGCACCAAGAGATGCCCTCTCCGCCCTGCCGAAGGAAATGATGGCGCACATCGCAGCCTTCGCGGGCTGGCGCGGTCTCCTGCAAGGGCTAGAGGTGACGGGCAAATGCGGCCGCGAACTGGCGGCACAGGGCTACGCGCACGGCATCGAAAAGCTGCGTGGGCGCGTCGGCGCCGTCGACGCGCGCAGAGCGTGCCTGGCGGTCGCCGCGACGCGGTGGAACCACGCGCTGCAGCCGGTCTTCGGCGACGGGGCTCTCCACAGAAGGTCGAGGCTACGGCCAATATCTGGCATGAATCGTCCAAGAGGAACTCGAGATTTTGAGGCGAGACTGGGATTCGCTGCAAATTCGGCGCGGACGCGGCCCGACGATGCCGCGGGAACTGTGCTGGTCTGCGATGTCCTCCGACGAGTTTGGTGGGACGGTGGCGACGCCTATGTGACTGACCGACCGGCAACACTCGTCGGAAGCTGGGTTGTCGATGGCGACAGATGCACCCTCGCGCACGGGAGCACCATAACACAAGAGTGGGGAGGGTTCCCCGTCGCACCAGGCTCGCTGTGCGCGTTCACTGTCTCATTTGGGTCGGAGATTCCTGTGCAGGCTTCCTCTCGCGAGTTATGGGAGAGAGAAACTGATTTAAAGTTCCGTCTCTGGGCCGTGACGAAGGACGGTGCTGTCGCCTGCGTGCTCTGGGATAATGTGGAGCTCGATCAGCGCGAGGGCATTTTCCACTGTGTCACCACTGAGCCACAGAACCTCGTCAATTATCCGAATCCTTGGAATGTGGGCACTACGCAGTGCGAGGTGCGACCCTCAGCGACCATCGAGGGCGACAGCTTCTCGCTCCGCGCGGCGACTTTTTGCTTTGTTTGTGCAGATGACGTAGATGAGTCGTATGAGGGAGAATTTCTCGACAGCCTCGTCGAAGAGGGAGTTTGGGTGCCGACGCGCCCGCGAACAGTCTGAAGGTAACAATTTTAAAAATCACAAACTCACACACTAGCAGCATCCCGCAACAGCCCCCCGAGCAACCCGCCGTCGGGCGGGAAGCGACGGGTCGCGAGCGCCAGGGGGCCCTCGGGCGGAAGCGTCGTGCGCCGGTTCTGGACGGATACCTTGAGCACGACCGGCGTCGGCGACGCGCCTTGTGCAAGGAGCGCAGCGGCGACGTCGCGCGCGGCCGCCCCCGGCGCGTCGGCGCGGAGCACCGTCCACGTCAGCGGCGTCCGGCCCCAGCGGTCGAGCCAGTCGAGGCACCCCCGGCGCGCGCCCGCGGCCGCGAGCACCTGCGCACAAATCAAACAGTGAGTCGGGTGAAATTTGATTCATGCACTGGCGATGACCTTCATCGTCTCCGCGTCGCCACTCCGCGCGCAGAAGTGCACGGCCGACTGCTCGGCGCGGTCCCGCATCGCGATGGGCGCGCCCGCCTCGAGCAGGAGCCGGGCGCACTGCGCGCCGCCGGGCGCCGCGGCGCACCGGTGCAGCGGCGCCCGCGCGTTCGAGTCGACCGCGGTCGGTGCGGCGCCCGCCGCGAGTAAAGCCGCGATGGCGTCCGCGTTCGCGGCCGCGGCCGCGCGCGCGAGCGGCGTCGAGCGCTTGTCCCGCGTCCGGCTCAGGTCGAGGCCGCGGTCGCGCGCCGCGCCGAGGAGCGCGGCCAGCGCGTCGCCGCGCCGCGCCTCGGCGGCGGCGCCCAGGGCTTCATCCAACGCCGCCAACACGGCGTCTCCCTTGAACGGGTCCGGCGGCGGCTTCGGCGGGAGCTTGGACCAGGGCGACGCGTCGCCCCGGACGAACGCGGGGTCCGGCGCGTCCGGCGGCGGGGCCCGGGCGTCGATCCCCCGCTCGAGGAACGCCGCGTACTCGGCCAGCGTCTTGCCGAAGCAGTGCCGCGGGTGGAAGGCGTCGCGCGAAAACGACTCGCCGTAGTAGTCGTCGCCGTCGCCGGCGAAGGGCCGGCCCTCGCAGAGGCGCGCCTCGAGCCGCCGGCACGCGCGCAGCGCCAGCAGGCTGTCGCCGCCCAGGACCTCGAAGGTGTCGTCGCGGGCCGCGTCGCGGCCGGGCGGCGCGACGCCGATCTCGCGCCACGCAAAGGCCACGGCCTTCTCGACGCGCGTGTTGGGCGGGCGGCGCCCCTGCGGGCTGGCGTCGCGGAGCGCGCGCGCCGCCGCGGCCTGGCACGCGCGTCGGTCGACCTTGTCCGTGCGCGTCCGCGGCAATTCCGTCGCGAAGAGCACGGCGGCGGGCTGGACGAAGCGCTTCAGGCACGCGCCCGCGGCGGCCTGGAGCACGGGCCCGAGCACCGGATCCGCGTCTAAATTCGCAGAGCGGGCCGCGGGCGACGCGCAGCACGCCACCAACGCGTCGTCCACGAGCACGAAGCGGCACGCGGCGACGAGCGCCGTGGCCTCGAGCGCCGCGTCGAGGGCGCCGAGCTCCGTGCGCCGGCCGCTGCGCTTGATCTGGTCGTCGAGGCGGCCCTGGAGCCGGATCGCGCCGTCCTCCACGGCGCCGCCGTCGCCCGTCCGATAGTATCTCCCTTGTCCGTCGGACCCGTGGCCGCCGCTCTCCCCGCCCAGGTACGACGCGCCGTCGACGAGGGGTCCTCGCAAAACAACTTCGCAGTCCTCCAGGCTTATCGTGCCGACCAGCGCCGACCCCAGCAAGCCGCAGTCTCCGACGGCTTTTACGACACGATGCGCTTGGTAGACGCAGCACTCCGTGACGCCGTAGACGCTCACGAGCGAGAAGGCGCCGCCGCAGGCTTCGACGAGCTTCGGAGGCAGGGCCTCGCCGCCGAGCGCCACGACGCGCAAGCACGGGAACGCGCCGCCGACGCACGTGGCGAAGAGCGGCGGCGTCGTCGTGATGTGCGTGCACCGCGACGACCGCAGGAGCTCGGCGAGCGCGAAGACGACCTCGCGCCGCGGCGCGCAGCAGAGGGACGCTTGGGAGAGGGCACACTGCGCGACGTCGCCGACCGTCGGGTCGAACGCGTGGTGCGAGGCCAAGAGCAGCACGGACGTCGCGTCGACGCCGTCGACGCGGTTGCGCGCCCGCGCGTAGGTCGCGAGCGCGTTCCGCGACACCAGGCAGCCCTTGGGTCGCCCGGTGCTGCCGCTCGTGAAGAAGCAGTGGGCGTAGGCGTCGCTCGCGAAGGGGACCGGCGGCGCGGCGCAGGCCTCGTTTACCACAAGTGACGCGAGCACCGGCACCGTCGCGAGCCTTCTGAAACGTTCCGCGTCCTTTTCTTCGCAGACCACAACCGCGGCGTCGAGGCGTTTGACGACGTCGGCCAGCTCGTCGTCGCGGTCCTCGCAGTCGATCGGCGCGACGGCGGCGTCGATGCGCCAGGCCGCGAGGTAGACGAGTGGCAAGCTATAGCCCTCGGAGATACTCGAGACGACGAAGCGCTTGGTGCAGCCCAGCTGGGCGAGGCGGCTGGCCAAGGCTGCGGCTTGCTGTGCTACCTTGGTGTGTGCTGTGGCGTGCCATTGGTTGTCAGCATGCGTGCGTAGTTCGAACGCTTGCAATGCGTCTTGCATCTGTCCAAAAAGTCATCAATGGAGCAGCTCACGCTCGGCATTGCCCCAGCTGCAGGCTGCTGCTAGTGTCTTTACAGCCGCTAGATAGCGTTGAACCCTCGGTCCCTTGGAGCGGGTCCATCACGCGTCATGTTCTTCCCCTCAGAGGGATGTTTGAGGGGCCTACGAGGTCGAGACGAGGACGGTGTAGCAGTGTCCGCAATTGCGTCAGTGCTGTCGCTTCGTTCGTCTACGCGCCGGCAGCATGGTGGCGCCACGGCGGGTCATCACCGTGCTGCTCTTCGGTGCCGCCGCGCCGGCCGCGGCGTTTCAGCCGGCCCGCGTGAGCTGCCAGCAGCGACACAGAGTTGCTGTCTGCAGCACAATTGACAACCGCCGGCGCTCGCGCAGCGACAACGAGGCGAGCGAGGGTTTAGGAATCGTCAACGTGCCAGTCACGGAGGACGCTATCAAAATGGCGAAGGACAAGCTCGAAAGTCGTTCCGGCTCGGTCGCCTCCGCCGCGACGGCCTCCGCCGTCGCCGCTGCCGCCGCGGCATCCGACGCTCTCCCCGATGTTGGGTTTGATCCTTGGTCTCCCTTCTCCTGAAATTCGTGTTGTTTATAGTCGAAATCTTAAGTATCATTCGTTTCGCAGTCGAGCCTCGAATCACGCTCCTACACACAAACACTTAATCACCCGGCGGCGTCCGGTTCTTCGGCGTAGCCCGAGGCCACGCCCGTGCGCCCCGCGGCGGCGACGTGGACCTCGGTCTCGCCGCGGCGCACCTCGAGGCCCTGCCAGTCCCTTCCATGCAAATACTCGGCCGCCGCCGACGTCCACTTGACGATCTCGCCCTGTTGATCGGGTTCGTACGCGAGGTCCACGCGCGGCCGCTCAAACTGCCCGGACGCGAGGTCGAAGTCCGGCGCGTCGTCGCTGTCATGATCTTCGGAGTCGATCGCCAAGTCCGCCAAATCGCACGAGTAGAACGGCGCGTCCTCGGGCAGCCACCTCGATCGATCGAGGCACACGGCGAGCTCCGACGCCGCCACGAGCGGCACGGCCACCTCGCGCCCATAGATCTCGAGCGTCTCGACGTCCGCGCCGACGATGCACAGCGCCTCGAGCTCCGCGAAGTTCGCCAGCTTCGCCGGCGTGATGGGCCCCACCGCAATCACGTACGACGCGCGGCCCGTCTCCCGAATCAGCGCGTCGCACGCCCGCGCCGCGCGCGCGCTCTCGGCGATGCGGCCCGCGCCCGCGACGACGACGCCCCAGCGCGACGCCTGGCGCGCCCTGCCTAAGGCGTGGCGCCTCCTCGCCAACGCGCGCGTCGCCCGCGACGCCAGCGCGTCCGCGTCCTCGCCGCCGCCCGTTGGGTCGACGGCCACGAAGCACGCGCACGCCGCGGCCCGCAGCGCCACGGCGTCGCGGAGCGGGCCGGCGGCGCCGACGAAGGCGACGCGCCGTCTGCGAAAGTCCGCCTCGTCCGCGCAGTCCGTGCCGAGGCCCGCGACGACGAAAGGCGACGACGGTCCGGCCTCGTCGTAGACGTGCGCCGGCAGCGACGACGCCGCGCAGGGGCCGACGCGCGGCTCCAGCTCCGCCGCGAGCGCCCCACCGAAGTCGGCGTGCTCCGGCGCGACCAGCAAGAGCACGGGGCCCTCCTCGATTAGTAATTCCTCTATGTGCCGCGCGACGCCGGCCACGTCCACGGCCGCCGCGGGCCCGCGCACGAACAAGGTCGGCGGCGCGCCGTCGGGCGGCGGCGTCAGGCAGTCCGCACCGCACTTGACGAGGGCGTCCGCGTCGACGTGCGCGGCGCCGACGCAGTCGACGGCGCCGCGCGGCACGGGGTCGCCCAGGACGTAGATCTCCGGCGCGGCCCCGAGCCGCGCCGCGAGGGCCGTCGCGACGGCCGGCGCCTCCCCGAGCAGGTGCGCGGGGAACTGGAGCGCGAGGACCGTCGCGCCGTGCTTCTTCACGAAGGCCTCGATGCGGTCGAACTCGAAGTCGCGGCTCGTCGTCGCCATGGGCCTGGGAAAAGATGGCGTGAATGTCGTCTCCGAAGACCCACCGGGCGCGGCACGGGGAAAGCCTGGCCCGGCTTGAATGGCGCAACTCCGCTGGTTGCGCCGTGAGGCGGGTTCGCTCTCGCAGGGTTAAAATGCCCGGCGCGCGCACGGAGGCGCAGCGCGGCCGGGTTCTAGCGCCTGCCCCTTCGTTTTTGTTGAGATGGACGCGGGGCGCGGACGTTCCGAGCCTGCGTGCGTCGCGCGGTGGGCATCACGGATACAAGCTGTGCGTCTTCGAAAAGAAAAAATGGCCCTCACGGCGCGTGCTCTCGCCACCGGAACCTCGGATGTAAATTACCCATTGCGTTCGTCGCTCACCGGACGTTGTGTCTGAAGAAGCCATGGACGCCGGGGCGCGCACCTCCTTATTTCAAATCAAACGGCGCGCCTGCGGAGGATGACCGATGACCGCGGCCGCGGCTCGGCGGCGCGTGTTGTGCGCGGCGAGGGGGGGACTCGGAGATGTATCGTCATCGACACGTGTTCGTTCGGAGACTCTAGTCCAAAGATGTGTTCTCGTCACGGTCCCTCGTGTGTCCTCGGAGTTTTAACCAAGCACTGCTTCTATCCACACGGTGGATGTTCGGTCGGGTAAACAGGATGGTCGTCATCGGACGTTTTGGTGCGTTTTTTGGGCGAAGGCTGCGGCGGACGCTGCGGCGGGCGTGGTCAAGCGCAGCGCTCACCGATGCGACGAGTTGCATGCAGCGCTCATGGCGAGCTGCACTTGTGAAGCTGCTGTGTGGTCTGCTGTGGTGCCGCAGCGCGTGCGCGCGATAGGGCACTGTTTGCAGCGCTCGATGCGGTGCACAAACAACAACTAACTAATCCTGCCGAGCTCTCTCTCGCTGTGGCAGCTGAAGCTGGCTAGCAGCTGTAAGACACTAGCAAGCAAGCCGCACGGGAAGGACGCTGAGGCGTCTCTGAGGATCTCTCGCTCGCCGCCAAAAGCTTCTGCGACGCATGCCTCTTAGATTGTCATCATCTCTAGCACTCCTTCACTCAGCGCGGCACGCGATCTGTGCATGTAAGGCAGCCAGGGGCAGCCGCCTCACGTTCTCCTTTCTACGGGATCGGAGAACGGTGAATGGACACCAGTGCATAGACAGCTCAAAGGATGGGTGCCGGAGCATCTGCCCCACGGCAGCCCCTACAATCTCTCAGTGCAGACAGCATCAAGGAACTCGTGGAGTCTTTGGGTCCCAAATTCGCAGACATCGGAGAACAGCTGCAGGAAAATGGGTACGACGGCGCGATCCTGGCTGACGCGTCCGACGAGGACCTTGACGAACTCTTCGATGAGCTCGAGGTCCCAAAGCTGAAGCAAAAGGTGTTACGGAAGAAGCTTGCCTGGCTCAAGGAAGGGATTTCTACGGCATCACTTGACGAGCACCCGGCCGCGGCGGACGGCCCGCCCGCCGCCGCGGCGCCGAAGGACGAATACGTTGTCGACGCATACGACTGCTTCCTGTCGCACAAGCGCTCCGACTGCCAGGATGTGGTCGCGCGCGTGCATGACCGGCTGACGGATGCGGGCTACCGCGCGTTCATCGATCGGGAAGAGCTCGAAGAATTACCAAAGCTCAAAGCAAGCGTGCGCGCGTCGGGGAAGCTCGTCTTCTTTATGTCCCCTAAGATCTTCGAATCGGACTGGTGCATGTTAGAGCTCTGCACGGCGGTCGACAGCGGCATTGACGTACTGCCGGTCACCGTCGAAGGCACGACGTGGGGCGGCGGCGCTCGAGTGTTCCCCGACGTCCAACAAGACGTACCGGAAAAAGTAGAGATCCAGGGCCAGGTGTACCATCCGCGCGCGGCGGCGGCCAAGGCCTTTGCGCACGCAATCGGCCTCGAGCACTCGCGCAGTTACTTCGACGCATTTATTGACAAACTTTCGAAGCGCATCGGCCCCTCGAAGCGAGTGGTGGCGGACGGGCCGCCCGAGGGCAGCGTCGCTAGGCAGATCTGGCAGCAAGCCGGGGGTACCCCGTCGTGGGGCGACGTACTCAAGACGCTCCGCGAGACCTCAGGCGCGGCGGACGCCGTCGACGCATCGCGCCCGGTGCTCGCGCGCGCCCTCGGCCTCGTCGACGGCGCCGACGAGAGCTCGCCGGTGAACGCGGCGGCGCTCGCCGCCGTATTTCCGCCGGGAACGGACGTAGCGCAGACCTTGCGGGCGCTCGCGGCGCGCACTCAACCGGTGGGCGTGACTGACGGTGGCGCGGCGACCACCACTCCAGGCGGCGGCGCGGGCGAGGAGACATTAATGCCCGTGGTGATGGCCGCAGATGCAACAGCGTTAGAGGAGGCGGAAGCGGCGGGGACGGCAGCAGAGTTACCCGACGCCGGACTTGCACTCGTCGGCGGCAACACGTCGATGGCATCCGTGCGTGCGCAGCTGATCGAGGCTCTCGACGAACTCGGAATTGAGGGCGACGAGGGGCTGGGCGACACAATCGAGCGCATCAAAGGAGGAAAATTCTCATTTCTGCTACCGATGAAAGGGAAGCGGCGGCGACGCGTCGTTATGCGCACGCAAGAGAGGCTCGTTCGCGGCGCCACGGCGATGGGTGATCCGATCGCGCTCATGCCGACGACCAAGGCGGCTGCAGAGCCGCTGGCTGTAACGGCGGTGGCGGTGGACGGGGCGGCCGATGCCGCTGCGGAGATCGTTTCCCGGGCGGCGCGCAAGGACGCGGACAAGCTCAGTATCGACGCGGCCCTCCGCGACCCGGACCTGTTCACCGGACTGCGCCGAATTCTCCATGAGGAGCGCGCTGGTGGTGATGCGCCAGAAGAGGAAGCGGCTGTGCTCGCGTCGAAGGTGGCGGAGCTCAAAAAACTGCTCTCTGGTGGCGGTGACGGCGGCACGCTCGCCGCAGACGTTCGCGCGCTATCAACTGCCGCAGCCGCGCAAGACGGAGCAGTCGCGCGTCTCGCGGGCGCGGCGGCGGCGCAGAGCGTGGCTTCGGCCGCGGCCGAAGGCGGCGACGCGGCGGCGCTGGTCGCGGCGCTCGAGCCCCTCGCGGCGGCGGCGCGCGAGGGGCTGGCGCCCTCGCTCGAGAAACTACGCGCCGAGATTGCGCGCGACGGCGCGACGCCCTCGCTACCCAAGTCATCGGTCGGGTCGCGGAAGCGCGTCGTGATCGCTGGAGGCGGCTTCTGCGGCGCGATGGTGGCGTACCGCCTCGATAAAAACCCGGAATTCCATGTGACACTTCTTGACACGAAGGAATACGTCGAAAATACGCCAGTAGTGTTAAGGCTGATGTGCCTCGCCGGCAAGGAGTTCGAGGACATGTTTAGCAAGGCGCTCATCGAGCATAAGGCCTATGTTAAGAATGGTGACGTCGTGGTGGGCTCTCTAGCCGCCGTGCGCACCGACCACATCCTCTATGGCGCGAAGACTGGCGTTGCCGCGCACGTGCTGCCCTATGATTATCTCGTCATCTCGACAGGGACGGCATACCAGTCCGACATCAAGACCGATGGTACGTCAATAGAGCACCGCAGGCGTTCCTACGAGATTGAGCACCAGCGCATCGCAGATGCTCCCGCCACTGTGGTCGTGGGCGGCGGGCTGGTTGGTACAGAATTAGCTTTGGACATCTCCACATTTTTCCCAGGCAAGAAGGTCGAGTGGATCTCCGGGAACGAGACGTTGATGTCGCGCATTCATGGTTTCCACGACCCAACCATGGAGGTCGTTGAGCGCGAGGCTGCGAAGGGCCACCTAAAACTTTCCCTTGGCGAGCGGGCCATCTCGGTGAACCAGGCCGGGTCCATACTGACCGATAAGGGCAATGAGACGACGCCGGGCGCGCGCGCCTATTGGTGCACCGGCTACCGAGCGAACAACAGCTTTATGAAGGACCCGCGCACGGCTGCGAGCGTCGCATCCTGCCTGGATGACGAGGGCTTCATCAATGCGGGCCCGACGCACCAATTGTCTCACCCAGCGCTCTCGCACGTCTTCGCCGGCGGAGACATATGCTGTCGGGATCGGTTTGGCGGCGGCGAGCGGATGGCGGCGTACGGGCACACGCACGCCATGGTCATCTGCGAAAATATCGAACGGCTTGCCGGCACGCTCAGCGGCCCGCTGCAGGCGGCGCGCATCGGCATACCAAAAAAGGGCGCAGACAGTGCCACCGATAACGAAGGCGTCCTGATCTCCCTCGGCAAGACGGACACCGTTATGTTCTCGAAGAATCCGCTGATGCGCGCCTTCTACCCCAATCCCGAGGAGATGGAAGAGAAATACGGGCCGATAGACGAGGCACCCAACGGCTGGATCCTTCTCGATGACCAATCCTCGCTCAAGTTTGGGTTCGGTGTGGACCTGCTGGCCGAAACGTTCCGAGAGGGCAAGGACGAGTGGTGGGCGGGATTCGACGGACCGCGAATGTACGACTTCGTGCCTTAATTAGGCTTTCTACTAGTTCCTTTTTTCACTCACAGGGGTCGCTTATCCATGCTAACCTCGTGTATTCGCTTCAGGAGGTCCTGGTACGCGTCGTCGATCGCTTGTCGCTGGGCGGCGTGCGACGCGCGTTGCGTCTGCCAGGCCTCAAGCTCGGCCTCATACTCGGGGGAGCGTGCCGGCGGCTTCCCGCGAGGCGCGTCGTCGCGAGTCCGCGCCGCGACGGTCGCCCGTCGCGGCTCCGCGTCCTCCTCCACCTCGACCACCGCGGGAGGCATGTCCAACTGCGGATCGTCGTCGTCGACGCCCTCGTCGCCGTGGGCGTAGCCGAACCCCTTGGCGCCGTGGGGCGGTCGCGGCCGCCGGTTCGCGCGTTCCGCCTCGGTCAAGGCGGCGTCGCGGCGCTTGAGCTCGTCGATGGCCGCGGCGAGCTCCTCGTGCCCGTTCTTGAGCGCTTTCTTCCGCAGGACGTCGAACTTCGCCTTGCGCCGCAGGGCAGCCCCCGTCGTCGAGCTGTCCCGGCTGCCCGGCAGCGTGCGCTCCCAGCTCGCTTTCCTTGCCGCAGCGGTTGAGAGCAGTATGAAGAGGCGGTACATGTGCACCATTTTCAAAATGGCAGCCGAACCGGCCGCAAGGGCAAAATTATTTCATGCTTGCTCGCTTGCTAGTGTCTTACAGCCGCTAGCTGCGCTGTCAAGTTTCTCGGGTTTAAGGGGGGCTAGCACCTTGGGGGTGGGTGCACTAGGACCAGACCTCTAACGGCCCGGGCCCGGCATCGGGACGTGGTCGTCCGGCGGGAGGGTGGGGCGTCGCGGGGACACTCTCACAAACAAGCTAGACAAACAAGCGAGCTTAGTAGTACCTATAGTACTTGGAGTGGCTCTCGCGGAGGTGCAGGAACGTCTCGGGCGAGTGCAGCGGCGGCCTCACCTGCTCCCCGTCCGCCGCCGCGTCGACGAACTCGTTGGCGGCGCGCGCCTCGTCGCGCGCCGCGAGGCGCTCCTCCGCGGTTTTGCCCTCCTCGCTCGCGTCGGAGGAACAGATGGTGTCCTCGTCGAAGGTCGCGGCGGCGGCCGCGGCGAGCGCATCCGCCGCCGCCTCGGCCGCGACGGCCGCGTCGTCGATGGGCGGCGCCGGCGCGTCCTCTGCGGGCGCCGGCGCCGCGGCCGCCGGCGTCGGCTCGATGTGGAGCGCCGGCGGCGGCAGCCCTAGCAGGCTCCGCGACGGGGGGCCCTCCCAGCCGCCCTTCGTCTCCACGGCCGCGTGCACGTCCAGGGTCGCGACGCGCCGCTCGATGGCCCGGAGCTCCGAGTCCGTCGACCGGCACGCGTGGGGCAGGGCCTTGAAGACGGTCTTGAGGCACGGCGGCGGCGGCGCTTCTTTCGGCTTCGGCTTCTTCTTTTGGACCGTCTGGGGAGCTTTCTTGACGCTCATCATGCGCCGCGGCGCCTTCCGGACGGCCGCGGCGGTCTTCACGACCGCAACGACGTCGAGCGCCGCCATCTTCGAGGCGAGGACGTCGGCGCCGAGCTCGGCCGCGTCCACCGTAAAGGCGGCGGGCAGCTTGATGACGGGGAAGGGCGCCTTGGCGGGACTCGCCGGGGGACTCTTCGTCGTGTCGATGGGGCTCGGCCGCCGGCGCGCCGCGCGCGTCTCGACCATGGTGATGACGTTACTGGTGTGTCGGTGCGTGTCAGGTGCCTCTCATCGCTGTGCGCGCCTGGGGCAGCCCAAGCGGACGACTTGTGGCAAGGTGGGTCTTAGTCCCTAGTCCATATCATGAGATAACGAGCCCAGGATGCCCTACCGAAACTGCAGAATCTGATCTATCTAGTGTGTGTGTATACGCTAAGGTTTTATCTTTGGCGTCGCCGCCGCCTATCCCGGCTGGCACAATGGCAGATTACGACGCCCTGCGCCAGCAGGTCGAGGCCGACGCAGGCGATTTTACGTCTTGGTCCAAACTTCTCGCTGCCGTCGAGGAGGGAGCGACAGCCTACCCCGAGCGCGTCGCGCCGACGTTCGAGAGCTTCCTCGCGAAGTTCCCGCTCTGCTTCGGCTACTGGTGCAAGTACGCGGACCTGCAGCGGCGCCTGGGCGAGGCCGGGTCGGTGGACGCCGCCGAGGCCCAGGAGAAGGCGGCGACGATCTACGACCGGGCCCTCGAGGCCGTGCCGTTGAGTGTGGAACTGTGGAAGGCCTACACGGCGCACGTCAAGGCCGCGACGGCGGGCCAGTCGTCGGAAAAACTGCGCGCGGCCTACAAGAAGGCGACGGGCCGCGTCGGCCACGACGCCGCGGCCGCGGGCCTCTGGGACGCGTTCATGGAGTTTGAAGCGGATAGGGGCACGCCGGAGACCGTCTGCGACGTTTTTAAGAGCATGTTGGGGGTGGACGCGTCGGGCCGGACCGACGAGTTATGGCGGCGCTTCAAGCACCTCTCGAAGTCGTACCAGACGCCCGAATTAGTATCTGAAGAGGATAGAAAGGCTCTTGAAGCGCGCTGGAAGGCCCAGAAGAAGGAGGGCGACGCGAACGCGGAATTGGATGCGCTCGCGAATAGTAGGGTCGCGGGCATGAAGGAATTGGAGCTGCAACGGCAGATGGAGCAGCTCCTACTCGAATGCGAGCAGGCGAAGAACGACCTCGTCCAGAATCGGTTGGAGCGCCAGCACTACGAGGCCGGCGTCAGAAGGTGGTATTTTCACGTGAAGCCTCTGGACGAAGCCCAATTACGCAACTGGCGCGAGTATCTTACGAGAGAGGAGACGGCCGCCTACACGGACAAAGAGACCCACGTCAAGAAGGTGCGCGCGTTGTTTGAACGGTGTTTGGTACCGTGTGCGCTCTACGCCGAGTTCTGGCTGCGGTACGCGGCGTGGTGCCATTCCAACATCGACGCCACGGCGGCTTTAGCGGTCGCGACGCGCGCAGCGACCGTGTTTTTACCGCGGCGACCCGACGTCTTAGCCGCTCTCGCCGCTTTGCTCGAGTCCGCGGGCCGCCTCGACGACGCGCGCGCGGCCTACGAGGCCGTGGCCGCCGGCGCCGTCGAGGCGGACCACAAGGCCTACGGCGCGGTCCTGGTGGCGAACTTCGAGCGGCGCGTCGGCGGCGACGTCGTCGGGGCCTACGAGAAGGCGCTCGCAAACGGCGCGGCGCCGGCGCCGACGCGCGCGCACCTCGCGCGCTACCACTGCGTCGTCCGCAACGACGTCGCGGCGGCGCGGGCCGTTCTCGATCAAGCCCTGGAAGCGGAGCCGGAGCACGCCGGGCTCTGGCAGGCGCGCGCGCGCGTCGAGGCGCACCGCGTCGCGGACGACAAGGCGGCGGCCGTCTTCGCGCGCGTCGCCGAGGTCTACGACCGCGCCCTCGGTCCGGAGTCGACGGTGCCTGTACAAGAGCGCGGGCCGCTCTGGCAGCAGTACAAGGCCGTCGCGGACGATCTGTGTGGCGACGCCGCGAAGCTGCTCGAGATCGCCCGCGGCTACGCGAAGTGGCGCTCGCGCGCCGACGTCGAGGCGCAGCCGCTGGGGCCCATCCCCGCGAAGCGCAAGCGCGCGGCGCCCGTCGCGGCCGCCGGCGACGCGTCCGCGGACATCGCGTCGTCCTACGGGGCCTATGCGTCGTATTCCTAAGTTGGCTACCTCTTCTTATACACACACGCGCGAAACGCGCTACGGCGCCTAAGCATCGTACTCCTAAAGTAGAATATGACTACTACCTCTTCTTGTACACACACGCGCGAAACGCGAAGGCGGGATCCGTCTTCGAGGGCCTCCTACTGCTCTTCTGGAAGTCGAACGCGACGAACATGCGGTTCGACGCGTCGTAGGGCTTCACCAAATCGAAGCCCGCGCTCCGGCAGCCGGCCACGAATTCATCGATCGAGGCGTCCTCGAAGCGGCTCCGCACCTCGACGACCTTCAGGAGACCGCCCGGCTTCAGCACCCGAAACGCCTCTCCGACGAACCGCCAGAGCGACGGGCCCATGAGCGCGAGGCAGAACACGACGACGTCGCACTCCCCATTTTTCAGCGGCGTCCGCTCGATATTGCACGCTATAACTCCGGGCGCCGTCGCGACGAGATCGAAGCTCCGCACGTCGTGCCGCTTTCCTAATTCCGCCGCGAGCCGCGCGTCGCCGCAGCCCATGTCGGCCACGACCGCTCTTGAAGGCAGCGCCTGCAGCTGCGCGATCACATCGTCCAAGGGGTTCCGCGGCCAGCCCCGCGCCTGCTCCCGGAACCCGCGGTGGTAGGCCTCGGCGAGTTCCGGCTCGGCCTGGAACCTTCTAAAATTCTCGCCGCCGCTGTTTGTATATAGTGCTTCGTTCAGGGACCGAAAGCGCCCACCCGCGAGCCTCGCGCGCAGCTTGTCGGCGAGCGAACCGCTCGATTTTTTGGCTTGCGGTTTCGCCGGCGCATCGCTTTTCGCTGCGCTTGGCTTGTCGGCGGCCTTTTTGCTGCGCTTTTTGCGTTTATTTTTGCCCATCGTGGCTGCAGCTATGAGATAGGAGGCTGCAGCTGGCGGCGGCGAAACTGTGTATCGCGGTGGGTGTAGCGATGATAATTACTGTGTACAACAATTGCCTCCCACTGCTGCACAGCTTCAATTGCGCAGCGGCCAGCAAGCAAGCTAGCGGCATGTAAGACACTAGAAAACAAAGCCGGGAGCAGCAACTGCTAGGCCAAACGACTCAAAAAAGGCCCAACTGGTCTCTATAGAGATGATTGATCAGCCGCATCGATCGTCCAGATGACGCTGTGACCAAGAAAGCGCGCGCGTGAGCGGTAGGGGCTCCGCATAGACACCTACTGCCACCCAGAGCGAAAACTCGCGGGCCCGCCGAAACGAGAGGTAAACGGTAATGGACCTCGACGCCGAGACGCGCGCCGCGGGCCTCCGCTGCAAAAACTGCGGTTCCACAAACTTCGAGACGCCCGAGGCGGGCCGCGGCGCCGTCTGCCGCGAGTGCGGCGTCGAGTCCCAGGACTACCTCAACACGGCCTTCGAGGACTGGGGCGAGGAGTCGCAGCTCTACCAGGGCGGCAACAAGAGCAAGGTGCTGCGGCGGACCACGTACGTGGCCGCGGACCGGAAGCGCCGCAAGGGCCGCAAGAAGAAGGAGTCCGCGGCCCTCTCCTTCGCGGCGCGGCTCGCGGCCACGGAGAAGGTCGTGGCGGCCGTCGCGTCGGCCCTCGTCCGCGACTGCGGCGTCGCCGCCGCGGCCGAGCGCGCCGTCGCGGCGGCGTGGGCCGCCTACGCGGCGCGCGCGCGGCGCGGCGCGGCCGCGGCCGAGGTCGAGAACGACGACGCGCCGGCGCCGGCGCCCGCCGCCGAGGCACCACCCGCGCCCGCCGAGGAGGGCAACGCCAAGAAGAAGGAGGGCGGCGCGGCGCGCCTCCGGCGCAAGCGCCAGCGGGAGCCGCGGCCGCCGCGGCCGCCGCAGGCGCCGGTCGACCTCGACGCCGACGCGTACGCGAGCGTCGGCATGGAGGCCGTGCTGCCCCTCGTGTACGACGCGTGTCGACGGGCTCAAATACCCGTCTCGGCCTGCGACCTGAGCCGCTGGTCCTGGCACGGCGTGCTGCCGTACCTGTCGGCGTGGCGGGCCGGCCTGGATGAGGCGTCGCGCGAGGCACTCGGGCGGCGGGCGGCGCACAACTTCTCGCCGCGCCGCGCGCCGGGCCCGGGCGAGATCGTCTACGTCGCGGAGCTGCGCTTTTGTCCGTACCACGGCGCGGCGTGGCGCCCGATGGGCCCGGCGGAGGCCTGCGCGCTGCACGCAGACGCGGTCGTCGACGGCGGCCCGTTCCGGCGCTTCGTCGCCGCGCGGGCGGAGCGGTTGCTGCGCCTCGCCGCGCACGCGGCGCCCGAGCTGCGGGTCACCGAGCCGCGCGCGCTCGCGGCGGTGTGCCTCGCTCTTCTCCGGTACGCCGACGGCTTCGTCGTCGGCCCCGGCGCGGACGGCACGTTCCCGGTGCTGCCCTGGAGTCAGGCGGACGCGGCGACGCACCCGCGCCGCGCCGACGACGCCGCCGCGTACGCGGCCTTCGTCAGCGCGCGGGAGCGCCGCTCGCGAGGGGACCGCACGGCCGACGCCGCCGGCGAGGCCGCGCTCGAGGCATATGCCGATGCCTTGGACCGACGCGCGGCCCAGCTCGACGCGGGCCCGCCGCCCGCGCGGCCGCGGCGCGACCGGCCGCTCGCGCCGTCCGTCGTCGTCACGCGCGGGGGGGTGGGGGCGGACGCCGGAGCACTGGTTGAGCTCGGCGCAGAGCGGCTCCAGTGCCCGCCGGGCGTCTTTCGGGCCGTCATGGACGACGTCCGCGACGCCGTCGACGCGGCGATCTTCGCCGACGACCGGAGCGACTCGGAGCACGCGGCGCGGCTCGACGCCGACGCGAGGGAGGTCGTCCTGGACTCGTCTTTCTACTAAGTTATGTTACTGTGCTCGGCAGGAGCTCCTCCCCGTCATCGCCAGAAGCGGACGCGCCGCGGAGGCGTGGCGGCTCCTTCGCGTAGAAGAGCGCCAGGCCGGCGACGACTATGGCGACGCCCGCTGCTTTGGCGGGCGTCGCGCAGCCGGCACCCGATTCTGTATCGCACGAGAGCACGCTCGACGCGACGAAGACAAACACGACCTGCACGCCCTTGAGCATGGCTGCGGAGACGGCGCCGCGCTCGCCGAGCGTTGCGAAGAACGACAGAGCGTGGAGGCCGTCGATCAAGATTAGTGGCGCGTAGGCAAGCGCGACGGTGTTCAGGCGTTCTGCGTCGTACGTGACTTGTAGCGAAACAAAAACCGCGAGAACTATCGTTTCCGCGGCGCCCATGCAGCTGCTGAGGCGGAAGGGCGTTAGACCCGCCGCCTTCGCGCTTTTATTTTCCAGTGCGTGTTCGGCCATCACAAACATCCCGCTGTGACCCACCGATCCAAGGAACGCCAGAAGCGATCCCCACAATCGCGCGTCGGCGGCGGCCCGGCCTTCTCCTTTGCATGCTAACTCATACAAGGCGAGACCGAGCGTCGCGAGCGCCTGTGTGGAAATCAACCAGCGCGTGAAGGCCGTGAAATTTTTATTTCTACACAGCGAGCACGATCGCGACCCACTGCTCCCGCCGGATCTGGGCGCCGGCCGCCGCACCAATGGCAGACACGAGAGGGGCGCACGACGCGTAGACCAGCGTGAACGCAGCGGCGCCCGCGTAGAGGAGCCCGACGCAGAGCAGTGCCGCGGATCCAAAATCCAGCGCCGCCGCCGCCGCGAGTGGACGCCACGACGCGCGAATGGTCTGCGCGATTGGCGCGGGCGACCCGACGCATGCCTCGCGCGCGGGCGCGACCAGTGTCATCCCGAGCAAGTTCGCCATCATCGGTCCGAGGAGTCGTGCCGGCGCCAGGCCCTGCTGTTTGAGCTGGTCCACCAGCAGTGGTTGCAGCGCACCTGTTACGGCGTACGCTGCGACCCATGCGTGGGATGTTCGCATGGTGCAGCTGGCAGCTTTGTGCAGAGGCCCGTTACGTCGCCACGAATGTCGTCACTCAGCCCGTTTTTTTGTCCTTTTAAGACGCCAGCGCCTCGAAAGCAGCGCTAGCCACGCCGCGGCGGAGCAACCGACCAGCCCTCTCTGGCGCATGCACTTTGCTCTCAGGCGCCAATCGGCCTTAGCGCATGGGCATTGATCGAATAGACGTACTCCAATGAGGCTTATAACACCCGCAGCGCTGCTGCTCGCAGCTGCGGCCGCATTTCAGGGCGCGCCGCCACAACAGTTGGCGCCATTGGCGGTGCCACCAGCTGTGGGCAGTCAGGCATGCGAGACGAACGCGCGGAGGCGCACCCGACGGCGTGGCGTGCTCGACGATCTCGCGGCGACGGCGCAGGACCTGCTGAGCAAGGTTTCGCCCGCTCCCGCGGCCTACAACGCGTCGCGCGTCAAGCCGGGCAATATCGTGCGATGCGGCGCCAAGGCACAGAACCAGTCGCGCGTCAAAGGCTGGACGACGAACAAGCCCTCGGTGCCCGGCTTTGTTATTTCGTCGACAGGGTGCGGGAACGACTTCAACAACTACCGGACGGCGAAGTTACGCGGCGACAACGAGCGAGCCGTCTCCATTCTCACGACGGACGTCCTCGGGGCCCTGAACGGCGAGGGCTGGCCCGTGCGAGTCGGCGATTTGGGCGAGAACCTCTTCGTGGACGGCATGCGCTACGACGTGTTTGCCATCGGCCGTCGCGACGCGGCGTTGGTGGACCTTTCAACTTGCGGATGTCGCGGCCACGACGCCTTCACGCCATCCGACACAGGCCGGTTTCTGTTCGGAAAGACGGCAATTCTAGAAATTACGGAACCGATCGCCCCGTGCGCCTACCTCTGCACGCTGCCCTACCTTACGCCGAAGTGGCGGTGCGCGGACTTCATCCGGACGCTCGACCGACGGAGAGGCTGGTACGCCAAGGTCGTCGCGACGGGGCCCGTGGCCGTCGGCGACGCGGTCGTCGCGCTGTAAGAGTGTTCCGAGTAGTCCACCTACTACCTATCTAGACGCCATCGACATCTCCATACTTATCTCCATCGACGCCGCGGCGGCACGTGCGGCGGCCCGGGCAGAAAAGTCCTAGTATTCAATTTAAAATCGCACGCGCGTCTCAGCACGTGCACACTGACGCGTCCGGCGTGCCCTGAGCACACGTCGGCACCTCGGAGCGCCCGGACGCGGGCGCCTTGAGAGACACGGCGTCGAGTGCGATGCTCTCGTACCAGTCCGTCAAATCCCCCAGAATCCGCAACCCAGAAAGTCCGGAAAGCACCTCGATCATGTCGCACTGCGAGGGCTGGGGCCACGCAAACAGACTATTTTTCGGGTCCTTGCCTGTGTGGAAATCAAATATTACGGCGCGTTCGTCCCGAATCGCCGCGTTGACCGATGGCGTGGCGATGCTAGTTCCTCACCGCTCGACCGAGCCAGGACGGCCGCGTCATCGCCGAGAAATGACTTAGTGAAGAATTGTCAGGCGCACCCGACGCACTGGTTGATTTCCACACAGGTCCTTGCGCCAGCCCGCCGTCTCGTCCAAGGGGATAGAAAAGGTCGTCGTCGATCCATCAAATCTTTTGGCCGCACTCACGGGAAAGGCCAGCAGCACGCCGGCGTTGACGTCGCACGTGGCGCACTCCAATTCAATGAAGTTGTGCGCCTTCGAGGGCACTGACAAGTCCCCCGCCAGCGCCCCTATCGTGAATTCGAGCGTGCCCTTGTAGGCCGCGTTCTGGTCGCCGGCCCACGACGGCGGCGCCTCGAACATCCACCGCGACGCGTTCGTCTCGAGGCCACTCGACGCGTCCCGCGCGATGAGTTCGTCCGTGGCCACGACGAACCGGTTCAGGCCCTTGCCGAAGGACGACGCGTCGTGCGTCGCCGGGCCTGAGCCCGCGCCGTTCCTTACAATAGACCACTGCTCGTGCGAGGCGTCGAAGGGCGACGCGACGACGCGCCGCGAGGGGCCCACGAGCGTCACCGTCGCCGCTTTTGAGGTCGAGGTCCCGTCGTTGATGGTGTAGGCGAAGGAGGCCCACTTGCCACTGCTGGGTTCGACGTCGTACTCGGGCCGCACGTAGTGCACCCGATTCCGCGACCCGGTCACGGGCGCGTTGACCGACGCGGCCTTGCCCTTCTTCGGATCATAACCGTGCGTACTATATACTTTGCTCAGTTGGTGCAGCGCGCCGGACGACGGTAGCGACGTGATCGTCGCGCTCAGCGGGTCGCCGTCCGTGTCGTAGCCCCGCAGATCGACGACGGCCTCCTCGCCGGGGTTCACGACGACCGTGACGTGCTTGGCGATGGGCGGCGCCGCCGAGACCAGGCTCGTCGCGGCTACTATGCAGCTGATGGTGCGCATCGTGGCGAGTTGCCCCGGGCTTCGGGGTGGAGCTCGTCTGGGAGGTCGTGGGAGTTGATAGATGTTCCTGGAGCTGCCCAGATGGGCGTCGCGGCAGCGCTCCCAGCGGTCGAGCTATGGGACAGCGGACCGATTTTACTAGTAGCTTTCAAACCCGGCCGAAACGCTGGACGACCACGGGAGCGACGTCCCACCCCTACAGAGCGGTAGCATCGCCTCCCGAGCCCTACCGCGCGGGTACCCACTAGGACTTGGCAGCCGCAGCCTGCGCACCGGTTGACAATGGCAGAGCCGCCGCACGGCATCAGTGAAAGCAAAAACGTGAGCATCATGCTGCCATAGCACCCGCACCGGCTGCCCATCCCAAAAAATGCATCGCTTGGCGTCGTTGCGATCCAAAATAACCAAAAAGGAGGAACCCCAACAAAATACAAAAGAGGCCGTCCCGAAGCAGTGGCGGGCCCTCGCCGAATGCTTGACGAGCTTCGCGCGCGCGGCGAAACGCGACGAATCCACGAATTTGAGGTATGTCTACGACAAGTTGGGCGCGTTCGCGAGCCGCGACGTCGTCGATAGGACCATAGACGCCGCAGCTGTATCAAACGACGCGGACCACCTGCAACCGTCCGCGCGGCGCGTCCTCCACGGCGGCGAGGCGGCGGCTCGAGGCACGCCCAAAATTATGAATCTCGTGGACGACGCGGGCCTCGCCGAGGCGAGAGCCGCGGCCCAGCTCTTCGCCGAGAGCGTCAGAAGCACGGTGCCGTGTCCGGAAGGCTATAACCTCACGACGACGCGCGCGATCCGCTGCGGCGCGCCGCACTGCTTCGCGCGGGAGGGCGCGCACGACTGGTTTTCGCCCCAGATAGCCTCATCAACCGGAAGCGGCCCGCGCTTCCACCGCGACGGTCTGAATGTGGAAACGGAACGGGGCGAGTTCGGCGGGCGCGCGGGACAGGAGCTCGCTCTCTTATCGCCGCGCGGCGGGCCGCTCGGGGCCTGCGAAGCAATAGCAAGGTGCGCGGCCGGCGGCGGCGCATTGCATCGACGGGGCGCCCCGCTGCGCGTCGTCGGCGTCCAGGTCTCGGTGCTCGTCGCGGGGCCCGACCTCGAGCGGGCCATGGAGCTTTTTGGCACCGTGGTCCTCCGCGAGGCGCTCCAAGCGTCCGAAAGCGAGCGCTGCATCGTGCTCGCGCTGGAGACCGCGGGCGTCGCGACGGGCGGCCCGACGGCGCGCGACGCGCTCGACGTCCTCGAGGCCACGACCACACCAGCCGCGGCCGCGGCCGTCGCCGTGACCGCCGCCGCGGAGGCGGCGACGCCCGCGCGGCGCTGGCGGGTAGCGCGTCTGAAAAAGAGGCGCGACGCCGCCGCCTTCACGACGGCGCTCAAGGGCAGCACCATAAAGAAGAATGCGGCCCGGTTGGCGCTCCTGCTGAGGTGCCCGGGCGGGCTCGTCCGCGTCGAGGCCACGTATGCGCTGCACTTCGCGGAGCCGCAGCGCCCGGTCCGGGCCTTCTCGGCGGAGCCGGCGGCGTCGATCCTGGACGGCGTCTTCCCCACGGACGTTGATGCGGACGCCTACGCCAGCCGCGCGGCCGCGCCGGCGGAAGATGTGAGAGACGCCGTGCTGCGGTGCCAGCGCCTCAGCGCGGCCGGGCTCCGGTGCGGCGACAAGGCCCTGGCCGCGGCGGCCGTGACGCCCGCGCGCCCGCAGCTCGCCCCGGGCGCCGCCGCGCTGGCCGCCGTCGCGGCCGACGCGCGCGAGCTCCGCCGGGGCGCGCGGGCCGTCGCCGACGCGCTGCGGGTCATCGCGGACGCGCTGCGGCCGAAGGCGGCGAACCGCACGGCGCACGCCTTCTGCGGGCCCGCCGCGGCGTGCGCGCTCGCGTCCGATGCGATGGACGACGACTGGGGCCTCTGGCAGCCGGCCTCGGACGACGTCTCCGGCGACCCGTGGCTGTTCGGGGGCGTCGGCGCCGGTCCCTCCGACGCCCAGAAGGCGCGATCTAAAAGCGGCCTCGCGTCGCCGGCCAAGAGCAAGCGGCCGGGCACGGGCGCGAGCGCGGCGTCGAAGCGCGACGACGACGCCGAGGAGACGCTGTCGCGCGCGGCGTGTCGAGCTTGGTTGCACGTCGCCGAGCACGATTTCATGAAGTGGCGCGACCGGGCCGTCGACTACGCGCGACGAGCAGGGGCGGCGCAGGACGCCGAAGACGTCGACACGGTTTTCCTCGCCTCGGTCCTGCGGCAGGACCTCGCTGCGGTGTCCGAGGGCGGAGACGACGCGCTCCGGGCAGGCGCGGCGGCGCGGTGGGACCGCCTCGCGGCGGCTGTGGCGCTCGAACGGCCGGACGTCGTCCTGAAAAGTGGTTCATCATACGAAACGGAGGACGGCGACGCGCCGGGGCTGCTTCTAGGCGACGGCGAGGACGCGCTCGGGCGCGTCGGCCTGCTCGGACCCGGTCGGCGGCGCGGCGCGCTGGCCGCGGCGGCCGCCGACGCGCACCGCGACGCCGTCGCCGACGTGCATCTGCGGCGGGACGGCGGCGGCCTGCGGCTGCCGGACCTGGCCCGGCTGTTCGCGGGAGACGACAACGCGGAGGTGCTGCACGCGGAGGCGGACGTCGACGTCGTCGACGGCCCGGACGGCTTCGTGGAAGTGGCGGCCACCAGTGATAGAGTAGTAGCGGTCCACGGCGTCGGCTGCCTCGGGATGGACGCCCGGGCCGTCGCGGCCCTCATTGACGCCTCGCTGCAACAGCCAAAGACCACGGACGACGAGGCCTGGTTCGCCGACGCGACGCAGTCCGCCAAGCCTCCGCCAAAGCCCAAGCCCCTCCGGCTCGAGCGGCCGGGCAACGCCCCGCTCGACGACTGGGCGCCCGCGCGCCACGTCCTCTCGGCGGCGCTGCACGCCGCCGCGACGCGGCTCGAGCGCATCGGCGGCCTCTTCGGCGTCGCCGAGCGGGGCCTCGACGCGCGGGCCTGGGCGGCGGTCGCGGCGCGCGCGGCCGACGACGTCAGGAACGCGCGCCTCGAGCGCCGGCGGCGCCAGGCCGCGGCGGCGCGCGCGGAGCGGCGGCGGGCGCGCGGCTTCGAGGGCGACGCCGCCGTGGCGCCGGAGCCCGTCGAAGAGGTCAGGGACCCCGCGAGCGTCGTCGACGCGCTGACGGCGGTCGCGAAGCGCGCGCGCGGCGCCGCCAAGAAACTGCGCGAGGCGGAGCTCGCGCCGTTACGTCCCGAACCTTCGCCGTCCGCGGCACCTACAAAAATCGAGGGTGGCGACGCGGCGGCCGTCGTCGTCAAGACGGGCGCCGCGGCCTGCCTAGCGCGCGCCGCGTACGAGACTGTCAATGATGCCTGGGCGCCGGCGCTCTACCGCGTCGCCGTCGCCGCGTACCGCGGCGCGAACGTCCAACGCCTCGCGCGCGGGGCGACGGACGCGGCCCTCTGCTTCGACGCGCTGGGCCGCGCGCCGCCGGAGCCGGGCAAGGAGCCCGTCCGCATGCGCGCCGAGGCCGACGCCGCCCGGTTCACGGAGAGCGCCGCCGCCGCGCGGGCCGCGGCGGAGGCCCAGGTCGCCGAGCTCCGGGCCTCGCTCGCCAGCGCCCAGCTGGCTTTACAAAAAGCCGCGGGCTTCGGCGCGACGAGCGCGGCCCAGGTGCGGCGCGAGCTTGGCGCGGCGCTGCGCCTCGCCGACGCGAAGACGGCCCGGTTCGCGGCCCACGCCGCGGCGCGGTCGCTCGACGAGCGGTCCGCGACGCGCCGCGCGGCCGCGCTGCGAGCCCAGCCCAGCGCGGTCGGCGGCGTGTGGGCCTGCGAGGGCGTCTACGGCACGCGGCGCGCGGTCGCCTGCGTGTCCAGGAACGCCCGCTTGATTTTGAATCGCTTCACGAATGCGTTGCTGCCCCGCGGGCCGACGATGACGCCGACGTTCGACGGCGAGGCGCCCAATCTCCGTGCGCACGTCGCGTTGCGCGGCGACGCGAGTTCCTATATTCGCGCGCAGCTCGACGTGCTCGCGACGTGCCGCACGCCGGAGCATTCCAAGAATGCGCCGCGCGCCGGCGCGGCCGCGTGCGTCGAGCTCGCGGCGGCCCTGGACGACGCCGACGTCGCGCAGGGTCTGTTCGGCCGCGCGAAGCCTTTGAGAAAGGCGGCGCGCGCGGCGGCCCTGCTCAAACGCGGTGGCCTGGCGAACATCGTGCGGGCCGCCGCGAAGAAGGATCCCCTGGAAGCGGCCGCGCCGAAGCAGGAGCTCCTGCTCGTCGCCGTCGCCGCGGGGCCCGGCGCCGACAAGTGGGGCGGCGGCGCGCTGCGGTTCGGGAGCGGCGCCCTCGCGACGCGCGCGGGCCGCGAGCGCGCGCTCAAGGACATCGGGAGGCTCCAGCTCGTGTTCGGGGGCCAGTGTCCCCTGGGACTTCACGCGCTGTTGCCCGTTGATAAAACCTACGTGGCGGTCGTCCTCCGCGTGGCGCTGTGGCAGATCGGCCCGGCGGCCGACGCCTCGCGCAATAACCTCCTGGTCGACGCTTCGGCGCGCGAGAACGTCTCGGCGTCGTCGGAGGGCGCGCAGGCGCTCGCGGCGACGGCGGCGTCCTTGAAGCGCGGCGACCACGAGGGCGAGGTCGCGCAGACGCTTTCGGACATTCGGGAGGCGGCCGAGCGCGGCGAGTGGAGACGGGTCTACTCGCTAGATCGCCGCCTCGCGCTCGCCGGCGACGTGGCGGCGACGAGCGCGCCGCCGGCGACGGCGCCGGCCGAGGCGTTGCGAGGTCTCAGCGTCGCCCCGCTGGAAAAAAGGCTCGCGGCGCACGTGCGATTGTTGGATGGTACCGTCCAGGACGCCTTGCGGCTCGAGGGCCTCTGTGGTGTCTTGCGCGCGTTGCTGGTGTTGCCCAAGCATCTGCGAGCAAAGGTCTCGCCGCAAAAGATCGGGGACCACGCGCAAGTCGTGGTCGACGGCGTCGACGCCCTCGTCGCGTCGCCGCAGAGCGTCCACTTCTCGGGCGCCGGTCGGTCCCTCGCGGGGAAATTACGGGGCTCCGACGCGACCGCGCCCGGACTCGTGGTGACGTCGCTGGCCGCCGCCGCCGCGGCCCGCCTGGCCGACGCGGACGTGTCCGAGGGCCGACAACCCGCGAATGCCACCAAGGTCGCGGGCGCGCGCGCGCAAGCCGCGGCCCTGGCGCTGCTGCGCGAGGCGGCCGATTTTTCGAGGGCTCTCGGGGAAGCGGCGGCGGCGAACGCCCACGCCGGAGACTTCGAGATGGCCGTCCACGTGGCCGCGCTGCGGTGGGGCGCGGCGCCGGTCGACGTCGCCGACGGCCCGGAGGATGCGACGTCGCCGGGCGTGCCGACGCCCCGCGGGTTCTTTGACTAAGTGTTTCTGTGTATCTATCTTGAAGGTGCCTTCTGTTACGGTGCTAGGTCTAGGTGCTAGGACTATCTACAAGCCCGAGTCTGAAGAAGGCCCGCGCGCGGCGAGCCGAACTCGGCCTAGCCCCCGCGGGTTCCGCCAGGACTAGTAGGCTGCGTCAACTAGGCCCTCAGATGTCCTCAGAGGCCTGCTGCGGAGGACCCCCTATAGCCTGAGCCTTTTTGACGTCCGCCGGCTGGAGACGTGCGACGGCTGCGCCTTCGGGCCGATGGCCCGATGAGGCAGCAAGCGCTGTGTTACTGGTGCGCGGGCGTGTCGCGGTGACCCGGAATTACTCGTTGGGCAGCCCTCGGCACCAGGCGTGCCGCTAGGCACACACTGCGGCAGCAGGGCGGCCGCAGCGCGAGCATGAGCTTCGCTGGCGACGACCAGGACGGCGGCGGCGACCGCAGCTGGCTCCGCAGAGTCGCGGCGGTGGACGTCGCCCTCACGTGCCTCGCGACGTTTTACGTGTGCTTTAGCGTGCCGTTTCGGATAGCCTTCGTGCCGGGCTTCTCGGTGCGGACGCCCGAGTACGCGCCGTGGGTGGCGTGCGACTATGCGGTGGATGCGTTTTTCGTGTTGCGATGGCTCGTCGAAATGTCAATGCTTTGTTTTGAGCCCGAGGACGCGGTCACGGTCCAGGCAGCTTGGTTCTCGACGGGCACGGGCACTCTGGACACGAACTCGCCGACAGTTCGATTCCTCCGCGGGCTACTTTACCACGCTTCTGCGACGGTGCCCCTCGAATTAGTAGCGCCGCGTATCGCGTCCGAGTGTAGCTGGGCCTGGAGCGCGGCCTGCTTCAATAAGGCGCTACTCCAGGCGAACCGCTTGCTCCGCGTATTACAGGCGCCGGAGGCTGCGCGACGAGCATTTTCTCTACTGGAGCATCGCATGGAGGTCGGCCGGCTGCGCATGTGGCTGCTCTTCCTGATCATGAGTATCGCGGGCCACTGGGCAGCGTGCGCCTTCTTTATCGCCGCGAGACTCGACGAGGCCTCGCCCGTGCGCAGAGCCAGAGAAGACGCGACATGGCCAAGAGTGGATGGCCTCTGGAACACCACCCTCGTACAAGATGACGTCTTCATAGAACTGGAGCGCTCGAGGCTCCACGCTTATGCGCGGTCCTACTACTGGGCCTTGGTCACCATGGTCACCACCGGCTACGGCGACATCGTCCCTAGAGCAAGAGTGGAGACGTGGACTTGTATCATATGCATGTACGTGGGCATGTCGATCTCCTGCGCCGCGATCGCCAATCTTACGTTATTGGTCATGTCGGCGAACGCGCAGAATGCAGGCCATCTCGCGCGGCTCGACGGGTTACGGAGGTACGCGAGATATAGAAGATTGCCACCGAACGTCGCTCGGCGCGTCGTCGCCTACGTCGAGCACGAGTGGAACCGGCGCCGCGGCGTCGACGCTGTGGCATTCGACCGCGAGCTGCCGGCTACATTAAGGCAGGCGTGCGCGCGCGTCCGAGCCGCGGCTCTGTTGCGAAAGCTGCCGGCACTGGCTGAAGGCATTGCCAACGAAGCTGTTGTGAACGCGCTGGCCTTGAAACTCGAGGCTAAAACGTACGCGCCGCAGGACGACGTAGTGAGGCCCGGCGAGCGGGTCGCCGGCGCGATCCTCGTGAGCCGCGGCGAACTCGCCGTGCGCTCGCGCAAGGAGGCCGAGGAAGGCCAGGTCCTGCGGCTGAAGAGCGGCGACGCCTTCGGCGTGCGGTCGCTGTTCGCCGTGCACCAGTCCACAGTACTAGTCCAGGCGCACAGCTACTGCGACGCCTACTGGTTACTGCGGCGGGCCTTCGTGGCCGTGTGCCGGGCCCAGTGCTCGCCCCAGGAGCAGCTCGCCATGGCGAAGGCGGCGGACCCGCCGCCGGGCGACGTCGACCATCTAGGGTTAGCAGGCGGCGGCGGTGGCGCTTTGGTGCTGACGCCGTCGCCGCACAAAAAAGAGAAGAAGATGCTGAGGGAGCGCAAGGCGTCGCGGCTCTTCGCCTGGGGCGGCTTCCTCGGCGCCCGGCGCGTGTCTCCTCCAAAGGCAGCACCGGAAGCGCCGCCCCCCTCGACCACTCTCAATAAGCCCCACAAGCACGCGTGGCACCGGCCCGGGAGCCGCGGCCGCGCGCTCTACGAGGCATGTTGTTTCGCGCTCGTCGCGTTCTATGGCGTCGCGCTTCCGCTCATCCTCAAGACTGCCTACGCATCATCTATATTCAGATCGTGGGGCGGCAAGGAGCGGTTGCTCCTGGCAACGTATGTGGTCGACGTGTGTTGTATCGTCGACTTGGTGCTGCGTTCCACGGTCGTCTCGGAATTGGAGCATGGGGTGTTGGTGGACGACGGCCTGGGTTTGCGGCGATTGCTGCGGATGAAGCGCTACTGTCTCCTCGAGGTGTTGTGTCTGCTGCCCTGGGATTTGTTAGCGCTCGTCCTGACGTCGGGACCGTGCTGGCCCGCGGTCCTGCGCGCCGCGAAACTACCTCTAGTCATGCTCCGCCTGCCGTCGCAGACGCGGGCTTTAGGGGACGTCGCCGGCGCGCGGTGGCGCGTGTCCAAGGCCGCGCAGAAAATCATGGCGCTGAACGGCGCCATGCTCCTGGCGTGCCACTGGGCCGGCTGCGCATGGCTCCTCGCGGGGCGCGCCTCGGTTCGAGTGTACGGGAAAGACATGTCATGGATCACGCTCGACCGCGCATCCGTAGACAAGGGCTTCGTGGAGGGACGCCACGCGTTCCTGCGCAACTACGACACCAGCGCCTGGAACCACGCCACCTGCACCTCCTCGTCTACAAAGGCGGTGTGCACGTATCTGCGAGCGGTCTATTTCGCTCTGGTAAGTATTTCGACGGTGGGCTACGGCGACATCCGGCCGGCGCCCGAGAATTTGGTGGAGACGATCTTCTGCTGCTTCGTGATCCTCTTCGGGGGCCTGATGGTCCCCGCGGTCGTTGGTGGTTTGGCGTCGCTCATGGCCGATTTGAACAAAGATGCGCGCGAGTATCGAGCGCGCGTCGCGGAACTGAGGCATGCCATGGACCGGCACGACGTCCGCGCGAAGTTACGACGGGCCTTGTTACAGTACCACAACTACGTCTGGGCGCGGCGGCGGGGCGCGGACGAGCGCGAGGTGCTCAAGGCCCTGCCGGCGCCCTTGCGGCGGAGAGCTTTACATCGGACCATCGGCAGTTCTTTTCTGCGGACGCCCTTCTTCTCCACGGAAGCCGGCGTCGAGGACGTCGCGCGGCAGGAGCTCGTGTCGAGATTGGAGCCGCGGGTCTTCCTTCCGGGCGACCTTGTACTAGCCGAGGGCGACCTCGGGCGGCCGTCCTTATTCCTCGTGGAGCGGGGCGTCGTGGACCTCTACGCGGCCAAGGCCGGGTTGGCGAAGCTCGCGTCTCACCTGCGAGGCGGCGACGACGACGAGCAGTTGCCGTCGCCGCAGCGCAAGGCCTCGACGGCGTCCCTCATCTCCGTGGCGTCGTCGGAGACGCAGCCGCCGCCACGCAAGGCGTCCATGGTCAGCGTGCAGTCCTGGGACTCGTCCGCGACGATGGAGTCGCTGCCGCGGCAGGGCTCCATCACCAAGCTCTCGCACCTATTCAAGGGCTCGAGCTTCCGCGCCCGACAAAAGCAGCGACGGGCACCGCCCCAGCAGGCGCCGGCGCCCATCGCGGCCGTGCCCCTGTCGATCGTGTCGCCCGTCGCGCGGCGCGGAGCCGGCGACTTCTTCGGCGCCGAGTGTTTATTGGAGTCGGGCGGGCCCTGGTGCGCCGACGCCAAGAGCGCGGCGACGACGACGGACGACGACGACGACGCCGGCCGCGCGCCGCGGACGTCGGCCGTCGCGCGCGCCTACGCGGACTGCTTCGAATTGCATAGAAGCAGGTACCTGGACGTGCTCAAGGGCTTCCCGTCGTCGGCCCAGGCGATCCGCGGCGCGCTCTGGCGGCACTGCGCCGCGGACGCGCGGCGGCTCGACGCGACGCTCGAGAACCTGGCCCGCGCGCACGTCGACGAGCGCGCGGCGCGGCGCTACGGCCTGCCGCGGCGCGTCGCGACGGACGCCGACGCCCTGCGGCTCGCCACGGCGCCCGAGACGCTGTCGACCATGGCGCTCAAGCGCAAGGTCGTCGAGCGCGCGGACGACGACGTTTCGTTAAGGACGGAGTCGCCGCGCGCGGCGCCGCCCCCGCAGAGGAAGATTACAATAAAGCGCCTCGAGGGCCTGCTGGCGAAGTGGTTCGGCGACCCCGAGGGCGAGGGGCAGGTGGCCTGGAGCTGCCTTGTGGTCGTGGCCATCGTGTACCAGCTGTTTTCGACGCCTTATCATTTGGCGTTCCTGCCGCGGGAGGCCCACGTCTACGCGCTGGACTGGTGTTTTGATGTGGCGTTCCTGGCGGACGCTTTCCTAAGGGCGACGGCCTTCGGGTTTGTGGAAGACGGCAAGCTGGTCGCGGACGGGCCCGATATTTGGCGGAGGTACCGGCGGCACTCGTTAATGTTCGACGTCGTGACGTGCGCGCCCCTGGATTTAGTATTTTATGGAAGCGGCGTGGGCCCGCTCGGCGTCGCCTTAGCTCGGTTCCCCAAGGCGCTGCGGGTCATCCGGTTGGGCGCGGCGGCGCGCGTCGCTCGGCCCGTCGTCGACGTGGTGGAGGCGCACACGCTCGGGAACCGCCTCGGGACGTTATTACGATTACTCGGCACGGTGATCCTCATCGCGCACTGGGCGGCTCTACTGTTCTTCGCACTAGCTAGATACAAGCGCGTCCACGGCATGGACGTGTCGCTCGAAAAAAGGTGGCGCTGCACCTGGGTGCGGGCCCAGATCTGGGAGGAGCATTTGAGACCGAAGACGGGCTTCGGGCCCAGGGACCGGGCGGCCCAGTACCTGCGGGCCCTGAACTGGGCGCTGCCGACTTTAGTGGTAATCGTGATCGGCGACGTCGTGCCGGCGACCTGCGCCGAGACGCTCTACGTCTTTTTATGTATTGCCGCGGGCATGAGCGTGAACGCGATGATCATCGGCAAGGTGGCGGCGGCCATCGCGAACTCCGAGGCGGCGTCGACCGAGCTCGCGGCGCGCGCGGACCGCCTCGAGAAGTACATGCAGCAGCACCGCGTGCCTTTACACCTAAGACGGCGCGTCAACGCCTTCGTCGACGCGCTGCAGAAGGCCAAGGGCGACTCGAGCGCCGCCATCGCCAACACGGCGCCGTCGGACGCGCTCGCGGCGTCGCCGCTGCCCCACACGCTCCGCGCGCGCGTCTGCGTCGCCGTGCGGCTTCCGGTCTTGAAGCGGTGCCCGATCTTCGAGAGCTGCCCGGAAGCCATCAAGCGCGCCCTGGCGCTGCACCTGACGCCGGAGACGTACGCTGCGGGCGACCTCGTCGTGCAGTACGGCGACCACGGCGACGCGATGCACTTCCTGACGCGGGGCACGGTCGAGGTGGTGGGCGAGGACGGGCGGACGATCTACGCGACGCTCGACGCGGGGTCGTTCTTTGGCGAGGGCGCGCTCTTCTCGAACGTGCGCCGCGCGGCGTCGATCCGGTGCGCCTGCTTTTCGGAATGCCTGGCGCTGTCGCGGGCCGACCTGCAGCACCGGCTGCGGGCCTTTGGCTTCCCCCAGCGGCGGTTATTGGACGAGTTTACGACGATCAGGAGGCGGAACGCGGACGTCAATGCCGCGATCAGCCGCAACCTCAAGGAGGCCGAGCGCGCGGGCAGTAGGTTGCGGCGCGTTCTTGGGGATGTGTCCCTGCGTTTGTCGACGAAGCGGCAGACGTCCTTCGTGCAGCGGTTCCGGAGCTTCCTCGGGCAGCGCCTCGCTCGCGGCACGGCGGGCCGAGCCCTCTGGGACGCGCTGTCGGCCGTCGCGGTGCTCTACGAAGCCTTGGTCCTGCCCTACCGCGCGGCCTTCACGCTGCCCGATGCCCTTGCTAGGGTCGTGCCGGGCGCGATGGGGCCCGACTACGCGTGCGACGCGTTCTTCCTGCTTTCTTTGATTTGCCGGTGCGCGATGAAGGACGACGCCGAGGAGCGGCAGAGCCGGGGCAATCTTACAGAGGTGCTCGACGCGCACTGTGTCGGCGCGCGGTACCGGCGGTCGCGGTGGCTCTGGCTCGACGTCCTCGCGGCGCTGCCCCTCGAACTTTTTTATGTGGTCGTGGCGACGAATGTCGAGAGGAACGTCGTCCTGGCGTGCCGGCTGAACCGGCTCCTGCGCGTCGGGCGCCTGAGCGGCTTCGTGGACGCCGTGCTCCGGCACCTGGCGCTGCGCCGCGGCGTGCGCGTCTCCAAGGCCGAGAAGGCCCTGGCGGCTGTCTACCTGGCCTACCTCTACGTGAACCACTGGTACGCCTGCGCCTGGTTCGCGATCCACCGCTACTTCGGCGGGGACAAGACGTGGGCGACCGTCGACGGCATCGCCGCGCTCGACGACATCTGCCGCATCGACGTCGCGGACTGCTACGCGCGGAGCGTGCACCTCGTGATCACGACGATCTCGTCGGTCGGCTACGGCGACATCTGGCCCCAGACGCCGCTCGAGACGGGCTGGCAGATCGTGGTCGTCGTGACGGGCGCGTGTCTGTTCGCGTCGCTGATCGGGGCGTATACGCTCATCCTCGAGGCCCACGACACGGAGGGCGCCTCGGCGTTCCGCGCGAAGCTGAGAAGGTACGACGCGCACATGCACCGCTCAAAGCTGCCGAAGGAACTGCGGGAGAGTGTCCTACGGCACCACGAGCACCGCTACGCGCTGACGCGCTGCGTCGACGAGGCGTCGATCACGTCGGACCTCACGGCGCCGCTCCGCATGGATTTGGCCTTGTACGTGCACCGCGCGGCGTTCGCGAAGATCCGCGTGTTCTCGGCGCTGCCGCGGTCGACGGCGCGGCGGCTCGCCGCCGTCGCGCGGACGCAAAAGTGCGGCCGCGGCGAGGTCGTCTACGCGGCGGGCGACGTCGGGTGGGACGTCTACTTCGTGTTCGCCGGCGCGGTCCGGCTGTCGCCGCCCGAGGACCCGTCCATCCTGGACTTCCGCGGGCGCGACGCGCGGGAACGGTTCCAGCGCGACGACCCGGCGCGGCTGGCCGACCTGCTCGCCGTGGGCCGCGGCCGACCCCTGCTGGCGTCGCGCGACGAGGTCTCTGAGAAGAACGTCAAGACGGCCGCGCAGCGGCGCACGGCGTTCCGCTGCGACGAAACCTTCCGGCACGTGCCAGGCCGCGGCTTCGGGCGGCGCGTCGCGGGGAACGCCCACCGACGGTCCGTCGTGCGGTCGTTCGTCGCGCCGACCGGGGACCAGACGGAGGCGTACCCGGTGGTCGCGGGCGTCGTCGACGAGGGCGACCACTTCGGCGAGTTTTGCCTGCAGTCCGAGTCCGGGGTCCGCCAGGAGACGGCGCGGTGCGTCCTGGCGAGCGAGCTGTACACTATCTCCCGCGCGGACCTGGAGGCGCAGGTCGTGTCCTACGAGAGCGACGACGTCATCGCGGTCTTCAACGATCTGCTGCAGGTGCATTCGCTGTCCTAGAGTCTTCTCTGCTAACAGTTACTGTTGTTATATATCCAACTTACCTATATATATTATTATATATCCTAGCTTTCGAACACTCATCCGCCCGTAGTCCCTCCCAACATCTGCATAAAAGCAAGTAAAATTTACCGATAAAGTACCGACATACATGTATACAATATAATTCTCGAGATCAAAATAACCATAAGCCGAGAGACGCAGCCGCGCCGTAGCCCTCGTCCAGGGGCGAGCGCAACAGTCAGGTCACAGTCAGGTGTCCGCCTGATAGGAACCGACGGTCTTAGTCGTGAATTTTGCGCGCGTCTGTCCTGAAACTTTGTTTGGATCTTTAAGATAGATCCTTGGCCGCGCGGAACCGCGCGAGGGAACGACCTTGGGACCCAACACCATGCCCGACGTCGTCACCATCTTGACGAAAGACCCCAAGTCGGTGCCGACGACCGCGGCCTGGCTGGCGGCACTGGCGGCCGTCACGATGCTCATCGAGAGCAATTTTCTCGAACACATGGATATAGCTTGGCTTGGATTTCCAATCTGGACGCCAGGGACCCCGTTTTACGGGCAATGGTATCGGGCCCTCGCGTCTCTCTGCACACTGGGCTCTTTGAGCTTCTCGACATTGATCTCTGTGTACTTCATCGCGTCGACCGCGGTCCCGTACGAGCTAGCTGTGGGAAGGGCTCTCTTCTTCTGGCACATGCTCTTAGGCACTGTCGCCGTCTTGGGGGTTTGTGCAATCGGTGGCGTCGTTCCGGGCCGTGGCTACCCCGAGTTTTATTTTCCGGCAGCAGCACTGGCTCACTACATCGAGACTCTTCATTTGTGCTACCAGCCTGATTATGTGGTGTCGATTATGGGCGTCCGTCACGTCAAAATGAAGCACGTGCCTCTCTTTCACATGGGCTATGGTATCTTTATGGACAATCGCTGGATCAATATGGGTCTCTTAATTGGCTACGTGGTAGGGCATTTCGTGCACTCCAATTTTAAGCTCTTCCCGTGGCTCGAGAATCCGTACCTGGCGTTGGCCGCGCTGGCCGAGGAGGATAACCGGGGCGCGCCGGCCGCCGCACCGAGACGCGAGGCGCCGGCCGCCGCGGCCGACGATCCCGCAGCCACGCGCGCGGAAGGACCAGTCGCCCTCAAAATCGGCGACGCCGTCACCTTCGCCTTCCCGGACACGTCCGCGAACGCGCCGCTTACCGGCAAGCGCGGCGTCGTCGAGGCGCTCCCCGGAGGCGGCGATTTCCCCGACCGCTACGTTGTCTTCCTCGCCGCGACGGCGGACTCCGGTCAGCGCCGCCTCGCGGTGAAGCGCGAGCACCTCGAGTTCTTCGCGCGAGGCCTTTGAAATAAGACTCACAAAATTTACGGCGCGGATATATTCGGGGTAGGACTCGCGGTCGACGGCGCGGCAGTCGTCGGTTCCTGCGTCGGCGGCGATGCCTCTTCCTCCCAGACGCCACCGCGGTAGAGCACGGCGGCGTGCAGGTCGGACGCGGCAACGGGCGGCCAACTCGTCCGAGTCACGTCGACGCGGAGCTGGCCCTCATTATTCCAGTAAAGCCAATCAGCGTCGTTGGCAAAACAAACGAGCTCGCCGTCATGCGTTGCGGTAAAGTCTAGATGGGAGCCGACTCGGAACAGCGACGCCGTCACTTCTGCCTCGCGCAGGGGCATGTAGGCGGCCGTGTCGTTGCCCTGCCCGTCACTCTGCTCCTGCAGGCGCCAGACGTACTCGCCCACGCCGCACACCAATTCGAACCAGTTCGCGTCGAGCAGTCTGCGCTTCGCGCCTAGGTAGGCTCGACACCTTCCGGCCGCGACCCAGCACTTCGAGACGGCGTCGTACGAGGCCGTGTAGCCGTCCGCGTCGATCTTGACGAAGCCGTCGACCCACCGCTGGTGGCCCCGGACCTCGATCCTATACGTCTCGTTCGACTGGATCGCGAAGCCCGACGGGTTCCACCGCAGGGACGCATTCACCCAGAAGCTCGTGGCCGGCGCGGCACCGGGGTTCGCGGCGAGGCGCTCGAGCGTCTCGGCCACTCGTCTCTCGCGCACGTATTCGCCGTCTCCGGCCGCCGCGACGCCCTGCTCGATCTCGGACTGGACCTTGGCCAGCGCGAGGCGCCGCCGGCCCGCGGGCGCGTCGCTGACGGCGCCGCGGTGCAGGGGGAACGCCGGCGCCGTGTCGGTCAAGGGCGACACGGACGAGACGCCGTCGCTGTAGCGGTTCGCGTCCACGGCGTAGGGCAGGTTCGGCAGGTCGTCGTCGCCGCGGCCGCCGGGCAGGACGTCGTTCGCGTACTCGTTTTCGTAGACCTCGTAGGCCCGGGCGAGCGCTAGAATGGCGAGGGCGCGGCGCATGGCTGTCGTATGCGCTAGGGCTCCCGTGCGCACTGGGCAGCCCCTGTCCGCACGATGGCACCAGATGGCCCGCGGGGCAGCCCGTGTCCGACGGCGGCGCTAGCTGGCTCCCGTGGGACCAGGTCCGCACGCGAGGGCGGGGCTGCCTTTTTGACTGCGTGCTGGGGCCCGCCGGGCAAAGGAGTGTGTCTGCGTTCGCGACGGCGCCGACGCTGGTAGCCAAGGGGCGTAGGGCAGCCAGAGGCGTGGCCGCAGCGGCTCTCTGCTTTTCTAGTATGTTACTATACTAGCTCATCTAGCTGTTATCTTTCGTGGGAAGGGGGATGTGTACGAGCTCGAGAGCGGACCAGAGGAGAGAGCCCTCGGGGCTCGGAAGGCGGGATGCCGTTTAGCCCAGGACGGCCTTGAGCACGGCGAGGCGGGAGCCGGAGTCGACGAGCGCCAGGAAGAACAGGGCGACGAGGAGGAGTCCGGCGAGCGAGCGACCGAGCATTTCGAAGAATCCCGGCCACTTGTCGTCGAGCGGGTACATCGCCGCGATCGCTTTGAACTGCCGCAGATCGTACCATAAGAGGACGAGTATGCCCAAACGAACCCGCTCGATAAGGAGTAGGGGCACTATCTGACAATAAAAATCGCAACCACAACAAACCTTTACTTAGTCTCGACGTCCACGTCAACGGTCGTCGACGGCGGCGCCACCTTGGCGCCGATCTTCGCCGCCGCGGCGCGCACCGCGTCCTCGGCGTTTTCGAGCTCGACGTCGCGCCGCGGCGGCGAGACGCCGAAGCCCTCGAAGTCAGTCACCGACCGCGCCGCCGGGGAAGCCGGCGGGGACTCGTCCGCCTCGGCCTGGAGGCGGTCGCGTGCTTGCTGGAGGTCCGCCGCCGCGGCGCCCGATGCGTGGAAGCTAAAGGAGCCCGTGTCGAATTTCGACGGCGGTGCGTTGTTGCGCGGCGAGCCCATGGATCGCCGCCGGAAGATGGCGGCCGCGCGCGCCGCGATGCCCAGGCGCGGCGACGCCTGACCGGACGGCGGCGTCCGCTTCTCGCGTTCGCGATTGATATCTGCGATCACGTCGGGGTTGTCGAGGAAGGCTGCCCGCGGCGTCGAATTCGCCGACCGCACCGACCCGCGCGGCGTTGTCCCTATCGACGACGCCGTCGGCGACGAGATGTAGAGCGGGTTCTGCGACCCGGCGCAGCCAGGCGAGACCTCGGGGTCCCGGCGCCGGGGCGCCGGGTCGCGGAAGCCCTGCGACTCCACCGTCGAGTCGTCCGTCGACCGGTCCACCGCGTAGAACGGCACCTTCGGCGGCGGGCCCACCGTGGGCGACGCCACGACCGCGTCGAAGAACTCCTCGTCGTCCAGCATCTTCTCGGCGGCGAGGACCGAGGGCGACGGCGAGATGGGAATGTCCCGCGGCGGCGACGCGCGCGGCGGCGAGCGCCGCGGCGGCGACCGCTTCGGCGAGCGCGCGGCGGTCGCACCTTCCAGCAACCCACAGATGGCCGCCAGCGCCGCCGCGTCGGCGCGCTGCGCGGCCACGGACGCGCGCGGCGTCGCCTTGCCCGACTGGTCGCGCCGCCGCCGGGCCTTGGCGTGCGCGCGCGGCGACCGGCCGCGCCGGTTGCGCGCGCCCAGCGGCGCGCCGTAGCGCACGAGTAGGGACGCGCAGGCGTCGCGCCGGTGCCACACGGCGCTGTGGAGCGGCGTGTCCTGGTTGGTGTTGCGCGCGGCGGCGTCGGCGCCCGCGTCGAGCAGGGCCGCGACGGCGGCGGCCGCGCCCGCGCCCGCGGCCGCGTGGAGCGGCGTGTTGCCCCGGCTGTCGCGCGCGTCGAGGTCCGCGCCGAAGTCGCAGAGGGTCTGCACCACGCCCTTGGCGTCGTGGCCCGGCAGCGCCGCGGCCGCGCGGCCCGCGACGTGCAGGGGCGTCACGTTCGCGACGGTGTCCGCGGGCGCCGACGGCGGCGCGCCCGCCTCGAGCAAGCTTTTGACCTCCATCACGTCGAGGCGCGCCGTCGCGGCGCAGAGCTGCGCGGCGTCCGGCGCGTCGGCCCACTTCGACTCCTGCGTGCTCTCGTTCCAGAGGTACTTGTCGCCGGCCTCGGTCCAGCACTCGACCCAGGCGTCCGGCCGCGGCGGCGGCGGCGCGCGGGGCGGCTCGGCCCAGGCGTCCGGCGGCGCCTGCTGCGCGCGGGGCGACGGCGACGGCGTGTAGTCCGTGTCGTCGTCGTCCTTGCCCTCGCGCCAGGCCGCCGCGGGGATGGCGATCTTGGTGGGCGTGGGCGGCGAGGCCGGGCTCATCGGGCGGGGCGGCGGCGGCGTCGGCCGCCGCCCGCGCGGCGCGCCGCCGCGCCGGACGCGCTCGTAGATGGCCACGGCGGTCTTGGTGTTCGCGTCGCGCGGCCGGCCGGACCGGTCGCCGTCCGCGCGCAGCAGCGCCTCGAGGCAGTCAGGTGCAGCGACCGCGAGGTGCAGCGGCGAGTTCCCCGCGTCGTCGGCGACGAGCGACGCGCCCCGCGCGAGCAGGACCCGGACCAGGCTGAGCCGGCCCGCCTGCACGGCGACGGCGAGCGGCGTGCGCCCCGCCGCGTCGCGCGCGTCCACCGTCGCGCCCGCGTCGAGGAGCTGCGACGCGCACGTCGCGTAGGCGCCGTCCAGGTCGTCGTCGTCGTTCGTCCCGTCAGCGACGTAATGTAATGGAGTGCGCCCGCGCGCGCCCCGCAGGTTCGGGTCCGCGCCGTGCGCTAAAAGAACAGCGAGGCCCTCGCTCGAGCCCTGCGCCGCGAGCAAATGGAGAGAAGACGCGCCCTGGGCGTTCGTGTCGTCGACGGAGGGCGGTCTTCTATTCGTGGACGTGGGCGTCGTGACGGCCAAAGGGGCCGCGTCGCGGGCCGCCTGGGCGGCGAAGAGAGGGGCTGCCTGCATTTTGCGAGGCTGCCCCTTATTTGTTCTTCTGTTTCGCAGCCGCCGGTCCTGCTGTGTGTAGTTTTGGAAAGGGCTCTTCTTGTTCGTTCGTTTGTTCTTACGCAGCGCCGTTGTGCGTTCACAGCCGCCGGTTGTGCCTGCTCCATGCGAAAAAATTCCACGAAATTGCTTTGCACCAACAAAACGGGTTTCGCGCGCGATCTCGCGGGATACACTCGGGTTCTGGAGGGGCTAGCTACAATAAGTGACTCTCTCACGGTGGGGACAGAAAAGAAACTCAGCAAAACCAATTAAGCCGCGACGCGCGGCACACAAGAGACCACTCACCGCGGCGAGTCCATATTCAGGGAGAAGGACGAGTCGCCCGACGTCGACGACGCGCCGTCGGACGACTCCTCGGCCTTCGACTCGCCGCCGAGCGACTCCTCGTCGAAGGACCGCCGCGGCGTGAAGAGCCGCCGCGCAGCCTCGGCCGTGCCGCGCGCGCGCTCCGTCCAGTCCACGGGCACGGTCGGGTCGAGCTCGCGGTAGACGGGCACGAAGGACTGGCGCCACTCGATCTTGGGCACGCGCTGGATGTAGCGCTTCACGCGGAGCGTCTCGACCGGGCCGAGCGGGTCGTCCGATTCCTTCCGGCGATACGTCAACCGCGCCCGGCGCCGGATCGTGGCGACGGTCTCGAGCTGGTCCTCGCAGTCCTCGATTGCTTCCTCCAATTGCTTCTTTCGCTCGGTCAGGACGAACTCGTCCCGTCGCAGCTGCGCGCGCAATCGAGCCCCATCTAACGGTGGCGGCGTCGTCTTCAGCATGAGCCGCTTCGCGAAGAAGACGCAGAAGGGCAGGTGGCCCAGGAACAGGATATCATCTAATCTCGCGACGTACCTATCTATAAACCGCTCCAACCGATGGTTGTTCGACCCCTTCCAGGACGTCATCTCCGTCACGGACACGACACAAACGATCAGGTTCGGCACGAAGAAGATGTAGTAGAAAGCCACATAAGCGTTCGCCAGAAACAATGCGAGCGACTTGCAGTTGTTCGAGGCCGGCAAAAGCACGTAGACAGCCCCAAACAAGCCGAGCATGAAGCTGAGAATCGTCAAGAGTGCGAGGGGCACGCGCGTGCCCGAGTTCTCGAGCCTCGCGAGACACAATAACGCCCGTTCGCCCCGCTCGGTCGCCTCCTCGATGGGAATCACGACGTCCAACGCGTGCGGCGGGTGGTCCTCGGTCTCCTCGCCATCCGACGACTTCTGGTGTCTGGGTGATTTTGACTGGCGCCGCTCTTCCCTTCTGACGCTTCCGGAGACGCGCCGCTTCGTCGTCCCCCGCTTCACCTTCTGCTCCTTCTTGGAGTGGGTCGACTTCCTTCCTCGAATCTTCGCGATGGAGTGCTGCACGAAGCTCGTGAAGAGCTTGGCTCGATGTGCCCGTCGGATCGCGGCCGCTTCCACGCCTTCGCCGCGAAAAAACGCCCTTACCACGGGCTTCGTGATGCTATGCCGCTTCGCCCGCGTGATCACGATACTAATGTCCGTGACGACCTGGGCCGTCAACCACGCCGTCATCGCGAAGAAATTCGTACCCAGAAGGCCGCGGCACTCCTCGTCCGTGTTCTTCGCGAGCTGCGGCACCCACCCGAACACATCCTTGTTGATGGCCGTCAAGACGTCGCCCGCGATGATCGGGAGGGATATGACGATCAAAATGATCTTCGGGCTCATCTGCCACAGGTTCGAGTAGTGCCTAAAATAAAGTACGAGGGGACCGGCCAACACCTCCAGGCCCGAATCGATCTCCTTCGGGTCTCCAGATAATAAAGCATCTAAGATGGGCGGCCGCGAGTCGAGCAGCTGGTCCTCCCTTCGTCTCTTCTCCTCCTCGTCCTCTGGGATCAACGCTTGCCCCGCGTCCGCGGCACAGCCCCGCAACGTCCGCCGCGCACCCTCCTTGAAGCTCCGTTTCGCTTCAGCTACCCTTTTCGCCACGGCGAGCTCCGCGGCCATCACCCTTTCCGCACATCGCTCCAGGTGCTCGAAGACCGGTTGGCCCTTCGACCGATCGTCCTCCACGTCCTCGCCCGCCGCCCGCCGTCTCCTCAACTTCTCCTCGTTGATCTGCTCGACGCTCCGGTGGATGGCCACGTTCGCGGCGGCCCCGCTCACCAGCCCGATATCCTGCAAGCTCCTCCTTCGCGGCGACGCCGGGTCGCTCCGCGACAGCGCGATGCTCGCCGCGCTGTGCGCCGCCGTGCGCGCCCGCACCACGTGTAATAATGTTTCTTTTGCCGACTGGCGGAGCTGCTCGTCCTCTCTCACATGATTCACGGCCTGGCTGCGCAAGGACGCGGCGCCCTTGCCGACGGCGCGCTCGAACTCGCGCATGGCCTCGTCCATGCGCGCCTTCTGCTGCCCGCTCGGCTTCTGGTCTTTTGGAGGCATGGCGCTCTGTTACTCCTGATACTCCTTTGTCAGCGCTCAGTATTAATAGGTGGCCGCTCACGGCAATGGCGCGCAGCGCAAGGCACCTTTTATGCGAAGCAGCCTATCAGTAGCGTACAACGATGCCTTGTCTTTACGCTTGCTCTGCCGCGCGCCGGCGCTTGCGTGCTTTCTAGTGTGTTACGGGCCGCTAGCTCGTCCTGACGACTCTCGCGCGGCTCGCGAATGGCCACTAGTCCCAGCACTAAACAGCAAAAACACACAGATCAATTTACGCCGCGGACACATCGGGCTCCTCGGCGACAGCGGGAACGGGATCGTCGCCCGGCGCAGTGTCCTCCTCCACAACGTCCACGACGGCGTCCTCCTCGACCGGAGCGTCGCCCGGAGATTCTGGCGCGTCCGGCGCCGCCGCCGCGTCTGCGGATGAGGCATTCGTGGACGTAGACACGTCCGGGGCCTCCTCGGAAAACGTTCGTACGGGCGGCGGCGGCGGCGGCGTGGGCGGCGGCGGCCGCGGGACGGACCGCAGGTCGTGCATGTCGCGGAGCTTGCTCTTCGTTTTGCTCTGCGCGGCGACGCCGTACCACCGCACGGCCGCGGCCGGGTCCTTGGCCACGCCGTCGCCCCTCGAAAGCAGGACCGCCAGGTTCGTCGCCGCGCGCGCGTCGCCGGCCTCGGCGCTCTCCGTGAAATATCTCAAAGCTTCCTTGCCGGATTTGCGCGCGCCGCGCTCGCCGAGCAGGTGGAGGATGCCCAGGTCGCAGGCAGCTATTCTATCACCCTGTTTCGCCCGCTCCTTCAGCTCGCCGTGCGCCACAGATTCAGGCTGGCGGTCGGCCCACGATTTACGAGCATAGAACGTAAGCTCCTCCGTCGACGGGCCCCACCTACCGTCCTCCAGCGACTGCGGGCCCTCGGGCTTCTTCTCGTCCGTGGGTTTCGTCCACGTCTTCTTGTCCGTCGAGCCGCCCCAGGCGTCGGCGTCGGTGGGCCGCACAAACTGGGTCTTTGGCGCATCGGCGGCAAATGCCGCAGAGATTTGAGCTTCGATCGACGCCATCAGCAGTGCTGCAGAAATGCTGGAGATATAAAGTCTAATCAGCCCTTCCTTGCTTGCTATTTAGGCTTTGTGCTTTGAAGCGCAGCTAGCGGTAAGACACACACTAGCAACCACGGGAGTTGTGCACCGGGGCAGCCCTAAAAGTGGGGACGCTGGGGGCACTACGACGAGGCAGTAAGTGACGCCAAAGCACTCGGTGCCAGGGGCATCGCTGCGGCTCGTGGCGTGGGCGTGGCTGGTGCTAAACCAGCTCGTACCACCTCGACAGAATGAGTGATGCAGCCGCACGAATGGAAACAACTTATCGAGAGCGCGCAAAACGTCTCACGGAGGCGACAGAGGCTCAACAAGGCGATCCGCTAGCCCTCCTGGAAGCCGAACGCGCCCGACGTGCGCGCGAGGACGCCGCCGATGACAAGCGGAGACGAAAACTCGGGCTCGAAGGGACGCTGCCGATCGAGCGCCGGTCGGACGCCCGGCCCGTGGCGCGCGGGTTGATAGACGTTCGCGCGATCATGGACGACTGCCTCCGATCGCGCCTTCCGCCGCCGCCAGAGCCTCCGGTGATCAACCTCGAAGGGGCGAGACACGCGCCGACGACGGAGATCGCCGGCTACCTGCAAGCGACGAAAGCCGCGGCCAAGCGGTCGACGAAGACCATCGCACGCCGAGAACTCCGCGAGGCGAGGCGTCCAGCGAGCGTAAGCAAACTATAGACAAATAAGTTATACAAACACTAGCTGTGCGGCTTCTCGCCCGCCAGGCGTGTCGTCGCCACGAGCCGCCGCGCCACGAGGCGCTCGCGCTGGGGATCCAGCTGCGCCGCGCGCCGGTTCGGCAGGTTGTCGTACCACTCCTCGACCTCTTCCGGCGCGTCCTCGGCAAAAAGCGTTCTGTAGAGCTTGGACGTGCGGTCGGAGCCGTCGAAGTAGTCGCGGACGTCGGAAGACGGCAGGATGCCGTGGCGCGTAAGAGTGACAATAGCGGCCCGCGCGTCGACGGCCACGCGCCGCCGCAGGAGGGCCGCGGTCAGGCGCGCGTAGGTCGTCTCGGACACGACGACGCGCGCGCCCCCGGCGGCGAGCTTCGTGGACGCGTCCTGGTCCGTCGCGCCCTCGGCCCAGTTCCGCGCGGTGCCGACGCGCGCCGACAGCGCCGCCCGGACCCTCGTGGCTTCGTGGGCGGCGTCGCGATCGGCCTCGGTCCGCTTCCACGACCCCGCACTGCCTTGCAATACCTTGGCCGCCGCCCGCACGCCGGTCTCGCCGCCGTTCACGAGCGCCGAGCAGAGCGCCGCCCGTGCCGTCGCGTCGACGTCGCCGGCGATTTCCTCCCACGCGCCGAGGGCGCTCGAGATCTCGCCCGCCTCGGCAAACGACACAGCCACCGCAAGCAACGAGCGGGGCGCCACCGCGCCGCGCGCCTCGGCCAAATTAAGGATCTCGCAGGCCGCGTCGGGCCGGGCGCTCAGCGCCGCGGCGCGCAGCGCGCCGTAGGACGCGTGCTCGTCGTCGCCGAGGCGCTGCGCGACGTGCGAGGCCTCGCGCCATCCTCGCGCCGAGGCTAGTGCATACAGAGCGGCGTCGGTCGGCGCCGGGCGCGCGGGCGCCGCGGCCGCGATCGCCACGACGCAGTCCACGGCCGCCTGCCGCAGCGCCACGTCGGGGTTGTTCGCCACGAAGGCGCCCTCGTCGCCGAGCCGCGCCGTCGCGGCCGCGGCCACGGCCTCGCAGGCCTCGAGGCACGTCGTGAGGAAGGCGTCGTGCGCGACCTCCTCCGTGTACGACGAGGCGGCCCGCAGCGCCACGTCCGCGGCCTGCTTTCCATCGGACGTGTGGATCAGCGTCAGGACAAGATCACTCGCTGCGCGAGCAGCGTCTAAGCTTGGATGCGACCCCTCGGCCGTCTCGCGCACTTCGAGGGCCGCGTTCATGACTCTCGGACCGCGCGCCGCGAGCGCGCGCGTCGCCGCCTTTAAGGCTGAGGCGCCGGCCTTCTGCCGGCCGAATGCGTCGGCCGGCGCGACGGCGTCCCGCTTCCGCAGCGCGTCCAAGGCGCCATTTACGTCGCCGGCCTCGGCGCAGGCGTCGAGCAGCACGTCCAGGGCCGCCGCCTGGCCGCCCGCCTCGCCCCGGCGCTCGAGCTCGCCGATGATCTTCTCGGCGGCGTCGCTGTCGCCCCGGCCCAGCGCTTCGCGCAGGACGCCCCGCAGGACGGCCGGCGCCGATTCCTCGACGGACGAGCCGCGGCTGCCGGCGCCGCGCCGCAGCGCGCCCCGGACGGCGTCCAGGGCGCGGCGCTCGTCTCGTTCGACGTGGTAGGCGATGGCCGCGACGGCGCACAGCGCGTCGCGCGTCGACCGGCCTCGGGGCGCGCCGTCCGCGACGAGCTCGGCCCAGGCCAACGCGGTCGCGGGCGTCACGACGTCGCCGTGCAGGTCCCGCGCGAGGAGGTCGCAGCCTTCGTCGCTCCCGGTCGGCGCGAGCGGCGCCGCGACCGCCCGCCCCAGCAGGCACGCCTCGTCGTCGCCGGCCGCGGCGTTCGCCTGGAACCGGCGCGCGGCATGAACGAGCTGGAGCCCGAGAGCGCGCCGCGCGCCAGCGCTCAACCAGCCGTTCGCCGAGCCCTCGTCCAGCAGGGACAGCGCAATCTCAAGAGCTTTTGGCGCGCGGCACGGCGTCGTGCACAGCGCCTGGACCAAAGACGAGCGGGCCTTCGTCCCGAGGCTCTGGGCCGGCTTGTTGGCGAGGGCGCGTCGCAGGTAGGCGCCGCAGGCGTCGACGTCGCCGAGCCGCGCGCTCGCGACGGCCGCGGCGGCCGCCAGGCGCCGCGGCGGTTTCGCCGCGTCTAACGCGTCGCGGCGGTCGAAGAGCGTCGCGGCAGCGCTCGGGCTCGAGGAGTTCACGGCCCTGTCCCACGCGTGGTCGACGAGCAGCGCATCGATGGTTCGGCGCTCGTCCTTGGCCAGCGTCGGGTCGGCGCGTTGTCGCAGGAGCTCGTCCGCGTTCGCGTTGGTTGCAGCGCGTCGTCGCGTTTGGATGATGGAGCGTCGCGGCGCAATGAATGCGCCAGCACTGACGGCCAGGGCTAATGTCAGCAAGGAAGTGTGCATCGCTGCAAGGTTGTCCCAGGTTCGATCAACTGGTCAAGTAGGAGCAAGTAACAACCTCTGGTGCTATCTGGAGCCGTTTACAGCACTCACGAAGAGGTTCAAAGTCTGACAGTGCACGGCTAGCGGCATGTAAGACACTAGCAAGCAGGAAAGGTCGAAAACGCGGCATCCCTCAAGATGACGCCTACATAGGCGCTCCGAAAACCTTTTGGGGAGAGCGCTCGTTTACCGCACGAATGGTCAAAGCAAACAAAGGGCCTCCGAAGGCACAGTTCGGACCGCGCACGCGAGGAACGCGGGTCTCCGTGGTATGAAACGATGCGCAGCCCCATGAACAAAGAGAACCGACACACCACGAGGACCGTCGTCGCGAAGCGCGGCAGCGTGGTCCTGGCCCCGGTCCCCACCGCGCGCGAGCCGCAGCGGCCCCGGAGCCAGCAGACGGACGCCGTCCTGCAGCTCGTGACCGCCGTCAAGGACCACCTGCGCTTCCGGCAGCTCGCGACGTACGCCGTCGACACCTTCTCCAAGAGTCTGGCGCCGCCGAACGCGGATTGGAGGGCCTACGTCGAGGCCGCTTTGGACGTGGACGCGGCCAATGTCGTCGTGTCAGCATTGGACGCCCACGCCGGAGACAAGGACGTGCTCGGCGCCTGCGCGACGTGTCTAGGACGACTGGCCGTCGACGCGCGGCACGCGTCGCAAATCGCGGACGCCGGCGGCGTGCGCAGCGCGCTGCGGGCGTCCGCCCAGTGCCAGGCCTGCGCTGTGTCTGTATTATGCTTCGCGGACGCCATGTGCGCCCACCCAAAGTCGTTCGCGGCCGTGGCGGCGGCGGCCGCCGACGTCGCCGGCGCCATTACCGAGGAGGCCCTGGCGCCCGGCGCCCGCGTCCTCGTGCGGCTCTGCGGGGCTGAAGGTTTGGACGAGGTCCTCAAAGCAAAAAGGGACGTCTCGGCGGCGCTCTTAAAAACGCTGGAGGCCTCGGCCGACCCCGCCTCGCGAGCCGTCGGCGACGCCGCGAAGGTCCTGACGGCAATAATCGACGCGGACGGGAAGGAGGCGTCTTATTTAGCAAGGAAGGGCGCCGTGGACATCTTTCTCGACAAAATCGCGTTTCTGGAAGGCGACGCGGCGGCCGCGCGGGACGTGGCGCGGCTGCTCGCGCGCCTCGTCGAGGGTGGCGTGGCGGAGCTCGTGAAGCGCTTGAAGAGTACGGGAGACGCGCGCGCGGCCAAATTGCTAGCAGCGCTCGCCGCGGACGGCGACCTCGCGGCCGAGATCGCTTTGTGTGGAGGCGTCCGCGCGCTCGTCGCGGCGCTCGAGGGCGATTTGTCAGCGGCGGCGCTGCAGGCGGCCGTCGACGCGCTCCACCGCCTCGCGGCCTACGATTTGCCCGCGGGCGCCGTCGAGGCGTTGCTCAAGTGCTTGGCGCGCGGCCCGGGCGACGAGGCGTGCTTCAAGATCCTGCGCGCGCTGAACGCCATCATGCGGCAGCGGAGCGTAGATGCTGTAAGCCGCATCCCGAAGGCCACGGAGATCGTCTGCCGCGTCGTCGCCGACCGCGCGAAGCACGGCGGCGTGGCGTCGGAGGGCTGCTTCTACGTTTCCATGGTGTGCGACGACGACGCCGAGGCCCTCGGCACCTGCGAGGGGGGCGTGCGCGCCGTGCGCCGGGCGCTCAAAGCCCACCCGATGGATCAATTGGTGCAGCGCCGCGGCCTCGACGCGCTCGCCGGGCTGGCAAGATTAAAACCGGCGCTCGTCGCGAAGAAGGGCGGCGCCCTGCTCGCGGTGGACGCGATCGTCAATTTTAGTGGCGACGCGCGCATCGTCGCCCAGGCGCTCACCGTGCTCGCGCTCGTCGCCGCCGAGGACGCGTATTCCGTCCGGGACGCGTGCCCGGGGGCCGACTGGCTCGCGACGTTGGCTCCGGCCGCCGCGGACCACGCCGACGTCCGGGCCGTGCGCCGGGCCTTCGCCGGCGTCGCGTCGAGAGTCGCGACGGACGCCGACGTCCGCGGCGTCCTCAAGGACCTCCAGGACATCGCCGCCGTGGTCACGACGGGCCGCGACAAAGCGGGGCTGGACCGCTTAGCAAGGACGGCGGCCGCTGCTGCGGCCCTCGGCTTCTGCAAGGAGGCGCGGCGAACCCTAAAGGAGGCCGCCCCGTCAACCGTCCACGTCCTCACGGCGGTCGCGGGCGACGCGCGCGTCGACGCGAGTACGGTACGCCACCTCGTGACGGCCCTCGCCGCCATGGAAGACGACGGCTTCGCGCAGGATGTGTTGTACGACGACGCGCTGCGGGCCGCCGTCGGCGTCGCGTCGTCGCGCTGCGCGTCGCCCAAAACGGCGGCGACGGCCTTAGATTTCGTGACGCGGCTGGCCCTGCGGAGCGCCGACGACGCGCTCGCGGCGGGCGCCGCGGAGGCCGCCGCGGCGGTCGTCGCGTGCCAGGCGCCGCGCGGCGACGACGCGTTCGCGCGGGCGGCCGCCGCGTTCCCGTGCCTGGCGGCGCTCTGCGCCACGTCAGAATTGACGGCGAGCGTCGCGGCGCGCAACGGCGCCAAGCCCTGCGTGGCGGCGCTGACGCGCGTGACGGACTGCCCGGCGCATCGACGGGCCGTCCGCGGCTGCACGGAAGCGCTGCGCGTCCTCGGGCGTTTGGGGAGGACCGACTTGCGGGGTCGCGCGTCGGCCCTGGACGCCGTTTTTGCCGCGATGGACGTTGTGGAAGACGCCGCGTTCCAGGCGCAAGCGGTTCGGACGGCATCAAAGCTCGCGACGGATGCGCTCGCGCGCAAGGCCATGCAGAAACTAGCAAGCGTCGACGCCATTAAAAAGCTGGGCCGCGTCCTGGAGTGTCGAACGGACGCGCCCTGGGCCGCCGAGGCCGTTGATATTCTCACGAAGACGCTGCGGCGCGCGTTGCACGAGGAGGACCATGCGAAGGCCCGCGCGTGCGTCGTGGCGCTGCACCGGTCCCGGAAGCACGCCACGGAGGACTACGCCGGTATGTTCCTCGACGAGTTGAGGCGCCACCCGACGCGCGATGTGATCAGGGACACCGCGACGCTAGTATCGAACGAGGCCTTCCGGGCCGCCTTGATCTCAAGTGATGGCGTCAACGTCCTCCTGCCGCTGGCGCGGGACGCGGCGCTCGCGGACGCCGCCGAGCGGTGCCTCGCGGTCGTGGCGGCGCACCCGCGCGGCGCCGCCGATCTCCTCAAAGGCGGCGCCGCGCGGCACGCGTGCGCGCGCCTCGCCGAGGATCCCACGAGCGGCGGCTCTTCCTTATTATTAGGCGCGCTCGCGCCGCACGCGTCGGCGGAGCAGCTCCGCAAGGCCGGCGCCGCGCGGGCCGTCCGCGCGGGGCTGCTGGACGACGACGACGAGGCCCGCGAGCGGGCCTGCGGTCTGGTGAAGGAGATGACGCACCTGAGGAGCGACCTCCTGGCGTCGGCGCCGCGCCTCGTCAAGCTGCTCGGAAACGACGAGGAGAGCCCGCGGGCCGCGGCGCGCGCCGTCGACGCCCTTTGTGCGGGAGACGACGCCGTGCAGCTATTCGTGGACCTCGACACGGCGCATAACATGCTGGGCGCGATGCGCCGCTGGCCGGACGACGACGAGTTGGCGCGGACGTGCGCCGGCGTCCTCGCGCGCCTCTCGGGCGGCGACGGCTCGGGGTTAAGTGAGGTGCTCGCGTCGGCGGCGACGCAGTGCGACCGCCTGCCGGAGGCGCTGGACGACCTCGTCGCGGATTTAACGCTCGCGGGCCACCTCGTGCTCCTGCCGGGCGCGGTCGACGACGCGGGCCCGGTCCTGGACGTCGTCGCGCTGGTCCTCGTGCGCACGACGAATGGCAACGCCCTGGACGCGGCGATGACGCTCCTGGCGCGCCTGCTGCAGGTTCGCGACCTTCCCGTCGACGCGGCCGCCGCGGCCCGGTCCATCAAAGGGGCCTTTCCCCGGGCCATCGCGCGCGCGGCGGCGGCAGCCGTGGCGCTCGGGCGCCGCGGCGCGGGCGGCATTCGAGAATTGCATCGACAAGGCGTGACGGAGGGCCTGAAGCGCGACGCGCGCGTCGGCGCCGCGACGCTGTCTTACCTGCTGGACGCGGCCGCGGCGGACGCCAGCGCGCTCGCCGACGAGACCGGCGCCGAGGCCTTCGCCGAGCTCCTGGACGCCGTGCCCGGGCGCGCGGGCGCTTTAGCGAAGGCCGCCGACACGTGCGCCCAGGCGCTCCTCGAGGCGCTTCCCCTCTTGCAGGACGACGCCGCGGCGGGGCAGGTCGTGGACGCGCTGGTCACGCACGCCGTGGCGGCGCCGCAGGCCCAGGCCGTGCCCTGCCGCGTCGAGCACGTGGCCGCCCTCTGCCGCGCGCGCGAGAAGCTCGGCAAGGACGACGCCCTGTCCCTTCACCAGGCGACGCTGGCGACGGCGGACGGCGGCAAGTTGTGTTTTGGGGGCTACGTCCCTGCGTTCAACGACTTTGTGAAGGGCGACCTGCGCGGCGCCTCGTCAATGCGAGCGCGAAACGCGTGCGAGATGGTCGCGCGGGGCGCGGGCCTTGGCGACGCCGACGTCAATCAAGCGTTAATAGAAGGGAGGTTCCCCCACGCGCTGCTGGACGCGCTCAAAATGCCGGAACGTTTGAATGACGAGGCCTTCGCCCAGAACGCTTTATATGCGCTGCGGTGCCTGCTCGAAGGTGGTCAAACGGTCGACGTCGCCTTCGACGCGGCGCGGGTCGTGAGAGCGGTCGCCGCCGCGCACCCTCAGAATACCTACATCGGCGAGACGGCGCGCGCGGTCTCCACGCTGATCGAGGAGGCGCAGGCGGGCGGGCCCGGCGCGCGCGTCGCGGCGCGGCTCGCTGCCCTAAAAGCGATCCACGCGGCGGCCGCGGACTGGACCTGCGCCTTGTCCGACGAGGGCGGCGACCCCTACTACTACAACGGTGCTACGAAGCAATCCGCGTGGGCCCAGCCGGCCGAGCACGCCGCTTTGGTCGCGGAGTTGGATGATCTGGGCGATCTCATGGAATTGTGCGCCGGCCAGGTCGACCCGGCGAACTGCGGGGCGCTGGCGGCGTGCCTGTCGACGCACGCGCGCGACGCCGTCGTGTCGTCGCGCCTCGCGAAGGTACTCGAAGCGGTCGGGCGCGACGACGCGGTCGCCGATTTATTATGCGACGTCTGCGGGCTCGAGCATCTGATCCTCGGGTTGGAAAAGGCCTCGGCGCCGGACCACGTGTTGCACGTCGTGGCGCTGCTGGACCGCGTCGCTTCCCTGGAAAAGATGCGCGCGCGGTTGGGGACGAAGCAATATATCACGATCCTGAATCAGGTCTGCCTGGACCACATGGGCCGCGGGCCGATCGTCGAACACGTCATTTCCATCTTCGGCAAGCTGTGCACGGAGGAGGGGGCGGTGGCCATCCAGATGGAGGCGAACGTGCCCTACACGCTCAAGTGGGCGCTGCAGACCCACTCCGCCGCGAAACGCCTTTGTGAGAAGTGTGTTTTGAACGCGTCGCGCCTCGTCGCGGGCAACGACGACGCGCGCACGGGCTACGTCTGCGAGCAAGTCACGCCGGAGCTTGTGGCAAGCTTGGAAACGCACAATGGAGACGCGGACTTCGTCGTGGCCGTCCTCAAGTGCTTTGGGGCCTTTTCGCTGCACGACCCGTCGATTCTCGCGATGGTCTCGCACGGCGTGACGGAGAAAGTAGTCAGCGCGACGGAGCGCCACGGCGACCACGCGCAACTACTGCGGACGGCCGTGGAGCTCTTCGGTAATTTGGGTGCAGCCGAGGACGACGATCTGGACGCGCGTTGTACGGCCCTTTTGTTGGAGGGGGGCGCTGTCGACGCCATCGGCTCGATTCTAGATTCGTGCCGGGCCCGGATCGACGGCGACGCGCTGGCCCTGATTGGTGCTTGCTTCGACGCGCTTTATAATTTGGCCAACGACACGAACGCGGCGGCTGCGGTCGTCGAAGGGGGTTTGTGTGAGGCGTGCGTCCACTGTGCGCGCGTGTACGACGCCTGCGACGCGCTGGTGGTCCAGGGCGTCAAGTTGATTGGGGTACTCACGTATGACAGTAATGCGGTGCAGCGCCTCTCCCGGTGTGGGGCGGCGGCGGTGCTCGCGGACGCGCTGCGGTCGCGGGCGGACGACCACGACTTCGTGTACGACGCAATATTGGGCCTGGCGAACCTCGTGACGCTCGACGAGAACGCGGCCGCGTTCCGGCACGACACCAAGCGGCTCGACGCGCTGGGTGATGTTCTGGAGGCCCACGGCGACGACGAGGACATCGCGACGTTTGCCCTCAAGGCACTCGTGCGTCTCGCGGCGGACGACGGGATCTCGAAGGCGATCGCTGAATTGGTGGGCAAGGTGGCGCGCGCCGCTCCCGACCTCGCAGAAAAGCCGCAGACACTGGCCTTTGAGCTGATCGCGCACCTGGCTTACGTCCCGGAGAACCGCGTGGCCTTGGTGGCCCAGGGCGGCGTGCGTGCGCTGCTCCTGGCGCTGGAGGGGCCGTCGACGGCGTCCGTCCTGGAACGCGCGCTCAAGACGCTCGATGTGCTCGTGGCTGCCGACGTCGAGTACGCCTCGGTCGTGCTGGAGCTGAACGGACGAGCCGCCGTCGAGCGCCACGTCCACGAGACGACGCGGTCGGTCGCGGACATGGCGCGGCGGGCGTTGGAGACCATCGACGCCGTCGTTGGCCACCAACCACGGGGCCAGCGCGCGGCGCTCCGAGGATTGGGCATGGCGTCGGGAAATAACTCTAGGCGAGCCTCGGACGTCGAGCCCGCCGGCGACCCGCTCGGGCGGTACCGCGCCATGCTCGTGGCGGGAAGCCCGTTCAAGGAATGGGCCGCGGGCAAAAGTAGCGCAAGAAAGATAGCGCTCGCCGGCGACTTCACCTCGCTCGTCACGCTGAGCGGGGGGAAAGTCAAGACGCGCTTGGCGCTCAATTCCCTGCTTCGCTGCGACCTCGGCCGGGGCGCGGCGCACGCGAAAAAGAAAATGCTCTCGTCCACGAAAGTTCCCGGCGGCAAGGCGGACGCCTGCTTCGTGATCAAGGGCCTCGCGGAGAACGACGTCTTATGCGGCGAGTGCAATAGCCGCGCGGACGCCGTCGCCCTGAAGGACGCGCTCAACGCCCTACTTCGGTGCGCCGCGCGGTGGCCGCACCGGTTGGCGAGCGGGTAACAACAACATGTGATTATTCAAAAACTAGAGATCCGTGGTGCGGTCGTGGATGTCCCGCTTCAGCAATTCCATGATCGTGATCTCCAACGATTCCGCGCGGTCGAAGAGTTCCTTCGTGCGGGACCCCTTCGTGTCGACCATGAAGCCGCGCCGCTCCTTGGGCGTCGCTTGTTCCAACAGCCGCAGGAGCCGGACGCCGTCGCCCGTGCGCTCGTAGGCGAGCGTTGCGCGCGTGACGGCCGCGTGGCGCTTCAGGCGCTTCCCGTCGGCGCGCTTGCCGAGCAAGCCCGCCATCTCGGCCTCGGCGTCGTAGAGGCCCGCCTCGTAGAGCATGGCTTCCCGTTTATAGTCGTCCCAGAAGTCCAGTTCCGGGGTCAACGGGTCGGGACATTGTTTATGGCCATGTCTCGCACAGATCTGCTCGAGCGCGGCGACGTACTTGTTCCACTGCGTGCCGAACTTCTCGCAATATCTTTTGAACCCGTCGTAGATGCGGCCCGCCTCGTCCGAAAGACCCGGAGGTTTACCGGAGCACAACTCGGTCGCGTACTCGCCGGCGTACGGAGTTCTATCATCTGCTGACAGCTTGTGCAGCTCCTCTTTCGAGAGCGGCTCCGGTTTTGCTGTGGCAGCATGCACGAGTAGGAGCACAAGTTTTCTAATCTTGCGCATGGCTGCTCTATCGCATCGAGGGGTACCTAGCTAGCGCACCGAAAATAGCGCACTAGCGCACCAATGCGCTACGACGAGCTTTTATAATAATTGGCAGAGACGGAGAGCTAGCGGTTGTAAGACACTAGAAAATCGGGTTTTGCGGAGCGATGATTCGTGAAACTCTAAAAAATACATTTAATTTATCGCGCACGAGTCGCCCCCGATGATCGGGATCGGCGGCGCCCCGGAACAGCCCCAGTCCTGCGCGGTCGCCTCGGGGGTCGCCTGGACGTCGGCGCCCACCAGATCGAAGTTCGGCCGCGGCGCCGACAGCTCCGCCGCGAGCGCGGCCGCGGCTTCGTACGCCACGGCGTGGCCCGCCGCGAGGTACTCGGGATCGCGCTCGAGCGCATACACGGCGTCGCAGTGCGAGGCGCCACGGGGCGACTCCTCCCCGGCGGCCCGTACGAACTCGCGTCGACGCGAGTCGTGCCGCGCCCGCAGGACGCGCCAGACGGCGTCCGCCGGCGCCGTCTGCGAGGAGTCGGTCCAGGCGAAGCGCCCGCTCGAGACGGCCAGCCGCTCGACGCCGTTCTTCACGCAGCGCCTCGGCGCCAATATCCGCAAATCCACGGGCCGGCGCGATGCGACGTGCGTCGCCGCGGCCACGTCGATGCCGAGGCCGTCGAGCGCCGTCGTCAGGCAGATTCCGGCGCCGCAGTGCACTACCGCCCACACGCACGCGGCGGCGGCGATGCCCGAACGTGCGACGGAGAGCTCGACCTTCCGCGTGGGCGCGAGGCTTTCGTCGTCCGCGAGGACTGCCGCGCGGTCGCACAGGTCGTCGTCCGCGACGTCGACGGCCTCGGTTAGGCGCGCTCCTAACGAGGGCAGGCCGTAGCGCGCCCAGTCGCCGTTCGCGCCCGCGTCGGTCACGAGGCAGCACCGCACGCGACACCTTCGGGGCACGACCTTCGCGTCGAAGCGGAGCGCGCCGCGCCAGCAGGCCGCCGCGACGGCGCGCGTGTCCCGCCTCAGCGCGCCGCGGTCGTCAAAGGGATCCATGATCAACAAGTCGGCACGCCTGCCGCGCAGGACTGACGCGGCGTCGCGACCCGCGTCGCCGACCCTGACCTCGACGTGCACGCCTACCGCACCGTCGACGCCGTTCTCCGCCACGAGCCGCCGCGCGACGGCCGCGAGCCGCGCGTCTCGGGCCATGAGCAGGACTGTGGCGCGGACGGCGCGCCCAGCCGCGGCCCGCGCCGCGAGCAGCGCGAGCACGGCCGCCAGGTCGCCGCCAACGACCAGCACCAGGGCCGACTCGCCCCTCCTTTGCGCCCTTTCCGCCGCTTCCGGCACGGCAACGTCCACGGCTTCCCGAAACGCGCTCGCCGTCGGCGCGTCCCGCACCGCCGCCGCCCGGTCCCAGCGCAGGGACAGCGCGTTCGCCAGGAAGGACGCGCCCGGCCGCCGCGCCAGCGTGAACGCGACGCCCGCGGCAGTGTAGGTGCAGTGGACGCCGTCGCGCAGGCCCGCGGCCGTCGCGCGCGGCAGGGGCGTCCAGGCGTGTGGCAGCGACGCGGGTAGTGCCCGCGTGATCGTGTCCGCCCCGAAGGGACCGATTTCGGGCCAGCAGACCAGGGCCACAAGCGCGCCGCCGGCGACCGCCGGCCGGCCGTCGTCGAACGCGTCGCACGGCAGGTCGAGCACGACGTCCTGTTCAGTCAGCGTTTCGCTCAGCTCCAGCGACACCGCGACGACCGGCGGGCTCAGCCACTTCATTTTCACAGCTGACAAGTCTACTTCCACGGCGCGCGGGTCGTCCCGCAGCCCCCGCGCGACGGCGGCGTCAAAGGCGTTCAGCGTCAGCTTCTCGCCCCGCGCGTCGTGCGACGGCGACGATATGGCCACGGCCGCGACGACGAGCCGCGCCTGGCCGGGGACGTAGGTCGCGCCGGGCTCGACCAGGCGGGCGCGCCGTAGCGCTGTGAGCTGCGGTACTAGCCGCCGGTTGAGCAAAGCGCCGCCAAAAAGCCGCGGATCCACCAGCACGACGCGGGCCGCGTCCCGGTCCAGCCCGTCGACGTCCGCGCGGCACCGCTCCGCCGGCGCTAATACAACATCGAACGCGTCCGGCGCGGCCTTTGCCGCCTTCCGGGCGGCGCAGATCGCCACCAGATCCAAGGCGGCGCCGTGCGGAGTCGCGACAACGACGGCGCCCTTCGCGTGCAGCGCCGCGGCCCGCAGGAGCGGCACGGTCGTGACACCCAAACAAAGCGTCTTCGCGCCGCCGTGGTCCAGGGCCGCGCCGACGACCTGTTTGATGACGTCCACACCTACTACTTCAAACGCCCGCGCGCGGACCGGCGCCGCGAGCGCGCCGCGCTCGGCCGCGAGCGCCGCGGCGGCACACGCGAGGCGCCGCGGCGGCGGCTGCCAGGCCCGCGGCGGCCTCGGGCTCTCCTCCTCGTCGTCGTCGTCGACCTCGAGCGTCTCCGCGGCCTCGACGGCGACGGCGCCGAAGGGCGACGTGTTCGCCGTGAGGCCGCCGCGCGCGACGGCCGCGTTGCGGAAGGCCTCCTCGGCCTCGACGTAGCGCGCCATGCCCACGAGGGCGCGGCCCGCGGCGATCCAGGCCGCCGCGCGGTCGCGCGGCGTCGTCGACCGCGCCAGCGTCTCGCCCGCGGCGCCGAGCGCCGCGCAGAAGCGGCCGCGGCCGAGATACACGGCCGCGGCGTCGTCATCCTCGTGGCCGCCGCCCTCCTCGGCGTCGGGCCCCGCGTCGACGGCGTCGTCGGGCGGCTGGGAAGCGAAGGGCCAGAAGACGCACGACGTGAGCGACGTCGTCCCCTGCGCCGCCCAGACGTTCGCCGCTACCGAGAGGAGCGGCGCCGTCGCGTCGTCGCGGCTCCGGTCGTCGTCGGCGCAGCTCTCGAACTTGGCGAAGGCCGCCTCGGCCATGAGCGCGCCGACCTGGGCGTGCGACGGGCCCAGCACGTGCTGCAGGCCGCGCATCGCCGTGAGCAGCGCGGGCAGGCACTCCGCGAACTCGCCCCGTCTCAAGCGCGCCGACGCGAGCCAGCCCGCGCCGAGCGCAGCGGCGACGCGGTCGCCCCGGCGCTCCAACAGCTCGGCGCGCTGGGCGCCGCGCTCGGCGTGCGCGACGGCCGCGTCGTCGCGGCCCGCGGCGGCCATCATCCAGGGCGTCTCCGGACCGGTGCAGCGGGCTAGCTGTTCGAGAAGGGGCTGTTGCGCCTTGTCGAGCTCCTCGCGCGCCTCGCGGAGCAGTTTCCTCGTTTGCTCCGGCGTTTTGTTTTTGGGGGCCATAGCGGTGCCGGGGCAGCCAAATACCTCTGCTTACACCTTCGTATGGTTCATGCGGCAGCCCTTCGAACCTCTTCGTCGTCTCCGCGCCGCGCAAAGGACGCTCGCGGTTGGGAGAGCGGCATGAAATCTTGAGTGGTAGCGGGTTTTTTCAGCTTCACGCCGTCGTCGACGCGAAAGATCTATCTTCTACATACCAGGTATTACGACTGACCGGATCCCGGCCTCGGCCCGGTCGGTCGAGATGGGCCCGACCTCCGTCCGCCGCAGCTCCTTGCCCGCGTCGAGGAACGCGAAGTGCGGGATCTCGTCGACGCCGAGCCGCTCCCAGAGGACCCGGTTGCTCTCGTCCTGCGTGTCGACCATGACCCAGGACACCTCGGGGTGCGCGCGCTCGACCTCGTGGAGCCGTTTCGACGACTCGCGGCAGTGCGCGCAGTCCTTGCTGTAGAACTCGAGGACCACGGGCTTGCTGGCGCCGAAGGCTGTTTGTAGGTCCATGCCGTCGCGCGCCATGGCCGCGAGCTCGTCGCCGCCGCCGGCGAACGCGACGCCGGCCGAGAGGCCGAGCGCGCCGAGCGCCGCGGCGAGCTGCGCGCCGAGGCCGCCCAGGACCCCCGCCGCCGCTGGTGCCGCCGCGCTTGCGCCTACGGTGCACGCGCCGCCCGCGCACGCCGTGCCGGCCGCCGAAAGCATCGTGGCGCCCGCGGCGGTCGCGGCAGTACCCGCGGCGACCGTCGCAGCTGCGGTGGTGTCAATTTCTGTTTCTGTCGGGGGCGCGGCGTCCTCTGGCGCCTCGGCGGCCCGCAATGCGATCTGAGTTGGCAGCAGAGCGCTGGAGGATGGTGATGGGCTGAACGCGGCGGCCGTTCCGAGCACAACCACAGCGACCTTACGCATGCGGGCCATGGCTAAACGTGTCAAGTAGCTTTTTGGCAGGAGAGGTTGAGCTATTAGCGTCTTTATCAGCAGCAGCTTGCTTGCTTGCTGCTAGTGCCTTTCAGACGCTAGCTCACGACGCGGCGCTTTTGGGCCCTGGCCAAATTATTGGTGATTTTCGGCCTCCGGTGACACCCTGAGAAGCGCGCTGTGCTCACGTATCGCCCTGACAAAGCTGCGCTGCTCCCGGCATCGCTGCGAAGTAAAGAGCTCGAACTCGCAGCACCTCGCTCACGACGCCGCGCCCCTGCGCGCGTATTTCCCACAAGCAGCTCTGCTGCTCCCAGCATCGCTGCGACGCGTAAAGGACTCTCCAGCCCCTCGCTCGCCGCCGCTGCGCGCAAAAATGCTCACCGACCTCGCCCACTGGGCGTCGATCGTCCTGCTGGCCCACGCGGCCTTCTCCTGCGTGCACTTCAAGAGCCTGGTCGACGACCCGAAGCTCGTGCCGCCGACCGACGTCGTGATCGAGGTGCTCGTGGCCGTGCTCCTCGCGACGTACAGCTCCGTCGCCGCCGCGCCGCCGTTGAAACCGATCCGCTGCGGCCAGGACGTCTCGCCGGAGGTCCAGGACGCGGCGTTCCACGCGCCGGAGTTCGCGCACGTCCACCACCGCGGCAAGGCGCTCGCGGCGCGGCGGCGCGCGCTGAAGGCGGCCTCGGCGCCGCGGCTCGTCGACTAACATATTGTACATTACACAGCCCCTCGCACGTCGACCGGCGTGCCGAGCGCTCGCGAGCCCGCCCGCACGAACTCCGCGAGCGGTCCGAAGGCCGGGTTGATCAGGACGGACGTCGAGCCGGCGCACGGCAACGACGTCGAGGACAGAATGCCGGCGACGGCGGGGAGCTTTGCCTCGTCGAGGAGCAGCGCGGCGCCGCCGGAGTCGCCGTTGCATACGCCTGTTCCGCCGCCGCGCAGCGGCTTCGCGAGGAAGTTGCTGTCCGTTGATATTCGTGGCGACGTGTTCACCAGGTCGACGCTCCGCAACAGACCGGACGTGTAGTCCTCGTCGGACTCGATTCGATCGCCGTACGCGTAGATGCGCATGATGTCCGAGTAGGCCTCCGGCGTCTGCCGCGCGAGGCCGACGGCCACGCGGCGCCAGGCCTTCGGCGCCGGTCGCGCGAGCTTGACGAGGAGCAGGTCGTTGGCCAATGGCGCGTCGGACAGTTTCAGTCCCGGCACGTCCGAGGGCCGGAGATACCGCGCCACGGGCACCGACGTCGCCTTTTTGTCGAAGATATTTGTGCCGAAGACGACCTTCGTTAGTTTGCCGTTGAGCGTTTCGGGGATGTCGACGCAGTGTTGCGCGGAGAGCACCAGGTCGTCAGCAATTAAAGTACCACTACACGCAGCAGGCACGTCGTGGCGGCACACGTCGCAACCCGTCAAATCGATCCAGAGCGCGACGGCGCCCGTTTGATGTGCTTCGCTGAGAGTCGTATCGCTGCGTGGGGCATCGCGTCGATGGCGTGACACGTGGCACCATCGACGCGACGTGGACGTGGCACGCGATGCCAACGCGAACAACGCGAAGATAATAAAGGACGCCGCAAAAGCACTATCCCGCGATGACGGCGCGACTCGGTCGTGCTGTCGCGAATGGCAGCGCGGCGCCCATTGCGAATGCTTGTCGACGCGACACGCCCGCAGCGAAGGCGTTTTGTAACGACGAGGATTTATGCGGCAATAATTGCATCCGTAGCGCTCGTGTAGGAGTGATCTGTGTTTTTCGCAGCGCACGGCGTGGCATAAGCGCTGATGCTGCCGCCACAGTTAGCAGTGGTACTGATACGACTATGCACAGCATCTGACTTCTATAGAATTGCATGTTTACGCAGCACCGACGCTGCCACCGCAGAGCCTTGGCCCCAAAGTACGGGTTTTATAGACACGCCCCACGCCTCTCTCGCATTCCGACATGGTCAAGTTACTCCCCTACTAGCGGTGCATGAAGAAGTTCTGGTACACCGTCAGCGCCGCGAGCAGCGACCCCACCACGACGAACGACGTGTTCCGCTTCTGGAGCTTGTCCGCCTCGAGGTCCGCCTGCCGCTTGTCCCAGGCCTCCTGGCCCTTCTCCGCAATAAAATACTCCTCGTAGGAATTGAAGCCCGCGTCCCTAATTTGTTCGTTCATTTTTATGATCGAGTACCCGTCCGGGTCGAAGAGGTACTGGTTGTACCGTTCCACGGCCTCTTCATACGTACAATCCTCCTTGACCATGGTCTCCTGGACAATGGCCTCGTAGCCCGCCGCGTCCTTTGCCTTCGCGATCGCGCCGGCCATCTCCGGCGAGAGCGCGGGCCGCTTCGTCATTGGCAACGCGTTCAAGGTGGGGCGGACGAAGGCGTGCGCGCTTGCGACCAGTAACGCTAACGTGGCGCGCGGCATCTTGGGCAGTGGTGGGCTCTCTTAGCTGTGCTGGTCGTGTGCTTGACTAGGGATCGTCAAACTGCACGAGTCGGTCAAGCAGTCGGATAGGGTTGTTCCGCTGCTAGCAGCTCCCGTCGTTTGTGCTGCAGCGTGAGCTGAAGCCGGTTTGCGCAAAGATTGCTTGTTGCTAGTGTCTAAGTGACGCTAGCGCTGGATTTGGGCGGCAAGCAAGCGAGACTTGTGTGTGGCGGATCGAGCAGTTACGCAGGTCAGAAGAACGCCTCGCTGGTGGACAGCAAGCAGACTGCACACTCGCGCTCAGTACTGCACAAGTAGCCATATCACTGCCTCGAGCAAAAACGGAAGAGGGTTGCGGTAGACGCGCAAAAGCTGAGCACACACAAGAGAGATCGCTTACTAGGCGCGCAGGAGGAAGATGAGCGCCGCCGGAAAGCCGGAACCGCTGCGCCGCCGCCTCACCGCGCCCACCATCGACCCCGACATCGGCGCGAGCGAGCTCACGGAGCATGATGATGATGACGACGAGGCCGTCGCCACGCCGCCGAAGCAGACGAACTGGGCCGCCACATTAATAGCGGGCGGCATCGCGGGCGGCGCGTCGCGGACGAGCGTCGCGCCGCTCGAGCGCATCAAGATCTTGTTCCAGGTCCAGGGTATCAGTGCGGGTAGTAGGCCCGTGCTCCACACGTCGGTGGCGGAGTCCCTGCGGAGTCTGGTACAAAGAGATGGTGTGAGAGGCCTCTGGAAGGGCAACGGCCTCAATTGTGTAAGGGTCGTGCCGTCGAGCGCGATTCAGTTCGGCGCCTACGCTCTGTACAAGCAACTGCTCTTCGGGGCGAAGGCGGGCCAGCAGAACCTGCCGACCTACCAACTCATGGTCGCGGGCGGCCTGGCCGGCGCCACGTCGACGGTCTGCACGTACCCGATCGATCTCGTGCGGGCGCGGCGGACGGTCGATTTTAGGGACGCGGTGCCCAAGAATTTGGTGGCGTCGTGGGTCGACATCTGGCGCGCCGAGGGCGCGCACGGCCTGTATCGAGGCGTATTACCTTCATTATGCGGCATCGTCCCGTACAAGGCGGTAGACTTCGCGGTGTTTGATGTGCTGAAGCGAGTGTGTAGGAGGAATAAAATCGGGGTCGACGAGAAGGGCGACTGCCGGCCCTTGACCAAAGTTGGTGTCGGAGGTATTGCTGGTGTGTGTGGTATGACGGTCGCGTTCCCCTTCGATACGGTGCGCCGTAACTTGCAGGTCGCCACGCTTAAGGTAAGACACGAGGAGAAGCTCGAGACGACCATGTCGGGCTCGATGCGCGCGATTACCTTGAATTGGACGCGGCCCCTGAATCTCTACCGAGGGCTGTGGCCGAACTATCTGAAGGCGGCGCCGTCGGTCGGCATTTCCTTCGCGACCTTCGAATCTGTGCGCGACGTCCTGGACAGGCGTTTCGAAAAGTAAATAGTTATATCGTACGTAGGCGGTCTTCTCACGCCTCGCCTGCAGCCGCAGCCTTCGCGTTGGCGAGCGCCTTCATGTCACCGGCGATGGTCCGGAGGTCTGTTTCGCTCAATTGCGGCAATATCCTCAGGACGTCGTCGATTGGCCGGCGGCCGTCGATGGGCACGCGGAGATATGACGTCGGAGAGATCATGCCGTACTTTTTCTCGTCGGCGCGCGCGAGGGCTTCCAACGCGGCGGTCCGGAGCTCGTCTTCGGAGACATCCGCTACACTCAGTATAGATTTGGCCAGGTCGAGGTCGCCGAATGCCTCGCCCCGCCCCTTTTTCTTGGAACGAACCAACTCGGGCGGCGGCAGAGGTTCGTCGCCACTGGCCTTGACGGCGCCATCGTTGTTGTCGGCGAGATTTACGTCTTCGTCGATTTCACGGCCGCCTTGAGGAGAAGGCGACGCAGTTTTCGCACCTCGTTTCGAGTGCATCTCTCCGTCCTCGTCCAGATGCTGTTTCACAGGGGTGTCCTTCGTAGGTGGCGTCGAAGCACGCGGTGCCGGAGAGCCTGGCACGTCGGACGATTCGCGTGTTACCAGCGCCGCCGTTGCCTCGGTGAGGTCGCGCATCTCCGTGTCTCCCTTGGCCTCCTGCTCTGTCGTCGCCGACGCGAGACGTACGGCGGGCTGTACGGCCGACGCCGCGGCCGTCGCCGCCGCGCGTGGCGCCACCGCCACGGCGTGTGCCGCCGCCGGCGCGGCGGCCGCCGAGGCGTCTTCGCCGGCCGCCTCGCGGCCCTCGCCGCCGCGCACGAGCGCTTCAATCGCGGCGCTCGGGTCGTCCGCCGCCATGACCTGCCTCGCTTTCGACTCGTCGAGCTCCCGGACGAGGAGCCGGCGCGTCGCCGCGTCCAAGACGCCGAGCGGCATTGCTAGAGTTTATGTGGCTTGCTGAATGTTGTCTCCCTTGCGTCGAGGGACCGTCGCGAGGCGTTGTCGGTCGTCGTCCAGTTCTGTTGATCGCGCCCTGTGTGGCGAGTATCCCAATCGCCGCGCGCGCCGTGTACGCGCAAAGGCTGCAAAACCCGTCACACAAAACCCGATTTGACCAGCCGCGGAGCGTGCAAGCACTCTCACAGCCGTAGGAGTCCAAGCAGTGGTCTAAAAACAATTGATAATTTAACGTAAAAAGCCCTCAGAGCAGCTCGCTGCAGAACTGCGCTCGACATGCTGCGGGCGGCGATGCTCGCGAGGAGCTGCGCCAGACTGCCGTCGGCGGCGTCTGCCGCACGACGCGCCGCGTCGTTAGCGCCGAAGAGTGTACGTGCTACTGCACCGCGCCTGCTCGCGCTAAGTGAAGGAGAGCCGGCGGCGCAGCGGCTGCAGGCGCTGCCGGCGTCGCTCGCGGCAAGAGGACGGGCGACGGAGAATCTCCAGTCGCTCGCCTTGGAGCCGCTGTCAAGCAGGACCACTCTTACGCTGGTCGGGGGCGGTCTTGTGATTAGTGGATGTGCCGGGCTGAAGTCTACGAAGTGCGCGTCGGACGACGACGACGACGACGACGCCGGCGAAGAAGATGATCCGCTCAAAAGCAAGCTCTGCATCACCAACCTCTACAATTATAAGTACTGCGTCACGGCGCGCATCTTCAAGTGCGCGATGTGGGACAAGCACGACGAATTCCAGCGGTGGTGCATCGACGCGTGCAACGCGGCCTACTGCCAGAAGCTCTGGTGCCTGCGCACGGAGAGCGCGGTCCTGGACGGCACGGATGCGATGGTCCGCGCGCGAGGGCTGTCGCAGGCGCGGGACCACTTGGTGAACACCCTCAACGTCGTCGCCGACGGCGACTGGAAGAGCGACGCCACCAAGGTCCAGTTCGCGGAGACTGCGGTGAAGTACTACGCGCTCGGCTTCGTGGACTTCTTGGGCAACGACGCGGTCTCGCTCCGCGGCGCGGCGCGCGACGGCGTCGGGTTTCAAGAATTATGATCTTGGACGAGTCCGTGACAGCGCGTCCTTCACCACAGGTCCAGACGTCGATCGAGGAGTACTGGGACCTCTTCCACCCGGTGGCGGCGCTCCACCAGGGGGCGCCGCCCGAGATGCCCTTCGACGCCGCGCTCCTCATCCTCGACGCGTCGTACACCGCGCTGGGGAACGAGGACCTGCGCCAGCACGTCGACCTCGAGACGATAGTGAGGATACCGGTGTCGGAGTACACATAGACTTGCGAGAGAGAGACGCGTGCGTGTTGCTGTTTCTCACCAGAACCGACCCAACGCAGACCAAAGCGTGTTGCCGCACGGGCAGCTCGACGGAGACGAAGCTGGCCGTCGACCACGTGCTCGAGGGCACGGAGCAGGCCTACTGGAGAGCGTCGCGGCGGTGACGACCCGTGTCCGACGGGGGCGCGTTTCGTCTCTTGAATCGCAAACACGACGTCTGTTTCAAACACAGGTTCCGGCCCTTCATGCTCGCCGCCGAGACCGCGGGCCAGGCCCTCGCACGCGTCCGGCCGGCGATCGACGCGCTCGCTGCGTTCTGTGAAGCGCGCGCGTCGGCGGACGCGCCGCTCGCTCTCCCGAGCGACGCCGTCCTGGCGCTGGGCGCGGCCGGCGCCGTCGAGGTCGCGGCGGCGCCGCTCGCGACGGCCGTCGCCGACGCCTTCGTCGACGCGTTCGTCGGCCGCGACGACGTCACGCGCGACGACGTCCTCACCTGTGTGGAAATCAACCAGTGAGTTAGGTTACCTGAGAAATATTGCCATGAACCTTCGTGAACCTCCACGCCATCGAACCGACGTGGTCATGGCGACAACATCGCGTCGATGGCGTGTTACCCGAAATTTGATTTCCACACAGGTCCTCGCGGGCCTCCGCGCCTGTTTGGCGGCCGTCGAGCGGTTCGACGAGCCGCTGGCGGCGCTGCGCGAGGCGCTGCGCGGCGACATTAGCCGCGCGGCACTCGCGCCCGGCGTCGCGGCGGACGCGGTCCCCTTCGCCGACATCGCGTCGACGCGCGTGCCGGACGTGCTGGAGGCCGCGCGCGAGGCGCTCGGCCGCGTGGCGCTCGGCGTCGACGACGGCTCCGGCGGCGGCGCGCTCGAGTTCCTCGGCGGCGAGCTCGCGCACCAGACCGCTGCGTTGGATCGGGCGGTCGCGGACGGGCAGATCTGCCTCTACGGAGAGGCGGGGAACGGCTACGGCGGAGACAGCGGTGGAGCGGAGATCTCTCGATTGCGCGACGTTGTAGATTGGGATGCGATGGACAAGCGGGACGACATCGACACGAGGGCGGCGACGCTGTCCGGCGGCGATCGAGCGCACATCGCGCTCATCCTCCGCGGGTCCAGCGAGACGCACCACATCGTCTATGAGGTCGCGCCGTTGACGATGGGGGGCTTCGTCGTCGACGAAGCGCCGGCCTTCTCAATTAGCTGCGTCGTGCGCGCGGCCGACGCGAACGTGAATACTTGGGACTCGCTGCCGCGGCACCTCCTCGAGACGGACGCCGCGTGCACGCTCGCCGCGATGCGCTTATGTTTGCACTCGATGCACTCGGGCGGCGCGCCCATCTCCCTCGACGCGGTGGGCCTCACGGTGGATTACTTGGGGAGGGAAGTCTACAATTTGTTCCGGAAGACCCCTTTGCCGAGCTCTTTATCATGTAGCGGTGCCGTCCTCCGCATGGGCATGGGCTGCAAGACGCTCGTGGCCCTCGTGGGCGGCGACCGCTACGATGTCTACGGGCGCGGCAAGAACCACTTCGGTACGCCGGCGTACTTCCCGTGGCAGTCCTCCGGCTGCGGCGACGTCGAGTTACACTGGTCGGCCACGGTCGACCCGGGCGCCGTCGACGCCGTCTTCAATCGCGCGACGGGCCTGACGGCGGACGGGCTGCAGCGCGTGTACGACCGGGCGGTCGAGACACTACCGTGGCGGAAGAGCTGCTACAACGTCTCGGACGCCCTCTGCTGCGTCACACTCGTGCGCCCGGACGAGTGGGACATGGTGACGTCGGTCGATGGGTCGGGCGTGATCGAGGGCTCGATCATCGTGCGCGACTTGCGCATGGACGTCGCGGAGGAGAACGCGGGCACGGACGGGTTCCTCGCGCAAGTCTTCGCGAATGCGCTCGGGCTCAAGTCGGGTACCGTCCAGTGCATAAATCAATGGTACGACGCCTTCAGTCGACGTGGCGTCTGCTCGACGGCGTGCCTCTACGCTATTGTCGCGACGTCTGCTCGATGGCATCGACGGCTTCTACACGCCACTTGTCATGAGGGTCTTTACTACCGTACATTCGTCCACGATTAAGCCAGCACGACTGCGTCGTCGCCGAGAGGTTACCGAGGAAGAATTATCGGTGCACCTGACTCACTATTCGATTTGTACACAGGCGCCGTCGCCGTCACGGTCGCGAACGCTGCGATTGCGGCAGACGTCGCGCTGCTGCGGGACATTCCGCGCGGGAGCGCCGTCGTCAGCGGGAGCGTCGATTCTCTCGAAGTGGCGATGGTCGGCGGCGAAACGCCCTTGGAGGCTTTGACGCGCGCGCTCGACGTGCACTATGCTTTAGAAGAGGCCGAGAGCGACAAGGTCAAGTACGAGTCGCGCGCGGCCGGCTTCGCTGAGAGCCTCACTGAAGCGCTCGACGCAGCCCAAGTTGGCGAGATTTCGAAGTTGCTGTTATTAGGTGCGGACTGCGTCGGGCCCAATAGCCACGCGGCGGTCGTTGGACGACCCTTCCGGCCGATGGTGGTTGGGGTTAAAATCGGCCCAAGGCAACGGCAAGTTTACTACGTGAACGACCAGGGGGACAATGTCAGACCGCACGCCTGTTGCGTCGTAGACGACGACTTTTTGTCCACGCTCTCGAAGGTAGCTGAGGCTGGAGGGTCGTTTACCCATCGGGACGGGTCGCGTATTGGGAAATTACAAGATTCACATGTGGACATCGTCTTGGTCCCGATCGACTTTCCTATCCGGCATTCATTAACTATTAAATCTGAAAATGCTGCCGAGATGAGGAAAGAGGCTCGCTACCTTTTCACGACCTACGTCGACGCTTTATTAGGTTCGGACGTGTCCTTCGACAATGAAGAACTCCGGCGCCATCACGCCGTTTACAAGCTGCAAGACTGGACAAGAAACTCCAGCAAGTACAACCCTTGGTTAATGCCGGGGCCGCCCACGGAGCCTTACCCGCCCGGCTTCGGCGAGTCCTGAGCTTCTGGGCCTGTATACTATGTGATCCCGTTCCAGTCCCGCCCCCCTTGATTCTAACGACAGTATTACGGATAGAACTAGCATGCGCACGTCGAGCGCCTGTAACACACTAGCAAATGCGACCGTCGCGTCCCCGACCCCCACCCATTCTCGAGGCGGTCCGCGACGTCCTGGACAAGAAATTCGTAGACTAACTAGTGTTGTTAATTTCCTTTTGACACCATTCCTCCGCGAGCGGCGCCGTGTTCACGAGCCTCAAGAGCCCGGCGAGCTCCTTGCCGACGCCCTTGTAGCCCAAGTACCCCTCCGTCGACTCCGCGACGCGGCCTCGGCAGCGTTTGACGCTGGTCGCGAATGCGACCAGGAACTTGGCTTTGTTGTTGCGAAAGTTGACCATCGAGATGACGTCGGCGACGCCCTCCTTCGCCGACAGCCACGCCGGGTCCAGGTCGTCGGCGCCGTCGGCGCGCGCGGCGTCGCGCAACGCTTTTATTGCTTTGCAAGCGGTACCAGTCAGCGTTTGCGACGAGAGGATCACGCCGCAGACGATGATGAACCGTCGATTTGCCGGTGACGAGGCGCCGGCGGCCATGCTCTGCCACGTATTGATCAGCACCTCCGGCCGCGTCTCGTGGCCGATCGTTCCGGGGCCGTCGCGCTCGCCGGCGCCCATGAGCGGGAGTGGTTTGTGCCGTTTCGCCGGCGGCGCGGCGGCTGGCGCGTCGTCGGCTGGCGCGTCGTCGGCTGGCGCGTCGTCGTGTGGCGGTGGTGCTGGCTCGCTCGCGAAGAATGACGAGGTAGCAGCAGCTGGCGCGTCATTGTCTGGACTGCTCTCTTGTATTATTATCTCATCTCGTGCGACCTCCGGCTCTTCAGACGCTGCCGACGCGTCCCCATCAGCATCATCAGCAGCATCCTCAGGACGGTCCTCTACGTAGGCGAAGCGAGCAAACATCGATGCCCCGCCGCTCACACGTCTCGTGCGCTGCCGTTGGCCACAGATGCGGCTTCAACGGCAGCGTTAAGCTCCGAAACGACTGCCGAGAAACTGCGCTAGCGTCATGTAACACACTAGCGAGCAAAAAAACAATGACTATCTATCGAAAACCCCTCTTAAAAGTATACCACGCCCAGCAGAACATCAAGGCGCGCTCGGGTCGAACAGCAGCGCGCGCAGCGACGCGCGGTACGACGAGAACGCGTCGTTCGGCTGGTCGGGCTCGCGCGGCGAGTAGACCTGGAAGTTTTTGCACGCGAAGAAGTCGGGCTTGCCCGGGCCCGTGATGACGTTGATCCCTCCACACAAAACGACGGGCCGGTTCTGCGCGAGGTGCTTCGGGACCAGGCGCAGCACGTCCTCGTAGGTGGCCTGGTACAACGCCTCGGCCATGACGACGGCGCCGTTCTTCGCCGGCGCCTCTACCACGACGGGCTCGGCGGCCTCCTCCTCGCCCTCGGCCGGCGCCGGCGCCGCCGCGGGCGGCGCGTCCGCGTCCTTGATCGCCTCCAAATTCTTCAGCGCGACGGCCCGGACCTTGTCCATCTGCTGGTCGTCGGCGTCCTTAGGCGTGGCCCCCTTGTTCTTCTTCGCCCATTCGACGGCCTGCGCGGCCGCCGCGCCGCACGGCGCCGGCGCGTCCTGGCCCGCGTGTGTTACAAAACCCATCCTTCCCTCCTCATCGCACCCGACGTGCGGCCCGAAAAACAGGAAGATGGCCCCGACCTTCTCCAAGGCATGCGACGCCACGAGTTCTAAGCCGGTTTTGCCCGCGGCGAGCATGCCGCCCAGCCCGCCAATGTCAAACGTCGGGGCGGGCGTCTCCGAGACGACGTCCGTGGCTCTTCCCTCCAAGTAGGCCCACCAGTGGTGCTCGCGCGTGAACTCGTCGCGGCTCGTGCTATTGGCAAAGACCATGTTGTTCACTTCAAAACCCAAGCCATCCAGCGCCCGCTGGGCCGCGCGCCCGCAGGCCACGGCCGTCGCCGGCCGGTCCTCGTCCGTGCCGAAGGCTTTGTTGATTGCCTCTATTTCTTTGGTGCACGAGTTTGTTAGATGCCTTTCAATATTCACCTGGGAGTGGCCGTCGTCGAGGGCCTGGGCCACGCTGGCGTAGTCCGTGCTGGCGCCGGCGCCCATCTTTACGTCGCGTCGATGGCGTCGGGCAGCCCTTTTGTTTGGGAGAGGCTGCCGGCGCTATCGATGTGAGAGCTCGCAACCCGAACGCGCTAGGACGCGTGAGAGTCTCGTATGGGTCCTGGCCACCGAGCCTTCGCGAGGTTTGCATTCAGTGCTAGCGACTGTAGGACACTAGCGCAAAGCTACAAGCCTGGCACACGCCTCGACCGCTGAGCCGGAGAGCGGTGCTTAGGCGTGAGGAAGAAACACAAAAACTCTAAGAACTGGTGGCCTGTGTTGTGGCAACACTTCCCCAAAAGACTGCCCTCGGAAAGCCCAAAACTGGAGAGCAAGCAGCAGGCACAGTGACATACGTACTCAAACAGCATGGACGAAACTGACGACGAACACTACACGTCCGGCGAGGGCGCTCCGGCAAGCTACATCCCGAAACCGGTCCAGTTCGTCGTCGCGACCGCGTGCACGGCACTGGTCGTCTTCGTCCTCGTCATCGCGTGCTGCCTCGCCAAGTCGCAGTGCGCCTGGCACGAGCCGCTCGTGCGAGTCGCGAAGCAAATAGAGGGCACCGAAAGACGACGAAGAAGGGCCGAGGAGCGGCAGCGGCGGCGCGCGCTGCGCGAGACCGAGGTCTCGCCCTTGCAACGGGGCGCCTTCGCGACGATCGCCGCCCGTCTCCCTTCAATTGAGTCGGTGCTCGGGCGCCAGACCTACCTGCAGGTCTGGAAGGGCCTGAAGACGCGCGCGCGCAACAAAACGACCGCCACGTACTTCGGCTACCCGACGGTCGTCTGGTTCTTTAAGTGGTTACTTTACGCGACGTTCAACGGCCGCAAGAGCACGGGCGACATCGAGCAGTATTTGGCCTTGCTGTCGTTTGTTTTCGTGCTGCAGAGCACGGCCTCCACACTGTGTGCAGAGAAGGCCGCGAAGCTGCGCGAGTCTTTGAGAGCTATGGGCCTCCGCGAGCTCGCGTATTGGGCCGGTCCGTTGATCGTCGACGGCCTCTTGTACGCGACCGCTCTCGGTTTGATATTAGCGTGCATTGTGACGCCCTGCCGCTTACTGCACAACGCCGGGCGCGGGAACAACGTGCCCGCGTCGTTTGCGCAGTTCTGGGAGGTCTTCGGGCTCTTCCAGGCCGCGGCGGCGTCGTTTGCGGCCGTCGCCTGTTGTATTTCGACGGTCTGCGGCTCGGCGCCCGCGGCGTCGCAGCTCGCCTTCGCCCTGACGATCGCGTCCGTCGTGTTGTTCATCGTCCTCAAGGTCACGGAGCCGGCCTCCTTCAGGAACGACTACATTGAGCTATGGCTCGCGTGGCCGCCGACCGCTTTACAAACCGCGGCACTGGGAACTGCCTCATTCACCGGCCGCTTTCCGGCGTGGCGCTTCCAGATCGACCTGCCGCGCGTGATCAAGTGGCTGTGGTTGGATGCCGTGCTCTGGTCTTTATTAGCCCTGTACCTCGGCGAGGTCGTGCCGCAGGAGTTCGGCGTCGCGAAGAAGTGCTGGTTTCCCCTGACGGAGCTGCGGGCGTGGTTTCGGCGGAAGGCGCCCGAGGCGGCGCCGGACGACTACGAGGCGCTCGACGGCGGCGAGGCGTCGGAGGGCGCGGTCGAGTTCGCGGGGCTGGCCAAGACCTTCGGGAGCTTCAAGGCCGTCGATGGCGCGGCGTTAAGGCTGAACCACGGCGAGTGCACGTGCTTGCTAGGGCACAACGGCGCCGGCAAGACAACTTTGTTAAGGATGCTCACGGGCCTGCTGCCGCCCGACCACGGCGAAGCAACTGCTAGAGCCTACGGCATCGACTTGCTGACGCGTGATAACGAGGGCACGGCGCCGCTCGGCGTCGTCCCGCAACACGACGTCTTATGGGAGGAATTGACCGTACGAGAGCACGCGCACTTCTGCGCGGTCCTGAAAAGCGGCGGCTACGAGGCGTGCGCGGCCGCCGACGACCTGCTGCGGACGTTCCACCTGGACGATCGGCTGGCGCACTTCGGCTCCGAATTGTCTGGAGGCATGCGGCGCAAGCTCTCGACGGTCTGCGCGCTGGCCGGCGGTTCGAAGTTCGTCGTGCTCGACGAGCCGACGACGGGCCTCGACCCGCTGGCGCGGCGCGAGCTCTGGGACGTCCTCGCGCGCGAGAAGAGCGGGCGGTGCCTGCTCCTCACGACGCACTACATGGACGAGGCCGACGAACTCGGAGACGTCGTCGCGATTATGGTCGCCGGGCAGATAAGATGCGCCGACGCGCCGGCCGCCTTGAAGCGTTCGCTGGGCTGGGGCGCGAAACTGGTGGTGGAGGTCCTAGAAGACACGGACGCGCGCGACGCCGTGAGCGATGGGCCGCGGCCGACGACGCCGCCGGACGCGCATGCCGAGGGCGAGATCCAGCTGCGCGCGCCGAGCCCCGAGCCCTCTTCTGGGGGCGCGAAGCCAAATGGCGCCCCGCACCAACTGATGGACCGCGTCGCGGCCATCGTCCAGCGGACGGCGCCCGGGGCCCGCGCCTGGGAGCGGCGCTTCGACGACGACGGCGATGAGATGTCCCGCCAGCGCGTCATCGCGCGGACGGCGCCGCGTTTAGAGTTTGCGCTGCCCGCCGACGCGCCCGTCGCCGCGTGCCTCGAAGCCCTCGAGGCTTTACCCGTGCGCGTGGGCGTCGGCGGCACGGACCTCGAGGATGTCTTCTTGCGCGTCGGCGACGAGGAGGAGCGGCGGCGCGCCAACCTGCTCTCGGCGCTGCCGCCGGCGCGGGACTTCGCGCGCTCCGACGACGGCAACGCGTGGCGCGCGCTGCGAAAACAGGCGCGGGCCCTGGTGACGAAGCGGCTCCGGACGGCCTGGCACGATCCTGGAAGGACGGCGTTGTGCGTCGCTCTACCAATCGCGGCCGCGGTCCTCGCCTTCGCGTGCAACGCGCGGGACGACTTCTCGGCGCGCGGGTCGTTCCCCGCGAACGCGACGACGTGCGTTATCTGTATGCTCGGCTTCGTGCCGCTCGTGGGCCTGATTGCGGAACACGTGGCCGCCGAGCGCGCGTCGAAGCTGCGCAACGTGCTCACTGTGGCCGGCTGCGACGCGCGCGCGTACTGGCTCGGCACGCTCTGCGGCGACCTTTGCTTATTGCTGGGCGTCGCGCTCTGCTTTTCCATGGTCGCGACGATAACGGGTACGTACGGCGGGCCCTACAAGCCGGACCCGTCGGGCGCCATCATTAGCTATAATAGGGCCGAGCACCTGTCGCAGGCCGTCTCCGACACGCCGCCGGAGTTCCTGGACCTGGGGGCCCGCGAGTACGGCCCGAAGGTGCCCGAGGCCTCCCGCGACCAATTTATCGATGACGACGCGCGCCGAGCCGTCGAAAGCGAGGACGGCTGGCTGCTGGATGATTTGCTCGACGACCCGGGAGTCGTGCACGACGCCTTCCTCGACAAGCTCATCGATGAGGCCATCAACAAGACGGGCGACCCGACGGTCGGCGAGGCGCTCGACGCCATCGGGCACCACGTCGACGACGATGCTTCACTGTCCATAGGACTCAATAGTGTCGTCGAAGAAGTCTACGGTTTGAAGAAGTGGCTGAAGGCCGAGACGTGGCTCTTCCCGCCGCTTTTTGTGGCACAGGTCGCGGCCTTCGCCTACGCGATCTCCTTCGCGTCGGCGGGGCCGCGGTCGGCCGTGGTCCTCGCGCCGATGGCCGTCCTCGGGCTGCTGTTTGTACCTATATCATTCTTAGCGACCGTGAACCTCTCCCTCGGCGAGCAGGGCCTCGACGTCGTCCACCTCTCGAATGACGCCTTCCTCGGCCTGTTGTACTGGGGCGTGTCGATTTCGGTCCCCCACGGCGCCTTCCTTATGGAGCTCTTCCGCATCTCCACTGATTTATCAGAGCGTGCCAAGGCGTACCCGTCGCGCGCCGCGGTCTGGACTATTGTGATCGTGGAATTGGTGTTGTTCCTGTACGCCGCCTACCGTTTGGACGATCGCGCCGCGGCCTTCAAGGTGAAGCGCGTCGAGGCGCCGTTGGTCGAGGTCCTCGAGGCCGACGTGAGCGCCGAGCGGGACCGGGCGTCTAGCAGCGACGCGGCCCTCGTACTCAGGGGCGTGCGGAAGGTGTACAACGTGGGCAAGCCGAACGAGACGGTGGCCGTGTCTAATTTATCGATGCGTGTGGAGCTGGGGGAAATTTTCGGGCTGCTAGGAGCGAACGGCGCGGGGAAGACGTCGGCGATAAATGTGGTCATGCGGGCCGCGTTCCCGACGGCGGGCGACGCGCTCGTGCGCGGCCACTCGGTGCTCGACGACTTTAAGCGGGCTTCGACGCATCTTGGTGTCGTGACGCAGACGGACACGTTGTATGACGCGCTGTCCTGCGCGGAGCATTTGGATCTGTTCCTGGATCTGAGGATGGCCCACAGTAGCACAACTATATCAAGCACGCAGCGCGCGCTGACGGTGGCGCGCATGCTCGAGGACGTCGAGCTCGGCGACGCGCCGGATCGACTCGCGGCGCGGCTGTCGGGCGGCATGAAGCGCAAGCTCTGCGTCGCGTGCGCGCTGGTCGGGGAGCCGTCGGTCGTGTTGCTGGACGAGCCCTCGGCGGGCCTGGATCCCGTGTCGCGGCGGCGGCTCTGGACGGTCCTACGGCGCGCGATGGTCGGAAGAGCCGTCGTCCTGACGACGCACTCCATGGAGGAGGCCGAGGCGCTCTGCACGCGGACGGCAATCATGGCGAGCGGCCAGCTGCGCGCCGTCGGCACGCCTTTATCTCTCAAGCGGAAGAACGGCGCGGGCTGGCGGCTCTCGATCAGGACGCGCGCCGGCGCCGACGCCGCCGCGATCACGGCGCGCGCGTCTACGATTGTGCCGGACGCGGCTCCGAGCGACCTGCGGCGGCGCGGCGTCGTCCAGTTCACGCTAGCGGACCGTGAAAATATGAGTGAAGTCTTCGCGGCCCTCGAGGCCGACATCGCAAACGGAGAACTGGGCGCGGCGGGCGCGCGCGACTTCACGCTCGAGCAGCCGAAGCTCGAGGACGTTTTTATGAGGGTCGTCCGCGCCGCCGAGGAGGACGAGGCGCTGTCCGGACCGCCGGCACCTGCCGCCGCTACCGACGACGTTGAGGCGCCGCTGGCCATCCCGCTGCTCGACGCGCCCGACGAGTCCGGCGCGTCGGACGAGCTAGCGCGGTGCTGTTTTGGTTTAGATAGAAGGGCGCATGCCTTCCTCGCGTGGGTCCTGTCGATCTGCGCCCTCGTGCTCTGGCTCACCCTGTCGGGGCTCCTGGGCCCGATCGAATACGACGACGACCACCCGCGGTCGATGGGCTCGGACCCGGACGGATGCCACCACGCAAAGGGGACGGAGCCCTGCGCGGTGGCGGCGTTCTACACGAACGGCGTGCCCTTCCTCATCGCGTTTGTGGGGGCCGTGATAGGCTGTTGCGGCGTGTGCTGCTGCATCCCGAAGAAGGCCGACGCGATGCTGGCGACGGCGGGCGCGTCGCCCTGAAGCGTGTTTACTAGTTTCTAATTTCGTGTTTTCTCTACGTGTTTTCCATTATTATGGCATTAATGCGCGGGTGACGATAGGCCTACCCCGAAGTATCACGCGAACAGAGCGCGTGCGTGGCAGGAAGTGGTCTACGACGACTTGCCCTTGCCGGTGCCCATGATGGCGACGATGTACACGGTCGGGACAATCGTTTCATAAAGCAGCGGGGGAACGCACTCCGTGAGCGGAGCGAAGGGGTAGATGAAGAGGCAGCTCCCGCACATGGCGCACATCGCAACGTATGTCCACGCGAGGAGTTTCTGCGCCTCCGCGTTCATCTTCGTGCCGGCGTAGCACTGGAGGGCAATCATCATATTCTTAGAGAAGTCAACGCCGGCAAGATGCAAGGTGAACATGTCGGGGTCGGTGAGTTGGCCATTCGTGATGGTCTCGAGAAAACCGCTGATACCGCTGGTGAAGACCGGCAGGCAGAATAGGATGCCAACAACGGCATGGATCTGGAACGCTTGCGTGAGTGTGAGACCCATGGCTGCCAGAGACTGTAGCTGACTGTTCCAGGCAATATTGCTGCGATGGGGCACGAACAAGTCGGATTTTTGCACTCGAGAGGTAGGGGAGGCTGGGGACGGCCGAGACGCGCGCGTGACGGGTTTGGGGGCAGCCCTATGACGCCGTGTTGCTGCCTTTTTCGCGGCCAGAAGATGAGCTCCGGAGAAAACGTGCGGGTCAGAGAAAACCAAACACTTATCCCCACAATCGCACAACATAGCCACCCGCAACGGCGAGCCCTCCGTAGAACACGACCAGGAACGCCTGCACCAGGTGAATGTGCCGCCGAAAGCTCGCGGCGTCGTTGACGCGCGGGTAGGGCGCATCCGGTATGGGCTTGCCGAGGAAGGCGCAGAGCGGCGCCCAGCCGTCTGTCGCGCGGTGGACGAGCAGGCGGTCGGCGGGCACCGTTCGCCGGACGCAAGCTTCGTGTGCTCGGAACGCGCGTTGCAGCGCGTCGACGTCGTCGAGCGACGGCTCGGCGCCGCCGAAGAAGCGCTCGCGGTACATGCGACACATGTCCTGCGCGCGCCTCCCGAGTAACAAACGAAAGAGCCAGTGCTTCTCGAGGAACTGCGGGTGCCAGATCGTCGCGCGGACCGACCGCGCCCAGTCGCCGGCGTCGCGCGTCGACAGCACGACCTTGGCGCCCGGGTGCCGATGCGCGAGCTCGTCGACGAAGGTCGCCGCGGGAAAATCCGTCGTCGCGTCGTAGCCTCGCAGGGCGGCGTCGAGCGCCGCGCCGTCGCCGCGGCCCGCACGCAGCCAGAACCCGAAGTGGTCGTTTTTGACGCATTCCTCCATATGATATGGGTTATAACCGAGGGTCTTGAGTGCCTCGCGGAGCGATGAGGTCCCTGTGCGGCCGCATCCGGCACCGATCACCTTGAGCTCCTCCGTCATGGCTGCGGCTGCCCCGGCACTCCGTCACGCGCAAGCAAGCTGCCCCGGCGGACCACTATAGCTCGCATGCGTGCGCGCAACGCTCTCAGAGAGCTAGCGAAGTGACATGCTAGCTTTTTCGCTCTGTTTCTCGCCTCGGGAGCGCGTGCGGCTGCCATCGCGGGCTAGGCCGAGCGGGCCGGCTCATCTGACTCTTGTTACATACTGCTTGCGCTTAACTGTCCCTATCGACTCGGGGGGCAGCCATCACGATGGCGAGCAGCGACGAGGCACCGGTGGCTCGCTTGGCCGACACGCTCTGCGGCCGGTTCGACGGCGAGACGGAGAGCCTCTCCGGATCGGACCTCGACGACGCGGCGCGGCGCAGCCCCGTCGACGAGCGGACCGACCGGCGGCGCCTGCTCGCGGCGTCGCACCGGCCGAGCGTCCTGCAGCGCGAGCAGGACTGGGAGGACATGAAGACGCACCCCTGGCGGCCGCACGAGCGCGTATCCATCGCGTCGGCGATCCGGCAGTCCTTCACGGGCGCGCAGGGCTTCATGGAGTCGACGGAGAAGATCTTGGGGGCCAAGGGGGGGCTTAAAAGAAAGAAGCACCGGAACCAGGTCGCGCGCGACCTCATCGCCCGGCTGGACGACTGCTATTTGCGGGTGGAATCGATCGCGGACGCGTCGAGCACGTCGCCGCATCGACGGGCGCCGCCGTCCTTCGAGGACGTGGGCACGTTCCCGTTCAAGCTGCACGCGCCCGACGCCGACGAGTACCCGATCAAAGCCCCGAAGCCGTACATGGAGTTGTACGGCGACCGCTGGTGGTTCGTCAAGCTCTTCGCGCACCCGCAAGTCGTGACGAGGTTGCTGCGGCAGCTCTGGCCCCACCTCTTCGTCGTGGCCCTCTTCCAGCTGGGCATCAACGGCCTGACGGCCCTCGACGTGGACCCGCCCGTGTCTGTGTTGCGCGAGCTCGAGGCGACGCAACATTTACTGGGGGCCGTGCTCTCGCTCCTACTGGTCTTCCGGACGAACTCGGCCTACGAGCGGTATTACGATGGAAAGAAGCAGTACGGCATCATCGCCAATCAAGTGAGGCAGATCATCATGAACGCCTACGCCTTCATAAGCTTCCACGAGGACCCGACCGGTAGGTTACGCCAGCGGTACGGACGGGGGCTGGAGTTGGACGACGAGCACGAGGCGGAGTCGCTGCACGAACTGCGGGAACGAGTGAGGAGGCAGGCCATCGTGTTGTTCGCGGTGCTGCGGCAGGATCTGCGGGAGCGCCGGTGCGGCTTCGTGCCGTCCTCTACCTTAAAGCACGTGCCCTTCACGCGGCACACGTGGATCCTAGACCCGTCGCGGCCCCGGCTCGTGGACTTGTTGACGCCGCGCGAGATCGTGGACTTTGGGAGGGTGTCGTCCGGGTCGCGGGTCATGCTCGCGTGCCACAACCTCATGGACGCGTTACAGAGGTTGGCGCCGCGCATCGCCCAGGACAAGCCGTTCACGGACGCGTGCACGCGGAACGTGCAAGATTTGATCGACGCCGCCAAAAGCTGCCAGCGCATCGTCGACACGCCGCTGCCCTTCACGTATACTCTAATTCTCGGCGTGCTGCTCTTCATCTTCGTCTACTCCTTCCCGTTTATCTATTGGTACAAGCGCCACCACCACCACAACAAGGTGAGCCAGTGGCACGACTTCTCGGGTCTGATCCCGGCCATGTTCACGACGTTTTTTTACTACGGCGTCATGCAAATTGCTATAGATGTGGAGAACCCCTTCAACTTCGCCGACGTCGATCACTGTGTGGAAATCAACTAGTGTGTCGGGTGTACCGTCGAGCGGTGAGGAACCGACACCGCCACGCCATCGAGCAGGCGTCGCGTCGATGGCGTGGAGATCGACGCGGCTATTCAGGACGAACGCGCCGTAAATTTGATTTCCCCACAGGTCGATCATGATCTGGACAGCTTCTCGAAGCGGCTCCACGACGAGACGCTGGTTGTCGCGCGCGAGGTGGCCCCTCCCGGGACGCGCTGCCGCGACTACTGGATCACGGAGCGCAAGTTCGCGGCCCGCAACGGGTCAAAACGCAAGAAGAAGAAGCGCACGGGCGAGGGCTACTTCAAGCAGGTCTCCGAGAAGCTCGTGACGTACCACGACGAACTCTAGGGGCCCGCCGCGACGACGGATTCCCGCGGCGACTAGGGGCCCGCCGCGACGACGGATTCCCGCGGCGACTTAGTTATCTAAGTTTAATTCAGTTTTACTATCACACGTCCTTTCCCGTCGCCAGCGTTCCCATTATCACGCGCTCTTGTGAGTCCCCGGATCCACAGATTTGAGAAGCGCGAGCGACGTCCCGCCCGACTTTGCGGCCAGCGCTTGTGCCGCGCGTTTACGCTTCCGCTCTTGCGCCCGGGCCCACGGCGTCAGTTCGCCGGGCTTCAGTCGCTGTTTCAGTTTCGTCCTCTGTTCCTGCCTCGACATATCTCTATTTCTCCTCGACATGGCCTGCCGCTCCGCGAGCTGCTGGGCCGCGCGCTCCTCGCGGATCTTCCTTAATTTTTCCTCCCAAGCGACCATGCGCGCCGCCGCGTCGCCCGGTGCCACCGGTCTATCAGAAGCGGGCACGCCGTACGCCTCCTTGCGAAAGAGGGGTAGCTTGCTCTTGGACCAGTGGCGCCGCCCGCCCTGGTTGTACGCGCCGATGATCTCGGGCACGAGCCGCGGCCCCCACTGTCTGATGACGAACCGGTCCCCATCGAGCTGGCCGGGGATGTCCTCCGCATCGGAACAGTTCTCGTACTTCGGCGAGTCCCCGAAGCAGTGGTACCCCACCAACGTGTGGCCCTTCGTCACGTTGTCGAGGCCGTCGTGGATGGCGCTCAGCAGCGACTGCGACCCGACGCTCCAGATCAGCTGGCGGTTGGCGATGAGCTCCGGGCCCTTTTCATACACTAAAAGCATCTTGTCCCTTAATTTCAGCAGTGTCTGCTTGAGGAACGCGGAGCCGGGCCGCGCCGCGGCCATGTTCGTCGCTCGCACCCTTCTCCTCACGCGCGCCTCGGCGGCGCCGGACGGCCGTTCCTCGAACACTAGATCATACGTTCCGAAAGCTCGAACGACGCCAGCTAAGCCCGGCGGCGACAGCCAGATCTTGGCGTCGTGGTAGATACCTCCGTAGACATATAGAGCCGCCAGCCTGTACAAATTCGAGAAACACGTCGCGTGCTCCACCTCCAACCGGTCCCAGAGCCACCCCAGGTCGGGGTGGACTTGGCTGACGATACTTCGCGCGTGGTCAAAACCCGCCACGGTGATGTTCACGCGCAGGCCGTTCGCCGCAGCTGTCTGGGTGTAGTTGCGCACCATCTCCCGGATCATCGGAGGCACCTTGTTCGGGTTCCGCGGGTCGTCTCTGTCAATGAAGAAGTAGTGCACGGGGATCGGGTGCTCCGCGTCCAGGCGCTCGCCCGGCGCAAGCGGGGGTGCCGCGTCGACCAACTCGATGTGCGCCTTGGCCCAGCGCTCGTGCCGCGAGTTGATGCGGTGCGGCAGCGCGTGCTTCCGCTGGTGGGTCAGCCAGTCCAGATGTTTCTTCGTGTTGACGGCCGCCCTCGCGCCCGCGAGGAGCAGGAGCCAGAGACGCATGACTTGCCGCGGCTTCAGTGTAGATGAATGCGAGCGCGGGTGAGCTGTGAAAGCAGCGGACTCGTTTGTGAGAGAGCCGTGCTACCTTAGATGCATGCAGTGTCTCGACAGCTCGAGTGCAATTTCTTGCAGCTCGCAGCTTCCGCGCGTCAGCTCGGTAGGAATGCGCTCTCCAAAGCGGGCTGCCTTCCCACACGTCAGCTGCAGCCTGAGTGAAATTTTTTTGCCTGCTCGCTTGCTAGTGTCTTTACAGGCCGCTAGCGTCTTTTCTCCCTCCCCGGGTTTTACTCGCGGGTTTGCCAGCCCTCTCCGGTCCCAGCGAAGCGCCAGCTGAGGCTTCGCGGGCTATACTACTCCGGGGGAATGTGGTGCGGGCGCGGCACGTCGTCGACGCCATCCCATATGACTAAAAAAGGACGTTACACGCCATATCACGAGCTACTTGTCCTTCTTCTTCTTGTCCTTGTCCTTGCCCTTCTTCTTGTCGAACTGGCCCGTGTACGCGAGGATGACGACGACGATGACGCCGATTATGGTGAGAATGATGAACGCAATCAACATCTGCATCTTGCACTTCTTCCACCACATTTGTTTTCTGAGTGTCTTCGCGCGCGACTTGAACATGCCCGCCTGCGACTGGAGTTCGTCCGCTTTCTGGTCGATCGCTTCCAGACTTACGCAGTTCTGGAGGGCCAGTTCGATCGAGTCCTGCATGACGACTTTCACCGTCTCGACCTTCGCTAAGGTCGCGTGCAAGGAGTCGACGTTGGCCAGGTCGTCGTACTGGGCACATAACCGCTGGAACTTCCCAGACATCGCGTTGTTCAGCGCGCCCTCGCCCCGCGCGTTCAATCCAGCCTCAGCCTTCGGCTGGAAGCTCGTCCTCAAATCCCTTAGTAAACCGGCGGCGTGCCTCAGGGGGTAGGAGGGCGACGTGATCGCGACGTAGATCCACGCGGCTCCATCACTTTCCAAATGCCAGGCCACGCCGCTCGTCTCGAAATTATAGTGTTTGTTCGCATCGACGGTCCGCATCTGCGCCGGATCTAACACCGATCGGACGCCGCTCTGGTCGACGTGCGCGCCGTGCGACGCGTGCGCCACAACGCATCGGTCCGCGAGGCGCGCCACGGCCACGTAATTCACGTTCTGGCCGTTGAGCGGGTTGCCGACGCCGGCCATGGCTGCTTTTCCACGCGCTGGCTGCTTTTTCCCCCGCGCTCACGGGCAACTGGCCTTTGATGTGTCTTTTGGGTGTTTAGTCTTGAAATGCAAGTGCAAAGCGCAGCACTGCGGCAGCGCTAAACGATGGGATCGATCGTGCGCCTGCGATTGTAGGGTCTTCTGCTTTGACGCCTACGCAGAGATCCCAGCCGCCGCGGCTAGCACGCATAAATTTATTCTAAGTGTGTTACGACCGCTAGCTCAAATGGGATTAACTTTTTTAACGAAGCCGATTTGCCACACTCGGGCTTCAGGGGCTGCAGCTGGTTTAGGATTGAAGTATTGCTGCCAACTGCTCTCCCGCCGAGCGCCAAGCTAAGTTTCAGGCAGTCCTGCAGCCAAAAATAAGGGAGCCAAACATGGAGCCGGAGCGCGTCCAAGCATTACGAGACACGAAGGCGCTGTACGACGAAGGCATCCTCGACGAGGCTGAATATAAAGCAAAGAAGAAGGAACTCCTCGCGGCGCCGCCGGCCAAAGCACTCGACGACTGCGCCTTCGTCGCGCCGAAGAAGACTGAACAAATCTTCGAGCCGAGCACGGCCTTTGAAAGACGTAAAGGCCTGGGCGCGCGGCGGGGCTGGGACGCGCGCATCACGCGGGACCCCGAGGACGCTTGCGAAATTGCTGAATTAGTCAATAAGGCCTACGCGGCGGACTTTGGAAGTGGAGGATTTAGGGAGGGCACGACACTCATAACGACAAAAGACGTCGAGTCGGATTTTAACGACCCGGCCGTCTCGTGGCTGGTGGTGGAGGCGATCTCGGATGAAGCTTTGTTGGCGTGCGTGCGCACGCGCTTCGTGGGTGGACGGGAGAGCGGCAACCGGTTGGCGGTCTTCGACTGCCTCGCCTCCTCAAAAACGTCGGGCGACGCCGGCGCCGCTGCCTTAAACACGGCCGAGAGCGCCGCGCGCGCGCACGGGTGCTGTGCCTGCAACGTCGAGGTGCCGACGCCTCGTATTTCGGATAGAAAGACGCTGGAGGCGGCGGGCTATGCCGCCGTCGGGCCGGCGCTCAAGCTGCCCGGCTCGTCCACCACGTACGCGACGCTGCAGAAGAAGTTAGGTGAAGCGCCGCCACCGCCGCCGCCACCGAAGCGGAAGCTCGGCGTCACGTCGTCCTCCGAACAGTTCGTCGCCAGGCCCCCGGCCGAAGGCGTCGAGGCGCAGCTCGAGCTGTGCTCCGCTTTGCAAGGTCTGGGGAAGCTCCTCGACGGCGGCGGCGACGACGCTTCCACAAAAAAGAAGAACCCCGACGACGCGAAGCTCGAGGGCCTGGTGGGGGACCTCATCGGGGCGCTCAAGACCGACGCGGGCAAGCGCGACTTCGACAGACTCGCGGCGGCGCAGAATAATGATGAAAGCGACCTCGCGGCGAAGAGCCCGTTTCCCGGCTTCGTCGCGCGGCCGCCGGGCGAGCGGAAGAGCTTCTCGGGGCGGGGCCCGGCGTCGGTCGAGGTCAACGAGCCGCGGGCCTTCGTCGAGTTGCTCGCGTCCGATAGCCGGTTCACGCGGGGGAAGGAGTGAGTCGCCCGGTTTTTTTTGTTCGTCGCTCGCTCGGAGTAAATGGATTTCTCAATCATGAGTACAACATGCACTACAACAGGGCTCCGGCGTACCATTAACTAGCGGTGTAAGACACTAGCCCTGGCAAAAAAGTGCCTTCATTCAACTAGCTCTAAGAAACGGCTCCCTGTAGCACGCGTTTTCCTTTATCAGTACGCACAACCCGTTGCTATAACTGTCGCGCAGCAAACCCTACCCTCGCGCCGCACAGTACCACTTATATAGCAAAGCACAATGCCGCGCTGCACCAGCCTCGCCGCGCTATGTGTAACGCTCGCCGCGGCCAAGCTCGCGCCGCCCACCCATAGCGCAGTGAAGCTGGCGCCGCGGAAGGCGGACTACCCCGTCGCAAAGGCGCCTGTCGCAAGGATCAGCAGTGGCGGCGCGACGAAGACCTTGGAGCTCCTCTTTGGCGCCGGCGGCATCTACGCGGCCTTCCTCTACTACGGAAGCCTGCAGGAGGACGTCTTCCGCTACGCGAGCGAAGAGGGAGACAAGTTCACGCAGGTCTGGTTCCTGCAGGTGCTAGAGGCGTTATGCAATGTTGTCGTCGGCTTTCTAGGCCTGCAGCTGACGGGCGGCGCGACGCCGGACCTGCCGCAGCCCTTGTTCGCGTCGAGCGGCTGCTCGCAAGTTTTAGCCAAGTATTGTACCAATGCCGCCTTAGCGAACGGCCTGTCCTTCCCCGTGGCGACGCTCGCCAAGTCGGGCAAGATGGTGCCCGTCATGGTCGGAAGTCTCTTGCTGGGCGGCGCGTCGTATTCCCTCAGACAATACGCGCAAGTGGCCATGATTGTGGCCGGCACGGCGATCGTCTCGTTGTCGAAAAAGAAGGCATCCTCAGGAACAACGGCAACGTTGGGAGTAGCTTTTATTGTTGCTTCCTTATGCTTCGACGGCGTCACGGGCGGGCTCCAGAAGCGCGTCAAGTCCGAGACCAAGGCCCGGGGCGCGGCCCCCAAGCCCTACGACTACATGTTCCTCACGAACATTTATATGTTGGCGACGGCGTTAGTGTTTGCGTTGTGTAGAGGTGAGGTGCAGGACGGTCTGAAGTTCGCGCTGGACAACCCGGCGCTGTGGGGCAAGGTCCTGCGCTTCGGCGCCTGCTCGGCGGTGGGCCAGAGCTTCATATTTTATACGATCTCGACGTTCGACCCGCTGGTCTGCACCACCGTCACGACGACGCGGAAGATATTCTCGGTGCTCCTCTCCATTTTCCTCAAGGGCCACGAGCTGCCCCTGATGGGCTGGGGCGGCGTCGCGCTCGCCTCGGCGGGCATCCTGGCGGAGGCGTCGTCGAAGCGGCACTAGGTCGTGCTGCGAAGTCGTATATATATAAGTCGTGATTTATACTCCAAGCGAGAGCCGCGCGCGGGGCTTTTCGACGGAAAAGAAGCGCCCCTCCCAGTCCAGCGCCAAACGCAGCGCGTGGAGCGCCGGCGTCCGCGGGTCCGCGACGAGCGCCGCGCCCAGCGCGTCGCGCGCCTCGCCCACGCACCGTTTGAGGCGGCGAAAGTGGTCCAGCCGCGCGTCCGCGTCGTATTCATCTAAACAGGCCGCGGCCGCCTCGTCCAGGGCGCGCTCGAGCGGCGCGCCCACGGCTTCCCGCAGCGACCCGCCCAGCGACGCGACGACTAATGAAGGAGCGTCTTCGGCCGCGAAGTAGCGCAGCAGTGCGACGCGACACGCTTCATAATCCGCCGCGCCGCCCGTTCTCACGCGCGCATCCAATAAAGCGTCCCCCAAACAGCTCCGGCAGTGGTCCCGCAGCGTCCGGACCACGAACTCGCAGGCGTGGAGCGCCACGTCTAACGATCGCGCGGGGCGTCTCCTCCGGGACCGCGCAAAAGTTTGGCGGAACGCCGTGACCGCATCGTAGACGCGGTCGCACTTGCCGCAGAACGCCGCGGCCTCGTCGAACGAGCCGCCGTACGTTGCTAGTATAGCGTCTACATTATCATCCATCAAGGGCGCGCCGTCGAAGCGTCGCCCATGGGCCTTCTGGAGCGCGTCCGCCACTTCTAAACCATCGAAGGCCGATTTGCTGTTTTTTAGAGCTTCAGCATCTGCTCTCAAAAAACCGGGCAGCGCGTATAACGAGGACGGGGGCTTGGGACGGACGTCCAAAGGTGTAGGCGCATTTGACGACGGCGCGTCGTGGCTCCAGTACTCTCCACCCGATTCCACGAAGCGCCGCTCGTCGGCCGCCGTTTCAACGCTGAGCGCCTCGACCAGTTTTCTCAATTGGTCGTCTCGCTCGATGCGCACGAGGTCCCTGATATCGCGACATTCTTGAACAGGTTTCGTGGACAAGAATCGCGGCGGCGCCTCGTAGATGGATTTGGCGGGTTTTGGAGGTGGCTTCGGCAATGGTAATGGTGGCGGCGGCGGCATCGCCGGCTCCGCGCACGCGACGAAGAACGGGTCGCCCCCATCAGAGATGTCCGCGCGCCAGGCGTCGACGCGGACCCGCGCCACCGGCATCACGGGAGCCGTTTTCGTCGTCGAGAACAGCTTCTCCACATGAGGCGCCTCTGCGTCCGTGCCCAGGACGCACCGCGCCGCCGCGAGCGGCTCGGCGCAGGCCGCGAAGGCCCGCGCCAGCGATTCGGCGTCGCCGCCTCCGCTTAACCCGCGCGCGAGGCAGGCCGTTTTTAGGGAAGCCGCGGCGCGCCGCGCGACGCCGCTTAGCTCGAGCGGGCCCACGTCGAGCGACGCACCGCCACCTCTAGCTTCCGTGATGATGTGCTCCAACACCAAGCCCCGCCGGAACAGGGGCGCCCAGGCCCGGTCGATCGCTATTAATGTTGCGCGGTCCGCGTCGCGCCATTTCACGACAATTCGTTCCGCGTCCTCGACGTAATCTGCGGCTGCTTTGGCGACGGCGTGGGCGGCCGCCGCGGCGGAAGGCTCCGCCTCGTTTAAACGGGCCGCGCGTGCCACGGCGCCGGCGAAGCTTCTAGCGAGCTGGATCGCGTCCGCGCCGCGCGCGACCCGTTCCAGCACGCCCCGGGCGGCGGCGGCCGTCGCGCGGGCGCAGTTCAGGTCGCGGCGCTCGATCTCTCGCGTGAGCCGCCAGCGGCCGTCGTCGGCGCTTCGTTCGAAAGTTGCGCTATTTGTGCCGCAGACGCAGTCGACGCAGTCGTTGACGACGGCCGCGTCGGAGCGCTGGCGTGGGCGGAGGCCCAGGAAGGAGTAGCGCGTTTGCTGCGTTTGGGTGGTGGCCATTTCTTTGCAGCTTCGCGCGCTTTGAGAGGCGCTTTGTCCTGTGGCCACTTTGAGGGCTGTGTTGGACACGCCGCGGAGGCTTCCAGCGTTGGTGGGCGATGGCTTATGATTTATTGGCTGCACTTTCTCCTTCAAGCGAGCGCCAGTCTTGCTAGCAGCGCTCAAACTTCGGGGCGCGAGAGTGCCGCGCGAAACTAGCGTCGTGTAAGACACTAGCAAACAAAACCAACGCGGCGCGGGAGACGCTTGGACCCCCTAACATATCCCGTCGACGGGATATGTTACCCCATATGTGGCGGCGTCGCCAAACGCCGTCGCCGCGTCCTAGAAACGCAATTCACAGAGTGTATATATACCGCGCCCCCCCAAAGACGAAACCTACGCCGCCGCCGACAGCGCGTGGCACTTCTGCACGACGTAGGGCCGGTAGCCGTCGTCCTCCTCGTCGTCCACCAAGCCCACGGTATGGCGGTGCGCGAACATCTGATCCAACGCCTCGGCGAGCTTCTGTTCCTTGTACTTCCGCGGCACGAGTAATACAGTGAGGAAGTCCACGGGCAGCCCGTATCTCAAAACACTCTCGACGAAGGCCCGCACGATCTTCAAATGAATCCACGCGACAAATGACTCCGCGAAGTGGCTCCGGCACCACCGGACGATCGACGCGTGCAACCGATCGCACTCCTGTTCGAGGGTCGCGCGGTCCGCCGATGTTCTTGCTACTTTCTCCGCATCATACGCGAAGGGTCTCACGACGAAGCCCAGAGATCTAGCTGCTGTGGTGTATCGGGGGACGAAGTCGTCGAAGCCACTCGGCCGCCAGCTGTCGCCCTCGTAGGCTCCGGACACGTGTCTGCCCTTGAGTAATGTTAAAGCATAGAGTGACGCTTCTCCGTCTGAGACTAATTTGACAGCACTCCCAGGCACGGCGGGCGAGCACGTCTCGCCGTTCTCGCCAGAAATGCAGTCCGGCGCGATCTCCGTGTAGGTTTTGAGGAACTCTTGATCTTTCGCTTTAGGAACAGCCACGACGACCGTCACTAAGTACTCGGTATCGATGGCCTTAGCCTTGGCGACGTCGTCTGCCGAAAGGACCTCCTCCAGAGGGGATAATGAGAGTGAGCCCCTCCCTTTGCCCGACGACCGCTTCAAAGCTTGCAATTTTTGCGTTTTATCAGCGTAGGTCGACGCCAGATGTTTAAGTTCATCATCAGTCTCCGACACCGTCTGCCTCAAATGTTGTACGAGTTCCGGTAGGGCCCTCCTATGCGGATACTTGGCGTGCTCCCACACAAAGCTAGGTAGGTAGCGGTCGACGGGCACGGCGTCCACTAGTAGTGGATCTCTCGTCTTTGGAGTGACTTCGGCGTACTGCCTCTCTACTTTCCTTACTACACTTTCGATGGAGGCGTCGACCTTGTCCATGTCCTCGCTCAGGGACATGAGCGAGTTGAGCGTTCCTACGGTTAATGAAGGGACTTGTATGAGGTAACCTTGCGACGCGCCGTCGGTGTGCCTCCTCAATTTTTCAAAGGTCGCCTCGGGCGTCTGGCCTTCTTTCGGTACGGTTAACAACCAGAACTCGTTGGGCGCGGCCATGGCGTCGCTTCGGTGGCGTCTGAAGCGACTGGCTGCAGGAGGTCGGGAGCTGTATTTACTGCGGCGGCGTCGGCGCAGACTCCGCTTTGTTCACGCGTGCTGAGGGCCTACAGCACGTGTCGCACAGGGCTCCGCCAGCCCACCGGTGCGCTGGATGAGCCGCCGCGACAATGGGCTTGATTAGGCTCGCTGGCTAGCATAAAGGCACTAGGAAACCTGGGCGCAAGCAACTTTTTGCGGGCGATGCGACAAAACGAGGCTACAAGACCTCTTAACACTCGCTTTTGCGAACCCTAGCGATCGTTCAGTCAGCGTTGCAGCGGCCGGGACGACGAGGCGGCTTAAGCACCCGTACAACACACGGCGTCGCCACGCGCGCGCGGCAGTCGCCCGGCCGCGGCCGCGCTAAGCAACAACCATGGGCGTCCCCGCCTTCTTCCAGTGGCTCAAGGAGCGCTACCCGACGATGATGCACGAGGTGCTCGAGGGCGAGTCGTTAGATAAGGCCGAGGCCAACGCCAAGGAAGAGTCTAGAGATCCGGTCCAGTGGTGCGACCACCTCTACCTCGATCTGAACGGGATCGTGCACCCGTGCTGCCACCCGGAGGACGGCCAGCCGCTGCCCAAGGACGAGGACGAGATGCTGACGAGAGTCGAAGCGCATCTTGACAGATTGATGGAGCTCATGCGGCCGCGGAAGTTTGTGTACTTTGCTCTCGATGGCGTCGCGCCTCGCGCGAAGATGAATCAACAGAGAACGAGGAGATACGTCGGTGCGCAGGAACGCGCCGAATCGCAAGCAGTAGAGCAGGAGATGCGCGAGGAGATGGTGCGCGAAGGGCGAGCGCCGCCCGAAGCCGCTGCACAAAAGTGGGACCACAACGTCATCACGCCCGGGACGGAATTCATGCGGAAACTAGCTACGTACTTGAGAGGCTACTGCGCTAGAAGAGCGGCCAAGCACCCTAGGTGGTCGAAAATATCCTTCGCGTTGTCTGACGCCACAGTCCCGGGCGAAGGCGAGCATAAAATTGTGAATTATGTGCGAGCGTTACGGCAACAAACGGGCTACGACCCCAAAACCAGACATTGTATTGTGGGAGAAGACGCGGACCTCATCATGTTATCACTAGCCTTACATGAGGAGAACTTTTGCGTGCTAAGGAAACGCATGAAGTGGGACGCCCCCGATCTAGATCAAGATGTGGCGGCCGAAGTCGGGGGGAGTGGCAATCCTACCACGAATTGGGCGCTCGGGCAAGACGAGCAGGGTATTCCGGACGCGGCGCCGTACGGTTTCCATCTGGTGCAGATAGATGTACTGAGAGGGTATCTGAAGGCCTCGTTGGGCGACACGCCACTCACAAAGAGAGTGCCACCAGCACAAGCGGCGGACTACCACGAGCGCGTGATTGATGATTTCGTGTTTCTCTGTTTCTTCTGCGGGAACGACTTTTTGCCTCATTTACCCTCCTTTGATATTCGCGAAGGCGCTTTGGATGTCATCTTCGAACTCTATCGGCGCCGACAAAATACTCAACAACTAGGTGATGCTTTACTGACGAATGCGGGGACGATCATCCCGTCGAAGACGGCCGCGTTCTTAGCCGCATTAGCTGAAATTGAAGCGCCCATCTTCGAGCGACGCGCGAAACGTAGACAAAGGGAACGACTGCCCAAGTCTCAAATCGACTGTAGGGAATTTCTACAGCGCGGCGCGTGCAAGTACGGCGACGCGTGCGAGTTCCGGCACGGCGACCACTGCCCGCGGGATCGCGCCGACGCGAATTTGAGATTGGAGATCCTGGATTTTTGTCGATCCGACCAAACGGAGAAGGCTTTATCGCCGGAACTACCGTCCGGAGCTAGGAAGAAGGCCCACGCCATCTCGGAGGAATTTGGTCTGGACCATGCGTCAGAGGGCGACGGCATGCAGCGCCATTTGGTGTTGAGGAAAGGTTCCAATTTCTGCCAGGACCGCTTTCCCGCGTCGCGGGACGAGGAGCCCAAAGTGTCTGCGGACCCGAAGATCGCGGCCGATCAATTTTTGGCCGAGGTCAAGAAACGAGTGGCAGATAAGGCGGGCGAGACGCATTCCGACGACAAGCACAACGCCGTTGGGTTAGGTGAGGGTCCAGGATGGAGAGAAAGATATTACCGCATTAAGCTCGAGGCGGACGACCAGACGGTAGGAGATATCTGCCGGGAGTACTGGAAGGGTTTACAGTGGGTTTTATCGTATTACTACGCGGGCTGCCAGTCGTGGCGGTTTTATTATGATCAACACTACGCTCCTTTTGCCGTTGATCTAGCTGCGCACGCGCCATTGGCGCCACCACATTGGAGTGATGGAGGGGAGCCCTTCAAGCCCCTGGCGCAATTACTAGCGGTCATCCCACCGGGCTCGGCGCATTGCTTACCAGCGGCCTGCCGATTAGTGATGGACGTGAAAGTGGACGCGCCGTCACAAGCCGTGGTGGCAGGCGCGAAACGCGCAAAAGATTTGGTAGGTCCCAAAGGCCTGGAAGAACTCTTCCCCACCAAAATTAAATTAGACCCGAACGGCCGCAAGCACCAGTGGGAGTGGGTCGCTTTGTTGCCTTTCATGGACGAGCGGCAATTGGAATTGGTGTTAGATTGCGTCTCGGATACCTTTGACGCGTCGGAGCGAGATCGGAATAGACAAACAAGAGCTTTGGCGGGCGCCGGCGCGGGCTGCCCCGAGCCGCCCTTCGATATCGCATGGTTAGGGTTAAATAAGTCGGACGAGCCGCCCTACTACTGCTTCGAGGAGCCGAAAGATCTCCAAAGGCACGTGTGCAAGCCGCTCGCGCGCCGGAACACGCAGACGCCGCTGACCGGCGCCTTAGGTCGAGAAACGGAGCCCGTCTGGACGCCCGGGCGGCCGGCCGGGAAAATAGGCGACTCGGGCGAGCTTAGAAGGCGGCCGCGCATGACGCTTGATGAGCTCGAGAGCGCCGGGCGCATGATCCGCCACCAGATGGGCGTCGACGCGCGGCTCCAGCAGCTCCAGCAGCAGGGCGGCTGGCAGGCGTCGCAAGGGATGCGCGCCGACGCGCCCGCGTATCGCACCGGGCCGCCCGGGGCCCCGGGCGGCGGCTACCCCTACAACGGCGGTGGTGGTGGTGGCATGCGGGCGACGGCGCCGGCCTACGGCGCCCCGGGCGGCTACGGCGCGCCGGGCGGCTACAACGGCGGCATGCGGGCGAACGCGCCCGCCTACGGGGCGAGCGGGGGCTACAACCAAGGGTACGGCGGCGGCATGCGCGCGAACGCGCCGGCGTACGGCGGCGGGTACGCCGGCGGCGGCTACAACGGTGGGATGCGGGCGAACGCGCCGGCGTACCAACAGCAGCCGCAATACCTCGCGCCCGGCGGGCTCCAGGCGAACCACCCGCTGCTGATGCGGCGCCCGCCGCCCCAGGCCTACGCGGCGCCCCCGGCCTACGCGCATTCTGCGCCGCCGGCGAATGGCGGCTACTCTCATTCTGCGCCGCCGGCCGCGAACGCCGACGCCGCGGCCGCGCTGCGAGACTCGCTCCGCGGCGCCATGAAACGCTCGGCGCCGCCGGGAGGCCCCGCGCACGATCCGCGGAGACGACGAACGTAGGAAATTCTCGATCGTTTGTGTAATTCATTCGTCGACCGTGGTACACTGAAGTTATCCTAGCATACTTCGCAGCGCCTCGACGGCGTCCTCGAGGATCTCGCGCTGCCCATTCCTATAGAATGCGACCGACGCGGACCGGCCGGCGCCTAGCGCCGCCTTGGCGTCGGCAATTTCCGACCTCTTGAACGGAGCGAGCTTGCGCTCTAACGTCGCGAGGAGGACTTCCACTGCCTCGGCGTCGATTTCAGGCGGAGAGTCCGAATCGGAGGACACGGGGTCGCCCGTCGGGTCGGCGAGCGCTCGCCACAGCGCGCGCGGGAAGTCGCCTCCGCGGCGCAGGTAGAACGGTCCGAGCGTCCTTCGGCCGTCCCCGGAAGCCACCGTCATCTTAAGGGCGAAGCGGTCGTGTTCATTATTCTGGAGCGCAAAGCCGTGAGCCAGTAACAATTCATCGTTCGCCTTCGAGCCGTAGTTATTGAAGATTTCCGCTTGCGCCTCGATGCCGTCGGCACCAGCCGCGAACGCCACAGATTGCCCGTCGCCGCGCCACTCGATTTCTGTACCCTTGCCGTGGTTGAGCAGGTCAAAGAACGGGAGAAGAACGCCCGGTGCGCCCGCCGACGGTGCCTCGGCGTCCAGAAGTCGCGGCGGGAAGCGACGAGACAGGTAGCAGCCCCGCGCCCAGCGCATCTCCTCGAGCGGAACCTCGTATGCGGGGCCCAGCAACGCATGTATCCGCTCGTGCTCCGCTGCAAGAACCTCGTTGGCGTCAGCTGCGGCCGCGCCGACGTCCGTGCCGGCGAGCGAAGCGAGCTCTTCGGCCGTCCACGACGCCACGTCGGGAGCGTCCCTCGGCAGCGCCGCGAGGTAAGGGTGCGACGCGTGCGACTCGTCACGCCGCCCCAAGGCCATATCGAGCCAGAGCACGTACTCTGGGCTCGGCGGCGAGGATAGCGCGTTGCACGCTCGACCTACGGCGCTTGCTGCGGACCGGCCCACGCTCATCACGCACGTCGCTGGTATGGAAGCTATCGCTTCACCAGGCGCGATGCCCGCGTCGCCCGACGCCACTCCGACGCCCCCGTCCGGCGTCGCCTGCACTTTGATAGCGTCGAGGCCCGTGGCGCCGGCGGCGATAAGCCAGTCGAGCATGCGTGCGACAACGTCGAGGCGCGGCTCTCGCTTTGCGCGCTTCGCTTCCGGAACGTCCATGTCTTACGGCTCTAAAACTTTCACATTCGACGGGTCGACAGGCTGAAGCTCCGCATCAGCATCGGCGTTATTATTGGAGGCTCGTCGGTTGTGGCAGAAGTACGGGCACCAGTGGCAGGGACCGGTTGGGTTGATCAGCATCATGAACACGAGGACGCAGAGGATGACGATGAGGATGACGAGCCAGCCCGGCATGTTGCAGGTGCGCTCCAAGGGCAGCCCTTTTGTCGTGACAAGCGCAGCCCTTTGTCGTGGCAAGCCAGATTCGCCCGCACGCGCGATCAAATCTGCTCGCTGGCTAGTGTCTTACAGCCGCTAGCTAAACGCGCGGGATTTCTAAGCGCGGGAGCCCTTGAAGCCGGGCTCCTCCGGGCTCACGCACGTCCAAACCCGCACGCAACTCAAACACACTTACACTCAATAATACACGTCCAGCGCCGGCCGGAGCGCCTCGGGCGCGGGCACGAAGCGATACAGGCTCCAGAGCGGCGCCGCGAGCAGCGCGAGCGCGACCTGGAGGTACGTGCCCGGCGACGCGTCGACCTCGCCGTGCCGATCAAATTCATCTGAGGCGACAACTGGGGATGCGCCCGGCCCGCGGAACCGGAACTGCGCCGGCGCCATCGTCGACGCGACGACGCGGAGCCACCGCCGCGGCGACCTAAGAAACACCGCCCTCAAGTCCGGCTCGCAGCCGACGTGGTGCCTCGCCAGGTAGTTGGCGAAGACCATCGTGACCTCGGTCGGGAACTTGGCGAGCCCCCGCTCGTGGTGGCTCCGGATCCAGGCCTCCATGGCGCTTTTTGAGGGAAGGCGCCGCTCGCCTGTAAATACGAGCGCCGCCCAGCGCGCCTGCATCTCGGCGCCAGCGGGGATCGAGCCGATGCCGCCTCGCACGGAACCCACAAAGGCCACGTTCTCCAACTCGGGGTGGAACGTGAACAAGTAGCGCTCGTGGACCGCGTGGGTCTTGAACGCGTCCGGGAGAAAATTGTAACACGGTTCGAAGCCCGTCGCAACCACAACAGAGTCGCAAGGCACTTCATGTTGACCGATCCTCACGCCATTTTCCATAAAACCTCGCAAATCCTGGGGCCAGACGCGGCAATTGTCGCACGCTGCATGAGAGGCTGCCTTCGTGACCTGGATGCGCTTGCCCATGCTCAGCGCGGCCAGAGGCGACCTCACGAGAGGGTGGAAGAACAGGGACTTCAAATGGAGCTCGAGGAATTTCAGGGAGAAGGTGTCGGCGCCCGGCGGGTCGATACCGGTCAAGTACCCCAGCAGCCACGTCGTTGTGAGCGGCAGCGCGAAGACGACGAGCCGCACGAGACGCGGCAGCATGAACAGGAGCCGCATTTCCAGGTAGTCCGGCGGGAAGAAGGGCGCGTGGCGGGCCAGCCAGAACGTCGGCGACCGCATGACCACGTGGACGACGCGCGCCGTCCGGGACACGTCCGCGGCGACGTCCGAGGCCGTCTCGCCCGCGCCGACGACGACGACCCGCTCGTTTTCGAATGATTGGTTGCCCTCATAGTGTGTGACGACGCGGCCCTTGAAAGTATGCAGTCCCGGCGCGTCGAAAGGCTTTTTCGCGTGCGCCAGGCCCGTCGCGACCACTACATGCGTAAACGTCTCACGTGTTGTCAATTGGGCAACATCCCGCGGGCCCTCGAGCCAGCCGACCTCGTACCCATCTCCAGCTTTCCGCACGGTCACGACCTCGGCATCGCAGATCACACACTCCAACACCCCAAAGCGCTCCGCGTACGCGCGCAAATAACAGCGGTACTCGTCTCGCGAAAAGTGGCGCGGGTACGCACCCCTATCACTACGTACCGTCTCCACGAAGGCCGGCAAACTGAAGTCCGAGAACGACGTGTTGAGTAGTGACGACGTCGACCGCGTGCCACCCCAGGCCTCGCGCCAGACGCCGCCCAGCTCCGGACCCTTCTCGAGCAGCGTCACGGCGCAGCCTCTCTGTAGAAGCTCCTTCGCGGCGACGACGCCCGCCATGCCACCGCCAATAACGCAGACCGTCGGTTTTGTATTTATTTCGTCGGGCAGGTCCGTGGAGTCGCCTCCATCGTTAATCGGTGGCCGGCGCGGCACTTGGATGGTCTTGGCTTCGTGGCGCTCTACGTCCGCCGGGCCGCGCGCGACGTTCGCCACCAGGGCGATGACGTAGAGCGTTGTGGCGGTCGCGCGCCAGGGCCACTTTAGATAGTAGTCGCAGACGAATGAAACGGCGAGCAGCGGCGCCGCCGCCGCGACGCATTGCAGCAGCAGCAGCCCGCCGATGGGCAGCACGATCACCGGCAGCGTCGGGGCCAGCGCGAGGGCCGCCGCCGCGCGCTGGGGCCATTTTGCTTGCGGCAGCGCCTCGCCCGCCGCCGCGAGGCAGCCCGCGCCGCAGATGATCATGGTTGTGTATGTGATGGTATGGCCGCCCCAGGCTATGGCTGTGTGCCAAGCTGCCCATGTGCATATGAGGTAGAGGACCGCGACCGCTGCCACATGGATGCGCCAGCGATGCGGTTCGGATGGTGTTGGGTCGTCTTCTTGCATAATGATGCGAGTGCCGGCGCGCGGCGGCAGCCCTGCCAGCAGAGCAAAATTATGGCCCAAAAATGGCTCCAGCCCTTGGCAGCCCTGATACCAACCGACGGACGAGTAAGAAAGCTGCAAAACCAAGGGCAAACACTTCGCAAAAAACTCAACTCGTTCGGGTTCATAGAAACCACAACTTGATGATGATCTCAGAGGCCATCGGAGCTGCCTGCCGCCCGCCCCCTCAGAGGCTGCCCACGCCCGCGCCGGGCGCGTCCGAGGCCATTTCAGAGACGCTCTTAAAGCGCCACGCCCGCGCGCGGCCATGGCAGCGCGCTACGACTCCCTGGCGGACAGCCCGGACAGTGACGACGACGAGGCGACGCCGCTCCGGCGGCAGCGGCAAAAGAACGACTCGGGGTGGTGGGTGCGCGGCGCTCTGCTGTTAGGGTTGGCGGTGCTCGCTTCGTTGGTCCTGGCGTCGCAGCCGGCCGACGAGACGCGCCGCCAACGGCGCGATGAAGCGAAGCGACGCAGCAGCCTTAGCGCGCCAAAAAAGCACGCCTACTGCGTCGCGCACGGCGCCTACGGCAACTACACGCGCGTCGCGCGCGTCGCGAGCCGCTCGAAGCGGGCCTACGCGCGGTCGCGGGGTTATGGGTTTGTGGAGCTCCTCGCCGAGAGTCGGGATGACTTTCTCGAAACGCACTGCCCGGAGCTGCGGGGCGAGGCGGAGCGGGCGTTTTCGAAGACGACGCCGGTCAAGGCGTGTGGCGTCTGGGCCGCGCTGCGCGACAGCTGCGAGGCCGTGCTCTGGACGGACGCCGATTCGATCGTCGTGGACGGGCGTCTGGGCGTGGACGAGCTCCTCGGGGACCGCGAGGCGGCTTTCTTCCTGGAAACGACGGGCGTCTCGGGCGACTGCGGCACCGCGGACGAGTTCGCGGCGCACGTCGACGCCGGGGCGTTCGTGCTGAAGAGTGGATCATGGGCAGAGGTCCTGCTGAGGCAGCAGCTGGCGCTGAGCATTTTCGACAACGAGTTCCTCGAGCACTCGCCCTGCTCGACGCGGGGCCTGGACCCGTTGAACCCGAACTGGGACCAGTGCCACTACGCGGGCAAGACGGAGCAGTGCACGCTCGGGTGTTTGTATAGGACGCAGCCGCAGCTCCTCGAACGAACGAGGTGCGTCTACGCGTCTCTCTCATCATCGCCCCTCGGCGGCGTCCTGCTCGAGCCGGACTACCAGGTCGCGGCCTACGGCGTCAACGCGTCGTCCGTCGCCGAGTTCCTGGGGGACGTGTTCCCGGCGATCGCGCCGCGCGCGGACGGCCTGCTCGTCTTCAACTGCATGGGCGGCACGGCGGCAGAGAAGGTGCTTTGTGTCGAGTGGGCGACGGCGTTTTACGGCGGTGGGGGTGATAAGTGAGAAACGCTTGTTTTTACGGTGCCAGGACTAGTGGGCGGAGTCCCTGGTGTGGAGACCCCGCGCGACGCCGTTCGAATCAAATTCTCTAGTGTGTTTACGCTATCGATGACGACAGCGGCGCCGGGGCACTTTTTTTGTCCGAGCACGTCGTCCGATCTCACCGGTAGCCTTAAAAAGCTCAGGACAGCGCGACATCAGCCGTCTTACCGTGCTGCACCACCCGCCGAGTCTAACAGTTCTCTCGGCGAATTGGAAGCGAGCAAATTTCCCAACCAATTTTTTGAAACAAGCATATTTGAGGAGTAGCAACCTCCTCAGGGCCTGCCAACGCCGAGGAACAACCACCATTCTACGTATAGGGGGGTAGGGACCTCGAGAAACAACGCCATGCTCCGCCTCGCCGCCACAAGAGCAGCACCGGTCATCGCCACCGGCGCCGTCGGCGCCTGGGCCGCCGTCACGACCTCGAACGACGACTGGGACGAGTACTTCCCGCCGGCGCCGGCGTCGACGGACCGCGAGCGCATCGTCATCCTCGGTTCGGGATGGGCCGGTCTCAACGCGATGAAGAAGTGCGGCGGCGAAGGTAAAGACATCACCATCGTATCACCGCGCCCGCACTTCCTCTACACGCCGCTGCTAGCCGGCAGCGCGGTGGGCACGACGACCCTCAGAAGCGTGTGCGAGCCTATTAGAGCGGTCATCGAGAACTCGTGGACGACCGACGCGAAATTTATCAGAGCCGACGCGCGGGCCATCGACGCGGCGAAGAAGACGGTGAGCTTAAAGACAGGTGATGGGGATAAAAACCTGGAGCTGCCCTACGACAAGCTCGTCATCGCCGTAGGAGCCCAACCCAACACCTTCGGAATTCCCGGGGTGCAAGAGAACGCCTTGTTCCTCAAAGAGGCCGAAGACTCGGCGAAGCTCCATGCGCGCCTCCTCAGCAACTTAGAGAGAGCGTCTGCGGCTCTCGCATGCGGCGAATGCAACCAGGTCGTGGACGCGCTGCTGACCGTGGTCGTCGTCGGCGGCGGCCCCACGGGCGTGGAGTTGTGTGCCGAATTAGCTGATTTCAGGAAAGACGACATAGCGAGGAGATATGGTGATGAAATTGCGGACCGCTTCCGCATCGTCCTCGCGGAGGCGATGCCGCGGGTCTTGGGACCCTTCGACCCGCAGCTGGCGGATCTAGCGAGAACGCACCTGGAAACGCGCGGCGTCGAGGTGCGGGAAAAGTGCGCGGTGACGGGGGTCACTGCTGACGCGGTGACGTACCAGCCGTCGCTCCCGCGGTCAGCCACGGCCGAACAGAGGCTGCAAGCGGCGGCGGAAGCCAAGACCGAAAAAGTTGGTGCCTTGGTCTGGGCGGCGGGCATCGGTGCCAGGCCCGTCGTGAAGAAGCTCGCCCAGCAGTTGGGACAGGGCGAGAACGCGCGCGGGCTCAAGGTCGACGACCGCTTACAAGTCCTCGGCGCCGACGGCGTCTTCGCGATCGGGGACTGTGCCTTGTCTGGCAACGCCCCGACGGCCCAGGTCGCCGCCCAGCAGGGCAAGTATGTTGGAAGGGCCATCCGCGACCGCTCGGATAAACCATTCGAGTACAAGCACGCCGGAAGCTTATGCTGCCTCGGCTTCGGCAACGCGATTGCTCAACTCCAGCCCCAACACCAGGCGTGGAGATCATTACACTCGGCGGCGAACACGAAAGTCGTGGGAGAAGACCAGAGGGCCGTGACGGGCGCGCCGGCGTTCGCCTTATGGCGCGGCATGTACTTCACGCAGCTCCTCTCGCCGTCGACGCGCTGGAGCGTTTCCGCGGACTGGATCCGCACCTCGCTCAAAGGCCGCGACGTGAACGAGCCCGTGCTGAAGCGCACGATGACGCCCGCGGAGTCGGAGTAGGCGCCGCCCCGAATTGTTTTATACTAAGATGTCAAGTAGCTACTCAAGTTACGCCGCCGTCCCGCAGCTCCGTAATCGCCTCGTGGAGCTTCCGCCGCGGCCCAAGCGCCAACCCGGGGATCGCCCGGAGGTCGTCCAGATTTAACATGCGCAGCGTCTCGATGGAACCGATATCCTGCGCCCGCAGCAGCTCGAGGACGTGCTCGCCGACGCAGACGTCGTTCAAGATGAAGTCCGAGAAGTCCTCGGGCGACGGCGCGGCCGCGGCGCCGCCGGGCGACGGCGGCGGCGTGAACGCGAACAACTCCGTCGCGTGCGCAACCACAAAGGCCTCGAAGCCGCCGTGCTGCTTCTTGACCTTCTTCATGTCCTGGGGGTTCGCGTTGCCGAACTCCGAGCCGAGCCGCGACACGAACTCGAAGCGCGACGACATCGCGCGGTAGTCCTCGGGCCGCGACGCGATGATGCGCTGGCACGCGCGCACAGCTCTAGCTTCGTCCTTGGCAGCGACGTCCATCGTGATCGGGGGCGGCTTCTTTTTGCCGTTCTTTTTGCCGTTGGTCTTGGGTGAGGACGTGGTCCTTTTGAGCGGCGGCGGCGGCGGCGGCGCGTCGCCGGCGCTCGGTTTCTTCTTGCGCGGTTTTGGTTTCTTCGCCTTTTGCGGGTCGTCGCCGTTCATGACGTCGATGACGATCGTGGTGTCGTCGTCCTTGCTGCCTTTCTTGGGTCGCGGCGGCATGTTGTTCTGTGATCTATCGTGCGGCGCGGCGCCGTTTTGGCAGCCCTAAGCGTCTCTGCTGGAGGTTTTGGAGCCGCTGCGTTTGCTGGTGACAGAAGCGTTGGCTCTGCAGCGATCGCAGCGATCGCGCAGTGCAGAAGAGATGCTCTGTGGCCGCAGCAGCGAGAGCGACGATGAGCGCGCGCGCGAGGGGTTTGGCAGCCTTTGGAGCAGAGAGCAAAACCGAGAAACGACGGCTGCGCGACGCGAGCGGAGGGATGGCTCACCCCACGTCTCGCAGGTCACGAATGGGGGGGCTTGGAGGCGAAAAGCGGCAAGAGGCTAGTGGGCGTTTCAGGTCCATGTAACGCTGCGCGACTGCGGGCCGTGCAAGCCGGGGAAAGGCCCCTGGAGCGAGCCGCGGCACGAAGCAAAGACCGCCCGTGCCACTACTGCACGAAAAATTGCTCACGCAGCGGCGCCGAGGCTGCCCTTAGCGAGGAGGCTGCCTGTAGCAGAAGCTGCCCCACGGCGAGCAAGCGCGTGTGTAGGCCCCGTTCTCCAGGGCTTCCGCGACTGCGACATTCGCCCCAACGCACGCGCGCGCCCGCTCCAGTAAAGCAAGATGCCCTCCCGGCGCGGCGGCCGGCGGCGCGGTATCGGCGGCGGCGACAAGAGCGGCGACATGAACATGACCGACGTCGCGATTGGCGCCCGGAAAGTGGAGAGGGCCGACGCGCAAAGAGGTTCGAAGGAGAAGGAGCCCAGGGACTACGTCCAGGACCTGAATTTGATTCTCTTGGCCCTCGACTGCATCGCTTTGGTTTTATGTGTATTGTCCATCGAGAACGGCTGGACGGGCAACAGCTGGGACCCGAACGTCCTCACGGAATTGAGTAAGTGGGGCATCACGATCGTGAGTATCGCGTCCGCGGTGCTGATCCTCATAAGATACACGTACCAGCTAGAGTGCATGATCGAGGAGCCTCCATCTCTACCTCAGCTGATACTAGAAGCGCTGGTCCACTTCCTGCACGTGCCGCCGCGCTCCCTCTTCGGGAATCCCGCGCCCAACGACTGGATGTTCCGCGTCGGGTATCAATACGACCCGCGGCACGGACGGTACCCTTTAGATAATCTGAACGCGCTGCTGGTGATTCGGATGTATATTATGCTAAGGGTCATCTGCGAGCAGTCGTATTATGATGATGAAAATGTCATGGCAGTAGGGGCTTTAAATCACGTCCGCATCGACCTGCCCTTCGTCATCAAGTGCATCATTCGACGGTCGCCGGTACGTTCTTTAGGAATATCTTTGTTATGCACGCAGATCTGGGGCTCGTATAACATGCGGCTCTGGGAGCGGCGGTACTCCCATCATTTGGATGATGACTTTACGATTGCGGGGTCGGAGGCGGACTGGTCGAACGCCTTTTGGCTGGTCTTTGTGACCATGACTTCTGTTGGTTATGGTGATTACTATCCCAACACGCATCTCGGGCGGGTCACCGCGGCCGTCTGCGTGTTGCTGTTCACGTTGTTCATTTCGCTGTTCATCGGCGTCGTTGCCGACGAGATGCAACTCGGAAGCGCGCAGGAGAAGGTCTACGAGTACGCCGACGCGCACGCGAACCACCAACGAGTGCGGCAGATCGCGGCGGAGGTCCTGACCCAGTTCTTAAGGGCAAAGGCGACTCCAGATTTGAAAAAGAAGCCCTGGCTGAAGCCGCAGTGGGTCCACGACATGTACGTCAAGCACCGCCTCGCGCATCGACGGAAGGTGGCGCCGTCGCATGGGTCGCCGACGACTGGAGGTCGACCACGGAAACAGATGCAAGAAAAGAGCATGTCGACGATGCGGATCGGGGGCGACGCGAAGATCGACCGCGACGAATTGAGCGGCGTCTCCGACTACCTCCTCGACACGTTCAAGGTCAAGCTCGACCTGCACAAGCGGGCTGTGGCGAGAGGACTCCCAACCCAATACGAGACCCAGAACAACGCGATGTACGACTGGATGAAGAAGTCGCAGGAGCGCGAGGCGGCCCTCGTCCAGATGGTCGAGGGCATCTGCGACAAGCTGGGCACGCCGAAGCCCGCGCCGTCGCCTTCGAAGAAGCCGCCGGGGGGCGGGTAAGGGCGGATTTATTTAGTGGTTCCCACTGCGACGGTGCTAGGACTCCGTCGCGTCGCCGATTCGTCGGCGGACGCGGGCCGCGTCTTCCATCACAGCACACTTCTGTCTCAGCCGAACCGGCTCGGAAAGCCCCTTGAGCAGTGGTCAGGTGAAAACGTGCTGTCTGTTACGGTGCTAGGACTAGTGTGCTAGGACCGGTGGTTTTTGCTGGCTAGTGTGTTTCAATCCGCTAGCCTCACTTTTTTTTGCTTTTGGGTTGGGTGGCGCATACGACGCGGATATACGTTGCCACTAGCACTAGATAAGGCTGCGTTAACCCTCCGGCCGTTCTGCTTGCAGGAGAACCTTTTGAGGTGAGGCTGCAACCAGTATAGACACAGCATCCAACACTGCATTTGAGCCACACTGCATTGAGCCGCTGCCGCCGCAGCTTTGACCAGCTGATATTGCAAAAGAATAGCAACACTGCACGGCATCACAAGCGCGGGCAAGATCATGCAACGCACGCGCAGCTCGCGCGCCGGCGGCGACGAGGAGGACCCGGGCAGCGACGACTACGACCGCAAGCGGAAGGGCGGCGCCGGCCGCAAGGCCGTCGGGCTCTGCTGCGTCGTGCTGGCCTGCTGGGTGCTCTGCGTGGTCGCCGCGGGCCTGGATGCGGCCGCGCGGCTGCCGCCCCCAAAACCGCCCGTTAGTCCAGCGGAGGCGGCGGCCGCCGTCGAGCACCTCCGGAAGCGGGCCTACGGCCCCTCGGGCGGTTTGGATCATGACGCCTGGCGCCGCGGGAGCGGCAAGGCGGCGTTTGTAAAGCCGCAACCCGTCGCGCCGGCCCCTGAGCCGCCCAAACCGGTCTTCAAGCGGAAGAAGAAGACGCGCAAGGCGGAGAACATGCCGCCCTTCGACGCGCCGCGCCTCGACCCGTTCCTGCACAAACGTAAAATCAAAGGCCCCCTGGACATTGCGCAGTGCCAGGCGCATGAGAAAGCGGTGCCCTTCCACCAGCGGGCGTTGCAGAAGATTGACATCAAGAAGACGGCGGATGCCCCGTCACTACTCTGCATCATTTACACTTATAAAGCACATCACACGAAGAACGCGCGCACAGCCGCCGAAACGTGGCTGCCCCGCTGCGACGGCGCCGTCATCCTCAGTGATCAATCTGATCAGAACGAGGGTATTGTTGGAGTGCCCCATGAAGGTAAAGAGGAGTACAACAACATCTGGCAGAAGCAGCGGAGCAACTGGCGGTATATTTACGAGTACTATCGGGACGATTTTGATTATTTTCATATCGGCGGCGACGACACGTTCGTGATCGCGGACAACCTGAGGAGTTTTTTGGCAAGGCCCGAAATTCGAGAACAGAACGACGCCGGCAAGCCCCTGTACCTCGGAAGACGCATGAAGGTCGGCGGCAACGCGAACCATTTATTCAACACGGGCGGCGCGGGCTATGTCTTCAACCGCGCTGCTTTAGAACTCTTCTACGACTCGCTGGACGAGCCCTTCTGCGCGCCGCACCGCCACGGTTTTTATGAAGACGTGCTCGTCGCCGACTGCTTCAAGAACGGTCCCTCCCACCTAGTCCCGGTCGACACGCGCGACGCGTCCGGCGCGGAGCGCTTCCACATGCTCAACCCGGGCCAGCACCTCGCCTACCGCCGGGCGCCCAAGGACTGGGTCACGACGTATAGTTTCGACCTGCTCGAGGGCCTCGACTACTTCTCGCCCGAGTCGACGGTCTTCCACTACTGCGAGCCGTCCCTCGTCGAGCACATGGACGCGCTATTGCATAGATGTAGGTAACATTGTGTTTCTTAGGTGGGATGCCACTTCTTCTTCTGGTATCCGGCGTAGCGCTTCTTCCGCAGCGCAGCTTTCCGGGCTTTCTTCTTCAGGAGCTCGCGGCGCTTTCCCGGCTTCTTTGGCGGAGCCGCCGCCGGGGCCGCCGGCGCAACAACCGGCGCGGACCGGTCGCCCGTCGCGGCGGACAGCGTCTTCACGGCCGCGTAGAGGGCCGCGCGCCTTGATGATGGCGTCGCCTCCGCCGCCGCCGCGCCGTGGACGTCGGCCTGCACGAGGCGCGCCAGCGGCCGCATCGCCTCGACGTCGGCGAGCGGCGCCGCGAGGCGGTCCAGCACGCGCGTCGCCACGGGCGCCGAGCCGTGCACCAGTGCATTTAACAGCGGCCGGCAGAAGCGATGTGCTGCAGATGGGGGAACCTCGAACTCGACGAGGGCCTCGAGGAGCACGTCGCCGTAGTGTAGGCGCGGCCCGTCCGGGCACTTCGGCGCACTGAACCAGCCCGCGTCGATCGCCGCCGCGAACGCGTCGACGCTCGCCGGCGCCCAGTCCTTGGCGCGGCACCACGCGAGGCTCTCTCTTACAAAGTGCCTCGCCAAGAGGTAGTACTTGTCGAGGCGGTACTTGTCGAGGCGCGCCCACTCGGCCGCGAGCGTACTACAAAAGCAGAGCGTCCACCGTCGTACTGCATCGTCCTCCCCGAAGCGGTGGACGGTCTTCGCGACGGACCGGGCCAACTCGTCGTGGACCTTCGGCAGGTCGGCCAGCCACATGGCGAAAAAAATGCTCCGCCACAGCTTCTTCATCGCGAGGTCGTCCAGGTCGTCTCTTAGAAAGTCCGACAAAGCCTGCATGGCCTGCCGCCGCGTCCGCGGGTCGGCGCTGTCGGCGAGGCGCTGCTGCAGCGTCGGCATCGTGCACAACGTCAGGCGCAGTTATTTTTAGACCGCTGCGCTTCACAACAGCGCGGCCGCACTGGTTTGCAGCAATGCCAGCGTCCACACCAAGCCGCGAGCAGCGATGCCGCTGTATTCCTGCTTGCACTTTGGCCGTCGCCCGGAGCTAAGCGTCAGTAAGACACTAGTAAGCCATCAACCTAAGCTCTTTTGAGACTCAAGGCCATATACGTGCAGAGAGTGCAACGGGCACACACTCCCTGGGTTGGTAGAAGAGCGCCCGAGGCAGCATTAGCGTTTTCGGCTCGTTTTTCCGGGCAGCAAACAAGAGAGCACCCAAGCAGCTCTGAGAGCAAGTGCAATCTGCGAGAGCCTGCGGAGAGCAACAGCTATTTTAGGCAGCAGCGATGCGCGCTCTCATCCTGCTTGCAATGCTAACTGGCATCGATGCGCTGAGCACCGGCACAGCACCAGTTCGGCTGCACGTCGAGTTTTGCCAGCAATGAAAATATAACCTCAAGGTCGACCGCCTTGAGGACATGCTGCGAGACAGATTTGACGGCGCTGTGATTGTCGACCCAGAACACGGGAGAAACGACCCGGAACATCTCGCGCGGCTCTCGCCGACCGGCGAGTGGCGCGTCGGCGCGTTCGAGATCACGCGCCTCGACGACGACGCGGTGCTCTACTCGAAGCTCGAGACGAAAAAGCATCTCGTCGGCACGCGGATAAAGGTGATGGGTCAGGTCATCCACGACGACGGACCGTTCAACGAGTGGGTCGAGAAGTGGTTCTAGGCACGTGGGAGAAACGATGACGGTTCGCGCGGCAGCGATGCGCCGCCCGTGCGAACCCGAGAGACCTCTCGCTGTGTAAATTCTATATTGTTAGCCAGGCGGTGGGACGCGAGCGAGGCGGGCGGCGAGGCGCTCGGCGGGCGCAGGTGCAGTTGTTGTCTCCTCTGCTACCCCTCCGGTGGTGGAGGAACCACCCGGCGGCACCGGAACAATCCCGCTCGGGTTCAGCGGAAAGAGCGATGTGTAGTAAGACTGCGCCGCCGCGCGGGCGTCGACGGTCTCCGCTACTCCTGCCATTGCACGCATCCGCTGCGCCCACGCAGCGACGGCCGGGAAGTCCTGCCTGATCGACGTCGCCGTGCGCAGGAAGAGCGGCGCGTAGCACGCGTCGAACCTTTCTACCGTAGGTAGCAGCCGAATGTCTGATTCGGTGACACGCCCCCCCGCGACGTAGTCCGACGCCGCCAGGACGCCGTCGAGGCGCTTTAACTCGTCGAAGACGTCGCGCACCGCGGCCTCGTAGGGTCCTTGTTTCGTCGCGAAGCCGGCGCGGTAGACGCCGTTGTTGACGCGCTCGTAGATGGCGTCGTTCAGCGCGTCGATGTCGGCCGCGAGCGCCGCCGGTCGTAAATCCGCGTCGTTCGCGCGCGAGCCCTTGTACTCGATGAGGGCCCGCACGATGTCGCCGCTCTCGTTGCTCACGAAGGTCCCGTCGCTCGCCACCAACAACGGCGCCGTGCACCTTCCTTCTAACCCGAGCTCGTCGTAGACGCCCTTCAAATCCTGGGCGGCCCAGATCGGGTCCGGCGCCGCGTCGGTAAAACTCCAGCCGCCCCGCCTCGCTTTGGTGGGGTCGTCGTCCATGACAACGACCTTGACCATGGCCTGGCACTCGCGCAGCGCCCGCACAATCGTCGTCCGGTGGCACCACGGGCACGCGTTGCCGACGTAGAGGACGTAGTCGCGATCTTCGAGTTTAGGCGCATTCACCGATCCCTTCTGAGGCGCCGGCCGCACGTAGGCGCCCTCGGGAGATTGGGGCGCGAGCTCGGCCATCATGATGCCCCACGCCGTGCGCCAGCCGAACTTCGCGACGCTGACCAACGCCTTCTGCGAGGGCAGCCATTCGAGTAGGCGGAGACCGCCCGAGGACCTTTGCTCGGCATGCAGTACGACTCGCTTGGCGCGCGGCGACGGCGTCTGGAACGCATTGGCAGCGTACAGGAGGCAGCAGAATATGCGATTCATCATCTTTTGCGTATGCAGCTCGCGCGTGTTGCTAGGTTGTGAGAGCAGGTTTGTGAGAGCAGAGCAGATTGCGAAGCTGTCAGCGTCTAGAGCGAGGAGTCCGAGCTCGGGCTGCCACGAGATCGTATTAATCCCTCGCAGTGCGGCGTGCAGTCAAACTAGCCTCAATTAGTTCTACAGCTCCTACAGCTCAGAAAAAAAAAAGCTGGCTAGTATGTTACAGGACGCTAGCACGTCTCCGCGCCTCTTGCGCCAAGCCCTTGTGCGAGCGCAGAATCGACGTCCAAACGATTGCATAGCGCGGTTCTACCTCAGAAGTGATCGCAGCAGCGGCGGGGCAGCCTTTTTTTGCGAATCGGTGATGTACGCTGCCCTGCTCTCCGGATGCGTGTTTGCGGCAGCTCTGGCGCCCGCCGTACCGCTCAGTTCCACCCGTATGTCCGCCTCGCGCATCATGCGGCAGCCGGGGCTGAGCTGGACGGGATTGTACGACGAGCGAGGAAGGCCCGTGACGATGGACGAGCTCCGCCGCCATAAATTCCCTCCCGACGCCGACAAGTATGGTAATTGTCCTTGGCGGGACGCTACCGAATCTCCTACCCATCCAATTTGGACCGGACGGCGGTTCTATGGGGCCGATGGGCCGGAACCGCTCAAAAATCCGTGGAACCACATGATGAGCCTTTTCTCGGGCTACCGGGAAGGCTCCCTGGGCTCTCAGAGGGAAGGCCTACCATATTATCTGTACCACTACACGTCGTCCGATGCGGCGGCACAGATCTTCGAATCCGGGAAGCTGCTGCCGAGCATCAAAGAGAACGGCGACGCTATGGCGGGCGACGGCGTTTATTTCACGTCGATTCCTCCGTGGGCGGAGCCCGACGTTCTTCTCGCGAATAATTTCGACGGCGTCAGTCGCCGCCCAAAATATAGCCGCGCTGAAGCCTACATAAGAATCGAGGCGTGGATGCTCAGCCCAGATGTTCAAGTCATGAGGGCCAACGTTCAGCAAAATAGCAAGGGGCCCATGAAAGATAAAGTGCGCGACGTGTACCTTGTGCCCGGTAAGGAGGCGCTTGACCTGTCGAAGTCACAATACACGCTGCTCATAACCGAGCCTGAGGCTTGGGCTAAGAGCAACGCGCGAAAAGAATTGATCCGGATGGAGACGGATATGGAACGCAAGAGTGAGGAAATGCTGGCGATAAATCGCGAATCACGCAAAGCCATGTATGACGAGTTGCGCGAGGAGGACCCTTGGGTGGACTTCTCAGAGGAGTACGCGAGCCTCGCGGAAGAAGAACGCGAGGCCCAACTCAGACTCCAATACCCGGAGGAAGAGCGCTGCCTTGATGGCTGTCTGAGAGGCTGGGTGTATCAACAGCAGGGCGGCCACTTTCGCTGGGAAATCAAACAAGCCAAGAAGCAACGCCCTCGATCGCGGCCGCGGGGTCGATCTAAGACTAAGTAGTATTCTGACAAAAAAGGGCGACGTAACTTACCATGGTGGGCGGGGAGGGGATAGCTTGTGTCGATGCGAGCGAGCGAGCGTACCTTCACACCATCTTCGCGACCGGGGCCGCCTCGACGACGGGCCGCGCTTGCGACGGATTGAATTGGGCCATGTATTGCTTCGCCCGCTCTTTCCTCTCCTCCGCCGTGATCATCGCTATCGGATTATAATTTATCCGCTTCTTGCGGTGGCGGCAGTGGCGATACACGACGATGATCAAGACGACGAGGATGAGCGGCGAAAAGAGAATGATGAGCGGCAGGATTTCATACACGAGGATGATCATGGCGCCCATGATCAAGTCATCAAAAACCTTTTTAACACCGGTACTTTCTAAGAGCCACGCCGTCAACTCTGATCTGGCCACACTGAGGGCAACAAGCAAGAGAGAACATGCAATAAGAGCCCTGAGAAGATTTACGCGGCGGGCGGAAGGCATCGACGTTGTCAATGTTGTGTGATACGTCGCGGGGCCACGGAACCGACGGTAGAGCTTAGTGCTCACCAAAGCATAAAAAGTTTTGGGACTCGAGCGGGTTTTATCGCGAGTGCTAGGCTCCTAGAGGAGGGCTAGCCACAGGCGACTGGAAAGGAATAGCACCTTACGCACTCAAAAGGCCACTAGGCGCTCTTCCGGAACGCGAACACCGCCGTGTCCACGAAGGACACCGCGTCGAGCCGCACGACCTCCTTGGACTTGGCGTGCCAGCCGAGTAGTGATTCCGCACGCAGCTTCTCGACGCCGGCGTGCGCATCCAACAAAAGGCCTTTGCCTTTCGCCTGGGCTTTCACGTACTTGACGCGGTGCTGCCAGCGGCCCGTAAATTTCAACTTGAACGTCTCTCTGACGCTGTCCGACGCGAACATCGAGACGTCGTCGTCGAGGACGTCGGCGTTGAAGACCGCGAGGCCGCCCGGCCGCAGCGCCCGCGCCATGGCGTGGAGGAGATCACCTAAGTCGCCTACGTAAGGTACCGCGTCCACGGCCACGACCAAATCCACGCTCCCGGGCGACGCGTTGCGGATGTTCGTCGCGAAGTCGCCGCGCTCCAGATCGTCATACGTGTTGGTAGAGGCGGCGAATTCCAACGACACCGCAGAAGCGTCGACGCAGTGCAATCTATTTGCGACGCCTCGGAGCAACGGCCCCAGCGCGCCAGATCCACACCCGAGCTCGAGCACGTCGAGCCACGGGCTCGATTCCGTCAGGTTGACCTGCAGCGCCGACGCGATGGCCTTGACGTGCGCCTTCGGGAGGCGGTCGTCAAAGAGCAACCCGTGCGCGTGGTCGAACAAGTCGGTCTTCGCGAGCGGGCGGTCGTCGTCCTCATCTGTACTGTTTGGTGCGAGTTGCGCGATCGTTTCCGATGTTGAATCCCACGAATCATCCTCTTCCCGGAGCAGGCGCCTTCTCGCTCGCAGGTCGAACAGCCGCTCCACATAGGCCACAGGTGCTCGATAGCCGAATTCCTTCGTCGCCGCGAGACCCGCGCCTCCCAACGCCGCGAGCGCGTAACCGATGTCTTTTGCGGCCGGCGCCATGGCCGCCGCCGCCCTGTAGGACCCGAGTGCCTCGCCGAAGCGCGCCAACTCCAACCGCGCGCCGCCGAGAGCCGCCAAGGCCGCGGCGTCCCGAGGCCGCCGCGCCACGACTTTCTCTAGCGCCTTCGCCGCGGGCCCCGGCCGCGCCAAATCTCTATAAGCGTCCGCCAATAACGCGTGCGCGGCGGCCAAACCCGGCGCCCTAGCCACGGCCCGTCGTAAATGGGCCGCCGCCGCCTTGACGTGCCTCCGCGTCCCGCCGGCTAAGAGCCGCGCAGCTAACAAAACATGAGCATCCGCCGCGTCGGCAGCACGTGTTGCATCTGGTTTTGTGGCATTGGCGCCCAGCTTCAGCACGCGCGCGTAGGCGGACACGGCCCGCTCGACGGAGCCGCGCTCGACGTGCAATCGCGCCGCCGACGCCAAAGCGGCCGCGCGTTCCCGCGGGTCATCGTATAAAGCCGCTGCTCTTTCGTAGTGCGCCACGGCCTCCCTCAATCTTTTTACCCTTACCAAGGTCTCCGCGAGGAACACGTGGCCGTCCGGCGTCTCCTCGACGGCTACCGCTCGTCTGTAAGCCGCGGCCGCTTCAGAAAAGGCGCCGTCCGAAAACAACTCTTCCGCCCTTAGGACGTAGGCCTCCCGCGTCCGCGACCCGCCGTAGAAGGTCGTCGGCACGCAGGCCAATCCAATGACGAACACCGCGCTCCAGAAGAGCTCGCCCCCGAGCCAGGGCCGCGGCGGCGGCGGCGGCGCCGTCTGCACGCTCTGGCGCCGCTCCTTGCGCGCGCTCTTCTTGAGGTTTCCCTTCGCCATGGCTCCCGTTCACCCTACACCAGTCCACGCGCCAAACGAAGCGCCGCGTGCTGCTGAACAGGTTGAGGACTTCAGTGGCAAGAGGCTCGGCAGCGACTCTCCGCTGTCGAGTGGAGCCAGATAATTCTGCAGAGCTCCCGAAACCAGTCAAGGCACGCCCAGCCACGCCGTGGCGTCACGCCGCGCGTCCGCGAGGAGAGCCGGCGGAATTTGCTAAAGTGTCAAAACGGGTTTATCGTGCGGGCCCAGATACCTATCCAGGCGGATGGAGTACAGAAAACAGAAAACCGAGTACAGGAAACTGGGAACGCACACGAACAAAAAACCAGAGTCTGCACTGGCGCCGCTCCTTGCGCGCGCTCTTCTTGAGGTTTCCCTTCGCCATGGCTCCCGTTCACCCTACACCAGTCCACGCGCCAAACGAAGCGCCGCGTGCTGCTGAACTTCAGTGGCAAGAGGCTCGGCAGCGACTCTCCGCTGTCGAGTGGAGCCAGATAATTCTGCAGAGCTCCCGAAACCAGTCAAGGCACGCCCAGCCACGCCGTGGCGTCACGCCGCGCGTCCGCGAGGAGAGCCGGCGGAATTTGCTAAAGTGTCAAAACGGGTTTATCAAATCCAGCGGATCAGGAAAAGCACACGAACAAAAAACCAGAGACAAACAACAACCTCCTTAGAAGACTAGTCCGAATCAGAGTCGAAGTCCGCCTCGACGTCGCCCTCCCACTCCGCCGTGAACCGCCGCAGGTGCTGGATCTTGGACGATTCCACGGCGAGGCGCTTGTTGATCGCCCCCAGGTCCATAATACCATATTCCCGCTCCTCCTCGTCCTCCTCCTCGCCCAGGGCCCGCCGCGTTCGGCGCATGGCCGCCTTCTCTTCTCTGGACAGCGCCTTCGGCATTTTAGGGGCGGTCGTCACGGAGTCCAAAGCACCCCTTAATTCCTTGGGCCGCACGGTCACGACGGGCTGCCGCGTGCGCTCCTTGAGCTTCTCGCGCTCCTCCTTCTCCCGAGCTTTGGCCTCCTTCTCGGCCGCCTTGCGCTCGGCTCTGGACAACACCTTGGCGGTCGACGCGACGCGCTTGAGTCTGGAGGAAGGCGTCGCGGCCGTCGAGTTGGACCGCGACGACGCCTCGTCCCGCAGAGGGGCAAGCGTGTCGACGCGCGGCGGCGGCGGCTCCTCGGCCTTGCTCTCCTCGACCCCTTGTTCGGCCGGGGCCGGCGCCTCGGGCGCGGGCGCGGGCGCCGGCCGGGAGCCGGGCAGAACTGCCGAAGGCGCCACGTACGACGCGGAGTCGAGGGTCGCCGGCGAGGCCAGGGCCGCAGGCGCCGGCACCGCCTCAGTCGAGGGCGTCGCGAGGCTCGCAACGGCCTCAGATGCACCCTGGGACCCGAGAAGGGTCATCGGACTCGTGAGCGTCGCCGGGCTGAATGCCTCCTGGGAAGAAGAGGGGGGCGCCGGCGCCGGCGCAAAGTCGAGCTCCTGCTCCTCTCGCACCACTGCCCAATCCGCAAACGACCCGAACGAACTCCGCGACGCGCGCGCGGACTGCGACACCGTCGCGAGGCTCTCGATGTCCGAATACTCGGCCGTCGTGTCGTCCCACGACGACACGATCGTCGAGGCCGTCCCGGGTTTCGCGGGCGCCGGCGCGCCTTCAACATCATCGAAGAGCGGCGCGCGTGCCGGCAGCGGCGCGGGCGCGTCCGCGAACAACGGGTCCCAGGTGCCCTCGCGCTTCCGCCGGCGCTCCTTCGCCGCCGCGGCGCGAGCGCGCGACTTGCGTAATCTTTCTTGACGCTGCCGCTGCATGCGCAGCTTTTCCCGCTTTTCCCGCTCGATGCGGTTGGATACTAACGAAGCGTTCGCCTCGGACCGGCTGCTTTGAGCGGTGAGAGCTCTACTATCCTCAGAAATTCGGGACCGCGTCCGCGTCTTTGCTCTCAAATTGCTCCAGTTCACGGGGTAGGGTCTATATTCAAACGTATCGCTTCCATCCAGAGCGGCCCGCGCCGCGGCTTCATTGACCGGGGTTAGTAGTTCTTTGTACGGGACGACCTCGACCTTCTTTTCTGGTAAGATGGGCGGCAGAAAGCTCTGCTCCCTCTCATGATGCTCCCGCGCCTCGGCCTCGGCGTCTTCGCGCTGCAACGCGCCCACCAATTGACCGAGCTGCGCGGCGAGTTCACTCTCGATGCGCTGGTTCCTTTCATCTTCCGTTTCCACCGGAAAGTCGTCGCGCGCCGTCAGGGGTCTTGACAACGGCGACGCGGCGCGCTCCTCCACCGGATCCACGACTTTGAGACGCCGCACGGGCGACGGCGGCGGCGCGCCGCGCGGCGACGGCTTGCCCACTGTCAGCGAGGCGGGCCGGTTTTTAGATGAGCGGAACGCATGGGCCGCGTCCGTGGCCGGCGGCCCCGTGTTCATGCCCCACTTCGGGTCCGGCCGCCAGGGCTCCGGTTCTATGACCGGCGGCAACGGCCGCTTCTCCGCCGCCTGGCGCTCGCAGAGCTCGAGCTCGGCGTAGGCTTCGGCATCTTCCGGGTCCGTCGCGCCGAGCGCCGCCGCCCAGGCGCGGTCGCGCTGGTCCTCCGGTAATTCATTGAGAGCGTCCACGGCATCATTCGATAGAGCGGCTTCCAGGGGCCCCAGGTCGTGCCGGTGCACGCCCAGCACTTCTTGCCTCGCCAAAAATGCAGCCCTTCTTCGTAACGCGTCTCGCGAGGGCGGCCGCGTGCCCTGGAGCACGGCCTCGCGCGCTACAAGAGCGGGCGCGCCCTGCGGGACGGGTCGCTTCGCCAGACCGTTCATCTCCATGACCGACCCGTCGTCGCCTCTTCTTAATCTTTCCTCGTGCGCCTCGCGCGCCGCCCGCGTCCGCGGCGTCTCCATGATGAGATCTTCCACCACGGGTGCCTCTTCTTCAAATGCGGGGACCGGCGCGGCTTCAACGTCGTACTCGTAACCGAGCCCGTCCTCGGACCGGCGCAGATTCACGCCCGGTAGGATGTCCGGCAGCGAATCTATACTGGAAGTAGGCCGCACCGTCCGCGACGATCGAGACGGCGCCCTCGAACCGGCGACGCCGTCCTCCAATACCTCATCCCCATCATGCTCGAGGCCAAATTTCTTTTCTAGTAATAACTGGTCGGCCGCGGCTCTATAGGGCGTGCCCGCCGTCCGCGCGCGCTCCCTCGTATATGCATGATGCTCCGTCGCCAGGGAGGGACTCCCGTTGCGCCACCATAACCGATGCCCGGCCTCGGTCGCCGGCCGTCGAAACGACGCGGCGAGCATCGTCTTGCGCCGCTCCGCCGCCGCAATCAACAATTCATAATAACCGGCGTCCTTGTCGCAGTCGTCGCAGTGCACGTTCGGGCCCTTGTCGTCCTCGTTCTTCGGCTCCGTGGCTAGGTCCTCCGGGGGCCATTGCTCGCCTCGCAATCGCGCGACCTCCTCGAGGAAGGACAGCCTTTCTTTCTCCAGTTGTTCGGTCGTCGGCGGGCGGTTCCCATAGACCTCGGAGATGGGATGCTTGGCGGGGTCGTAGGGCGACGGCGCCTGAGCCTCTTCCACTTGAGCCGTCGCCGGCCTTGAAGACTCCTCTTCGGCAGCCATCTGGACCCGTTCTTCCTCCTCTCGCACCGCAGCCAAATACGCGTGGGTCGCAACGACGGCGTCGGCCGCCCGCGCGCCCTCGACGGCCAGGAACGCGCGCCGCGCGTTCGTCCGCGAGTCCCGTCTTGGTTTCACGTGCATCGTGGGCGCGAAGGGCTCAATCTTCAGGCGCGAGCCGTGGTAGACGACGCCCGGCGTGATGCCCGGAATCACTTCAACTGATTCTACAACGGGCTCCGGTTCGGGTTCCGGCTCCGCTTCAACGACGACGGGCGCCTCGGCCGGCGGCGGCGCCTCCACCACCCTAGGTACGCCCTGGCGGTAGTAGTCGTGGATTTCCGGACTGGTACCAGAGTTCGACAGATGCGACCCCCAGGCGCCCAGTCTCGTCTTCGTCCAGGCATAGGTGACTTCCCACTGCTTGGGTTTTGCCGGGTCGTTGGCCGATTTTGGCAAAGGCGCCCTCTGTTGTGTAAGATCTCTTAATGAGTTCTTGATGAGCGCATGCTCGTCCGGAGGTAAATTGCAGTTGTCCACGGCCTTGGACAAGAACCGGGCAATATTGAGCTTCCGCCGGGCCACGACGAACGACCGCACGAAGAAGCCCCACTGGCTGAAGTCCCGCGCGACCATCTCGTGCTCCTTGTGGCCACCTAAAGCTACCCTATGCAACGCCCGCAACATCATCAAATGAGACATCTTGATGCGTGGGGGAGGCGCCGGCGCCTCGGCCGGCGCGGGCGCTTCCGCCGGTGCCGGCGGCGGCGGCCGCCACTGGAAGGCGTGGACGACCTTCGTTTGGAGTTCGCGCTTCCTTTCGTCCTCTTGGGCGATCTTCTTCTGTCTTTCCAATTCTTCGTCCAAATTCGCGTTCGACCGGTGGCCGGCCTTCCTCAGCCGCTCCTCCCGTAGTTTAGCTTTCTGGTCCTCCAGCCATAAGAATGGATCATAAGCCTTCAGTCGTAGCGTCTCGGCATCAGCTGAAGCCCGGCGCCTCATGGCTCGAATGGGGTCGGCTTCATCAAACCTCTTCATGGAAGCCTGCTCATCATTAATGGACACGGAGTTGCCGATCTGTCGATCCAACACGACCATCTTCTCGCGAGCCGCAACGCGAGCTACTTCTGCTGCTGCTGCGAGATGTGCTTCCGCGTGCTCAGGGTCCTCGGCGGCCTTCGATAAGAATGGAGTGACTTCAGAAGTCTGCCACATGGCCATGGTCGCGTCGTTCACTTGTGAACGGTCCCGTTGCAAGTGCTCTATTAACTTGGGGTGCGGCGGCGCCGGTTTCCCGGCCTCCTTCGCGTCTGCGACGGCCGCCTCGTGCACTTTGTCCAGTAGCTCCCCATCAATGCTACCCAGATTCCCATACGCAAACCGAAAGGCCGTGCGCTCCATGGCCGCGACGGCCACGCGATCATCTTCCAGTGGCTTTTCTTCGTCGGACTCCTCCCTGTATTGGTTATGTCCAATGGTGCCCGCGAGGTTGCGCTTCCTTAAACCTTTATTGATCTTGCGCCAGTACATTCTGAGAGGGCCGTCAATAGGACCCGATTGATCTTCGTCCGACGGCGCCGGCGCCGGTCCCACCGCATCTGACAAGGTGGTAGCTCCGGCCTCCACGCCAAAGGAAGCTCTTGCTTCCGCCTCCTCCCGTTCTCTCTGTGCTCGCGCTATCCTTTCTTCCACAAATAGGAGCTGCAGCGCCTCCTCGTACTTCTGCTCGAGCTCGACCGGTCCCGAATTGGCCTCGGCCGCAGCGCGTAGTCGAGCCCGTTCCGCTTCGAGCGCGTGCTCGACGGCGGCCCGGGCGTCCTCGCGGTCCGCTCTTAATCGTTCGAGTTGGGCGAGCACGTTCTCCTCATCAGAACTTTCCGAGACCGACTCCTCGTCCTCGCCAGACTCGTGGGCATCCTCGAGGCTCGAGAAGGAGCCGCGCTTCAGGCCAGGCGCGTCCGTCACCTCGCCCGTGCGCGCGCCGTGCTTGTGCCACTCTGAACTCCGCGACAGCGCGTCGGGCGACGCCAGCGAGTCGCTCGCGAACGATGGGAGTATGTCATCTTCGCCGTCGACCAGCATGCCCATCTTGATGGCTCGTTCATCCACTGAAGGACGGTCGTGGCTCCGCATCTTCGACTTGACCTCGCGCAACTCCTTCGTGATGACTTGCAGGCGTCTTGCATCTCTCCTATACTCGTCTTCCACTTTGAGCCTTTCCTGGTCGACGCCCTTCCGCCGCTCCTCCAGCGACTTGAGGACTTGGAGTTGGTCTTGCGTCGCTGAACGCAGTTGCTGGCGAAGCGCCTCGTGCCTCGCTTGTAATTCATCGAGCTTAACTTTACAAGAATCGCGGCGTCTCGTCGCGCGACGGACTTCCCGCTCGTGCACTTCCTGGGGCGTGCACGGCTCGTGCGTCGCCACCGTGTCCGCCGAGGCGTCATCTCTAAAATTGATGCGCTTCTTCTTCTTTTTCTTTTTCACTGGGACAACAACAGGAGGAGGCTTGGCAGCACGCCGACCCTTCTTCGAAGGCTCCTCCTTGGGCGGCGACGGCGGCTCTTCTTCCACAGGAGGATTCAGCAACTCATCCAAGGCCACCGACGCTCGCCGGAAAGCCCCCTTCTTCTTCGCGAGCACGGTCGGATAGTATTCGGCAAACATGGTGTTGATATCTGTTCTGCCGAGCGCTTTCAGGTTCGTGGCGACCGCACTCAACGCTTCGTCGAGGGTGTAGGCCGACTCGCCCGCGACGCGTAGTCGCTCTCGTCTCGCGAGCACGTCGCGCTGCGCCCTTCTTCGATGCTGTTCCAGCGTTCGTTTTTCTCCGGCGAGTAACGACCTTAACCGGAACTCGTCGAACCACGGTCTCGGTACAATCGATAGGTCCCGCTCTCTAGACGGGTCGAGCGGGTGCGGCGACAACTCAGAATCACTATCCAATTTCTTCTTCTTCCTTCTCTTAGGTTTCTTGTAGGGCGACCCTCGAACTCTAGGTAACACGATCTCCTCCTCGTCACTCTCACTATCACCGTAGTCGGGCCGGCACTCCTGGACGACCGCTTCCAACTCATAATTGCCGTCCGTGTGGTGGAACATCGTATCGGGGAAGGCCGTACAAGAACTTCTAGGTGCCACGGTGCAGACGGGCACGCCCAGGAACTCGGCGACGGGCGGCTTTTCATGTATGACGATAAAATCGTCTCTTAATGAAGCAGCTAATGCATCAGGATTCCCATTAGTGGTCCACAGTGCGACTTGTTCAGGCAGCTTCCTCGGTTCCTGAGACGGCTTCGTGGGGCTCAATGCCGGATTCAAGGCCTCGCGCGTGGCGAGGGGTTTGGTCTCCCAGGCTTTTTGCTCCTGCGACGCTCGTAACTCATCTCGTGTTTCCATCAAGTTGGCGTACGCCGCGTGCGTATCTAGAACCAGAGCCCTTGTCAGGCGGTCGTCGTCGCGCTGGAATTGCGATCTTAGAGCCATCACGCGTCTCCTCGCTTCTTTTTCGAGCAAGCCCGTCACCGCTGCTAGAGTAGGTGCCCCGCGGAACGTCCCACTCCGTTTCTTCTCGTCCGCGCTCCGCCGCTTCCACTCGCCCAGCCACAAAGCAGCTCTATGGTTCGCCTCGTACGCATCCGTCCCATCTTGTTCTGGAGGCGGCGGCGCCGCGTACCGCAAATCATCTCTACGAGCAGCGACATCTAGAGCAAGTTTTAAATCGCGCCGTCGGTCGCCGGACGCGGTCCGCGGTCTTATCGGTTCCTCCTCCTCCTCCACTTTCACGGAAGCGGCCTTCTGGTTCACCGGCAGGCGCGCGATGCGCGCGGCCTCTTCGGCCTCGAGGAACTTCCGCTTGGCCCGTTGGAACTCGAGCGTGTAGTCGCCGGTCAGGAACGGTGCTTCGGCATCACAAGTAGGCTGCCGCTGCTGCCCCTCGAGCATGCGTCTCGCTTTCAGGACCCGCACGAATCTCTTCAGTAAAGCGGGACAGTCCGCATCTTTCGAAACGTCCATGTTCTGCTTGACCGCGAGCGCTTTCGCCAGGCCTTGCGAGGTCGCTCCGGTCCCGAAGACCCAGGCCCTTTCCAATTGTATTGAGCGCCTTGCCGACGCGGCGCACTCCCTCTCGCCGGGTTGGGCTTCCCCTACTTTGGGTGTTGCTGGTGAGCGGTCGAGTTGCTGCTCCAGGCGGCCCGCTAGTAAACCTAAACCCCGATAGATGCAGCACTTCCAGAGGCACCAGAACGACACACTTCGCTCCAGTTCTTGTATTCTCAATTCAAGATACTGCCGTCGCTCTTTTCGCGTATAAGCCCTGGACTGTAGTCGAGAGCGATGGGCCACGAGTAGTTTCGCGATATGCGGGTTCGTGGCCGCGTCGATGGGGATCTTCTTGTTGTCGTCTAAGGCGCCGGCGTCGGCGCCGCAGTGGAGCAAAGTTGCTACCACATCCACGTATCTGGAAGCTAAATGCGAAGAAGCGAGGTGCAGCGCCGTCCTCCCGAGCTCGTCGCGACTGTCGACAGAAGCGCCGCTTCGTAGAGCGTTTTTCACGGCGTCTAACTCACCTTCATCAGCGGCCGTCCTTAGCTTCTCCGACTGCACGACGTCGCCGTGCTCCGCTAACGCGCGCCGCCGTCGCTCCAGATCCTCGATGAAGAAGTCGTCATCATCAATACCTTCGACGGGGCACTCGTGGCAGTCGTCGATGCCTCCTCCCCCGAAAGATAAAGCCATGGCCCGATCCTCAACTAATAGTTCCGCTTGGCAGTTCTCGACGAAGACCTTGTGACACGTATCCGCGAAGCGGTCCAGGGGTTTTAGAGGATCTAGCGACAAGCGCGAACCATTCGGTAATAAGCAAGGTACCGCAGCCCCTTTGGCCACGCCCTGCCACGCTAACAACACGGTCCGTTGCAATTGCTTGGCCATGCTATGTAAATATAAATATCGTTGGCGCCGCCACCGTACTGTAGCTTTTATTACTCGCCTCCATTCAGTAAAACATTTCACGGTATACCATAAAGGCCCCCTACCAAGCAGTAACAAGCCGGCGCTGTACGCCGACAAATGCCTTCGGCGAGCCACGGCATCCGCATCACTTGCATCGAATTCATATGGTTCTGGTTCTTTATCTTCCTTGCATACTCGTATAGTAGAAGGTACAGTCCTCTCATACTGCGGCGACGGTTGCAAGGTCAATCCGCGAGCGAGCTGAAAAGCATATAAAACCCGAGCGTCGTGGACCTTGCGCACCCACGTTCCAATCCCGTTGGCACAGGCCCACTCGTTTACTTTATCTTTAACTCGCACTTTGGTCTTACGTAATCGCCTTTTCCGAGGGGCCCAGCGCGCCCACGCTGCAAAGTAGACCGCGCCTCGTCTCATAGTACGACCTCTTTGACGACAGTGGGCGTTCCAGGTCCGCAGGATATTGACCACTTGCGCTTCCAGCAACCGCGCGCGAGCCTTGACGACGGCATCCTCCAACCTTTTACGATTAAAAATAACCCAACGCCAGGCTCGATGGTACCTCCGCTTCATCGCTACTTTCCCGACCTTCTCCGCTTTCCTCGCCCTAACTCGTCGACCCGTGAATAATGTAACGTACGCGTCCCACTCCGGCAGCTGCGGCTTGCCAAATCTAGGCGGGTTGTTTTGCGCTCGCACGGCTTTTTTGAACTTCGCGAGACGCGCCCACATGTGGAAGGTCAAATGAACCATCTCGACGACCACGCGCCCGAATTGGCCCATCCTCCTCAAGCATCGCTGTAATACCGTAGAAACTTCGAGTTCCGCCCGCTTCTGGTCCGAGAGATACTTGCGCCAGCCCCGCCAGATCACGCCGAAAATCTTCCGTTGAATACCGACCGTCACCGCCTTGATTGTTGGTGAGGGAGGCGGCGGCATTTCACTGGATTCAAAGAAGAGGTTCACGGCACAGACCGTCAAATTCTCCTTGCCCAGCCGCTGCTTGAACATCGCCCACGTGACAATGGCCTGCTGCTTCTGGTCCTCCGTCTGCAATCTCCAAGCTCTCAAATGCCTTCTCATGTGGCAATGCGCGAAGAACTTGGCCCCTTGCGTCACCGCTCTCCACCCTAGTAAGTGGTGGAGCCTTTTCGCGTTTCGACGAGCCCATCGCTTCGCAAACGCTCTTCGTCGCGGCCGCATTCTGATAAACGCCTGGATCTTGACGCATCGCATACTAAGCTTCCTTTGGTACTTGTACCTCCTCAGGAACGTTTCTACCGATTGAGACTCCTTGCGCGCTTCCGCCTCGTCGTCGATGGGGAAGAGGCCCGTGCCGCTGAGCTCCCGGTGCTGGCGGTCATTGAGAAATGGCTTCTCGACCAGTAGGCCGCGCTTCGTCCTCTTCTGCGTCTTCTTTTTTATGGGCGACGGTTCCCTTGGCTGTAATAATTCGTTCGTCCGCGCTTCGAGCGACGCTAGGAACTGGTCGATGTTCTGCAGGTCCTGGGTCGTCGGCGCGCCCTGCTTGCCGGAGAAGTTCGGGCGTAATTTCTTGGGCCTCATCTGCGCGAACTCGGTACCGGGCGGTATAATACCGGGAGGGGCATGCCTGGTCTTGTCGGCGTGCGTCCACAGGATAATCTCCTTCCGTTCGGGCACGCGGTCGCGGGTCACGCGGCGCGCCATGGTTGCTTGCTTGGTGCTGCCCACTTGCTGGGGCAGCCCTTAAGCACGCCTAGCGCTCGCAGCACGCGTGGTGACTGCTTCGGCCGCTGCCTCGCCCGTCCCGTTGCTGTTGGGGCGACGACAGCTTGCCGGAGACAGGCAGCGCGTCCCGCTCCACACCGGCGCTGAGTTTAGCTGGGGCAAGCCGGGCAGCTAAAAGCGCAATTCCCACGGGCTCTGCGAGTCGTCTTGGTCCTCGGTACCCGTAGCCCATGCCCGAACGAGGAAGATATAAATTGCACGGGTTTTCGTGCTTTTGTGGTGGCCGATTTGGCTTGGCACGCTGCTTCCTGCAGCCGTTTCGACTGTGTCGAGTCGGCATTCATCATTACGTACCAAGTTCAGTAGCAATTTACAGCCGTTTCACCCCTAGCATCTCCCTACTCTCTGAGAGCAGTCTGCATGATGCTGACAGGACTCGTAAGACGACGGCTCGCAGTCGCCGCCGACGCATTACTCGGCAGTGAGGTATTCACAAAGCTGCCGGCAACTAAAACTGTGCTCTGCGTCGTCGCGACGTCGGGACCGCCCGCCGCGCTGGGTCTGGCCGTCACAGATCCTTATTTAGGCCACGCGCGGGCCTTGCCGCCGCTCGCATGGAAGGGCGAGGATGCAATCCGGCAGATCGCGGAGGTCGCCGCTGAACACGACGCCGGTGCGCTGGCATTCGCGCTACCGCTGGCCGAAACCGTGACGACTGACGCTGTGGGCGAGAGGGACGCGTTGATCCGGCTCGTCTCGCACTACGACTCCGGTGCGATGGAGTACTGGTCGGAGGCGAGAGGAGCGCCCTTTCGGGCACCTAAATCGCTGATCGCGGGCCGACACGGCCGCCAGGCGGCGCACAGCGGCCCCGCGCTGCCGCCGCTGCGATGTCTCATCGACGAGCGATTGGATTCAAAGGCGGTGGAAGCGGCGAAGGCGGAGGAGCCGGAGGTCTGGGCGGACACTGCTGGAGAGGGCCCGTCGAACGACGCCGCCGCCCACCTGTCGAGCTTCCTCTACGCGTATTCGGGGGGCTGGCGGAATACGTTCGGATAATTGTTGACTTGTTTACAAACACACTATTCTTCCTTGTTGGAGTCCTCGTCCGGCGGCTTGGCGAGGATCGTGATGTTGAACGGCCCCGTGCCCACGGTCGCGGAGATGACCTGGCGCACGGTCGCGTCGTAGTCGTCGGTGAACTTTTTGGTGAGCTGCCCCGTGCCCGGCACGAGCGACGCCTCCTTGCCGAGGGCCGCTAATACCACACTAGCGAATATGGCAGTAGCAAAGGCGCCTCTGACATACGGATCGGCGCCGGCGTAACCAGCTAATGTCAGGGGCACGCCGATGGCCGACGCCAGGTCCAGCACAATAGCATGCCTCGCGCTGAAGCGTTGGAGTCGCGGTGCGGCGGCATTGGAGCAGATGTTCGACAGTAAAATGAAGACTAGTAAACCACCAAATGGAAAGCCGTGATAAGCTACTGATAATTGTTCCAAGGGAGCCAACACACCTTGTTGGATGTTCTCTTGCGTCGGTGGGGGTAGGATGTCCAGTAAAGGCAAAAGGTAGGCCGAAGCTGATAACGCTCGCGTCGCCGCGTCGGTCTTATTGGCGGCAGCCTCAAATTCACCTAACCTTTCGGCCCTAGTAGCGTTCTCCTCCTTGAGCTTGTTCTCCTCGCGATCCAGCGACTGCTGCTCTTTTCTATCCGCGCGCCACTGCTCTTCTAGTCTAGCTCGTAAATCAGCCAGAGGCACAAATTCTTCAGGTTGCAGCACGCCGTCCTTGTTCACGTCGAGCGCGTTTACAAGTTGCTCGACGTACTTCTTCTCAGATGCTAGTAAGCGCTCGACCTTCGACGCGTCCCGTTTGTTCTCGTTGTCCGTGACGAAGACCTGTTCTAGCGTCGCTTTGAGCTCGTCGACCGTGACGACGCCGTCTCCATTCACATCGGCCTTGGCGAAGGCCTGCTCCATGGCCTTCTGCATCTTCGCTTCCTGTTCGCTGCGCATCGCCTGTTCCAGGGCCTTGGCCTCGTCGCGCAAAGCCGCGGCCTGGGCGAGGAGGGCCTCGGGGTCGTCGGCGGCGCGCAGCGGCGTCAGCAGCTTGCGCGGCGACGTCGTTTGCGGGCGCACGCCAGCGAAGCGCGGCGCCGGGACCACGAAGGCCGTGGCACATGCTGTGAGCAATACAAGCTTCATGCTGTGTTATCTCGTCGCGTGGTGCGTAGTTGTTGGTCCTGCTGCAGGGACAGGTGGCAGGCGTACTGATGCGACGTATCACGCAGCGGTGTTGAATACTGTTGCGTGGTTTCCTGATTTCTGAGCCCTTATCTTGAGGCTGACTCCCCAAACTTGATCCTTGTCCCCCGGGTTTTTGGTCGAATAACTGGAAGGACTCCTCTTACCCAAGCCCCTCGAGTAATCTAGTCCCGGTCCTCGCTCTTCGACGCGGCGGCGCGCGGGTCCGCCGGCGGCTTCGGCTTCAGCGTTAATGCCTTCGCGACGAACGTGTCGTACTTGAGCATCTCGTGCGTGAAGAACGTGTCGTGCGACGCGTTCTTCGGCGGCTCGTCGACGCGTATCAAGTCGCCGTCCACATAAAAGTGCAAATCGGGGGCCGTTTGAGGGGTGGACAGCTCTGCACCGACTTTACGATAATCAGCTTGGCGCATCTTGGCCTTGGCTCCCACTAGTCTTGCACGGAACGCGGCAACATCTTCGTCGTGGAATCCTGCCAGTTTCTCAATACCAATTGAGGAGTACAATTTCAAGTACGACCGCAACTCCGCCACCCTAGCGTGAAACGCGACTTCGCCATTAAATAATCTGAGTTGTTGATGGAAGGCGTCCTTGGAAGCGTTCAAAGGTTGATTATAATCGGGTATCGACGGCACGATGTGCTTGGGGGAGGCATACGCGAGCATGGCCTCGAAAGTAGGTTGATCATTTCTCTCGAGCATCCGATACTTGTCCCCGTACTTGTCCCTTATACCATACATGACGCCGTCGTCGACCACATGACCCGGCGCCAGCGCCAGACAACACGCGTAGAGAGCGAGCATGCGATCGTAGGACTTCTGGACCTGGTTCTCATCAGGAAACGCCTTGAAGCCGCCGTGTTTGGCCGCTCTCGCGAGCTGCGCTAGGACCGGATCAAACGTTCTGAGAGCGTCCCTATATCTCCGGAGCATCATGAGGGCGTAGCCCAGGTGGTACAACATATTTAGCCGACACCCGAAGATCCTCGAGACTTCACTGGCTTCGTCGAAGACGTCGATGCCGTCCAACGCTTGGACACTCGCTTCGTAGTCTCCCAGTAAACACTCCGCTCTCGACAAGCAGACAGAAGCAAACGTCGCGTAGTAGAAGTGTAAGGGAGATCTAGCCTGTGCTTTAGCCGCCATGCCCCCCGTAGGAGCACAGCCCCTTAACCTAGCGAGATATCTGAGCACGGTCGGCGCGGCCCAGGCGTCGCCCGCGGCCTCGAGCTTCATGCGTTCCTCCGAATTCCGTCCCGCGTTCTGGCAGCGGAACTGGCAAAACGACTGGAACTGGTACACAAATTCGTGCAAGACGTCAAACACCCACTGCGCCGTCAGTTCGAGCGACGCGTCCTCGCTCGCTAAGACAAACTCGAATAATTCGCAGTAGTTGTTCCACGCGTTTAATTTGTCGTCCAAGCTCGTCTTGAGCTTCGCGAACATGTGTCTATACACGAGCTCCTTGTACACACATAGGAAGTAGGCGTCGGGCTGGCCGTCATTCCCGATACATTGAGAAGAAACGGCGGGCGCCGAGGGCCAGGGCGCCTTGTCGCAGTACTTGTCGCTCAGGTCCTTGAATTCGAGGTTGTAGAGCCGCTTGAGGTCCTCCGCGATGTGCGAGCGTCTCGACGCGTCGTGCAAATCAAACACAAAGTCCTTGATCTGCTGGTTCACGAGGTAGTCCTCGGGCGTGGCCTCCATTTTGCTGGTGTTAGCTGGGTAGCTCAGCGATGCGAGTGTTGCGTCGGCGACGGCGGATTTGCAGCACCGGTCAACCGCGCAGCACTTGTAAGTGTCCTGTGCAGTGGCGAGCTCGCAATGGAGCACTATGGGCGCGCAGCGAGGACAAAGCCAAAATCGCCGTAGGCTTTATCTACTGTGCAAGGCACTAGAAAAAATTTTTCGGCATCCAAGACTCGTCTACGTTCGCTCATCTACGTGTTCAGACCCTTACCGAGACGACTAGTGGCGCTAGCACGCACCTGACTTTGAGCAGAGATCTGTGCAGCCACAGGTGCGCGCCCACGCCCGCCGCACGAAGCGGGCTGCCCTAAAACCAGACAACGCGTATCTCTGTCGTAGCTTGGAACTGCTGCGGTACTGCCTGCGGAGCACGACACGCTGACGAGGACAACACTGCTTGGTCTGCCTGTGGAGCTACATTCGGTTGCGACATCGATCGAACCGCACCGCAACATGGTCCAGAACTACTTCGCCACGCACCTCGCGCCGGTCTGGCAGGCTTTGAGGGATGAGACGCAGACCGCTTTATTAGCTGGTTTAGCCGGAGGCATCGCAATATTGGTCATCCTCACCTTGTTCCCCGGCGACCCCTTCGACTACGGCGCCGGCGACGACGGGAACGCCGAGGGACTCAAAAAATACCGCGCCGCCTACGAAAGAGCGCGGCAACGGGGAGAGAAGCCGCCGCCGATGCCGACACCTACCGAGTTGAAAAAGCCGGAAGCGAAGAAAGAGAAGGATCCGCCGCTCGTCATCGACGAGGAGCGCCTCGCCGAGAAGGCGCGGCAGGCCGAAAAACTTTTTGGCATCAAGGCCGAGCAGTATAAACAAGCGGTCGTCGAGGCGACGGCCGAGGCGAACGCCGGCGTCCATGTTGATGATAGGGATATGGATCTGGGCGGCGGCGGCTCGATGCTTTCCTTGGTACCGTTTCTGTTGTGCGCCGGCGTTTTAATATCGTACGTGCGCTCGGCGAGTTCACCGGCGGGACCGCCGCCGTCCTTCGCCGCGTTCCTGGCGCGGGCCTTCCCGCGCGAGGCGCGCGTCTTCGGCTGGGTCGCCGAGTCTGTCCCGGCGCCGCGGCTCGCGCCGACGCTGGTCCCGTCCGTCTCTCCTGATATCGCGTCGGCGGCCGGCGGGGAGTTGTAGTAGTTGCGTTTCATCATACTGTCTGCTAGGACTCGCCTTAGCGGAGGCGATTTTTTGAACCCGAACCCGGCCTGGCCAGAGCTGCAGCGCGCGCGGCCCGCACGCGCTGTTGGTGGCTCTACCGCTGCCCGTGCGTGGTGGCGGCCGGCTCTCACGCACTCCCGTCGATTGCTCGCGACGCGTGGTGGCCGGTGCCCGGCGCCAGCACCACTTGGGCAGCCTACAGTACTGATAGCAGCACTGGAGCAGCACTGGACTGCTGAGCCGCCTTGCCGCGAGCCGCGCCGCCTCGATAATACCCGCACCACCCCGTAAGCATGGGCCTGGCAGACGTGATTGATGACGATCCGGCCAAGCTGCAGGCATTGCTCGAAAAGTTTGTGTACATCGATAAGGACGGAGATGGAGCCATCTCGTTAGAAGAGTTGCAGGAGGTGTACCAGATGTTCGACCCGAATTACGACGCCGACGCGGTGGCGACGGAGTTCGTCCAGATGGATTCCGACGACGACGGCTCGATCACGATCGCCGAGTTTCTGAAGGCGCAGGGCATCGACACTTCGAACGTCGCAGAAGCGGACTTGGAAAGGGCGCGCTCTGAGGAGGTCAAGGCGGAGGAGGAGGCGCTGCGCCAGGGCGTCGCGGCCGTGGAGATCGTGCCCGACGGGTCGGAAGCCCAGGCCTGCGTGGCCGCCGTCGAGGGTAGCTACGCGACCGTCGAGGCTGCCGGCGCCGTCGCCGTCGCCGCGGAGTGCGTCGTCGCGGACGGTGACTTCGCTTCTGGTGATGCCGTCGCGGCCGTGGCCGTCGCCGCGGAGCCGGTAGGCTAGACGTGCGATAAAAAGTACAGATTAGGACAGGGCTCCACACTAACTAGTCGGTCAGGCCGCGTACTGCGCCGCGTACTCGTCCGCGGCGGCGACGAAGGGGTCGTAGGTCCCGTTGGGGTCGCAGGCCTCGAGGGCCCAGCCCGCGCCGGGGACGTCGATGTCTGGCAGGGGGGGCGGCGTGAACGCGCGCCGCACGGCCGTCTCCTGCCAACGTTCGTTGGGAGCCGGCGTCGGCGGCGTGGCCGGCGGTAAATGCTTGATGGTGGGCGGGGGCGGCGGGACGGCCCGGAGCTCGCGCTTGGGCCGGATGCGGAGCTCGCGCGTCGAGTGGGCGAACTGGCACTTGCCCTCGGCCTCGAAGGGGCAGTGCCCCGCCAGGAAGTACTTGCAGATCTTCGTGAAGCGCCTTCTCGCGATCTCGTCATAATGTCGCGCCAGGCCGAACGTCGTCGCGTCGGCCGCGGGCGGTGTCAGGCGTCGTTGGGGCGTCCGTGGCGGCGGCCACGCCTGGGGCGCCGTGTCGTACTCGAGGAGGTCGGACGCCTCGGCCGCCGTCGGCGTGACGGCCGGGAGGGACGTCGAGCCGACGACCGCCGCGCGGCGGCACCGCAGCTCGTCGCGCGAGTGGGCATACTGGCAGCGGCCCTCGTCGCGGTAGGGACACGACTCGCCGTAGCGGCACATCTTCGTCTTGTACAGCTTCGCCGACAGGCGGCTGTCCGGGGCGAGGTTCGGCGGGCCCTGCCGTAACTCGTCCAGAGAATGGGCGAATTGGCAGCGCCCGGCGGCCGCGAAGGGGCACTCGGCGAGCGTGTAGCGGCACGGCCGCGTCTTGTACGTGGCCGTCGTCGTCGCGGGCGACGGGCGGAGCTCGGCCTGGCCGTGGGCGAACTTACATAGAGCGCCGTGCGGGCACTCGCCCAGCGGGTAGACGCAGAGGCGCGTCTTGTACGTCGGGTCCTGAGGCCCCCCCGCGTACGCGTAGGACAGCTCGTCGGCGCGGGGGCTCGGCGGGGGCGGGCTCGGCGACGGGCTGCCCGCGCCGTAGTAGCCCGTCGGCCTCCAGCCGAGCCGCTCCGCCATATCCCGCGGCTCGTCCTCGAAGCCCGTCGGCTCGTAGCCCGTCGGCTCGTACCGCGGGCTCTCCTTGCGCTCGTACGGGTACGCGTAGGCCGGCGCGTCGGCGCGGGGGCGCGGGCTCGGCGGTGCTTCCGTGTATGCCGCGTCGACGCCGGGGCTCGGCGGCGGGCTCTCGTTCAGGACGGCGGCGGCGACGCTCGAGGGGACGACGTGGCTGGCCTCCTCGTCGGCGGCGCCGGCCGGCGGGAAGAAGCGCGGTACTGATGGAGACGCCTTGCGCGCCGGGCGCGCGTCGAGGGAGCCCTTGGGGGACGTGTCCTGCAGACTGCGCCGCGCCTTGGGGTAGACTTCGGCCGCGCTGGCGGAGAGCCGGCGCTTGGGGGTGGCCGCGCTGGGCTCCATTGGGTTCGTGGGCGTGCCTCGCGTGCTCGGGGGCTGCGGATTTCGGATAGCGGCCTCGTTCGGTGGCACACAAATGAGAGGGGCCAAGGCACATGAAATTGGCGGGCACCCGCGCGCGTGAATTGCAGCAGGAGGCCTCCCTGGCCATTGTACTCCGTATATATCGCTGCGACGGCCACCGCACGGATGCTCGACGGGAGCCGAAGAAACCCGTACGCTTAGCTATAATTTGTGGCGCAGCGAAGCGAGTTTGTGCGCACAGCGGTGCAGCACACCTGGGCTCGATTGCATTTCTTGAAAGGAATTACTTTACAAAGCAGCGATCGCCTGCGAGCGCTGCGGCAAGGCGAGAGGCACGCTGCAAAAGCCACCCCAGCCAAGCAGAGCAGCAAAAGCGATGGCTGCAGACCTCACCGCTGCGATAAAGCGCTGCAAGCTCTCGCCCGAGGCTGGCGCTGCGGAGCTGCGAAAAGCGCTCGAGGAGACCCACGAGCTCGCAAGCGCCGCCGACGCCGCGGCCGCGGCGGCCGCGTCGCTCAAATCCGGCAGCGCGACGGCGCGCGGCCACGCGCTCGCCGCGTGCATCCTGCTCGCGGGATTAGTGGAAGACGCCAACGACGCGGCGGACGCCGTTGCCGCCGTGCTCGAGACGGCGACGGACTGGGCCGCGCGCGGCGCGCTCGCCGGCGGCCTCATGGCCCTCGCGGCGAACGCCGGCGCCGGCGCCGGATTTGTAAGGGCAACAAAAGCGACGGCCGCCGCGGCGACGAAGGCGAGCGGCGGCGGCGACGACGCGGCGGCCGCGGCCGCGCGCGCTGCCTGCTGGGCCGCGTGCGCGGTCTGCGGCGCGAGTCTGCGGGAGCCCGTCGCCGACGTGACGAAGGCCCTATCACAGGACCTGAAAACCGCGGCGGCGCCCGCCTCCCGAAGCCGGGCGCCCGCGGCGCTCCGCGCGGCGGCCTCGCTGCTCCACGAGGGGCCTGGCGACGAGCCCCTCGAGGCGAACGCTTCACCAACGGAAACGGAGAAGTCGCCCTGGGTCGCGTCGTTGCGCGAGGCGCTGCCCGCGCTCGAGGCTCTGGCGCCCAAGGCGCCTCCCAAAAAACCGAAGGCCGCGGGCCCCGCCTACGCGGCAGCCCAGAACGTCCTGGCTCTACTATCTGCCACGCCCAAGGCGCGGGCCAAAACCCTAGGTGTGGCCGCGACGGACGGTGGCGCCGTTTTATGGGGAGGCGCCGACGCTTCCTCAAAGTGGGCCGCCGCGTCTGTACTGAGACGCGCTTTTGACGGAGAGGCCGTGGCGTCCTTCTCGAGTGTGTCGCCCCACTGCTGGCGGGGCCTCGCGCGCGCGGCGACGACGCGCGAGGCGTACGTGCGCGTCGCCGCGCGGCGGGCGCTGCGCGCGGGAATTGGGAAGTGGCCCAAGGCCGTGGCGTCGTCGCACGCCGAGGAGCTGTGGGGGCTGGCCCGGATTTGTGAGAGGGGCGACGGCCCGAAGCCCATCGATGAGGAGGGCAATCCCGAGGCCGCGAGGCCCGACCTGCGGCGGGCCGTCGCGGATCTGCTGCGGGAGACGCGGCCCCTCGAGGCGTTTTCCCCCGTCTTGACGGCGAACCTCGCGCTGCTGTGTCACCACGCCGCCGTGGCGTCGCCCAAGGTCTCGGCGAGGCTCTGGCGGCGCGTCTCTGGCAAGTGCGCGCTCAACGACGCCGGCCGCGACATCCTCAAGGACGCGCTCCTCGCGGTCGATGATGAACCTACAGCTGTCACGAACGAACGCCGCGCCGCCGCCGCCCGAGCCTTCGCCGCCCTGAATGCGGACGCGTGGCCCCTGGTCGCGGACGCGCTGCGCGAGGCGACCGCCAATGCACCGTCCGCGGACGCGCGCAAGGCCTGGGCGGGTGCCGTATCAAGCGAAGCCGACGCGCCGTCGCTCTTCGAAGGTACGAGTACCGCCAAGCCCAAGGCGGCTGTCAAAAGCGCGAAGCGCGGCAAGCTCTACGGCTCCGACGACGCCGCCTGGGAGTCCGAGGTGCGCAAGGACCTCGCGAAGAAGAAGACTGGGACCGTGGACAACGCCGTATCAAAACGCGTCGCCGAAGTGAGCCAAGAGGTCGCCTCGTACCGAGCGACGGCGACGGCCGCCGTCGACGCGTTTGTAGCGCTATCAAACGCGGGCGCGTTTTCATCGGGAACGCGCGACGCGTTGGACGCGCTCGCGGCGCTCGACGCGGCGGTGCCGGATCTGAACGCATCGACGGGCTTCGCTGCGATCGGCAATTCGTCGGTGCTCGGCGCGGCGCTCGCGCTCGCGCACGGTCACAGCGTCGACGCCGTGCTGACCTCGAACGACTCCATCCAGAGACGGGTTGTAGAGAGAGGCCTCGTCGTGCTGGGCGAACGGGAAGCAGCGCCGGAGTGCCTCGCGTTAGCTTGTGCCGCGCTCGAGGCGGCGCCGGCGTGCTTCTCCGGAAACTTGCCGAACTACGAGCCGCCTCTACGAAGCGCTATTGTGGCTGCGGCGCGCGCCCTGCAGCGGTGCGTGGGCGCGCCGCATCTGGTAAGAGCCGATTGCGTTTCGGCGACGCTCGCGCTCACGCGCGCCGCTGCCCTGGACGATCAGCTCCGGTTGGCGCTCGACAAGGCTAATATAGAGGTGGACGCGACCGCCGCCGCGCTCTGCTCTACAAAATGCGACGCCGCGACCACGTCTATCTTGTGCGGCGCCGGCCCCCGCGCCGCCGGCCTGCTCTCGGCTGCCCCGGCGGAGCGCCGCGCGGCGCGCGGTGCTTTGAGCGAGGCCCTCGCGCATAATTCGCCGCTCTCGGACGCGTCCGAGGCCGCCGCGGCCGTCTCCTCATATTTTGAAGACGACGCCGCCGAGACGCCGCTCCCTACCAAACCTGCGGCGGACGCCCTCGTGGCGCTCGCGTTAGATGATGCCGACGACGACGACGCGTATGCAAACGCGCGGGCCGCCGCGCGGCGCGCGTGCGCCGCCGTCGACGGCGACGTCTGGTCGGCGTGCCGCGCCGCGTTCGACGCGGCCGCGGCGCCGCCCGAGGAAGCGTCGTCGTCGAACGTCTTCGCGGCGCCGGGCGACGACTCTCTCGAGCGCTCCGCCGAGGCCAAGGCCCAGGAGCGTTCTTCTAAAGCGAGACGGCGGCGCCGCGCCGCGCAGCTGCTGGCGGCGCTCTGCGCGGCGGGAAAGGCACCCGGCGACGCGTTTCCCTGGGTCGTGTCCAAGCTCGACGACCCCGACGACGGCGTGCGGTCGTCCGTCGTCCAGCTGGGCGTCGCGTGCGTCGACGCGGATGGCGACGACGGCCTCGCCGTCAAGATCAAGGCGTGCGAGGACGCGCTCGCGAAGGCCACGTCCTGCGAGGCCGTCACGCTCCTAGGCGCGGCGGCGTCGCACCTCGCGCCCGACGATGTGAGAGTCGCGGACGTCGCCGACCGGCTGGTGGACGTCTTGGTCGCGACGACGAAGGCCGACGAGCCCCCTCCTCCACCAAAGGAAGTGAAGAAGAAGCCGCGCGCCGTCGCGGCGAAGACGGGCATCGCCGCCATCGGCATGGCGCCCCAGAAGAAGAACCCCTTCGCGAAGCGAGGTTCAGGGCCGGCCAAGCCTAGGTTAGGTGCCGCCGACATTGGTGGTTTGAGGAAAACGCGCGCCGAGCGCGAAGGGAGCGTGCCCGAGAAAAAACAAAGGACCTTTGATATCAAGCCCGTGGCCGACTGCCTCGGCAAGCTCGCCAAGACCATGAAGAAGACGCACGCCGAACGCGCGGGCAGCTTAGTAGAAAGGCTGCGGGAGACGAGCTTTAGTGATAGGGACCCGGCGACGCGGCGGAAGGCGTCAACGGGTCTGGCGGCGGTGGTCAAGGGGCTGGGCATCGGCGCGCTGAAGAAGCAGGAAGTTGTGGAACGTATTAGAGATGCTTTAGATGCGCGAGCGGCGGGCGGCGACTTGAATGCGGCGCACGGCGCCCTGTCCTGCATCGAGGCGCTGGCGAAGACGTTGGGGGTGCTCTTCGAGCCCTACGAGATCAAGTTGCTCGCGCCGCTGTTGAATTGCTTTGCTGATTCAAGTGACGTGGTCCGGAACGCCGCGAAGAACGCCGCTCGCGAGGTCTTTGGGGGTCTCTCGGCCCACGGCGTCAAACTCGCACTACCGGACGTGCTCAAGCAAGCCGCCGGCGAGGAGACGACATCGTGGCGGGCGCGAGTCGCCGCGATCGAGATGCTCGGCGCTACCGCGAGTTGTGCCCCGAAGCAACTCGGCGCGGTGCTGCCGAAGGCCGTGCCCGCTCTGGCCGACGCTTTGGCGGACACGCACGATGGGGTAAGAGAGGCGGCGCGGAAAGCGCTGGAAGAGGTCTTCTCCGTGGCGTCGAACCCGGAAGTCCGGGCCGCTCGCAAAGAGTTACTTGCCGCTTTATGTGATCCCGCGCACTGCACGTTGCAAGCGTTGGAGGCCCTCGAACAGCGAGAATTCGCACGAGCGCCCGACGCGCCGGCCTTGGCGTTGTTGGCGCCCATCCTCGCGCGGGGGCTGCGAGATCGCGCCGCGCTCACGAAACGACGGGCGGCACTGGTCTGCGGCAACCTGGCCGCGTTGTGCGCGGGGACGGCCCAGGAGCAGGCCCTCGCGCCGCACCTCCCGCTATTCCAGCCGCTGCTCGAGACGAACGCCGTGGGCGACGCGCACCCCGACGTGCGCCTGGCCGCGGCGACCGCGCTCGCGCAAGTCGTCGACGCGCTGGGCGTGGACCGCGTGCCGTTCATCATCCAACGCTTGACGAGGGCGGCGCTGTCGCGGACGGAACCCGACGAGTGCGGCGACATCATCGCGAAGAAAGGGGACGAGGTGCTGGCCGCGGGGGCGTCGGAAAGATCGGGCGCGGCCCAGGCCTTGTCGCTGGTCTGCGTCGAGAGCGGGACCGTGTCGGCTCTCATGCGGGATGATTTAGTGCCTTTATCTCGACATCAAACGCCGGCGGCACGCGAGGGCGCGTTGTGGTGTTTGAGATTCCTCGCGCGGGACGACGCGGACTTTGGGGACCACGTGCAGGACGCGTTGAAGGCCGTGCTGGACGGGTTGGCCGACGACGCCGACGCGATTCGGGACGTGGCCTTGTTGGCGGGCAAACAACTGGTACGAGCGCACGGCGACGCGCAGCTCCACGTGCTACTACCGTCGCTCGAAGGCCAGCTGCTCGGACCGAGATGGCGCCTCCGCGAGGCCGCTGCCCGTTTATTGGGAGAGTTACTCTGCCTTATTGGCGACGCCAGGCAAGTGGGCGTCGCCGAATTCGACGACGCCGACGCGGCTTTGGGTGATGAAGAAACGGCGAACAAGCTGCGGAAGCGCATCGGCGGCGCGGCCTGGCGCAACACTATTTCATCGCTGTATATTGCTCGTTTAGATGCGGTACAAGGCGTCCGGCAGGCGGCCGTCGAGGTCTGGAAGACGGTCGTGCCGAACACGCCGCGGATGTTGAGGGAGGTCCTGGAGACGTTGGTGCGGCGTCTCGTAGCGATGCTGACGCCCGTGTCTTCATCACAAGACGACGCCGAGCGCTTGCAGGGCGTGCAGCAGCCCGAGTACAACACGAGCGACGACGAGGACGGCGACGAGCTCGAGGCCGACGACATTAATGTGGAACGGCAGCGCGTCGCGTCGCGGGCGCTGGGAGACGTCGTCCTCAAGATCGGCGACCGCGTCATCCCCGAGCTCATGCCCTTGCTGCAGGAGGCGTTCGATAATGGAGACGAGGCGACGCGCGTCGGGGTTTGTTTGGGGTTGGCGGAGGTCTGCGGTGCTACTCCTCAAAGGCAAGCCAATGAGAAATTGGACCTGCTGGCGCCGCCCGTCGTTGAGGCGCTCTGCGGCCCCAACGCCTCGCCTAGGATAACCGCGCACGCGGCCATGGCATTCCACGCGCTGCACGGCCAAGCCGGCCCCCGAGCTGTTGAAGAAGTGGTCCCCGAAGTGCTAAGGCGACTCGACGACGATTCTGACGACCGGGGCGCCACACGCGCGCGGGGCGCTCTGCGCGAAATTTGTCGGAGGCGCGCGCGCGAGCTGCTGACGGGCGTGATTCCGCAGCTCCTGAAACGGCCCATGTCTGAGCGTCGCGCAGACGCGCTCGGGGCCGTCGCGGACGTCGCAGCCTCGGCTTTAAGGCCCTTTGTGGCGACGGTCGTCCGGGCCGCGCTCGCGGAGCTCGGCGCGGAGACGGAACACGCAGAGGCCGTCGCCGCCGGCGCGGCGGCCGTCGCGGCGGCGGTGGCCGCGGGTGGCGACGCCAGTGCGGCCGTCGGGCCCCTCGCGTCGCCCTTCGCTGACAACGCGAAAGCCCCGTTGCGACGAGACGCGTCGACGCTGGCGGCGGCCTTCTTCCGCGCGTGCGACGATCGGTGCGACGCCGAAGGGGCGGCGCCCGATTGTAGAGATAGGTTACTGGAGGCCGCACCCTTATTACTGCGGGAGCTCCTGAACAACCTCGCGGAGCCGGACGACGCGTGTCGCGGGCAAGCGTTGGAGGCGTTAGCCTCGTACGGCGACGCGGTCGCCGTCGAGAGGCAGGCCGAGCATTTGGATATGTATAGGGCGACCTTGCAGTCGGCGGCGTCGGCGGCGCGATTGGGACGTAAACAAGTGGAGGAGCCCGTCCCAGCCCTGAGCCGCGATGGCGGTCTGAAGACGCTGCTGCCTCCGTATCTACATTCGCTGTTGCACGGCGACCCGGAGCAGCGCGAATCGGCAGCGCTGGGCATCGGCGAGCTCGTCCGATTATCAAGTGAGGCCACCCTGAAGCCCGTGGCGATCAAGGTCGCAGGACCCCTCATTAGGGTTGGCGGCGACCGGTTCGGCGGGCCCGTGAAGGCGGCGGTGCTCGAGGCGCTCGCGGCGCTTCTAGAAGTAGCGCCGAAGCTCGTGAAGGCCTTCGTGCCTCAATTGCAAGCGACCTTCGCCAAGGCGCTGCGGGACCCGGCCCTCGAGGTGCGCCGAAACGGCGTCACTGCATTGGGACTGTTGGCGCCGCTGTCGACGCGGCTCGACGCTCTGGTCACCGACCTGTCGTCGGGGGCGACGGCGGACGACGCGCCCGACGCCGTCGCCGCGGCGTGCCTGAAGGGCCTAGCAGCAGTTTTCGGGAACGCGACAGGGCCGAAGCCGCCCTCGGACGCGAGCCGCGACGCCGCGCGCGACGCGGCCGAGGCGCTCGCGGGGCACGAGGACCCCGAGGTGTCCAAGGCGGCTGCGGCGTTGTCATCTACTCTGGGGGGTTAATACGTATCTATGGTAAACCGTTTTAAATACCTTGCCCCCATGACGACGGTACCGCGCGACTTGCGGGATATTTTTGAAAATAGTCAAGTCAATCAATCATAAATCTAATACCGGTTCCTATGTTCTATGGGGTATTGGCGTTATCGCTGATAGTCGCAGATTATATCCTTGCCTGTTTTAAATACCTTGCTCCCATGACGACGGTACCGCGCGACTTGCGGGATATTTTTGAAAATGGTCAAGTCGGTCGATCATGAAACTAATACCGGTTCCTATGTTCTATGGGGCATTGGAGGTATCGCTGATAGTCGCAGGTGTATTCCCGTGCACCGTTAAAAATTCTACCAACCAGTCCTAGCCAGTAGTTCTAAAACAGCCCTTAGTACTACTAGAGATCGTCGTCGTCGAAATCATCTAAATCGTCGTCGGGCGGTGCCGTGTCGCCGCCGCCCGTCCCCTCCGATTGCGATGACTGGTACGCCTTCTGCAAGATCGGGTTTGCCACCTCCTCGAGCGCCTTCCGCTGCGCGTCGCTCTCATCCTTCGGCGGCGCGGGCGACGCGTGGTCGTCGAGCCACGCCGTCGCCGCGTCGAGCGCTTTATCGAGCGCGGCTCTGTCGTCGCCGTCGAGCGTCAACCCGTCCAACGAGCCCCGCAGCTGGTACGCGTAGGCCTCGAACTGGTTGCGGGCCTCGACGTTTTCTCGCAGTTGCTTGTCCCCCTCGGCGAACTCCTCGGCTTCCCGCACCATCCTTTCGATCTCGTCCTCGGACAATCTCCCTTTCTCCGCAGTGATCGTGATGTCTTTTGAGGCGCCCGACGCCGTGTCCCGAGCGGAGACAGATAAAATACCATTGGCGTCGACGTCGAACGCGACCTCGATCTGCGGGACACCTCGCGGCGCCGGTGGAATGCCCGTCAATTCGAATTTCCCGAGTGACCGGCAGTCCTTCGTCATGGAGCGCTCGCCCTCGAAAACCTGGATGAGCACGCCCGGCTGGTTGTCGGCGTACGTGCTGAAAACTTGTGTTTTTTTTGCTGGTATGGTCGTACCGCGCTCGATAAGTTTGGTCATCACTCCACCAGCGGTCTCGATGCCCAGGGACAGAGGCGCTACATCTAGTAACAACACGTCCTTGGTCGCATCGCCAGTGGCACCAGACAGAATGCCAGCCTGCACGGCCGCACCATACGCCACGGCCTCGTCCGGATTGATGCGTTGGTTGAGTTCCTTCCCGTCGAAGAAGTCCCGCAGTAGACTTTGGACCTTCGGGACCCGCGTAGACCCACCGACCAACACCACCTGGTCCACGTCTGCTTTCTTGAGGCCGGCATCCTTCAGCACCCTAGCTACCGGTTTCAAGGTACGTTTGAACAAGTCGGAGCACAGCTCCTCGAACTTCGCGCGCGAGATAGGTATGGACAGATCAATCCCCTGGTGCACGGCGTCGACGTCCACGGTAGTTTGGGTCGCAGAAGACAACGCCCGTTTCGCGAGCTCGCACTGCTTCCGGATGCGCTGCAAGGCTTTGGGGTCGTCGCTCACGTCCATGCCCTTGTGCTTGCGCTTGAAGGATTCGACGCAGTGCGCCATGAGCCGCTGGTCAAAGTCCTCGCCACCGAGATGCGTGTCTCCGGAAGTGGCCCTCACTTCAAACACGCCGTTGTCTATGGTTAATAACGTGACGTCGAAGGTACCACCTCCCAAGTCAAACACGAGGACGTTCTCCTCCTTGCCGCCGTCGCCGACCTTATCTAATCCGTAAGCAATAGCGGCCGCTGTCGGCTCGTTAATAACGCGCGCAACTTTGAGGCCGGCGATCGTGCCCGCATCCTTGGTAGCTTGTCTTTGGGCATCGTTGAAATAAGCAGGAACGGTAACCACGGCGTGCTTCACCTCCCTTCCTAAGTACGCTTCCGCGGTCTCCTTCATCTTCGTGAGGATCATCGCGGAGATTTCCTCGGGCGAGAACTGCTTCTTGGCGCCTTTCACTTCGGCCTCGATCTGCGGCTTGCCCTTGGCATCTTTTATAGCAAAACTAAAATGGGACGCGTCCTCCTTGACGGACTCGTCGGCGAACTTTCTTCCAATGAGTCGCTTGGCGTCGTAGATCGTGTTCGTCGGGTTCTGGGCCGCCTGGTTTTTGGCGGCGTCGCCGACCAACCGCGAACCGTCTTCGCAGAAGGCGACGTAGGACGGCGTGATGCGGTTCCCCTGGTCGTTCGCGCAGATCTCGACGCGGCCGTTGCGCCAGACGCCGACGCAACTGTACGTCGTGCCCAGGTCGATGCCGATGCAGGGGCCCTCGATCGGCTCCTCCGACGCGCCGCCGCGGAGGCGTCGCACGGGCGCCGCGGTGCGCAGGCCGCGCGGCGTGAGCCGCGCGGCGGTCGTCGCGAGGAGTGCGCTCAAGAGCGCACTGCTCCTCCGCCGAACCATGGTGTCTTGTGTGCACGTCTACGCGCGGGTGAGCTCGCTGCAGCTACTGTGCAGTCGTGTCTGGCGTGTCTGCTGCCGCAGCGATTGATCGCTTTGAACTGCAAGCGATTCCTTGGTATAGATGCGTGTCTGGAAGCAGTCGACCTTGCAATTTTAAGCCACAAGCGCGCAGCACAGCATTGACCAAAGCCAGTCTCAATGCTCCAAGTGGCACCTCTAGGAATGAGCGCAGGCATGCTTGCGCCCTCTACCCGTGCGAGGGAAGGCCTCTTACGTACCGTTCCGAGAGCTATGTCGCGATTTCATGACGGGTTTTCTAGCTAAAAGTCCGCTTTGCGAACGCCGTCAATCGATCTATTCAGGATGGACGATCTACGGCTTATGGACGCGATTGCGCCGCCCACCACAAGCGCTCAACCGCCGGCGGAGCCTCCAAAAGCTGTCGAGCTCAGTGAGCAGACGCCCCTCTCGGGCTTCGACCGCAAGCAAAAGCAGGTCGAGGCCGGAGAGATCTCGGACGTCGGCGCGAGCATCGAACGTGTCGGTCAAGGCCGACCGCCGGCCGCCGCGAGCTACGGCGCGGCCGCCGCCGTCGGCTGGGAGGAGACCAAGGCGGCGGCGCGCGCCGACGAGGACGACACCTACGCGTCTGGGCTATTGGCGGAATCGGCGGACGCGGCGGAGGCGGGCGTCCACCTCGGCGCGCGCGTCCACGAGCGCCTCGTCGAACAGAGGAGGGCGATGGAGGGCGCCGGTTATTTACTGACCGACTTGCGGCGCATCCGGACCGAGGCTGGCACGTATCTAGAAGAGGTCCGGCGGCGGAAGATGCGGCGGCGAAATTGTTTGGTCGGCGTCGCCGCGGTGTTGTCGGTTGTGGATGTGGGGCTCTTCTACGCGCTGTGCAAGGGGCACGGGACATTTCGGGGGTCATAAATTGTTGTTCACAAGGCCATCGAGTACATCGCGCGACCGAGATGATCGAGAGCTAACGTTGTGAGGCACTAGCACAGCATCAAGACAGCGTGGCTGGGCTCTGCCGTGTCTAGAACGCCTAATATTGGCAAGATGCGTGTTTTATCCTTGGTGGTGGGTACCGCTGGTGCCTTCTCGACGTCGAGGAACCCGCTTGCGACGGCGCCGCGGAGGCAAGCCTCGTCGAGCCAGCTCCAGATGCTTGATGCTGCCGTAATCCAGGGCGGCGCGGCTGCCGTCGGCGGCCTCGCCGTGGGATTGGGTATGGCGTGGTTCAGCGAGCAGCAGGTCGAGCAGGGCGAGCAGCGCGGCAGCGACGCCGTCTCCGAGGCGACGCGGGCCAAGATGTACTTGCGCGGCGTCTTCGTTGTATCTTGAGCGTGTCGCGCGGGCGCGGCGACGGCGTCGCCGCGACTGCACGGCGCCACCACGCCGTCAACGAGAGTCTCGGCAGTTTCGCGACGACGGCGGCGCCCGCGCAGGTCGGCCATGTTCATGGAGGACGAGGTCCTGCCCGACACGACGCTCGACGACACCGTGAGCCGCATGGAGGCGGCCCTGGCCGCCGCGAAGGGCGAGGCCGCCGTCGAGGAGAAGGTCGAGGAGAAGCCGGCGTCGTCGATCGACGACGGGTGGTGAGCTGTTCTCTCGAGCGTTTGTTTCTTTGCTTGGCGTAAGAGTGCTCGTTGTCGATTCTCTAGACCGCGTAGCTGTTGTGCGCGCGCAAAACCCGCCAGCTGGCCGGCCGCGCCGCACTACGGCCTACTGGTAGGATACCAAGCCCCCCTAGTTACATTATGTATTGCAGTAACTTGTAGGAAAACCAGGGGGTAGCTGAGCGCCCAGCGGCGCTGCTAAAAGCGCTGCGATCTCGGTCCAGCTGCATCGCATTAAAACTTGATTGGGGGAGGCAGCCCACACGCAGCTGCTGCGCAGCATACTCTAATCAAGTTTTAATAACTTGTTCACAGCCCGAGAACGTTGGTGCTGCCACGATGCCGCGGGTGTGGAAGCCCGCGGCGGACGATCAGCACATCTTCGACGCCCTGCCAATGCCGGAGGGGGACGTCTTCCTCAGCGACGACGAGCTCCTCATGGAGATGGACGGCGTGGCGACGCGCGCCGCGCTCAACGCGGCGCTCGGTCCCACCGCGAGGACAAGGGTGACCTTTGATGCCGAGGGTCGGTACTGGCGGAAGTCGTACGAAATTGATAAGGAGCCGCGGTGCATCTACTTCTTGCCAGCCGTGCAGAACGCGCGCGCGCTCGAGGAGTACCCCGATGGCGTCGAGCCGCCGTTCCCGCGACCAGAGGAGAAGTTCCAGTGCAAGAGGAAGCAGCCGCCCCGAGCGCCGCGCAAGCCGTCGAAGACGACGGCGCGGTCCGGCGAGAAGCGCCCGACGTCCGCGCGGCCTAGGATGTACACGACGCCCGGCGAGAAGGTCACGCGCGTGGATCCGGTTGATGATGCTGAGCTGCTCGTGCCGGACGAAGACGTGGTCGACCTCGACGAAGTCGCGCCAGTACCACGGCCCGTGACACGACGAGATTTAATGGCCCTAGAGCAGCGCGCCGAAGACGCGCTCGCGGCGTGCGACCGCGCGGAAGCCGCGCGCGCCGCGGCCGTCGCGGCCCACGCGGAGCTACGCGACAGACAGGACGCAGTCTTCGCGAGGAGCGCCACCGACTCGGCAAGACTTATGCTTCTCTCTCTGGACCGCGAGGCGAACGCGCTCTCCGCGGAGAGAGCGGCACGACGGCGCGACGTTGATCGCCTTAGAGCCAAATTTTCACAAGAGAAAGAACTATGGAAAATAGACTGTGAGCGACGCGCGGCGGCGCGGCTAGACGAGGAGCGGCGGCGATTGGAGGAGGGGTTCCGGACAAACACGCGCGAGTTGCAGCGGCAACTCGACGCGCAGAGAACTGAAGTCGCCGATTTGAAAAAGAAACAAAGCCAGCTCAACCTCGAGCTTTATGGCCTTCGACGGCTTCGAGGCGCCTGGCTGGGTTCTCGTGTTGCGTATTTACCGGAGGAGCCGCCGCCGGATTCGGACTTCGAAGGCGAGTCGTTGTGGCCCGTGGTCCACGCCGTCGGCGACTTTCTCAGTAGAATTTGTGGTGGTACGCTCAAAAGAAAGCAACAGAAGTGTCTGCGTCTCCTAGCCGACTACGCGTGGTGTCAACACTCTCGCGGGCGGGGGGAGATTGGCCTCGTGCGAGCTCACTTTGCGTGCGCGGAGTACCGGCGCCTCCAGGAGATTTTCTCTCCAGCCGAACACTGAAGACCATGGACGTGGAGATGACGGGAACTACGCTGCGAGCGAGCGCCATGCGGGCCAGAGAGCGGGCGGCTCGTTGCGCTCGGGAGCACGTTGGGCAAGCACGTGATGCTGTTATTCCCCCAAGTTCGCGCTCCAGGAAACAGCCAAGCTGGTCGAGAGTTGCTGATGGCCACAAGGTTTCGGTTACGGAAACGTCCGCGGGCGACGGCACTTACGAGGCGGTCGGCATTGCGACGGGCGCGGTCCTCGACGCGTCATCGGAAAGCAGTATGGGCCTTGAGACTGGACGCAGTCCCGCGGATCCGCGGAGGATCAGAGGCACGCAAGACGGCAGCAACATCACGAAAAGCGACGACTTTACGATGCAAGGGATCCACGTCAACGACAGCCGCGCGGTCGACCGATCACTGGGCAAGCCTATCACCGACTTCCAGTCGCCTGATCGGGTTCATATTACTACGTTAGCCGTTGGCCACGAGAGCCATGCCCTGTACGAAGCTTTAGACGACGTGACGGATCACTTCAGTACAGCGGCGACGGCGCAAACCGATGGTGTCTACCAGTCAGAGGCAGAGGGCCGCGCCGTTCACGTTGATTACGTCTGCTCGGGCGACATGGCCAACCTCCAGACGGTGTCGAAGAAGGGCTTCGCGACTGGGACGTCGGAGAACGCGCGGCCGTGTTATTGTTGCGCGCAGACCAACAGGCAGATGACGACGCCCAAGGTAGTTGACGACCTTTGCGACGTCTGCAGAGCAGCGGGTCGGTTAGTGTGCTACCACGCGGAGATGTCGACGCCGGCTGCCGTAGACGAGTGGCGCGCTACGGCTGCCGCTGCGCTCACGGAGCTCAGAGGGGAGCTGCCCCCAGCCTACCGCTACATGCGCGAGGCCAAGACTTTAAGTGCGGCGCAGCTGCGCGAGCTCGCCGCGGAGGCTGGGCTCGATGCGGGCGGCACCTCGGCCCACTTGCACGCGCGCTTCGCTGCTTATTGCGGTCAGCATTGCTTGGAATTGGAAAACCCCAACCAAAACGGGTTTTACGCAAAGTTCGACTGTCGAACTGCGACCCCAGCACAAAAAACGCAATTTTCGCTGGTCGTGAACGATTGTCTTGTTGATTTCGGCCTGGCGGTGACGGGCAACCTCGGTTCGCGCGTCGAGAAGCTGACGCAGCGCCTGAAATTGGTTGACCAATATTACGAACTTCAAGCGCAATTAGAACACGCCACGCCAAATTCTGATGCGCTCATCTCCCTGGTCGAGCATATGGTCCCGTGCGTCTTGCATTTAGAAAACCGGACGCGCGAGAAGCTGTTGCGGCTCATCCTCAACAATTTATTTGTGATCTACGAGAAGAGCGTGGCCCTGGCGAAGCTGCGGCCGCTGGAGAAATTCGATTAGAACGAAAGGCCGGCTGCCCGAACGGCCGCGAGGGCAAGTGGACGGCGCCGCTCTCCAGGACGAAGATTCCGTCGAAGCCATCCGTTGAATTGCGGCCGCGCCCGGAAGATCTTTGCTAACGTCGGCACGGCTCATCGGGCGTGCTTCCCGGACGACGCCAAGCGGCGGGTCGTCCTCGACCTCGTCCGCGGCTACGAGGAATTGATGGTGCTATATCGAAAACGAAGATCTCACGGACGTCGAGATTGCCAAAGCCGACGACCTCGCCCAGGAGACCGCCATCGGCTACTGACGGCCACGGCGAAGGCCCTCACGAACTACTTCCACATGATCGGCTCGGGCCACGTGCGGCTTATTTGCGAAAGTACCGGAACTGCGCCGCCGCGCTCGAACCAGGGGCGAGAGCGTGAACTTGACGATCGGCGCTTCCTCACGCGGACGCAGCGCGGCGGCCACTGCGGCCACGAGGCGACGCGGGCGACGCGCGTCGCCGCGCTGGGCAAGTGGATGCAGCGGCGGATGATGTGGCTCACAGGCCTGGTCAAGCCCGGCGAGCTCAAGGTCATCGGCTGGAAGCAGAAGCGCGTGATGGGACTGGTAAATTGTGACGCCTTCGTAGGCTGCGACGGTGGCGCGGACTTCGAGGCGACGGCTGAGCGTCGGCACGTCCGCGCCGGCGACCGGGTAGGCCTCCCTAAACTCGCACGACGCCGCCGTCGCCGCCGTGATAGTGTAAACGACGCCGTCGAGCTCGAACTGTTTCATCTGCAACTCCGCGACGACCGTCGCGGACAGCGTGTCTTCGACGGGCGCGACGGGCTCGACGGCCGTCTCCGGCGGTGGCAACGGCGACGGCGCCGTCAGATTCGTCACGTTCGTGGCACCGGCCTCGGCGGGCGACTTGACCTCGAAGCGGGCGTTGAGCTTCAATTCGCCGGTGTCGACGTTGTAAGTGCACGTCACCCGCACGAGCTTGTTGAACTCGTCCAGCGTCGTCGGCACCCTCGTCTCCTTGAAGCCGCCTTTTAGGGGTACTCGTAGACCGCGTCGCCGCGCCAAGATCCGGAACTCGCTCTCCAGGCGCACCACGTCATCGCCGCTAAGCGAGAACCGCTCGAAACGGTAGAACTGGAGGCGCGTCACGTCGGCGCCGCCTGGCCGCCCGCGCGCCACGACGCGCTTCGCCGTGAACTTCTCGATCCACATGCCCGACAGCTTCGAGAGGTAGGCCCAGTACAACTTCGAAACACACGTCGTAACGGTACCGCTCTTCTTTTTCCCGCGGAGGAGCTCGCCGACGGCATCAGCAACGGCGACGCGCACGTTTAACAAGTCCCACAAGCCGCTCATCGTCGACGGCCTGTCGTCGATCAGCGACGCGACGCAGCGCTCTGGAAGCGGTCGCAGCGCCGGCGACGTACCATCAAACCACTGGTCGAGGGTGTAGACTCGCGCGAGGCCGTCGTAGGCACCACTTCTGGCCTTGTCCTGCGACACGACCCACACAGGCCCCACGACGGAGGTCACCGAGACCTCTCTAGAAGTCGACGAGAGGACGACATCGCAGGTGGACGCAGTCGACCTGTTGATGTGTTTGGGCAACGCGTCGATCTTGTAGAGCTCCAAGACCTCGATCCTTGAGGACGACGAGGGCTGCAGGAAGACGACCATGCTGCCGTCCTTGAGCAACAGCGAGTCGCCCGAGAAGATGGGTCCGACCTTCGGGGCGAAGAACGGCGTCCGTCGCGCGGCGAGGACGTCCTCGAGCGCCTCGGGAGCGCGCGCCACCGTGACGGCGGTCTCCTCCTTCTTCACGACGAGCGGTTCCGAGCCCTGCGCGAACGGCTGGACCTGCACAGTGTCGCCGACGACGGCAATGGCGGTGCCCTCGACGCGCTCGTCGTCGCAGGCGACGACGACGCTGTCCAGGGACTGCGGGGCGCGGTTTGTTATGGTCTGAAGGACCCGCGGCCGCGCCGCGCCGTCGCCGCGCGAGCGCTTCTGGGACGACGAGGGCAGCTTTTCCCACGTCTCGCGGCGCCTCTTCAGCCCCTGTTTCTTGGGGGCGGGGTCCGGGGACGGCGGCGGCGCGCGGCGCGACCGCGCGGCGCGGGGCAGCAGCTCGGTGGGCTTTACCCAGCCGCGCGAGCGCGCCTCATCCTCGACGTACTTCTGGAAGGTGGCCTGGTCCGGCGCGAGGCCCTCCAGGTACTTCAGCCTGCCCGGGGGCAGCGTATTTGCGGCCATCGTCCAGTTAACTGATACCAGCAAACGACCAGTCTCTACATCTAATAAAGTCAACCAAACAAAAAGTCAACTTTGTCAAATCCCACTAGTCGGCCGTAGTGCTGCTGCAGTCGCGCTGCACTCCGCACCAGAGGCTCCGTTGTCGTAACGAAGCGCTTCTGGCATTAATTCTATCGCTCACCAGTACGCGTGTGAATCCTCAAAGCCCAGCGCTACGTAGTTCCACAAAAAAGCCTGTGAGAGCAGTGAGTGCATAATGCGCCGCAGCCTCTACGCCGCCGCCGCGCTCCTGCAAGGTGCAAATGCATTACTCGCAACGCCACCGCGCCGACGACAGACGCGCCTCCAAAACCTCAACGACCACATCGACGTGCTCCAGGGCCAGTTCGAGGCCTCGCCCGTCGACGGCCTGCCGGACTGGGTCCAGACGACGCTGGAGCAGCAGGGCCTGAACGTGCTCACCTTCGACGAGGGCAATGCATCGCTGCTCTTCGCGAACATCCTGGTCATCGCGCTCGCGTCCTACGTCGGCAAGCAGACGGGCAACGCCGACACCATGGAAATAGCGGACGGCATGCGGCGGGAGCGGCGGCGGCGGGGGCGCATGGACGTCGAGAAGGCGCTGCCGGGCGAGGACGACGTCCGGGGCTGGTTCGCTGATGATCAGGACGAGTCATAATACACTAGACATTACTCGGCCGGGTCGCCGTCCGCCGCGACCGCGTACTTCGAGCCCTGGACGACGCGGTAGTTCATCTGGCGCTGGGACTTGGCCGGCAGTGGCGGCTGCGGCGTTCCCTTGCGGAGGAGCTTTCCGTCGTCATCGACCAGCACGAACGAGGAGTAATTGTCGGCAGGTGTCCAGACCAACTTGAACGCGATTTTGGATTTAAACTGCACGTGCGCTACGTCTCTTGGCGGGTCCGACGCGCAGCCATTCGTACAGGTCGACCAGGACCCGCCTTCGCCCAACTCGGGCAGCGACGCCTCGCGGATGCCGGGTCCGAGCAGGTTGCTCCGTGAGATCTCGGCTACGCTACCGTCCGCATTTGATTCGTCCTGCACGTCTCCCAGCATCGTGGTCAGGTCGCAGTGATTGTAGTCGTTGAACGCATGGCCCGTGTACCCTTGGCCGGGACGAGCGTTCGGCAAATCGCGCAGGCCGCCCGCCCGCAGCAGGGCGCGGCGCGCGTCGGGCCACGGGCCGTCGAGCTCAGACTGCGGGATCGCAGCCAATCGCTGGTGCACCGCTTCGAGGCGCGCGACCGCAGTTCCAGGGTAGACGGGATCGATCTTACGCGCGGCCATGGCGAGCGTTCTCGTGACGGTTGCCAGCGTGATGATGGCTTTGCGCATCGATGAGTGCTCAATGATGCACTGCTCAGTGATGCGCACTGCTCAGTGATGCAGGCGTGGCAGGGTGGACTGCAGCGCAATGGCCAGCAGCGATGCGAATTCGCTCCGCTCCGAGTAGCACAGTATCTAATGGGTTGCCACGCAGCGCGGTACGATTAACAACCTCGCTACGTCGCGAACGAGTCGACTGACGTTTTAGCTAGCGGCATTAACGTACTAGTTGACATTACTCAAGTCGGGATCGCCTGCTGTTGCGGCCGCTTCAGCTACCCTCACACCGTAAGGCTACGGTAGCATCACTGTGACACCCCGGAAGCGTACGCAAAGATGAAACTCGCCGTCGCTCTCCTGCTCGCCCCCGCCGCGGCCTACGTGCCGCTGCGCGCTTCCATGCAGCGCGCCTCGACGCTGGTGCGCGCCGACGAGGAGCCGGAAGCCATGGACTTGGACCTCGGTGAAATGTTCGAGCTCTTCGACGAGGCCGACCCGGAAGGCGTCGCCGAGCGCGAGGCCGCCAAAAAGGCCGAAGAGGAGGCCGCCGCGAAGGAGGCCGCCAAGCTGGCTATGATGGTAGAGGGCGCGTCGGCGCCGTTCGGCTTCTGGGACCCCGCCGGCCTGTCGAAGCTCGGCACGCCGGCGACGCAGGCCTGGTTCAAGGCCGCCGAGCTGAAGCACTCGCGCGTCGCGATGGCGGCGACGGTGGGCTGGATCGTCAACGAGGCCGGTATTGTGTTCGACGGCAACATCGCCACGGGCGTGCCGTTCTCGTCGCTGGGCAAGGGCGTCCAGGCGTGGGAGAACGTGCCCGACGCGGGCAAGCTCCAGATCATCTTGGCGGCGGGCGCTATTGAATTTGCCTCGGAGGCGAAGCAGCCGCACTACATGCGCGGCGGGCGGCCGGGCCAGACGGCCGGGCCCTTCGGCTTGAGATTGTGGGACCCCCTGAACTACAACGGGGGCATGGACGAAGAAACCAAACGCACGAAGCGCCAGATGGAGGTGAACAACGGGCGGCTGGCGATGATCGGCGCGGCGTCCTTCGTCGCGGCGTCGTACATCCCCGACTCCGTGCCCGCGCTGCCGTCGACGTGGTAGGTCGAACTAACAACAGTACTTAACTCACAGCCGCCAGGAGGTCCTCGTAGTCATGGGCGTCGTCGCCGTCGAACCCCTCCTCCGCGTCGTCGGGCTCGCGCACGGCGAGGCTCCGGTCCGTCCACTGTGTCGGGCACTCGAAGGTCCTGCGCCGCGCCGCCGCGAGCTCCCGCTCGAGGCCGGCGACCTCCTTCGCCGGCGCGTCGACCCGCGCCTTGCGGAGCCGCCGTTCCAACGGTGCGACGTCGTACGCGTCGGCGCCGTGGGCGGCCCGGAACGTCGCGAGGCACTGGCGCCGCGGGCCGGCCTCGGCTAAGATAGCCGCGACGTCGCCGTCGGCGAGGCCGTACGCGCCCTTCAGCAGGCCCGCCACGTCCGCCGCGTACACGAAGGGGCAGTCGTGGCATCCGCCTTCCTCGCCCTTGCCGGCCGGGTCGCCTTTGATCATCTTGTCGCAACCGGTGGGGGAGTAAACCACGCGTTGGCCCTCGAGGCCGTAGGCGTGTCGCACGCCGTAGCTCCACTTGTTCTCACGCATCGACCAGTCCTTCCAGCGCACCTTACCGAAGGCGATCGTGATGTCGACCGGCGCCCCCAACGCGGACAACAAGCACCAGTACTGGTACCGCGCCTTGTGCTTCAGGTGTTTTCGGTGGCGGAGCTGATTGTGCATCCGCACGAAGCAAGGCGCCACGCGGCGCTTCGCGACGGCGTCGTCGACGTCGCCAATACAATTGATTGCCAGGCGCGCGCCCGGCCGATGGGCCGCGGCGACCGCGCTGGCCCACCGCACGAGCCGTTCCGCGGCGGCCACCGCCGGGTCGTCGGAAATGCCGACGACCGCCTCCGCGGACCGCAGCGCGCCGCGCCGCAGCGCCGCCGAGAGCTTGCGGCGGAAGCGCCGCACCGCGATGCCGCGGCACGCGGCGCCGTCCCTGAGGAAGAACGCGACACGCCGGAACACGACGACGCCGCGCCGGTCGCCGCTCATGTCGTTGAGGAACGCCGGCGTCGCCCGTCGCGCGACGATGGCGCCCGCGCCGCTGGGGCGCAGGTACGCGGCCACGTGCTCCGGCGCCTCGAGGTCGGGGTCGTCCTGGCGCTCGCCGGGCCGCGCGCGCGCCGCATCAACAGCGGCGAGGCGCGTCGCGCCCGCGTGGAGGCGTCGGCGGTAGCGGTCCACCTCCTTGTCGAGGAACGCGCGCGCCGCGGCGCCGCGGTGACCGACGGCGCCGCACGCGACGGCAGCGCGCGCCGCGAAGTGCGCCACGGCGTCGAGGTCCGCGTCTTGAAACGTGGACGACGCGTAGCGATACGCGAGCGCGGACTCGACAGCCTCGAACCGCTGCTCCGCGTCCGGACACGCCGCGTACTCCCAGGCGTCGTCGTCGCTGTCGTCGCTGTCGTCGCCGCTCAGGTACGCGAGGTCGCCCGCGCGGGCCTCGACCGCTACTCGTTTCACTTGCGCGGCGCGGTCGGGCTCACCGATGGCCGCGGCGGCCTGCCGGAGGACCGCTGCGATTGCTGCATCCATGCCGCTGCTGCTCTGCCCAGCAGATTGCAGTGTGTGCGCGTAGCAGCGCTGTGCGAGCCCGTTCTCTCCAAGCGGGGCGAGCGTTATCACTACGGCCTACTGGTAGGATACCAAGCCCCCCTAGTTACATTATGTATTGCAGTAACTTGTAGGAAAACCAGGGGGTAGCTGAGCGCCCAGCGGCGCTGCTAAAAGCGCTGCGATCTCGGTCCAGCTGCATCGCATTAAAACTTGATTGGGGGAGGCAGCCCACACGCAGCTGCTGCGCAGCATACTCTAATCAAGTTTTAATAACTTGTTCACAGCCCGAGAACGTTGGTGCTGCCACGATGCCGCGGGTGTGGAAGCCCGCGGCGGACGATCAGCACATCTTCGACGCCCTGCCAATGCCGGAGGGGGACGTCTTCCTCAGCGACGACGAGCTCCTCATGGAGATGGACGGCGTGGCGACGCGCGCCGCGCTCAACGCGGCGCTCGGTCCCACCGCGAGGACAAGGGTGACCTTTGATGCCGAGGGTCGGTACTGGCGGAAGTCGTACGAAATTGATAAGGAGCCGCGGTGCATCTACTTCTTGCCAGCCGTGCAGAACCGCGCGCGCGCGCTCGAGGAGTACCCCGATGGCGTCGAGCCGCCGTTCCCGCGACCAGAGGAGAAGTTCCAGTGCAAGAGGAAGCAGCCGCCCCGAGCGCCGCGCAAGCCGTCGAAGACGACGGCGCGGTCCGGCGAGAAGCGCCCGACGTCCGCGCGGCCTAGGATGTACACGACGCCCGGCGAGAAGGTCACGCGCGTGGATCCGGTTGATGATGCTGAGCTGCTCGTGCCGGACGAAGACGTGGTCGACCTCGACGAAGTCGCGCCAGTACCACGGCCCGTGACACGACGAGATTTAATGGCCCTAGAGCAGCGCGCCGAAGACGCGCTCGCGGCGTGCGACCGCGCGGAAGCCGCGCGCGCCGCGGCCGTCGCGGCCCACGCGGAGCTACGCGACAGACAGGACGCAGTCTTCGCGAGGAGCGCCACCGACTCGGCAAGCAAGCGGCGCTCTCTCTGGACCGCGAGGCGAACGCGCTCTCCGCGGAGAGAGCGGCACGACGGCGCGACGTTGATCGCCTTAGAGCCAAATTTTCACAAGAGGCATGGAAAATGGACCAGTGAGCGACGCGCGGCGGCGCGGCTAGACGAGGAGCGGCGGCGATTGGAGGAGGGGTTCCGGACAAACACGCGCGAGTTGCAGCGGCAACTCGACGCGCAGAGAACTGAAGTCGCCGATTTGAAAAAGAAACAAAGCCAGCTCAACCTCGAGCTTTATGGCCTTCGACGGCTTCGAGGCGCCTGGCTGGGTTCTCGTGTTGCGTATTTACCGGAGGAGCCGCCGCCGGATTCGGACTTCGAAGGCGAGTCGTTGTGGCCCGTGGTCCACGCCGTCGGCGACTTTCTCAGTAGAATTTGTGGTGGTACGCTCAAAAGAAAGCAACAGAAGTGTCTGCGTCTCCTAGCCGACTACGCGTGGTGTCAACACTCTCGCGGGCGGGGGGAGATTGGCCTCGTGCGAGCTCACTTTGCGTGCGCGGAGTACCGGCGCCTCCAGGAGATTTTCTCTCCAGCCGAACTACTGAAGACCATGGACGTGGAGATGACGGGGAACTACGCTGCGAGCGAGGCCATGCGGGCCAGAGAGCGGGCGGCTCTCGTTGCGCTCGGGGAGACGTTGGGCAAGCGCTGATGCTGTTATTCCCCACGAAGTTCGCGCTCCAGGAAACAGCCTGGCTGGCAGAGTTGCTGATGGCCACAAGGTTTCGGTTACGGAAACGTCCGCGGGCGACGGCACTTACGAGGCGGTCGGCATTGCGACGGGCGCGGTCCTCGACGTCATCGGAAAGCAGTATGGGCTCCTTGAGACTGGACGCAGTCCCGCGGATCCGCGGAGGATCAGAGGCACGCAAGACGGCAGCAACATCACGAAAAGCGACGACTTTACGATGCAAGGGATCCACGTCAACGACAGCCGCGCGGTCGACCCGATCACTGGCAAGCCTATCACCGACTTCCAGTCGCCTGATCGGGTTCATATTACTACGTTAGCCGTTGGCCACGAGAGCCATGCCCTGTACGAAGCTTTAGACGACGTGACGGATCACTTCAGTACAGCGGCGACGGCGCAAACCGATGGTGTCTACCAGTCAGAGGCAGAGGGCCGCGCCGTTCACGTTGATTACGTCTGCTCGGGCGACATGGCCAACCTCCAGACGGTGTCGAAGAAGGGCTTCGCGACTGGGACGTCGGAGAACGCGCGGCCGTGTTATTGTTGCGCGCAGACCAACAGGCAGATGACGACGCCCAAGGTAGTTGACGACCTTTGCGACGTCTGCAGAGCAGCGGGTCGGTTAGTGTGCTACCACGCGGAGATGTCGACGCCGGCTGCCGTAGACGAGTGGCGCGCTACGGCTGCCGCTGCGCTCACGGAGCTCAGAGGGGAGCTGCCCCCAGCCTACCGCTACATGCGCGAGGCCAAGACTTTAAGTGCGGCGCAGCTGCGCGAGCTCGCCGCGGAGGCTGGGCTCGATGCGGGCGGCACCTCGGCCCACTTGCACGCGCGCTTCGCTGCTTATTGCGGTCAGCATTGCTTGGAATTGGAAAACCCCAACCAAAACGGGTTTTACGCAAAGTTCGACTGTCGAACTGCGACCCCAGCACAAAAAACGCAATTTTCGCTGGTCGTGAACGATTGTCTTGTTGATTTCGGCCTGGCGGTGACGGGCAACCTCGGTTCGCGCGTCGAGAAGCTGACGCAGCGCCTGAAATTGGTTGACCAATATTACGAACTTCAAGCGCAATTAGAACACGCCACGCCAAATTCTGATGCGCTCATCTCCCTGGTCGAGCATATGGTCCCGTGCGTCTTGCATTTAGAAAACCGGACGCGCGAGAAGCTGTTGCGGCTCATCCTCAACAATTTATTTGTGATCTACGAGAAGAGCGTGGCCCTGGCGAAGCTGCGGCCGCTGGAGAAATTGATTAGAACGAAAGGCTTCGGCTGCCCGAACGGCCGCGAGGGCAAGTGGACGGCGCCGCTCTCCAAGGACGAAGATTCCGTCGAGAAGATCTCGTTGAATTGCGGCCGCGCCCGGAAGATCTTTGCTAACGTCGGCACGGAGCTCATCGAGGCGTGCTTCCCGGACGACGCCAAGCGGCGGGTCGTCCTCGACCTCGTCCGCGGCTACGAGGAATTGATGGTGCTATATCGAAAACGAGAAGATCTCACGGACGTCGAGATTGCCAAAGCCGACGACCTCGCCCAGGAGACCTACCATCGGCTACTGACGGCTTTCACGGCGAAGGCCCTCACGAACTACTTCCACATGATCGGCTCGGGCCACATTACTGCTTATTTGCGAAAGTACCGGAACTTGTACCGCTACTCGAACCAGGGGCAGGCGCGAACCGCGATCTTGATCGCCGCTTCCTCACGCGGACGCAGCGCGGCGGCCACTGCGGCCACGAGGCGACGCGGGCGACGCGCGTCGCCGCGCTGGGCAAGTGGATGCAGCGGCGGATGATGTGGCTCACAGGCCTGGTCAAGCCCGGCGAGCTCAAGGTCATCGGCTGGAAGCAGAAGCGCGTGATAGACTGGTAAATTGTGACTTACTCTTCGTAGGCTGCGACGAGTGCATGGACTTCAGACGTTGGACGCGTGAGCGTCGGCACGTCCGCGCCGGCGACCGGGTAGGCCTCCCTAAACTCGCACGACGCCGCCGTCGCCGCCGTGATAGTGTAAACGACGCCGTCGAGCTCAAACGTTTCATCTGCAACTCCGCGACGACCGTCGCGGACGCGCGTCTTCGACGGGCGCGGACGGGCTCGACGGCCGTCTCCGGCGGTGGCAACGGCGACGGCGCCGTCAGATTCGTCACGTTCGTGGCACCGGCCTCGGCGGGCGACTTGACCTCGAAGCGGGCGTTGAGCTTCAATTCGCCGGTGTCGACGTTGTAAGTGCACGCCACCCGCACGAGCTTTGCTGAACTCGTCCAGCGTCGTCGGCACCCTCGTCTCCTTGAAGCCGCCTTTTAGGGGTACTCGTAGACCGCGTCGCCGCGCCAAGATCCGGAACTCGCTCTCCAGGCGCACCACGTCATCGCCGCTAAGCGAGGTCCGCCGCCCGGTAGAACTGGAGGCGCGTCACGTCGGCGCCGCCTGGCCGCCCGCGCGCCACGACGCGCTTCGCCGTGAACTTCTCGATCCACATGCCCGACGAGCGAGAGGTAGGCCCAGTACAACTTCGAAACACACGTCGTAACGGTACCGCTTCTTCTTTTTCCCGCGGAGGAGCTCGCCTGACGGCATCAGCAACGGCGACGCGCACGTTTAACAAGTCCCACAAGCCGCCATCGTCGACGGCCTGTCGTCGATCAGCGACGCGACGCGCCTGGAAGCGGTCGCAGCGCCGGCGACGTACCATCAAACCACTGGTCGAGGGTGTAGACTCGCGCGAGGCCGTCGTAGGCACCACTTCTGGCCTTGTCCTGCGACACGACCCACACAGGCCCCACGACGGAGGTCACCGAGACCTCTCTAGAAGTCGACGAGAGGACGACATCGCAGGTGGACGCAGTCGACCTGTTGATGTGTTTGGGCAACGCGTCGATCTTGTAGAGCTCCAAGACCTCGATCCTGAGGACGATTTGGGGCTGCAGGAAGACGACCATGCTGCCGTCCTTGAGCAACAACAGCGAGTCGCCCGAGAAGATGGGTCCGACCTTCGGGGCGAAGAACGGCGTCGTCGTCGCGCGGCGAGGACGTCCGGCGCGCTCGGGAGCGCGCGCCACCGTGACGGCGGTCTCCTCCTTCTTCACGACGAAGCGGTTCCGAGCCCTGCGCGAACGGCTGGACCTGCACAGTGTCGCCGACGACGGCAATGGCGGTGCCCTCGACGCGCTCGTCGTCGCAGGCGACGACGACGCTGTCCAGGGACTGCGGGGCGCGGTTTGTTATGGTCTGAAGGACCCGCGGCCGCGCCGCGCCGTCGCCGCGCGCGCTTCTGGGACGACGAGGGCGCTTTCCCCCGCCGTCCGCGGCGCCTCTTCAGCCCCTGTTTCTTGGGGGCGGGGTCCGGGGACGGCGGCGGCGCGCGGCGCGACCGCGCGGCGCGGGGCAGCAGCTCGGTGGGCTTTACCCAGCCGCGCGAGCGCGCCTCATCCTCGACGTACTTCTGAAGGTGGCCTGGTCCGGCGCGAGGCCCTCCAGGTACTTCAGCCTGCCCGGGGGCAGCGTATTTGCGGCCATCGTCCAGTTAACTGATACCAGCAAACGACCAGTCTCTACATCTAATAAAGTCAACCAAACAAAAAGTCAACTTTGTCAAATCCCACTAGTCGGCCGTAGTGTCTAGCGTACATCGACACTAGCACTATGGAGCTTGAGCAAAAAGCTGTCTGAAGCGCGGCTGCAGTGGAAGGACACGTTACAGCGACGGGCGTCAACGCCAGAGTGCATTCACAGCGGCGGCAAACGAAACCGGTACCAGCGGCACGATTACTTTTGAGTTGGGAGAGCTGCAACAGAGCACTCTTTCACAAGCATCAGCGAGAGCAGCAAGCGATGGAAAGCCTCCCCGAAGAATGCGTCGTGCACGCCCTGGGTTTCCTGGAGCTCGAGGATGTCATTGATTTCACGCGCACGACGAAAGACGCGTCCGCGTTCGTGACAAAGCACGACAAGAGCCTCTTCGAGCCCGCGCTGGAGCGGCTTCACGCTTGGCGCCAGGGCGTCGGGCGCCTTGAAAACGAAGGACCTCCCCTCCACGAGCGCCGCGTCCTGGCGATGGACAACGTACCCTGGCGGGACCGCTACCTCCGCGAGCGCGCCGACCTGACCAGGACCGCGATCACGCGAGATGACCTCGTCGCCCATTCTTGGCGCCTGCGCTTCCGCGAGCCGGGCGGGGGCGTGCAGGTGCGGGAGGTGCCCCCGAAGGGCTGCCGTTTCCTCTCGGACGGCATGTTTCGGCTGGAGGGCTTCCCGCCGATGGAGTGGAGCGTGGCGGAGGACGGCGACGCGGTCGTCATCTCGAACTTTCCGCCCCACCGCGTACAGCGGCGCGCGCACTACGACCACGGCTGGACGCTCGAGAACAAGAACGTGATCCTGTGGTCGGTCGACGAGATGTCCCCGCACTGGGCGCGCATGAGCAGTCGCCACGCGGCCGCCGCCGCGAAATTGTCCGGCAACCGCCACGCGCGTGAAGCTCGAGAGTTGCTCACGCGGGGCGGCGTCTTCGAGCGCGCGGGGCGGCACGACCGGGCGCGCATCGCCTTCATGGACGCCCTCGCCCACGCGGGCGGGACGCTCGCCCACCTTCCGCTCGGCGCGACGGGCTACCTGCCAGAGGACCCGCTTGCCGAGGACTTCGAGCGCTACCAAACCGACCCCGGCGCCATGGTCGTCGAACTGCAAGAATGCTACCAGCTGGAGACGCTCTGGCACGAGCGCAACAATAGGTTGTACGCGCTACTCTCGCTCGCCCGCGCCGCGCTCGAGACGGGCGAGGCGCGCCAGGCGCTGGACGCGGCCCGACGTGCCGCAATGAACGTCCTCCACCAGGGCGACTTTCACGGACGCGCGGAGTGCATCCGGGACGTCGAAGACCTGCGCGCGCGCGCGCTCCTGGCGTTGTCCGAGGAGCAGTCGGCGCCTCGGCCGCGGAGCGAGAGCCTCCTCGCCCAGGGGCTGGAGGGCCTCGGCGTCTAGTCTAACTGTGCATTTTTTACCAGCCCTGGGGTAGGTCGTGCGGATGCACACGTTCTTGTCGCGCGGTTTCAAATTGGGCTAGGCTTGTGCCCGGCAGTATGTACAGCGACGTCGGGAAGGGGAGTTTTACGACCGGCGGCTCAGCCGCAGCGCGGCGATGAGGCCGCGGTTCGGATTGACGGCGCCCGTCGCGTCCTCGCGACACTTCGGGCATTGGATTGCGCCGTCGGCCTTGCGGAGCGCGGCGACGCACGTCCGGCAGATTTCGTGCGCGCCCGAGCACGGCAGGACCATGGGCGCGTGGACGCTCGTGTCGTAGAGCTCGCAGCAGACGACGCACTCGAGGTCCAAGTCGTTCTCCTCGGCCTCATCGAGGTCGAGGGCGTCGAGGGACAGGGGCGGGCTCGGCGTCGGCGACGCCCGCCGCGGCGGCGAGGTCTGGAGGAGCTGCGCGACGGCGTCGGCGTCGGGCTCGAACGCCTCGAACGCGCGCATCGCCTCCTCCGCCGCGGAGACGTCCTTCGTTTCTTGCCAGGCGTTTGTGGTCTCGATGGACCGCGGCGATGGCGACGGCGCGGTCGCCACGGCGGACCACTCTTGCGCCGGGAGCGGCGCGCGCGCCGGCGGCGGCGGCATGAGCAACGGCGACGGCGGTAGATCTTGCGCGGCGGGCGCCGGCGCGCGCGGCGGCGGCGGTGGATCTTGCGCGGCGGGCGCCGGCGCGCGCGGCGGCGACGGCGGGGCGGCGCGCGCCGGCGGCGGCGGCATCGCGGGCCAGTCTTGCGGCGCGGGCGCCGGCGCCGCGGCCACGAACTCCGGCGGCGGGCGCGGCACGGCCGCGGCCGTCTCCTTTGCCAGCTGCGCCTGGACGGCGAGGCGCGCGCGGCGGCTCGCCGCGAGCGCGTCGGCCGCGAGGACCGACGGCGTCACCGAGGCGCACGCCAGCAGGTCCGGCGTCACCACCTCGATCACCGAGGCCTCCGTGCCGCGCTCTTGCCCGGGCGGCGGCGTGCCCGCGCGGACGCGCAGGCCGTGGCCCGCGCCGCGGCCGCGCACCGCGACCTTGAGCGCGAGCGACGGCGAGAGCCCGATGGCCTTGACGGACGCCGCGTGGCGCGGGTGCGCGTCGAGGAACACCTCGGCCGATGATATGTCCAGGGACGGCTTGTCGCCCGCCGCGAGCCACGTCGCGAGGTCCGCCAGGAGGCTGTCCTGCGCGGCCGGGGCCCACTCCGTGTGCTCCCAGGGCGTGTCGTCATCCTCGTCCTCGACGTTGACGCCCTCGAAGCGCACGTCAATGGCCTTCGTGCGCTTGCGGTACTCCGTAAGGGCGAAGGACACGCGGTCGCCGCGGCGCGGCTCGAAGTCCACATCTACCAAATGCATGAAGACGTCCTCGGCGCCGGTCGTGTCGCGCCGGATGAAGCCGTAGGTCTGGCGGAGGAAGTGGATGAAGCCCGTGAAGCGCTCGCCCGTCGAGCCGTTCTGCGACGTGAGCTGGCGCCGGCGCCGGCCGCCGATCTTCGGCGCGGGCAGCCGCTCGGCGCGGCTCCGCCGGAGCTGGCGCAGGTACGCCGGCGTCTCGCCCGGCGGCACGGGCGAAGAGGGCGTGATGATCGGCGTTAATGTTATGGGCGTCCGCGGGCTCAGGTAGCCCGTCGCCGTCGACAGCGAGCCGGGCGACTCGTCGCCGTCGCCGATCTGGTACTCGTAGAACGACAGGCCCGAGTCCTGCCGCCCGTAGGAGTCCGCGCGCGTGTAGGAGTCCGCGCGTAAATAATTTCGGTTGCGCAGCGCCTGGACCTGTTCTGCGGTGAGGCTTGCGGCTGCCGCGTCGCCAGGAAACGCCGGCGGGACGGGCGGGAGCTCGCCGGGCTGGTAGGGTTGCGACGAGGGGTTCATCGCAAGTGCTTGGGCGCTGATTTTTATCTTGGGCGGCGCCGCGGGGGCTCGGAGAGCCTTGGTCAGCTTTTCTCAGGTGTTGGATTTGGGCCACGGCGTGAAGTTTCGTAGCTTACGAGGCCCCCACCGTCTGTAGTAGTATCTGTGAGGCCTTGGCGCCGCCGATGGTGGGGATGCGCGTGCGCGAGCTCGACCAAATGGGCTGAGTGAAAGCAATTCCCATGAAATCGGCAAGCAAGTCCGTGACGCGTCTGAACTGCCGAGAGGGAGAGAGAGAAGTCGCTGGGTTGCTCTGATCAGCACGAAAAATCGACCGCCGCGCCGCCGCGCGCGCCGCGCATCTCGCCGCGCAAGTTAAGGGGCAAACCCATGGAAGAAGGGTCGCCACTCGCCTGAATTTACTCCGGCGGGACCACAAGGATCAACGCACGATACCAGCCGGAGCCTGGTCACAACATAGTAGGCTGTCGCTGCTCAGCTGGTGATGTTGGAGGCGACTGCCGCGCGCAGGCTCAATTCTACCCAACGCGGAGGCCGTGGTGCACGCTACCACGCGGAGGCGCAGCATGGCACCGCACGCACAGGCTGCCCGCGGCGCCGCCCTCTACGCGCCGTGTGAGGACGAGCTCAACACTTGGCCGAGAGGCCGTCCGGCAGACGGCAGCGACGACGATTACGGATTGAAGGCCGACGGCGCTTTATCGCAAAAAGCAGCCGAGCTCCTCGACGCGTGCGACGCGGAACCGGACGGCGACCGCCGCTTGGCCCTCGCGCGGCGCGCGTACGCCGCGGCCCCAACGGCCAAGAACGCGCGGCGCGCCTACGCCCTCGCGCTCGCGACGTCTAAAAGGTGGGGCCTCCTCGCCGACCTTTTAGAAAAGTGGGACATCTCCACAACGTTCGGCGACGGCGACGTCGCGTCGCGCGCCGCGGCGTGCGGCCTGCGCTTCGCGTCGCGCTACGGCGCCGCGGAGCTCGCCGCGCCCGCCGACGTGGCCCTGGGCGCGGCGCAGGCGGCCGCGAAGCGCGCTGGCGACGCTTTTTTTGCGGTCGGCCACTTCGCCGAGGCGGCCGAGGCGTACGGCCGCGGCGTCGGCGTCGCCGCACACCCGACGCTCTCCTGCGACCGCGCCGCCGCGCTCGTCGCCGCGGGCGACTTTCAAGGCGCGCTGGCGTCCTTCGACGCGGCCGTGGACGCGAACCCGTCATGCTGGCGGTGCCGCTGGGCGCGGGCGCGGTGCGCGGGCGCCGTCGCGGTTCTTTTCGGCGTCCTGATCCATGCGAAGGCGCCAACCGATCGACGACCGTACGCAGGCGCAAGGCCTCGCCCTCGACGATAACGACGACGACGAGCGCCGCGTCGAGACCGCGCGCGCGCGCGCCGAGGCCGCGGGCAAGGTCGCGTTGGAGGACCTCGCGCGGCTCCGGGGCGTCGACTTTTTCGCCGCCGTCGCGGCGTTACGCGCGGCCGCGACGGCCTCCGTCGCCGCGCTCCAAAAGCGGCGGCGCTCGGCGCAAACGCGCGCGCGGGCGCGTCGCCGGGAGGCGCGCACGACCTACGCTCGGACGGCGCCCGCCCGGACCGTCCGGTCGCACTACGACGTCCTCGGAATTTCGAGAGACGCCGGCGCCGCCGCGGTGCGCCGGGCCTACCGGAAAAAGGCCCTAGCGACGCACCCGGACAAGACCAACGGCGAGTCCGAGGCCTTCCTCGCCGTCGGCGAGGCGTTCCGCGTCCTTTCCGACCGGGGCCTCCGGGAGGCGTACGACGCGGAGCTCGACCTTCTTTTGTCGTAACTGTGCTACGTATAGTGCCAACACTCGGGGCGACGGCGTATGAGGTTCGGGGGCCGGGCGTACGAGGCCTCGTCGGCTTCCGCTGCTAGGTGGCATAGCTCTTAGCAAAGCAAATCAGGCATCGAGGACGGAAGGACTGACACAAAACTTTCAAGTTACCGCGAGCGCCTCCATCGCTTGGGCGAGCTCCTTTTCCAGCTCGCCCCGGCGCGCGAGCTTCTCAGCCTGCTGCGCGTTGGGCTCGAGTCCCGCGGCGACGCGCGTCTCCAGCTCCGACACGGCCTTGAGCTTCTTCGTGAGGCCCTTGGCGCGCCGCCGCAGCTCGTCGCCGGCGTCCGCCGCGGGCGCCGGCGCCTCGGCCGCTTCCGCTGTCTCGGCGACGGGCGCGAGCGGCGCGGCCTCGCGTGCCCGCCGGCGCGCGGCGGCGCGACGCGCTGAGCGGCTCCCGGCCGGCGCCTCGCGCTTGAACAGCGGCGGCGGCAGCGGCGGGCCGGCGGCTGCTCCTGGCGGGTTCGCGGGCCGCCGCGCGCGCACCGCGTACTTCTTCACCTCGTCCTGCGGCACGAAGGACCGCCAGCTGCCGTCGGGCCGCTGCTCGGCGCGCACTCTTAAATCTTTCCGTCGCGTGCCGTCCGGCCGCAGCGAGCCGGGGACGACCACGGACTTGTCGGCGTAGACGTCGCGGCCGTCCTGGTCCTTGCCCACGATTTCTTGTGTTTTTGCTGTCATGGCGCTCATAATGCTCTCCCTGTTTATTTGCTGCAGAGCTCTGTAATACGTGCGTCACTTGGGCGCAGCTCGTTGTGCCTTGTGTGGCGAGTCTGTTGCAGATTCCACGCCTACTCAGGCACGAGAGGCGAGCAGTTCAGCGCATCCCATCTCATGAGCTGCTTGCTCTAGAGTGTCTTACCTGTACAGGCCGCTAGCACGAGCCGTGCGCTCAACATAACAGTCGACACGGGATTTCGCCAATATTAATACATTAAGATTACTCACCGCCCATCGCCTTCGCCGCGTGCCCCGCGCCCCGCCGCCGCAGGCCGAGCCGCCGGTTCCGCAGCTGCACGAGGGGCGAGTACTCGCCGCGCTTCTCGTCGGAGACGTAGTAGCGCATCAAGCGCGGCGGCGGCCGCGCGCGCCGCGGCATTTGTTCAAATTTGTGCGGCTTCAGCAACGCCCGCAGCGCGAGGCGGTTGTAGTGCGCGCAGGTCACGGTGCCGCCCGCGTCCTCCACGGCTTTGATCGCCGACGCCGACGCGCGCGACACCTCGATGTGCACTGATGACGTGATCTCGCCCTCGCCCAACAACTTGACGCCGGCCGTGCTCCCCTTGAGGTTCACGAGGCCGCTCGTGTTCAGGTCGCGCATCGTCAGCATCTCTGTGTCAGAGGGCTCCAGCCTTCCATTCTCGATCCACTTCTGCAAACTCCCCACGTTCACGACGTCAAAGGCCTCTCTTCTAGACGTGAAGCCGACCTTCGGCAGGGCTTTGTGCAGTGGCGTCTGCCCGCCCGCGAACCCGGGCCGCACGGAGCCGCCCTGTCGCGCCTTCGTCCCCTTGTGGCCGCGGCCCGCCGTCTTGCCCTTGCCACTACCAATACCGCGGCCCACCCGGATCTTGGGGCGCTTGTTGGAGCCGGGGTTTGGTGCGAGGTCGTTGAGCGCCATCGGCGGCTCCGCCGACGAGAGCGCGCGAGCTGGTCGCGTCCGCAGCGCTGCGGCGCGTCCGGCGCGGGCGAATAGGTGCATGGTTTCTGCGGTCGCGTCGACGACGTAAGCGGCGGCGAGAGCAGCGCAGCGATTGTGCAAGGGCAGTGGAGCGGCCTAGGCGCAAATCACAGCTCACAGACCTCAACGTAGGCGTTGCGAGATGATAATCAGCAACCCTAGACTCGCAGAGAGGGGCTTATCGTGCTGCACGACCAGGTTTTGGGTGCGGCTGGGCTTGCTAGTGTCTTACAGGACGCTAGCTCCACTCTGTCGATCGCGGCAGTCGCTAGCCCGTCCGTCTGGCTGGTAAAACGAGCCCGCGGATACGTGCATTAGTCCTCTATACGTGTAACAAAACGACAAAGCATCAAACGCTGCGCTAGTCGTGTAGCTCTCACAGCGAGTCAGCACCTGCCCACAGCGAAGCGCAAAGCGATGCTCCGCACCGCGCTGAACGCCCCGCGAAGGCTGGCCCGGCGCCTGCGCTTCTTCGCCGACGACGCCGACCCGACGGAACTGCCACAAAAACCGCCGCCCGTGTGCGTGCCCCGCGCGGCGCGGCGCGCGTACGCGGACAAGCTCGCCGAGCAGCGGCGCGGCTGGGTCGCCGCCGTCGAGCGCGAGCGGGCAGAGAAGCGAGCCGAGGAGACGGCCGCGCGCGAGCGCCGCGAGGCGGCGCGGCGCGACAAGAAGGCCGCGCGCGAGGCCCGGGCCGCGGCCGCGCGCGAGCGGCGCGAGGCCGAGAAGGCCGAGGCGTCCGTGAGGCGGCGCGACCGCATCGGGCGGGCGAGCGCGGCCCTCGACGGCCAGCGGGCCGAGCGCATCGAACGGCAGGAGCGCCTCGTCGACGCCCTCGAGGACGAGGCGAAACATTGGCTCGTGGACGACGCGACGATCGACGCGAAGATCACGCCCGAACTTTTCTCGGGGCCGCCGGCGTCGACGGGCCTCGTGACGCGCGAGTCGCACGCGTGGTGGCGCTACGCTGCCCAGGTAGACGGCCGGCCCGACCTCTCCGCCGAGGACGAGCTCTTGCTGAATCGGGATGAGGAGGCGACGCGCGTCGCGACGACGACGGAGCGGCTCATTTGGACGCAGGCCGCGCACCCGCGCGAGTTCCACCGCGTTTTAGATGATGGCGCGGCCATCGCGGAGGCCATCGCCGACCTGGACGTGCAGCACCTCAAGCCGCGAGTCTTCCGGCCGCGGGGGCCGCCCCCTTCTAAAAGTTAGGTAGGTTTCTTTCTAGTTTCTTCTCTTCAACAACTTACTGGACGTACGACTGCGCCCGGCAGAGCGGGCATAGCACGGCGGTGCCACGGCCGCGCGTCCGTCGGCTCGACGCCGCTGCTGCGAGCTCCTGCATGCAGGCGGCGTGGAACTGATGGCCGCATGCGAGCGCCGGCGCGTCGTCGAGGTCCTCCAGGCAGATCGGGCACCTTCTGGTAGGCTCGGCCGTAGGCCGCAAAGTGGCTTGGGCCAGGGCTAGTTGACGAGCTTGACGAGCTTGACGATCTATTTTCTTATAGCGGCACTTACATCGCAAGCTCTTGACAACATTCTTGCAGCTAAGGCTGCAGTAGTAATCCGTCAGACCCTCTCTCTTCAAAGAGGCGCTCACTTGCAAGAGGAAGGCCCTCTTCTGTGATTGGTCCGTCGTCAGCTCATTATTATTATTGCAGTCATCCAACGATGCAAGTGAATTCTCTAGCATCTCACCCTTCACCAAGACAACGCCCGCGAAAAAAAACGCGCAGTTATTCATTTTATCTCGGCAACACGCGAGGTACGCTACTTTCTTGAAGAAAAAAAAAGGAGCTTCATTTGATGAAAAGCCCCCGCAGTTGCGCCGCACCAAACTCATGGTCTACACAGCAGAGGGCCTTCCAGGCGCACCGCAGCTCCACATTTTCATAGCTTACCCGGCGGCCTTCGACGAGGACAGCTTCGAGCTCGACAGTTTCCCGCCGGACCGTTTGGACGACGAGACGTTGGCCTTCTTGGTCTCCGAGATCTTCGAGGACATCTTGTCCATGTACTCCTGCGTCATGCTCGCGATCTTCGACGTGTACCTCTTAATAGACCAGCGGAGGACGGGGTAGAGGAAGAGCGCCGCGTAGAAGAGGTAGATGAGCATCTGGGCCTCGGCCTTCACCAAATTCTCGACGTCTATTTCCACTTCTTTGGCTGCCTTGACGGTGGGGAGGAGGCATGCTGCGACGAGGGCTTGGTGCGGGGCCATGGTGCCGCCTCTCTGCTTATGTCCGGCCCGGGTGCTGAGCCCGGGGCAGCCCTACGGCCGCGACGTCGCGTTACGCTGGAGCCACTCCACTACGGCCGACTAGTGGGATTTGACAAAGTTGACTTTTTGTTTGGTTGACTTTATTAGATGTAGAGACTGGTCGTTTGCTGGTATCAGTTAACTGGACGATGGCCGCAAATACGCTGCCCCCGGGCAGGCTGAAGTACCTGGAGGGCCTCGCGCCGGACCAGGCCACCTTCCAGAAGTACGTCGAGGATGAGGCGCGCTCGCGCGGCTGGGTAAAGCCCACCGAGCTGCTGCCCCGCGCCGCGCGGTCGCGCCGCGCGCCGCCGCCGTCCCCGGACCCCGCCCCCAAGAAACAGGGGCTGAAGAGGCGCCGCGAGACGTGGGAAAAGCTGCCCTCGTCGTCCCAGAAGCGCTCGCGGCGCGGCGGCTGGCGCGGCGCGCCGCTGGTCCTTCAGACCATAACAAACCGCGCCCCGCAGTCCCTGGACAGCGTCGTCGTCGCCTGCGACGACGAGCGCGTCGAGGGCACCGCCATTGCCGTCGTCGGCGACACTGTGCAGGTCCAGCCGTTCGCGCAGGGCTCGGAACCGCTCGTCGTGAAGAAGGAGGAGACCGCCGTCACGGTGGCGCGCGCTCCCGAGGCGCTCGAGGACGTCCTCGCCGCGCGACGGACGCCGTTCTTCGCCCCGAAGGTCGGACCCATCTTCTCGGGCGACTCGCTGTTGCTCAAGGACGGCAGCATGGTCGTCTTCCTGCAGCCCTCGTCGTCCTCAAGGATCGAGGTCTTGGAGCTCTACAAGATCGACGCGTTGCCCAAACACATCAACAGGTCGACTGCGTCCACCTGCGATGTCGTCCTCTCGTCGACTTCTAGAGAGGTCTCGGTGACCTCCGTCGTGGGGCCTGTGTGGGTCGTGTCGCAGGACAAGGCCAGAAGTGGTGCCTACGACGGCCTCGCGCGAGTCTACACCCTCGACCAGTGGTTTGATGGTACGTCGCCGGCGCTGCGACCGCTTCCAGAGCGCTGCGTCGCGTCGCTGATCGACGACAGGCCGTCGACGATGAGCGGCTTGTGGGACTTGTTAAACGTGCGCGTCGCCGTTGCTGATGCCGTCGGCGAGCTCCTCCGCGGGAAAAAAAAGAAGCGGCGGCCGTTACGACGTGTTTCGAAGTTGCGCTGGGCCTACCCTCGCGGCGTCGGGCATGTGGATCGAGAAGTTCACGGCGAAGCGCGTCGTGGCGCGCGGGCGGCCAGGCGGCGCCGACGTGACGCGCCTCCAGTTCTACCGTTTCGAGCGGTTCTCGCTTAGCGGCGATGACGTGGTGCGCCTGGAGAGCGAGTTCCGGATCTTGGCGCGGCGGCGACGCGGTCTACACGAGTAGCGCCCCTAAAAGGCGGCTTCAAGGAGACGAGGGTGCCGACGACGCTGGACGAGTTCAACAAGCTCGTGCGGGTGACGTGCACTTACAACGTCGACACCGGCGAATTGAAGCTCAACGCCCGCTTCGAGGTCAAGTCGCCCGCCGAGGCCGGTGCCACGAACGTTTAATCTGACGGCGCCGTCGCCGTTGCCACCGCCGGAGACGGCCGTCGAGCCCGTCGCGCCCGTCGAAGACACGCTGTCCGCGACGGTCGTCGCGGAGTTGCAGATGAAACAGTTCGAGCTCGACGGCGTCGTTTACACTATCACGGCGGCGACGGCGGCGTCGTGCGAGTTTAGGGAGGCCTACCCGGTCGCCGGCGCGGACGTGCCGACGCTCACGCGTCCAACGTCTGAAGTCCATGCACTCGTCGCAGCCTACGAAGAGTAAGTCACAATTTACCAGTCTATCACGCGCTTCTGCTTCCAGCCGATGACCTTGAGCTCGCCGGGCTTGACCAGGCCTGTGAGCCACATCATCCGCCGCTGCATCCACTTGCCCAGCGCGGCGACGCGCGTCGCCCGCGTCGCCTCGTGGCCGCAGTGGCCGCCGCGCTGCGTCCGCGTGAGGAAGAAGCGCTTGATCAAGTGGTTCACGCTCTCGAAGCCCTGGTTCGAGTAGCGGTACAAGTTCCGGTACTTTCGCAAATAAGCAGTAATGTGGCCCGAGCCGATCATGTGGAAGTAGTTCGTGAGGGCCTTCGCCGTGAAAGCCGTCAGTAGCCGATGGTAGGTCTCCTGGGCGAGGTCGTCGGCTTTGGCAATCTCGACGTCCGTGAGATCTTCTCGTTTTCGATATAGCACCATCAATTCCTCGTAGCCGCGGACGAGGTCGAGGACGACCCGCCGCTTGGCGTCGTCCGGGAAGCACGCCCCGATGAGCCGTGCCGACGTTAGCAAAGATCTTCCGGGCGCGGCCGCAATTCAACGAGATCTTCTCGACGGAATCTTCGTCCTTGGAGAGCGGCGCCGTCCACTTGCCCTCGCGGCCGTTCGGGCAGCCAAGCCTTCGTTCTAATCACCCTCCAGCGGCCGCAGCTTCGCCAGGGCCACGCTCTTCTCGTAGATCAAATAAATTGTTGAGGATGAGCCGCAGCTGCTCGCGCGTCCGGTTTTCTAAATGCAAGACGCACGGGACCATATGCTCGACCAGGGAGATGAGCGCATCAGAATTTGGCGTGGCGTGTTCTAATTGCGCTTGAAGTTCGTAATATTGGTCAACCAAGCCAGGCGCTGCGTCAGCTGCTCGACGCGCGAACCGAGGTTGCCCGTCACCGCCAGGCCGAAATCAACAAGACAATCGTTCACGACCAGCGAAAATTGCGTTTTTGTGCTGGGGTCGCAGTTCGACAGTCGAACTTTGCGTAAAACCCGTTTTGGTTGGGGTTTTCCAATTCCAAGCAATGCTGACCGCAATAAGCAGCGAAGCGCGCGTGCAAGTGGGCCGAGGTGCCGCCCGCATCGAGCCCAGCCTCCGCGGCGAGCTCGCGCAGCTGCGCCGCACTTAAAGTCTTGGCCTCGCGCATGTAGCGGTAGGCTGGGGGCAGCTCCCCTCTGAGCTCCGTGAGCGCAGCGGCAGCCGTAGCGCGCCACTCGTCTACGGCAGCCGGCGTCGACATCTCCGCGTGGTAGCACACTAACCGACCCGCTGCTCTGCAGACGTCGCAAAGGTCGTCAACTACCTTGGGCGTCGTCATCTGCCTGTTGGTCTGCGCGCAACAATAACACGGCCGCGCGTTCTCCGACGTCCCAGTCGCGAAGCCCTTCTTCGACACCGTCTGGAGGTTGGCCATGTCGCCCGAGCAGACGTAATCAACGTGAACGGCGCGGCCCTCTGCCTCTGACTGGTAGACACCATCGGTTTGCGCCGTCGCCGCTGTACTGAAGTGATCCGTCACGTCGTCTAAAGCTTCGTACAGGGCATGGCTCTCGTGGCCAACGGCTAACGTAGTAATATGAACCCGATCAGGCGACTGGAAGTCGGTGATAGGCTTGCCAGTGATCGGGTCGACCGCGCGGCTGTCGTTGACGTGGATCCCTTGCATCGTAAAGTCGTCGCTTTTCGTGATGTTGCTGCCGTCTTGCGTGCCTCTGATCCTCCGCGGATCCGCGGGACTGCGTCCAGTCTCAAGGAGCCCATACTGCTTTCCGATGACGTCGAGGACCGCGCCCGTCGCAATGCCGACCGCCTCGTAAGTGCCGTCGCCCGCGGACGTTTCCGTAACCGAAACCTTGTGGCCATCAGCAACTCTCTCGACCAGCTTGGCTGTTTCCTGGAGCGCACTGTGGGGAATAACAGCATCACGTGCTTGCCCAACGTCTCCCCTGAGCGCAACGAGCCGCCCGCTCTCTGGCCCGCATGGCGCTCGCAGCGTAGTTCCCCGTCATCTCCACGTCCCGGTCTTCAGTAGTTCGGCTGGAGAGAAAATCTCCTGGAGGCGCCGGTACTCCGCGCACGCAAAGTGAGCTCGCACGAGGCCAATCTCCCCCCGCCCGCGAGAGTGTTGACACCACGCGTAGTCGGCTAGGAGACGCAGACACTTCTGTTGCTTTCTTTTGAGCGTACCACCACAAATTCTACTGAGAAAGTCGCCGACGGCGTGGACCACGGGCCACAACGACTCGCCTTCGAAGTCCGAATCCGGCGGCGGCTCCTCCGGTAAATACGCAACACGAGAACCCAGCCAGGCGCCTCGAAGCCGTCGAAGGCCATAAAGCTCGAGGTTGAGCTGGCTTTGTTGTTTTTTCAAATCGGCGACTTCAGTTTTTCTGCGCGTCGAGTTGCCGCTGCAACTCGCGCGTGTTTGTCCGGAACCCCTCCTCCAATCGCCGCCGCTCCTCGTCTAGCCCGCCGCCCGCGCGTCGCTCACAGTCTATTTTCCCGCGTTCTTTCTCTTGTGAAAATTTGGCTCTAAGGCGATCAACGTCGCGCCGTCGTGCCGCTCTCTCCGCGGAGAGCGCGTTCGCCTCGCGGTCCAGAGAGAAGCCGTCTTGCCGAGTCGGTGGCGCTCCTCGCGCCACTGCGTCCTGTCTGTCGCGTAGCTCGCGCGTGGGCGCGACGGCCGCGGCGCGCGCGGCTTCCGCGCGGTCGCACGCCGCGAGCGCGTCTTCGGCGCGCTGCTCTAGGGCCATTAAATCTCGTCGTGTCACGGGCCGTGGTACTGGCGCGACTTCGTCGAGGTCGACCACGTCTTCGTCCGGCACGAGCAGCTCAGCATCATCAACCGGATCCACGCGCGTGACCTTCTCGCCGGGCGTCGTGTACATCCTAGGCCGCGGGACGTCGGGCGCTTCTCGCCGGACCGCGCCGTCGTCTTCGGCGGCTTGCGCGGCGCTCGGGCGGCTGCTTCCTCTTGCACTGGAACTTCTCCTCTGGTCGCGGGAACGGCGGCTCGACGCCATCGGGGTACTCCTCGAGCGCGCGCGCGCGGTTCTGCACGGCTGGCAAGAAGTAGATGCACCGCGGCTCCTTATCAATTTCGTACGACTTCCGCCAGTACCGACCCTCGGCATCAAAGGTCACCCTTGTCCTCGCGGTGGGACCGAGCGCCGCGTTGAGCGCGGCGCGCGTCGCCACGCCGTCCATCTCCATGAGGAGCTCGTCGTCGCTGAGGAAGACGTCCCCCTCCGGCATTGGCAGGGCGTCGAAGATGTGCTGATCGTCCGCCGCGGGCTTCCACACCCGCGGCATCGTGGCAGCACCAACGTTCTCGGGCTGTGAACAAGTTATTAAAACTTGATTAGAGTATGCTGCGCAGCAGCTGCGTGTGGGCTGCCTCCCCCAATCAAGTTTTAATGCGATGCAGCTGGACCGAGATCGCAGCGCTTTTAGCAGCGCCGCTGGGCGCTCAGCTACCCCCTGGTTTTCCTACAAGTTACTGCAATACATAATGTAACTAGGGGGGCTTGGTATCCTACCAGTAGGCCGTAGTGCTGCGGCTCCGCAGCAGAGCTACCCGCACGCTGCGACGTTGGACCGCAGGCGCCTTCGCACACGCTAGACGCCTGCGGTGATATCTCGGACCAAGCCTGGGGCCCGCCGTCGACCTATAGCTTCGTCTGTTGGTTTGCCCGGCGGAGCAGGACAAAACGGGCAGCCCATACGCGCCGCTCCCGCGGTTTGCTGGGGCACAAACGACTCGCATCATGACGCCGGAGGAGCACTGGACGGAGCACGCGCCGCGGCCGCGCCGGCCACGCCTCGGCCCCATCCTGCACCGCGTGGCCGCGGAGCTGCCGCACATCAGCGAGGCCAAGGGCATGCGCATGGAGGGCGGCACACGCCTGGCCTTCCTGTCCTTCTACGGCGTCCAGAACGCGAGGACGTTGGTGGTTCACGCCGCCGAGCCCACGTCGAAGAGCGTGTCGCTGCTCGCGCTCGACGAGGCGTTTCTGCGGGCGGCCGTCGCGGCCGCGGGGTGGACGCGCGGACCTGTGCAGCACGACCAGGTGGACGCCGCGGGACCGCTCGCGCGCTGGCTCGGCCCGCGCGGGTCGTCGGTCGCCTGCAAGCGGCGGCTCTCGCGGTCGCAATGGGCCGAGACACTCGGCTGGCTCGTGTCCAAATTGCGGCTCGTGGGCGACAAAGATTCGTTGACTGTATGTGTCGAACCGGTCCAGGCCGTGCCGCCGACGCCAATCGTGGAAGCGGAGCCGGAGATGGTGGAGGACGAGGACGACGGCGACCTCGCGGATTTGGGGCTGGACGCATTCGCGGAGGCGTATTATGGGCGATTGCGGGAGGCCGCGGGCGCGCCGGGGTCGCCGTCGGTCGCTTCCGTCGTGCCCGTGTCGCTCCCGCCCTCGCCGGCCGAGGAGGAGTCGTACCCCCTGTCGCCGCCCGAGGTCATCTCCGATGTTTATGGAGGCGCGCGCGAGGCCGCGCTCAACGCGATCGATTTCGAGGAGGTGCGGCTGCGGACGCGGCGGCCGCTGCCCAACCCGCGGCCGCACGCGCAGCATCTGGTGCTCGGCGCGCGCATCGACAACATCGAGCGATTGATCAATGAGAAGCTTGACCAGGCCGATGAACTATCGGTCGGCGGCGTCGGGCTGGCTTGCTAAGAAAATTAGTACACACTACATCATCGCCGTCGTCCACGGGGCACGACGCCTCGAGGCCCCGGCCCGGCCGTCGCTTTCCTGGAACCGCGCTTTCTTTACAAAACCGGGAAGCGGCACTCGTGGTCGATCGCACAGACGCCGACCGAGGGCACTTTGCAGCAGGCCCAGTCCTTCCGCAGCCTCCGGTAGAAGTAGGGCGACGCCGCCTTGAGCCACTCGTAGCGCACGGACTTGTAGTTCGACTTGCAGTTGAACTCGGGCGGCAGCGCCATGATCCTCGCGTCAGAACGGAGTGCTGCTTCGTTGAAGAGCCGCTGGTCCGTCGTCGGCGCCTTTTGGGCTTCGTACGTCCGCAGCCAGTCTAGAAACACTTTCCGCGTGCGGTGGTGGCCGTTGAAGGCGATGACGCCGGCGTTGAGCCAGTGGAGCGCATGCGCGTAGCCGCGCCGCATGGACGAGTGCGTGGCCATGACGTCGTACCGTTCTAATGCGGGAGATAATTCCGCGTGCAGCCACTGGAACGAGGCACAGGGGAACGCGTCCGCATCAATATACAAGGACTTGTCGTACGGCGTCGCGGTGAAGGCCCACAATTTTGCAGCTCTAAACCCGAACGTCGTCGACGCGTTCGCGACGGCGCAGCGCAAGCCCGCGAGTCGGTCTTTGTAATTGCGCCGGTGCTGGCGTCTCAGCGAAGCGCAGGCCTTGGCGCCCGCGGCATCGGAGAAGAGCGTCGCATTGAAGCCGTCCCCTAGCGCGACAGCACTTCGAAAAGCCCGCTCGACGAAGGGCCCGTTCGCCGCGTAGATGATCCCAAAAGAGCCGCCTCGGTCGGGATACGTCGGCTCGTAGGTCTGGTCGGGCGTCTTCGGGTGCGCCGCGTGTGCGGCGCTGTCCGTTAATGAGGCGTCAAAGTTCAGCAGCAGGAGAATTACTGTGATTGCGACGAGGGCGGCGCCGGCCAGGCGTCGACGCTTGTCGGTCGATGTGTTCGCCTTGCTGCGCGGCGCCGCCATGGGGGCGGCGGCACCTAGTTGCTTGTTGCTATTTGCGCGGCGCGTGTTGAATGGCACGCGGCTGGCGTGCGTCGAGGACTCGCGTGCGTCGAGAAATATACTGTTCACGTGTGACTGCGAGCGCTTTCGCCGCGGCGGCCGCACAGCTAGCTAGCGGCATGTAAGACACTAGCCGGGGTCATTTGTCGCGCAAAGAGCATGGCGCGAATGCTGGCGCTCTTGAGATTGATCCTGGTCGTCTGGCAGACACGCATCTCTCCCCGGCGGGAAAATATAAGTTCACAGTAGTAGTTAAGACTTCAGCGAGACGACGACGACGACGTACGATACCGCAGCCCGCCCGCGCGGTTCGCGGGCAGGAGCTCGCGGGCGGCCCCGCCCGCGGACACGGCGAACCGCAACACGAAGAAGCCGCACAAACACGCCCAGGCGCTCGTCACGAGCGGCCTCGCCGAGAGCAGCGCCACGGTCGCGAAGGACGCGACGAGCGCGTTGACGAGCGTCGCGCCCGCGAGGTAGCGGTAGCGGCCCGCGCCGAGCAGCACGGCCTCGCAGAGCGCGTTCGGCCAGACGAGTGGGACTGATAGCGCCGCCCAGCGGAAGATAGTTTTCGTGGACTTGGCGGCTGCCGTATCCGTGGGAAAGAACGCATATGATATGGGCCCCGCGGCGGCCGCTAAAGCCGCGGCCGTAATCAGTCCGATCGTGACCGTCGCTTTACCAAGCCGCTTCACGACTCTTGCGGCGCGCGCCTGTGTGGAATCAATGAGTCGCGTGCCACGTCGCGTCGATGGTGTGAAGGTGAGAAATTTGATGTCAGCACGGGCGCGCGCTCGCCGGCCCGTCGCCAGGTAGCCCGCCGAGATGACCTGGCCCGCGACGGCCGGCGCCTCGGCGGCCAGGACGAACAACAACCACACCTTCAATACGACGCCGTGGGCGGCGATGGCGCGCGCGCCCAACCGTCGAGACACCTGGGACGCGACGAAGACCCAGGTGCCCAGCTGGCACGTCGACCGCAGCAGCAACGCCAGAGACGTCCCCAAAAGCTTGGTCTCTGTCTTCGCGGCCGGCACATCAATCGTCGACGGTGCTCGATTGCCGCGCTTGCCGTTGAGCTCTATTAACAACAATGCGCAAGCACAAGCCTGCGAGATCGCCGTCGCCGCGGCGGCCCCGGCCACGTTCCAGCCGCATCTGAACATGAGGACGGGATCCAATACCACATTCATCAACCCGGCGAGCAGCGCCGCCCGTAACGGCGGCTTCGTGTCCCCGAGGCCGCGGCACACTCCTTCCGCAGCGAACTGCGCCACCGCGCACGGCAGCGCGAGCGCCCGGATCCGCGCGTACGTGAGCGCGTCGGCATGCAGGGGGCTTCCGCGCGGGCATCCCAATAAACCGACGGCGCCCGGCCCGCCGGGGCCCAGCAGTATTAACGTAAGTAACGCACCGACGCCAAAAGCGGTCAGCAGCGTCTTCGCGCCGTGGGCCTCGGCCTCCCGCCAGCGGCCCTGCGCCGTAAGCCGCGCGATCGTCGACGACGCCGCTTCTCGGAGCGCAAGTGACACCGCTATGACCAGTGTGAAGATTTCGGAACTTGCTGCGACGGCGCCCAGCGCCGTCGTCCCGAGCCGCGAGACCCAGGCCGTGTCCACGACCGACAGCAGCGGGTCGGCGAGCGTGCCGAGCAGCGCCGGGCCCGCGATCGCCTTGATCTTCGCGTCGTCGTCGTTCTTGTTCGCAGCTGTTGCTGCTGCAGCTATCGATGTGGCGGCGTCTGCTGCATCCGATGCGGCAGCGCTGCGGCGCGACGCAGGCGACGGGCGAATGCCGACCAGCGCTGCTGTTTGCGGCAGCAACCATGCGGCAATAAAGAGGTGGGAGAGATGCATCACTACGCGTCGTGTTGCACACCTTCGCGTCGTGTTGTTGCACCCTGAGACAAAGCACTCTGTGTTGCCAGTGTTGGGCACTCGGCGCTCTCTTCAAGCGCTTTTCGCGGCACGACAGCGAACCGGTGCGAATAATGCACGCCTGAAACAATCAATCTATGCAACGCACGCCTGCTCGACGGCGCCACCAACCTGGGAGTGAGTGGCAGACTTGATTGATGCTGCGAGGAGCGTCGACCCACCGTGAGAACCGGTCGAGCGGTGCGCCAGATCGTTCTATGATCCCGCGAAGCGTAGGAATGACATGCCCACTAAGTGCGGGTTCCCCCTCATTAATTCTCGTTTGCTGGGCAGGGCGTGCTAAACATGCCTCAAACGCTGCCCATCGACGAAAACACGAACCCAAAACCAAAAATGGCCGAGCCCGACGCGCGCGAAGCGCTCCGGCAGAAGCTGGCGGAGCGCGACAGGGCAAGGGCAGCCTTGGTCGAGGTGGTCCAGGAGGAGGACCAACGCATAGCGCAGCTCCGCGAGAAGCGCGCACAAGATCGGGAAATGAGGCGCAAGGAGCACGAAGCAGCACAAACACAGCCACCACCGGCCCAACCACCGAAGCCGCGGCGGCGGCGCCGCAAACCCGTTTCTGATGTGGAAGACGCTAGACGGCAAGAAAAGGAGCGCACGGCGGCGGAGGAAGCGGAAAAGGCGCCGCCGCCGGACCCGCGCGACGCGGAACGACGGGAGCTCTGGAAGGAGCTGGGCGCGTACGGCGATTCCCTGAGGGAACGAGTAGATTTCCCGGAGAATTACGACGAAGTGGTGCAACTCATGTCCCGGAACGATCTCACACAAAAGGAGGAGACGTGGTCCGAGGCCGCACTAGCCGGCGGCGACTTCTCGAAGTACGCGAATTTGTTCGCAGACGACGAGAACGACAGAAAGCTGCGGGCCGGCCTGGCCACGATCGAACGATTGGACCGGGAGCTCGCGAAGGTCCACGCGAAAGCTAGAGCTGTCAGGGACATGGGGCAACTGCCGCCACCACCTCTTCAAAGACCGTCGTCCGCCGATAGTACGTCAACGAATCGCACGGGGCCGTTCATCACGCAGAAGCGGCTGCACAAGCGCGTGCAGCCCCGAGATGACGTTTCGGCCATGTCCGAGGCGACCGTTGTCCAGGGCACGGACTTTGTCCTCAACAACAAAGTACAAGGCGGCGACAAGTCGCTGCTGACGATCGAACAGCAGGATAGAGCGTACCAGCTCGAGCTCGGCGAGGACGAGAACGATGAGGTCTTGAGGGGTTTGTCTGAATATGTTGTGGACGATGAGCGACTAAGGGAAATAGATGCCGAACTAGCGGCATTGGGCCGCGAGACGGACGAGGTGCTGCGCGACGCGGAAGCGCGAGCCGCCGCCGTCGCCGCGAGTGCGAAGGAGGGCGAGGTCGGCGCGTCCGACCACGAAAAGGCGCGGAACTTCCTCCAGCTCGCGCGCGAGGCGCGCGCGCTCAAAGCTAGACAGAGTGACGTGGACGCGCAGCTGGCCGAGGTGCGCGCGCGGCCCCTCGTTTTAGCTGAGGACGAGGACTCCGAGGGTGTGAAAGCGTCGGACGTGAAGAAATTGGTCGAGGAATATAGGGACGCGCCTCCGGTCCCGCGCGAGCGGCTCGACGATCTTCTAAAATCGCTGCGCGCCACCGAGGCGCCGTCGCAGCTCGCTCTGGCGTTGAAGGACGCGGAGATGATCCGGGACGAGAAGCGGCGCGTCGACGAGCGGGCGACGCCGCGCCGCGACTACCAAACGTTCGGCGACGAGATCCACGCCGTTATGGAACGGCGGAGCGAGGAGAATCCCTTCGCACGAGACGACGATCGGCTCGAGGACGCGCTCCTCGAGGCGTCGCTGCGGGCCGAGCAGGCGCTCCGGAATTCTGACGCAGTGTTGGCGCGGTCCTCGGTAGCGGAGTAGTAAAACTTTCTAAAACTTACCACAACGGACGACGGGGCTGTCGAGCTCGACGAGCGCGAGGTAGTCCCTTACATCTGAATGCCACGCGAGCGCGGCGGCCAGAACACAAAGGTGCCAGAGCTGGTGCGACGCGCCGACGATGCAGAACTTGCCCGGCCACCGCGACTCCGGCCACTTTGTCGAGAAGAAGAAGAAGCCTAACCCATAAAAGAAGAACATGAGCATGAGCTTCGGCACGAACTGCCGGATCTCCTCCGCCGTGCCGTGCATAGCGAAGTCCGCCGTCGGCAGGAGCCCGATGGCTACGAGTGACGCGAAGGCCTTGGCGCTGTGGCGCTTCGGGAAGCACTCGAGCGCGAGCATCGCGCCGACGATGAGCAGTATCAACGCCTGGGCCATCCACACCAATCTCGCTCGTGGCCGGCAGCGAAACCCGAGCCATATGCCCGGTATGTAGCTGCCAGCAATCATCAGCGAGATCCCGAGCTTGTCGGCGCGCAGCCAGAGCCGCATCGCCCGCGGCGAGATCGCCCCGAAGGTGTGGTAGCCCGCCGACGACGCGAAGAGGTTCAGGCAGATCAACCGGAAAATGAGTATCGTAGACGCGTCCCATGTGGATGTAGAGCTGTCCACACGTATCAGGTACGCGAACCAGAGCGCGCCGAGCCAGTGCGTCCAAATATTAATGGTTTCGTTGTGCACCTCAAAGATAGAGGTTATACATCCACACGAATCGTAGCCGACCCGATAACCACTCTGCACGAAGGGCATCGTCTCGTAGCCGTCCGGGACGTCCTGAGCTCTTACGACCTTCTTTTTCGTGGCCCAACCGGCGCCGGGCGTGTCGAGTGTTTGTGGTGGCGGGGGCGACGTGCGCCTCGTGGGGAGCAGGCTCATAATTGCGGTTCCGCCTGTCTACCACCGCACTGTAGTGCACCTCACAAACGCGTTTTTGATAGATGCGGTCCAGCACTGATGCCACAGCAGGGAGTGTGCTCCCACACAAACGCGTTTCAAGAGAGAAAGATGGTCACCGACGAAAGCTGGCATAAATGGGGACCCCGACGAGACAACGAGACGGCAGCTATTACGTGTACGATGGCACAGAGCGGCAGAGCATGGGCCGTGCCCACCGGCCCGGCTAGTAGGTTCGATAGCCCGGAGTAACACCCGCACTCAGTTTTTTTAGGGTTTTTAGCCAGTAGCTCGACGCGCAGGCAACCGCGTGCAACAAACTCACTGACAAAGAAAGGCCATAATAGCCTATCGACACGCGGCAAAAGACGCGGCAGCGATTGGGCTGCGTCTCGCAGAGAAAACGGCCAAAAACCATGAAAAATGACACTCGACAGCCTTTGGCTGCCCCGTATCGCGCCGATCGGGCCACCGCAGCGTCGGGTATCGTAGTCCGTATGGCCGTCGACGATCTGAGACAAAAATCAGCGGCAGCGGCCCATGGGATGTCGGTCTATGTGTGGTCCGCATTCTCGACGTGAACGCGCGTCGGGCCGAAAACGCCACCAATAAAGGCGAGATTTGGCTCGGGCATTCCCAGCCACCGTGTCGGGCATCTCAGACGGTCCCGGGGGATTTAGCCGCCCGGGCGCCCCAAACGAGCGTATCGGGGCAGCCTAGAGGGAATACACCGATTTTTGTCAATAATGGGCGGCTGCCTCCTCTAAGTGGCTTAATCGACGCGTCTTGACATTCTCTTTCGATTAAGCCGCTTAGAGGAGGCAGCCGCCTGACATTGACTGAGATAGCAGCGCGAAATGGGGTCCACAAAACCCGAAAAGCCGTGCGGGTTGGGGCTGTCGAACCTACTAGCCAGGCCGGTGGGTGTGCAGCGCTTTTGCTACCCGTAGGAAGAGCGGCGAATGTACTCCCGCATGCGTCCGTTGGCTTGGGCGAGACGTCCGTGAGGCGCCCGCGACCAAAGCACGTTTTTTCGTTTCGTGCGGGAATTTCACCTGACCTCTGACTTGGAGCTGCTCCAGACTGATGAATGACAATGATACAGTCTTCCACGGCCAGATGACCTACAACAAACAAGCATGAGGTCCCTCCTCGCCTTCGGGTGCCTGGCAGCATGCGCCGGCATGTCGGCCCCGGTCTCGCGGCGGCCCAATGCCTTTTCAGCCAAAACCAGCCCAGCGGCCCCCCGCCGCGGGCCAGCGCTGGCGCCGCCGGCCGGCCGCGACCGCCGGCCACGCCGGCGCCCCCTCACCCTCGAAACGGCGAGACACCTGCTGAACAAGGGCGCGCTCTCGCACGACGACGCCGTCGCCGCGGTGCGGAGCGCGACGCGGCTGGCCCAGTCCCCGGCGCCGCGGCACAAGACGCGGCCCACACGAAACGACGTCGACGCGTTCGTGCGTGATGTGTTAAATGCCCCTTCTAGAAGCTGGGAGCCGACGGAGCGCCTCTGTGCGGTGGCATTGGACGCGCACGCCAGGGACGGCGACGTCAAGGCGACGCGTCAGCTGATCCGAGCGGCGCGGAGTCTAGGCGGCGTCCAGCCGGGCCCCGTCTCCTTTTGTATTTTGATCAAGGCTGTCGGTCGAAGGGGCGAAAAACTCCCGAGCGGCCGCGAAAAGAGGACGCTGACCAAATCCGTCGACGAGGCCATCAAGGGCTGCGCCCGCAATAGTGTACCGGACGCTGTATTATTAAACGCGGCGGTCGACGCCTACGCGCGACTCGGCGCGGTCGACGACGCTTTGCACTTAGTCGGCTCCTTCGGGGACTACGGCGTGCAGGCCGACGCGCGCGCCTACAACGCCGCCCTCAAAGCGTTAGTTAGAAGACCGCGCGACGCCTTGGCTTTACGGAGACGCATGCGGGCCGCCAACGTAAAACCGACGGCGGTCACGAACGCAACATTAATAAACACGATCGCGCTCCACAACCCCGCGCGAGCGCAGCGGCTGCTGCCTACGCTGGTGCGCGACGACTTCGCGCGGGACCGCGACGCGTTGAACGCGGCGACGGCCGCGTACACGTCGGTCGTCGGCGCCTTCGCGTCACAAGGCGCGGAGCGGGCGGCCTATGACGTGGCCGGTCTCATGCGACGGCGTTCCGTCCCTCTGAACGCGGTGACCTTCGCGGAGTTATTCAGAGCGGCGTCTACCGCGACGAAAGGCTCCAAACGGGCGAGGCGCATCCGAGGCTTGTGGCGGCGCCTCACGAAAGATAGGATCCGCCCGACGCGCGGGTGTTATGATGTCGCTATTGCATCTTTAATTGGAGACGTCCCAGACCCGGCGTGTCTGCGGCTAGCTCTGGACCTGTCGGCGACGATGCGGGCCGACGTGGGCTGGTCCACGACGACTCTGAATCTGATACTGGCCGCGTTGTACGCGAGCGACGCGCGCGCTAAGGAGGCTCGTTCGACGTACGACGCGCCGGTCGCGAGCGATCGCAATGCGAAATTAAGAGCTGCGGAAAGATTGTTCGATCGCGCGGAGCGGGACCCGAGGACGTGCGCGCCGCCCGATTGTGCTACGTACACCATCGCTCTACGAGCGAGAGCTCGGCGCGGCGACCTCGATGGGTGTAGGCAAGCGTTCCGCTCATTGCGGGACTCGCCGACCTTATCCGTCGACAACGTGGCGGCGACGTCCATGCTCGTCGCCCTCGCGCGGGCCGGTGCGCTGTCGGAGATGTGGCGGCTCCTCGAGGACATGCGCAACGTCGAGATGTGCGAGGACCTGCCGACGCCCGACGCGGACGCTGTTGAAGTTGTGGTCAGGGCGTTAGCTCGGGCTCGCAGCGGTGTCGCCGCCGACAAAGCGATCGCGCTTTATGAGAGGCACTTTGGCACGCGCGGCGACCTCGGTGCGCCCTCGGAGGCCTGCGTGCAGGCCGTGCTCTTGGCGTGCGCGCGCAAGGCGCCGCCGCCGAAGGGTCTCTTCGATCTGAAGCGGTCCGTGCGCGACGACGTCAAGGCCGCACGGGAGGTGCTCGACGGCCTCGAGGGGCGGCTTCCATCTGATACGGTGCGCGACCTGCGCCAGTACGCGCGCGAGACGCTCGCCCAGTGCGAGACGGAGACGTGGCGCGACGGCGCGGGCCAGCGGCCCGGAGGGCGGTGGACGGAGCCCGAGTCGGCCTCGGATCGGCTCTTCTCGCAGAAGGGCTGGAACTCCGTGGATTCGGGGTTCAAGCTCTTCTGAGTAACGGTTATTATGTATCTCTAGTCCTCCGCGGTGAGGTCGACGACGGCGTCCTTCTTGGTGCGCTTTTCTTGCGGCGGGAGGAAGCCCGGCGAGTCCAGGTACTGCGTGTCGGGCTCCTCGGCCTTCCGCTTTGTCGGCGATGGCGTGCGGCCGAGAAGCGCATTCACGAGGGCGACGTTCTCGTGGTCTTCTTCCGAAGCTTCGAGAACTTGGTCGAAGCGTTCGCCCTTGCCGATGGGTTTCTGGCGATTCTTGAGCATGCCGACGAGGCCCGCGACCTTGCTCGGGTTGTTGAGATCGCCGTCGTGCTCGCCTCTGGAGGCGCGAGCCTTGGCGCGCTCGATGCACGTAGACACGTCCGCCGTGAACCGTAACGCGACGACCTCGACGTTGCAGCGCTTCGCGATCTTCACCCAGTGCGAGCGCTGCTTCGGGTCGAGATCGGTACGATCCACCTGTGTGGAAATCAAACGTCGAGCGTCCCGCTCAGGTCCCGCGCCAATGCGGCGCCATCGACACGACTTCGTTAATTTCCACACTGCGACGTGCGTAGGCCACCTTGCCCGCTCGCACGGTCTCCTCGACGAGCGCCTCGACCTTCTCGCGCCGTTTTAAGAGATCTTGACAGCAGCGGACGGCGTCGGGAAGAAACTTCTCGTGGAAGCGCGACTTGCCGGCGCCGGGCAGGCCGACGGCGACAATTACCAGGCCTTTGCTTTCCATGATTCTTCGGCGGTCTCGCGCGTGATTATAGGCGCCCGGCGCGCGGCGACCAGTAATATGAGATATGATCTATCCGCAGGACTGGACAGGCAAGCGCGCACGTTGGTTGACCAACCAATGAGGCGACGGCCGTCCAATAAAAACCCACGAACAACCCCGCTCGCGCTAGGGGCGCGTAACCAAGCCCAATACGTCGAGCTAGCGGCCTGTAAGACACTAGCAAGCCGCAGAGGTCGCAGATTTGGACCTAATTAGTGGTTATACATTGCATCTCTGCGCGCAAGCATGGCCCCACAGCTGCCAGCATCCGCGCTCGCAGCGATATCTGGCTACATTGATCGGGAAGAGCCAGCTGAGCCACCAGCCCCAGCAAGGCCCGCGGCAGCCGCGGCCGCCGCTGCGCCTCCACAGCTGCCGGCAAGTGCTCTCGCAGCGATTTCGGGATACATCGACCGCGAGGAGCCGGCTGCACCACCGCTGCCGCCGCCCGCACCGGCTGCGCCGCCACCGGCGCGCGACCGCGAGGAACAAACACTCAGAGAAATCGAGCCGCTCGACGCCTCCGCCGTCTTCGCGCTGCTGCACCCGGACGGGCCCGGCTACGCGGTCGTCGACGGCGTGTTGGGACAAGAAACGGCGCGGAGGGCGGCCCGCGCGGCGGCCGCCGCACGAACACAATTGAAGCGCGCGCGCGTCGGCCGCGGCGACGCGCGGCGCCTCTCCGACGAGCGCACGGACGAGGCCGCGTTTTTGGATGAGAGGAGCCAGCACCCCGATTTGCAAGTGCTCTGTCACGCGCTGCGGAAACTGCGGTCCTCGCTTTGTGTAGGAGGCGCCTGGGACGACAAGGCCGCCGAGTTACGTTTGGATGCAACAACAACCTCGACGCAGCTCGCCTGTTATCAGCCGGGCGGGCGCTACCGGCGCCACGCGGACGCGTTGTCCGATGACGACGCGCGGCAGCGCGACGCGCTGCGCGGCAAGCCTCTGTTAACGCGCAATCGCCGGATCACGGCGGTCTATTACTTAAATGAAAACTGGAATCGTGAAGATGGCGGCGCGCTCCGCATCTATGCCGATACATGGACGCCCGACGCCCAACCTTTTGATGTTTTACCTCGATTGGACCGCCTCGTTTTGTTTAGGAGCACTCTACAACATGAGGTCCTCGTGACGCGCAGGGAGCGCCTCGCGCTGACGCAGTGGTGGTACGGCCGCATCGACGATGATAACGAGCGCGTGCCGTGGCGGCTGCCGGCGCCGGGTAGAGCCCTCTCTGGTTTATCGACCGAGGGGCGAATTTTTGTTTCCGTGGCCGCGTACCGAGATCCGGAGACGGAGCGGACGCTGCAGCACTTGTTCGCCACCGCGAAGAACCCGAAGCGCGTCCGTGTGGTGGTCGTGCAGCAGTACGACTGTCTGGAGGGGAGCGATGATGATCTGGTAGGAAGGCTATATAACCACGAGGCGGAGGCGCGCGTGACGCGGATACGCGTCGATTTTCGCGACGCGAACGGCCCGTGTCCCGCAAGGGCGTGCGCGCTGCGTCGCTTGACTGATGAAGACGACTTCGTCCTCCAGATCGACAGCCACACGCGCTTCCGCAGCCACTGGGACGCGTATCTGATCGATCAATTAGCCAAGTGTGATAGTAAGGAGCCCGTGCTGACCGCCTACCCCGCGGACTACGACAAGGATTCAGCTGCCCTACCTTCCGACGTGCGGCCAACTCTGTTAGTCCCCTCGGGCTTCGACAAGGACGGCGTGCTGCGGATCAAGGGCCGGCGGCTCGCGCGGGTTCACGAGGAACCGATCCCGTCGCCGCTCTGGTGCGCCGGGTTCTCCTTCTGTCGAGCTAAAGTGTGGCGCCGCGTCACATACGAGCCGCTTCCCCATTTATTTTTTGGCGAGGAGCTACTGCACGCCGCTCGATTGTTTTGTAGTGGCTGCGACTTCTTCGCGCCGCCCGAGCAGGTGATCTTCCACCGCTGGTCGCGGAGCGGACGGCGGACGCTCGCCGAGGACCAGCCTCGTCGAAACGCGGCGGCCGCGCGCGGCCGCGCCTTCGAGCTGCTCGAAACAATTGAAGGGCCGCGGTCGCTCGCCGCGTTCGAAGCAAGGGCGGGCGTTGATTTGAAAAAGCGCGTCTTATTGCCCGGCGCCGACCGGGGCGGCCTGTCCCCTGAAGCGTTCGCCGACGGCGCGTCGTCCTCCGCGGGCGCGCAGGTCGCGGCGCTGCTGGGGCTGAAGCTTTGATTTATTATAACGTTGTGTTTTCTGTTCCGTTGTGGATGCCTGGTTGGAATTCGTCCAGGAAAGCTAGTGTAGTGACACACTAGTAATAGGCGCCGCACTGAACCACCGCGCATCGCGCACAGTCGTCGTGCGCACGGCCGTTTAGCGGCAAATACACCGCCGCAAAGGCAGTCACACGCTGCGACGCCGCCAGCGCGGCGCACGGAAGAGCCCTGTGATTCACTGCTAAGCTGCTTATGGTACAAACGCACGCGTACTTGAGGGGCGCGGCCACGCTGGCCTTCCAGGCCTACCAGTACCAGCGACGCCTGGACGAGGGCGACGACTCCCTGAATTTGGATTTTAACACGGGGTCGAAAGCCGGCGACGCCGTCCTCACTTGGTTCCTTGTATTTGTGATGGTCTTCCTGTCGGCCATGTTTTCTGGTCTTACCTTAGGGTTGTTGGGACTGGACAAGACGGGGCTGGAGATCGTCATGGGCGGCGGTTCGCCGCAGGAGCGCGCGGACGCGAAGGTCATCTATCCCATCCGCGAAGACGGTAATAGATTGCTGTGTACCTTATTGTTGGGCAATGTGGCCGTCAACGCTTTGTTGAGTATCACTCTAGCGGACATCGCGTCGTCGTTGATAGGCTTCTTCGCCTCCACAGCACTGATTGTCATCTTTGGCGAGATCCTGCCTCAAGCACTTTGTAGTAGATACGCGCTCCGAGTCGGGGCGTCGTCCATGCCTCTCGTGAAGTTCTTCCTCATCATATTAGCGCCGGTCGCGGTACCCTTAGCAAAGGTCCTGGACTATTTTCTCGAGGAAGACGTGGGAACAGTGCATACAAAAAATGAGATGATGCACTACTTGAAGCTCCACGCTAAAAGGGGCGGCCTGGACAACGAGTCCGGTTTAGTGATGCGCGGCGCGTTGGAGATGAAGGAAAAAAGAGTCAGAGAGGTGATGACGCCGCTCGAGGACGTGTACATGTTACCGGAGTCGACACGCCTGTCGTTCAAGGTCGTCAGGGAGATCTTCGAGCAGGGGTTTAGTCGGGTCCCGGTCTTTCGGGGAGAACGGCAAAGAATAGTAGGATTGCTCTTCGTGAAGGACCTGATTTTTGTGGATCCCGAGGACGAGACCGCATTGACGTCGTTGTTAGGTATCTTCGCAAGAGGTTTGCAGATCGTGGACGAGACCGATAGTCTGGATGATGTCTTGAGGATCTTCAAGGCCGGCCATGGGCATCTCGCGTTGGTGAGGCGAGGCGAAGTAACGAAGAAATTAACAGCGATCCAAGAAGACAGTAACGAGTCCAAGGAAGTGGAATTAACAGAAATGGGCGCGCCGCCCGTACCTGATCAAGCACCGTCGGTTTTCGTTGGGATAGTCACTCTAGAAGATATCGTCGAGGAAATTCTCGGCGACGAGATCATCGACGAGACGGACGTCTTTGTGGACGTGGACAACCACGTGAAAGTTGCTGGAAGATCTGATTTTGATTTTACCAAACTAAGAAGGCTGGACGCGGAGTTTGTTGATGAACGCTTGAGTCCGGAGGAGGTGCAAGCGGTCACTAGTCATCTACTCACGAACGTGAAGGCTTTGCGACGTTCGACAACTCTGGATCGGGACGAGATGGCGCAATTAGTACGAAGATCAAGAGTTGTGGAGATAAGACGCAAGTCCAAGAACCCGCATTCCGACAAGATTCACGCGCAGGATCGGATCTATGTCCGGGGCGAGGCCGCTTCTTATGCTACGCTCGTGTTGAACGGCAAGCTCAGTGTCCTAGCGGGTGTTGATGGGTTCAGAGCCGAGGCCGGGCCCTGGACTGTGCTCGGGGCTGACGCCCTTGTGTCGGATGAAGGGTCATTTGTTCCTGATTTCAGCGCCCACGTGGCTACGGATAGCGTGCGCTGCGTCCATGTCACTAGAGCCGAATACGAGCGGGCCATTACGGGTCGAAGAAGGAGAGGGAGGCGAGGCATGGGGACGGACGGCGAAGAGTCCGATACTGGTAGGAGGGCGCGGCTCGGCCGGCGCGGCGAGATGGCCGAGAAGCGCCGACGTTTAGCAAGGATGGCCGGTCAAAATAGGGGCGCGCGCGCCGGCCGCGCGGCGCTGGACCAGTTCCGGGGCGAGCAGACCGGCGCGATGTCCGACGGCGAGCGGCCTTTGGCGGCGGCCCGCGGCGAGGAGAGCGGCGCGTCGTCCCAGGCGTTGGATGCGCTGGACGTGGGCTACGCCTCGGACCCACAACTCGGGTCGTCTCGCGAGGACCTGCTGGCGAATGCCACGAGCGGGAACGAGAGCGGGAGCGACGTGGACTGATCTGATGTGTGTTTGGTTTGGGGTGGTGCCTGCCCTGGTAATCGAACTTTCTGTTGAATTTTACTAGCCTTTGGGTGGTCGGGCCTCGCGCGCCGCCGCCGCAGTGGCCCGGAAGCGCTTTTTGAGGTAGCTAAGTGTGCTTTGGGGCGGAGAGGGACTGGTGGCGTCCACTTGCATCCCCGGGGCGAGAGATTCGCATCCTCGTAAAAAACTACTAGGGCGGTTTCTCCACGAAAATCCCAGCTGCGGCCGGCGGAGGCCTTCCGAGGCCCCCGGGGCGTGCTTAAGAGTCCTCAGGCGCCGTGGCGACCGGAATTGCGGCCGCCACGAGGAGGAGGCGAGCTGTTGCGGCGCAAGAGCTCGCGTCGTCTTGTGCGCGCCGTCGAGCCGGAGAGCAGCGGCGTAGTGGGTGGTCAGGGTCCTCAGCCAAGCCGCTGAGCCCAGCAGCACGCCCGACGCGCTCCGTAATACGAGCAAGAACCCGAGAGTGCTCTCCCAGCACTTCAGGGGCTTCGTACGTCGCGCTACCCCCCTTTGGGGCCGCCGCGACCGGTCCCAGACCTTGCGGCCGACCTAGAGTCGAAAAAGGCCAGCCTAGACCACCAGAAAGCTAGCGCTCCGGCCGCCGCGGCCTCGAGCAGCGCGAAACCCCGAAGAAGCCAGCGCTCCGGCCGCCGCGGGCCGCCGGAGCACCATCGGCAACCCGTTCAGCATGCCGCGCCGCGCGGCGGCCGGCAAGCCGCCGACCTATTCCTTTGTGGAGGTGCCCGACGCGGCCAAGCGGCCGCCGCTCGGCGACTCCATGGTCGAGGTGCCCGCGACGCGCCAGCGCTGGCTGGGCATGAAGGACGAGCTCAAGGGGCTGTGTGATGAGGCTGTTAGAAGACGAGCGCTGAAACTCCTCAGTCGAGGCGCAAGGCCGAGGACCGCCTTGGCGTCGGCCGGCGCGCCTTTATACGAAGCCTACATCGCCGATAGATTAGATCTCGACGACCCCTTGGACGGTTTAGTAGTCCGCCACCGCGTCACGGGCTGGCTCCAGGGCTTTGTCACGAGGACGACGTTCACGACGTGGACCCCGCACTTCATGTGGGACAGCCGCCACCACGCGGCGGGCCTCAAGGGCCTGGTCGGGAGCGGGCGCAAGCTCGACAGCGGCGTGGCGCGGGGGCGGAGCGGCGGCGGCGCGCTGCCGCCGCCGCCGCGCGCCGGCGGCGCCGGCGCCGACCGGAAGCGCGCCTGCAAGGTCACGGCGCCGCCGACGAACGACCCCCACTTGCTGCCCGGTGAGTCTCTGGCGGAAGCGTTAGAACGGCAACCGAGAGAAGGAGACTGGCGGACGACGGGCATCGTCTGGCCGCAAGTTGCGGAAGTGTCGTTGTTAGCTGCTTTAGGATGTGGCGACTGGCTGCTCGGTGTGATCCTTGAAGAGTTATCAAGGGACCCGCGCTACGAGTTTTGTGTGGTGGCTTCTACTCCTGGTGCTGCGACGTTTTATGAGCGCCATGGCTTCGTAAGGGTGGGTGCCATTGCGCGCTACCTCGATCCGGAAGTGGATGATGTTGAGTCCACCGCAGCACCAGCAAAACCCTGGCAGGCTTATAGACATTGGGCCTGGGGCGACGAGCGGCGCGAATCTTTGCGCGACAACCACGGCGAACCGTCGTACATGATGGCGCGGCGGGTGAGACCGAGAACCGGTGATGATTTAAGGGCAGCCAACGCCGTCTTGCGCCAGCGCGACGAGCGCATGTCGCGGCCGCGGCCGCGCGTGCAGCCCTCGCAAAACCCGGCGCCGGCGCCGTCGTACAGCTCGCCGGACTACTTCGTGCCGCCGCCCACGTCCTACCAGGCGCCGCGGTCGCCGTCGCCTTCGCCGCCGCCGCCGCCCGCGCGCAAGCCGGCAGCCAAACCCGCGGCGCGGAAGCCGAATCCTCCTCGCGCCGCGAAGCCGTCGTCGAAACCTGTACAACCGCCGCGCGCGGCCAAGCCCGCTTCCTATAAGCCGGCGGCGAAGCCCGCAGCGAAGCCCGCAGCCTACAAGCCCGCGGCGAAGCCGTCGGCGAAGCCGGCCGCGAAACCATCGGCAAAACCGGCGAAGCGCAAGACCCCGGCCGCGAAGCCGTCGGCACCGCTAAAGAAGAAGCCGCGCGCGAAAGTAAGCAACGCAAAGCCGCCGCGGCGGCAGGCCGCGCTCGCCGCCAAGGACGCGCTCCTCGACGACGCCCGGCGGGGCAAGACGTAGCGTATGTGTGCCGCGTCTTTTTTTATTTCGTTGCGTCGAGAAGACGAGACCGAGATACTTCTTTCCCCAAGTGACCGACTCTGAACAGACCAAGCCCCCGGCGCCCTACTTACAAGCCGGCGTTCGGGCGGCGATCCGATCGACGAAGCCTACACACCGCGCGTTCCGCCGTACTCCCGGTCCGTTTCTCACCGCCTCCGCCCGCGCAGGCACATCCAACTTCCCTCTAAACAAGTCCGGCCCGCGCGCGCGCCGCTCGCGCGCGGCCAATCGCGGAGGCGCACCTGGCCCCTCCGCGCCGCAATCATGAATGCTGCGTGTATCTAGTATGCGGACATAACATTATCGCACCGAGTTTGTTCTCCTAGTCGCGTGGCGTCGCGTCGATGGCGTGAAGTGGCGTGGCCGCGTGGAGTGAAGTGTGCCATTGGAGTGCTAGTGGCGTACTAGACAGATTAGACAGGGTACGAACTTAAGCCACGACAACAGTCTTCTCGCGCGCCCAGCGCGACGCTTGCCCGTCGCCGTCCGCGAGCGCGGCGACGACCTCGGCGAGATTGTCGCACGCGGCGCACGTCTGCTCGAGCTCCGCGGGGGTGACGTCCTGCGACGCCCGGGAGTCCCAGGCTTGCCAGAAGGCGCCCATTTCGAGCGCGTCCATTTGTCGCCGCAACACGTAGTGCTCAACCATCTGGCGGGCCTCGGTGCGTTGTACGTAGCCGAGCCGTAGCCGCACGTCGACGCGGCCCGGCCGCACGAGGGCCGGGTCGAGCCGCTCCGGGTGGTTCGTCGTCATAATTAAGATTCTGTCCGGCGTATCCACAACACCATCGAGCACGTTGAGGATTCCCGACAAGTCGAGCCGGTCGCGGGTCGGCTTTAACGCGCCCGTTAACGCCATCGTGGGGCCGGAGATTGCCTTGTCGTCGCCATTGAAGAGGCACTCGAGCAAAGCCTTGATCGGGTCGCCGTCTTTCTCCATGGGCGCTGGCGCCGGCGCAGGCACCGGCTCGGGCGTCGAACCCGACCGCTTAAGCACGACCGACGACGCCGCGTCGACGTCTTCCAGCACGAACACGGTCTGCTTGAAAGTTAATCGAACGGGCACGTCGGCGTCGGCCACGCCGTACTTCATGTCGAAGACCGCGTCGAAGAGCTCCTGGTTCGTCTTGATGCGGCCCAGCGGGATCGAGACGATAGAACGGTCCAACCGCGCCGCCAGGGCCTTGATCAGCGACGTCTTGCCCGTGCCGGGCGGGCCGTGCAGCAACACGCCGAGCTTCTTCGGCGAGCCCTTGACGGCAAATCGCCCGGCACCGGCGTGGAACGCGTCTAGGAGCGACAGCAACTCGTCCTTCTCCGGGAAGAAGAGCGAGTCGAACGTCTTCGACGCCGCGAGGCGGTAGCGCTTGTACGTCGCCGCGCCGGATCCGTCGTCCGAGTCGTCGTCCTTGGCGCCGCCGCCGCCGCCCGCGCGGACGTAGAGGTGCCGGCCGCCGGCCTCCTCCTTCGCCGTCTGCTCGACGTACGCGTCGAAGGCCGTCTCCAGGAACGCCTCGATGGGCGAGAGCTCGTCGCACGCCAGGCGGAAATCGATGGACGTCGTCGAGTTGTCCTTGCCCTCCTCCTTGTCCTCCTGGCCGTCGTCGACGGCGCGCATCACCTTCAGGTCGCCGGGGGCGCCCGGTACCGACACCCACACGTCATCGGGCACGGCGGACACGACGTCGTACTGCCTGAGGAGCGCCGACGTCGTCCCGAAGGACTTGTTCCAGCGGTGCCTGCCCGCGCCCTTCTCGGAGGCGCCGCGCGCCAGCAACCGGAGCTTCGCGTCGTCGGCGCCGTCGAGCGCGCCGCACCGGACTAGATGCCAGGCGATCGCCTTCTGGAGCACCTCGTTCTTCGCCTCGGGCTCGATCTTGGAGCCGCGGCCCCAGCGCGTCGGGCGCCGCTCGACGCGGACGATGCGCTCGAAGCGCTTCTTGCGTCGCAAGCCGGTGCCGGCCGCAGAGCGGATCACGTCCCGCAGCCGCTCCGACGACGTCGCGACGAGCGCAATGAGCGTCGGGAGGAACGCCACCACGAAGAGGTCGACGTTTCTGTTGCCCGTGCGCAGGGCGTTCATGAGCCCGAGCTCCAGCGCGCCCGTGCCTCCTCGGTTGTCGCCGCCGCCCGCCATTCCTATATTGTGTCGTTATGCAAGAGATTACTTTGTTTGCGCGTTTTTTGTTTGGCTGCCCCAACTCTGGCAGAGCGCGCTTTTGGAGAGTGTTCCTCAATATATCCTTCGGAATGACGCGGCACCATTACGGGGCGTCTAGGGACGAGTCTAAGGACGGATCTATGCTTCCGCTTGGAACTCCTAGAAGCAAGTTCCTGGGCCAAGGAGCATCGCTCCCAGAGGCTGCCCAAATCACGTCAACCGTCGCATAGAACGCGACCACGACGCTGCAATTTGTGCAAAAGACACCAGCAACCACGTCTCCAGCAACCGCATCCAGAGGCGTGCCGTGGCGACGGCGGCGGGGACGACGGAAGCTGCAGACACAGCAAAACACTCGCTACACACAGCAAAACACTCGCTGCAATGTCGCACAACGCGACTCACACTATGGACAAGGAGCACGGGGCCACGGCGTCGTCGCTCTGGACGATCCTCGCGGCCGTGGCGCTGCCGCTCATCTTCAACGCGCTGCTCGAGCAGTCGCAGAGCGCGCTCGTGAACTACGTCAACGCCTGGGGCAATTGGCTCGCGGGCCTCGTGGACGGCGAGCAAGTCTCGCGCGTCGTCGAGCGCGTCGAGGTCTTCGACCGCAACGGGTACGGCTGCGGAGGCGGCGCCGACGACGAGGACCGCAACGAGATCCTCATCACGGCCGTCCTCGCCTACGCGTCGGCGCATCCCGTTAAGGGTGAATTGACGGCGCGCGTGAGCTTGCTGCCGCAGGATGTCACGCACTCAAACGACGACTCGGACTCGGACGCCGACGAGCCCTACTCCGCGGCCGGCGAGCTGCGGAAATTAAGGGTCACGACGCGGCCGGCGCCGGACGTCGACGTGACCGTGGCCGAGGCGTCGGCCACGCGGCCGCGCGTGCGCCTCCGCCTCACGCGCGCCTCGAAGACGAAGAAGGCCGACGAGAAGGCCGCGTCGGCGGCCTCGGGGCAGACGACCGTCACGACGACGCTGCGCCTGGCGGCCTGCGGCGCCAAGGCCGAGGAGGCCATCGACGAGTTCGTGGACCGAGCCTTCGCGTTCCACGCGGCGCGTTTGAAGCGAGCGGAGGACGCGCAGGGCCGCTACATGTTCACGCCCATCCCGGACTCTGACGCCTCCTGGAAGAAGTACCGGCTCTCGGACGAGAAGACCTTCGACTCGTTGTTCTTCGCTGAAAAGGCTCGCGTGCTGTCTTCGCTAGACGCCTTCGAGGCCAAGACGGGCAAGTACGAGATCCCCGGCTTCCCGCACAAATTGGGATTGCTGCTCTGGGGCCCGCCCGGCACGGGCAAGACGTCGTTGATCAAGGCGATCGCCAACAAGACGCGGCGCCACGTCGTCAACATCAAGCTGTCCCAGGTCGGCACGAACCAGAAGCTCGCCGACTGGCTCTTCGACGAGCGGTACCACGTCGACGGCGAGGCGACGAAGGTCGCGGTGAACGAGTGCATCTTCGTCTTCGAGGACGTCGACTGCGTCTCTGACGTCGTGCTCTCGCGCGAGGCCAAGGGCGCCGACGCGGCGCCGGCGGGTTCGGATGATCGGTTGTCGCTCGCGGGGCTCCTGAACGTGTTAGATGGGGTGGTGGATTCTCCCGGTAGAATCGTGATCATGACGTCGAATCACCCGGAGAAGCTGGATCCGGCGTTGGTTCGTCCAGGACGAATTAATTTGGCGCTCTACCTCGGCTTCGTCACGGCGGATTCGGCCAGCGCGATGGTCAAGCACTACTTCGGCGACGACGGCTCGGCCGTCGGCGTCGCCGTCGATGCGCTATCGCGTTTCGACCGGCGCTTCTCGCCGGCCCAGCTCGAGCATTTGTGCGCGACGCACGCCTCGGCCGCGTTACTGGCGCAGTCCCTCGCCGCGATCCTCGACCGCGCTCGCGCGGACGCAGACGTCCATGAGGTCCAAGCTGTCCTCGACGACGTCGTTGCGGCCGTCGTGGCGCGTGCAGACAGCAAGGAGGAGGCGCCCCTCGTTGCGCGCGTTTCGTCGGAGTCGCTCGCGGATCTGGAGAAGAAGGCCCCGTGCCTACGGCGATCCGTCTCCGAGGCCGGGGCGCCCTAGTTTAGTTGTGTGATCAAGTTTAAGATACAAAACTATTAAGCACGTCCCCGACAGCCTCGAGCGCCGCCTTCGGTCGGTCCTCGCTGGACATCGCGTCGAGGGCCGCGTCGCTCGCTTCGAGGGCGTCGAGCGCGCTCCTGAGCATTTCCGATTCGTCTCCAACATTGATGTCGACGGTCCGGACGGGGACCTCCACAAGCGGCGGTTCTTCCAGTCCGATCCCGTCGTGGTACTCCAGTACGAGAGCGACCGCCTTTTCGGGCAATTTTCGAGGCAATACCAGGCGCACGGCGGCCTCGTAGTCGTCGCGCGCGGCCTCGGCCATGAGTTTCGCGCCTAATTCATTATCTCCTACATCAAAGGCGCGCTCGGCGGTCTCGACTCTCGCCTCGGGCAGCTTCTGAGCACATGCGTAGGCGAGCAGGAAATCAGAAAGTCTATCATCATATTCCACGACCAGCCCCTCGAGAAACAACCCCGCCAAGTCAAAGCACGCCGACGCGAGGCCCATGAGCGCCGCCTTCCGCAGCAACAAATAGCCCCGCGTCCTCGCGCACGTCGCTCTTGCCAACGCCGCCTCGGGCCCGTCCGGGTCCGCGCGCGTCCCGGACGTCAACTCCCTCAATTCGCGCGAAAGCACGTTGCGCCTGGCTTTAAAACTCTCGATATCCGTCAGCGTCTCGTCCTCCTCGTCCACGGCGCGCCGCGCGCGCTCGACGGCCTCGTAGAGGTCGATCAGCTTCTCGCCGGCCGCGAACGTCTCGCCGTCGCCCGAGCGGTACTCCCACCAGGACCAGTCGTAGACGGCGCGCGCGTCGTCTCCTTTCAATGCCGCGTCCTGGAGCCGCATCAGCTGCGCGTAGGCGTCGTCACGATACACGCCCGAACACACGGGGCACTCCTGATTCGGCGCCGCCTCGAGGCACCGTCGACAACACATCTTGCCGCAGCAGGGCGACCGGTGCCGATGTTCCAGGCGACACCGCCGGTTCAAATCGACGCGGCACACACTACATAATTCTCGGATCGAATTCGATGGCAGCGGCCACTGGGGAAAGTTCGCCGGCGCGAGCGGGTCCAGGTCCACGTCCTCCTTCATTTGTACGACGTCGGCCTCCGCGGGGATCGTGTCCTCGAGCCACGGCTGCACCGGCGGCGGCGGCGCCTTGGGCCTCGAGTCGTCGACCCAGAAGTCGTCCGGCTCCGTATTCTCGTCGTCATCGGCTAGCTCCTGCATGACGCTGGTTCTGTAGGCGACGTTGCCGCGCGCGCGGGCCGCGGCGGCGCCAAGGCGCGCGACGGCGCCGAGGCCGAGCTTCGGCTTGATTGTTTCGCGCACCGGGCGGTGCTTCGTCTTCGGCGTCGGCGCCGCCCGCCGCGGCAGGTCGCGCTGGCGCCTGGTGGTTTTGGGTGCTGAGTTCCTTGGTGCGAAGGCCATTATCGGTGCTCAAAAGGCTGCCCTGGCTCGGCGGTTGGTGGTGCAAGGCGGCTTTTTTATTGTGGCGAGTGGATTAAGGCTGCATCGCAATTATATTGCCCTGCTCTCATCGTGTTCAAACTTTCTAGTGGGGGGTCACGCTAGCCATCGAACCGGTCCGGGAAGAATGGCCACGAAAAGAAGGGGGAAGAAGCGGCGCAAAGCTGCCGCCAGGCCCTTGTTCACAACGAATTTCGTGCGGGTACTTACGCGTCAGTTGTCGCGCAGCCCCGCGATGTCCTTCTGCAGCCCGCCGAGCTCCTCGGTGGCGGCGCGGATGATGCGCTCGAGTTTTGATGCTCGATCCTCCAACGCCTTGATGCGCGCGGGGTCGACCGCCGGCGGCCGCGGCGGCGGGATGGCATAATACAGGTCCGGCTCCGCCTTCGGGGGCGTCTTCTTTGGAGCTGGCTTCGGCTTTGTCGCCGGCGCCGCTGTCCGCGCGCCGCGGGACGGTGGCCGCCGCGCCGGCTTCTCCGCGGTACAACTCCGCTGGTGTATCGCGAGGCGGTCGGGCGCGAAGGTCCGGCCGCAGTGCTCGCACGTGGCCATGTTCGCCTCGAGCGCGGCGTAGGCCATGTCGTTGTACTGGTCCGGCGTCATTCCTTCCGTCGATGCTGTGGGCGCGGTGGGCGGCGGTCTCCGCTCGCTCGGCGGTAGTAGTGCTTGTCTTTGGTTGTAGAGTTCCAAGCACTGCTCGAGATGAATAGGCATGCTGTCTTTAAAGTACTGACGCCCGCAGATGTGGCACACGAGCCCTTGCGGTGCCATTGGGGTGTCTAAGGAAGCAGCAGGGCTGCCCTGGAAGCGGGAAACGACCATGGAGCGTGGCGGCTGCCACTATTTGTTCAACGAGAACGACTCTTCAGGCTCGGGCAGCTCGTGTGGCGTCAGGCTCGTATGGCGGCGCGTAACAGGTGAGAATGTTATGGTATACCTAGGTATGTATGGTATGTGGCCGAAGGGGGGGTATCTTTTTATCGCGATCGGCGCTTGCGTGCCCCAGCGATTTGAACGGCAGCGGGTGCCAAAAGTGCAGCCACAGCTTGCAGAACCTGCGCAAGCACCCTCGCTTGCAAACAAAAATAGTGCTTGCAAGTCCTCCAGCGATATGGCGGCCCACATCATCGGCTCCATAGGAGGCACGCAAGCCGACAGCGTGCCGATCAAAAGAGCGCTCCTCTCGGTGAGCGACAAGACCGGCCTCGTGGAGCTGGGCAAGGCCCTCGCGGCGAAGAATGTCGAGTTGTTAAGTACCGGTGGCACCGCAAAAGCACTAAGAGCCGCAGGCTTGACAGTGCAGGACGTCGCGGACTACACGGGCTTCCCCGAGATGTTGGGCGGCCGCGTGAAGACGCTCCACCCCAAGGTACACGGCGGCATCATGTACGTGCGGGGCAACGCCGAGCACGAGGCCTCGGTCAAGGAGGCGGGCATCAAGGGCATCGATCTGGTGGTGTTGAATTTATATGCCTTCGAAGCCACGGTAGCCAAAGGCTCGGACTTCGAGACCTGCGTCGAGAATGTTGATATTGGTGGGCCGTCAATGCTGCGGTCGTCAGCTAAAAATCATCGGTACGTGACCATCGCGACCGCGCCCTCCCAGTACGCCGAGTTGATCTCCGCACTAAACAAGGACGGCTGCACACCTTACTCGTTGAGAAAGAAGTTCGCCGCCGCGGCCTTTGCCCATTCTGCTCGTTACGACGCGACGATCGCCTCGTGGTTCGCGGGCCAATTGGCCAACGAACCGGACGCGGCGCCTGCACTTTTAACGCGGTCCTGCGAACTCTCTCGCCCCTTAAAGTACGGCAACAACCCCCACCAGAAGCCCGCGGCGTTGTACCGGCCGCTCGGAAGCACGGAGCCGTTCCGGGTCCGCAACGGCGCGCCGGGCTACATCAATATGCTGGATGCGTTCAACGCCTTCCAACTGGTTCGAGAGCTAAGGAAGGCCCTGGACCTGCCGGCGGCGGCGTCGTTCAAGCACGTGAGCCCGGCGGGCGCCGGCCTCGGCGTTGCATTGAATGCGTCGGAGTGCAAGGCCTACGACATCGCGGACCCGGCCTCGTTGACACCGCTCGCGACGGCCTACGTGCGCGCGCGCCAGGCCGATCCCCTCTGCAGTTTTGGCGACTTTGCCGCTTTGTCTGACGTCGTCGACGAGAACACGGCCTTGGTCCTCAAGAAGGAAGTCTCCGACGGTATCATTGCTCCGGGCTTCGAGCCGAAGGCCTTGGAGATCCTGTCAGCTAAAAAGGGCGGCAAGTTTGTCTGCGTCGAGGTCGATCCCGACTACACGCCTCCAACCCTAGAGTACCGAGAAGTGTATGGCGTGGGCTTCGCGCAGAAGCGGAACGACCGGGAGATCACGTTGGATGACGTGAAGACCGACGAAGTGAAGAAGGGGCCCATGCCGCCGGACGCGCAGCGCGATCTTGTTTTAGCGGCGATCACGGCGAAATACACGCAGTCGAATTCCATCTGCTTCGCGCGGGGCGGCCAGGTCGTCGGGGTCGGGGCGGGCCAACAGTCGCGCGTCGATTGTGTCAAGCTCGCCGGCAAGAAGGTCGCGACGTGGTGGCTCAGGCAGTCGGAGGACGTATTAGCGTTGCCCTTCGTCGCTGGGCTCAAGAGACAGCAAAAAGTGAACGCTCGGGTCCAGTACCTGGAGGGCGGTTTCGATTCGTACGCTCCCCAAGAAAAGGCGGCCTTCGACAAACTGTTTGCTTCTGGGACGTGCCCTCCGGAGCTGACGTCTTCGAGACGCGCTGAGTTGCTTGGCCAATTAACGGGCGTGTCGCTCGCCTCGGACGCGTTCTTCCCCTTCCCGGACAACATGGACGTCGCCGCCAAGTTCGGCGTCAAGTACGTCGTCCAGGCCGGCGGCTCGGTCCAGGACGAGGCCGTGCTGGCCTGCGCGCGGGGCCACGGCATGGCCATGGCCATGAACGGCATCCGCCTCTTCCACCACTAGGCAGTGGTGTCTGATTTCTGACCGGGGGCTTGCTAAGGATCCCGGAGAGACTCCCGCAAAAAGCGACTAGGGGGTCGCGCGCCGTGTAAAACCCGAACCCGAACCCGATGCGAAAAAAGTAGCACACAGCCACACAAGCAGCGCCGCCGTCGGCTCGGGCGCGCTCCGCACGCTGTCACATCGTGGCCACGACGAGGCAGCCTCGTCTGCGCCCACTGGTACGCCACCGAGCAGCAAGTGAGCCGAATCATCGGGCTGCCCATCTACGCGACAGCCCATACTCACGAACACGTAGACGCCCTCGACGCAACAGTAAGCCATGGGGCAGCCCATCTACGCGACGCCGACCAAGCCGTTCCTGACGAATACTTATCTTGAGCTCTACGTCATTATCGGGATCACGATCTTCAGCAGCACGGTCCTGTTCTGCATTTTTAAAGACGTGAAGCGACGGGACGCGATCCGGAGGACGCTGTCCGGCGCGCGGCTCTGCGGCATGGACAAGGTGGCCTAAGATGCGCATTCTGCTCCTCGCGGCGGTCGCGGCGTACGACCCCGAGAACCGGGCGACGTACCTACCGACAAGATACGACGAGAAGGCCGATGACCTCGCGGCGCACGCGCAGCACCTCTTCGACCGGGCGGCGCGAGCTGCGTCGACGGCCCGGTGCCGGGCGCCCGTCGCGGGACACAAGCGGTCGGGCTTCGGCTCTTATTTAAGGATCCTCGCGCACGAGGCCGAGGATTTGTTGATACGAGGCCGCGCGCCGACGCCCTTACTGCAGCACGCTTTATTAGAAAAAGGCGTCGGTAGTGTTGGAGACGGCCGGCCCTGCGCGAAGAAGCAGCTCTCGAGCTGCGTCTTCCACGACGCCTTCGTCGAGGCCAAGTCGTTGCCCATATGCCCTTGCGCGAATCCCAACCCCGTGAATTGCCGGGGCGAGCGCCACCGCGCCCTCCCCTACAAGGACGGCGAGGCGAAAAGAGCGGTCGAGGACTGGCGGCGCTTCGCCGAGACGTACCCGTTCTGGGCGTCCTCGGCCCTCTTTTCCGCTGTCTTACGACCGCAGAAGCGCCTCCGGGCGGCGATCGCCGACGCTACTACGAAGCTCGGCGACGCGCCACGGCCGTGGGTCGCGGCCCACTTGAGGAGAGGCGACGCCTGCCGCGACGGCGCTTACATGGGCCGCACGTGTAGCAGCGGCGACGACTACGCCCGGGCGTGCTGCGACGCGGGGCGGAAGTACGGCTTCGGCACGCTGATCGTCGCGACGGACTCGAGTAGCGCCTTGGCGGAACTGACGGCGGCGCTCGCCGAGAGGAGGTGCCCCTTCACCGTCAAGGCGACCTCGGACACGTCCGTCGACGACAAGACGCGGGAGTCGGCGCGCGTCGAGGATTTGCTCGAGTCCAACGTCCTCGACTCCGCGAAAGAGTTCGCCGGCGTCCTGGTGGACGTCTTCCTGCTCGCGTCCGGCGACGTCTATATCGGCAAGTTCACGTCGAATCTGGATCGCCTGGCCTACGCTTTACTCGTCGCCCGGAAGGGCGTCGCGGCGCCCTACGTATCGTTGGATACGGCCTGGTCGAAAGATACACCCGCGTTGTTTGATGCAGCAACACACCGACCGCTCCAAAAGCTCCTCAACGAGACGCTCCACAAGAGCCAGTTGCGCAACATCACGCGCAAAAAATTGCGGGTCGACGAGTGCCGCGCGCCGCGCGCGGTCGCGGGCTGGTCCGAGACGGGGAGTCGGTGGTGGTGCCCCGCGACTACTACTAGCGCGTAAGGGTGGTCTGTACTCCGGCGTTCGGAGGTTGCGCGCACGCTTTTCGATGCTGGTATCTCCTCAGGCAAAAACGTGCCCTTGGGCAGCCCTTTGGGTAGCACTCCATGTACATGCGTCAACCGAGCGATAGTAGGAAACTAATCGTTATGTTAACGACTTCACTCGTCGCGGGCGGCGGAATTACGGGCGGGCCAGGCATCATGACGTACTACTATGTTAAACGTTGGGGACACGTACGTAGCGGACGACGAGGGGGAGGGAAAGAGGGACACGACGACGACGTCAGGACGTGCGGCGCCGGCGCGCCGGCGGCTCGCGCGGCGACGGGACGTCGACGAAGTCGTCGTCCTCCATGGCGATGCCGCCGGGCGCGCCGGGGAACGGGGGCAGGTTCGCGGGCCCGCCGCCGCCGATGACGACCTGGAACGGGAGCATGCCGCCGGGGAAGCCCAGGGGCGGCGCCTGGCGCGCACCGCCGCGGTTGGCGTCGCGCACGTTGCGGCGGACGCCGTCGAAGAGCGCGCGGAGAAACGCGGGCGGCTCGCCGGCGCCGCCGGTGGAGAAGAACGGGCCAGGCGGGAAGCCCATCATCGGGCGCGGGGCGCTGCGGCCGCCTGGAGAAGCGGGCGAGCGGGGACCACCCGTCGCGCGGCCGCGGGGCGCTGCCGCGCCGCGGCCGCGCGGCGAGGCGCCGCCGCGGCGGCGCGCGGGCGCCGGCGCCGGCGCGGCGGCGCGTCCGCGGCGCCGAGGCGCCGCGGGCGCGCGGCGCGGCGTACCTTGGCCAGAGGGCCCGCCGAAGGGCGACCCCGCCCCGAACAAAAACGGCGGCAAACCAGCCTCGCGCGCCGCGTCCGCGAAGGCTCGAGCGGCCCCCGGCGGCGGCGGCGGCACGGCGCCCACGAAGATGGGCACGGCGCCCGGCGGCGGCAGGCGCTTCCGGCGCTCGTCGTCGCGCTCGGCCTCGTCCTTGAGCAAGGCCACAAGCTCCTTCTTCTCGACGACGCCCTTCGTGGGCACATCTCTTTCTTCACATCTTTTGCGCAGCTCGGCGATGGGCAGCTTCGCGTAGTCGCGCTTTTTCTTCTTCGGCGCGTCTTGCAAAGGCGCTCTGCAGGTAGGACACTTGTCCGACTCCTTCGTGAGCCACTTGATCGCACAGGCCCGGTGGAAGCGCTGGCCGCAGCAGGGCATCCTCAAACAGTCGCAGCCCGGGTCCCGCGTCTCGATACATATGGGACAGTTGATCTTGTCCTTGACGTCTTCCAGATCGAACTTGCGCTTCGCGAGTCGCGACCGGCCGGCCCGCGTCGTCGTGACGACGGCTTCTTCCACAATTTCATCTGGTTGTGGTTCCGAGTAGGCGTGCTCGTCCAACAAGTGATCTAATCGCTTCCGGTCGGCCGGTCTGGCCCTTCTCATTCCTTGGGCCTGGGCAAACGCTTCAATGCCGCCAAAACTCCTAGGAAGAATAGAAGCTAACAATTGTTCGACGTCCACGGGCATCTCGTCGTCGTCGTCGCCGCCGGGCGACGGCGGACCCCCAAAAAGCATCTCGAGGCCGCCGGGCGGCGGGCCGAAACCCCAGGGGGGCAGGTCCATGGTCGTTTTTGGGCGCGGGGGCGTGCGCGGCACGGGTGCGCCGCGGGGATTTATTTGGCTTGCACTGGTGGTTCACTGCCGCTGGCCGCTGCGCCCGCGTGGGCCCCAGGCGTGGCTCTGGCGTGAGCGAAGGCGCTTGGCGGCGCGCTGCGGTAGCGAGCGGGCACTCGTTTTGGTTTGGGCGTTTTGCGCCGAGTGAGCGTCGTTCGACTGCGGTCGATGGCACTGGACAAGCTTCGTCTACTAGCCCACCCACCTAGACGCCTAGGCCGCCCCGACTACTCGTGACGGTACCATGGACGGTGACCACACAGGCAGAAGACTCCTGGGTGCGTTCATAAGGGCAAACTAGCGGAGCTTGCGTTTGGACTTGGATGTGTAACGAGGTCAGTGCGCCGAACATTGGCGTCCACGATGGAAGCCGCTATTAGAGGTGGCTTGACATGTAGAGTAGCCAACGCCCACAGCGGCGCCATCCACGAAATATCAGTCCCCGTAGACAGCGGAGACGACGCCTACGAGGCGCTGAGCCGCGCGGTCGAGAACGCGCTGGGCGGCGAGAAGATCGTCCTCTACGGCCCGCCCTGGCGGAGCCTCGACGCCGCCGGCGCGCGCGCGGCGCTCGAGGACGCCCGGACGGCGTCGGGGGCCGCGCCGCCGCGGGTCGTCGCGTTCGACCCGGCTCAAATACGGGGCGAGGCGACGCACGCGAGCTACGAGGCCGACGCGGCGGCGGGGCGCGCCGTCGAGGCGGGCGTGCGCGTGCCGCGGACGCTGGCCGAGGCCAAGGGCTGGGGTTTGGTGCGGCGCGAGTCGTCGGCCGACGCCGAGGCGGGCTCGTCGCCGGGCTCGGGGCCGCTGCAGCGCGCGCTCGGCGACTTCGCGACGCAGTTTCGGTTAAGACGCGCCCAGGGCACGACGCGGCGTCGACGACGTTTTGGGCGCCTTCAAACGCATCGACGCGCCCCTCGATGGCGTATATGTTGCGCGTCGATGGCGTAGAGGGAGACGCCAAACCTACGCAGGTGAAGCCTACGAGCGCGCCGCGGCGGCGCGCGCGCACGCGTGCGCGGGCCTCCGCCAGCGCGCGGCGGTCCGCGACCTCGGCGTCCGGGCCGCGCTCGCGACGCTCGTGGACCACGCGGCGGCGCTGACCGAGGCGCACGACGCCGTGCGGCGGCGCGGCGCGCGCCACGGCGCCGCGCAGCGCGACGCGCTCGAGCGCTTCGAGGACGACCTCGACGTGCGCGCGCGGCGTCCGGTATCATTACGCCATCGATAGCGTATATTTCTCGCGTCGATGGCGTGGAGGGAATCCTCCCATCTGACGCGACGCATCGCCAGAGATCGGAAAAATCAACGCGCTGACGCGCAACACCGCGAGAGAAGAAAAAAAACAAGAACAAAAACACAGGCCCTCGACGGCGCGCCCCTGCACCCATCATTAGCCAAGGCCCTGGACGAGACGGCCGGCACGCAAACCGACGCGAAGACGCTCGCGGCGTGCGTGCCGCGCGACCGCGTGCGCAAGTGGGCGGAACACTGCGCGCGCGCGCTCGCCCAGTTCGAGGCCGACGGCGATAGAATAAGGGCCGTGGTCGGCGACGTCGCCCAACGCGTCGGCACGAGAGTGGGCGCGGCCGCGGCTCAAGCACGCGCGGACGCTTTGGACGCCGTCGAGGCCGACGCGGCGGTGTGTGCGGCACTAGCGCAGCGCCAGGCGGCCCTGGTCGAAGCTCTAGGTAGGGACGAGCGCGACGCTTCTGACTTGGTGGCGAAGCACTGCGTCGACGACCCGAGCGTCGGGGACCTCGCGGACGACCCTACTTCATCGCCGCGGGCGCAGTTCGACCTCGACCTGAGCGGCGACAACGTGCTCAAAGGAAGCTTGTTGGACGACGACGACGACGAGGCCGATGATACTTTTGGGACGCCCACCAAGTCCTCGGCCGTCGCGCTGGACGCGTGTCGAGAGTTGCAGGCGCGCTGGGAGCGGCGGGAACGCTTGCTGCCCATCATCAAGGCCACGGAGCGTAGTATAGCGCAGTGCGCTCGAAGCTGCGCGTCCCGAGCCGACGCCTTAGCGACGCGATCCCTGGAGGAACTACGAGGTGTCGGCGAGCTCCAGACCACGATCCACGACGCCCAGGCGAACCACCTCGAGACGCATAGTGATGCGTTGGAGGCGAAGGCTCGCGCATTTGCCCAATTGGACACGGTGCGCGCTTTACCTAGAGTGCACGCCGCATTATGTCTGGAAGTGGCGCGGCGCCGTTCCTACGGCACGGCCGCCGCGGCCGTCGTGCAAAAGGCGACGGAGGACGTGGCGCGGCTCCGGGAGGTGGAGACGAAGCGTCGAGCCAAGTTCAGCCGCCTCCACGGCGCGCGGCTGCCGCGGCCTTTGTTGAGAGCCGTGCCGGGTTTGGTCGACCCGCCGGCGCCCTTTACGCCGACCTTCGCGCCGGACGAGCGCGAGCTGCCGTGCATCAGCGTCGAGGATTTGAGAGAGGACGGCGCGCCGCGGCCGCGCGCCGATTCCTCTGATTCGGCCTTGGCGCCGCCGAACCAAGCGTCATCACATCATTCTTCCGATGTGGCCATGGAGGAGAAGGAGGGCTCGAGCTCGTCGGACGACGACCACGACGACGACGACGAGCAGGCGCTGCGCGCGAAGTGCGCGCGCCTCGAGTGCGAGCTCGCGGCGCTGCGCGCGGAGGCCTGCGAAGAGAAGCCGCGCGCCGTGTCCGCCGAGGACGTCTCCGAGGCCGAGGAGGGGCCGCCGCAGATTTCGTTCCGGCGCTTCGAGCTCGGCGACGTGGCGCTCTTCCTGCCGACGGGCGCCGGCGACGGGCGCAAGTCGTACCTGGCCTTCCACCACGGCTGCCCGCACCGCTACCTCGCTCCGTCGAGCGTCGAGGCGATCCGGGCGGCGCACCAGCGCTACCCGGACTTCATCCTTGGCCGCGTGACGCGGTGCGACGCGCGCGAGGCCTCGGACGCGGACAACCCGTTCCGCCTGCCGCCCGGCACGGCGTTCCACGTGCTGACCGTCGAGAGCCTCTGACCCTTGCTGCCCTACCCTTGTCTCTAGATTTAAAGTTACTCGTAATACTACCACAATACAATACGTTTCCGTCGTGTTTCTCTCGTCTAGTAGGGCGGCACGCAGTCGAGGCCCGGCTCCTCGCTCTCCTTGTCGACGCACATGGCGTAGAGGAAATCTGTCGTCTCGCCGCCGCCGAAGCCCTCGCTCGTGGGCGGCAGGACGTCGACGCCTCCGCCGGCGAAGACGCGGAACCGGTCGACGCTGTCGTAGTCGAGGTCGCTCCAGCAAGCCCGACACCGCCCGGTGTCGCAGCCGAGCGCTCGCCGCAGCTTCGGAATGCGGCAGTGTTCCCAAGCTATCAGGACCGCTGGCGACTGGCAGTCGTCCGTCGCGGCGAGGCTTCGAGCCGTCCGCATCGCGTCGGCGGCGAGGGCCTCGGTCTCGAAGGCGCCGAACGACACGTTTATGTGTATGCCGAGCGCCTGTGCCAGCGGCGCCACCGTCTCGTACTCCCGCCGCACGAACGGCGGCGCGCTCGGCGACGTCGCGTAGACCGCGGCGAACCGTGGCCAGTCGCCGCTCGTCACGAGGCGTTCCAAGTTCTGTGCGCGGTCGACGCCGGCCGGCGACAGGTCGAGGTCGAGGGTCCGCGACGCATTCGCGGCCTTTTCGCCGTGGCGGATGATCCAGATCTCTGAGGACGGGCGGCAGCGCAGCTGTGTCGTTGTCTTTCGTTGCGTGACGAGGACTGATAACGCGGATAGGAGCAGTGCTGCGGCTGCAGCCACTGCTCTTTGCATGACTGCTGCTGTTATGTATTCAATCTTCTTCTTCGCGGCAGTATGCAGATAGGTGCGAGCTTTCTTGGCTCACTACCGTGACCTTACCCTCGGCTTGTGCGCTTACAATCGGTGAGGAAAACCCGTGCACAACCACAAAACCAATATTTACTCCCGAGTCAGACCGTCGGCAGGCTCGCCTGGACCGGATCCAACACCTCGGGGCACGGGCTAAACAGCGTGTTCTTGCAGCACTGCACGACGCACCACCGCCCCTTCGGCACGTAGGACGCGCTGTACCAGACCGCGCAGAAGAGCTCCACGGCGAGCATGAGGAGCACGATGAAGACCGCGACGTGCAACAAAGCCAGCACGAGTACCAATACGAGCGACACGAGGTACATGGCCGTCGCGCCGCGCCGCGTCGAGTTCCACATCTTCTTGCACATGAGCTTCGGCCCGACCCAGAAGGCCGTCGCCATGATCGCGATCAAATTGCCGCACACGTACAGCACCGAGAACTTGCGGATGTTCCGGGCCGTCGGCCCGCCGATGAGTGTAAGCGTACCGCAGATCTCGAGGATGTACCCGAGCACGCAGCAGCAAATTAAGGCAATGAGACGCTGCTTGAACGTCATCGTCGGGCACATCTCGCAGACCTGCTCCTCGATGGTCTGTTCCTCGACCGGGACCTGCATGCCGACCGCCCGCCGCGCGCTGATCGACGCGGTCCGCGCTGCGCCCGCGACGGAATTCGCGGCTTGGGTCAGTGGGTTCTCCGCATCGTTGTTTCCGCCGAGGTCCATGTAGCTCTGCTCCTTCTCCTCGAGTCCGAGCCAGGCCTTCATTGTGCGTTGTTTTGATGATGTCTATGGGCAAAGGATTGGTTGTTTTTCGGGTCTCGAGCCGAGGCCTTTTCTTTTGAGGGGCTCGCAGTACTGGTCGCGTGTGCTGCTGGAGGCACCACTGCAGCGCTGGCGCTATCAGTGGTGTACAGAACCGCCTAAGTTGTGTGTTTTGCGGTGCTTTCTAAGGCAGGAGCAAACTCGAGGAGACATCCTAGTGTGTGTGTGTTGTTATAGCCTAACCCCCTCGCCCGCTAACGAGCGGTTGCGAAAGACGAGACTTGCTGCCCCTCACAGCCCCAGGAGAACTCCAACGGGAAGCTTCCGTCGATCTTGATCGGAGGGCGGTTCTTCCGTTCCCCCGTCGGCCGACGTGCCTAATCACCCGCCGCTGCACCCACCGACTGACAGAAACCTCGGGACTGTGACTAATAAAGACGCGAGTCATCGTTCGTCATGGCGCTATGAAGCAAACTCTATATCAGAACCCGATTACTGACCAGTACGATGGGGGCTCATGCCCGAGTGTCCGCACCAAGGAAGAGCAACTGGGACAGATAGGTCACGATGAGTCGATCACCAGTCCCAGAGCCGGCTCCAAGGCAGTGACTATTAAACTTTGGGTAACTTGGTCAGAACACCGTCGTTCATGAGCAACGCCTGCGAGACAAAACAGAAAGAAGAGAAAACGCACCGTGTCAACGCGGCCTTCGTGCCGAACCAGGAGATCGTCGAGCGGAGGGCCCGGCCGCCGCGAAAAAGGGTGCCGGAGAGCATGACCCAAGGTGAAGTCTGTTCTCAGCGGGCGTAGCCGCGTTCGCTGCCGGGCCGGCCTTCCCGGGACCGCCAGGGGGTAAGCTACGAGCTGCACGCAGCCTCCCAGTGTGCGGCGCGGCCGGGGGCGCGCACGCGCACAACGCAGAGGTTAGTGCCTAGTGCCTTACAGAACGCTAGCTCTGCTTTGGGCAAAGGACTCGCATCGCTGCGCGTAAGCTCGCTAGCAGCAGCAGTCTACCACAAAAGCATCGCTGCGACCATCGCTACGCCTATTTCGACAGATTCGGCAAAATACGTACTGAGCAGTGAAAACCCAGCGATGGCAGCCAAGGTCCGAATCGGCGCCGAGCTCTTCTGCGCCGCAGACTTGCGGCAAGCCCTCGACGCCGCCCGGCAGGACGGCCTGGACTTCGCGTGCTCGCCCCTGTCGCACCCGCGGAACGCGCGCGACGCGCGGGGCGTCAGCGAGCGGCGCGCGGCGCCGGAGACGCGGTCGGACCTCGCGCTCACGTGCGGCGAGTGGTCGCGGCTCATCGTCGGCACGGCGAGCGCGTGGCCCCGCCTCGACGCAAGTTGCGCGCAGCAGCGGCGCGACGGCGAGGCGGCGCTGACGCGCGAGCTCGAGTGGGCCTCGCACCTGTCGCTGGCGGCCGTGCTGCTGCCGCCGCTGCCGGCCGACGTCTATCCGGTGGCGCGCCGGCTCCAGGAGACTTTTCAGAGAGCGACGTCGTGGCAGGCGTGGGTGCGCTGCCGCCTCGTGTCGCGCGAGGAGGAGGCGAGGCGGCGCGAGGACCCAAGTTCAACTGGAGACGTCGCCGACCCGTGGCTGCGCTGGGACCGCGTGCGGCGGCTCTGCGACCACTCGGCGGCGCTCTGCGTCGCCCTCGAGCTGACGGAGACGCTCCCGTCCGTGGACGCGGCGCGGCGCTGGCGCGGCGAGCCGCTGAAGTGCGTGCTCGTGCCGTACGCCTTGTTTAGGACGAACGAGGCGGGTTTCCCTGTGCTACCGAAGGCGCACCAGGACCTGCTCGCGTCACTAGCAAAGCTCGAGCCGCAGCTCTGCCTGACTGGGGTTCCTACACATCCACGTCAAAGTTACGTTTCCTACCTGCGCCACCTCATAGCGAGTAGGGCGCCGGTCATGGACGAGGCGGCCATCGCCGAGCGGCCGTACCGCGACTACCTGCAGGCGCCGCTCCAGCCCTTGGCCGACAATTTGGAGGCCAACACCTACGAGACCTTTGAGCGGGACCCCGTGAAGTACGCGCGCTACGAGGAGGCGGTCAAGAAGTTTCTCGGAGAGAGGACGAGCGCGGTCGTCGTCGTCGCGGGCGCGGGCCGCGGGCCCCTCGTCGCGGCTGTGTTAAGAGCCGCCTCGGATCGATGTAATGTGAAGGTGCACGCCGTCGAGAAGAACGCCAACGCCATCGTGACGCTGCGGCACCGCGCCTCGACGGAAGACGCGTGGCGCGGCCGCGTCGAGGTGCACCAGTCGGACATGCGGCGCTGGGCACCGCCCTGTCCCATCGACTGCGTCGTGTCCGAACTCTTAGGGTCCTTCGGCGACAACGAGCTCTCGCCGGAATGCTTGGAGCCTGTGGAAAGGTGGACGTCCACGTCGATCCCGCAGAACTACGAGTCTTTTTTACAACCTATATCATGTGCAAGACTCTGGTTCGACGCGCGGCGCGCGAACACGGGCCTGCCCGCCGGGCCGCCGGCCGTGGGCGCCTGCATCGGCGCGCCGCCCCCAGATAGAGGCCTCGAGACGCCGTTCGTCGTCAAGCTCCACAACTTCGCGCCCCTGTCGGCCGTGCAGCCGGCCTTCCGCTTCGACCACCCGGCCTCGGAGAAGTCGCTCGAAAGGTACTGCGCGCTGGAGTTCCCTGTAGCGGTGGACTGCACGGTGCACGGCCTCGCGGGGTACTTCGAGTCGGAGCTCTACGACGGCGTCATGATCTCGATCAACCCGGCGACGTTCTCGACGGGCATGTTCTCGTGGTTCCCGCTGTTCTTACCCTTCTCGCGGCCGGTCTTCGTGGCCGCGGGGTCGAGCCTCGAGGTGCGGCTCTGGCGGCGGCGCGAGGGCGACCGCGTCTGGTACGAGTGGGCCGTCGTGGGGCCCGACGTGCTGCCCGTGCACAACCCGGGCGGGCGGAGCTGCGCGATGCGGCTGTAGTGGTAACTGGTTCAAGTCTTTTTCAACTTGGCAAGTTCTAACTCCGGACGTTTTTAAACAACACACTATGGTAGGGCCAGGCCCCCGAGCGCCACATACAGCGCCGCTAACGCGTGGCCTGAACCCACTCGGGATAGGTCCACGAGAGGTAGGTCTGCGACACGGTCCCCGGTAGCAAAGCCCGGGCTGCCGCGACACCGTCTTCGCAGTAAGCTCTCCGGACTGCATCGCGCTCACGGTCGAGCTGGGCGCGCTGCTCGGGCGTGGGCATGCGGCGCAGACTCGCGGGCCGATTCGGCGCCTGGGCCAGGACTTCCCGCAGGGCACGGGTGGCTTCGACGAATTCCCTAAGCTCGGGCGCGGGGGCCTCGCCCCGGATCTCGGCCAGGGCCGCATCGACGAGCCAGTCTCCCGAAACTGCCTCGAGCGGCTTGGCAAAGCCTGGTCGCGGATCGAGCAGGGCCAAAAAGCTTGCCCAGACGGTCTCCACCCACCAAGGGCCCCGAATCAGGTCGGTGATCAGCGCCTCGTCGAGCACTCGTAGGCTCAGCAGACAGGCGTAGTGCCACTGAAGCGGCGCGATCCGCAAGCTCGGGTAGTCGCGCAGCGCCCCGACGCAGTCCCGGCCGAGCTCTAGCTGGCGCGCAACGAAGCGCCGCGCCCCGCGAGCATTATACAGGGGCGTGAAGCGACCTTGCGTGACGCAACCCTGCTTGACGAGGTAGACCAGGTCGTCGTAATAGTAGGTCGGCGCCAAGCTAGATCCGAAGCGCGATGTTAGTATGTCGATTACGCTAGCTCCGACTGCCGCCTCGATGCCGGAAAACGCCTTCGAAGCATATGATTAGAGTGTCAAAGTCCTTACACTCGTGAGGCCTAGAGACCTAGAAGCCGGCGCCGAAGCCGCGCAGGCAGATCCACTTGCCGCCCGGCCGCGTCTCGCAGGCGAGGTCCTTCTTCGCCTGGAACTCCTTCTTCTTCTTGTTCGCGTCGTCGCGCGCGTCGCGCGCGGCCTTCTCGGCGACCTTGGCGTCCTGGTCGTACTGCTTGAAGACATCGTTCGCCGCCTTGGCAGACGCGTCGCGGTCCTCCTGGGGCACGAGGAGCTCGGGCCGGTCCTTGTACTTCTCCTCGAGGCCCTGGTCCTTGGGGATGTCGAAGCTGGCGCGCGGCGAGTCGAAGCTGGATGGCGCCGAGAACGAGGGCGCGGACGGCGCCGAGATCTTCGGCATCGACGGAGCGCTGAACGACGGCATGGAGGGCGCGTCCATTTTAGGGGCCTGTCCGCAAATCAACCAGTGAGTGCCGCGCGCGAAAATTTGTTTCATGCACTGTCACTCGCGGAGAACGATGGCATATCCATCTTCGGCGCGGCGGGCGCGTCGAATTTGGGAATATCTGTGTGGAAATCAAATTTCGGGCAACTCACGCCATCGACGCGACGTAAACGTAACTAACGTAACTCGCTGGTTGATTTCTACGCAGGCACGCGCCGAACTTCGGCGTATCCATCTTCGGAGCGTCCGGCATTTTAAATGAAGGAGCATCCACCTTGGGGACCTGTGCGCCAGCATCAGCGAGTACCGCCACGCCGTCGAGCTGGCGTCGCGTCGATGGCGTGGAGGCCAGATTCCGCAGGGGCGGAGACGCGCCGCGACAATTTGATTGAGGCTCTGGGACTAACGTCGGGCATCTTGAAGTCCATCTTAGGAGCCTGTTCAAATCAACCAGTGAGTCTGGTGCACCGCGAAAATTTGTTTCATGCACTGTCACTCGCGGAGAACGATGGCATATCCATCTTCGGCGCGGCGGGCGCGTCGAATTTGGGAATATCTGTGTGGAAATCAAATTTCGGGCAACTCACGCCATCGACGCGACGTAAACGTAACTAACGTAACTCGCTGGTTGATTTCTACGCAGGCACGCGCCGAACTTCGGCGTATCCATCTTCGGAGCGTCCGGCATTTTAAATGAAGGAGCATCTGTGTGGAAATCAAATTTCGGGCAACTCACGCCATCGACGCGACGCAAACGTAACTCGCTGGTTGATTTCTACGCAGGCACTTGCCGAACTTCGGCATATCCATCTTCGGAGCGTCCGGCATTTTAAATGAAGGAGCATCTGTGTGGAAATCAAATTTCGGGCAACTCACGCCATCGACGCGACGTAAACGTAACTAACGTAACTCGCTGGTTGATTTCTACGCAGGCACGCGCCGAACTTCGGCATATCCATCTTCGGAGCGGCGGGCGCGTCGGGCATCTTAAAATCCATCTTAGGAGCCTGTCAGCAAATCAACCAGTGAGTCCGTTGCGCCCGATAGGAGACGACAATGTGTTTTATGCACTGGTGACTCGCAGAGAACGATGGCATATCCATCTTCGGAGCGTCTGGCAGCTTCGGTGCGTCCGGCATCTTAAAGGATGGCGCCTCCGGGGCCTGCGCGCACATCGATCGGTGAGTGAGACACGCCGCGACAATTTGATTCATGCGCAGGGACTCGCGTCGAATTTCGGCATCGAGAACGACGGCATGGAGGGGGCGTCGAGCTTGGGAGCCTGCGCGCAAAGCAATAAGTGAGTCGAGTGCACCAAGCCGGCGTCGCGTCGCGTCGACGGCGCCGCGACGATTTACGCGCGGGGGGCTCGCCGAGAACGACGGCATCGACGGCATTTCCACCTTCGGCGCGTCGAAGGTCGGCAGCGACGGCGCGCTGCTGAAGGAGTCGGGGGGCTTGAAGGCCGGCGCCGCGTCCTCCTTCTTCGCCGCAGCGGCCGTCGCGGCCTTGGCCTTCGCGAGGGCCGCGTCCTTCTTGGCCTGGGCCTCGTCCTCGCGCTTCTTGGCGGCGTCGCGGAGCTCCTGCTGCTGCTTGGCGCGCGCCTCGCGCGCGGCCTCGCGCTCGGCGGCCTTGGCCGCGGCGTCGGCCTCCTTCGCGGCGGCGGCGTCGGCGGCCTTCTTCTTGTCGGCCGCGGCGGTGTCGGGCGCGTCGTCGCCGCCGCCGAAGCTCGGCATCTCGAACTTGATGGACGAGCCCTTGGAGCCCGTCGCGCTCATGCCGTAGATCGCATCATAATCATCGGCGGACAGCGCGAGCGAGGACAGCGGCAGCGTCGACGCGCCGGCAAGCACGGCCGCCGCCATACCAGCGGCGACCTTTTTCGCGGCCTTGCTTTGCACGGCGCGCGGCGGCGGGGGCACTGGCCGCAAGGCCAGCGCAACAGTGGCACAGCTGAGCAGTGCGACACGTTTCATCATGGTGCACCGCTCTCGGGCCGTCCTCTGGCTGCCTTCAATGCTGCGAGTCTCCGCCTCGTTGCAGGCGGGGCGTCAGGGCTCGCGCTATGCACAGCTCGCGGTGTGCAAGAGCCAAAAGCTTTGCATCTGAGGCTGGGGGTCTGGGGCTGGGAGAGGGGCCGAGCCGTGCCCAAGAGAACGCGGGCCAGTGGGGGCTAGGCATGGCGGGACGGCTCCGCCAAAAAAATTGATTTTGGGACCACCGCGCGCGCCGCGCTACCCAGGGCTCCGCCCACTAGTCCTAGCACCGTAACAAAAGTCCGCCAGTGTCCTAGGAAGTCCTTACCTACCCCCCCACAAAACGGCGTGGACCCACTACTTCTTCGGGAACGCCGACCCGCTCCAGGCGACGCGCTCGAACGTGTCCGTGACCCGCCGCGGGGGCATGACCTTCGGCGCGCCCATCATGGGCCCCGCCCAGGTCCGCGCGACCCACTTCTGGTACTCCGGCGAGTCGCCGTATTTTTCGAGCTGCTTCTTCTCGAGGCCGGCCGCCGCCTCGCCCGCGAGCACACCAAAAATGCCGAAGGCGCCCAGGGCGCTGCACGCAAGAGCGGGCACGTGCTTCGAGACGGGCGCCGCCGCCGAGATCGCCGCCGCGAAGGAGAGGAGCCAGCCGAGCACCTCGAACGTGTAGTTGGGATGGCGGAAGAAAAAAAAGGGCCCGCCCGTCACGAGGTGGTCCTTGCCGTTCAGCTGCTTGGCCACGTACTTCCACGCGTCGGCGACGGCCGCGACGCCGAAGGACGCGAACGACGCCTTCACCAGCAGCTTAACGGCGTCGGTCGCCTGGCCGGCCGCCGTGACCCGCAGCGGCGCCGCTAGGAAGGCGTACAGCGCTGCGCAACCCGACAAGAGGGGCAGGCGCTTGAGGCGGTCCGGGACTGACGCGGACTTGGCCTTGATGGGCCGCATCTCGGTCGTGGCACCTCTCAGCAGCAAATAAGCGCAGAGGCGCACGCCGTAGAACGCGAGCGCCGTCGCGTGGAGCTTCGCCACGCCGCTGGTCTTCTGGAGGTAGAGGTACGCCGAGGCGGCGATGGCGCCGCCGTAGCCGTAACTAACCGCGAAGCCCGTGCGCCAGAGGCCCAGTGCGGTGGGCACGCCCGCCGCGAGCGCGAGCTCGGGCACGGTCGGGAGCAATACTGGTGCGGCCTTGGCCACCGTGGCCTTGGCTGCAGCGGGCGTGCGCGCTGCACGCAGCGGTGGGACGGCGAAGCCGTGCGCGAGCGCAGAAATTGTTGCGAGCGTAGCAAGGCGCAACATGATCGACCTCTTATTTGCAACGAGGACCGCAGGACAGTGAGCACGCAGGCATGCACGCGCCTTCAAATTTGGTTGCCAATGCTAGCGTGACAAGAGCTCTAGCTTTTTACGTGTGAGACGCGTGTGCCAGCCAAAGAGCTTCGCCACACAGCCAATTGGTGTCTGTCGCGAAGGAAACAGACCGTGGCTGCCCCACGGACGCAACGGCAGCCCCCACCCCTGGAACAAAATAATTGCTCCCCAGAGGATCCAGCCCCGCCGAAGGATTCCACGCAGCCGCAAAGGATGGCGGACGACGGCGTCTACAGTGCGGCGGATCGCGAAGCGGCGCGCCGCGCGGAGCTCCTACGAAGGCAGCGCGAGGACGCTAGGCGGCGCGACGTGAATTCCAGCGCCGAAAGCTCCACGCCATCGACGCATCATCCATCGAAAGCGAGAGCTCCACGCCATCGACGCATCCATCGCAGGCCCAATCCCGCGAGCGCACCTTCGTCGATTCGATCATCGAGACGGTCACCGTGGCCTTCGCCGACTCGTCGGGGCGAACACCCCAAATGGGCCGGCCGATGACGTACGACGAGGTCATGCGCCGCAGTGCGCCACAGCGCAGCGCATGTGAGTTCGATTCGTTATCAGACGAGGCGGACGACTCGGACTCGGGCGACGAGCGCGCCGTCGAGCCGCGCCGCGTGTCGCCGCCGCCCTCCCCAAAAACCTACGACGAGGCGCTGCGCCCGCCGGCCGTGGCGCGCATCGTCGACGACCACGAGGACGCGTCGACCTTCGCGTCGACCTTGTCCGACGACGCCTCGGAGACGACCGAGGAGGACCCGTACCACGTGGCGGCGCCGTCGCCGCGACGGAAGCCGTCGGCGCTCCCCGAGAACGGGGTCCTGCCCCCGGCTTTGTTGCCCTCTGTTTTGCGGGACGAGGGCGAGGCCGCGCGGCCGCGGGCGGCCGCACCGTCGTGACTTGGAATATAGTATACCCTTTTTATGTGCATCTATCTGTCAACGCCGCCCGAGGGAGTACTGTCTGCGTGCCCCGGGCATCGTTTTTGGATCGTTGCTGTGCCGCTTTGGAGATCCACTTTAGGTGCCAGCAAGCGGCACCAGAGTGTCCTAGTAGTGCTGCTAAGGATGGATACGCCTCTACAGGCGCTCGCGTCGACCCGTCGCTCGCGCTGTCGACGGCTTTGCCATCTTGGAGATTAAGCAGCAACAAAAACCATGTGCGCTACGGAGTAATCTATTGTTGGCCTTCAATTATCGAGCAGCCGTCGCCTGGCGAGACGCCAGAGCAGCTTGCTTTGTGCGGCGGCACGGTGGTTGCGGAGATAGTTTTTCAGGATATCTGCTACCCATTGCTTGATTTCGCCGCGCGGCGAGGCAGCGATGGTCGCGGAGCTGTCTCTGCGACGCACGCGTGCTAGCTGGACGGCTGCGGGCGCCAAAGCTGTGAAGTGAGACCCTGGCCAGACGCGCTCGTTTTCGAAGCGCTCTGCTGCTGCGGCCTCTGGTTGAGAGCGCGCGCCGGACCAGAGGATAGCTTCGCTGGACGAGGCCCGCGCTCACCGCACCCCTCCGATTCGCAGGCAGAAGATCGTCGCCGCCCTCGCGCTCTCCGGCGCCGCGGCGTACGTCGCGCCCGTCGCGCCGAAGGCGACGACGGCGCTCAACTCCAAGGCGGAGCTCGAGGCGCTCGCCATGTCGAACACGGACGCGCTCGGCCAGTCCATGGGCTTCTGGGACCCGCTCGGCCTCGCCGACGGCGACTTCTGGGGCCTCGGCAACGAGGGCACGATCGGCTACCTCCGCCACGCGGAGATCAAGCACGGCCGCGTCGCCATGGCCGGCTTCCTCGGCTTCATCGCCCAGTGCACGCCCCTCGTGAACGGCGAGCACGCGGCCGCGCCCTACCGGGGCTACGTCGCGGGCGTCACGCCCCAGGAGCAGTGGGACAACATCCCCCAGGCGGGCAAGCTGCAGATCATCGCCTTCGTCGGCATGCTCGAGTCCTACGGCGAGGGCGCGGGCAACCCGGACGGCTACACGCACTACACCAAGGGCGGCCTCCCGGGCTTCTACCCGTCCATCAAGGGCAAGGGCGCCGGCCAGATCACCTTCGACCTCTACAAGCCGTTCCCGATCTTCCCGGAGCAGTCCGAGGCCCAGAAGGAGCGCGGGCGCCGCGTCGAGGTCAACAACGGCCGCGCGGCCATGCTCGGCCTCATGTCGCTCCTCTCGGCGTCCGCGGTCCCCGGCTCCGTGCCGGCGCTGTCGGGCATCGAGGGCTTCCCGCAGTACTCGGGCAACGTGATGATCCCGTTCGAGGGCGACTTCACGCTCTTCTAAATCCCGTCCCGCGCCGTGGGACCATTGTTGACGAAGAATACCGCGCCTTTTTGTTAGGGGGTAAGGCGTTTGCTGGTTGATACTTTTCTACGTGCACGTGCTGCTGTTTGTTTGCGGTCGTTGACTTGTCGGTGGAGTTGTCGGCGACAGTCGCGGCTCGCGCGGACCCGCGGCAAGGTCGTTTTGCAATCAGATTCCGTTTTTCTCAGTAAGATGCGTCTGCTGGTCGACGAACGCATCTGCTGTCCCGTTTGAAGACAACCCACTAGGCGAACTCTGAGAGGCAGTTCAGGCCCTCTGTCGTGGCTGCCTGGTCGGACACATAAATCACTTATTTGCAACGATGAACCGTGTGATTGCAGTACTGGCTACCTTTGCCGCGCTGGGCAATGCGTTTGCACCGGTGGCTTCGCCGAGAGCAGCCGTGCGCGTGCAGGTGGGCGTCCCTCGCATTGATCTGCCGGCACAAGTCGTCCACATCCAGCGTCCATAACATGCGCACCGTTGCGCGTAGCGCCGCGCACTGCGTGTGCAATAATGAGGTGCATTTGTGCAAAATTCAAATCACCGCGGGAACGCGTCTCTCGTCTCGCAACGAGCGATTTCCGTTGTCGCAAATTCATGCACACACCCCACGCGCAGTCCGACGGCATCAAGTCCGTCGACCTCAAGTCGCCCAACGAGCTCACGGAGGAGGAGTCACTCGCCGCGTCCCGTATTCGCCCAAGCTTTTCCATTTTGAGACATTGACGCTGGCCTCGTGTCGACACCGCACGAGCTCGACGCCATCGCGCAGATGACGTCGCGTCGATGGCGTCGTGTTACTTAATCGCGACGACGGCGCGCAGGTACAACTCCTACAGCGGCGCGGCCATCGGCGGCACGTTATTGATGCTGATCCCCGTGGCCTACTACGACGGCCTGCTCTTCGAGTTCGCCAAGTCCTTCGCGATCTCGGCGCTCCTGGGCGGCGGCCTCGGCGCCTACCTGTCGCTCCGCAAGGACGGCGTCGGCGAGAAGGCGGGCGAGTTCGGCTCGGCCGTGGTCAACAAGGTCAAGGAGATCTAAATTAACTATCTTACACACTTGGGGCACATAGCTCAGAAGTCGTCGTCGTCGAACTCCTGGTCGCTCTCGGACTCGGCCTCGCCCGTGACGAGGGACCGCGCCTCGTCCGTCGTCCGCGCCATGATGTCGAAGACGCCCGTGAAGACCTCGCGCACGTGCTCCTTCGCGTGCGTGTAGGCCATCTTGCTGTACGGCGTCGCGTTCGACGGGAACCACGACAGGAAGAACAACTTGTTCGCCGGCCGGCCGTCGTACGTCTTGTAGGCGTGGTCGAAGATGGCGTAGCGCGAGTCGGCGTCCGGTAATGCTCTCAACAAAGCGTCGAGGTCCGCGTCCCTTTCACCAATGGTCTCGACGACGACGGCTTCCGTCTCCGGGTCGATCTTGTACACGACGTACCGGTGCTTCCTCCGGATCTTAAGCTGCGTGAAGACCTCCTTGCACCGGGGGTCGACGGAGCCGGCGGTCGCCTTGTTCGCGTACGTGATCTGCTCGCCGCCCGTCTTCAGGTGGTTCTCCGTGCCGTCCTCGAGCTTGGCGACGTGCTGCGACATCGTTCCGCGCGCTCGTTTAGAGGGAGTGCTGTTTTTTGGCAGCCTCTTGTGGCAGCGTCGCGGGTCGGTGGCGGGCTGGGTTTCGTTGGTTCTCAATCGTCTCGAGCACGCTGTCAAACGAAACGTGCGCTTTGGTTGAGCTAGCGCCGCGTCGGCGCGCAGTGCTGCCGAGCAAAGCCTGGGCAGGCAGGCAGGCTTGGCAAGCAGTGCAGGAGCTGCGCAAAGCGCCGCCGGTGCACGACACATTTGTGTGCGTCACACGCGGTTCGTGCAGAACCGCTGCGGCGCACGCGGCCGAACCGCTGCGCGCGCGCCGACACCACAATGCGGAGCACCATGCTCACGACCGCCGGCCTCCTCGTCGCCGCGGGCCTGAGGCCGACCACGCGGCTCTCCGCCAAGAGCATTTTTAGGGGCCCGGAGACGCCGACGCGCGAGGCGCGGGCGGCGAACGCCGCGCTCGCCGAGGCCGGCGAGTTGCTCAACGGCGGCGACGGCGAGGCGGCGGTCCACGCGCTGGTCATGCACGCCGACGCGCTGTTGGCGTGCGACGGCGCGACGCTCTCCGCGCTCTGTGGCGACGACGCCGCCCTCGCCGAGTTAACGAGCGACGTCCTCGAGGCGGTGTCGGAGGAGGCCCTCGATTTGGATCATGAGCGCAAAACACTGCTCAAGAAGCTCATCCAGGCGGCCCAGACGTCTGAGGAAGAGGTAGATCAAGTGCTCGAGGAGGCCGGCGATCTATTGATCGAGACGGCCTTCGTCGACTATTTGGACGGCGAGGCGCAGCGCCTCGCCGCGGCGTCGGACGCGGAGGCGCGACTGCTCGAGTTGTTGGATGCGCTGCGGTTCCGCGTGATCCAGGCCCTGGGCATGCAGATCTTCGGCGCGGGCGCGGAGGCCCTAAAACGCGTCCTGAGCATCGAAGACGCCGCGATGCGGGAGGAGGCGTTCCGGAACGCGCTGGAGTCCTGCGACGTGGACGCGCAGTGCGACTCGGCGGGCATCTTGGCCGCGCTGGACGAGACGCTGCGCGACGTCACGCTGCGTGGCGACGCGCACGAGGACCTCGTGGAGGCGCTGCAGAGCCTCGCGGAGATCGCGGCCGAGTACGACTTCGGCTACTCCGAGCCCGCCGACGACGACGAGTCCCGATGACGGGGTTTGCACGCACTGTCCGGTGTCACTGTACTGGACAATGTCTTTTTAACTAATCTTATGACGTATACTAGTCTCGAATACACCCGGTATTCTACACACAGCCAGCGTCGACGTCGTCTCCGATGCCGTAGCGCACTCGCGTCGTCTCCAATGCCCACATCACAAGACTAAGACGCCTCACGCTCGACGAAGACGAGATTGTCGGCGTTCTGGTAGACCTTCGGCTCGTAGCCGTACTCGCTCGCGTCTTCGGGAATCGCGACGTGGCGCGGGATGAGTTTCAGCGGCACGCTCGAGTCGATGACGCCAGCCTCCGACTGGAAGGGGGCCGTCGCAGCTATCAAGCCGTCCGGCGCCTGCTCGAGCGACCGGTCGAGCGTCACGCCCATCTTGTAAATAAGAGCTTTTTGGGCCGTCGTAGCACCAGCAACATCACAGCCGCTCTTGCAGGCCGCGTAGCCCGCGAGCCACCATCGCGTCGGTTGCGCGCGGCTCGCGATCCAGACGTCCGCCGCCTCGTCGTCTTTCCACTTCTCGAAGCCGTTGTGCGCGTCGACGACTTGCGACTTGAACGGCTTCTCGCTGCGGCCCTTTTCCCGCGGCGCGGCGCCGAAGCCGCCGCCCGCGGCCTTGAATTTCTTCTTGGAGGCCACAGCGATGACACGTCGCGACCGCGTCGGCGTGAGTGGTGCAAATGCGGCACAGCCGGCTAATGCGCTAAGCAGGAGCGCATTTATGAGCTGCATGTTCGCACAGCCACTGCACCAAAAAGCTGCTGGGGCCAATGTGAGCGCAAGAACGGCAGCGTCGTTCCAGTAGCCACTCCTTCAGATGCTCGAATCGCGTGCGCAATGGTCGCACTGTCGCACAGGGACACTCAGAGCACTGCAGCCTCGGCCGACTGCACCTAGCGTGCGCGCGACACACTAGCGCTCTTACCGGAACAAAAAGCAAACAAACAGGGCTATAAATCAGAGGGGGAGGAAACAGCCGCCATGGTGTGCGCCAGGTCCACGGGCGCGGCCCGGAAGTGGTGGAACGGCGTGTACGCGTCGAGGTTCGTCACCTTCGCGCAGTAGACGTCCGCGTACTTCTCGATCTGGCGCGCGATGTGCGACTTGTCGTCGTGGCCCGCGCGTGTGAGGTAGCCCCAGTGGCGGTTGAAGGCCTCGCCGACGCGCGCCAACAGCGGCTCGAGCCGGTCGTCGACCTGCTTGACCGCCGCCCTTAGAGATACGACGTCCCTTCTATATTCCTCGGCATGCGCCTCGTCGGCTAAGCCGGGCGACGGCTGCCGGTCCTGGTCCCACCTTTCCAATGCTAGTCGCTTCACGTTCAGCTCGGACTCGAGGTTGTCCCTCTCTCCAAGTAACGCGTCGATCTGCGCCGTCCTTCTCGTTTCTGTGGCCGCGGCTCTAATCTCCAAATCGAGCTCTTGCACGACGAGCGCGGTCCGCCAGCGCATCGATGCTTTTACCGCGTTCGCGTCCGTAAATAAATGATCGCCCACATACAGCAACTCGTCCTCCTTGCTGTTGAAGAGTTTCTCGACTAAGCGAGCCGACCCGCCGCAGTACACCCTTCCACATCTCATCTGCTTCGCTTCCCTCAGTAGAGGCGCGCTCCCCGCGACGCGCTCCCGCGACCCGACCTCGTCCAAGGCGAGTTCGTAGAACGGCAGTTTTTCGGTGGTGAAGAACGCCGGCTTCCTCGCTGAGCACACGACTACATCGAACAAATCGCGCCAGTCCGCGCCGGACGGCTCGAGGTCGTCGCCGCAGACAAAACGCATCATCGTGTCTGTGTACCACCAGTCGCTGTTCGTGATGAGCGCGAGCTTCTTGCCCGAGCGGCGCTGGTCCGCGAGCATCCTTCTCAGCTTCTCGGGCTCGCGCTGCGTGTAGCGCGCCGGGTCCGCGAAGACGGCCTCCTTGATCTCGGACGGACTCGCCTTGCCGCCGTGCGCCCGCGCTAATGCCGACGAGACCGCTCGGTAGAGGTCCGCGTAGTTCGAGACCTTCGACGCGTCGAAGGGCGGGCTCGCGTCTCTTACTAACGCTCCCGAGTCCAATTTGCTCACGAGCTGCGAGTACAGCACGCCCTCCGACACCGAGAACAGCGTGTTGAGGAAGGAGAAGCGCCGATCTCTCAAATCGACGAGTTTCCGGCCGTAGAGCTCCTCCAGCTCGTCCGGCGCGAGGCGCCGCTTGCCGTGCATCGCTCGACGCACGAAGCCGTGCCTATCTATTTTGAGGAAGTTGCCCCGTTCCGTGTCGATCACGAGGCCTCGGCAGGCGAGGTCCGGGTCGTCAAATTCTAAATCCGAGACGGGAAAGCCGAGGTACTCGAGGCACGCCTTCGCGCACGCGTAGGCCAAGGCCTCCCACTCGCGCCACTTGTAGTGCACGATCGTGTAGTCCATATCATAACCTATAACCTTGATGTTCTCGAGCTTCAGGTCCCGGCTGCAGAACACGCGCGACTCCCGCTTCGGGGTCTGCGCCGGCGTGGCCGACGCGTACGGCAGCTCGTTCGTCAACGACGTCTTGTCGTAGGTCGTGGACGAGCCGTAGCCGATGGCGTGCTTCTGGCGCGTCGCGTTCTTCCGGAGGTCCGAAACGAAATCGCTCGACGGCGTCGAGAGCTCCTCGGTCGGCGCCAAAACCTCGTCGCCGTGGACGTCCTCAACACTCTTCAGCTGGATGCGGTGGCGGCGCGGCGTCGGGGCGAAGCTCCGCAAACCGGGCAGGAAGGCGAGGCACAGCAGCGCGCGCATGGTAGCTTTGTGGTGGCACCGCGTCGGAGGCAGAGGGGCTGCAACCACGTGCAGCTCTGGTGGTCTAAATCTAGGGGTGCGCTCGCCTTGGCAAACGTTAGCCGTGCGTCTTAAAAACAGCTATTGGAAGCGAACTTCTTGCCTGGCCTTCAGCGAACCAAAAACTCGCGAACGGCGGGTGTGAATCAGCTGCAAATCCGAGTATCTAGCGGCTGTAAGACACTAGAAAAAAAAAAGACGCTCACAGAGGCACCGGGCGAACGTTGCACATTGTTCGGGGGGGTTTGCCGAGGCGGTTCTGCTTAGAAGGAGGTCGCTGTTATGAAAGAAGCGGCCCGCGCCCGCCGCCGATGAATCGGCGACGCGCGGTGTCTCCCCCCCAGGGGCTCCGCCCACTAGTCCTAGCACCGTAACATCGTTTACTCACAGAGGCAATCAAAAATCAACAAGAAAATAGAAATTAAATCACAGAAGATGCGTCGGCGACCGCGGGCGCGGAGACGGCGACCGCGGCTCCTCCGGCGGCGCCGTGCTCGTTACCCAGACCTCGCCCTCGTCGCCGAAGTGCTCGAGCACGAAGGACGACTCCGCCTCGAATATTTCTAGTGTCATGCCCGGCGCCTTGGCTCGCAGCGCCAGCGAGTGTACCTTGCACGTGTACACGCCGACGCCCGGGTGCCGATCTAACGTCTGCCGCGCCGCGACGTAGACCCGCGCCAGCAACGAGAGCCCGGCGACGAGGCCCTCCCTCTGGTTCGAGCCCGCTAACGCCCGCACGTTCCGCAACAAGTCCGGCGCATAGTAGATGAGGATCCCCCACCCGTCGTCGACGCCCGTCGCGTTGAGCTCGCCCATCAATACCGCCTGGACGTCGAGGTCCAGGAGGCCGAACGCGCCCTTCAGGACGACCGCTTCGCCCGGCGTCGTCAGGCGCAGCATCAGGGCCAGGCGCACCAGGTGCCGCTCGCTCCGATTTTGAGCGTCGAAGGCGAAGTTTAGTAAAGACGCCCTGATACTAAGGAACTCGTCGTAGACGCGCGCCGCGCCCACCGTGCCGTCTTCCAAGCGCAGCAGCGCCTCGATGGCGCCCCGCATATTTTTCAGCAGGCCGGGCACGCGCCAGAAGGCAGGAACCCGCAGGATCCAGAGCAACAACGCGAAGCGACACAACCGGGGCCCGTCGCGATCCCTCGCTAATCTTCGTAATGAAAGCAAGGACGCGGGCAACGATTCGCCCTGGGCGAACTGCATAAGGTTGAAATTAGCGCCGATGACCCGTCGCACCCGATCCTGCAGATGCGGCGCCAAGCGCCGGTAGGACGGTAGCAATTCAGGACACGCGGCCATGGCGTTTCTCAACGTGCGGTCATGGTCTACAGATTCCAATCTAGTTTCGCGGGAGACATCCTCTGCGAAGGCCGAGACTTTGCCCACGCCCGAACCTGTGTGGAAATCAAATGTCGGACGCAGTCGTCCCCGTAGCTGCATCTGCTCGATGGCGTGTAGATTCCACACCGCCCAAAACAAGCCAATGCAACCAAAAGCGCGTCCAAATTGGCCGCTCGGGCCTCGAGGTAGCTCGTCCGGGCCTCGTCCGGTGCCGCGGCGACGCCCGCCGTACTCCCGAGCACGGGACCGAAGAGCTCGTGCTTGAGAAACGTCACGTCTTCCCGCGAGAGCTTCTCGACCTCTTTCTCATTGGACAGGATGCGCACGACGACTTCGATCGATTGCATACGGTTCTTGTACTCGACGTTCGCCGACGTCCCATCTGTCAGCGTCTGATCCACGAAAAAGGCGACCTCCGGATACAAGGCGCTACACCGCCGCGCGAGGTACGGCGTGCTGTGGTACTCCCGGTCCTCGTCCTCGACGACGTGGCCACATGCTGTGAGGGCGGCGCCGCGGATGTCGCCCTTCTTGAGCAACCCCTCAATATCGTCTTGATCGAGCAGATCGTCGTCCAGATCCTGCACGACGGGCGCATGGCTCCTACTCCCCCACACCTGGTCCGCATCCACGTCGAACTTGTGCTCCACGCGGTGTTGGAGCTTGGACAGGTTCCCCACGAAGTCGTCCTTCGATCTCTGAAAACAATCGAAGAAGTAGTTCGACACTTTCGATACCAGATTGTCGCGGTGGTGGGTCACCATGCCGTGCTGCACGAAGCACCAGAACTTTGAGGACCGGTTGTGGGCTTTGACGATCTTTTCGGACAGCATGGCGATCAACAACGTCATCAGGAGCAATCCTACGGTCAACAGATAGGCCACGGTCAACGCGGCTCTCGTAGCCGCCCCGGCGGTGCGCTTCGAGAGGATGTCCCAGTACGTCACTTCGCCGAACGGACTTCCAAATTTCATCCCTAGGGACGTCGCCAGCGACCCGTAGTGGTCGTCGGACCACGCATATAAGATGTATTCGGCGGACGCGAAGGCCATACAAGCTAATAAAAAGAAGACGACCCAGACCGCTAACGATCGCACCATAAAAATGATATCCAGCATCAGGATCGCGGCGCGCCGCCACACCCTCAAATGCTGGAGCAGGCGCGCCCAGGCGACGAACGACGCCGCCGCCAGCACCTGGATGTGCCGGTCGGCCCATTTGAACTGCTCGTCGGCGGCGACCCAGCCGTCCTCGTCGTGCAACCCAATGCTCCCGTCGGTTTGCTTCATGCGGATCGCGAAGTAGGCCACGCTCAGCGCGAACAGCGTCCAATCCAATAGGTTCGCCGGGTTCGATAAATAGGTCGTCCGTTCCTTGCGGAACTGCATGATTTCCTGGCCGATGAAGAAGAGTACCAGTAAAGCGCAGGCGATTTCCAGGCCGAGCACGGTGTGCTGCGACCCGTCCTCGTCCTCGTTGTCCGCCACGCCGCCGCCGCCGCCTCCTTTCAAATAGGGCCACGCGCGCGCCGCCCGCGTCTCGACGTAGGCGACGCCGCCGCCGCCCTCCGCGGGGAACTCTATGACAAAATCGACCCTGCAAAATAAATTGGCGTTCGCATTATATACAGTCAGGCGAATGTCTACGGCTCGCGTCGCGGCGTCGATCCACTGTGAGGTTTGGAGGCGGTCAATCATCAAACGCCGCGCCGTCGCGTTGACGGACGACAGGTCCACCGCAAAACCGCCCGCGGGGTAGCTCTCCCTTGATAAACGCCGCGAGATGCCCCTCCTATCTAACTTTTTGCCCGATCGCCACAAGAAGCCCTCCTCCTGGAGACCGTAGGCCGTCTCGGAGAGCATGGACTTCGACCCCCGCCACCACGGCTTCGCGTCGGCCCCCGGCCGGAAACAAAAGCCCACCACATCATCTAAGCGATCCGGCACGTCACACGTGCTGGATCGGCTGCGCCACTGCGTCAGGCGCGCCCGCCCGAGGACCACGCCGAACCCGGGCAGCACCGCCCTGTCGTTCAAGGGTACTTTCGTGGAGCCGTCCCAGCGCACCGGCGCCTCCTCCGCCAGCGCTTCGTGGAACGTCGTCCGCAGAAACGAATAGACGTCGTCCGCGGACCGTACGTCGTCAAAGCTCAAGCCATTCGACTTGCGCGCCGCGACCGATTCGCCGTCGAAGGCCTTCGCAAGCCCGGTGGCGAAGGCCGAGGTCGCGCCCCGCCGCGCGCCGCCTTCGATGCACGCCGTGCCCAGGGCCGTCAAACAGCCCACAAAAACCAAATACAAGAGTAACGTTGCTACGGAACCCGCGAAGCACCGTCGCGACCACACCGTGCCCACCGCCTTTTGGATGCGCGCGTCGCCGAACAATAAGTCGTATAAGGCGTCGCCTTCCAGATGCCGGAGACCGTCGTCGTCGTCATCCGACTCGCGGATGGTCAGGCGACTGCCAAACGAGAAGGGCCGCTTGACGAGCGGTGGCCTCTGCGACTCTTCGTCGTTCAACGAGCGGCTCGACGTGCCGATGGAATCACTTAAACTTCGGATCCAGCTCCCCGTCCTCGTGACCAGTTCCACGGGCTGGTCGATCTGCCTTCTGGACTGGTCCGCGTGGACGCGATCCAACCGCCTCCGGTTAAAGTTGAAGCAGTGCTTCTGGAGCGGCTCCGAGAAGGCTTGGAGTCCGGCCTTATTCCTCAGATTCAAATCCGCGCCGTGCTTCAGGAGCTGTTCCACGACGCCCTCGAACACGTAGCGCTCCTTCTGTCTTCTCCTATTAACTCGAGGCGAGTTCGCCCGCTTCGAATCGACGCGCGGGTTCTCGTCCAATCGCGCGATGCTCCGCTCGTCGATGGACAGACCGCGATCCACCGTGTGGTACCTCAGCAACGCAACATGTAAGGGCGTGTCCAGCCACTCGTTTGGGGCATTGACGTGGGCCCCATGGGATAATAAAACAGTAAGAGCACCGGTCGCGCCGGCCCGAGCCGCCGCGAGTAAAGGTGTATTTCCATCCTCGTTCCTCGCGTTCACGTCGGCGTTGTACTCGAGGAGCTTCCGGCAGATCGCGGCGTGCTTCCTATCGGCCGCTAGATGCAGCGGCGTGTGGCCCCGCTTATCACTCACCCCGACTTCCGCGGCGCCGTGCACACAAAGCGCGGTGATGGTCTCGACTTGTTCTATGTGGCAGAGGGCGGCCAGATGCAGCGCGGTCCTTTGCTTGTCGGTATCCTTGACGTTCGCGTCGATGTCTTCACACAAGCTTTTCCTATGCAAAGGGTCGCACAAAGCTTCGACGACCTTCACATAACCTAACGCGGCGGCGTGCATCAACGCCGTCCTTCCCTCAAGATCTCGCGCATTGATCTTGACCCGCGTCTCTCCCCCGTACCACGCCGCCGGCCAGCCCTGCGTGTGCAGGGTTAACCTCTTCACGAGCGCGGCGTCTCCGAGAATAGACGCTTCGTGCAACGCCGTCCGTCCCTGGCCGTTCGTCGCCGAGAGGTCGCAGAGGTGGAAGGACGCGCCGCGGGCGTCCTCGTACGGTCTCAACAGGACTTCCACAACTTCCTTCTTGCGCTTCCGAATGGCGTGCAATAACGGCGACCGGTCGGCATCCCCGAGGTCCATATCTAAGGCGTCCCGCCGCCTCGTCTTCAGCACTCGAGCTCGCGCCTCGTACAACGCCTCGACGACTCGTGTCAGGCCCTTCTCGACCGCCAACCGATACACGTCGCGGGCCCATGCTTCCGTCTCGTCGGTGCGCAACCACGCGCCGTGCTCGAGTAACAGAATAGAAGCCGCTTCCCGCCCGTGGGCCACCGCGACTTTGAGCGGTCTACTCCCCGCGGCGTCCGCGGTGCGCGCCGAGGCGCCCCAGTCCTCTAATAAAGTCTTCAGCATGTGGACCTGGTTCCTTAGTACAGCATGCATCACGGCCGTCCGCCCGCGCACGTCCCGCTCGTTCACGATGGTGCTCATCCTCGCTCCACTTAAACTTCGCAGCGCGTCGGCGACGTTGTCCCTTCCGTAGGTCGCCGCGAGCATCAGCGCCGTGCGGCCCCGGTCGTCCTTCACACCAAGGACGTCCACGCCACTATTCACAAATTTTTGCAGGAGGAAGTCGTGGCCGCGGTGGGCGGCCGCGAGGGCCTCGCGCGCGACGAGCGATTGTGCTTTTTGTGATGCGCCCAGCGCCCTGAAAGCACGTACACGTTCATTCAACGTGGCCCGGTCGTCGGCCCGTGCCAGCGACCACTGCGGCATCTCGTCCCTCAGAAATTGCTCGTCGGTTTCCGGTAGGGCTATTACTGGCACGTCAAACGTCAAACCTTGAGCTGTCGCTCTTCTAGCGAGCGCCTCCGTCACGACGATTAGTCGAGCGCCGCCAGCTAAGGCTCTCTTCGCGCGCCTCGCGAAGAGGTCCAAGTTGAGACCCTCGGCCTCCGTCAAGGCGATGCGGTGCGCTCCATCCTCATTCACCTCCGTGTCCTGGGCCACGCGCCAGACGCGGCCGTAGATGCCATCCTGAGGCATCGCCGTCCCGATCTCCGCCACGCGGCACGGGTGCGCGATGCCCGTCAGCTCCAGCACGGCGTAGGTCTGGTCATCGTCTTCGTCGACGCGCGTCAGCGAGTACCAGGACAGGCCCCGCCCGTAGTTCTGCTGTATCACGGTGCGCACCGCCTTCTTGAAATTCAAACCAGTCGAGAGAGCGCGTACGGCGGGCGGCCGCGGCGGGTCGGGCCTCGTTATTTCCTCGTCGTCGTCCTCGATCGCGCGGCGCGGCGGCGGCGACCGCCGGCCGGCGCGCAGCTTCTGCACGCGGCGCTTCTCGGGAGAGGTGAGGTCCATGTCCTGTCTTCTGCTCGTGCTCCGGGCGGTCTCGGGCTGCCCTTTTTGAGTCGAGACGTGAAGACGACGGTCTGAAGCCCTCGCAGCAACCACGACTGGCAACGCTCTCGTCCGCAGCGCCCTATGCAAGCGGAGGCGACTCCCAGACTCCAGTCTTGGTTTGATCTCGATGTCGGGTGCGGGAGGGCTGTGTCGAGGAGTCTGAGAGCGACCTTAGCTTTGTCTGATGTCATTTCAACGGGTTGGGAAGCTTGCTAGTGTCTTACAGGCCGCTAGCCCGGTTCAGCTGCTTCTCCCTATCGAGTGATAAAACGCCACAAGTGCAACATTCTGTCGCGTTGAGGTTAGGAAGATAGCGTGCATTGCTACGGCAGTGCGGGACAGCTCGGCATTTTGAAAGGCTCTCCTTCAGCTACAGGCTGAAGGCTGGCACCGCAGTATGAGCAGTCTCGCCGACGCCTGGTGCATCGATGCCAGCGATGGCGACGACCTGCAATTCATCGGTCCTCTGCTTTTAGGACAGACGAAATGGCTCGGTGCCGCGATGATGCGCGACGGCAGCCTCGTCGGCGTGCCGGGCCACGCGCGGCAGGTTTTGAGGGTGGACCCGCGCTTGCATAGGGTGACGCTGCTCGGGAGAAGCAGGGGCCAGGACGTGAACCGCAACGGGCGCAACGTCTTCAAGTGGCTGCGGGGAGTTAGTGTAGGAGACAAAGCGTACGGCATTCCGATGCACGGCGACGCGGTGCTGAAAGTGACGCCGCGCGTCCACATTTCAAAAATCGAATTGCTCGACGTGGAAGCGCCGGGCGACTTCAAGTGGCACGGCGGCCAGCTCGCGCCGAACGGTTTTATTTATGGCGTGCCCTGCTACGCGAGCCGGGTTTTAAGAATAGACCCGCGGACGGACGAGGTGTCGTATTTTGGGGATTTGGGCGATGCGAAGGCCAAGTGGTACGGCGGCATCTTGGGGCCCGACGGCAACATGTACTGCATGCCCTTCGCGGCGACTCGAGTACTCCGCGTGGTGACGGCCGAAGATCGGTGCGAGCTCATCGGGCCGGAGTTGACGGGGGGCGGCGCCCACGGCGGCTACAAGTACCACGGTGGGTTGCTGGGCCCGGACAACTGCGTGTACGGGTTCCCTATGAATGCGAAGACGGTGCTGCGGGTGAATTGTCTCACGGGCGACGTATGCGAACTCCCGTTGCCGGAGGACGAGCCGTTCAACGGTGGGAAATACAAGTGGGGCGGCGGCTGCGTCGCGAACGGCTGCGTCTACGGCGTCCCTTCGGATTCGTGCCGCGTCCTGAAGATCGACTGTCGGAGGGGGACGGTGTCGTTATTTGGAAGACTGCCGAAGCAGAAAAATAAATTCCAGGGCGGCGTGTTAGGGGGCGACGGTGGAATTTGGTGCGTGCCCTGCGATGCGGCATACGCGTGTCGGATCGACCCCGTTACGGACGAAGTGGCCATCGTCGGAACGTTGCCGTCCCAACACGACAAGTACCAGGGCGGCTATGCCGACGGGGACGGCAACGTCATATGTATTCCAGAGTGCGGCCGGCGCGTGCTCAAGATTAGATCAGGGCGCGGGCACGAGGACGCGTTCGTCGACGCGTACTTGGCAAGGCTGGGCCTGGGCCGCGAGGCGCCGTCGTTGACGTATCTTGCCCGACTCGTCGAGCATCATTTAGAACGCATTCCGTTCGAGAACGTCGAGCTCGTGCTGGGCGGCACGCCCGACCTGTCGTCGCGCGCTTTACGAGCCAAGCTGCTCGATAGAAGACGGGGCGGCCACTGCGTCGAGCTGAACGGGTTGTTTAGCGAGCTGCTCGCGAAGCTCGGGTTTGCCGTGCGACTCTTAGCGTGCCGCGTGCTGGCGGGGCCCGAGCGCGGCGGGACCGGCGCGTGGCGGGCCGTGCCGTCGCACGCGGCGATGGCCGTGCGCCTCGACGACGGCGACCACTTCGTCGACGTCGGCCTCGGCGAGCCGCCGCTCGGGCCGATACCCCTCGTCCTGGGGACGGCCGCTACGACGCCGGACGGCCTGGTCCACCAGATAACGGAGGTCGAGGGCGGAAATGACTGGGAGCTGCAATGGCTCCTCGATGGGGCGTGGGCGCCGCGGCTCCGCTGGCGCCGCGCCGACGGGCCGCGCTTCGACCACCACGCGCCGTCGTGTGGCGACTTTTACGCCGAGACGGAGCGGTGGCGGCGCCAGCCCCTCGGGCGCAAGCTCGTTGTTTGCAAACTCACGCGGACGACGAAGACGAGCGTCGTCGGCGCGAAGCTTCGGATCACGACGCCGCGCGTAGGCGGCACCGTGACCGTCACGGAGCTGCGCACGGCCGACGCCGTCCGCGACGCGCTCGAGGCGCACTTCGGCATCGTCTGCGCGGAGACCGAGGGCCTCGTCCTCCGCGGCGATTGCGACGAGGAGGCGTACGAGCACCTTTGAAGAGTAATCTGTTTTTTGTGTCATCTACACTTCGGAGGGCGCACTACTATGTCTTCTGATTGCGGCTCGCTCGCGCCTCGAGGTGCGGGGTGAGGACGAACCGTTTGTGCTCAAAACGCGTGTAGCAGGCCAGCACAATCGAAGGGCTGCCGACAGAAGCTCGCGCGAGGGGGTAGAGGTAGCCCCGAAGGCGCACACAGCGAGGCGTCGTGTGTGGCTGCGCGATCGGTGACCAACCGCCGTGAGGAGCAAAGGAACGCAATGGCCGCCGTAGACAAGCTCACGCGCCAGATGCTGGCCGGCGAGCAGATGAGCTCCGTGGCGGCTTTAGCGAGGGACGCGCCGGAGTGGGCGCGCGCCTTCGTCGACGCCGCGGAGCGCCGCGTCCGCGAGCTCGACGACGCGCTCGCGTCGGCGCGCGGCGACGTTGTTAAATTAAGAGCGCGCGCGGAGCAGTTCGTGGCCGAGAACGAGCAGCTCCACGAGCGACTCGCGGCGGAATTAGAAAGGGAGCCGGCGCAACCGCCTCCTGCTCCATCATCAAATGACCGCTCGGTCATTCAGGGCCCATCCCAAGAACGCGCCAGAGAACTCGCGGAGCGCGTCGACATCCTCATGGCCGAGAACGCGCTCATGGTCGAGCAGACGGCCGTGCTCCAGGCGGAATTAGATCGGTGCTCCACGGATTTAGATAGCAGGACGAAGGAGGCCGCGTCCTTCCGCGACGAGGCCGAGCGCGCCACGGAGAAGTGGCGCGCTTTGGAAGGTGGCGAGGGCCAGTGGCGCGAGGCGCGGCGACGTCTCGAAGAAAGATATGTGCAACATTCGACGGACATGGCGCAGGCCCAGGCGCAACTCGCCGAATTGAAGGAGGGCCTGACGCAGTTACATGCCCAGAACTCGACCCTAAGAGAGCAGCTCGACGAGAAGACGCGCACGTGCGCGGATCTGACGGATCGGCTCGAGGCCGACGGCGACGAGCTCTGGCAGCGCGTCCAGGCGGCCGGCGCGCGGGCGCGGGAACTCCAGACGTCCCTGGCTACACAAACCCAAAGAGGTGACCTCGAAGCGGAGAAGGCTCGGAGAGCGGAACGCGCTCTCGAGCAGGTAAGGGGAGACAACGCGGGCATGCTGCGCGTCATGAGCGGCATGGAAAAACAACTGGCGTCGTACGCGCAGCGCGAGGAGGGCGTCGCGCAGAGCGGCCGGGACGCGAAGGAGAAGGCCGAGAACGCGTTGTTGGCTCGCGATAAAGCCCAGGCGAAGTGCGACCAGGCGTTGCGCGAGCTCGAGCGCTTGCGGGCGGAGCGCGTCCAGGACGCGGAGACGTTCCAGAAGAGATGTAGAGAGGCGGTGGACGTGGAGGCGCGACGGCTGCAGCAGGACCTGCGGCGGCGGGACCAGGAGATCCGGGACCGCGACGAGCGGCACGCGGAGGCGCTGGCCATCGCCGAGAGACATGGGAGGGACCTGGCGCGGCTCAAGGCGGACGCGGACCGCGCGAACGCGGCCCTGAAGCACGTCCAGGCGGCGAACGACGCCGCCGCCGAGGGCCTGGAACGAAGGGCCGCCGACGCGGACCAGCGGGCCAACGACGCGGTGCGGCGCGCGCGGGACGCCGAGCGACAGCTGGCGAAGAGCGTCGAGCAGCGGGAGGCCGACCGCGAGGAGGCCGAGGCGAAATTGGTCTCGGGCGTCGTGGGGGGCGACGGCGTCGGCCCGGCGGAGGCGAGAGATACGGCGATGCGTTACAGGGAAGCGCAGTCGTTGCTGGCGCAGCGGGAGCGGGAATTGGCCAAGGTGCATCGGGAGTTGGAGGCCGAGAAGCAGGGCCGCGCGCGCGACGCGGCGGACTTGAGGCGAGACGCCGACGCCGAGAAGCGGCGCCTCGAGGAGGCGCTCGACGCGCAGCGCCGGGCCGCGAGTGATGCACACTTTCAGGTTCAGGCAGCGACGGAGCGCCACCGGGCGCAACTCGCCAAGGTCGCGGCGGACCGCGACGCCCACGCACGAGATGCTGATAAGCGGCTCCGCGACGAACACGAGACCGTCGCTCGGCTAGCCGCCTACGAGCGCGAGCTCGAAGTCAAGCTGGCTGCTGCGGCCGCGGACCTCGACGCGCAGCGCGATTACAGCGCCCAGCTCGCGGACCGATGCCAGGTGGCGGAACGGCGGGCGGCCGAGGCCGCGCTCGCGCTCTCGAAGTCGATCGCCGAGCAGGACCTGTTGATCAAGCGATACGCGCGCCAGGGCGCGGGCGCGGCGGCGAAGGCCGTGAGCCCCCTGGGCGCGTTCAACGAGTGAAGTCTCCCCCGTGCCTAAGTACTTACGCTACTCCTACCTAGGCGGCTCGTTACACTGCCATCGACACTTGCCCGGAAGCCAGTGGCATCCGGGCAAGTGTCGATTGTGTGGGCGGCTGCAGCGGCCCGTGTAACGAGTCGGAGGCCGTCTACTCAGAGTCTTCGTCGGTGCATACGGGGTCGATGCATTTCGGCCGCCGCACAAGACTCGCCAGACGACGTGGTCCGCGAGGAACACCTCTCTATTGACCCAGCGCCTGTTCTCGTACGAGAGCGTCGACTCACTTTGCAGCCGCGGGTCGCTATCGATCGCCCGCGCGTGCGCCTGCGGCAGCCTCGCATCCGGATCGCCGAGGACCCGCGTGGCCGCGGCGGCCCAGTCGTCGGTCAGCGTTTCCGTGCAGAGGGGCACGATTTGTATCGCCTTTCGCCGACAGAGATCGATGCCTCCACGTAGATAGCCGATCTGGGTCCGCATGAAGTTTTCTTGTATCGCTTTTGGTCGACGGGTCGCGTTGGCGCGCCACGCTGCCATGAGATCGTCGAGCGGCGGCGGACGTCGCACTGAGAAAAGCGGGTGAGATGCCATCAACTGGACTGCGTGCCGATAGCCGCTTTCAATTCGCTTCGCCGGCTCTCGCAGGGTCCAGAAGAAGCACGTAGGCCTCCCGACGTCGTTGCGACCAAGGAGCGGACGCTTGCGGTACTGTGGCCCACTCATGCCTTTCGGACGACTGTTCCTCGAGAAATCCTTCACGGTGAGCAGCGATGCCACGGTGCGCGTATGGACGTGTTGCGCCAGCCCACCAGCTAGCATCAACGCCCAATTTACCGCCTGCGAGGCTGCTCCCGCGACGGCGAGGTTCGTGCACTTCGTCGCTGGCACCAGGCGGCGGCCGCCGCATCCTCTGATAGTTTCTGCGAGGTCCGCAGAGCAGCGTTTTACTTTAAATCGTGAGCCGTCGGCACAGATGCTATTCCAGCCTTCGAGTGAGGCTCTTGCACAGGCGGCGACGAGCCATAGCTGGATGGGCAGCCTATGCATCTCTCATTGCTGCCCCTAGGTATGCCTATCGATGGAACACATGGTCGCAGTGGGCAGCCTGCCTTGTGACGGGCACGAATGCGTCCCTTGAGGTATGGAATGGCCGCACCTAGCAACATAAAAGGCTGCCTGCCCTCGGCTTGCGTGATTGCTAGTGTCTTTCTCGACGCTAGCATCGCAGAGAGGTCGCGAGACGCGTGGAAGCTCTCCGTGCCTCTGCGGCATCGCAAGCACGAGCGAAGGCACATTCCTGCTCTTGCCGACCAGCGCGAGGTCTGCTGCGGCAGTTCAGGCGCTCCGTTTGCCCACGCGCTGCGCATTGCTCCCGAAACCGAGCTCGAGTCACTGGCAGCATTGTCATGTGGCGCCTCGCCGCAGCCCTCGTGCTCGCCGCGGCGAGCGCGCTCTACGACGACGTCGAGCACGTCACGAAATTCACAACCAGTGAAGATGCGGAAAAGGCCATCTTCGGCGACGACGCGAACGTGTATGTCGTCCACTTCTACCAGGGCCCGAACGACGAGGGTGTGGTAGATGAGCACTCGCCGACGATCACGGCCGCCTTCGCGGGCGCCGCGAAGGAGCTCGCGGATTTAGGTGTGAAGGCGGCCTGCATTGACGTGGCGGACGAGAACATGCTCAAAATAGCGAAGCGGTTCAATTTAAGAACCGTGCCGCACGTCGTCGGCGTCGGCGCCGAAAGTAGAGCGAACCCGTACACCGGGAAAATCGACCGCGCCGTTGAGGTCTACGAGCCGCTCGCGACGCGCGGGTCGCTGACCAAGACGGAATTTAAAAGATGGGTCTCGTCGAAGGTCTTCCCCGCTGATAGTGTGGCGCGCGTCGCCACGAAAGACGAGCTGGCGGCGGTGCCGGGGCCGCTCGCGGTGCTGCTCACGGAGCGCGCCACCACCTCGGCGCTGGCCAAGTCGCTGGGCGTGGCGCTGCGCGGCCGGCTGTCCATCGTCGAGGTGCAGTCGTCGTCGGAGTTGGGCGAGGCGGTCCACGGCGACGAGGCCCTCCCGCGCTTCGTCGCGTCCAAGGAATCGATGGACGCCGCGTCCCTAAAAACGGCGGACGCCTTCGACGGCGACCTCCGCGACCGTTCTGCTGTTTTAGAATGGCTCGAGATCTTCGCGCTCAAAGAAAGACGTCCTGCCTCGTCAGCAAAGAAGGAAGAAAAGCCTCAAGAAAACGAGGAGGGCTGGCCCGCGGGATATAGTGTAGAGACGGCTTCTACAAAAGACGAGCTCGAGAAGATTCTGGAGAGGGAGCCCGCCGTCGTCGCCTACCGCAAGGGCGCGTCCGTCGCTTCCTTCGCTCATAAAGTGGTGGAAATGGACGGCGCCGACGCGGTGTCGTGCGTGGAGGTCGACTGCGATGGTTTCAAAGGACCGGTCTGTGATGGAAATGACTACGTCTACTACCCGTATGGCGAGGACAAGACCCCCGTCGTCGAAGAGGACGGCATGTCAGCTTTCGGCGAGGCGGCGCTGTCGCTGCCCGTCGCGGACGTTTTTCCGGTTTCGGGCAAGCCGGACATCGAGACCTTTCTGCGGCTGAGCGTGACGCATCCTGATGATGACAATGCACCTGTGGGCCTCGTCGTCTTCGCGAAGAAGCACGACGTGAGTCCCACCGTTCGAGCCGCGGCCACGACTCTCGCGAGGCACGCGGGCGTCCGCGTCGCCCAGTGGTCTTCACCTAGCCTTGCGGAAGTCGCCGAGTACGGCGTCCAGAAGCTCCCCGCGTTATTAGCTTTTTATGCCACCGACGCCCCGGAGGGCGCCGACCTCCCGCCCGGCCAAAAGGCGGTGGGCGCCGCGGCCTACCCGCGGTCGCAGTTCGGCCCGGTCACGTTCATGTCTCTCCTGTCGTTCATGTCCTCGTTTTTACAACAAGTGGCGCCGGAGACGGCCCAAGAGCTCATCGATGGCATCCGCGAAAGTAGTAGAGTCGACCCCTCGTCGATGCGAGGCGAGTCTTCGACGAGCAGCACACCTGTAAGTAAGGGACCGACCTTCGCGGACCTGAACGACCCTGCGGCCTGGGACGAGCGGTGCGGCGCGAAGGCGTCCGCCGCGTTATGTGCCGTGGCATTGCTCGACGAGCACGGCCGCGCGGCCTTTGCCGACGAAAAGGCGATCGCGGAAAGTGTAGCCAAGTCCGAGCAGCCGTCGCCCTTCGCCTTCGGCTGGGTCGACGGCGCCTGCCACGCCGACTTCGCGGCTTCGTTCGACGTCGACGATTCCAAGCTGCCGACCGTCATCGCCTACGCCCCGAAGAAGGAGCGCTACGCGGCGTTGGTGGGGCGGTACTCGGCGGCGGACGTCCGGGCGTTCCTGCGGGGCGTCCTGCGGGGCAGCATCGGCACGGCACCGCTCCGGGCGCCGCTTTCATTGACCGAGGCCGACTGCGCCGCGGTGCACGCGTCGAGACAGGCGCCCGTCGAGGAGGAGGACGCTCTTGATGATGATTTTATGGCCGAATTATTAGCGGAGGAGGCCGCGGCGAAAAAGGCTTTGGAGGAGGAGGCCGCGGCCGAGTCGAAGCGGCTCAAGGAGGAGCTCGAGGCGTCCAAGAAGAAGCCCGACGCGCCCAAGAAGAAAAAGAAGAAAAAGAAGAAGAAGAAGTCCTCGGAGCTGTGAGGGCACTAAGTACATTTAATCTTAGGAGTACTGCCAGTGAGCCCGCGCGGGCGGCGCGGCGCCCGACGGACGCGGCGCGGCCAAGTGCGCGGCCTGTCGATATAGTTCACAATAATCTTACGCAGGCGCCGGCGCCGGCGCCGGCGCATAAGTCGACGGCACAGTAAGGACAGAAGATCCCGCCGCCAAGGGATGCCGCGACGGGGCCGTCGCGGAAGACCGCCAGGAGGGCTGCTCGTCGGCCGGGCGCCGCACGGAGGGCTGCTCGTCGACAGGGCGCCGCCGTCGCCGCCGCTCTTTGGTGACGCCCGAGGCTTTGTGCATCGCCGGGGGGTGGTTCAGCGTCGCCGTTAATTTATGACGCGTCCGGCCCAGCACCAGACGCGTCCGATCCAACTGGCCCTGTAGCGCTCTCTTCTCCGCCTTCTGCTTCCTCACGTCCGTCAAAGTGTCCACATGTCTCGCGAGGCTTCGCTTGGCCGCGGCCTCGGCCGCTTGCGCCGTCGCGTTCGCGGCGGCGGCGTCGTCGCGGGCCTTTTGGTGCCATTCGCGTACTCGTCTTCGTTCCGCGACCGCGGACTGCAGCGCGGCCTGCAACGCCTCGCTCCGCGTGTTCGTGGCTTTGACTTGATTTTCCACAACGGCGCGCGCGGCGACGTCGGCAGCGTGGGCGCTATGGGTCTGCTCCAGCGCCGTCTCCGTGTCTTCCAAATCAGCGACGGCGTTCTCGAGCCTAGCTTCCAGCTCCTCGGCCCTTTCGGTCTCGTCGTTCCGTTGCTCCACCAGTGACTCGAACTGATTCTCCAGCCGGTACGCTTGATCTTTAGCGTCTAGCAACTGCGAGGTCAAGACGTACTGGCGCTGGCGCCGTTCATTGAGCTCGTCCTGGTGGGCCTCCATCTCGGCATCTGTGCGTTTACGCATCTCTTCCCTCTCCGCGACGGCAGTCTTCGACAGTTCCGTAGCTGACATTTTGGCCAGGACATTGACCGTGATCTCCTTCTGCGCGCCCTCCAGCGCGCGTCGGAGTCGCTCGTTCTGCTGCGTGGATCTTCTCATTCTTCTTTCCCCGAAGACGTATTCTCTCTGCAGCTCGCCCTTTAACCTAGCGTTCTCCTCGGCCAGCGTCTGGGCCTTGAGGTTGGCCTCCTGCAGGATTCGCAAAATCTCCCTATTTTGTCTAGCAGCGATCTTCATGGCCTCGTCCTTGCCCTCGGACTGGCTCCGGACCACGCTCAGTTGTCGTATTTCGTGGTCGCGATCATCAATACTGATCTGCATCTTCCTTACTTCTTTGTCCTTCTCTTGCAACGCCTCCGCTAACGTGGTCAGTTCCCTTTCTAAACGGTCCATGGCGAGGCGCAGCTGCGCGTTCTCGGTCATCACGAGGTCGATCTCCGTCTGCTTCGTGTGGACCAGTCTTTCATATCCTTTCAGGGAGGGCTTTTCCCCGGGCGGGAAGAGCGGGTGGAAGATTTCCAGGGCCGGCGCCGGGGCGGCCACGAGGGCGTTCCTTCGAGAACCGCGACTGCTCGCCCGGCTCGCGGGTCTTGATGTAGGAGGACTGCTCGCGCGGCTCGACGGCCGCGACGACGGCGGCGTCCGCCGGCTCCCTCTTCTACTAGAGGTGCGCGCGGCCTCCGTCGTCTTCCGGGCGGCCTCCGTTGTCTTACGGGCGGCCTCGGTCGCGGCCTGGCCCGCGGTCTCGCCGGCTCGTTGCACGGCCTCGGCGCCGCTCTTCGCGGCGGCCTCGACCGACGCCGCGGCCTGGCCAACGGCGGCGGCCGCCTTGTTCGCCGTCTCTTTGGCCTTGGAGAAGAAGCCCTCGCCCTTCCCTTCGCCTCTGCCCATGGTCTACAGCCTCTGGTGGAGATAGCAGCCTCTGGTGGCTACACCAGTCGTTCGCAACGACTCCTCGGCTCCTTCGCGCTTCACGAGGATGCGCGCAAGGGCTGCCCCTTCCTGCAGCGGCCGGCGCGCACGACGGGATGGCAGCCACTCGGCGCTGGAGCCCGAGCCGAGCCCGTACGCTCATGGTCGGGCCGCGTACGCGTCCAGGGCGAGCGCCACCCGTATACGGATCCCACGGAGGACACTGAACGATCCGAAAAAATAGCCCCTGGTGCATTTCGATGGGTTCCAGTGTGCCGTGCGTTAGGGCCAAAATCGCGCCCAAGGCGACGAGAGCCGCCGCGGCTGGCCTCGGAGGCGCGGTAGGGCTTAGTTGGACGCTTGTGAAGCCGAAACACGCTTGACTAGGCTGCCCATACGCACATTAGGGACAGGCTGCCCAGAGGCGCGACCTTGCCAAACGCGTGCCGTGCAGCAGCTGTTGGGGGACACGATGCAGGTGTCCCCGGCCCCGCGTGGCGGCGCGCCCGAGGCCAGGCCACGCGGTCCGCCCCAGAGGCCGTCGCCGGGAGCTGCGCCCGACGCCGCATCGCGCGGTCCGCCCCAGAGGCCGACTGGAGCCGCGCCCGACGCCCCATCGCGCGGGCCGCCCCGGCGGCCGCCGCCCGGCGGCGACGCCACACGACGGAGGCCGCCGCCGCCGAGCAACCCGCCGCCGCGACCACCGGTCGAGGACGACGCGCCGCCGGCCGAGGCCTTCTTCGCGCTCATCGAGTCGCGCGACGACCCCGGCGCCGGACCGCCGCTGATAAAACGGCGGCGGACGCGCTGGGCCGCACGCCTCACGTACCTCGGCCTACTAGCCGCACCGGTCGTCTTTAGCATGATCATTTTAAACCGAAAGACGTCGTGGTTCACGGTCGAGGAGCGCATGCGCTACGACGGCTCCGGCACGTACCCGCGGAATATCTACACGCCGAAACATATCTCGCATTGGTACTTCGTGGCCCTCGGCGGCGCCTTCATCTGGATCATGCTCACGCTGCTGGCCGTGCTGCAGTTGGAGCCGGGGCCCGGCGAAAAAGTGGACGAGGGCGAGGACGCGGCCTGGGTGCCCGCGCGCGACGTCAAAAAGATCGCGCCCTTGCCCTACGAGTCGGACATGTCCTGCGACGAGTCGGCCCTCTCCGGCGACGACGCCGCGCACCGGAAGTCGTCCGAGTGGGACAAGCGGCATCGACGGCGGATAGCGGGCACCAAAGTGCTGCCGACGAGGTAACATCTAATTGAATGTGACACAAAACTATTAATGAGAATGAGCGTAGCGCCAGGGCCCGCAGTAGCCATTCGAGCGCCGGTTGGACCCGTGGCACTTCAACTCCGAAGAGAAGCCGTCGTCCGGCGGCGCGTGGATCGACGCGTCGTACGCCTCGGAGTCCAGGAACCTCGTGGCCGTGAAGGGCGGGTGCGCCTCGAGCAGGTGAATGCCCGGCGTGCCGCCGCCCGTGTGGAGCCGTATTTTGCCGTGGATCTGGGGGTCCGCGACGATGCGCACGCCTTGTCCATAAAGTTCCTTCACGGCGTAGCAGGACAGGAACCAGCTGTACATGAACCGCGCGCGGTCGAGGGCCGCGCATTTCCCGTCCCGGGCGAGCGCGTCGACGCGCGCGTACGTCGTGAGGACCCGTTCCGCGCTCTTCCGGCTCCCGAAGAGGAAGACGGCGTCGGGCGGGTCGCTCGCCGCGTAGACGTACCGCGGCTCCAGGTTCGTGGAATGACGTATAGGTGACGTAAACTCAATATCCGCGCGTACGCACGCGACCCGGTCGAAGGCCTTCCCCCGTATTGATTCGCGCTTCGTCAGCGCACCATAGGCCGCCTGGAGCACGCCCCACCACGCCTCTATCCGCACCTCCAACGGATCCCGGGAAGACGAGTGGCGGTAGAGGCAAGATGTTTCTCGTGACCAAATGCACTTGCCTATTCGACTGGCGTTCCGCGCGTAGCCATGGGTAAGCTCGGCGCCGGGCCGGATGTCTATGAATGAAGGTTCCAGGGTGGCCGCCACCACGTCCCGTAACGCCCGCACCTCCGCCTCATTGTATATGTTTTTGTTGTAGTGCACGCCCTTGAGCAACACGAGCGTCTCGGAGGCGCCAAACGCGTCCACAACAAACTTCTTCGTCGCCCGCAGGCGCGCCTCGTCGACGTCGTAGGCCGCGCCCACGAGCAGGACGGCGGCCTCGGACGACGCCTCGGCGGCCCGCGCCGCGACGAGCAGGAGCAGTCCTCTCATCCTATGCTCTCATGACGGCGCATGGATGGGTTGCGGCGCGCCGGCGGCACGCGCGCGGTGCGCGAGAGAGCACTGCGGCTGCCCGGTGCCGGTAAGGGCAGCTGTGCGGCGCGACAGGAGCTGGGAGCGCAGGCTGCTTGCTAGCGTCTTAAGGCCACTAGCTCTCAAGATGCTTTTGGAACAGGAAGCCGCCCGGAATCCAACGACGGCCTGCGCCAGAAAAAGCCCTCGACGCAGCCTCGGCGCAGCCCCACGCGCGACGGAGTCAAGGGCTGCCCACGGACGACCATGCCAGATGAAGAAGCCAAGCCGCCCCCGCCGCCCGAGGCCTCCCCGAAAGGCCGCGGGCCGGCCCTCGCGCGCATGGGGTCGGCCTACACGAAGGCCGGCTCCAAGCTGCTGCTCAGTCCCCAGGAGAACAAGGCCGGCGCTTTACTAAAGAAAAGGATGCAGGCGCGCGCGTCGTCGGCACTTACACCAAAGGCGGGCGAGAAGCACGACAGCGCGCGCAGCGACGCTTCGAGAAAGCTCACGGGTCTACAACGCGTCAACTCCAATTTCAAGGCCATTGTGGAGGGCACGACGGAGGAACATGATAGACTTGTGAAGAGGAGGGAAGAACTTGGGTCGTTATGGTACATGATCCACCCTCTAGGCATGTTCAGAATAGTGTGGGATCTGGCGATGCTCTGTTTTGTGTGCTACATCACGCTCACGATGCCTTATCAACTCGCATTCAAGGCGGAGCCGAAAAATTGCAGCTGGACCTGGCCGGCAAAGACCTGCGAACCTCTAGCCGTCTTCGAGCGGCTGGTGGACTACTTCTTCATGGTTGATTTAGTAATTAACTTTTTCACGGGGTATGTCCAATCCGATGGCGTGGTCGTGATGTGGCCGGGCCCGGTCGCCAAGAACTACCTCAAGAGCTGGTTCACCCTAGATTTCATATCGAGCTTCCCCTGGGACGCAATCCTCACCGCTCCCGGTTTTTCGCGCTTAAATTCGGCGCGCCTCCTGAAAATAGGTAGGTTGCTGAAGTGCATGAAGATGTTGAGAATTGGAAAAGTTTTGAAGGTTTCAAGAGATAGCGGCGTGGCGGACTCCATGGAGGAGTTCATGGTGTCGCGGTACGCGATGGCGTTCGGAAGGGTGGTCGTGGTTATTTTGAGTTGTGGCTTCATCTGTCACCTGATGGCGTGCGGCATGGCCGGGAGCGGTCCTGGATTCTTGAGAAGATATAGAGTCGACATGCGGGACTGCGACGACCTGGACGATTATGATGCGCATAGCTGCGCCAAGTCCGCGAACGACTGGAGTCCTCGTAGAAGATACTTAGCAGCATTGTACTGGGCCATGTCCACGATGACGACTGTTGGATATGGTGACATAACACCAGAATCGGATGGCGAAAGAGCGTATGCCATGGTGGGCATGGTGATCGGGGGCGGGTTCTATGGCTACGTGATCGGGATCATCGCTACGTTAGTAGCGGTTTCTGACGCGAACGCGCGGGCCTACAACGAAAAGATGGGCGTCGTGAATGCGTGGCTCGAGTTTAACGACCTCCCGCGGGACCTGCGGAGGAAGGTGCGCTCTTATTTCAAGACGTTCCTGGCCGAGAAGTCAGCTTTAGACGAGCAGGCCATCTTGAATGACCTGGATCCGGGGTTGCGAGCGGAGTTAGGGCAACACCTCATCCCGGACGCCGTGCGAGCCGCTCAAGTTTTTAGTGGATTACCACCAACGGTTCTAGCCAAACTTTCGTCCTTGCTGAGACCGGTCCCGGCCGCGGTAGGAGATGTTCTGCAAGTACGAGGCACGCACGGCGTCACGATGCATGTTGTGGTGGCCGGTGCTGTAGAATTATCCTCGGACGAAGAGGCGGCCCGCTTGTTGTCGACGGGCCAAGCGCAACTGCATCCCAGTTCTGCACCTCCAGGAGCGTACTCGCCGACGCCAAACAACCCGGAAAGGCACTTCTTCCACTCGCCCCACGGCTGTTCCCAGCCGAATCCGGAGTCTCCGAGACCGTCCGAAATAAGACCGAGGATAGCGAGGGCGGGCGAGACGTTTGGCGAGCTCGTCGTTTTAGATTTGGCGGCGAGCTACGCGGCGACGGCCGTGGCCTGCGAGCCCACTGCTTTATATATGATCGAGCAGGCTACGCTCTATGATAGATTCGCATCAATGCCCGAGGTCCTGAACAAGATGCGGCAGCGCGCCGCGCAGACGCACAAGGATGGCGTGTATTCCAAGCTGCCCGAGTCAGGGGAAGAGGCGCCTCAAGTACGAGCCAAGAACATGCGGTCTTCCTTAGTTGGTGGCGGTGGCGCTACCCTGCCTACGGGCTTCGCGGACACCATGCTTACTTTGTTATCTGATGTGCAAAGGAGACTAGCAACAATAGATCATCGCTTGGACGTGATGGAGCGGCGCATCGACGGTGAGGATGAGGCGCCGGTGCCTGCGTCTCCTCAAACGCCGCGCGCCCCAACCTTGCAACCGTCCTCGTCGACGCCGACGACGCCGCGGCCGTCGCTCGCGGGCGCCGACGCGGAGCACTGGGCCGCGGCCTTGCGCACGCCGGCGCAGTCGCCACGGCCGGGACTAGTGAGAGCCAACTCGTCCTTCGCGCCGGCGTCGCCGTCGATGCGTCCGGGCGTCACGCGGTCCCAGTCCTACCCGCACCGCCAGGCGCGCCTTGTGCAGGGCGAGTCGATGCTAGGAAGAATAGCGGGCATGCTCGGGCGGCCCAAGTCGCCCAAGCCCTCGCCGGTCGCCGAGGAGGAGTCATAAGATACTTACTAGAGTTCCGTGTGATCGTTCCGGTGGTCGTACGCGAATTCGACGGAAGACTTGTGGCACGTCTTGTAGTGCCAGGCCCAGAACTGCGTCGCGACGGCCAGATCCAGATCGGTCAGATTCGCACTATCAGCATCTTCCAACCCAGGAGCCTTGAGCGACGCCTGCTTTCTACAGCTGCGCGCCACCGGCTTGAACCACGCCGGCTCGCTCGTCGTCGCGTTCGGGTTCGTCAGGACGTCGGCTGCCGACGGCGCGAACTCGGACACGAGCCAGTCGATCTGCTTTTGAGGTAAAGCGAGCCTGCGCGCGTAGCGCCGCACGCCCTCGAGATCCCTCCGCGCTCTAGCTACTCTCAGCTCCTCCTGGAGCACGGCGTCCGGCACCTCGTCCACCTCGTCCTCCTCTTCAATCCTAGGGAACGGCGCCATGTCCAGCTTCATCAGTTGTAAGTCGCTAAACGCTAATCGCGCGGTCTGGAACTTCTTCAGGATAAGATTCGTTTCCTTTTCGCGACACCCGGTCTCCTCCGCGGGGAACATGCGCGACCCGCCCTGCGGCGTGCACACCAAGGACGCCACGAAGCTCTTGAGGGCCCAGATCCTCGGTTTCGAGGGCGTCAGGACCCAGACGCCGGCGACGTGTTCGGGCGCGAGTTCGTTGAGGGCGGCGGTCGTAAACGCAGCTAATTCCTTGTTGGTGTTGCGCATCAAGCACGTGTTGATGACCAAACCTTGATTGATGGGCTCGCAGGGTTTTTGCAGTAAATCCGTCATCTGCTTGGCGTGCTTCTCGCTGAGGTGCTTCGTCAGCAGTTTCTTTACCGCCGGAAAGTGCTTGCGGCTGTACGGTTCTAGCTCGCAGGGCTTCTTGTCCGCGTCCTTCTTCGGCGGGTCCGCGGCGAGGGCGAGGGCCATCCAGGCCGCGAGGGCAAAGCGCATGGCTGCTTGGGGCTCGCTGCCGCGCTGTGTTCGGAGGCTCGCTTGCAGTGGGGTGCTGCAGCGGCTGAGTTACGGCGAAATCGTCGCGCAATGTTGTTCTAGCGATAAAACAATAACAGATGAGCACAACCACAGCTGCCGAAGCGCAAGCAGGCTCGCAAAAGCACGCTGCAAAAGCTCAGGCTGTGATTGCTAGTGTCTTACAGTCCGCTAGCTCGGTTTTGGCCGCGCACCGCTGTTTCTCGCGACATACCGCCTCGTTGCGCGCTGTGAACAACGTTTGCAGGCGCCGACCCCGGCGCGGTACGCTGCGTGAACGCTACTCGCTCAAAGACAAGCAGCGGCTGAGTACCAAACGGACGTTGCTCAAGCACTGAAAACGCGCGCGCCGACGCGCACACCAAGAACAGAGCAAGTATGGCCGACACCCCAGCACAAGCGGGCGCCACGACGACCCTCGGCTACCTCGCGGACCGCAGCGCGCAGCTCGCGGCATCGCTGCGCGAGGTCGAGGCCGAGATTTTGAAGGGCCAGGGCGCGACGTCGCTCGCCGACGCCTCGCGCGGGTCCCACGCGCGCGTCGCGCGGCTGCGCGCCAACCTGCGCGAGACCCTGCAGCCTTTGTTGGACGAGGCCGAGGGCGAGGGCCTGAGGGGCGACATCCTGAAGGTCGGCGACGAGGTCCGCGCTTCCGAGAAGCGCGTGGCGGCGCTGGAGCAGGTCGTAGAGTGCGAAGCGAGCATTGATGGCGCCGAGGCCGAGCTCGGGGCGGGGCGCGTCGTCGAGGCGTGCGCTGCGTTGGACGACGCCGGGTCGAAGCTGGACGCTTTAGATAGGGAGGCCCCCTACGCCGGGGAATTGAGAAGGCGCTTCGACGCCGCGGCGACGGGCGCCGAGACGAGGTTGCGGGAGCTCCTGGCGCACGCGGTCACCGCGGACGAATCGAGGATTGCGGTCGAGGCCGCGGATGGCGTCGTCTGCGGCCGGCTCGCGGACCGGCCCGTCGCGACGTTCGAGTTGCTCACGGCGGCTCGGGCGCTCGGGTGCAGCGCCGAGGCTAGGATACTCGACGAGGTCGTCGAGCGGTGCTCGCCGTTCGTTTCCCGGTGTTTGACGGCGGGCAACCGCGACGCCCTCACGTCGGATGGGAGCGCGCGCCGCGTTCTAAAAGTGGACGCCGACGCCGTCACGGAGAATTCGGTTGATGCGGAGCTTTGTACCAAAAGAGCGCACCAGGTCGTCGCGTTCCTCGACGACGCTTTGCTCGGTAACGACGCTTATTTGCGGTCGAAGTTCCATGCGAGTCTGGTGGCTCCATTGATCCTACCGGCCGTCGAGAAAGCGTTGGTGCGGGATCCGAGAGACGTGGCGCCGACTCAAAAACAGATGGCCGCGACGCGCCAGGCCGTCGAGGGCCTCGAGGCCGATTTGTGCGGGCGGGGCTACGGAAATGCGTCGTTGGTCAAGGCCTTGGACCACGCGGCGACGACGGCCGCCGAAGCGGCGCGGGCGCGAGTCCTGGACGAGGCGCGCAAGGCGTTGAGGGGCGACTGGCACAACGCGACGGAAGCCGAGTGCGCGCCTTTGGTGGACCGCGTGAACGAGGCCGAACCCGGCGAGGCCGCGCCGCCGCCCACGTTGTTGGTCTCGGCGGTCGTGCTGGACCTGGCGTCGATCATCGACCGCGCGGCGGACGAGGCCGCGTCGGCGCCCACGGCCGAAATGGCCTCCACCTTATTCTCGGGCGTGCGCCTTTCATTTGAACTCTTCCGCGGCTTCGCGTCGCTCCAAGACTGCTCGCGGTCGCCTAGATTAGCGCGGCTCCTGGCGAACGACTGCCTCTTCTGCGCGCGCCTCGCGGCGCGCGTGTCCGTCGACCGCGGGCCGGCCATCGGCCGCGCGGCGGCGCAGCCGCACCTATCCCTCGTGGACCAGATCGAGCCGCTGCGGGCGCTCGCGGACGGCTTCCGCGCGAAAGCCGACGACGACGTTTCGCCGCCGGCGCCGCCGGCCCTCCTCTCGGCCATCGCGGCGTAAGCATACAGAAGATTTGCCCTTCGCACGTCGCGGCGGCTACCCGCAAGTGAGGCGCACTAGTAAGCCTGCGAGTCGGAACTACTACAGATGATTACACTCCGGCCGTCGGCCGAGCTGCCCGTGGTGCGGGCGTGGCGAAGAGTGGGTGCGCGTCGATGCGCCCCTCCTTCCGCTCCTTAAAGAGGAGGTAGGTCTGCTGGGCGATCCACGCGCCCATGAAGACCCACATCGCGCCGCCTCGGCCCGTGATGAGCTCGTAGAGCCCGTAGCCGAAAATGACGAGACCGAAGAAGGCAGACGCGTAGATGCAGTACGCCGCGACCTTGTCTTGAGGTTTGCCGCACATCAATCCGATCGAGACGGCCATGACCGCCCCATCGAGCGGCCAGCACGGCACTATGGAATTGAAGAGGGCCATCAATATGTTCATATGGTACATCGTCAACGCTAACTCTTCGAACCAGTCCCAGCCGTACTTCTCCGCTACTTTCCTTTGATACCAGCCTTCTGCTAATTCACCTTCATCATGGAAGCCGGAGAAGGCCCACGCGAGGAATACCCAGAGTAATGTCATCGGGATATGGGTCAGCGGGCCGCTCACCGCTATTAAGAACCTTTCTCGAGGCGTCTGGCCGTCGACTGCTACGCTTAATAAACCGCCGAGCGGCCAGAGGAGTAGTTCTTGCGGGGCCGCGCCGCATCGACTGGCGGCCCACGCGTGGCCCAATTCGTGGACCGTCACCGTGATCCAGAGGAAGGGCCCGTAGACGCAGAGCACCAACAGGAAGCGAGCGAGGTTGCCGCCCGCCGCCAAGACGCCGAGACACGCCAGGCCCGGCACGATTAACAATAAACAGTGGGCCTTGACCGGGATGGCCTCGCCCTTCCCGCCGATCTTCGGCGAGAGGTGGATGGTCGTGAGCTTGATGCTCGCGCTGCCCAGTGGGACGCGGTCCATCTGGGCCGCCATGATGCGAGGTGTTATTCTTCGTCCGGGCTGCCTCTACCTTCTGGAACCGCGTCCTGCGCAGTTTTATTTATGCCGGGCTGCCTCTACTCAGCAGCACGGGCTGGCGGAAACAAAAAACGAATGCGCGCTAGTGTCTTACGGACGCTAGCGTCCGTTTTTGCGATGAGAACGATGAGAACGAGGCGTTCACGCTCTGTGTTATAAGCGTAGGCTGCTAAATCATTCATACCCTCGGCCAGGGCCAGCTCTTTCGTATCGCCGAGAGGCATACGTGCCCCCAACTAGCCTCCGCAGCACAAGGACATTTTTTGCAGCCCGGACAACGCGGCGCGTAGTCATTAGCAGTCCAGACCTGTAGAGCTGAGCAGTGCAGAGATAAAAAGAAAATGGAGCCCGACCTCGAGGGCTACGCGCAGCTCACGACGGACGACGAGGAAGTCTCGGACGAGGAGGACTCGATCCACTCCGAGCCATCAATAGAAGAGGAGGAGCCCAAGATCCTGCTCGAAGTATTATCGCCGGGCGGCGCGCGGCTCGTCTTCCTGCTGGTCTACGCGTGTTGCGCTATTGCGATAGCGCAGTACGCCCTGGCCGCGCGGGCGACGAAGGCCACGGCGACCGCCTTGTCGGGCCAGACCCTCGACGTGATCAGTCAGGACGATGCTACGATCTGGCTCGCGCGCTTCCCCGCTTTAGGAGATGTGCAGGGCAACGTGGCGCTGCGTGCCATCTACCCGAACCAGACGGCCATTCATGATTCAAACACCACCGTTGACGACGACGCCACTGTAGACGACGACGCCGTGGCCGCGTCCACGCTGCCGGTGACCTACGACATCGACGTGTGGGCGACGCGCTCGCGGAACGCCGGTCTGGGCGACGCCAAGACCGTGGTACTACAAAGGAATAGTGAGACGGCCTACATGAACACCGCGGGAGACAATGTTCTGGCGACGTCGACGAAGGTCGCGTCGTGGTACCAGCGCTCCGAGAGCGTGCCGTCGCGGTCGCGCGTCCACGGCTTCCTCGTGCAGCTCACGTACTGCGTACCCGCGAACGCTACCCAAAGGTGCGCGGCCGTCGACGACGCGACGCGGCGAACGCTCGCACGTGGCGGCGATCTAACGTTAAAATACCACGACCTCAAGCCGCTCACGACGCCGGCGCGGGCCGCGGCGCGCATCTTGTTATTGGTCTGGTGGGGCTTGTTATTCACGGCGTGGGCGCCTTACATACGCAGGGGCGGCGCTTTATATTTGTCGCTCCTACTTGTTGGTCTCTTGTTCTTCGCGGACCCCGTGGATTGTGTGGTCGAGGCGCTGCCGCGTTCTACGAAGATCCCGCCGCTGGTCGCGTTCTGCTCCCGCGTTGGTCGAAGACTGGGCGAGGCGACGTTGTTAGCAGCTCTGCTGTTGGCCGCGGACGCCGACGGCCGCGCGGCGCGTTCGTTAGATCCGCTCTGGCGGAGCGGCCGGCCCTACTATCTGCTGGCGCCCGTGGTCTACGGCTTCTGCGGCGTCTGGGCCGTCTTCCTGCAGTTTCCGACGCTCTGGGGGTCCGATCGACCACCGACGCTCGCGCTCGTTTCGTGGCCGGCCGGTTCGCTCCGGGCCTTCGCGGCGGCGGCGCTGGGCGCCGTCGCTTCGGGCCTGGCCTGGGGCGTGCTGTTCATATGTCTCATCGTGCGGGCGGGCCGGCGCCTCGCGGCCGCGCCGTACGCGAGGACGCGGAGGCACCAGCTGGCCTTCCGCTTCTTCGCGCTGCAGGCGTCGTTGGTGGCGCTGTTCGTCGCGGCGTCCTTCGTGATTGGGTTCGTGGATTTGTGGCGCGATTACAGATCCGACTTCATGGCTTTCGTGAAACATGGAGACGCTCGTGCGGTCAAGGACCTCGCTGGTGCCTTGGAAGCCCTTGTCACGGACGATGTAAGGGATTTAGCTGAGGCTTATTGTTTTGCGGTCTACGTGGCACTCTTGCTTTATGTGAATCTGCCGCCGCCGCAGAACAACGACCTCCTCACTAGTCGTGAGGTCGTACGCGACGAGCGCGACGACAAACGTCGCAGACGGCGCCGGCCGCACGCGCGCCCGGCCTTCGTCGTCGAGACGGCGCGGTGGCTGGCAGAGGTCTCCGACGCGACCTACGGCGACGGGACGAGGGACCTCGAGTGCGGCATGGTGAACGTGACGCGGCTGGCGCACGACGACACGCGCGGCCTCGTGGCCCTACGGGCGCGGGACCCGTCGCACGTGGTCGTGGCCTTCCGGGGAACTGCGTCCGCGTCGCAAATTTCGACGAACGCCGACGTGCGCCTGAAGCGCATCGTGACACCCTCCGCTCCAGACGAGCCGCCGCCGCCGCCCGTTTTAAGATCGGAGTCCTCGCTTGAAGACGACGACGAGCCCGCGGGAAACGGGCGCCTCGGCCTCGACCTGTTGGTGCGGACCGCCGCGGTCGCCGTGGATGTGACTGCGCGCGGGGGAGACCTGCTACAGGACTTCGCGCGCGGGCTCCTCAACGCGTCCGGGGCCGTGGACGTGGCGCCAGGCCTCGCACAAACCGTAGAACCCTGCGTGCACAACGGCTTCTGGACTGCCTACGCGGGCGTGCGACCGCAATTGGAACGGGCCTTGTCAGAGGCGCTCGCGACCAACGAAGTGAGGCGCGTCAGCTTCACGGGCCATTCCTTAGGCGGCGCGCTGGCGCAGCTCGCGAGCGCGGACTTCGCGAGCGGCGCGCTCTGCCCGACGCACGGCCGGCGCGCCGACTGCGTCACGTTCGGGGCCCCACGCGTGGGCAACGCCGTCTGGGCGCGCGCGTTCTCCAAACTAGTTCCGGAGGCGTGGCGCGTCGTCTGCGACGGCGACGTCATCGCGTTCCTGCGGGGCTGCGGCTACGTCCACGCGGGCGTCGAGGTCGTGGTCGACGCCTCGGCGCAGACGCCGGGATATGTGGTCGTCGACCCGACGCCCGTCGAGAAGAAGCTGCGCCTGGGCTGCGGCAAGTCGGTGGGAGCACACAAGCTTGCGGCCTACCGCAAGGGCCTCTGGGGCGCGGCGGGGTGTCGGGGAGACCCGCCCGCGCGACGAGCTCGGCAATCTGAGTCTCCGGCGCCACCAGTTGCTGAACATACCGTCTCCTGCTGCTGGCGGACGCGTGTCGACGTCGACGCGACGCCGCCCATATAATCTTTGTCTCTGTTTTTCTACTTCTAAGTCCCAGACATGAATATATATACACATTACGCCTTGTGGCGCGACCGCGTGGCGGCCGCTGGTCTTGTCGATCGATTTTCTGTATGCGTCACCATCGGATGTGGTTTCCTACCCGAAGGCGCGGAGGTTGTAGAGCGAGCCGTCCATGTCGTCGAGGCCCGGCGCCGGCTTGCTCGGCAGCGCGTGGAGCGACCCGTCCATCGTCGCGAGCGCGGGCGCGGCGACTTCCGCTGCCTTCGCGTCGAGTTCGACCTGGGCCACGCGCCGCGCCAGATCATCGTCCGCGTCGGCGACGGCCGCCTGCGCCTCCGCCGATCCCAGCCCGCCGCGCTTCCGCTTGACGCCGTCCAGACTGTCCGAGCCCGGCGGGCCCGGCTCAGCTAACGCCGCGAGGTTGTCCGACGAACTGATTCGAGACTTCGACCCGATGCGCCGGAGCTTTCTTCGTAGCGAGCGGGCCATGAACCACGGGAGCTTCTCGAGCTGATACAGGGGCGGCAGCGACTTGATGCGCTCGAGCTGCGCCGCCCGTACTAGTTTCCGCGACGCCTCGATGGCCTCCGGCGAGATCCCTTCGGCGGCGAGGATCTCCCGCCGCCGTTCCGGATGGATCCAGGGCACGGGCCTTCTTGGATAAAAACGCGGCCGGAGCGGCTGGTGCTCGTCGACACTTTTCACGATGCAACACACCTCCTCCCGGCCCAACCCGAGTGCGACGCCCGACCGCACCGCCGGGTTGTCGGCGATGGCCATGGGGAAGACGTGGATCGAGACGTCGCCGAACGCGACGCGGCGGCGCTTCGTCGCCATGAGCGCGTCGTCGATGTGCTCGGAGCGCTGGGCGGGCCGCGGCGCCGACGGCGTGACGCGGCGCGGTTTCGGTTTCTTAGCGCACGAATTAATTAAAAGAGCTACTTTGTCGCGCGGCATCGACGAACCCGCGCGCGGTCGCAGTTTTCAGCGAAATCCCGAAGGACTATTTGTTCAGGACTTTTGTCACGAACCGTGGGGTCCTCGCGCTCGCGGGTCGCGCTCGCTAGCTCGTCTGAGCCCTCAATAAAGTGGGTGAGCAGTGTGTTCAGAGTTTCCTGAGAGTCGCCGCTCAAATCTCGTCGTCCACGCGGATCAGGCGCCCGATTGCACTGGACTTTGACGCACGAGTGTTTCCTCCGCGCGCGCTGCGGCCAAGGGCAAGAGCTCTGTGATATATATGTTGCCTCTGGCAGGTGAACACACGCCATCTCTGTGCAGAGCGAAGACTCAAAGTGGCTCATGGATTGCTCTTTGCAGCTTTAATCGTCGCACTAGCATCCAGCCACTAGCGCTCACAACATCTCAGCTCTCCGGCAAAGGCGCGGGCGCATCGCAGCCTTCTGGGGGAGGCACGCGCGTGCGGGACGCTCTGAGATCCGCCCTGTTTGCACGCGAAAGCAGGCAGCCCAAGGAACAGGGCCGCACGCCCCAGAGGGCAGCAACAGCCCAGAGGCGCCACCCCCGCCAACGCCGCCGCGGGACTGCCCAGAGGCAGTCTAACCCCGCGGCGCGGCGGCGAGCATGGGCAAGCTTTATTTCAACTACAGTACGATGAACGCCGGCAAGTCGACGGCCCTCCTCCAGGCGGCCTACAACTACGAGGAGCGGGGCATGGCGGTGCTCTTATTGACCGCCGCGTGCGACGATAGAAGTGGACGAGGTCGCATCGCGAGCCGCGTCGGACTGGCGAGAAATGCCGAGGTGTTTGACGCCTCTACTGATTTGTACGAGCGGGTCCGAACAGCTAGAGGCGACGAGGACGCCGACAACACCGTGTCGTGCGTTTTGATCGACGAGGCCCAGTTCCTCACAAAAACCCAAGTCTGGCAGTTAGCTAGAGCGGTGGACGATGTTGGTGTTCCTGTCCTCTGCTATGGACTAAGGGTCGATTTTAGGGGAGAATTGTTTCCCGGGAGTGCCGCCTTGCTAGCTTGGGCGGACGAGCTGAGAGAGGTAAGAACAGTATGCTTCTGCGGCAAGAAGGCGACGATGGTCGTGCGGCGAGGTGCCGACGGGAATCCGTTGACGCACGGCGACCAGGTCGGCATCGGCGGCGAGGAGCAGTACGTGAGCTTATGTCGGAGGCACTTCCGGGCGGCAACTTCCAAAAACGACGACGGCAAGAGCGAGGCCGTGCGCTTCGTCGAGTCTGCATTAGGTGCGCCTGCTTTGCCGCCCGGCCGCGCGCTGCCCGCGAAGATCCGCGAGCCGCCGCCGCCGCCGCTCATGACGGTGACGCCGATCAAGGCGCGCGCGGCGTCCCCCGCCGGCCCGGCGCAGCGCGCCGGGCCCGTGGCGGGCGTCTTCTCGGGCCTGCGCCCGGCGCCGCGCGTCTTCTGCATCGGGGGCCTCGGCGCGGGGCCGCCGAGGTCCTCCTAGTAACCACTCTTAGGCTTTTCTCTAGCCAGCGTGTGGGCTTTACTCCACGGCCCTGCACGCCATCGCCGCGAGACTCGGAGGCTTATGCTGTAATGAAAGACGCGGCACGCGCCCGCCGCCGGATCAGCTGTACTAACACTCTCATACTTCTCCATCGCCCGATCGAGAGGTGGCTCCGTGGCCTTGACGATCTCCAGGGGGCCCAGCCGACCCCGCTTGAGGCGGACGTGGTGCCGGTCCGCGTAGGCGCAGGGAGGCGCCGTCCCCGCGCAGAGGTGCCGGGCTACGAGCCCCATGTGCTGGTAGGTCGCCGTCACGAGCTCCGCGCAGTGCATGCTCCGGCAATCGGCGGCCGCCTCCGTGAAGAGCGCGTGGAAGGGCGCCTCCTTCTCGAACTCCGTGCCCCGCACCTTGGCGATCCACGCCTCGAGTCGTTCTGGGGCTAATCGTGCCTCGCTCAACGACCGCACGGCGACCGTCGCGTACTCGTCGTAGGCCGGATCTTCCAGGAGCCGGTGTCTTAGGTCATAGATGTGAACGCCCTCGCCCGACGCCTCCAGCAGTTGCGGCTTCCCCGATTCGCACACGTGGAAGTGGCGCGGGTCCCGTCGTTTGTGCTTGGCCCAGCGCTTCGGATGTGCGCCGTCTCCGTGGAAGGACTGGTCCTCTTCCTCGACATCTGTGAGACGGCCGCGCACGACCATGGCGACGTGGTTCCAAGTGCTGTCCGTGAGCACCTGGATGGCGTTGCCGACCCAGCTCATCGCCGGCCCGGACGAGCACAACACGAGGTCGCCGGTTTTCAACGCGTCGAGTCTTACAGCCACCGTGGCCGGGTACTTGCTTAAGTTCGGGCCCCACCGGTCGTACGGCGCCGCCCGCTTCGACAGCACGGCGACCATGGCGTTGTGCGTCGTCGGGTCAAGCTTCGAGAGGACGTCGCCGACGACGGCCATGCGCTGTGCGCTGGCAGCGTCCATAAAGTCGGTCGCGGAGGCGCGCGGCGACGGCTCCCGGTCCGCGAGCGTCGGCAGCGGCGGCGCCCGCGCGGCGAGGACGGCGGCCGGCGGCGCTCTGGGCTCGTTTGCTGGTTCTATCGGCTTAATGGCGCTGGTTGGCATGCAAACTACGACCATTGTGTTGACGGCAGCCTGAATATGCGTCTAGGGTTGTGTTGCGCTCGTGCGTGTGTTGCGGGCAGCTCCAGTTCGATTGTACGGTTCGTACTGCGCAGCCAGCCAAGTTTTGCACTTTCCCGGCATGAGCCGGAGACGAGGCGCTCAGAAGTGGAAGGATGCGTAGTCTCAAGTCCTCCCCTTGATATCTGAACAAGCTGAGAGGTCGAAGGGACCCGTGCGCTAGCGGCAGTAAGACACTAGCAAGCAACCCTCGACCACAAGCGGCTCAGCTCTTATACGGCACCGCTGTAGCAATAAAACTCGTAAAAGCGCTGCGGAGACATCGTCTCATTGGCGTTAACCTCCACGCCAAGTCTTGCGCCCAGCCGCGCCGCCGCCAAAGTTTGCCTACCCGACGCAGCAGCATCACTGAACCATGAGCCAGAACTTATGCGTACACAACCGCGACTTCGGCATGACCGAAGCCTTGGTGAGAGGCTTCCGCACGGGCTTCCTCAAGGATAGTGATTATCACCACCTGACGCAGTGCGAAACTCTTGAGGACGTCAAAATGAATTTGGCAGAGACGGACTACGACCAGTTTCTGGCCGACGCGCCCGTCGTGAATCCGGCCGTGATCCTAGAAAAGGCCACGGGCAAGATGGTGGCCGAATTCAAGTATCTGCGAGCGCAAGCCGTGGAACCCTTGGCTACTTTCCTGGACTACATTACCTACGAGTACATGATCGACAACGTCATGTTGTTGCTGAAGGGTACGCTATCTGGGAGAGACGTGGGCGAGCTCATCGAGCAGTGCCACCCGCTCGGGCTGTTTAGGGATAGTACGATGCGAAGCATACCAGCCTTCGAGAACTCGCCGAAGGGATACGCTGATCTTTATCAGTTGGTATTAGTAGACACCCCCGTAGGACCCTACTTCTCGCAGTTTCTCGCGGAGAGCGCTGAACGAATCGGTTCAGCTTCGGAGGTGAGACATGTACTGGAAGAGGTCGAATTGGAAATAGTGAAACATTCATTGATGAAATTGTATCTGGAAGACTTCGCCGCGTTCTGCCAATCGATCGGTGGCGACACGGCGGAGGTCATGGGTGAAATACTCAACGCGAGGGCCGACCAGAGAGCTATCAACGTCACTCTCAACTCCTTCGGGACGCCGTTAAACGAACCCCAGATGCGTTCCAGAGAACGTAGAAGATTATACCCGTCCATTGGTTTCCTCTACCCGGCAGGAACGCATAAATTAGCAGAAGCGTCCGACGAACAAGCCCTAGGCAATGCCATAAACTGGCACCCCATGTACCGCGAGATCTATGCAGCCCACGTCAACGAAGGCGTGGATGACCGGTCGATTGATGACGCCTTCTATGAGCGGGAAGTGAGGATGCTCGAATTGGCCTTCGAGGGCCAAATGCATTTCGGGATTTACTACGCGTACGTCAAGTTGAAGGAGCAGGAGGTGCGCAACTTGGTCTGGATCAGCGAGTGCATCGTGCAGCAGCAGAAGGACGAGATCAACAAGTTCGTGCCCTGCTTCTCCAAAAGCGCGCCGTGGCGCTCCTAGCTTGTGACACTAAGTATACATACATATTACATGATGGCTTGTTCCTCGGTAAACGTCTTTTCGTCGACGGGCGGCTGCTGTTTCAGTTTGCGTGCTAAATTGAAGCGGTGCCAGTCCGATTTGAAATGTGCCCGATGCGCGGCCGCGTCGGGGAAGGCGCCGCCGCACGTATTGCAGGCTAGCACTCTAGGTTTCGGCGCGACTGGTCCCTTGGCTGGTTTCGGTGGTTTCTGTACGGGTGGAGGTGGCGGCGGCAGTGTTGGACTCGCTTCGCATACAGCGGCGCGCTCGACGACCTCGACGCTCCCTTTACTATCTGTCGCTTTTGCGACCGCCTCGACAATCTCGCGGTAGACGCGCGGCGGCACTAAACATGTGATAGAGGCGTCCTTGACCGTGCACGTGACGTCGCCGTCCACGGCTTGCAGAGCCGCCACAACATCAGAAGGCTCCGCAGCTCCACACACGACCCGAAGCTCCATGGGCGCGCGCTTCAGCCCGTGGTCCCGTTCCAGCACCTTCATGACGTCCAAAGCCTGGCGCTTCGCGCTCTTTGTGGTAGAAGGCGCAAATCCTGCGTCATCTCGCAACAACCGCCCGACGGCGTCCGGCGCCAGCCGCGCGCCCGTGGCGGCGTCTATACACATGCTCGCCACGAGGTTCGTGACTTCGGCCATCAGTTTGTCGGTCTCCGCTTCCCGTTCTTTGGCCGATACTTGGAGTGAGCCTTTCTTCAGAATTTCCTCGCAGATCTGTTCTACACTAAGTCCGGGGAAGTGCTTCTGGAGCTGCTTCTTTGGCGCGACGACGCCGTGCACCGTGTTCGTAAAGACCTGGGCGACTTGGAGCACCTCGTCGACGTCCGCCTCGACGCCGGCCCTGAAATCTTTTACTTTGCTGGGATAGGCGGCCACTTCAAAAGTTTGGCTCTTCTTCTTGAGTTTTACTACGCTGACACTTGAAAGCTCGATGCGGTTCTGCGGCGTGCCGACGCGGCGGGACATCGCTGCCGCTTGTTCTTGTTGTGGTTTGGTTGCTGCTGCAGAGGTGTGCAGGAACTGATACTGATGCGTTGCACAACTTGTCTTCAATCGCTGCGTGATGCACCGTTCAGTGGTCGCTGCAGTGATGCAAGTGCGGGTCTGCAAAGCGCAGCCACAAGCGTATCGCTCGACGACGCCGTGAAAGAGCAGCTTGCTAGTGTCTTATAGGCCGCTAGCTACGTTTTTTTATGCCAACTTTGACCTTTGCGGGCGCCGTTTGTGCGTGATCATGAGCCAGGCGTGAAAGCGCCTCTCCAGAGCTGCGCGCAGCCACGCTGTCTCCATGATTCCCGAAAATGTAGCCGCTGCTGCAAATAATTGCGAAATAAACGCAGTAATGGAGTGGCTGGCCGCGCACCCGCAGTCCGTGAACGACGTCGACTCCGGGGGAGAGTCGCTACTCGTACTGTGCGTAAATGAAAGCTACGACGGAATTGAGACTAACCAAGACGACCAGCTCGAACTGGTCCGCTACCTTTTGAGTCAAGGGGCGGACCCAAATCTCAGCAGTGGTTCGGACGACGAGACGCCATTGTATGCGTCCTGTGGTTCAGGCCGTGCACACCCTTTTCCTCACGCCCAACTACTTGTAGCTTGTTTGCTCCGCGCCGGCGCCGACCCAAACCTGAAGGTTGCCGAAAATGCCCCTCTCTTCTCCGCGCTCGACTGTTTCCTCGGAGCAGACGAAGGATCATGGATCCTTCCCGTCGTCGCGCATTTGCTGCGATACGGCGCGTCGCTGGACAATTGCGAAGGGAACCGGTCGGCTGAGGAGGTGATGCAGAGGAGGAGCGGCGTTGGCCCGAGTTGGTCCAGGGAAACCTGGAATTTCAAGCTGCTGCGATTCTGATCCGAGGCGTACGCGCCGCGGGCTCGTGGAAAAAATATTGCCGGAGATGGGGCGCGCACCGCGACATCCTGAGGCTTCGGAGCCTCGTGGTTCGCGGCCGCGGTACGACGAGTGACACATGGCTCGCTGGCATGGTCCGACTGAAGGAGAACGGCCTCGTCTGGAAGGTCCTGTCGTTCTGGCGCGATCCCGACGACATCGAGGAGGTCGTCCTTCCGCCGGATGAAGAGTGGCCGGAACCCTATTTTGTGAGAGTGTATTAAGAGTGTATGACTAGTAAACCGAATGTGCTTTAAAATACAATGAGTATTTAGTCGTCGTCCCGCGGGTAGCCCGTGTTCCGCAGCGGGAACTTGAACGGCAATCTCAAAGTTGCGTCTCCGGGGGGCATATTTCGTAAAGGCCGCGCCGGCCTATGAGGCATATTGTGCGCAGAATTCGGGAGCGGGCCCGGGACCCGGTTGTCCGAGGCCGGCGCCCGGTCGGCGTCCGGTCCCAAACCTGCATATTCGCCCTTGGGATGCGGGAAGATCTTGTCGTACTGGCGCGCGAACCAGACCGGGTGGTCCCGCCGGATCCCGACCTCGTATTCGTCGATGCGCACGCCTGGATTTTCATGCGTGCCGCGGTGCGCCATGATCTTCGCCGCAGGGTTCGTGTCGAGGTCGTAGTGGTGCACGTGCAGCCAGCCCGTGCCCGGGACGTAGCCCCGTGCGAAGCGCTGCGGCGTGATCTCCCAGTCGCACTGGCGCCACGTACTACTGCCGGATATTCGCTGACCTTCGGCGCAGTCTTGACATTCTTGCACGTCGGCGACGCCCCACTTGTTGCTGAACTTGCCGGCGGGGCAGCTCGCCGTGCATTTATTGGTGGTCAAACCCATGGTCGCGCCGTATTTACCGGGCGGGCACTCAAAACACTCACTTTCTGACTTTGCACCGGGTTTGTCTCGGTATTTTCCCGCGGGGCAGTCCGCGCTGCAGAATTCGCTGACCAAGCCCGCGGCATCGCCGTACCGCCCTCGCGGACAGTCGGCGCAGCCGTCCGCTCTTAGTGAAACGAGTCTTTGGAAGTTGTTGTCCGAGGCCCCCGTCGGGCGGTAGCGCCCGGGCTGGCACGTGATACTCGGCACGACGCCGGCCTTCGTCCTTAAATCTTCCCCGGTAAGCCAGCTCGCCTTGTTGTCGTAGCCGCCCACGGTGTAGCGTCGCACATACGACGTCGTCATGAGCGAGGGCGTCAGCCGCCGCCGTTGCTCTCCTTGCGTTGTTGTTAGGTATACGGCGCCGCCGAGGACGAGGCCTCCGGCTATGACGATGACGCGGCGGCGGCGGCGGCGGCCCCGGGGCACCTCTTCGTCGTCCCGGACGACGGCCGGGCCGGCCTCGAGGGTCTCTTCTCCTGTGGGGGTGCTCTCCATGCTATATGGGTTTACTCTGTGGGCGTCTCCCAGGGCCTTGGGCAGCAGATCGTGGGCCGGGGCAGGTAGTGAGCAATGCCTCCGCTGTCTCCTTTGTCTCGCACAAGCCGCGCGCGAGCTGTAGCGGCCAGGGGAGCGCACACAGCGGACATCTCCAAGCCAGTGTCTGCGCTGCGGAGCCGTAGCAGACCCACAGCCTAGGACATCTGCCGAGGCGTCGCGATGGGTCCCTCGGCGAACGCGACGCGCTGGACTCAATCGACAAAACGGCTAGTGTGTCTGTCGACGCTAGAGTTCGAGCGCAAAACATTTGCGCGGCGCGTCTTAGCCGCTGCTGTGCACGCACACGATCGCTGGAGCAGCGCACGGCTCGCACGCGACCGCTTTGCAGGAGCGGTGCGCCGCGTGACGACCTCTGCTGCGCGGGCCAGGCCTTGACCATGGAGGAGGCCGCGGCCGTATGGATCAGAGACGACGACGAGGGCTGGCTGCCGGGCGTGGTGAAGCAGGTCGATGACGATCAAATAGAAGTGGACGTCGTGGACGACGACGGGACCACCATCGAGGCGATCACGGTCCCGACGCAAGAAATCAAGAGAAGGGACGCGGACGCGAAGCCCGTCGACGACCTGATTTCCTTAGCGGTGCTGCACGAGCCGGCCATCTTGCACGCCTTGCGGCGACGGTACGCGAGTGGCGAGATTTATACCTTCAACGGGGCCATTTTAATCGCGGTGAATCCCTTCAGAAAACTAGCACTATACACCGACGACATCCTGGAGCGCTACGCAAATAGAGGCCTGTTGCACGCCCAGGGCGTGCCCCAAGCGACGTTGCCTCCGCACGTGTATACGGTCGCCGACGCGGCTTATAGAAGTATGTCCGAAGCTATTACCTCAAACGCGAAGCAAGGATCGCAGTCGGTCTTGATTTCGGGAGAGAGCGGCGCGGGCAAGACGGAGACCACCAAAATCGTGATGAGGTATCTCACGGTAGTAGGAAGAGGGTCCTCGTCCGAGAACGCGGTGACGGATAAGGTATTGCGGAGCAATCCTATCCTCGAGGCCTTCGGGAACGCGCGGACCGTGAGGAACGACAATTCGTCGCGGTTCGGGAAGTTCATCGACCTCGAATTCGACGACCGGGGCGCGATGCGCGGCGCGGCCATAGATACTTATTTACTGGAAAAAATAAGGCTGCCGCGACATGCCCAGGGTGAAAGGAACTTCCACGTCTTCTACCAGTTAAGTGCCACCTCCAACAAAGATGATGCGTGGCAGTTACCTCCCTCACCGGCAACCACCTGTACTTATCTCAAGCAGGGCGGCGTGCCTTCTTTAGCTTCCATGGACGATGGTAAAGAGTTCGACACGGTCGTGGAGGCTTTGAAAGCATTGGGTGTGTCTGACGGTGACGTGAAGCACGTTTTTGCGTTGGTCGCGGGCCTCACGCACTTAGGAGACGTCCTTTTTGAATTTGCCGTTGGTGATGATGGCGGCGGTTCCCACGTCGAAGATCGAACTGTGTTAGATCGGGCTGCATCCTTGTGCGGCCTAGATGCGGATAAATTGTTACAAGCAGTCACGCAGCGAACGGTCTCCGCGAGAAACGAGTCCTATACCGTTCGCCTGGTGCCGCAGGACGCGTGTCAAGCGCGGGACGCCGTCGCCAAAGCTTTATACGGCAGATTGTTCGCGTGGTTAGTAAAAGCAATAAACAAAGGCATCCAGAAAAATGATTTCCGGAAGGCGGCGTCCATAGGTGTATTGGACATCTTCGGCTTCGAGTGTTTTAGTACAAATTCCTTCGAGCAGCTCTGCATCAACTACACGAACGAAACGTTGCAGCAGCAGTTCAATAGATATGTTTTTAAATTAGAACAGGAGGAATACGAGCGCGAGAAAATTACGTGGAGCTTCGTCGAGTTCCCGGACAACCAGGACTGTCTGGATTTGATTGAAGGTACTAGGAAGGCATGTCCCCCTGATGGTGGTTTATTAGTGATGTTAGATGATGAGTGTCGGTTGCCTCGTGGGAGTGATGCGAATTATGCTGCAAGAATCCTGAAGTCCCTCAAGTCTCATGATCGGTTGTGTGCTTCGAAAAAACAAGTAGTAGACGGTATTTTCGAAGTGAGGCACTACGCTGGTCCTGTGCCCTACGTCGCGCAAGGCTTCCTCGAGAAGAACAAGGATGAATTACCGAGTGACGCCGTACAACTCTTCAACGACACAAAAGGTTTCCTACAGGACTGCTGCGCCGCCTTTGATCAGGAGACCACGGACGTGAAGAAGAAGAAAGTGACCGTCGCGTCCCAGTTCAAAACCCAGCTGAGAAAATTGATGGAGTCCATCAGTAGTACCACACCGCATTACGTGCGATGCTTGAAGCCGAACGATAAAAATATACCGGACGAGTTCGTGCGGAAGCGCGTCGCGGAGCAGCTGAGATACGGGGGTGTGTTAGAAGCAGTTAGGGTCGCGCGCTCGGGCTTTCCGGTGCGCCTACCGCACGCCGAGTTCGTGCGACGCTACGCGGCGTTGGGGCCTTGTCCATTACAGGGAGATCGGAAGGGCTGCGCGTCATTAATCGAGGCCTTCGCGTCCGATGACAAAGACGCGTACCAGCTCGGCCTGACCAAAGTTTTCCTGCGGAAGAACGCCCATGATTCTTTGGAGACGGCGCGGTCGTCCGCGCGGCGGTCCGCCGCCGTGCGGTTGCAATCTTGGGAAAGGAGGCGCCAAGCACTCACGAGGGTCGGGTCGAGGCTGCGCGCGGGCCGCGCGTTGTCGCGCTGGGCGTTCGCGGCGCTGGCTTCCATGAGAGTCCGGTCGAAACGGCGCGAGTGGAATGCGCTGCGCGTCGAGACGGCCTGGCGCTGTGCGAGGCATCGGAACCGCTTCCGTGCTGTGACGCGCGGCGTCCTCGCGCTGCAGAAGCTCGGCCGCGGCGTCGGCGCGCGCCGGGCGACGGCCCAGAGGAGACGCGTCGCGGCTACGGTGCGGATCCAGAGCGCCGGCCGCGGTTTAAAACCGCGCCGCTTCCGGACCAAGACGGTCCGCGCGATAACACAAACCCAAGCTTTCGTAAGGCGGTCCATGGCGAAGCGCGCGGCGCAGCGGGCGCGAAGTGAAATGAAAGACGTCGCCAACCTCCAGACGGAGGCCGAGGCCATGAAGGAGGAGATTCAACAGTTGCGCGCGAGGGCCCAGCAAGAGACGCTCGAGCGCGAGCACGCCGCCGTCGGCGCGGCGACCGCGGAGGTCTCGAGACTCAGGGACGAGCTCGACGCGGTCCTCGCCGTCGGGGACGCGAAACTACGGAGCGCGGAGCGCCTCTGCTCGAAGCTGCGCGGCGACGGCGACCGCAAGTCCGCCGCGATCGACACGCTCGAGCTCCGAATCGCCGACGCGGACGCGCGGCGCGACGCCGCAGAAGCTAGAGTGGTGGAGGCCGAGCGTCTGATGAAGGAGGAGGCGCAGCGCGCCGACCGCCTCGCCGACGCGGCCAAGGACGCCGACGCGGGCCTCGCGCAGCAACTCGAAGCGGAGACGGCGCGCCGCGAGGAGGCCGAGGCCGCGCTCGCGTCGCTGCGCTCGGCCTCGCCGCCGCCGCCGCCCGTGCCTCCCCAAGAGCCCCTGCGGCGCGCGCCGTCGTCGACGCCGCCCACGTCGCCGCGCAACCCGGGGCCGCCGGCCGACCTGGGCGCCGCGTTCCTCGAGGCGTTGCGGCGCGGCATCGCGGCGGTGGCCTGGGAGGACGGCGCGAGCGAGCCCGTCCAGCTCGAGCTGCGCGCGGGCGCGCCGAGCGCGCCGGGCGCGCCCTTCGCTTTGGCCGGCGCCCAGCTCTGCTTCGTCGTCAAAAGCACGTCGCTCTTCCGGCGCCGGAAGCCGCCGCCGCCTTTAGCGCTAGCGGCGCTCTACGGCGCGCGCGCCGGGAATGGTGGAGAGGCGGCCCTCTCTTCTCATTCCATTGCCTTGGCGGCGGAGGGCGACGACCGCCAACAGCGCGAGGTCGTCCTCGAGTTTCCTACCGAGAGTGGCGCCGCTGAAGCTTTAGCAGGGTTCCGCCACGCGCTGGACGCGCTCCAGCACCACCCTCATCGCTCACCTCCGCCGTCGCCGCCGCCGCCAACCTCGCCGCCGCCGCCGCCACCAAGGGAGGACATCGCGGACGCCGTCGCCGAGCTAGAAAAACAATTACTCCTCGAGCGCGCGAACAACCAGAAGATGATGCTCCAGATGCTTGAGATGCAGAACGACGTCAACCGCGGCAGCGCGAAGATCGTCGAGCTCAAGCAGGAGACGGCGGGCCTGCGGTCGCAGCTCGTCGCGCGCGACCGCATGCACGCCGACGACGCGCGCATGCGCCTCCAGCTCGGCAAGCGGCTCCAGCAGCTCGTCTTCGACAACGCTGCTTTACGAAGAACGTGCGACGACCTCGAGCGCCACGCGCAGAAGGCCTTCTAACTTAGTATGTGTGACTTCAAGTTTCTGTTTTTCACGTCCAAACTTTCCAAACTCACAACAGAACAGTTAGTTAGGCAGCAGACGAGTCGTTCAGCGCGCAGCACGTCACGGCGAGCGAGTGCCCCGAGTAGTAGCGGATCGCCGCGCCGGACGACAGGTCCCAGAGCCGCGCGCTGTGGTCCGACGACGCCGTCACGAGGTACGCCGAGTCGGCGGAGAAGCAGGCGTCCCAGACCCAGCGCTGGTGCTGGGCGAGCGTCTTCTCGAGCGCGAAGCCCCGCCGCGCGTTCCAGATTTTTGCGGTTTTGTCGCTCGCCGTCGTGACCAATAACCGGGCGTCGGGCGAGGCCCGGCACGACAGGACGTAGGTCCGGTCGGACCCCGCGTCGTGCGCCGCCTCGATGATATGGTCTAAACCGTGCGCGTCGGAATCGTCGGGCCGCCAGACGTAGACGTCCGCGTCCCTTGTGGCTGCAGCTAAGAAAGAACCATCATTGGCACACGCGACGGCGCGCACGGGCACGTCGTCGGCCGGCCGCAGCGTCTCGCGGCATTTGTCCGCCACTACGTCCCAGACCCGCACCCTGCCACTATCGTCTCCACTGACAATTTCGTCGCCGCCCCGCCGCAGACAGGCCGAGTGGCACGCGACGGCATCACCCTTCCCGTCCGTACAGGAGAACGTGGTTTTGCACCGAGGCGGCGCCCGGAGGTCCCATATTTTAACCGTACCGTCCTCGCTCGACGAAAAGAGCCAGCTCCGATCTCTACAAAAGCCGCAGGCCGTCGCGTTGCCCGCGTGGCTAAACTCGGCGACGGGCGCTGATGTCTGCGTGTGGGCCACGTCGAACACGCGCACGTGGGGGTTTCCTCCCGCCGCCAGAAACAACTTGTCGTCCGAAATAGCTAAACAGTTCACCTGGCTGTCGGGATAGCGCACGGTCCGCGTGCATACTCTTGAACTAGCCTCCCAGAACCGTATTTTATGATCATAACCCGCGGTCGCGAGGACGACGGCGGTCATCGCCTCCTCCCTTTACGAGTCGGTTCCGTCGCCCGGGCGCTCTAGTCCGCCGGCTGGCTGTTTTGCAAACAAGGGGGAACTTGTTTTGCGCGTGGTCAAGCTACGCAGTCCGCGCGACGCTCGACGTTGTCGATGCAGGCTTGCCTGCAGTTGGGCCTTGCGAAGCTGTGGCGTCTCTCGCGCGCAGAGAGGGCTCGCGCAGCGATCGATGCCAGCGGCGCCGACGTCTTGGCTCCACACCTAAGCACTACCACAAAAACTTGCCCTCGTGCCTTGTTGCCGAGGATCCCTTGCTTGACAACTACAAAAACTTGCTTGCTGCTAGTGTCTTACGACGCTAGCTTCATAAAAGCTTCACCTGAGCCAAAACCCACCGTCACGTTCACATTTTACCCACAGTGCACCTCCTCTTGCAGCCCTGAGGGCGGCTGGCTCAAAACTGCTGCAAGCCGGTAGCTAGACTAGCAAAACACAGCACTGCTACAGCGACTGCTACCGGGCTTGCGCCGCGGTAGCGACAAGACAAGATGCGACGACCACTCGTGCTGCTCACAGCAACCACCGCCCTCGCCTGGGCGCCGCCGCCGACGCAATTTGCCGCGGCGCGACGGGGCGCCGCGGCGGCGCTCCCGCAGCTCCGCCCCACCACAACACATAGAGCCGCACCGGCTGCCGACGCGCCCCTGCCGCCGCCGACGTTGACAACAAAACTCGTGTCGAAGGTAAGGAGAGCGGTCGCACGACCAAAATGGAGGGGCGCGGCCGCCGTGTCCGCCGGCGCGGTCGCCGCCGCATGGGGTCTGCGCGCGCCCCTCGCCGCGGTCCTGGAGAAGAGTTTTCTCGGAGACGCGTTTGCGACGTTATTGAGGGCCGGCGCGCGACGGGACGCTTTAGCTGTATTACTGGCGTTCGCGGTGGCGGTCCCGGGATTCAAGGGCTTCGGAGCATCGCCGGTTTTGGCCTTCCTCGCTTCTGGTGCTCTACTAGGCCCGCACGGCCTGGCGGTCATCTCTGATGTGGGCCTCACGCAACGCCTGGCGGACCTGGGCGTGTGTTTCTTTTTGTTCGAGATGGGTCTCGAGCTAAGTCTCGGCCGCCTTAAGGCGCTGCGGCGGGAGCTGGGCCTGGGCGCGGCGCAGGTCGCGGCGACCTCAATCATATTGGCCAAATTGGCGACGCCGGCGCTGCGGCTCACGACTACTTCCCAAGCAGCGGTCGTGGGATCTGCCCTTGCTTTATCGTCCTCGGCCTTTGCGCTGCGATTGCTGCGAGATAGAGATGATTTAGCGACAGCTCATGGAAGGGCTGCGCTAGGTGTGTTGCTCGCGCAGAATTTGGCGGTCGTACCTTTGCTAGCGGCGATCCCCGGCCTGGCGGGTCGAAGCGCGGTTGAGGGAACGGTGGGCAAAGCAGTCGCGGCGGCGGCCGCCAAGGGCTTAATTGCCTTGGCGACCGTGGAGCTCGTGGGAAAACACGTCATGAATTCTTTGTTCTTCATGAGCGCTCAAACCAAGTCGCAGGAAGCGTTTCTCGCAGTTGTCCTACTGAACGTCCTGGGTATCGCGTCGGTCACGGAGGCGGCGGGCTTACCTGCCGCTCTAGGTGCTCTATTGGCGGGAGCGTCTCTCTCTCAAACGAGATACCGCTACCAGGTCGAGGCCGACGTGGCCCCGTTCCGAGGTGTATTGCTAGGGCTGTTTTTTGCCACGGTCGGTTTTTCGGTCGACTTCGGGGTCGTCGCGGCGAGGCCGAGAGCTGCTCTGGCGGCGACGCTGGGTCTCGTGGCGGCAAAAGCTGCGGCTCTGGTCCCGCTCGGGCTCTTCTTCCGGCTGCCGGCAGCGGCGGCGGCGCGCACTGGGCTACTATTGGCGCCGGCGGGGGAATTTGGTTTTGTCGCGGTGGGGCTCGCCAAGGCTTTCAAGGTGCTAGATGCCTCGACGGCACGACTATTGACGACGGCCGCCGCGCTCAGTATGTGCCTCACGCCAGGCTTAGCAGCTCTTGGTGATCGCTTGGCCGAGCCGTTGGACCGGCTGGAGGCCGCGTGGCTGAGACGGTCTCGAAGAGCGAGAGACGACGCCGCGGTTGGGAGAGCCGTAAAGAACGCCCAGGGCGAGTTGGTGGTGGTGGTAGGATATGGACGCGTGGGACGTGTCGTGTGCGAGTTACTGGACGCCAAGCTCCAGAGATACGTGGTCTTCGATTTAGATCCCCATAAAGCCACCGACGCGCGGCAGCGGGGCAAGCCCGTGTTCTTTGGCGATCTGGGGAGACCGGAGGTCCTGGAGTACTTTGGGGTTGGAGCTGCTAGGTTGGTTGTCGTGGCGGTCGCCGACAAACGAGCGACGAATCGCGTGGTCGTCGCATTGAGGAGGCTATACCCAGACCTCGAGATCATTGCGCGAGCGAGAGACAGCGAACACCAGCGACGGCTGAACAAGATGCTCGGCGTCGTGGCGATGGTGCCGACGCTGCCCGAGGACTCGCGGCTGTTGTCGTTGCCGTTCGGCGGCGCCGTGCTCCGCGCTTTGAATTACAAGAAGGAGGACGTCGACGGATTGATAGAGGAATCGAGGAGATCCGCTCTGGGCCTGTTCGACGGCGTCTCCGAAACTCTGGTCGCGGAGGAGCAGGCTACATTACTCGAACAGCTCGGCGTGCCTCAAGATTCAGAGAACTCCGAGGAGCCGGCCGAGGAGGAGGCCGTCACCGTCTAGCTTTGTCTGCTACCCCTGAACACACCTAACTTATATGTCAGTTTATCACTAGGCTGGTCAGCAACTGGTTAGTCATAGGGTAAGGACTGGTAAGGTAAGGTATGTAAAACGGGGCACGGGATCAGACCTGCGACTACAGCGACGGGGGGTATTCCACCGGACATAGGAACCGTTATTACATTTATGATCGACCGACTTGACCATGCTCCAGTCTGAGAACGGCGGCTCGGGCGGACGACGGAAATTCCAAGAGGTACGATACTAGTAGTGATAGTTTAACACGCCGATACGGCGACGCCCCACCCTTTGCCAGGATCAGCCCAGAACGGATCCACGCCGTCGACGTCCACCGCCTTCGCTACGTCAGAGTACGTCTCGAAGGCGGCGCGGAACGTCTTCACCGCGTAGTACACGTCGTCGGCGCCCATGATCTCTCGACAGGAATGCATCGAGAGCTGCGGCGGGCCGACGTCGACCGTTTTCAAACCTAAACCGGCCGCCGTGATGGGCCCGATCGTCGTGCCGCAGCCGCTGTCGGCCTTGACGGCGAAGTCTTGCAGCGGGCAGGCCGCCTTCTGCGCGAAGCGACGGATGAGCGCGCACCCCACGGCGTCCGTCGCGTAGCGCTGGTTCGCGTTGTGCTTGATGACCAGGCCGCCTTGCAACTTCACGGCGTGCTTCGGGTCGTGCCGGTCCGCGTAGTTCGGGTGGAGCCCGTGGGCCATGTCGCTGGAAATCTGAAAGCTCCTGGCGACGAAGGCGTCGAAGTCAGCACCTCGCAAGCCCTTGTAGGCCCTACGCAGGACGTCTCCAAGAAACGGCGACTGCGCGCCCTGTTGTGATAGACTTCCGACCTCCTCGTGGTCGAACATGGCCAAGACCCTCAAAGACGCGTCGCCCTGTAGCGTTTCCAAGGATTCGATCAACGCCGTAGTGCCGCAGTAGCACGAGCCCTGGTTGTCGAGGCGGCCGCTGCTGACGAATTCGGACCGCGCCCCAATCAGCGCCGCGGGCTGGAAGTCGGCCAGCTGCAGCTCGAGCTCCAGGATCTCGTCTTCGCCGCATGTCAACGCCTCGGCGGCGAGCTTGACCACGACGTCGTCGTGGCGCTTCGCGACGTCTGATGCAAGAGCGTCCTGGATGCCCGTCGCGAGGAGGGGCGGCAGGTGCTGCTGGAGGTTCGGCTTGAAGCTGGACCGCTCGTCGCCCGAAGTTAGATGAATCGCAAGCGTCGGGATGCGGCAGACGGCCCGATTCAACCGTACCAGCTCCTGCGACACGCGGCCCTTTCGCCTTACTAATGCTCTTCCGACAAGTGTAAGGTCGCGGTCGAACCACGTGTGCCAGAGGCCGCCGCCGTAGCCTACCACCCCTAACATCGTGTTGCCGCTCTTCTCCAGGCGCGACACGGGCTTGAGCTTGGGGCAGGGCGAGTCCGTGTGGGCGCCCACACAAATGGCTCCTGATGTTTCGTTGTTGAATTTGCCGCCGACCGCGAAAGCACAAAGGGAGCTGCCGTTCCTTGTCACGATATACTTGCCGTTCGGTTGCACGGTCCACGCCTTGCGCTCGTCGAGGACCTCGAAGCCGGCTTTGGTTAACCGTGCCGTGACCTCGGCGACACAGTGGAAGGCGCTCTGCGCGGCGTTCAGGTAGTCGACGACGTCGGCGTCGTATGCGCGCAGCTCTTTGCGCGGCGCGCACTCTTTGCAGGTCTCCGGCGTCGCGGTGCCAGAGGTCGTCATTTTGCTCGCTGGGAGTGGTTGCTTTTAAAAACTTGGAGTCGACTGCGACGTCGTGAGCTTTTTGTGTACTGTCTCGCGTCAGTGGTCTATTTAGCGCCCTGGCGGTCTGCTGTGCCCGGATGGCCTTGCAAATCTAGCGTGTCTAAGACGCTAGCAGGAGCTCAAAAAAACGTAAGCTCTCAGTCACGCGTTCAAGCCATCACGCGTGCAACTCTCTCGATGTGCACACGCTGCCGCTGCCAGTAACCAGTGCAGATGTGAAGCATCATGAGACGCATCGCACTCTCTGCACTCATAAGCCTGCGCCAGGCACGCAGCCTCTCGATCCTGCAGCGCGGTGCGCACCATGCAGTGGTGCGAGGTGTCCTGGACCGCAGCGACGTCGACGCGATACGACGGCAGGCGGGACAGGCCGTCGCCGTGAGCACGGACGGCCGCGCGTCACACGTCAATTGCTTCGACCTTCACGAATTGCCGGACGTTTTGAAACGGCTTCAGGAAGCGATCGGTGTCGTCACGGAGGACCGCTCGTGGCCACCGCTCGCCGAGGACTTCCAGATGTGCGACGCGCAGCATTGTGTTTATAGCACTGGCGGACATTTCGACTGGCACCTCGACGACGAGTCGGACGGGGCGCAAGGCTTTCGTCGGCTGTCGGCAGTGGTGCTCATGTCCGACAGTGGTGAATTTGAAGGCGGCGCGTTCTGCGTGGATCGCTCGGAAGCGTCGGCGTTGCCCCTCGCGAACTGTGGAGACGCGGTAATTTTCCAGGGCGAGCACCTCTGGCACCGCGTCGGCGCCGTCACGGCGGGCCGCCGCGAGACGCTCGTGCTTGGCACGTTTGATCGAGCGAAACGGACTGTCCGGTTCGCCACGACTGGGTCGGCGGAGGAGACAATTCGCGTGCCTGTCGTCTCGAAGATCCGAGGACTTCTGCCGGCCGTCGAGCGCGAGCTAGACGCGTACGCGCTGCCGCCAGTAGACCTGGTGGAGTCCTCTGGCGACGACGCCGCGTGGCGAGATGCGCACGTCGCGTTGGCGGATCCAGGGGTCATCGCCGGAAAGCTGGATGGCGCCGAGAACCTGGAGTGGCTCCAGTCGACGTGGGCGGGGACAAACGCGTTGATGGAAGGCCGTAGAGACTTTCGCTGCACGAAACTCTCGGGCTGCTTTGGACCTTTGATTAGCGAGTACGTTTTTGCCCATCTTTTGGGCAACAGTGCGGGGTCGCGACTCCTGCGGTCGGCACGAGGGTGGGCCCAGAAGGAATTCATAGAGGTGGCACGGCCGCTCAAGCGCCAGACTCTTGGCGTCCTTGGGACGGGTGACATTGGGACACATGTGGCCGGCGTGGCGAAGGCGTTCGGAATGGAGACGCTTGGCCTCGCGCGAGACGAAGCTCCAAGGACCAACTTCGACGACACAACCCGAGACGTCGACGAGGTCCTGCGCCAGAGCGACGTGGTTCTCTCCGCGCTGCCCTCGACGCCGGCGACGCGCGGGCTGCTCGACGGCAGCAGATTACGTGCGTGTACGAAGCGGCCGGTGCTCATCAACGTGGGCCGCGGCGACCTCGTAAGTGCGGCGAGCGTCGTCGAGGCGCTGGACAATGGCTGGATAGGTGAGGCCGCCTTGGACGTTTTCGAGGTCGAGCCCCTCCCGGCTGATTCACCGCTCTGGGCACGCGACGATTGCTACGTGACGCCCCACGTGGCGGCGCTGAGCCGCCCGGAGGACGTTGCGACGGTGTTTGTCGCGAATTTGGACCGGTATTTTCGCGGCGAGCCGCTGCTGTACGAGGTGGACTGGGGGAAGGGGTATTAATTTGTGGTTTGTGTGATGCCGTCGGCGGGACTGCGTCTGCTCGATGGCGTGGGCGCTGACCGGAGGCCTAATCACGCAAAAAAGAGAGATTGCCTAATCACGCAAAAAAGATGCGAGAAAAACCCGTTTTTTTGTGGCGCGGCGCGTGACTTTTTTGGCGGCTAGTTTAAATTGTGCACCACAGCCCGGCCACACGGCTTCAAAAATAAACAGCAGTAGCCTCACTGAGCAGCGCTGTGCAGTTTCGCTCAACGAGAACGACTCTGCACACAGGGGTAACCCCCAGCTTACCAGCAGCCTCCCGCGCCAGCAGCCGTACGCAAGAGCCGCAGCGGTACGCAGACACGATGGCCGAGATAATCAAGAAGAAGAAGAAGCAAACGAAACTCAAGGACGACAGCGAGAGCGAGGAGGAGGATTTGGACTTCGTTGTCGCCGACTCCGACGACGGCTCGAGGGACGGCGACGACGACCTGGACCGCGCCGAGGGCAAGCGCAAGCGCGACTCGTCGAGCGACGAGGACTCGAGCGACAGCGATAGTGACAGCGACGACGACGACGACATCGACCACGTCATGTCGAAGGACGAGGTCGCGGCGCTCAAGAAGGACCAGGGCAACGTCATCCCGCGCGCGAAGCGGCGCGCGGCGCTCGCGTCGGGGATTGGCGACGCGTCCGCGCTCGAGGCCATCCAGCAGGCGAAGCCGGATTCCGACGAGGAGGCGGAGTTCGAGTTCTAGAGTAGATAAAACTTTAGCATATCGCGTTGACCCCGTCGTCGCCCCCCTCGGCCGACCCGCCGGCGCGGAGCCAGCGCATCAGCCCGGAGAACGCGCCCTCGCTCCGCGGTTTCGCGCCGACGACGCCGAAACCGTCGACGAGCGCGACGAGGTCGAGCGCGTCGGGCGACGGCCCCGCGCCTCTCACCAGATACTGCTCCGTCCTTCGTAGTACGGCAGCGACGGCGACTCTTCCCGGGTCCGCGCACGGCCGCGGGAGCCTCAGCGCCAGCAATGCGACGCCGTGGCCGATGATGCCATCGACGCGGAGCGCGCCCGCGATGGTACATAAAGCGCAGCACGTCGGCGGCAGCCTTCTCCTTACCGCCGCCCGTAATTCGGGCAGTTGCAGGCGCCAGGGCCGCGCGGCCAGCACCACCACGACGTCCGGTGGCCCGGCGAGCGACGCCACCGCCCGGCGCGCCAATTCCGCCCCCACGGACTCGGCCGGGTCGCCCGAGCGGTAGTCCTCGGCCTCGTGTTCGGTACAATTCTTTGAACAGTAGGCAAAGCCCTCGTGGCGCGCGGCGTCGACGGCCGCGACGTTCGCCGCGAGCGCCCGTAAGCTGCGCACCGTCGTCGACAAAGCTAGTGTAGACCGCAGGTCGCAGAATTCGAGCACCGCCGCCCAGACGCCGTTCAGGGGCTCGGGCGGCGTCTCGGCCGCCTTCGTGTCGACCGTCAGAGCGTAGGTCGGCGACCGCCACAAGCGAGCGCGGTCGTCGGCGGCGCCCCACGTTAAAGACGGGTCGTCCGGAACGTAGTGCCACTTTCTGGGGTTGTAGTGGAGGCGCATTTTTTATAATGATGCGTCGCGTCGATGGCGTAAGAGCTATCCCGACCTCGATATACGATAGGTCAGGCGCTGCGCCGCTTCACGCGCAACAAGACTGGAATTTAGCAGGGAGAGCTAATCCAGCTGTGAGAGCACGCTACGTGCGAGGAAGCTTGAGATGCGGCCGTTGCTGCAGGTATACTGTACCCAGCAAGACTTTTGGCACAGTTATCACCTTCGCACAGCAAGTAACGAGACAGCCAGTGGACGCGTGCTTGCCAGCTGGCGGCTAGGGACCTGTAAAGACATACTAGTCAAACTAGCCTGAGCCTAAGGCTTTGGAAAGCGCCATGGCTGCGCCTATCGTGCGGGGATCTCGGACAATGTAAGGCTCTACTTATACTCGCGCGCGGCGGCGGCGAGCGGCGGCGCGGCGCGCATGCGAGCGGGCGAGCGAGCGAGGGCTGACGCGATGACGGAAGCAGCCAATAGCCTTGCGGCGGCCCTTAGTCGTCTGCGGCGCTTCGAAGAAGCGAGGTCGCTGCTACGTAACACGATCCCCCTGGCGCAACGCGTTGTTGGTCACCCTATTGTTGGTGAGGATAGAGAACTCACCCTTATAATGAAACTTACATACGCGAAGTGCCTCTACAAAGACGACGGCGCCACGCTCGACGATCTCCGCGAGGCCGTGAACACGCTCGAGGACACGGAACGGACTGCGCGGCGCGTGCTCGGTGCCGCGCATCCTCTCGTGCAAAATCATATTGGTCGCTCCCTGGGAGAGTCGCGAGCCACGCTCCGCGCCCGCGAGACGCCGTCGCCAGCGGAGAGTGCGTAAGTTGTAAGCTTTCCCAGCGCCGGGTCAAGATTAAATTCACATATATCAATTACCCAAATGGTACGAGTTCCCCTTCGACGACTTCGACCACGAGTACGTGTCCGACCCGCCGGACGTGTGCGACATGTACGTCGCCGAGTCCATTTCCAACAACCTTTGTTCTTCCTCCTCGGCTTTGATGCGGTAGTGTTGCGTGGTTAAGTGGCGGTATTCCGAGATGGGCTGTTTGCCGTCTTTCCGCTCCATGGCCTCGAGGACGTCGCGCTGTCGTCGCCGCTGCCTCCTTTCCTCGATGACGGTCATGAGGACCTGCGTCTCCCGTTGCGTCTTGTCGACTAACTCCGTAGAAGAAAAGGTCTCGGACGTCGTCAGCTCCTGGGACGTCACCAACTGCTTCAGTGCGACAACTTGATCTTCGTCAGGGCCCTTCAGGGCCCGACCACGAGCGAGCCGCTGCAGTTCCTTCGCTACATAAGAGGGCTTTGTCGTAATTGAGGACCTTCTGACCGACGCCCTTCGTAAAACTCGATCCTCCTCCTCCTGCCTGCGCCGCTCCGCCTCGAGGGCCAATCCCGTATCCTCCAGCTTCTTCAAATCAGCCTCACCAGACTTAGGATCGCCGCCTCGAAGGACCTTAAAGGACATATCATCAACAGCTCGTTTCCCCTCCTTCTCCAGGACCTTGGCTAGCTCCCCATCATAACACTTCCGACATAGCTTTCGTTTGGTATCATTGCAGTGCAATTCGCAAAAGGCGTCGTCACAAACCTCACAAAACACGGTACCCCGAGGCCTCGTCCACATCATGTCCTGCGAGCACGGGTTGTAGTAGTAGGGAGTTTGCGTTTCGTCCTCGAGCCGCACCCATTCATCGTCGACCTTCAGATCGTAGGCGCCGAGCGCGTAGGGCTTGCGCCACGTGATTTCCCTCGTCAACTTATCTCGGTAGAAGTAGCATGTGTGCTCGGCGTCGTATCGCTTTTCAAACCGCGCATAAGCTCGTCGTCGCAGCTCCACGCGAGATTCATGCAGAGCTCGAATCCTTTGAATCTTCAGCGCCGAAATGTTCTGCATCCGGACCCTATCTTTCTCCTTTTCGGCGCGCGCCTCGGCTTCCGCTTTTTCAATGGCCGCGTAGTGCGCGTCGGCCGCCGCTCGGCGCTCCGCGTCGACCACAAGCTCTTCATCTTGACATCGCTTCAGTAGAATCTCTTCCAGAGCCATCGCTTCACACTCGGGAATCTCGAGATCATGCCCCTGCTTCCCTGCTCGTTTGAACACGATCTGCGTCCGAATCCGCACCTCCTTATTTAGTTTTTTGGCTGTACGTCTTTCCTCAGTGGTCTCCGGAGACAGGCGACACCACTCCAAGTGCTTTCGCAATGCCGCGACTCGCTCAATTTTCACGCGTTCCCACTTCTGGATCCAGCCCGCGATCCTTTCATCATCGAGCATTTCCTGGAGCTTCTTGGCCCGTTCCTCCTTCTCGAGCTCCGCCTCGTGTTCTTTCCTTCTCCTAAACCTCAAGATCTTGGCCTGTTGCGCGGCATCAAATCCTTCCATCAGCGTACTTTGGAGGTACTCCTCCTTGCGTTGCCGGTAGTACTCGCTGATGGCGTTCTGGTAGACGCGTTTCTTCCGCAGGTTCTCTTCGTAGAGGCGGTCCATGTCCCTCGCGGCGGCCGCTTTTGCTGCGGTGTCGTCTCGCGCTTGTTGTACTTCTCTTCTAGCCTTTCTCGCTCGGAACGCTCCTTGAAGAAATCGCGCGACGGCGATTTCTTGGCGCTTCGCCCACAAGGCGCGCCGTTCTTTCAACTTTCTCACTTCCTTATCGAGCTTCTCTTCCAACCTCCAGAGCGTGATTCTCCGAGCCCGAAGACCGCGCGTATGCCTCGCTATTTCCGTCGCCGCCCAGTGCCTTCGTCTTTTCTCCCTAAGGTACTCGTTCTGCAGCAGCCACCGTCTCGCTCGGCACTGGATGCCCGTCACAAGTAAATGGATCCGCAGCACCCATCTAGCTTCCAACCTGCCCAAGAAACCTCTTCCCACCCTTTGTAACTCATGCGCCCGCACCTCGATCAGCGCTTCCCGCCGCCACTTCACAAAAGAATAGGAGCACCTGATGCAAATACAGCGCTTGATGCCGCGTAGCGTAAACAATTTGATCCTTCTGATGCGTTGCGCCACCTCCCGCCACTTGAGAAAACGTCGCCGCTGTCGAAACGGGTGCGTGATGGCGAACTGCGTCGCCTCGAAGTCGTGCCTCTGGACCAGTCGCGCTCGCTTGATCTCCGTGGCGATCATCGGGTGGTACTGCTCATCTTCGATCGCGTAGGTCCACGTCCGCACGTCTTTCAGACCAAACGGTGTCGAACCTTCCATCAGACGTTTCAGGGGTGGGGCGCTTATGAGGCGCTCGAACAACGGCCTGGTAAGCTTGATGGCGTCCATCGGCGATGCTGCTTCGCACCCTTCCCTATCTAACGCCTTCTTGCCGGACGCTTGCAACATCAGCGCCTGCGTTTCCGCGTCTCTCGTCAACGTACTAGCCTCGACGTCTCCTCTTCTAACTAAACCGGTCCAGGCGTCATCCACTAATTTGGAGAGCATGGGCCGCATCTCGGCGTGGCCCACGGCGTGTAGTAGATACTTGGCATCCGCAATTCTAGCGTCGAAGGGCGGTTTACATTTCATGTCGAAGGACCCTTCACTCCCGACTAATGCGAAGCCCCACCGCAGGTGGTCCGCCGGTTCTCGCGTCGGGAAGCAGACGACGTGCAACATTATGAGGATGTTACGCCAGGGCATCTTATCCGAACCATCCTCGTCGAACGCGTCGAACAAGTTATCCATCAGTTTTTTGGTACCTTGGTCCACGGCACCCCTTACGGGAGCTAGTTCAAACCCAAAAACTCTCCTCATCACTACTAAGAAGCGGGCGCGCTCGCATAATCTTTTTGGGCAGGATCGATGCAATTCCTCATAGAGAGCGCCCTCCCGACCCGCCAAGGAGATGTTCCTGCTCGTCACGAGCTGCTGGAGCTTGAGGACGCACCGCCACCGCTCGTCTTCGAGCAGCGGTTCCCTTTTTCTTCTATACTCGAGATAGCTGTCGAAGGCGGTCTCCAATGCCCTTTGGTCCTTCGGGCCGAACTGCAGCTCGTACTTCGTGTCGCGCGCGAGGGACTTGACCGGGGACTTCGAGGGCTGCGTGGCGCCGCACGACCCGCGGCCGCTGAGCTGCGGCAGGGCCACCATACCCTTACCCATGGGTGTAGGGGCTGCCCGCGGCTTGTATGAGCGTCGAGGCCGGACGGAGGCTACCGTAGTATTGTTAGCATGGTCCTGGCCGGCCTTTAGGCGTGCTTGGCCCCGCACCGGGCGCGCTAAGGCCCTGGTTTTTGACAGCGCCCTTGGTTGGCAAAACCAGGCTTACCCCGCACGCAGCTTGCGGAGTGCTCGCGCGCCGAGGCCTCCTGGGCAGGGGTCTACGCACGGCGCTTCGACAAGATCGGCAAAAAAATGCGCTAGCGCCTGTAAGACACACTAGCAAAGCCCTCCACCCGCCGGCCGGTGCGCTGAGGCTTAATCTATCCTCCCAGGCCCCGCTCTGCACGCGGGTATATTTTTTGCCATCTCTCGCCGCCAGCCCGGGCCAGACGCCTGCGCCGCGCCGCTCGCCAGCTGCAGCTGCACCTAGAGGCGCCCGGCCAAAAAAGAAAGAACCCCCGGGACGCCGCCCCGGGCGCGCCACGGAGCGCCGCCGCGGCCGCCGCGCCCCACTGCTCCGAACAAAACACCAGAACACCATGTCCGCGTCGCTCGTCGCCCACCGCTACCGGACGCACAAGCGCCTAGGAGCCGGTTCCTTTGGGGAGATTTTTGTTGGATCCGACGTCAACACGGGATTGCGAGTCGCCATGAAGTTCGAGAAGCACGGCCTGCGGTGTCCCCAGTTAAGGCACGAGTATAAGGTGTATCGAGAACTGCAAGGGTGTAGAGGTGTCTGCAAGGTCCAATATTATGGGACCCACAACAACTTCAACGTCATGGTCCTGGACTTGCTGGGACCGTCTCTCGAAGAATTGTTCACGAAGTGCGGGAGACGGTTCTCGCTAAAAACAACATTGAAATTGGCGGACCAGATGTTGGAGCGGTGCGAAGCGTTGCACGGTAGACATCTCATACATAGGGACGTGAAGCCGGCGAACTTCACGATGGGCGACGCTTCTTCCTCGCCGCTAGTTTATTGCATCGACTTCGGCCTGTCCAAAAGATTTAGGAACCCGCATACCCTTCAACACATTCCCCATCGAGTGGGGAAAAGTCTCACTGGAACACCTAGATACGCCTCCATTTCCAATCATTTGGGCATCGAACAGAGTCGTCGAGATGATTTGGAGGCGGTTGGCTATGTACTCGTATACTTCGCGAAAGGTAGGTTGCCCTGGCAAGGTCTGAAAGCCAAGTCGGCCCACAAGAAGTACAAGCTCATCCTAGATAAAAAGCAGGAAATTAGCATTGCGCAACTGTGCCACGGCTGCCCGGCGCAGTTCGCGGAGTACCTGTCGTACTGTAGAAGCTTGAAATTTGACGCGTCGCCGAACGTGGCTTATCTGCGGAGACTCTTCCGCGACCTCTACTCGACGAGCGGCCACGACGTCGCGCAGATCGCGGCGAACGACTGGGACTGGATGGCGAATGCCGACGTCCGCGTCGACGCCACTACCGCGCAAGCGTATGGCGCTAGACCAGATACGGCGCAAGCGAGACGGGCCACGTCCGCTCGGCCCGGAGCAAGACCCGCACGCCCGCAGTCGGCGTCGGCCCAACGGCCGGCAAACGAGGAGCAGTTCTACGCGCCGCCTGGGCGCAGCGCGTCGCGGGGCTACGACTACGGCGGCGACCGTTATGCTTCTCGTAGACCGCGCACGGCGACGGCGCGGGTCGGCGAGACGGACCCCGAGCGGCGTTGGGCCGCGCGCGGCTCGCGCGAGGCGCCCGCGCAACCGGCGCGGCGCGAGCGGCCCCAGTCTGCCGCGGCAGCGCCGTCCTACCAACAAAGACCGTCGGCGTCGTCGCGCTCGGGTGGTCGGGGCGGCGACGACGGCGCGCACGTCGTCGCCGGCGCGCGGTCCATGATGGGCCTCGCGCGCGCGCGGTCCGCGCGGTCCGCGGGCGGCGGCGCGCGGCCGCGGACGTCTTCGCGCGGATAGTAGTAGAGAGACACTCGCGCGTTCCTTAATACTTCCGTCCTATACATGAAATAGATTTTACGTAGTTAACTCGACACCGGGACCCCGAGCCGCTCGAAGTACGCGTCCTCCCGGAACGGCCGGCCCAGGAACGCCTCCATCATCGCGGCGCCGCCGGCCGCGGCGCCGGGCTCGAGCACGCACTCGCGGAAGCGGCGCCCCGCGGCCGCGTCGAGCTCGTCGCCGAACTGTTTGTACGCGTCGACGGCGTTGACCTCGCTCCAGAGGTACGAGTAGTAGCCCGCGTCGTACCCGATGCACATATGGTACCACGTCGACGCGAAGTGTGTCCCGGGCGCTTCGGTGAAACCTGCAGTCTCCCTATAAATTTCCTGCCAAAGACCACACGCGTCGACGTCGGCGGCTGACGCGAGCGAGTGCATGGCCATGTCGTAGCGACACATCGCAATATACCTCGCGTTGCCCAAACCGGCTAGGAGGTGCCGGTTCTCCGCGAGCGCCTCGATCGTTTTTGACGGCAGCGAGGCACCCGTCTCCGCGTGCGGCCTGGCAATCTTCGCCAAGACCGCAGGCGCGTACCTGCGCGGGCGACCCGTGACGCGGCGATGGCGTGGGGGCCGCGTAGAAGCAGACAACGTTTCGGACGCGGCCGCCGCGTACACAAACTGCTGCGTGAGCATCGACGGCACCTCCAACATATCCATCTCGACGCCGCCCGGCCAGGGCACCATGGGCCAGGCCCAGCCGAGAATCGACGGCTTCGGCGCGCCGGCGAGGGCGTGGAAAACGTGGCCCAGTTCATGTAATAATGTTTCGACCTCGCGGAAGCGTAATCTTCCATTCGCGTCGCCCATGTTGCCGAGCACGGCGCAACAATTCGGCGCGCCGTTCACAAGTGCCGGCCGCAGGGGCACGACCATCTGATGGCCGAACTTGCCGTCCCTCGACTTGAGGTCTAAAGCCACGTGGCCCACTATGATATCGTCCTTTGCGACCTCATATAATTCGCAGTCGTCGTGCCAGAGTTGTGCGTCGTCGAGCGGGCCGCGCACCGTAAATCCAAATAAGTCCTCGCCCAAGGCTTTGATCGTCGCGGGGACCACTTCAGACGCGGGAAAGTGGGGCTTGAGCGCCTCCTCGTCGATGCCTTTCGATTCTCGGATCTGTCGACCGAAATACGCCGTGTCCCACGGGTCCAGGGCGTCGGCGCCGGGCGTCTCGCTCCTTTTCAACGCGAGGAGCGACGCGTAGTCCTCGTCGCGCTTCGGCTTCAGGCGCGTGACGACGCGATCCAGGAAGGCGTTCACCTCGTCCGGCGACGAGGCCATGTTGCCCTTTAGCGTCCCTTCGGCGTGGCTCGCGAAGCCCAGGAGTCCCGCTATCTGGGCGCGCAGCGCTACGACCCTATTCAGGCGCCGCGCGTTCTCCGGGCAGCGCGAGGTTCCTGCAATATAAGCCTTGCGCCGCGCCGCGGGGTCCCGCGCGTGCTGCAATACGGGCGTGAGGGTGGGGGCTTTGAGTGATACGAGCAATTTGTCGCCGTCTCCGACGGGAAGGGCGTCCACCAGGGCCGCGGGCACGCCCTCGAGCTCGTCGCGCGTCAGTGCGACAGTAGATGAGTCGCCGTTGATCTCTTGTTCCATGGCGGCGCACTCGGCTCCTAGCTCTAGCTTCAGCTTCGCGACTTGTTCGCGCGCAGCGGCATCGGCGAGCGCGAGGCCATTCGCCTCGAAGCGCGCAACGTGCTTATCGCGTGCGCGCGCCAGCAGAGGATCCGTCGTCTCGGACGCCTTGATGGCGTCGTAAAGAGCCTTGCGGCCGTAACAGGTTCCGAACGCATCGATAATGCTTCGTTTCGCCGCAGCACCAGCATCACGTGCCGCGGCGTCCGTCGCCACGAGCGCCGGTAAGCAAACTTCAGCGGACCCTACTGCGACGGCGTCCGTGGCACGAGTCCACGCTGCTAGTGCGTCTTGTGCATTGCCGCTTTCTATGTCAGTCGCTGCGGCCTCGAGGCCGCTCACGAGCGCTGCAGCAGTATCTCTAATCTCTGCTGCTCCAAGCCGCAGTCTGAGCTGCGTGTGCGGGCACCGCATCGCTCGGGCTGCAGTGAGGAGAATGATTGCGCGATGAATTGGGTGCAGCATGCACAGCTCACCAATGGGCTATGCCGTGCAGAATGCCTTGCTTTGCCGCGGCACTGGCTTGCTAGTGTCTTACAGGACGCTAGCTGCCTACCGGCGGCCCACGCACGCGCTTTGTCCGGAGGAGCGTTTGAGACTGCTCTTTGACAGCTCAAACATAGCACGACTCGCTACCGCAGCGATGGCCGCCGAAAAAGCCGCCGACGGCGGCCCACCCATACCGGACTGGGCCGCCGGCGACGCGGCGACGGAGGCGCCCTTCGTGCTCGAAGTGATCAAGGACGGCGTGCCCGTCGACGAGATACCATTGACGGCGGCGCGCTGCCTCGTGGGTCGGGCGGCCGACGCCGTGCAGGTGCCGCTCGCGCACGCGTCCATCAGTCGAGTGCACGCCTGCTTCCAGCGGTCGACGGACGGTTTGTTGTATGTGGCCGACTGCGCGTCGTCGCACGGCTCGCGGCTCAACAAAGCGCCGTTGCCAGCTCTGAAATATGTGGAAGCGCGCGACGGCGACGTGCTGCAGTTCGGGGCTTCCACGCGTATCTTCGCGTTACATAAGAGAGGACGGGAGCGCGCCGAACGAGCATTGTTAGACACGGCGACCGCGGACGCGTCCGCCACCAAACACGATGCCACAAGAAAGGTGCGCAAGATCCACACGGAGAAGGAGCAGCCTCCCGACGTTGCAGAGAAGAAGCAGGTCACGGCCGCGGATTTACATGCGACGACCTGGGGCCAGGACGACGACGCGGCTCCCGAGAAAGACGACGAGGCGCTGCCCGACTACCTGAAGAAGGACCAGGGCTTCATGGAGTACGGGGGAGAGATCTCGTCGACGCTCAAGACCGAGGAGAAGTCTGAAAGAGACGCGAAGCTGCACGAGCGCCTCGAGACGAAGCTCCGGAAGTTGAATGCCGCGCGGTCCCACAACCAGCGTTTACTAACGAAGGAGGGCGGCCAGGCCGGGTTGTCGGACGGCCAACGGAAAGCTTTTGACTCCAATGATGAACGCATCAAGAAGTTGACCGATGAGATATCTGATTTGGAAGATACGATCCGAGGAAGAAATAAGCAAAGGGACGAGTCCCGAAGGCGGAACGAGGACGACTCCTACTTATACGCGAAGCAGCGGGACGAGGAGCCGGAGGAGGAGGTCATGCGCGACCTCACGACGCCGCTGGCGCGCGCGCGGACGGCCGAGGAGAAACAAGCTAGACGGAACCGGCGGTTCATGACCGCGGCGCCGGCCGCGGCGCCGCCTCCCCCTGATGAGGAAGATGGTATGACCTACGAAATGTTAAGGGAGAAGCGGGACCGCGTCGACGCGGCGTTGGTAAAACTGCGGGAAGGCCCTTCGCTCAGTACAAGGGAGGCCGGTGATGATGTCCTGGACGACTTCATGGCCGCGAACGACGAGCAGGAGGCGTCGGACGTCGCGGCGGCCGCCGCGCGTGACACGGCGGCGCTCGAGAAGGAGCGCGCGCGGCTGACCGTGCTCATGGACTTCGCGCGGCCGGCCCTCGAGGGCCTCTCGTCGTCGAAGACGCCGGCCGCCGTCGCGCCGCCACCGGAGCCCAATGCGCCGGAAGCGCCCGAACCGGAGGCCGCAGCTCCGACGCTGCCGCCGCCGAAGCCGCCGGCGCCGCCAAAACTTAAAGTGGCGGCGCCCATGGCCCCGACGCTGCCGCGCGCGCCCGACCCTGAGGACGAGGAACCCTCAAAACGCCGCAAGAAGAAGAAGCGCCGCGTCATGGGCCCGGCGCGCGGGCCCTCGTCGTCCGCCGCGACGAGCGCGCTCGAGGGCGGCGACGTGGACTGGGCGCCGCCCATGGGGCAAGACGGGAGTGGTCGGACGGCGCTGAATGACAAGTTCGGGTATTAAGTTTTTGTTGTTGTACCTGTTGCAGGCGCTCCACGCCGTCGAAGCGACGTCGATATACTTTCCCCCGACACTTACACCCCGGAAAATAAGCCTAGGCCTTGGCCGGCACGGGCAGGCCCTCGCCGTCGGCCGTCAGCGCGTTCGAGTCCACCGCCATGCCCATGGCGTGGAGGCCGTTGTCGACGTAGAGCGTCACGCCCGTCACCGCCCTCGCTAAAGGCGAGAGCAAGAAGTAGGCCGACGACCCGACGTCGTCGGCATACAAGTCCTTGCCGAGCGGGGAGTTCGCCTTCGAGTAGTCGATCGCGAGATCGATGAAGGACTTCTTGCCCCTCTCGCTAATAGCGGAGGCGGCCCGGGACTTGAGGGGGCCCGCGGAGATGGTGTTGACGCGGATGCCGTACTTGCGACCGGCCTCCCACGCTAAAGTACGGGTATCGCTCTCGAGGGCGGCCTTGGCCGAGGACATGCCGCCGCCGTAGCCCGGGATGACGTCCTCGGACGCGATGTAGGTCAGGGACAACGCCGCACCGCCCTCGTTCATGATGGGGGCGCAGTGCTGCACGAGCGACACGAAGGAGTAGGCCGACGCGGAGTTGGCGCCGAGGTAGCCCCTTCTCGACGTCTCGAGGAGCGGTTTCGTCACTTCCGGACCGTTCGCCAGCGAGTGGATCATGAAGTCGATCTTGCCGTAGTCCGCCTCGATCTGCTTCGCGACTTCGGAGATCGTGTACCCATCCAAGCCGGCGTAGCGCTTGTTGGTCTTCGTCTCCTCCGGGACATCCTCAGGGGTGTCGAAGACCGCATCGAGCGGGTAGATCTTGTCGATGTCCATGGTTCTTCCACCAGACAACTCGCGGTCGGCGTCCATCTTGCCGCCCTCGAGCGACTTCTTGAAGATGGCGAGGACCGGTGGCCAGGTGCCCACAATAATCTTGCAGCCCGCCTCGGCCAGCGACTTGGCGATGGCCCAGCCGTAGCCCGTGCTGTCGGCGACGCCCGCGACGAACGCGACCTTGCCGGAGAGGTCGCCCTCCTGGGGCGCCGCATTTAAGGAGACGCGCGCCGGTGTCCGGCGCGTCGAGGTCTGGAAGGCCGTCGCGCCGATAGCGAGGGCGAGGATGGTCCTCATGGTGCTACAGGATGCAAGAGTCTTGGATTTGCGGCAGCGATCGCAGCGAAACGGCGACGCAGCGGTATGTATGCAGTATGTAGGTTGCAGAACAGCACTTGTGCTTGCGAAGGGTGCAAGATCAGGCACGCTTTGCTAAGCTCTTTGTCGCTTGCAATGTCATCAATCATGCCCACTTCGACGTCGTGGAATCGTCCAAACGAGCCATGCCTTGTGGTAAGGATGCCTGTGTAGACCACTACACGCGAGCAGTGAGTGGCTTCGCTAGCGCCTGTAAGACACTAGCCAGCCAAGCCCAGCTGGGAGCGCCAAGCTGGCAGTGTGCGCTTCGCTGTAGCTGCTGGTGCTGCTAGTGGATCACTGTGGCCAGGCCATAGCTCGAGAAACGGAAAAACGCAGCGCTTTTAGCCTCAGAAACCAGCTTTTGGCTCGGAGAGCATCTGCTCGGAGAGCAGGAGAGCAGCAAAAGGCTGCAAAAAATCACCAAAACGATCACCCTCACGCGACGCGCGAGCGTGCTCGCGCTCTGCGCCGTCCGGAGCACGTCGCTGATGGCGCCGAAGAAGCGCCCGCCGCGCGCCGCGCCGCCGAGTGCGAAGCGGGCCAAGGCCACGACGCCCGTCGTCACCATGCCACCCGGCTTCAAAGACGAGTGGCGCCTCATCAAGGAACTACGCAAGGACCGGACCGCCGTCGTCGACACGATGGGCTGCGAGCGACTCGCCGATCCGCACGCGTCGGAGAAGGATCGTAGGTACCACGTCCTCGTCTCTTTGATGCTGTCCTCCCAGACGAAGGACACCGTGAACGCGGCGGTCATGGGCGCCCTCAAAGCTCGGGGCTTATCCGTGAAACGAATCCTGGACGAGACCAGTGAGGACGAGTTCCACGAATTGATCAAGCCCGTCGGCTTCCACAACGTCAAGACGAAGAACATCCGGAAGGCGACGCAGATCCTGAGAGATCAGTACGATGAAGAGGTGCCGTCGACCATGGAGGCTTTATTAGCTCTCCCGGGCGTCGGCCCGAAGATGGCGTTGCTGGTCCTGAAATGCGCGTTTGACATCACAGCAGGGATCTCAGTGGACACGCACGTGCATAGAATTTCAAACCAGCTGGGCTGGACGGGCGGGACCCTGTGTGGAAATCAAAATGTCACGGCGCCCGCTCGAAGATTTCTACACAGGCGGCGCTCCAACGTTGGACAAGGCTGCGTTCCCCTGCAAAGACCCCGAGAAGACGCGGAAAGCTCTGGAGCAGTGGGTGCCGCGCGACGACTGGGGCGACGTGAACTGGCTGCTCGTGGGGCTGGGCCAGGAGGTCCAGACGGAGAAGCCGAAGTTGCTACGGAAGGCGCTGGACTCGTCGGATCCGGCGTATGCGGTCGCGTTCCTCGGGCGAATCGGTATGGACACTGCCAAGGTCGCGAAGGCCGAGGGGCTGGAGCTCGTAACATGACTAGTATCTCTTAAAACAAACAACAGTTGTCGCGTCGATGGCGTCAGCACTACCTCAACCGCGCGTGCCGCAGGATCGCGAGACGCGGCGCCGTCGTCGCGTGGAGGAACGGGAATTTTTTAAGATCGATCTTCAGTCCGGAAAACGCCTCGACCGTCGCGACCACGTCAAAAGCATCGTCTTCCACAGGCAGCTCCGCGAGCCGAAAGTCGAACTCGTCGAAATCAAGCAGCCCGTCGCGCTTGTCGTAGATCCAACCCGCGTGGACCAGCTCCTCGCCGAAGCGCGAGGCGCCGGTCGTGCAAGCGAGGTCGTCGAGGTGGACCCGCGCCGGCCCCGGGAGCGCATAGCCATAGTCGTCGTGCAAGAGGCGTAATGCCACGCCGCCGGGGTAGTTGTTTCGTGACGCGGGCGCGAAGATTATGAGAGTCGCCGCCGCGGTCGCCGCGACGACGCCGAGGACCGCTATCCTCAATACTCGCGACCTCCAGAGCCGCTCACAAGCAACGGCCGCGCAGAGGTTGAGCAGTGGCAAGGCCGGGAACACGAAACGGAGTTCTTTATGGGGGATAAAGCTCAATAACACGACTGAAGCCAAAGCCGAGACGAACCACGGCCGACATTCTCCTTCGAGCAGCGCGCCGACCACAGAAAGCGGCAAAGCGAAGCCCAGGGCTCGCGGCAGGGCCGACGTCGCATACCATAACGGAGGAGACGTGCCCCACGCGGCGCTCCGATCTTCCACGGGGTTGTTAAATAGCAAAACCTCGCCCTCGGGCCAGACCGTACGCCGCCACAGCTTGGAATCCACGACCACCGACAAGGCTACCGCCAGACCTACGCCGAGCATCGTGCACAACGCGCCCTTCGGTAACGGACAGCTCCTCTCGATAAAGCACCACGCCACGCCGAGCGGGAGGGCTACAGCAGCGACGTCGCACCGGATCGACGCCACGACCGCGCCGAGGAGGCCCAGCGCCGTACCTCTGTGACCGTCCAAGGCCGCGCCATACGCCCACAATACGAGAGGCAGCGCGAGCGAGTTCGGCAGGAAGCGCGACGCGTAGAACGGGCCGTGGAACTGGACCGCGGCGAGCACGCAGAGGAGGCGCCTCGCAGTGGACCCGAAGGCTCGACCTGCGGCCCTCGAGAATCGCGCGAACGCGGCCGCGGTCACGACCGCGAGGACGAGGCGGCAGCCTACTTGTGCCGCGAGCCTCGGGGCGTTTGGTGGTGGCGCGCGCGAGCCCACGACGTACCGCAAGACGGCCGCACTCGTGCCGGGGCACGCTCTAGCTATTGGCCTCAAAAACGTAGCTACGACGCCGTAGAGGAATGCGATACCCAACGCGCCCAGGAACGTCCGCGGCACCGTCCCGGGGTAGGTGTGGTGGTCCCATTCGTCGACGTCGGGTACGAAGAGCGCGTCGTGGGCCGCTTGCGTGTTGAACGACTCCTCGACCTTCGTGAAGGGGCAGGCGAGGCAGTGCGCCACCGCTGCGCCGGCGAAGAGCAAATCCCACGCGCCTGCTTGGTGCGACGGCTGCTCTGCTTGTGAGAAGAGCTGTGACGGCTGCGGCGTTGCAGCTGGTGGGGCTTTGGCGGGGCGGCGGTTACGCAGCGGCATCTCGTGTTTTCAGGATACTGCAGAGGAGCCCACAGCTGCCTTGAGCAATGCCACAGCGATGGCGGACGCAGTGCTTACTTAAAGCACTGTCGAGAATCGATGAGAAGTGTTCAAAAACGCAACTGAAGCACTTTCACCGGTGTGCCAGATGGCCTGGACTCCGCGAGAGATGCTAACTAGCGGCCCGTAAGACACTAGGGATGCCTGCAACATGTGTGCATCGCGCCGCCGCGGCGTGCGGCCGGGACGCCGGGCGGAGGGACAACATCATCGGAGCCGTCAGAACCCGTCGATGCTAGGGCAATCCGTCCGGGCTCCGGCGCGCGGCATGACCTGTAGCCTGAGCTTTACTCTGCAATCGGCAGAGCCAAAATAGGGGGTGAACCCGCGCGACGAAAGCCCCGCTCATGCGAGGGTTTACCGGCCACGGGCGCGGCCCTAGAGCGACACTAGACTGCTACGAGCCGAAAGGGCAGCCAAATGGCAGCCCAATGGACCATGAGGGGCAGCCCTGCCGGGAACCTGGACCCTTGGCGTGGCCGCACGAGGGGTCCTGGCTGCCCCCGACGACACCTCGGCGCGACGAAATCAGATAGTGTAACCTAGCTACAGCTCGTACAAAGGTAGCGCTTGTCGGCCCTGCGGCAGCTACGCTCGGCGCGGCAAGCACCCGACGCGAGGCTGCGGAACAACCAAGGCACACATAGGACCCACCGCGAGCCAGCGGAGACGAACCGAAGCGCGCTCGGGGCTGCCCCAACAACGAGCAGCTACCACCAATGGCCCGCACGGAGTCGAGGGCCTTCGACGCCTACTTCGACCCCACCTGGCACGGCGCCGGCGCGCCCCCCCGGCCCCGACCCGCGCCCTTCCACGCTGAGACGCAAGTACCCCAGGAACGGTACAAGTACTTCCAGCGGCCTTTGGTCGAGCACCTCAATCCTTTATCGACGAACGTGCTGATCGCGCCGTCCACCAAAAAGGAGGAGCTGGACGATGGCGACGCCCGCGTGAAGGATGCGGGGACGCAGTCGACGTATCGAGAGTCCGAGGCCCAAACCGACCCTTATACGCCCGCGTATGTCGTACCGGAGGGCACGGACCCCGAGGTCCTGATGCTCGAACATTTAAAGTTCGGCGAGGGGTTGCCCGCCGGCGCGCGGGAAGTGGAGAAGATCGAGCAGGCTCGGGCTAAAAGACATTTGGAGGCCAATCTCCCGCCCGCGACGGACGAATGTTCTTTAGCTTTAAGAAGAAGGCTCCTGGAATGGCAGGAGATGAAGGAATTCAACATCAAGCAGAAGGAAATTGATGACGCGCACGCGCGAAGGTTGGGGCTGTTACGGCGCGCTTTGGACGAGAGAGATCAAGATCGAGAATTTATGCAAGAGCAGCGCGTCGATACGTTAAGGCAGAAGCGGGGCGAAGTGCGAGATCGCGCGTTGGAGTCCATCCAAGCGCAACGCATCAAGACGCTGCGGAAGCTCTCATTAGCGAGGGGAAGACTCTCGCAGAAGGAGCCGTATTCGGCACCGACGCCCGTCTCCAATCTAACAGGAAAGGATGCGCGACGTAGGAAAGCGGGCCGCGACATCATTTCCGAGTACGCGAACTACAGTTCTACGCAGTACGCGCCGATCACACGCGAGGGCACGAAGCTCGACAAGGACTCGCATATTTTCGATGTTACCAGAGTCGCGCCGCACTTGAACGGCCACGGTCTTCTGAATCAGCTCGGCGACGAGCCGCCCGCTCGATTAACCGAAACCATCGTCAAGGTGCCCATTCCCCAATCCGAACTGCCCGCGAAAACGGCGGAAGATCGGCACGCGGCGACGTTACGGCAGGACCTGGCTACATTGACATCCGTCCTGGAAGACGAGAGGAATCCTCAAGCCGCAGCCGATAGGAAGGAGGCCGCGCGGCTCGCGGCTCTGCCCGCCTGGTCGCCCTCGAAGACGCGCGTCGAGGAGAAGGACGCCACGCCGGAGAAGGAAACGACGCCGGAGGACGAGGAACTGGCCGAGGCCCACGCGTACTTCGGGAATTTGCTCGAGAACGTGGAACAGGGGCGCCAGTCGATCCGGGAGCTGCGGGACGCGGCGACGACGCCGGCGACGGCGGCGGAGTTGTCTGCGGATGACGACAAAGAAGCGCGGCGGCGCGCGGTGGAACGCGGGGCCGCGGACTCCATTGCCGGAGTTGTGGCCTCTTCTCTGCTCGACTACCTCTCCAAGGAATTAGTTCGGGAGGAGGAGAAGGAGGCGCTCGCTCAGCTGGCGAAGACGGCGGATATAGAAAGACGCGCGCGCGAGCAAGCCGAGACGGACCGGCGCGAGGCCGAGGAGCGCGTCAAGGCGCGGTCCGACGAGGCTAGTTAAGACAAATTCCCACATTTAGTAGTTCGGGCTCGGGCTCGGGTCCGGGTCCGAGTCCAATAAGTCCCCATGAGGACTCCAGGACATCATCGGCCGAGGACGTCCGATCAATTCGCACTCGCCTTGAGCTCCGCGACGCGCGCCTCGGCGACGTCGCAGGCGGCGCGGAGCTTGTCGCGCTCCGCGAGCCGCCGGGCGAGCCAGGCGCTCCGCGTCGCGTCGGCCGGCGCGACATCTGCTGGTACTACAGAAGCGGAGCCGTCGGCCGCGTCGAGGCGCTCGAGCTCCTCCAAAACTGCCGGATCATCAACCAGTGTTGTCAAGTAGTCCCGGATCGCCGCCTCGCCGTTGCGCACCTCCCTCCGTAGTCCCTCGTCCACGTTCTCGGCGAGCGCGGGCCGCAGCTCCACGAATTCCGCGAAGACGTCGCGCGCGTTGAGGGCGCTCGCGCGCGCGGTCCACGACGCGGCGACCTTGCTGGCGAGGCGCTGGAGCTGCTCGTTTCGCTGCATTTTAACTCCTGAGTCTGAGAGTTTCAAAGCAAACGCAGCGGCAAGCGAGAGTTGTGCAACGAGCGTTGGCCCACGTTTCGCACGGCTGGAAAGAATGAGTCTGCCCGTATAGCGAACTACTTGGCCTTTGTAGGCGTCGTCCAGCTCTGGAGCGCGCGCGACCGACGGCTTTTGCAGGGATGCCTAGTGTCTTACTGGCCGCTAGCTCCAGGTTTTTGCGGTTTTTTTACCGTAAGCACAGCCGCTGTCTTTCGCAATCGCTTTTTGTGATCACCACTGTGCTGCAAAATTACCGCCCGGTGCACCACAAAACCCTCCCGGAGAGCTGTGCCACAGCAGAGCAGCACTACCTGGTTTTCTCCCAGCTCCAGCTGAGCAGCACTCTCGGCAGAACAATGAAACGCGCCACCCCCCAGCCCGTCGACGACGAGGCCACCACGCCCTTCATCCCGCGCAACGACTCCGTGACGAATTTGGACGCGCAGCCTCGAGGCCCCATCCGGTGGGGCGCCCTCAACCAGTCCCAGACGGCCCTCGAGGAAAGGTTAAGGACGGTCTGCCTCGCTATTTGTGCTGGAGGTGTTGTGAGCTGGGGCCTCGCGAAGCTTAAGTTCGCGCTCGTCCCGCTCGTCTTATCACTGGCGCTGCGCTACTTACTGCAGCCCATGATCGACGCCCTGACGAGGACAGCCGCCAGACGACGGTGGCGCCGCGACGAACCCTCCAAACTCGACGAGGCCCTCGCGAAACGATGTGGTAAGTTAGGCAAGGCCTGCGTGTTGATGAAGCGGAAATGTACTCGTTTAGCTTTACCTTATTCTATGGCCGTGCTCGTGTCGCTGGCTTTGGCTCTGGGTTTGTTAATCTTCGTGGCCATGCTCATCGCGGAGAGCGTGAGGGATTTCACTGGTAGAGCTGATGCATATGCGGAGCAGGTCCAGAACGCGTTGGTGATTATTGTGCGGTGGATGGACGCTTATGGTATTTCACATAAGTGGCGGCGGACGTCCTCTTTAACTCATTTGGCGGAAAAACTACAATTGAGTGCTTGGGTGACCGCAACCGTGTTCTCGATCGGAGAAGGCTTACTCAGTCTGTTGTCGACGACGTTCCTAGTGATTCTCTTCACACTATACTTGCTCTTGACACCCTCGTTAACAAACGAGGAGGAGGAAGAAGGCGACGACACGCCCAAGGCCTCGGTCTTCCAACGCAAAGTCGACCGGCAGATCCACACCTACGTCAAAGGTAAAGTCGCGCTGTCGGCGCTGGTCGCTATTCTCACAGCTGGTTTGCTCTACGCCCTACGCGTGGACCTATGGCTCGCCTTCAGCGTCGTCGCGTTCTTTGCCAACTTTGTACCTAATCTGGGCGCTATCGTGGCGGTGGCACTGCCGATGCCTGTGGTGTTGATCGACCCCGACGGGAGTCCTTTTCATTCGGGGATGGCGTTCTTCTCGTTGGTGCTGATGCACGCGCTCGTGGGCAACGTCGTCGAGCCCGTGTTTTTTGGGCATAGCATGCGCCTGCACCCCGTCGTTGTTCTACTGAGTCTGATGATCTGGGGTTTTATATGGGGCGTCCCCGGCTGCGTGCTGGCGGTGCCGATCACGGCGGTGCTGCGGATCTACCTGCAGTCGATCGACCACCCGCTGGCGTTGGCCTTGGCAAACGTGCTGGACGGCTTCGCGCGACCGGTGTCGGCGTTCCTGCCCCCGCCGAGCGAACGTCCGTCGACCGCTTACGCAGCAGTGTAATGTACGATAATAGTACATGCGTTCCGCAGCTTCGCGAATCGCGACCCCGGGCCCACAAGCTCACGCCGCGGCGAGTTGGCGGCACTTGTTGCGGCCCGAGTGCGGCCCGCCCCATCGGAACCCCGCCCCAGGCCAACGCTGTGTTGTGGGTCGTACAATACTTAGTTATGAACGCAGCTTCGCGATGCGACACGCCGCCAGGTTGCGCCCGAAGAGCGCCCGTTCCGCATCTAGGCGCTTCCGGAGCGCGTCGCGGAGCTTCAGGAGAGGCCGCCTCAACGGCGCGTGCGCGCTCACTTCCCGCGCGTGCAGTTTGAGAGATAGAGCCGCCGCCCGCGCGCAGAGTTCAACGTCCACACTCTCGTCGCCGTCCAACGCGTCGGCGAGGAACTCCAGCAACACGGCCACCAGATCCACCGGTAACACTAATAGAGCCGGCTCCAGGTCCGCCGCGCTCGTCAAATCACCTAACCTTCTCAGGACATATCTCCGCGGCGCCATGCCGAGCAATAGTGGAGACGGCGCCGGCGGTTGGGTCCCCTTCTCGAGCGCAGCCGCTCGGACGGCAGCCTCGCCCTGCGCCAGTTCCAGCGCCTCGGCTATTCTTTCCGCACCCTTCTGGGCCGCGTGCGACGTCTTGGCCGGTATGATGTGACCGGACGCGCCCGGCTGCGCCACCTCGTCGAGGCCGTCGCCTAGTTTATCCAATGTAGCATCGAGTTGCGCATCCTGCTCCTCGGACGCGAAGACGGGCTCGTCCGTGCGCGCCCAACATCTTAATGCCCGATCCGCGCCCGCCGTGTAGAGCGCGCTCCCGTCCGGGTTCGAAGCGACACTCCAAACCTCGGACGTGTGGCCCCTTCTGAATAATTGCACAAAAGGCGTCTCCAACCGGTCGCAGTCCCACTGTTTGACAGAGCCGTCCTTGCTGGTCGTGATGCAGTAATGCGTGCCCCGCAGCCACTGGAGGCCGGTCACGGCGTCGTCGTGGGCTAATATCGACCGTCGTAGGTCGCCGAACTCGAGGCCCCACAATTTTAAAGTTTTGTCCGACGAGCCCGTCGCGAGTAACTTGCCATCAGACGAACCACCGACACATAAACACGGCAGCGAATGGCCGTAGAGCGACACCTTGAACTTGAACGTATCCGCATACAGCACCCGGACACAATGGTCGGTCGTCGCGACGCAGACGAAGCCGTCCTTTCTCCCTCGCGCGTCCCGCGCGAAGGCCACCGCGAGGCATTCTTCGCCTTCGATCGGTAGGGTCTTCGCGTGCGTGAGACCGTCATCCCCATGGGTCCAGAGTTTCACCAGCGGGTCGCCCCCGCAACTCACGACACAAGTTGTGTCCATCGCAGTCGCGGACACGGCCAGGGCTAGGACGGCACCGGCGTGGGCCACGGAACCGTCGCTGTCTCTAGCTTCTTTAGTGTCACCGGACGCCGCGTCGACCTCCAACAACCCACCGCTCTTGAGGCCCGCGACCAATTTTCTACCACCCGGCAAAAACGCGACCGCGAGCACCGCCTTCGCCGCGTCGAGCGTCCTCAACAACCTCGCGTCGTCGCTCCAGATCTTCACGCACTTCGACGCCGCCGAAGCGACGGCGGCGCCGTCGTCGGACACGGCCACCGCGCGGACCGCCGACCGGTGGCCGGGCAGTTGTAACGTCCGCACCGCGGCCTCCGCGTTGTCAGCGGCGTCCGCGACGGAGCCCTTGCGCGTCATTTGTGAGGTTATTGACGCGTCTCTTAACTCCAGCTCGTTCGTCCGCGTCGACAGGACCAGCGACACCGTCGACGACGTCACGGCAACAACACAGAAGGAGCGCAGCCGGTGCTCCGACGTTATGATAGATAGGGGCTCGAGCTCGTCCGCCGCGGCCACTTCATCATTCTCATCGGTGAGGCCCTTTTCGCGCCGCCTTCGGGCCCGCCGCTTCGCCTTTTTTGCCGCGTCAGCGGCGCCTCGTACCCGAAACAACTCCAGCGTCCGCCCGTGCGTCAGGGCCGCCAGGATTCTAGGTGCCACAAACCTAAGCTGCTGGCAGGGCTCCATGGCGTGGCGTTTTATGGAACCGAGCCCGTCCAGCGGCGCCTCCGCGTCGACGTCCAGGCGCCACAACCGCAACTCCCGGTCCCCGGCGCCCGTCACGACGCGGTTCGATTCTGGATCATGATCAATACCCACAGCCACGCCGCCGCCGGCGCCCGTGATCGTTTGTATGCAGTGCTGCATTCTCGCGTCCCAGATTTTTATCAGGCCGTCGCGCGACGTCGACGCGACGAGACGCCTCCCATCGGACCCGGCCGCCCAGTCCCCGAGACACGCGAGATCCGTGACGGCGGCGCGGTGGCCCACGAGTCTGTGACTCGCGCGCTCCGCGACGACGTCGATCAGCACGATGTCGCCGTTCGCGCCGCCCGTTACGAGCGTAGCGGCGAAGGGGCACCACCGGAGCGCTTGCACCGCGGCCCGGTGGTGGTCGTGGGCCTGGGGCGTGTCCGCGTCGCCCCGCCACACGCGCACTAAACCGGACGCGCAGGCGGCCGCGATGGATCCGTCGACCGCCGCCGCCACGGCCACGACCTCGCCGCGCGGCCCGTCGAGCGGCGACGCTCCCACCAAGTCGGTTTCGTCGCCGCGTCTCAGTGTTCGAGTGCGTTCGCCCGTCCTCACGCGCCAGCAGACGACGTCGCGGCCAGCGCCGCAGACCACTTCTTTGGTGTTAGGCAGGGCGGCGACGGGCGCGCGCGGCGAGGTGATGATGCCCGCGAACCACTGCGGCGCGTAGCGGAGGTAGTTCTTCTCCATCGCTCTGTGGTTGATCAGCTGTGTAGTGCTGCTGCAAGCGTTGGAGAACTGAGGTCTGGGTAGCTGGCTACTGTTCTTGCTTATGCTACTGCTCTTGCATCATCAAAGTGAGCAATGCGGCAATGCGTCGCTCGTCGAGTGCTGCTTTTGCAAAAGGCTAGCATGCTGCAAAGCCGGCAGCAAAAAAGCTGCACAGCGCACGCGGGCACAGGACTGCAAGAGCAAGGCTGAGTGTGTTCAAAATCCAGCGTGAACGCGTGCGAAACGCTGGTAAAACGCCTACGGGCAGAGACCCAGCAGGCATAGAGGACTGCAGCACCAAGCGAAAGTTTTGCGCGCGGCACGCATGGCGCACCTCAGACGACTGCTGTGCTGCAGCAGCCTCGCGCTCGTCGCCGCGAAGCGCCGGTCGCCCAGCGAGCGGACGCCGGAGCGCCGCAGCCCGCGCCGCGGCCTGCTCTTCGCCGGCGACGCCGATCCCGAGCGGTATTACAACGCGTCCTGGACGCCGGGCCCACCCCAAGCGTGGAATTCGACGCGACGCCTCACCTCCACCAATCTGATCGACCCGGCGGCGCACGCCGTCACGAGCCTGCCCGGCCTGCCGGCCGACTGGGCCGGCCGCCACTGGGCCGGCATGGTGGACTCGGACGATCGGACGGGCGGCCGCCTCTTCTACTGGCTCTTTGAGAAAAAAGAAAGCGGGCCGGCGCCGGTCATCATTTGGCTCAATGGAGGGCCCGGCTGCTCGAGCATGGACGGGCTATTCTTGGAGCTCGGGCCGTTGAAACTTGCGCCACGCGGCGCGACGCCGGCGCTACGGACCCGCGGCGAGAGCTGGCACCGCGCGGCCCACGCGCTGTTCGTCGACCAGCCCGTGGGCACTGGGTTCTCCAGAACGTCGCCGCGCGGCTACTGCAAAAACGACCAGTGCATCGTCGACCAGTTCGAGACGTTTCTGGCGCGGCTCGCCCGGAGCCACCCCGACCTCTTGCTGAAGGATGCCGCGACGTCGGTGCCGATCTACTTCGCGGGCGAGAGCCACGCCGGGCACTACATCCCGTTGATGGTCCAGAAACTGCTGTATTACGCCACTTCTGGTATTCAGTGGGACGTGAAGGGCGCGGCCCTCGGCAACGCGTGGGTCGACCCCTGGCACCAGTACGACGCGACGCGAGCAGCTAGAGCCCTAGGCATCATCTCCGACCAAGAAGCGTCGCGCATCGTGGTCAAGGAGAAGTCGTGCCAGGCGAAACTATCGAGGGGCACGTACGTTTCGAAGGAGTGCTGGGATTTACTTGATGACGTATTACGTGTCACACGAACGCGAGCCGGGCGCATCGGTCTGGGAGCCAACCAGTACGACGCGCGCGACGCCGTGCGCTCCAGTCGCTTCTTCCCGCCCGACCACGAGCGGGTGGAAGCGTACATGAATCGTCCTGACGTGAGAACGGCTTTACACGTGGACCGGGCGTCGCAGCGGTTCCGGGAGTGCGCGGACCCGCCCTATGACGCTCTGAGACACCAGGACGGGCTCGGCGTCGTGCCTACTCTTAGGAGATTGTTAGATGGTCCAAAGGCTGTGCGCCTCCTCTTCTACAACGGCGACATGGACTTGATCTGCAACCACCTCGGCGTCGAGCGGAGCCTCGCGGCGCTGGCGTGGACGGGCCGCGATCAATTCAGAGACCAGAGGCGACGCGCGTGGATTAGGGGAGACGTTACTGTAGGCCACGTGCGCCGGGCCAAGAATCTGGAGCTCCTCGTGGTCCGCGACAGCGGTCATATGGTGCCCATGGACCAACCGGAAATTGCATTGGACATGATCGATAGCTTCATTACTGGTAAGCCGATCGGTGGCGACCCACCCGCGCCGGGCGCCTGCGCGAATTCATGCGCACTGGAGGCGCGCCACCACGGGCGCTTCCGCCGCTACCGGGGCTCCGGCCACTTCTAGTAGAGTTGTGTAACGTGTTGATCGTCGTGTACTAATACTGGCCCTTGCTCCCTTACCCTCGGTCTCCGACTCTCCGCGGAGTGCCGGGCGACTCTGGAGCATGGTCAAGTCGGTCGGGAATTAATGTAATAGCGTCATTATACTTTACCTCAATCGTGTCGTCGCTGATAGTCGCAGCTTTGGTTTTTGAGCCAAAAAAAATCACTCCCTATTACTAACCAGTAACCAGCCAGTGCTGATGAGTCGGAGGAAATTCCCCCAGGCTGTTCAAAGTCGCCTCTGCCAGTGGGTCCCTAGCTCGTAGCGAGCGTTGCTCCCCCCTCGATGTCGCGAATTTACTATTGTATTTTCTTACAATTTGCTAGTCGTCCAGCTGCGACAGCATCGCCACGCCGCGCTTGATCCAGTGCTGCTGCGTGTGCTCCTTGGCCATGGGCACGCGGATGAACATGACGAAGTTCGTCGAATGGCCCGTGGTGCTGAGGACGCCCGCTCGGGCGCTTTCCCTGTATACCGGTACCTGGTACTTGTGTGCGGTACCTCGAATCGCGCCCGTGTACAACTCGGGTCGGCCAATGACCTCCTCGATGTCGCCCTTGACCTTGGGCTGCATATGGAACATCGGACAAGTCGTGTACAATTCCCTAGGTCGCGATTCCGCAATAACATGTTTCTCAACATCCCAGCGCGCCCCCTCGAAGAACAACCCGTGACAGACGGATCCATCCGGTATTTTTTCGGCAGTAGCCTTCCGTTCCTCGTCCGGTCGTAGTATGGCAAAATCGAACGCGACCGTATCGATGGGCAACTGATACTTCCGCGCGTAATTCTGCAGCGTACCCGTAATAAACGCTTGTATGAAGTAGAAGCCGCTGATCCAGAAGATATTTGGGGGCACCAAGGCATCGAACCAGTCCTGCAGGAATTTTAGTCTCGCAATAAGATCCAAGACCCACGAGCCTAACGGCTTTCTGGAGGGGTAGGCCGCCTTGGCCCAGGCTCCGGGCACCTTGCCCGTCACCATGGAGTTGCCCATGGTCTCCAGTTCTCCGCTCATGACCACCAGACCCTTAATGGCGCGCTGCACTTCTTTTAGCATGCCCTTGATGAGGTCCGTCAAGTTGTTAAACCTCTGCAGCTCTTGCGTGAGTACGGTGTTCATGGCCTCGTCGTAGCGCACAGGGAATTGAATGAGGGCGAGTTCAATGTCGTACGCCGGCGGCAGCCGACCCTCGATGTCGGCGCTCACCTCCGCAAGTTGGTCGTCCCACGACATGCCGCCGCCGCCTCCCGACCGCGGTTGCAAGCTTAGTACCGTGTTCAGCAGGAGATTCGTCTCCCCCAGAGCACAAGTGATGTTCGCGTTGTCGTGGAGGCCGAAGAGCTCGGGCCCCTCCGTGTACGGTAGGCTGTTGACGTACTCCGCATAACTTCCAAGGGGCCCTTCGGGCGGCGCGTAATAAGTACCGGACGGAGAAAACCGGTACTCGTCGGGCTGGATGATCACGTCGTAGAAGTCCGTGAGCATGTTCGCCAGGCATCGTCGGTCCTTATCGTCCGTGACGCGCCCGCCGTAGTTGCACTCTCCAGTAAGGTACCTTAACGCAGCATACGGGACGTCCGCGTCGCTCTCGAGGTTCTCGAAGAAGATGCGGAGCTGGTCCATGGAAATCTTGAGATCCGTGCCCGAAAACACATATTTCATGTTCCAGCCGAGCGGGCCGTACTTCCGCCGTTCGCGTACCAACGCGTGGAAGAAGCACAGGCCGAACAGGAGCTTCTTGAACTCTCCGGATCTCTCAATGCCCTCGATGAACTCCTCGGTCACGACCTTCGTGTATGATCCTATTAAATTGGCTCGCACGCCCTTCGGGGGCTCGATGGTCATCTTGATGCCGTTCTGCAGGATGAAGGCCGGGAAGTGCGGCGACGGTTCCGACGTCAACCACAATCTAAATGATTCGCTGATTCTATCCGGGGAGAGTTCCTCGCATAACCGCTCCAAAGTAGGCATCCACGAAATACACAAGTGGCAATTCTGCAAACAGACCCAGGTGCCCTTGTCTTGCGCTTCGTTGATGGCGGCGTACGCGATGTCGCCCTGGCCCTGGCCCAGCGATATCGCATGCAACTTCTTCCCGCCGAACCCCTTTTCCTCGGCTAATGCAAAAAGTGCCGACATGGGATCCGCGCCCGGCGTCAGCACGAATAATAAGGGAGTGAAGCACTTCGAGTCGTCGTAACATGCCCCCAAGTCAAATTGGGGCACCTCGATGAATCGAGCGCCCATCTCGTCCTTGACGAAGGCCTGCACCTCTGGTACGACCGCATCCGGTCTGACCGCTCGTAGTAGACATAAGTGTTGAAACGCCGTATAGCCCCGATCGTTCGGTCCCGTCTTGACGCCGTCCTCATTCCTTCCAGCGGGTGGCCCGACAAGCGCCTGGATGTCCGCCATCGGTTGTTTAGAATCGTAGACGCCCTTCCACGCGTCCAACTGGCCCACGAAGGTGTCCACAAAACCGTCGAAAGCAGGTAAGTGGCCAATCGCCAGGATGTCGCCCCAGCACTTGTCCGTGAGCCAATCTGTGGAAGGTAACTCCCTTTCCCTATCCATGGCCGTGTTGCCGGCTAACAGGAACCGCAAGTGCGCCGCGTCTAATTTACCTTGCCCGGACATGATTTTGACGGTCAATAAGAATGAGAACAACAGCTTGTCCTTTTCAAACAACGACCGACACACATTCAAGTACAAGATATACGTGAACGTATTTTTGAGGTTCTCGAGGCGCTGTTCTAAATTAGGCGCGGCCTCGGCCTTTTCCATGGCGTCGACAAAGAGCGCCTGGTACCACTCCATACTATATTGATACATCGGGTCTATAACTGATAAATCCGCGATGCAGAAGAACAGCCGCGACCCATGAAAAGCTAATGGTTTATATCCGATTCTAGTCTTGGCAATAATAGCAAAGGTCTTCGCGGCGATCTTCTGCTTCTTCTCAATTTTCACCGATTTTATTTTGGAATCTTTGAGGGTCTCAATGAGGACCTCGTCGTCCAAGATGTTGCCTTCCGAGTTCTTGAGCAAGTAGAGAATCTTGTCCTCGATCTCCTTCAACGCTCGCTTGTTCTCCGCGTCCTCCAACACCAACGCTTCCCGTTGCTGCTCGAGAGCCGCTTCTTCGCACGCGACCGCCAAGCCGAGCATCTGGTCCTCCAACCCTTCGGCCGTGGCCATGAAATTCAGCAGATTCACTTTCACGCACAACTCGGGGGGATAGTGGGGGTTCCGCATCTTCGAGGTGATGAAGAGTAGGAACGCGTCGTCGTACTCGATCTCGCCGTCGCCGAACTTGAGGGTTTTCGCGCCGCCTCGGACCACGACTTGCTTCAGCAAAACAGGTTCCAAAACGGGATCTAAGACCTCGCCGACGTTCTCTATTAATACCGGAGTCCCGAATGGTATGGCATTTTCTATCGTACGGGCAAAGGTCGCCTGGTTCAATTTCACGACTTTCAACGTTTCGCCGTACGTCTTCTTGATCCACTTGTTAGCTTGACCCTGGGGATCGATCATGAGGGGCCACCGGTTGCTCCGCTCCAGCATGATGGCGTTTTCCACGCTAAATTCGTCGTTCGGCAGCTTGTTGATGACCCATTCTCGGATCGCGACTTCCTCGCCGAGTGTCGACCGTAACGTAAAGCCGTCGGTCGACGGGATCTGCTTTTCTGACAACTGTTCCTTCCACGCTACCAGAGCGTCTTCTCGGTAGGAGACGACAAATGCCCCAAGATACGCAATAACCCCAGAAGATAGTAAGATGTCACCCGTCACATTGACGTACAACCCAGCTAACTCTTGCGAGAGCGCGGACCACCGCGATTTCTCCCCACCGAGCCCCTTGATGAGCTCTTCGGCGCGTTTCAGTTGCGTCGCGCATTTGGTCACGGAAGCTTGGAGGTCGCCCTTCTTCTTGTTCGCCGCATCTAGGCCTTCCTGGAGAGCCGCCAGCTTGTCCTGCACGGCTTTCAGGGCGGCTTCCTTGCCCGCCAAAGCTTCCGAGGCCTCCTTGAGCGACGTCTCCGCGGCCTTCAAGGCTTCTTTCTTCGGCCCGACGTTCTTGGCCACGGCGTCGTAGATCATCATCGCCGTGACCCACTTACATAAGCCAGCAGCCGCAATCGAGGCTTTTTTGACAACATCAACGGAAAACATCTCCATCTGCGTGTAGCCGTTCACTTTCACGACCATTTTTTCGTCCATGTTGTCCTTGTCGTAGTCTTTCAGGTTCTGGAGGAACCGCGCGTCGCCCAGGAGTTGTTTTTGCGCCGGGCCCCAATAATCATCGATTTTCTTCGTACCACCATTGGGATCCTTGATCTTGTCCGGCTTGACGCCCATCATGAGGCAGACCGCCTCCATGACGAGCTTGACCGCGTCCGGGGGCTTCTTCATGGCCTTGACTTCGACGATGTCGCCCTTGCTGAGACTATCGAGGGCTTTGATGGCGCCCTGCAAGGCGGGCATGGCCTTATCCAGGTCCGCTTGGCAGTCGGCGGCGATTTTCGACGCTTCCGCGGCCTGCTGGTTACACAGAGCGCGTTCCTTTGAGACCACAGCCTCCACTTCGTTGGCGTCCTTCGTGTCGACCGCAATCTTATCTAAGAGTGCGTCGGTCTCGATCGTGGCCTGTTTCAACTTCGGTTGCAAGGCCACGAGCTCCGTCTGCATGCCGTCGACTTGCGCCTCCGTAGATAAAATTTTCTCGAGACCATTGTCGTACCGCAGTTTGCGCTCCATGACGTCGTTGCGCTGGGCCCCCAGCAGCTTCTTGAAGGTATTGATCAATTCGAGATAGGACGTCGGCGTCACGTAGTAGTGGCGCTGCATCTCGGCGACGTATTTCACGGCCATCCCAGAAACGCGTTCCTGCATGTCGACGCACACGTCGACCACGCCGGCTTTGACGTCCTCCTCGATATCCACGTCTCCTAAGAAGTAGGACGCGACCGACCGCAGCGCCTGCTCGGGCCACGCCGTGAACCAATCCAAAGTACAGCAATTGACTAATGCCGGGAACATGCGCAACCGTCTCCGAAACGCATCGCCAATCGGCGACATCGTGATCACCACATGGAGATTGGCCCGACACCTAGAAATGAAGTACTTGTACATCTCCGCCATGATGCCGGTGTTGACTCCTGCCGCGTTGGCTGCGGGACCCAGCAAGTCGTTGATGACTGACAGGTCCTCCTGCACGAAGAGGTTGGGCACCTCGCCCGTGTTCAGGAGTAGGTTCACATCCTCGAGGAACGACTCGTAGACGATTTGGGTATCATCAAATAAGAAGACCGTAGGCACGCCCTCGCCATCTTCCGCTCCGGCGGCCGTGAGGATGCGTTTGAGGTCCTCGCCCCACTCGTTCCTGCCATAGGACTTGCCCACGGCGATCTGGCAGAACTTAAAGTCGCAGACGTAGACGGCTAACGTCGTGAGCGATTTACGACCGGAGCCGCCGACGCCCATTAATAAAGCGTTGCCGTAGGGCTGCGAGATGATACGCGCGATCCTCGACACGTGCTCCATCGCATTTAAGAAGAGCACGAGGGCCATCCTACTCCCGCTGTTCTGGTTGTAGTCCTTGAGGAAGTAGTCCATCGACTCCTGTAAATCTTCCTCCAACAGGACCTTCTTGTACATGCGCTTCTCGGGCATCTGCTGGTAGTCGAGATACGAGCCGAACATGAGCGGTAGGCCCTTTACGCAGACCTTCTTCTCGAAATCTAAGCCAAAGGCGTCGGAACAACCCTTGGACAGCTCGGCGACGAACCAGTCGCGATCGTGGTCGTTTATTAAACGATCGTGGAACACGCGCATGGCCTCGTGGCACCACAACGAAACGAAGACGTCCTTCGCGTTGATCTCCTTCGGGCTCCCTTGCGTGATGCCCTGGAAGACCTTGGCCATGTCTCGCAGGTTGAAGGTGTAGTGCGACTTCATGGGTGTAGGAAGTAATCCAGCGGCGATGGTATCATATATATTAATGGTAGCTTCCACGACCGAACCGGACAATTGCTTCACGGGATTCGCGTAGCCCTTGCCTAGCGCCCAGTCCATGATCGTACTGAACACTCTGGTAAGTGACTCGTTGTTGAACGGCACGAAGTTCAATAGGTTATAATGTCTGACATATCGCTGCGTGATAAATGTTCTACCACCACCGGGAGGCCCCATCGCCGCCACAAATTGAATATCTACGAGTTGCACGTAGGAGTTCTCCTCGCGGTTGTACCAGCCCGCGTGGTCCATCCACTGCCGCAGGATTTCAATGGGCGGCTGGGCGCCGTATTCCTCCTTCGCAGGCATATTGAGATCATCGACAAACACGACACATTTCTTGCCGAGGGGTGGCCCCAACACGCCCTTCCGCCTCTTATCGAGCTTGCTATCAATAATATCCTGGGTTTGGTTCGCCGACGTTTGGGCCGAGAAGTTGAGCATAATATTGGTAAACTCCTCGTTGTCTCCGGACATCAGCGGGTGGTTCTTGACACCCACACTCTTCCCGGTGCCCGTGTCGCCCACACACAACACGTTCGCGCCACCATACAGGAGTTGTTCGATGAGCCACTCGTGGCGGATCGTATCTACGGTCGGGACCACGATGCTATTGAATTGCGCCTCTTTGGGGATGACGAACTTGGCCCCAGGTTCCACCCAGGACGCCCAGCTCCCGGTCTTGCCGTGAAATCTAAAGTCGTGGATGCCCGACGACGCGTCCGGCGCGAGTTGCGACTGGCGCTTCTCCAGACCGCCGTCCTCGTAGTCCGGGGTCTTGGACTTGAAGTCCTTGTACTCGTCGGAGTTGTCGATCTCCGCCGCGTCTCCGGATAATAATAACCGTAAGAACGCGTCGAACTTCTCGCGGCCTTCTTTGTCGACCGCGGCTCCTACAGACCACGTCACCGCCATCAAGAATAACCCTTCGACCGTTCGCGGGACGTCCGTGCCAATAGTCTTCGACTCTTCACACTCGCGCATGAAACAACTCAGTAATTTGAGGGAGTTGCGCATCTGCTCGTGGAGCGTGACCGGACAAGGGGTCTTGCAGAACTTATCCACAAAATAGGTGAGAGGGGGGAACAGCCACCCATACAACTCCGTGACTAGTTTCGAATGTTCCTTCCAGGGCTCTTCCAGCGCCTCGCACCAGACTTGGAGGAAGGGCTCCCAGCCGACATTGGTCGCTTCGCAAAAAATCATACCTACACGACTGACCGTGGCGGGCGACGCCTCTTCCAGATCCTCGGCCTCGAACATCATCGTCATGCGGTCCGTCATCTTGATGATCTCGCCGGACATGAGACACAGTTTTTTATTATCATCGAGCACGGTGTTCATGTTCTCGATCCAGACCGCATCCACGGGACCGTCGAACATGACCCACTGGCGGTCCTTGCCCGTGTCCATGGCGCAGTTCCGGAAGATGACCGCCAGTACACCGTCGGACCACTCGTGCGTGTTGTCGTCGAAGTTGCCATATAGTTGGCCCGCATTAATGGACTTGGGGTTCATCGTGTGGATCACCACCTTCTCGAAGGGTTCGCCTCTTTCGGCGCAGGTCGTCATCGCATCCGCTAAACAATGTACTGATGATGTTTTACCAGAGCACGTCTGGCCGACGATCATGACGCCGTGTCTTACCAAGACCATTTCGTAGAGCTGCACGATTTTTAAGGTGAAGGTCGACTTGGGTTCCAATTTAGGTTCCCTGCCAGGAGCCACCTTGACGCCGGACCAGCACATCTCGTCGATCGTCGGGATGAGCGCCCCGTGGTCCGCCTGCGGCAGCTCGACGCCGGGGAACAAGTCGGACGTAATACCCAAAAATAAAGGTACGTCCTCCACCGTGAACTTTGGTAAATTCACATCCATCACGGAACGCAAAACGACCTTGGCCTCGTCCCACAGGGGGTCGTCGCCGACCTTGAGTCGTAAGTTACCACACGCCACGAGAATGGAGTTGACGGCGCGCATGCCGTAGTCGTAGTGCTTTTGGCTCGAGCATTGCTCGGAACACAACTGTAACGTTCGTACTAGCTTCTGGGCATTAATACGAGCGGCCTCGAACCCAAACGAGTACAATCTAATTTCGCCAATCAAAGCGTAATCCGGAACCATCATGGCGCAGGGCCGGAACAGAGCTTTTAAGTTATCGGGCAATTCCGCACGGCCCGCGTAGCCCGGGTTCATCGTGATGAACGGGTTCGCGTTGGTGTTTAACTTCATAAACGTGCCCTCGAACGTGAACTTGTCCACGCCCGCGGCCTTGCCCTTGTTGATCGTGAGGATTTGCTGGGCTACGACGGACAACACCTCCACCGAAATGCGGTTGAACTCGTCGAAGCAGCACCAACTACCACAACCCGCGAGGCCCTTGAAGAACTTGGCCATGGCCTTGTAGTCTAATTGATCAGAACAGTTGAAGACGACACATTGTATCGATATCGCTTTGCTGAGATCTTTTACCGTTTCCGTTTTACCGGTACCGGCGGGACCTTCCGGCGCTCCACCGTAGAGTAGGTCAATAGCCGAGATCATCGTGCGGTAGCATCGATCCGTCAACGGTGTTACGACGAGTCTCATGGAATTGCCGAGGTACTCATAACCGTACAAGCATCTCGCATTCACGATGCGCGCAACCACGGTACCCTCGCCCTTTTTCACGGCCTGGCCGTCCTTCCAGGCCGGGCCCCAATAATATCTCATCTGCGACTGCCACTGGAAGTCGGAGCACTTTTCAATCAACCCAGTAACCATCGTGACGTTCGTGTCTCTCGAGTGAATGTCCATCACGACCAACGCTGATAGAGTTTTTCGTTGGAGTTTCGAGAGTTGACCTCTAACAAGCATGACAATATCAGTTAAACCTTGATTCAAGTCCAAGACATACTTGTCCAAGCCCTGGTGGCCGCCGGCGTCAATCGCTTCTTCCGTTTTTTGGGTCCAGAAGATTTGCGAGACGGCCAAAATAGCTTGGGCCGGCCACTTGATGCACCAGTCGATGCGCTTTTGCTTCGGGTAGTCCTGCAAAGCTAGTTCGACTTGGCGTCTCACAGAAACCCACTGCAGGCCCTCTAGCTCCAAGAGCCATTTTTCCACATTGCCCTTGTTCGGACCGGACTCGGGGTCGATGGGTGTCGTTAAATCCACTCGTTCACCTTCGGGCGAGATCATCTGCGTGATTTTCAGGTCCTTCTCGAACTTGATGGTGTTTAAGCCTTCGAAACACTTGCCTAGATGAGGCTGCACCGCTCGCGGTTCCTTCGACTGCGAGAGAATTTCAAGCATCTGCTCATCCGCTAGGAAGAAGAAGCGGGGAAAGTACAACCGCTTCATCTCCAGGTAGTCGGATAAGCCCTTCTGGATCTTGTCCAATTTCTCGTTGGCATCTTGCATCTTCTTGACTAACTGTTTGGACGGCTCCGCTTGGCTGATGAAGACGGGGTCCTCCTCGGTCGCCTTCATCGTCGACCGCCACAATTTATCGACGTCATTGAAGCGACGAGCCTCGGTAGGTAACTGGCGCATGATGTCCTCCGACCCGAAGATGGGCTCCAGGTACATCCAGACGCGCTGCATGGCGATCCACTCGTCCACCAAGTTCTGGGCGTACTTGAGCTGCGATTCCCAGCCGCGCGCTTCGCCCTCGATGGCCTTGATGTACATGGACCCGCACATGGTCTGCGTCTTGACGATGTGGTCATCTAGTAGAGCTATAATTTCATCAATACCGCCCACGATCGACGTGCCCGTCTCCTTGTAGGCCTTGACGTCGAACTCGATCTCGGCCCATTCTTGTTTCATAGCTTCCAAGTTCTTCTCGAGCTTGTATTCCTTGTCGGCGCTCACGGTGATTTCTTGCACTTCATCTATTCTATCTTGAATATTTAGATCCAGCAGGAACTGTAGGGTTAACTCAGTACCGGTATTCTCGTCATACGGTACGATGGTCGTACCGAGCTTGTCCGACAATCGGACCCAGTGCCTGTCCTTCAAAGCGGGATTCGCCAGCGCCTCGATAATCGGTAAGTTCTTCTTGAACAAGGCCGTCTCATCGCGTAAAGCTTGCGCACATTCCGCCGCTTCGGGGCAGTCCTCCTCGAGAGCAGCTTTGAGCTTGTAGCTCCCCTTCCACCACGTGTCGACCTCCTTCTTGATTTTAGGAGCGTCCAATTCCATGAAATTGCCATGCTTATATTCATGTTCATTCGCGTGGTAGTCGCTGATCATGTTCCAGAGGTCCCAGTACGGGGCTAACTCCTCCTCGGCCACGTCCAGCTCCAAAAATTCGGTGGGAGGGAACCCAAAGACCTGTTCCCGATCGTTGAACGCTTTGCCCTTGGCCTTGGCCTCCAGGATAGAATCCTGGATACCGTTGACGATCTCCACATATTCCGCCTCTTTTTCGTAGTCGTCGAACCCCTTGGCTTGTTGTACGCGTCGTATGAACTCGGCCAAGTTCATCTCGAACTCGTTCTTTTCTAGCGCGAGCTTGTCGATCATCTTGATTTTGTCGAACTCTATTCTCGACTCCGCTTCACTGGAAGCGTCGTGGACGCGCTTCGGGTACTCCATCGTGCTCCAGGCCAGGTGGACGTCGTCCTTTGACAGTTCAATGCCGTACTTGTGGAAGGACTCTAGTCTAGAGAACATCTTGTCTCCTCTCACGAGTGTTTCTTGGACCTCTAGTCTTGTATCAGCGATGAACTGTTTGAGAGCGGCTAGCTCTTCTTCGTTCGCCGGCTTCTGGACTAATTTCGCGAGGATTTCCTCATACCTTTCAATCGTAGACTCGTTCTCCTCTCGCGTCGTGTCTAGGATGTACGTGAGCAAAGCGTTCCGCACGTCGCGAGCTTTCGAAGCTAATTGCTGCTTGATCTCGGTGCAGTCCACGTTCAGCAAAGAAAACAGCTCCACATCTTCGGACAACGATTCGATAGACTCGGCGGCGTCGTGGAACTTCTTCACTTCCGAGACCCAGGCTTGATCGATCGACTTCTCGAGGTTAATCGTAGCTTCGTGAATAGCTAACTCCTTGGCCTCTCGTTCTTCTTCCTTCTCGTCCGGTAAGTCGTGGGCGGCATCTAACGCCTTCTGGGCCTCCTTGCCCACGTTCTTTGCGAACTGCTTCACATGCAACGTCGGGTCGGCGGCGGCGACCCACGCGTAGTCGTTGTATTGTTCACAAAGGGCTAATGGGGCTTCTAACGCTTGTTCTAGCAAGTATTTGACGTCGTCTGATGCCGTGTCTATCGTATTATCGATATCGTTGCACAATTCGTCATCACGCTTGACATTTAACAACGTTCGTTCCGGTAGTTTGATCAGGGACATCAGGTCCGAATCGCACGTTCGTAACGTTCTTACAATGTCGACGGGCTCCATGATTCGAGCTAACAAAGCCACTTCCAAATCTTCGGGTGTAGGGCTCAGCTTAACCTTTGGCACGCCGAACCGCGACATCCTGCCCGACGAGTTCATGGCGTCCTGCACGTCAAAAGCGATGTTGAGCGAAGCCTGGAATAAAGGTGGAGTACTTCTACCCTCCGTCGCGGCGCCCTTCTCGCAGAAGCGCTCGACAAATGACACCCAGTCACTCACAGACAAAGATAATATATCTCTAAGTTGCTGCTTCTGCCGCAGCTCAAAGTGCCTCAGTAACTTCTTCAGGTCACCTCCCTCATACCTTTCTTCATCAGACTGATAGAAGTCGAAGGTGTCCTGGACGTTATCAACCACTTGTTCGACGAACGCTCGGCGCCACTCGCTCGTCAGCTTGTCGCCTAGCTTTTGGCAGTGTTCGGCTTGGGCCGTGGCAAAGTCTTCTAACACACAAGGTAAGGTGAAGGGTAGGGCTCCTGGTCTCGTGTCGCCGCCGTTCACGAGCGGCGAGATAGATTCATCTATATCTTCCTCTACTGCCTCTTGGAGGGGGTTCTTCCAGACGCGTTTCCTCTCTTTGATTCTATCTAAGGCTGCTCCATCGTCCGGTAGTAACATGAAGCGCGACTGGAGAATCTTCTCCCACGTCGTCGACAGCCACACGAAGCTATCTAATACAGATTTGTGGGCTGATAAGTGTCGTGCCGCTATAATAGCTCGGTTATCCTCATAGGAGTGCGAGGGGATCTGCACTTTACCTAACTCGGGTGCTGGCGGTAAAGGTGCTACCGTATCCTGCGGGAGTTTCAACCTATCGAAATCTCTTTTGAATCCCGGCTCGTTGATGTACTTTCGTCGAATGATGGTCTTCTTCATGGCTCTCGCATACGCTTGAATGACGTCCGCCGTTAATGTCCTTAACAGCTGGCCCATTGGAGTCCCGGGCTGCGGAAAGGGCATGGACACTAAACCGTCGTTGACGCGCGCATGCACGCCTCGCAGCGTCGTCTGGGCGATGGCTCGGACCGTCGAGGCCGGCTGCTCGCTCACGAAGTAGTCCAGCCTCAAGTTTCGCTTGACGTTTTCTCTCATCGCATGTGCAGAATTTCTACGATCATTCCAGGCCTTCTCGTCTTCTTCGGCAAACCGAATGTTCAGGCGGTGGGCCATGCGCTCCTTCTGGCCCATTTTCACCTTGAACTGGCGCAGTTCAGCATCGTACGAAACAATTTTAGCTTTTCTCCACCTCCAAGTACCCCCAGAAGCACCTTTGGCGTTCATCACGAAGTAGGCCGCGAAGCCGGGCACGAAGGGCTCGTCCTTCGGGTTCTTGCCCTTTTTTGCAGTGGCCATCCACTCCTCCGGCGACTTGTCCAGTTCTTCGTATTCCGCGGAGTCGAACGTTTCGATGGGCAATTTCGACTCGTCTAATCGCAGGAATAGATCCGGTTGCTTCATTTCTTCGACTTCCTTATCGAGTAAATCAGGAGGTAGGGGTGGCGGTCCCGCACCGGTCACGCCGTCCCAGCCCAAGTCCGGATCATTTTCGTCGGGTTCCTTAAACTGGCGGTGCGTGCCGTGCATATAAGCATACCTCGCAACAGCGGAGTCGTCATACACGTCCGTCTGGAGCAATTCAAAGGGAAACGCGCGCGGCGACTCAGGCTCCCGCGCGTCCGCCTTGCGCTGCCTTTCAGCAGCTTCATCCTCCAGCTGGGCGAAGGTCTTCCAGCCCATCTTGCGGTTGTTGGCATCTAAATAATCTTTTTCGGCGACGGTCTTCGCGGCCGCGATTTTTTTGCGCTTGACATCTTTGGCGCGTCTAGCGCGCTTCTTCGCTTCCAAGTTAAGCAACCATTGGGGCAGGGGCCGCTCCTGCATGAGCGTCTCCTGCGTCGGCATCGTTGCGGCTGCCCTGGGGCTGCCTTAGCCCCAAGGACCAGCTCGGCGCGGCTGCGTCGAGCGCTGCAGCAACGGCTGCCCCGGCTCGTCCGCGAGCTTGCCGATGCGTGCGAGGGCGCCCGGGCAGTGCCAACCCTGCCTTAGCGTGCCCTTTTGCCGGCTTTCAGCCGCTCGGCGCTGGGCCTAGCCTGTAAGTCAGTAGTTAGCCTTCCTCGTCCTGAGCAGGTCCCGCGGTTCCCGCGGGCCCGGTAGGGTGGCGCGGGCATGCGGTGGCCGGCGTGTTTTATGCCCTCGAGGCTCGAGGGATGGGCCCTGGCCTCTGGCATGGGCAGCCCGGTCCCTCCTGGGAAAGCTTCTAGTACAAAGGCTGCTAAGCTTCCGGCCGTTCGTCAAAGGTCGCGTAAAGCCCCCGCAGTGCCCCAAGAGCCCAAGCCCTCCGACTGCTGCTTCCTAGTGTCTTACAGTGCTAGGTAATAGCTGCTCTTTGCTCTAGCTCTTGCTGATATACGAAGCCTAGTAGCTCCAAGTATCGATAAAACCCATTTGTGTAACACATTTCTGGTGCAGTTCACGTCTGCAGCAACTGAGAGCGATTGCTTGCAACAAGCAATAGCATCACGAGTGCTGCAGCCTTCAGAGGCGACGGGAAATACATTGGAGACGGCGGTGGGGCGCTGCAGACACTGCGGTGCTACTGCGAGTGGAAAGAAATTCGAAACTGCCCGGGCCGCTACACCGTAAGACGGCGGCGCGACCTCGCGCGCTGGCCGCCGGAACGCCTGCTCGCCGCGGCACTAGGCGCAGCCGCACCGCAAACCAGCCTCTGGCGCCACAGTAGCAGTACAAGTGACGCAATCCACGCCGTGCGTTTCGCGGGCGGCGGCGGCCTCCTCACGTATGCGCGCGCGGACGGTACGTTCATTCATACGTTCAACACGGAGAGCGGCCTCCTGCGCAAGATTGCTGCGCTGCGCGTGACGCCGGAGGTGCCTCAGCGTGCGCGCTGCGTGCTCGGCGTCCTTGCGTTCCTCGACGACCGCGACCAGAACGCGTCCGCCTATGCCCTCGTAAGGCGGTTTGATGGATGAGGCGAGCCTCGCACAATTCCGCGCGGCGACGGCGCCGAGCCGCCGCGTCGCGAATTTGCGCCACGTCCGCGATTGCGTCATCAAGCGCGACGCGGACCCGTACTTAAGACCCGCGGAGGTCCTCGCGTTGCTCGAGCCGGAGCGGCTGGGCGCCATCGAACTTTATGCTGCGGAGGACCCGGAGCCGCAGATACGTAAAAGTAGAACGATCCCGCGCATCAAGACGATCGAGTTCCGCTCATACATGGACCGCAACGAGCCGTGCCTGATCGAAGGTATTGGGAGGGACTGGGGTCTGCGGGAGTACGTCACGGAAGGCGTACCGGACCTCGCCAAACTCGCGGAAACGTACGGTAGGGTCCAGGTGCCGGTCCAGGACGCCGGCGTGGCGAAGATGATGCCGTTGTCACAGTTCGCCCGGGTCTGGCGCGAGAAGATTGCTGAAGGCCGGCGCTACTATCTTAAGGACTGGCACTTCCGCCTGGACGGCCTCGGTCATTTGGCGCCCGTTCCTGAAATCTTCGCGGACGACTGGCTGAGCGGGGCCCGCGACATGGACTACCATTTCGTGTATCTCGGCGCCGCGGGCACGCGTACGAAGCTGCACTGCGACGTCGTCAACAGCTTCTCGTGGTCGGCGAACGTCTGCGGTTCCAAGCGCTGGCGGTTCTTACCCGCGGCCGAGACCTCTTTGCTACGGGACGTGTTCGGCGAGGACGTCGCGTCGAGCTTCGGGCCGTCGTCTTCAGAATATCCGCGGCGTGGGAAAGCACGACCGATCGAGGTCGTGCAGCAGCCCGGGGAAGCCATTTTCGTGCCTTCGGGCTGGTACCACGACGTGGAGAACCTAAACGACTGCCTCTCCGTGAACTGCAACTGGGCGAACGCCTCGAACTTGTTGTGGTGCGGACCGCGCCTCGTCGACGAAGCAAACGCGGCGCCGGGCGAGGTCTCGACCTCCCATTTCCTGCGGCGCGTCGCCGCGCGCGCCGCGTCCACACAAAGCCCGCGCGACCTCGCCGCGGCGGCGGCGGCAGCGCGCGCGCTGGAGGGGCGCGAGGGCGACGCGGCGGTCGCGCTCGCCGCCGCGGCCGACGCGCGGCGCGCGGCGCTCGTCGACTCGGACTCGGACTCCGGCGAGGACTTCCTCGGCCGCGTCGGCGCGGACTTGTTCGAGGACGATGAAACGCCGCGGCGGCGGCCTACGCGGCGCGGCTGGACGCCGGGCTTCCACGACGTGGTGGACCGCGGCGTGACTAGCTTTGAGGCTGATGTGGGTGGGCGTAGAGTGTGTTGCCGCTTGGGCTACCGCGAGAGCGGCACCGGGTCTAGTGTTTGGGACGGCGCCGTCGTCCTGGCGCGCTTTCTGGAAACGCACCCGTCCCTCGTCCGCGGCAAGCGGGTCCTCGAGCTAGGCGCGGGCACGGGCTTTGGCGGGCTCTGCGCGGCGGCGCTCGGCGCTTCAAATGTGACGCTGACGGACATTGAAGCGTGCCTGCCGCTGCTGCGGGAGAACGCCGCGGGCGTCGACGGGGTGGTCGTTGAGGCGCTCGACTGGACCGAGCCCGTAGCCCCGTCGCAGCGCGCGGACGTCCTTCTCGCGGCGGACTGCCTGCTCCCGGGCCGCGAGGGCCTCTTCGCGCCGCTCGCGACGACGCTCGCGGCGCTGCTCGCCGGGGACGCCGTCGCGTACTTCGTCTACGAACAGCGCTGCATGGACTGTGGGCCCTTCTTCGAGCTGCTGCGCGGCGCCGGCGTCGCTGTATCCTGTATTCCGGACGACGACCTGCATCCGGAGTACCGAGCTCCCGAGATACGGGTGCTCGAGCTGCGACGAACCTAACTTGAATGTTGAAAATCATTATATACACTACTACTACGAATTTCAAAGCCGCGAGAGCACGAATGCGATGGCGCCGGCGTGTACGGCGGACACACATACGCACACGCGTCGACGTCGACGGCGTCAGCGCCAGCCTCGCACGAGAGAGGTGCTCAAGCGCGCTGGCGCTTTTTTTCGACCCAGGCCTGAAACTTGGATAGGGCCGCATCTAGAACGTCGCGGCCCACGAACGCGTAGCAGATGCGGAACCAGCCCGGAGATACTGCGTGCTGCGCCTCGCCCGGCGTCAGGACCACGCGGATCTCCGTCCGCAACTGATCGTACAATCGAGCTTCCGCGGCCCACGACTTCTCGTCTAAGAGTGAGCTTAAATCGCACCAAAGGAACATGCCCGCGTCCGGCACGTAGTAAGGTAACGAGAGCGAATCCATCATCGCGGTGCACGCCGCACACGACAACCGTAACGCTACGGTATTTGCTCGTAAGTAATCGTCGCAGAACGCGTCGTCCGACAATAGCTCCGTGACCATCGCTTGGCAGACGCCCGGCACGCAGCCGAACATGGCCGCCGTGCCCAACGCTTGTCGTAACCGGTCGTTCTGCGTCCACACACACCCAAACCGCAGCCCGCTCATCCCGAAGTCCTTGGACAGGCCCCAGACCACATGACGTCGATCGCCCAAGGCGCCCTTGGTTATTCGTCCAAGCGAGACGAACGCGTCCCCTTTCAGGAGGGACAACGCGTAGACCTCGTCCGAGACGAGGTGCATCTTCTTCGACTCGCACCAGCCGACGGCGAGTCTCAGTTCGTCTTCCGTCAAGCAGCGGCCCGTCGGGTTGTGCGGGTTCGTGAGCAGGAGGGCCTTTGCCGTTTGACCGCTCGCCGCGTACGCCGCGTCGAGGGCACTCCGTGTCAGCGCGAAGTCGCCCTGTCTTAATCGAACTGGAATTCTTTTCAGGGCGCAGATCGCTCCTAAATCAGCGTCGAACGCGGCGTAGTAGGGCGCCGGTATTAGTACAGAATCGCCCGCCTCGCAGATCGATAGAAACAAGTTGTTCAGGCAGGCCGCGGCGCCCGCCGCACAGGAGACGTGGTCACTCACGACGCGCGGCCGTTCGTCCCTGATAATGCGCCGATCCAAGAACCGCGCCAGCGCGGCTTTCAACTGCGCGCAGCCGTCCATGGGGCCGTAGTTCGCCGTCCAGTCGGGAATCTGTTTGAGGGCGGCCTCGACGCGCGGCTTCAGGCGCGGCCAGCAGAGCTTGTTCTCCGCGACGGCCAGCAAAATCACGCCCTTGCCCGTCGTCGCATCATAAGGCTCGGCGAAGCCCTCGAGGACGCCGCCCATGTACGGGAGCGCGGGTCTTGTAAGTCTGGAGCCGCGGCTCGAGAGGCTGTCGTTCTTGTCGTTCTTCTTGCGTTTTCGCTTCGGTCGCTTGCTCCTCGCCTTCGCGGCGGCCGGCGACGGCATGAGCGTTAAAGCTGCCGCGAGCACTGCCACGCCGCACGTCGCGGCGGCGGCCACGATGACTTGGGCTCGGGCGGAGAGCTGGCGGACCATATCTTAGCGTTGAGGCTTCGGGTGTCTGAAGCTTGACGCTTGAGAGAGTGGTTGTACAGAGGGTTGTTGTTGGCCGCCTTTTTACCGCACCGCTCAGCGTGAAAGTTGGCACACGGCGGCGGAGAGGTTCAGAGGCGCGTGTCGACTCGTCAGGGAAACGTCTGGGCGCTCCGCGCCGACGATTTCACCGCTGCAGCAAAACCAACCTAGCGTCGCGTAAGACACTAGCCCAAAATGCTCTCCGACCCCTAAGTTGTTGAACAGCTCACTGTCACGTGCATTTGGAATTGCCTACGTTGCTCGTACGGACTCCTACGAACACCGGCGCAAGACCTCTCTGTATTTCGCATCTACACGTTTGCTTCCAAGCACTGATACCCACTGTGAATCAGCAATGTCTCTCCTGAACGTCGAGGCCATCCTGCGCATCGGCGCCTGCGGCTGCTTCATCGGCCACGGCTGGATCGCCGCCTTCAAGCTCGAGTTCAGCGGCTGGAAGAAGTTTTTGTTCAGCGCCGGCTTCAGCGAGGCCGAAGCCCACGTGCTCATGCCGATCATCGGCTGGATGGACGTGCTGCTCGCGCTGGCCACCTTAATAAGACCGGTCGAGCTCTTTAGCGCGTGGATGGCGGCGTGGGCCTTCTCGACGGCGCTCGTGCGGCCCTTCTCGGCCGGCGCGGCTCGAGCCTTCGCGCCCATGTCTGACAACGCCTTGTGGGGCTTCGTCGAGCGCGCGGCCAACTGGGCCTGCCCGCTCGCGCTGCTGTGCCTGCAGAAGGCCGACGGCTACGAAGCGGCCGACATTACCGGATTGGGTTCGTACCTGGCGCCGCTCGACGCGCTGAACACGGACAAGGACCTGGCGACGCTCTTCAAGTATATCTGCATCATGGTGTGTGTGGTCTGGGCGCCCGTGCCGTTATTGCGGGCGCGCGGCAAGAACAAGAGCGCGTGAGCCCGGACGAGCGGTCGAGCAACCCCTTCTCCCGCGCGCCGAGAACCCAGATGTATATATATTCAGTACAAGTAGAGATCGCTAGTCCGGAAACGGCTAGATTTGTGTTATGTGCCTTTCCGCCTTGGGACGAGCCCGCATATTGCCGCAACAAGACAGCCGTGCCGCGAAAAACACACTTCTCGCACCGAGCACCATGGACCGGCTGCCCGCCGCACCGAACGCGCGCAACAGCCGCTCCCACAGCCGCTCCCACAGCCGCTCGCGCAGCCGCTCGCGCAGCCGTTCGCGCAGCCGCAGCCCGCTGTCACAAGCCTCCCGATGCAAGCGCACGTCGGGAAAAGCCTGGTCTCGCCAGCCGACCCAAGTCGAGCAGCTCACGGGCGAGTTAGGCCTGACGCGCCTGACGGCGCGGGGCGTCACCCCGGTGACGCTAAAGGAGATGTTGGCAGAAGTGGGACCCAAGACGCAAGACGCTTTCTTTGACCTCCTATATAAGTGCAATATTAGAGATCTCGACTTCGAGTTTGAGCAAACGCTCGATCTCGAAGTGTTGGCCGCCGAGACGGGCCCGGAGACGATGCCCGCCCCTCATCTGCTGAATATCGTGTTAGCGGTTCTTGCTTCGCGCGACGGCCAGCAGGCCGCTAGTGATGGGAAGAAGGACTTGAGCCTGAGCCCCTCATCTCTCGGACCGCCCGGCGGCGGCGAGGGCGGCCACGGGTATGCCGACGACGAACAAGAAAAGTACCTGCGAGACTTGGAAGCTGACACCGAGGCTCATGTACGAAAGGCTCAGCAACGCATAAGGGAGCTGGATCGGTTGCGCGTCGAGACGGCCGCGGAATTTGCACGAAACAAGCACAAGATCAAGACCGTGATGCGCGATTTTGATCGCATGGCGCAGGCCCAGGGCTACGCGGGCGCATTCGACGATGGCTCGCGGGGGCCGCACCACAAGAACGCTCCGGCGCCGCGCCGCTACGTCGACCGGGCGTCGGGACTGCCGTACTGGCACGACGCGGCGACAGGTAGGTCGTACTGGGACGAAGCGATGACGACGGAGACCTTGGTTAGCCGCGGGCGCCGGCGCCAACCTGCCGCCGCGGCGCCGGCGCCCGCGGCCGCGAAGGTGGCCACAAAGGTTAGACCCTTCATCACCCCGATCAACCCCGACAAATACGACGTCCGGCTCTAGACGCCTAGCTCTAAGCCTAGTCCCTAGCATAAGCATCCCCCCCTAGCTCTAAGCCGGAGGATGCCGATCGTGAGGTAATCGTGAACGCCGAATGCCACGACGACGAAGAGACGTAGGAGCCAAGACTCGTCCGGAAATAGTTAGGTGTCACGGTCGCGGGTTAGGGGAGAGAGGACTCGGTGAGAGGAGCGCGCGTGCCTAGGCCTCGGCCGGCGCGGCTGCCTTCTCGGCGTCGAGGAGGAGTTTGAGGCCGTCGTAGAGGGCCTGGACGATGGCGGACTCCTTGATGAAGAGCCGCGCCGAGGGCGAGATGTCGACGGTGCCGTCGGCGCCGATGGGCGTGTGCTCGCCGCCCGTGCCGCGGACGCTGAGGCCGAGCGGGCCCGCGATCTCCTTGGCCTTGGCGTCCGTGCCGTCGGACGTGAGGTTCGGGATCTTGACGTGGACGGACGCGCGCATGCCCGTGCCGAGGTTCGTCGGGCACGACGTGACGTAGCCGTACGTGTCGTCCTTCGCGAAGTCGACGCCCTCGATGGACTCGACCGCATCTAAGAGCTCCTTGAGCTCGTTGAAGACCTCGTTGAGGAGGAAGCCCTTCTTCATGACCATGATGCGGAGCTGGTCCTCCTCGCCGAACCAGACGATCTTCTTTTTATCTTCCGACTGCCAGCAGCCGCGGCCGTAGGGCCAGTCGTTGGCGATGCCCGCCGACGCGAGGTACGTGTCCGCCGCCATGTCCTTGAACATGACGTGCGCCGCCACGAGCTCGTTGTACTTCTCCTCGTCGATCTTGTTCGGGTGCTCGACGCCTTCGCCGAGGTCGGGCGAGTAGGAGTAGACCGTGCCGCCGAACTTCTCCTTCAAGGCGTCGAAGGAGCCGGTCATGGTCACCTCGAACTTGATGCGGTCCTCCTTGGTCATGGCGCCCGGGAGCGGGAACGACGCGAGGTTCCGGCCGACGCGCACGCGCATGGACAGCTCCTCGGCGAGGCCGAGCTTCTGGAGGTCCAGCACACCGCCCTCGCCGACGCCCGAAATGTCCCAGTCGTTCTCGTGCTTCTCGGCGCAGGCCGGGTCGCCCTTGTGGTAGTCGCCGATCGCCTTGGCGAAGAAGGGCGCGAAGGTCGTGTAGTCCGTCGGCGTCATGGCGTAGCAGCCCATGCCGGAGTCGGCGTTGTCGAAGCCCGTCTTGATGCACTTGTAGAAGGTCTCCTTGTCTTCATCACTTAAGCCGTCGTAGTAGGCCTGGTCGAAGTACCTGCGTGTGCATGGCATGAGGCGGGGCGTTCTGCGTTATCGCGGCGGCAGCGGCGGACAAAGCAATGCGCGGCGCTGCGGCGTCGGGCACCGCCGCGTCGACGGCGTGCTCCCAGCGCCCGCTTGCCAAGATCCGTGCCGCCGCCGACGGGGCGCCGGCAGGCGAAGCAATGCACGCCCGGTGCTGGGAGGGGCAGCCCCCGGCCGTGGGAGAGCACAGCGCCACCGGCCGACGGCGCCGCGGCGGCGGCGGACGGGGCGATGCGTGCCCGGTGCCGGGAGGCAAGGAAAGGGACGCTGCTATTCACTTAGCGGCGCGGTTGCCGGGGTTGGACTCGCGGAGGGCCGCGGCCTGCTTCTCGAGCTCCTCACCAGTGGGCGCCATGTGGTCTTAAAATTGCTACTTACTGGCCTCTCGTTTTTGCGAGAGCCTAGGCAGCGCCCTTTCTGCACCTTCGGCCTAGCGGTTACAAATTCTGAGATGCCGCGGTCGGAGCCGTCGCCCGGGAGACGCCGCCCGGGAGCCGGTCCGAAGGCCCCCGGGCTACGAGCTCGCCGGTGCATCGGCGACGCGCGCGGTGCCTGTCTTCTCAACTACGCGTGCCCGATGAATCAACGCGGGATACCCGACTAGTGGTACCGACTAAAAACCACCCCTTACTCAGACGCTCGCGAACGCGGACTCGATCGGCGTCGTCCCGCCGCCCTCGCCCTCGATGATCTCCACGACCTTCTTCGAGGCCTTCCCGTCGGACAGGGCCTGAACGCAGACGTCGGCCACGAGGTCTCGCGAGACCTCGCCGGCGTTCAGCGTGTCCTCCTTCGATACTTTGAGCGGGCCCGTCGGCGGCTTGGCCTTCAGGCCGCCCGGTCTTACAATGGTGTAGTCCAGTCCGGAAGCTCTGAGATATTTCTCGGCGACGATCTTCTCATCTAAAACATGCCCGAAGGCGTTCGTGACTTGGAAACCGGGCGAGTTCTCCTGGCCCCACGCGCGGCCGTTCGTCAGGATCGAAGACACCATCACGACCTTCTTCACCCCAGCCTTTTTGGCGGCATCCACTAACGCGACAGTCCCCAAGTTATCGACGGCGTGCGCCTGGGCGTCCATCTTCAGGGGATTGCCCGGCACGAAGCCCGTCGCAATAACTAAAGCGTCACTCCCACTGAGCGCGGCGGCCATGTCGTCGACGGACATGGCCACAACATCCAACTTCGCTAATCTCACACCCTTCGTGTCCACCGCGTCCACCTTCTGGACCATGGCGCCTCGGACGACCGTGCTGGCCTCAGCGAGCGTCTTCTCGGCTTTCTTCGTGTCGCGCACGCCGGCAACCACGGAGCCGCCCTTGGCGGCGAGGCGTTCCAGCACTCTGCGTCCGGTCTGGCCCGTGGCGCCGGCGACGAAGACGGTGGCGGGCGCCGCTGACGTGCGCATCATCTGCTCCGCAGCGTTGGCGGGCAGGGCGCAGCCCAGGGGTGCCGTTACTAACCAACGGCGGCGGAGGTCGAGCGCCGCCGCCGTGTGCAGTGTTAGGAGCATCCATGTGGTGCTGAGGGGCATGGTTGCCCTCTCTGTGTTTGTGAGTGCACTGATGCCTCACTAGCGTCTCTAGTGTGTCAATGGGACGCTAGCTGCTCTGCACTCGGCGGTTGATGAGTTAACAAACAAGATTTAGTCTTCGTCCTCCATGTCGTTCAGCAGCGCCTTGCCCGCTTTGAGCGCGTCTTCGAGGTGCGCCAGGAAGCTGACGAGCTTCGGGCGCGGGCCCTTGCCGAGCCCCTTGACGACGCCGACGAGGCAGGGCAACGATGCGGACGGCGGCACGCACGCCCGCTCCGCCGCCGCCCGCAGGCGCGTCGCGTTCCCGATCAAAGTCTTGATGAAGCCGAGGCGCGCGGCGCCGACGTAGCGCTCCATGCCCTCGATGAACGACTCGTTCTTGAAGAGCTCCGTGAGCGTCGTCGGCCAGAGGACCATGGCCTCCGGACACGACGCGCCGCCGTCGTCCAAGAGGCGGTGGAAGCGCCAGCGGCCGCGGAGGACCCGGAGGTGCCTCTCCTCGAAGACGACGCCGTGCCGCGCGTTGATGGCGGCGTCCATGAGGCCGTTTGCGAGCGCGAGGCTGTTGTAGACGTCGAGAAATACTAACGACTTGTCGGCCGCGACCCGCGCCTCCGCCTCCTCGTAGGTTCGTCGCAATAGCTGGCGGCGCCAGGGTAGTGGCATTATCATCCACTAACGCGCAGCGGCGTCGGGTAGCCCAGCGCCGCGGCCGTCGCGGGGAACTGCTGGCCGGCCTGCTCGGTGAGCTCGTCGGTGAGCTTGCTGATGTCCCCAAAATAGCTGCTCATGTTTTGTGGTCCAGAGAGCAGGCTCCAGTGCGGTTCAAATTTGGCACAGCGCTGCGCGAACCGTCAGAGCTTACACACAGCGTGTCCACGCGTTCATGCTGTACGCTAGGCCAGCCATATCATGCCGATAATGGTCCACAAGCCGGAATTCTAGTGTGTCAAAGACGCGCTAGCTCATTATGGGTTGTTGCAGTCGAGTGCAGCGCTAACTACACGTACTCACGCGTGGCACACGCCAGCGAGTCGTACTCTTATCTCATTGATCGCGCTGCGCGCGCGCTGCGACTGCTTTCGCTTGTGCAGCGGTCTCGCCAACACATCAATTGGCGAGCTTTGCTCGTAGAACTTAGTTACAGCTCTCTTGAACATGCTGTCATCGATCCGATGCGCTGCGTGCGATATTGGTCGTCTAGGCGGTGCTCCGAAGGTACACATGTGCCGCCGCCTGCTCAATGCCGATGTATTACAAGCGCTCCTCGCCACCGAGCCCGACGCGCGGCTCGGGTGCTGGCAAAGGATTGTCGACGCGGAAGTCGATCATCGTTTGGGCGTCGACGGCGCTAATGTCCTCGCCGGCGGACTCCGCGTCTTTCAGGTCACTTGCACGCGCGCGCCCGATGGACATCGCCACGTCATCGAGCGGGCGTCGCGTCGACGGCGTGGAGGTCACGATTCAGCACCACATCGCCACGCCATCGAGCAGGCGTCGCGTCGATGGCGTGGAGGCCATGTTCAGCAGTGTTGGAGACGCGCCGCGACAATTTGATTTCTACACGGATAGGGACCACCCACCCTTTCCCTTTATACGCCCACGTGTCGTCCTTCAAGTTGACCTCAAGGGACGCGGGATGGTTGTCTTGACCACCACGCTAAAAGGCTTCAAGTGGAACATAGGGTGCAGTATTCCCAGAAGCTGCGGAGCAAGTTTGCTTTTTTAAGCACGGACAAGATGCAACGGTCGGCTCCTACGCTTATTATGGCGATGAATGATCTCGGTAGCCATTTTAATTTTGGGATAAGAGGCAACACGGCCTGCTGCCTCAATATACTAGAAGTCATAGTAGGTTCTTGGAAAACGAAACGCAACACATGGGTTGTGCACAGCTGCCTGCGGTACGAGTCAATGGACCCGGGCGACCTCTCCGACATTCAGCCCGGGAGCAAAGAAAAAGGGAAAAAAGGAGAAAGTCTACTAACACGCCAACAGTACGGTGCGCTCGTCGGCAACGACTTGCGCTTTCTTAACGTATTAAAGGCTATGGTCACGACGCGCCCGAGGGCATCATTGATGAAATCGCCGACGCCGTGGAGGAGGCCATCGAGACCCTCGCCGAGGCCGAGATTGCGGTGGCCCTCTAGGCCGCACCCGAAGGACGTTTCCATGACGGCGGCGCGCATCACGTCGACGCGTGCCGCCCGAGCCTAATGTCCCTGTGTAAGGCTTTGTGGGTTGCCTAGACAAAACTTTCATCTATTTTTGGGGTTTATTGGGATTAAAATTCGTTAGGGGGAGCCAGATGCCAACCGAGCAACGCGAGGTGGGCATCTGGCACCCCCTATATCTCTCGCTATCGCCCCCGCCCAGGGTAACGTCGCCGAGCATTATAAGACAAATAACACCATTAAACAAAAAACCACGATCGATCAGACGACCGTCTCCCCCGTCCGCGCCGCGGCGAGCAAAGACTCCGGCGGCTCCGCGGCACGCGCGTAGCGCTTCCGCGACCGGACTCCCAACAAAAGAGCCATGACGGCGCCGCTGCCGCAAGCCGCCGCCGTGGCGAGGAACGTCGTGCCAAAGCAGGCCGCGCCGGCGCAGCCGTCGTCGTCGGCGTGCTTTGAGTATACCGCAGGCGCGAGGATGGTCGAGAATAAGACCGCGGCCAAACTCACCGCCGGGAGGATCAACGCGTAATTTGCACCAAAATGTTTCCGCCCGAATAAATCCGCGGCGAGCGTGGGAATCAGCGTCCAGATGGCCCCGTAGGCCGCCCGTTTTCGCTCGGCACGGGTTTTGGAAAGTTTCGGCGCGACGGGGAGCTGGGACCCGCCGCGGATTACCTCAGTTTAGCACGAGGCACCCAGGGTCAGTCGTCCGGGACCGTGACGTGGGAGGGGCGGGCCGCGTGCAGAGACAAAAAGATAGAAACAGCCATTAGAAGAGACTCCTCCCCGCGGCGCAGAGCCCGACCCCCGCCGCCTCCAGGTCGTCGCAGCAGCCGTCCCCGTCGAGGTCGTGGCCGAAGACGATCTCGTCGACCGACGTGCGCCGCGCCGGCGCATGCTTCACGATCTTCAGCTGGTAGCCGCCGTCGACTAACCCGGGGTGCGACCGGCGCTGCGCCTCGTCGCCGCGCGGGACCAGCGAACTCTTGTTCCAGCCCCGCCGGCGCCGGCCCAGCCGCCGCGTCATCGACGTCGCGCCGCTCGCGACGGATCCGGCCGTCACGGGACGCACCGGCAGGCGCCGCGCGTAGACGACGCCGCCCGTCGTCGGCCGGAACGCCGCCAGCCCCTCCCGCCGCGAGGGCAGCGCGCCCGGCGCGGCGTCGACCATGCCGTTCCGTCGCGATAGATTGTTGTAGGTGGCCCGCGCGCGGAAGGGCGCCGGCGGCGCGGACCGCGGCCGCACGGGCCGCGCGCTCTTCGGGCGCCCCGTCGCGCTCGTCGCCGTCGAGGCGCCCGCCGTCGACGCGCCCATCGTCGACGCGCCGGTCGTCGACCCGCCCGCCGACGCGTCGTCCTTCATCACGGTCAGAGGCCGGGGCCGCAGCCAGCGCTTCTGCTCCTCATCTACACATGTCTCGTGGAGCGGCCGGCAGTAGGTCGTGCGGTCCCAGGGCTTGGCCTTCTCGCGGTAGACGCGCGCCGTCCGCGGCCGCGCGCGCTCTCTTGTAAAGGTCTCGCGGCGCTTCGCGTCGAGGCGCTGCTGGCGCGTCACTCGTCGCGGCTGCGGGAAGCCGCGCGTCGACGCAGTGTAGGACGTGCCCCCGTCGGTTGTGTAGCCGTCGGTCTCGCTCATGGTGTTGGGTCTGTTAGGCTTTGCTTATCGCGAAGCGGCCGCGTCGATGGCGTGCTGGTCTGTTAGGCTTTGCCTCGCACTGTTAAGCGGCGCTAGCGGAGGGCTGCCCCGTGGAGAGCCGGTGTCTGCAGGTCTCACGTGCTTCAAGCTGCTGGCCTTACGTGCTTCACGGCTGTGTGTGCTTGCGTTTTGATCGGAGAGCTTGGCGCTGCAGGCAGAGGGCGCTACGATCGCGAGGCGGGCCGGCCCGAGAATACCACTCTCATCCGTGCCGGCGAGGCCTGAGCGATCGGCCGAGCGCTCGGGACGCGTAAACAATCGCGCAAAAACCGCACCCTCTCCCATCACCGAAGCAGCGTTCGCGCCGCACTGCGCAAACGCACACCGCCTATTTTGCGAGTTGAGCGTAATAAATACTCGCAGGCTTGGCCACAACACGAAGGACCAAAAAAGGGCAGCAATAACACACAAAAGGGCAGCAGCAATGGCGCAGGAGCCCCTCACCTACGACGAGTGGGTCCAACGGGCCGCGTCGGAAGAGGTGCCGCCGCCCGCCGACGGCGTGCTCCACTTCGGGGAACGCGCGGCGCTCGTCGAGCAGCTGAGCTACCTGAAACGGCGCAACGCGAAGCTCTCGCGGCAGCAGCGCGCTGTGCTGCTGGCGGCCTGCGAGGCCCAGGCGGCGCACGCGCGCTGCGCCGACTTCGCCGGCGAATTGTTGTCGAAGAGCGGCGACAACGAGGACCTCAATCGGTTGACACAGGAGAACGCGGAGCTCAGACGAAAGACCGCGGCGCTCGCGGACTATGTCAGGCGGACGGCGCCCGCCGAGGAGGGGCACGTGGACTCGGACACGACCTCGTCGGATGATGATGATGATGATGACGACGAGGTGCTGCCGCCTCCACCTTCAGATGACGTGCGGCCGTCGTGCCTCGGCGACGACGACCGGCGGCGCTGCGAGTGGGGCGCTTTCGTCGCTGGCGTCGTCGGGGCCTTCGGCGCGCGGGACGACAAGCACATCCCTCAATGGTCTGATGGCATCTAGATTCGAACGCGTGTGCGGTATTAAGGGCTACTCGTACGACGTCGCCGCGGCGGCGCGTGCGGCGCTGGGGCTATAAGTTCCTGATTTGTTTTATTACTACCTCGTCGCCTCGTCGCCGCCGAGAATGATTCAAGGTACATCCACGACTCCGCCTGCGCAGACACTAAAAAAAATTCCTTGGGCCTGGGAGATGCTGATGAGATGCTGGGAAGCGCTGCACGCAAACGCTGCCTGCCGGCCCGCGTGGCTAACTCGATGGCGCAGCAGCGCCTCGACAGCGCCGCGGCGCGCCGCGAAAGCGGGCGCGCTCCTCTCGATAGCTTGTGTGTTGCCCCCTCATCTCCAGCTGCCCCAGTGGCGAGACTAGGTGCCGAGTACTGGGGCGGAGATAGGCCGCGACGCGGCCGCGGGCGGGCCACCAGACGGGCGTTGCGTTCTTGTGGGAGCGGAGGGATGCTTTATGGTGAGGCGCGGGCAGGAGCGCGTCGATGACACCTCGCGACCGCGGCTTGACTTGATGTTCAGGCAGCGGTCGCCTTGTGTTTGTGACTGTTCCCGTGACGTCCGCGAGCGTTGCTCGTGATGCCCCCTCCCTACCTTACCCCCACCCCCTACCCCTATCTGAAAAGCTACCCACACTGCTGCCATAATCCAGCCCAGAAACGCGCCACCCAACGCGCTATCAGTGCTTGCGAGCTAGCGGTTACCTTACTGATAGCTGACGACCTCGCCTGCGAAGTCTCCTTGCCTCAAGTGCATCAGTGCAAGAGGAGGCTCTCTCTGGTTTGAAAACTCCTGGTGCTGCACTCGCGGCACGGCGCACGCCGCGCGCTGGAACACTGCTGAAAGTACTGTTGCGTTACTGCGCTGCAGCCGCTCCGTCATTTCGTGCCATACTCATCGAGACGTCGTCGAACGTGCGTACGATCGAAGATGCCCCCCCCCGTCTACGACACCGATCTCGCGAGGATCATCAAGAAAACGGAGGACGAGACCGGCCTGCAGGCGCCGCTCTTCGGCGAGTTGACGCAAGAGGCCGCGTATGAAGGCAAACACTGGCGCGCTATCGGCAAGGCATGGCGCGGCCGCACCGGCAAAACGGCCTTCCTGGCCTACCGAGAACGCTTCCCGGACAAGGACAATGCGTATGCCGCCCGCTACGACGACTCGACGAAAGAAGCGGTGCTGCGCGGCGAGCACGACGATGCGCTGAAACGGGCGGTGGCGTACTGCCACCTGAAAAGCTTAGATATCTGGAAGTACGCCTACAAGTTCGTGGCCCTCGACGTCGACGCGCCAACCATCTACCAGCGGCTCAAGGCGCTCGACGCGACGCGACAGAAAAAGATCTGGCGCTCGGAGCTGCAGGCCGAGGTGGACGCGCTGAAAGAGGAGTTCGACGGCAAGACGTTCTTCGACGACGAGGACGTGCAGAACGTCGTCGTCACGATCGGCTTCCGCGAGGGCGAGGACGAGGGCGTGCACGACCCCGACCCCTGCCTGTTGTGCCGCTTCTCCACGGACTGCGACGACGTCGAGCTGGAGCCGCTCGCGCCCGAGGACGTCCGCGACTGGATCGCCGGGCGCTCGCCGCCGGAACCCGTCGTGGTGGTGGAGGCGGAGAAGGTGCTGCCGCCCGTGCCGGAGCCGCCGAAGCCGCCGCCGCCGCCGCCGACGCGCGCGGGGCTGAAGCGGGCCGCGGCGAAGACCGCGAAGAGCGGAGGCATGAAGAAGGTTAATGAGGCGCGCTCCAAGAAGGCGCGCCGCGACAAGGAGGCCGACGAGGAGGAGAGGCCGCACGACGTCGAACCGGACGACGAGGCGTGGGCGAGGTGGGCTCCGTTCCTCAACGTCGCCGAAGGCGACACGCGCGCGACGGTCGTCGACCGCCGCGCCCTCCGCGCGACCATCGGCAGCGGCGCCTCGCTGCTGCGCCTCGACGACGTCAAGACGTCGGTGACGCGGCGCATCGACGCGTTCACGCCGCAGAACCCGCCGAGGGGCGGCGTGCCGCGCGAGCCGTTCCGCTGTCTGACGCGCATTGGACTGGCGCGCTTCGCGGTCGTGGGCGACCCGGACCGCACGAAGATGAAGCTGGTCGTCGATTACCTCCGGGAGCTCGTCAACGGGCTCACGTTCGTCGGAAACTTCGGCGACGGCGACGGAGCGAGGGCCTGGATCGCGCCGGGCGTCATGGCGGGGCGGCGCCGCGCGAACTGCACGACGATATGTTTCGGCCACTGCAGCGACGGCACGCTGTCGGACCACAAGAAGGCGGTGCTGGCGTTTCTCGCGGGCGCGGCGGACGAGGCGTCGGGCGAGCTCGAGGCGGCGTTGTTGTGGTTTATTGACTTCATCAAGAACTGCTTCGCGACGCGCACGGTCGATCTGGAGCTCGTGCTCTACGGGCCGGGCCAGGAGGGCAACGTCCACGACGACAAGGAGGAGCCCACGAAGAAGCGCAACGGCGTCGTCGTTGCCGGGACCGTCGAGTTCCGCGCCGCGTGCTCGGTCGACGGCGACCGCACGATGTCGATCCACGACAAGCGCGGCCACCTCGTGACGCTCCCGCGCACGACCGGTACCGGCGTGGTCTTCGTCGCCGGCGCGCACACGCGCCAGCGCGGCATCGTCAAGCACCGGAACGACGCCGGCACCGCGCCCGGCGCGACGCTCATCGTCACGCTCCGCGCCGACGTCTCCAACGCCTTCGAGCGCATGTCGCCGGTCGAGCGCCTCTTCGCGCACGCCGGCATCGCGCTATTCTAGGCGTCGGTGCTTGTCTAGACTAATAAACTTATCCAAACTCCATCTCCAAATCCACGACCACGGGGTAGTGGTCCGACGCGTCGCTGTCCACGCGTCGGTAGTCAACGACGCGACATCGTTTGTGGAGCGCGGCGTTCAACAGGACGTGGTCGATGCGGAAGAGCGGGTTCGCCGTCCAGCACGTCGGCTCGATGTTAAACCCCGCGCCGGCGTCGACGAAACCCTCGGCGTACGCCGCGTCTAAAGCCAAAGCGTCCTCGCCTGGCGCCGGCCAGCCCCGCTTTTCATAAAATTTCAAGATGCGGTCCCACGCTTCAGAAGAATGGTCCCTCCTCTGAAACGCGTTGAGGTCGCCGCAAATCAAATGCAAGGCCGGCGCGTTGCGCTTCAGTTCGTCCAGGAACAAGGTCAGCTGCTTCTCGCGGAGCGGGTCCGCTTTATGGTCCAGATGCGCGGCGCACACGCCAATACGCTCGTCGCCGACGGCGACGCTCGCCCAGACGGCGGCCCTCGCTTCCACGCTGTCGCGCGGCTGCTCGCCCAGTAAAATATCGCCCGGCGCGGGCCGCGCTATCACATGACCGGCGTCGAGGATCGGCCTCCGCGACAGGATGGCGTTGCCGAAGGCGCAGTTCCCGAAGAAGCACTGCTCCCGCTCCGCTTCCACAAACACCACGTGCGGCGTCCCCAGCGCCGCCGCCAGGCGCTGCAAGTAGCCTTCCCGCGGCGCGCACTCGACAATAGCGTGGCCGACGCCGGCGCGCTTCTTCACGGCTTCAAAGTAGGACGCGGGCTGGCGGGCGCCGTCGTACGGCTGCAGCACCTCGTTCAGGCAGATCACGTCCGCGTCCACGGCGAGGCACGTGTCCGCGACGCGCTGCAGGTTGTCCACGTGGTCGCCGTCGCGCCACGCGTGGATGTTGTAGGTGAGGATGCGGAGGCGTTCTTTTCTTAGGGCGCTTGCTGCTGCCAGGCAGAGGAGGAGCCTCATGCTCTCCCTGTGCCCCTGACAATTGCTTTTCGGTTTTGTGCTGCGTCCAGAAATGCGTTGCGAGTTATCGTGCAATATATCGTAATTATATATTGCAGCTAGCCCGCTCGGCCAAGCTGCAGCCCAGCCCTGGCTCGGTCTGCTAGTGTCTTACAGACCGCTAGCTCGAGACGGCCGTAAACACTATATAGAGACCCACCGGCCCTCGCCACGTGACGGCTATTCCGCTCGGTCAGGCAAAACATTTAAACCGATCACCGATATGGGCGGCGGCCTAAATGATCTCGAGTTGGAGACCGAGACCTTGGATGAAGTTTGCCTCTCGCCGCTCCCGGCCGCGCGGCGCCGCCCCGTCAAGCCGACGCAAGGCGAATTAGACGCGCCGCCGGCACGCGGCGCGCGCCGACTCGGCTCGGGCGTCGCCCTCGGCGTGACGCTGATCCTGGCGTTGATTACGTGGGTCTCGCTACGCGTTGATACGCCGCCGAAGGCGCGCGCGGCCCCCGACTTGGTATCCACTCCCCCGGCGGCGGCCGACGTTCCGGAGATCATCACCCCGGTCGCGGTTTCGTACGGCCGGCCGCACCCCTCCTCGCACGCCGCGCAACACGCGCACCATCGCCACGCGCACAACCACACGCACAATCACACGAGGTCACACGTCTCTCCCGTGGCCGACGTCGCGCCGGTCTCGGAAATTGTTGAGGCGCAGCTACCCGCCGCTCCTGTCGAGCCGCCTCTGCTCGATCTCCTTTCCGCGCCGTTGGACTTCAAGGTCTCGGACACGGCCGCGACGGAGATGCAGGAGGTCCAGAGCGTCGCCGATGCTGCGGCGACGGCGCTCCTTACGCCACTGGAGGGCTCGGAAACAGCCACGACGGAGGAAGTGCAGAGCACCGTCGCCGACGCCGCGGCGACGGCGCTGGTCGACGCGATGGCCGCGCTCAAGGAAGCCCAGGCCGCGGTGGCCGCCGCCGAGGAGCCCATCGATATCCAGAGCGTCTCGGAGAGTGAGCGGCGCCTCCAGGAAGTCGAGATGGAGGAGCCGATTCAGGCGCCGACGCCGCGTGAGCAAGAAGACGAGCCAATTCAGGCGCCGACGCCGCGTGAGCCGGAGGACGCGGAGCCCGAGATCGTGACGCCCGCGATCATGCGCCGGCGCCTCCGTGGCGGCGGCGGCGCGTCGTGGTGGGCCCGCCTGTTGAGAGTGTAGAGGTCGAGGTAAGGAGTGTTCGTGCAGGAGGACGGACAAGAGTTACGGTGCTAGGACTAGTGGGAGCCCTTTAGCTAGCGTCGTCGCACACTAGGAACGCCAGCTCCGCAGACTGAACAGGCAGCTTGCTGACCCTTGGTTACGCCCGAATACGATACAAATCGTCTTGGCACAACGCATACTTGACGCCCAACCACAGCGAGAGGCGAAACCACCAGCACTTGGGCTCAAACGCTAAGAGAGCATAGCGATGCTGCACGTCTTCCTGCGCCGAGCCGCGCAGCGCGCTGCAAGACGACGGCGACACTTGTCCACGAAGTCGCCAAGACGACAGCAGTCCACGAAGCCGCCGACGCGCCGGCAGTCCGTCGCGCCGCAGCTCGCCGTCCTCGAGGACGACTTCTTGGAACAGCAGACCTACTACCAGCCCACGGCTACGGAGGCCATCCAGCACCAGGTCGAAATGATCGACGAGGAGGAGCAGGAGCTCCAACGGTACAACGAACTTTACAGGAGACAGATCGAGACCGAGGAGGAGTGCCTCGAGAAGGCGTCGGCGGACTACGCGGCGATGGTCGACGAGCTCATGGCGCTCGGCAAGGGCGCCGAGCTCAAACCGGTCCAGGCGCTGGTTGCGTCGTGGTACGAGCCGCTCGTCGACGTGATTGTCGAGGAGCGGAACAACGCGCTGGCGGGCGCGAAGTCTCCGGACCTGAAGATCTATGGACCACTCCTGCTGTTGTTACCACCGGAGCAATTAGCTGTGCTGACGATGCATCATGTGCTCGGCCACTGCCTCAAGCACGGCGAGCCCGGTGCCAAATATTCTTCTCTCGTGACGGCGTTGGGCGAGGCGATCCAGGTCGAAGCACGAGTTTTGCGAGTAAGGCAGCAACGGCGGCGGCACCTCGCGTCTCGACGGGGCGAGAGCGACGAGCTCGCAAACGAGGAGGCGAAGGAGGCCCTCAAGGCGAAATTGGGTCGGGGGCGCTTCCTCGACGCGAAGGCACTGGCTCGATTACCGCAGCACGTCGTCAACGCGCGGGCGAAGAAAGCCTTGGAGGAGGACGATGCGGACGACGCGGACTGGCCGACGATGACGCGGGCGAAGCTGGGAGGCGTCTTAGTGACGCGGTTCTTAGACGTTGCTGTTGATAACGAAGGGAATCGACTGTTCGAGCACGACGTGGTCGTGAAACTGAAGCGGAAGGTCGGCGTCGTACGCGCGTCGAAGGAGCTCCTGCAGCGCGCCAGAGGCGACCCGATCATGCTCCAGTGGGCCGCGACGCCGCGGTTCCTCCCGATGTTGGTGGAGCCGCGGCCGTGGCGCGGCTTCCAGAAGGGCGGCTTTTTGAGGTTACGAGCCGCGGCGATGCGTACGCATGGGTGTGATGTGCAAAGAGAGGCGTTCCTGCGAGCGAACCGGGGTTTGGCCGACGGCGTCCTGGCGGGGCTGGACGCCATGGGCCGCGTGCCGTGGTCCATCAACGGTCCCATCCTGGACCTGGTCCAGGAGGCCTGGCAGCAGGGCGGGACGTGGCCCGATTTACCTTCTTTACATGACTTCGAGATCCGCGAGTACGAGGGCGACGATCCCGAGGCGAAGGAATTGCACGGGAGGCGCAACGCCAAATTGCGACGGAAGAACGCGGAACTGCATTCTTTAAGATGTGACACGACCTTAAAGCTAGACATCGCCGAACGCTTTCGAAACGACGCGTTCTACTTTCCGTACAACGTGGACTTCCGCGGGCGGGCCTATCCTTTGCCACCTAATTTAAACCACCTCGGCAGCGACGTGTGTCGCGCGGTCTTGCAATTCGCGGAACCGAAGCGGTTAGGTGACGACGGGTTGTATTGGCTCCGCGTGCACCTCGCGAACTTGTTCGGCCTCGCGAAGCGATCCTTGGAGGAGCGGCACCAGTTCGCTCTCGATAGACACGCGGACATTCTAGATAGCTTCACGAATCCGATGCGTGGGAAGCAGTGGTGGCTCGAGGCCGAGGAGCCCTGGCAGGCGTTGGCGTGCATCTGTGAGTTAGGAAGAGCGTCGCTGCTCGAGGACCCGCGGGACCACTTATGTGCTTTGCCGGTGCATATGGACGGTTCGTGTAACGGGTTGCAGCACTACGCGGCACTCGGGCGGGACCGCGAAGGCGGGAAGCAGGTTAATCTCATCCCGGGAGACGAGCCGCGCGATGTCTACGAGGGCGTGCGCGCGCTAGTGGCTCAAAAGGTTGCGGCAGACGCGAGGTCGTGGGTGACGCCGTCACCACCCGAGGCGTTCGGCGTCTCCCTGGAAGAAGACCCTCATGATGAGGGGATGCTATCACCGGAGGAGGCCGCGCGGGAGGAGATCGCGCGAGCCGCCCAGGACGAGATCGAGCGAAGTAAGTCGCGACGCGGCGAGACCGAGAAGGAGGCGGCGGTGCGGCGGGCGCAGATCGTCGACGGTCTCGTCAGTAGGAAGGTCGTGAAGCAGACGGTCATGACGAGTGTGTATGGTGTCACCTTCGTCGGCGCGCGGCAGCAAGTCTTGGCGCGGCTACAGGACGTCGTCGAGGACTTGCTCACGCATCCGGAAGACAACGCCGAAGAAATTGCGAGGCTGACGGAGCTCGGCGCCATCACGCCGGACGGCGACGCGGACGACGACGAACTCTACCACTGCGCCTGCTACGTGGCGTCGTTGACGCTGGAGGTTTTGGAGGAGTTATTTACGAGCGCCAGGCAGCTTATGGCCTGGATGGCGCAGTGTGCTCGCTTAGTAGCTCAACATGATCAGCCCGTCAGCTGGATCACACCCTTAGGTTTACCTGTCGTGCAACCGTATAGAAGGGACGGGCAGCACGCAGTTAGGACACTGGCTCAAACCGTGGTGCTCGTCGATCATTCCGATAAACTACCGGTCTCGGTAACGAAGCAGAAGAGCGCTTTTCCTCCGAATTACGTCCACTCATTAGATAGTACCCATATGCTCATGACTGCCAACGAGATGGACCATCGCGGTCTCAGATTTGCCGCCGTCCATGATAGTTATTGGACGCACGCGTGCGACGTACCAGTGATGAACGACACGTTGCGAAGGCAGTTTTTGGCGCTGTACGAAGAGCCGCTGCTCGAACAATTACTGGAGTCCTTCCAACTGCGGTACCCAGGCGTCGAGTTCCCACCACTGCCTCCCCGGGGCGACCTGGACGTGACGGAGGTCCTGGCGGCGGACTACTTCTTTTCCTAAGATGTTGTGTTTTATCTATACTTAGAGCGCTCTGCGCGTGTCGCAGTCCTCGAAGTAGTCCCCGATGAACTCGACGTACTTCTCCTCATCAAATGAACCCCGGAAGAAGTTGCACGAGAGGTTGACCTCGAGTAGGCATGCGCCGTGGTCCTTTGACAGAACCACGTCCCACCCTGCCAGGGGTACGGTAGGTAATAACTTCCGGTGCGCTTCTGTGGCCAAAGCCGCCACTCGTTTCTGAAAATCAGGAACAGTAGCACCAGTAACGCGTTTGCCCGGGCAGTCCGGGTGGTCCAGGATGTCCGGCGGTGGGGCCCACCGCACGCCGCCGATCAGGCAGTTTCTCAGACCTAGTCGATACCACTGCATGTTCGTCGTGCCGCGGCCGATCTTCCCCGTCTTGACATCTACATCAAACAGGATGGAGTCGTGGTCCGTCGCGGCGCCTTTGCGCCCCGCTCTGAACACGCACGAGATAGCCTCGATGCTGTTCTCTTTCGATGAGAGGCCGAGCCGCGACGCGGTCATCACGCGGAACGTCGACAGCGGCGCATTCTCCGGTAACAGACCAGCCACGAACGCTTCGTTCTGCATCACCTCCTGCAGGATCCAGTCGCCGCCCTCGAGCGCGTTCCGGAAGAAGTGGATGCCCATGCCGCCCTCCTCGTTTTTATGTTTAATACATAAAGCCGGCGTCTCCAGGACGGGCGACACGGCCACTCCTTTGTTGCGACCCTTCTCGATGAAGGCCCACTTGTTCTCCATGTCGTAGTCGCCCCATCCCTGCGTCTCCTTTTTGACGCAGAGCGAGTGCCACGCCGCCAGCCGGCTATTGGTCCGCCAGAGCGAGAACCAGTCGCGCGGCTTGAGGAGTTGTTCCCTGTAGTTCTCCGCGATTTTTCTGAGGGAGAAGTAGGAGCCCGTGTCGCGCTTGGCCTTGGCTACTGCCGCCACAAAGCTCCAGCACGGCGCGCCGATGAGCAAGAACCCGACCGCGACCGGTCGCATGACGCAGACTTTGCTAAGCGCCATGCCCGTGCCCGGGACAGCAACATTGGACAGATTGGCCCGCAAATCCGCGGCATAGCTCGTCGTGCGGTAGTGCGGCCGGTGCCACATTCTAATAGCCAATGCCGCGCCAAAGACGTGGCAGGCCTGTCGCCGGTCGCCGTCGAAGAATTTCTCGTGCGAGCCCGCGAAGGCGCCGCCCCGCGCGTAGTACGCGAACGCGCGCCAGTAGCGCAGTGTGTCGCCCGTGATTTGGAGGAGGGCGGGCGGCATCGTTTTTTGCCGTGTGCAGTGTGCCTCGCCGGCGTCAAATGGAGAGCGTTGAGGAGCGATACGCTTAGCACTGATGCGTGTGCTGCGCAGTGACTTTGATGCAGTGTGGCGCACAGGCGTGGAAACGATCCGCGTGGAGCAGCGATACGCGCCGCAGTGATGCGGCTGACACGCCTTGCTTGTGCTTGCGTCTGTGTTGCCTCACAGCTGCTCTTTTTGATGTTGATGTCGCGCTGGTCGAATTATTATCTAGCGGCAAGTAAAGACACTAGGACCAGTACGGTATATAGCAATTAGGAAAATTCGACCGGGGATAGCTCGCTTTTTTTGCTCGTATGCGGGGCATGTGTGGAAGCATGGAACCTATCTCGCAGATGCGGGGGGCAGGATTTCGACCGGCTGAAAGGGTCGCGATTGGCGCTCGGCGCTCGGCACCATAGGTATATATATAATATACCCTTTAAAAAAAATTCACTGGGGACGGCCGGGAAATTTTCTCCGAATGCCGGGCATATGTGGAAGCATGGAACCTATCTCGCAGATGCGGGGGGCAGGATTTCGACCGGCTGAAAGGGTCGCGATTGGCGCTCGGCGGCGCTCGGCCGTCGACGCAACGACTAGGAACGTACTTAACCACGACCTCTCTACTCGACGGGCGCCGCGTTCGACGACCGCAGCCCCGCGCCGAGGTTCTTCAGTCGGTCCGGGATGGCGAAAGCCGGCTTTCCGACATCTTCCGCCTTAACATTAAAGCGCTTGAGGTCCGAGGCCGTCAGGCCCTGCGCGCCGTCGACGGCGCGACCTAAGGCCGCCGGCTGCAACCAGTGGAAGCTGAGCGCCACGGGGAAGGGCCAGAGCTTCCGCAGGCCCTGCCGCCCGCCCGGGATGTGCGTGCCGCCGAGCACCGCGGCGTCGAGGCGCTCCTGGACGTAGTCGCTCAAAAACATTTCTAAGTCGCGCTTCTGCGCCCGCGCGGACCAAGCCGTCTTCGCCAGCGCCGCCTTGGCCTTCTGGTCGAAGAACGCGACCGACTGGGAGACCATTTTTTGGGCATCTTGCCTGACGCCTCGTTGGATCCGTAGACCCTTGAGCTTCTTCTTGAGCTCGCCGAAAGCCTTCGCTCGTAGCAACTCAAGCTGCGCCGGCAGGACGGTCCGTTCCAGCGCCCGCCTCGCGTCCCTCGCAACACTGTCTCTTGTAGCTTTCAGGAGCGCGCCGCCCTCGCCCGCCGCCGCGTCGAAGGCCTCCAAGACATCACCGACGACGCCCTCGCACTCCGCTCCTAAAGTTTCGCAGAACGTCGATGCGAGTTGCACTCTAGCTTCTAACGCGGCGGCTAATCTCGGGAGGTCCTCCTCGATGGCTTTTGAGGCCGCGGCGACGACGGACGGCGCCGCGCTGACCTCGGCAGCATCCGCTTCCACGGAGACGGACGCGTGCTTGCTGGCGAAGGCCTGGGCCGCCTTCAATTGCGCGACGGCCTCGGCGCCGCCCTCGGTGGACCCGGCCGCCTGGAGCGCGGCGGCGACGGCGGAGGCGTCCTCGACGACCGTCGCCTTCAGGACGGCGTCCCTATCCACGTCGGCCATGGAGGGTGGTTTCGCGGCGGCCGCCCACATTTTATCAAGCGCCTTTTTTGCCGCCTTTGTGTTGCTCGCGACCACGACCACGACTTTCGGTGGCCGCGCGCCGCCGCTCGACGCCCGTAATGCGAGGTCGACTTCGACCGCCTCCAATAAACCAGCGAAATTCGCGTCCGCGCCGTCGCCCGCGGAGTAGACCACCGCGTCGGCGGCGACCATGGTCGCTGTAGTTCCTTCGACGACGATGGTGCCTTCTTCTACGCCTTCAATGTCGCCGCAGCCGACGGAGGAGACGGTCCTCACGGGTCCAGCGAGCTTGCTTGCAGCGCGGGCATAGTCGCCCGGCAGCGTCAGGCCATGCACACAGGCGGCGATGAGTGACACAGTTGCATATCGTCGATGCATCGTTGCTTGCGAGGCGCCTCGCGCCATGCACATGCGCCTCAAAACTGGGTGCAAGTGATAGCGCAAACCCGCAAGAAGCGCATGCGTCTCTGCGCGGCGAAGAAGCCTGCAGGATTGACTTCAGGTGTCCTTGGACTCGGACTGGTCGTCGTTTGCGTCCGGCGGCGGAGGCTTCAGAGTCTCACAAAGGTGGTCCTTGGGGCTCGGCGCTCTCGAGCTAGAGCCAAGGACAAGGGTCTGTTGTGGCTCTATTTATTGTATAAAGTTCGCGCACAATTGATTTCTCAAGCCGCCTGACGAGTGAAGCTTGAGCAAAAAATCTCCTGAAACCCCTGGACACGAGTTCAGATTGCCCAAATCACTCGCGGCGAGACAAATACGTGACAAAAATGACCGGCGCAGACGTCGAACACAGTGCGCAAATCAAAATTCACGGCGTCATCCTGCACGCCATCGACGCGCGCGACGTCGTCGCGAGCCGGCGGAGCCGCGTCGTCGCCAAAAAATGAGTTACACAGGTCGCACCCGCGAAGCCGCCCAAGAAGAAGACGGCCCAGGAGAAGCGGCGAGACTTCGACCGCCAGCGCGACTGCGAGAAGTGCCAGCGGACGTGCATGGACTGCATCTATCTGCCGTTTTTTCTCTGCGCGTCGTGTTGCTGCCGGTCGTGGGTCGCAAAGAAGCGTAAGGAAGAGGAGCACGCCAAGGCCAAGAAAAACCGCGAGCGCCGAGCCAAGGCCGAGGCCGAGGCCAAGGCCGAGGCCGTCCTCGCCGACCAGCCGAACCTCGCGGAGCCCCTCGGCAACAACGCGACGACGTAGGCCCTCGCTAGGCTAATACACACGACTACATTTACCTCACCTTCGTCGACGCCTTCGAAGGCGCCCCCGGCTGGGGTTTCTTCTTCAGGCGCGGCGGCGCCTTCTTCCGCGGCGGCTGAGGAGCGATCTCGCCTCTACGAAACGCGTCCGCGGCGTCGGCGCCGGCCTCGAGCCGCGCCGCATCGGCGGAAGCAGAGGCGGCGGACGCCTCGTCCTTGGCCGCGACCGGCAGATTCAATAAATCCCAGGCCGCCACGACCTCACCATCAAACGCAGAGCGCGCCGCGTCCTCGATCTTCGCCATCACGGCCAGCGCCGCCGGCGACGCGTCGCCCTTGTAGCGCGGCGAGAAGTGGTTGAGGACCAGGCGCTCCGCGCCAGCTAACGCCGCGAAGCGCCCCGCGAGCTGGGGCGTCGAGTGGCCGTGAGAAACGCTACTCCGCTCCACTTCTTCTTCGGTGACGTCATTGTCAAAGGGCTCCACCCTACAATTCGTCGCCTCGTGGACCACGACGTCGGCGCCCCGCGCCGGTAACAACGGTAACAGTGACGACGCGTCCGCCGTGTCCCCACAAAACACGAGCACGCGCCCCCGCTTGTCGGGCCCGACCACATCATCTCTTCGAATGACGGCGCCGTCGGGGAACGTGAACTGCTGGTCCGCACCCATCTCCTTGATGACCCTATATAGTCTTCGAGGTTCCTTGATGCCTTTTGCTTTGAGCGCCTCGATGTTTCGCTCTAAAATAGGTGCGACTTTGTCCACATCCAACGCGCCCGGCCGGTCCGGTTCCACGACTACGAAACCCACGCAAGGTACCGTGTGGGCCATCGGCGCCGCTCTTACTGTCAACGCCTTGGACCGTGTCTCGCAGGTCCACGCGCCGTCGGCGTCTCTGGGAATGTTTCTCCCTTCGAAGACTTCCCCAAAGGCCGCTTCCGACTGGCCCGTCGCCTTCGGCGACACGAAGGGGCCGCGCGGCGGGCCTGCGTTTTTTCTCGTCGTCAACGCGTCGCGGCGATGGCGTCCAGCTTCACGCCGTCGACGCGCCGCCCCCAACGCAAAGGCAACAATGAAGGACGCCGCGCGCGCACGGAAACCGGGTGGCGGTCGATTCGGCACGCCAACAAGCTCATGGATAACATGAGGAGCCGCCACTCTGGATTGAGTGAGTTGTAGGGAAGCGCGCACGTACGCGCGCAGACCCTCCGGGCCGAAGATCTCGATCGGTTGATCACTGGCATCTCGATCCTGCCCACATAAACAGAGCAGCCCGGGCAGGCCGAAGGTGTGGTCGCCGTGGAGATGCGTGACGAAGATCGCTTCGACCTTGCCCGGTTTCACGAGGGTTGTTCGTTGCGCCTGCACTTGCGTCGCTTCGCCGGCGTCGAACAAGTAGGTGGCGCCGTCGTAGCGTAATGCCGTGCAGCTTACGCCGCGCGTCACGCTGGGAACGCAGGACGCCGTTCCTAAAAAGGTGATTTCTAGATCAGACGCCGTTTCCGCGAGTTGTTGTTGCCGCTCCGCGCGGAAGTCATCCGCTCCAGCGTAGGGTTTCAGCCAGTCGTCGAGCTCGGCGGGTTCTTGCGGCAGGCGCGTTGCTCTTTTAACGATGTGTCGTCGTCTCGCGGGGAGGCGCCAGGCATGGGCTGTGATTACAGTGCTGAGGACAAGCAACTGCATGGCTCAACTACCGCTTTGTTGCGTTTCGCAGTGATCTGTCCTGATCGATGCGCTACCAGACCAGCCCTTTTTCTCCTTCGAATCGTCCGCGCGGCGGAGTGCAGCAACAGCACCCAGCTTCTCGCCCTGCCCAGCCTGCACAGCGGCCAAGTCGCGCCTCCACGTACCGGTCCAGGCGCTCAGATGCGGGCCCTAGAGAAGTTCCGCCCTGTCTGGGACGCCACAGCCCGGAGTGGTCGGATTTGGAAGTTGGAAGCCACCAAGGGCAGGCATGGGCCGGGAGAGCTCTTGCATTGCAAACAGGACCCTCTCTCGTCAGAAGGAGGGCGTGTCCGGTGGGAACACGAGGGGGGGGGTCGAAGTCGCTGCTTTCATGCATCACCCTGTACACGCAGCAAAAAAGCGAGGCAAACATGGCTCGGCTAGCGGTGGCATTGGCCCTGGCCGCCGGGGCGCAGGCCTTTATGGCCCCGGTCACCACGCAGCCGGCCAAGACCGTTGTTTACGGCAAGGGCGGCGAATTACGAGACCGTACAAACCAGTGTGGTATCCTCGGCTCGTGCCGGCCGCTATCACGCCCCCGCTGCACCGGACGATGGCTCCAGCAGCAAGCGCTGCAGCCAAGCTCTCGGCTCCGCAAGCGGTATGCATAAAAACGGCCAATAAGAGACAAACTCGCGCCGCGCCGAGACCTCCGCACACGCCCAAAAAAAAAAATCTCACCCGCGCGCACCTCGCGCCGCGCCGAGACGCGTGGCCAGAAGTAAAACTGGCGCGCCGCGCCGAGACGCGCGCCGAGACGCCGAGACGCCCAAAAACTCACCCGCACTCACGTCACGCCACGAAACCGCTCACCCGCTTCATTCACGCACAGGAATCGCCACGGTCGGCAACACGCAGAAGATCACCGAGGCCATGCGCCTCGTCGCCGCGGCCAAGGTCCGCCGCGCGCAGGAGGCGGTGCTCCAGACGCGGCCGTTCTCGGAGACGCTCCAGTCCGTCTTCCTCGGCTTAATTGATCAGCTCGGCAAGGAGCCCATCGACATTCCCCTCCTCGAGACGCGCGAGGTGAAGAAGGTGACGCTCCTCGCCATGTCGGGCGACCGCGGCCTCTGCGGCTCGTACAACACGTACATCATCAAGAAGACGGAGGCGCGCAAGCAGGAGCTCGAGGCGCAGGGCATCGAGGTCGAGATCGTGCCCGTCGGCACGAAGGTCGCGGGCTACTTCCGCCGGCGCGGCGTCGAGTTCCCGTCGGAGTACAACTGCCCCCAGGTGCCCACGGCCGAGTTCGCGGCGGCGGTGTCCTCGGAGATGCTCAACAAGTTCCTCGACGGCGAGACGGACAAGGTCGAGCTCATCTACACGCAGTTCGTGTCGCTCATCGCGTCGGCGCCGAAGCTCAAGACGCTGCTGCCCCTGTCCAAGACGGGCCTCGAGGCCGCCGAGGACGAGATGTTCGAGCTCACGACGGAGGACGGCGAGCTCGCCGTCGAGACGACGCCGCTCGACGCGCCCGAGGCGAAGGAGTTCCCCAAGGACACGATCTTCGAGCAGGACCCGATCGCCATCCTCAACGGCATCCTCCCGCTCTACCTCGACGGCCAGATCCTGCGCTCGCTCCAGGAGGCCGTCGCGTCCGAGCTCGCGTCGCGCATGCAGTCGATGCAGTCGGCGTCGGACAACGCGAAGGACCTGAAGAAGTCGCTCTCGCAGACCTACAACCGCATCCGCCAGGCGGGCGTGACGCAGGAGATCCTCGAGATCGTCGCGGGCGCGTCGGCGTCGGAGTAGATTGACGCGGCGGCGTTGATTTCGGATTGTTCTCTATTTGATTATTGCCGCGCGGGCATCGGCACTTCCCCCCCCGCCGGGCGCGCGCACGCGGTATGTAAAAGAAATATCATATATACTTTCGTCACGGCGACGGCGTTAAGGGGCTTACGCGTTCCCCGGCGGCGACGGCGGCGCGTCAGTCGAGGTCGAGCGGGAAGGGGGCTGTGCACTTTGCTAAGAATTGGGAGGATTACGAGCGTAACCTCGAGCGCAAGCTCAAGTTCGATGGTGGTAATTTCCGACCGTCTGGTCCGCTCGTCGTCGTCTGCAAGCAGTGGCGCCATGCTCTACAGAAGGCGACGAAGCAGGCGTGCTCGCGTCTCCCCATCGCCAACGAGTGGTATTTCAAGTTGCTGCAGTATATGCGAAAGCACAAGAAGGATTATCCGCAGGCGCGGGAGGACGAAGACGAGTATCCTGATTCCGAGCCGCACATGTGAAGACGCGTCGAGCCAAGCGCGTGCGAAGGTGCTTAGTACCAAGACCAAAGTAAGACCAAAGTTCGAACTCATAGAACCGGGGGACCCCCACATACCCGCTCACATATTTGTGGCGCAGCCGCTGAACTCCAAACCAAGGGCAAAGGGGAACTTACGCCAGCCGCGCCCGGCCAATCACCAAGAGAAAAGATCACCGCGCAAACGCGTCGGCCAGCGGGTCGCCGGTCTTCTTCTTCTTTTTCTTCTCCTTCTTCTTCTCGCCGTCTTCCAACGGCCTCTTCTTCGGCGCGGCGGCGGGCGGTGCGGCGGCCGAGGCGGGCGGCGCGGCCGCGGGCGCCGACGCAGCGGCGGGCGGGGCGACCGTGGTCTCCGGCGCCACCGCGGCGGGCGGCGCAGCGGCCGCGGGCGCCGCCTCCTCGGGCTTCGGCGCGGCGGGCGCCGGGGCCGCGGCGGCCGGCGCTGCGCTCGGCGCTTCGGGCGCTGCCGGCGCCGGCGCGCTCGGCGCGGGCGCGGGCGCCGGTGCGGCCGCCGCGGGCGCTGGTGCGGGTGCGGCCGCGGCCTCCGCCGTCGCGGCCGGCGCCAGCGCCGTTGCGGCCGCCGGCACGGCGGGCGCCGGCGCTGCAGCAGGCGCTGGAGCGGCCGGCGCCGGCGCGGCCTTGGGCGCCCGGTGCGCCTCCTTGAGCGCTGCTTTCAAACGCTTGAGGCCCTCGGCGATGCGCTCGTCTTGGCCCTCGTTCAGCGCGCCGCGGATCACGGCCACCAGATCCCTAAGCAGCGCATCATCAGCGACGACCTCGTTGATAAAATCTCTGTAAATCTTGGCCATGGTCATGCGCGTGATCTTCGTTGACTTATCCGGACCGACCGTCGCTTTCCGTAAAGCCTCCACCAGACCCCGCGCGTCGGTTGGGAGCTCAAAGGGTTTGTTGTCCTTGGGAGGCGACTTCGGCGCGACCTTGTCCTCAGCCCGCCCGCTCAGCTGCTTCCAGACGGGAACGCCGGAGTCTCGAGCGTCCTTCATTTTTTTGTCGCGCGCCGCTTGCTTCCTTTCCTCCTCTTCGCGCTTTTCGCGCTTCTTGGCGGCCAGCGCGTCGAGGGCGCGTTTCTTGTCCTCGTCGGTGCGCGGCTTCTTCGGTACAGTGCTCCCACCTTCCTTCTTGGGGGCGCTACGCTTCTTCGCGCGGAGCGCAGCCATATCGTCATCTGAGTCATCCTTACTAATGAAGTCGTCGTCGCGTTGTTTCCGTACAACCTTCTTTTTAATAGGAGGCTTCTTCTTTGTTTTAGTGTGAACGTCGCCGCCGCTCCGCTGCTCCTTGGGCTTAGAGTGTTCCTCGATGGCCTCGGCCAAAGCTTTGGGGAAGGCCTTCTCGTACTTCTTGGGCTTGAAATGACTGGCGTTCTTGTCGTAGCCCCGTCGCAGACCTTCCTCCCACGGCACAATACTACTCAGGGGTTCATAAGCGAACCTTTCGCTCGCGTCCATCGCGTAAAACAAGCAGACGTGCTTTTTGCCGAGGTACTTCATGGCCGACGTGTTGATGTTGCCCTTGGTCCAGCGCGGGTCGTAGATAATGGACGGCCAATGCTCAAATCCTTGCGATTCGACCCACGCGACGTCGGCATATCTATCTTTCCACTCGCTCGGTACTTTCTCGAACTTGTGATCATCCTTGTGGGGCTCCTTCTCGCGCCGTGCGATTTCTTCGTCATCTAGGGATTCGTCGTCATCGTCCTCTTCTTCGTCGTCCTCGTCCTCGGGTTCCTCTTCTATCACTCTCTTGGGCTTGGGCTTGGGTTTCGGTTTCGGTTTCGGAGCCTTGGGGGCCTTGGGGGCCTTGGGCTTCTCCTCCTCCTTGGGCTTGCCGTCGTCTTGCAACGCCGTCGCCACGAGCAGCATCTCCGTCTTCATGAGGTCCTTGTATTGCTTTTTCAAAGTCGCGTCGCCGTCGTCGCCCAGTGCCATGCGCCGGACGACGGTCTTCCGGACCATCTTGAGAGTGAGCGTGCCGGTCTGCGCCGCCTCCCTCAAGGCGGAGTCCTCTTTGATTGCCGAGGCCGTAGCGGCCTTCACGGAGGCGTCGGTGAGGGGCTCCGGCGCCTTGGCGGGCTTGGCTTTTTTGGGGATCTTGGCCGGCGGCGCGGCCGGTGCCGGCGCCGGTGCGGCGGGCGGCTCGCTCGCCGGTGCCGGTGCGGCGGCACTCGCGGCCGGTGCGGGCGGGGCGGCGTCGGCCATGGCTCGTAAAGGGAAAACGCCGGCGCGGCACGCGACGACGCTGCGCCGGGTGCTGCCTCTCGCGCGCGCCTCGAGGCTGGAGGCAGGGCTTACCAGTCACACCTGCACGCAGCGATGGTGGCTGGACAGGGAGTAAAGGCTGCGAGTGAGTCCTGAAACGCACCAGCCGGCTCTGTAAAGCTGAACAGTGCCCACAAAAGCGGCAGCGATGTCGATGCTCGGGTGAGAGCTAGCTGCAAGGCACTAGCGAACGCGACGTAACTAGCCTCAGCCCTCAGGAACCTCCCAGGGGCTCCGCCCACTCCTAGCACCGTAACAATAAGAGATTACGCGACGGAACCAGGGAGCCTGAGCCCGACGACTCCCAGCACCGTAACAATAGGCGGCCTAGCTCGTAAGGAAGGAACAATCCTCGGGGAACGACTTACGCGAGAAAAAAAACACTCATCGCCGCAGCGCCGCGGGATCCACCGAATAGTCCTCGAGCATCGTCTTCTTCTGGGCGTCTTTGAGCGCGTCCTCGAGGATGTTGACCTGTGTGGAAATCAAAATTTTACGGCGCGTTCGTGCAGAATCGTCGCGTCGTCCTCCGCGCGATGGAGCCAGCACGGCCGCGTCATCGCCGAGAAATGACTTCGTGACTATTCATTGGGTGCACCCGACACACTGGTCGATTACCATCATGTACAGATCAAAGTCCGCCAACATCTCCGTGAACTGGTCGTAGACCTCCTTCTGCTTGTCGTCCAGCGTATACCCGCCCCGCAGGATCTCCTTGGTCTCGGCCGAGAGGTCCCGCGTCCCGGACTCGATCGCTCGCCTCCCATCGCGCGTCGCGGGCCGTTGCGGCGTCTTCGGTCGCCTGGCACCGGCGGACTTCGGTCGTCGCTTGATGTCCACCTCCGGCCGGAAGGTCTTCCGCTTCATCGTCCGCGGCGTTCGGCAGTCCACGAGGCAGGGCGTCTTTCCCGTCCCGATGTCGGCCAAGCGCTGCGCGTGGCACGCGTACCCGTACTCGCTCACGACCGCCGAAATCGGTAAATCCTTCCAGTTCTGCCGCAACAACGTAAGCTCCCGCTCGACGTCGTGCTCCGGCATCTTCAGGGTCCCGTAGTGCTTGGGCATGCGCGGGATGTTGTAGTCGGCCATGCTGGCTGCTGCTTCTCCGCACCGCGGGCAGCTCCTCCGATGTGTGTCGGGCCGCGCGCGGGGCGCGGGCTGCTTTTGCGCGCGGGAGATGGCGCACTCCCCGCGTGATGCGCTATGCTCTCCGGGCGTTGAGGGGGGGGGGTCCGAGCGCCCACGCCGGAGGGCTCAGGACGACCCACCCGCCCTCACCATAGGCATCCCCCGCGCTCGAGCCCCTAGTCCGGGCCGGCCGCTTTTTGTCGAGTAGGTGTACTCACCATCACATTACACAGCTATCCCGTCAACGCGTCAAAAACCGCCAAGAAACGCGGCGACGCCCGCGACGGCGTCGGGCTGGTGCCGGATGCGCGCGGCGACCTCGGGCGCGACGACGGCCGCGGCCGCGACGTGCGGGCAGCCCTCCCTCACAAACAACTCCCAGCCGCACCTGCCGGGGCAGTTGACGGGCTGGCCGACGAAGCCCCGGTACGATGTTGAAGGGAATGGCCGCGGCACAACATCTGAAACGAGGCGGCCGCCCTTCGCCGCCGCCGAGTGGTGGCACAGACTGGCGCAGAGCGGTCTCAGATAAGTCTCGAGGAAGACCATGTCGTCTCCATATTTATCAGTGGAATGCGACGCGGCGAAGGCCCGCATCTGCGCGTAGAGGTCTGGCAACGGCGGCTGCCCGTCGAGCGACCGCGCGCCCCAGGCGCCGCCCAGGATGCCCGCCTCCGGATCGTGCGGCGCCTCGTGCATGGCGTGGAACTTTTTCTCTGAAGAAAGCCATTCAAACACGGCGGCCGCGTCGCGCGGATTGAGCCTCGAGTCGACGTCGCGCACGATCACCGCGGACACGCCCGGCTCGCATGCCGGCAGAAAACGCATCATTTGGAGCCGCCGGCCGCCGAACATGCCCGTACAGCGTCGTATTGTAGCGCCGGCGCTTTCCAGCGCGTCGATCGTTTCTGTAGAAACGCCGTCGCCTACATAAAAGACGCAGGCCCAGCCGGGGAAGAGCGCCTTCGCCAGGTGCGCGTTCTGGACCGCGCCCTCTCCATAAATCGTTTTATCTCCGAAGAGGCAAAAACTAATGATCCTCGTCCCGCACGGCGCCGCCTCGGGCGGTGACGCGGGCCACGCGGCGAACGCGGCCATGGCCTGCGCGGATGATGTGCGGACCGTATACTTCGCTGCCGCGTTGACTCGTCGCGGGGAAACCTGAGCGGCCCGGCCCCCGCGGCGTCGCGCCGGGGGGCGGTCGGTGGCTCTCGGGAAACCTGCTCGCGCGCGCCGCGCCGGTAAGCCGCGGCGGCGCTGGAATTCTTATTTTTTGGCCCCTTTGATTTGAGTTGGCGCTGGACCGCACCGATGCGCAACTCCTGTGAGAGCAGGTGGCACAGCTGTACACTTGTGCACGGGTAGCCGCGGTATTTGTCGTAGCAGTGGCTCCGTATGCAATATTCCGCTATATTTAGCGAGCGAGGAGCACAGATTACTGCAAGACGCGCGTGTTTGGCCGCTGGCTACCCCTGAAGCTAGCGTCCGGTAAGACACTAGGCATCCCATGGCAGCCGCAAGTAAGCAAGCAAACAGCACGCTAGGCTGCGATTGCAAGCCTAGAAGCTGGCGGGGACAGTGCATATATAGTGCAGATACCGGCCAGTGCATCGGAAGCATGCGTCACTTGTGCCTCGTTGCTGTGTGGGTAGCAGCTCTCCAGCACTTGTGTGTGACAGCTCTCCACCAGCAGCAAAGGAGAGCAACCCCTGCCGCATCTGTGGACCAGTCGCGCCGCCGGTTCGCACAAGCCGCCGCGAGTTCATTAGTCGCAACCGCGCCCCGAGCCGCGAGCGCGGCGAACGAGACGCAACCTGAGTTCGACGCCGCCGCGTACTTCGGCATCTTCAGCTGCGAGGGCTGGGGCCAGAAGCGCATGCCCGGGTCGAACACGTGCATGCCCAAGTGAGTCGGCGCGTCGTCGGTCGGTCGCGCGTCGTGGACGCGCGAGACGGCGCTCCGGCGCCGCGCGATGAGCGCTCGAGTAAGAACTATTCATGTCTCAATGGACCGCTCTTTCCTAGTGAGCCTGGATACCACCAGGCGGCGTCGACCGCTGGCCGCTAGCGTACTGTAAGGCACTAGCAAGCCGGGCAGGCTGGCGTTCGGCAGCTTTTTGCAGGCGTCTGAGACTCACCGATCAAAATCGACGTACAGGCAGCATCCATGCGCCATGCAACTGCAAAATCCAATGATTCGGGCTGCCCTGGCTGCTCACAATAACACATGATGAGGGCAGCCCTCCTGGCGTGCAGCGCCGCCGCCGCAGTACGCATCAATTGCACCGTCGCCGTGCCGCAGCGCATCCGCGCGGGCGACCGCGTCGCGGCACGCGTCGACGTCGCCGTCGCGGGCGCCGCGGCCGAGAGCCTCGTCGTCGAGCTACGCGCCGCGGGGCCAGTCACCTTCGGCCCCGGTGCGCCGGGCCTCGATCCGCCGGGCGACGCTGGTGATGATGATGTCATCTACGCCGTGCGCGGCGAGCGGAGGCGCCGCTGGCTCGTGCGCCTCGGCGCGCGGCGGCGGCGCGCCGTGTGGGCACTGTTCGCCGCCGAACGCCCGGACGCCGTTACGCTCCGCGCGCGCGCGGCGCTCGGCGGCGCGACGGCCACGTGCGAGGCGCCCGTCTCCGTCGTCGCCGCGGCGCCGCGCGCTGCGGGCTGCCTCGCGCCAGTGAGTGCCGCGCTCGACGCCCGGGCCCTCGTCGTCGGCGAAGCTACGCGACTACGCGCCCCGGCCCTATCAAGAGTGCCGCTGCCGGCGGGCCTCTCGCTCCTCCGCGGCGGCCGCGTCGACGCGAGCGGTGTTATATTTGTCGACGGCGGCGGCGCCGCAGACGTCGTCGCCGCGTGGCCAGGCTTCTTCCGCGCGCCTGACGGCTGCGCGAACGCGTCTGCGGGCCTCCGGGTCGCCGTCGGTACCGGTCGCGGGGCGGACGGGAGGCTCCGGCTCGGCGACGTCTCGTGGGACTACTCCTCCTTGTAAGTGTATGTGCTGCTTAGTCCCCGGTCAGTCGTCGTCCTCCAGGAACATGGCGCGGTAGATGTCGTCCTTCGTGCCTCTTTTGGACGCGATGATACGGAAGCCTTCGCCGGCGCGCGACTGGTCCAGAGACGCAATATTCTCGTCCTCGCATAGGGCTCTATTGTCCTCGAACTGTGAGAGGAAAGCGTCGACGATGAACGCGACGATGAGCCCCTCCTTGACGATGAGGATGCCGACGATCTGCGCGGGGGGGGGAACATCCAAAAAATGCCACTAGTTGATTTCAACACTAAGCTCGTCGCCGACGTGGACTGCACGGCGGCCGGCGACAAGCTCTGCGAGACGCACGGCATCAAGGGCTTCCCGACGATCAAGTGGGGTGACCCGAACGGCGAGCTCGAGGCGTACGAAGGCGGCCGCGACGAGGAGTCGCTCATGAAGTTCGCGACGGAGAACCTGGGCCCGGTACGCCCCCGCGCATGATATCTGCTCGACGGCGCGCACTGACTCGCTGTTCGATTTCCACACAGGTCTGCTCGCCGGGCAACATCGATGTCTGCGACGACGCGCAGAAGAAGTTGATTGCCAAGTACCAGGCCATGGACGCCGACGCCCTGACGAAGCTCATCGATGGGAAGGAGAAGGAGCTCGCCGACGCAGAAAAGGCGTTCAGCGACGCCGTCAGCGAGCTCCAGGCAACCTACGAGAAGCTCAGTAAGGAAAAGGACGAGACGAAGGAGCGGATCAACGACGACGACTTCAAGTTCGCGAAGGCCGTGAAGAAGGCGGCGGTCAAGGCCTCCGCGACCGACGAGCTCTAAAGAACTAACGGCATACCGACGCCCGCGCAGCCCATGACGCGTCCTGCAGGCTCCCGTCTGCCGGACGCCGAAACCCGCCGCAACGGTCGGAGGACCGTCCTCGAGCGCTTTCATCTCGTGTCGAGGCCGTCCCCTCCGGTCCGCGCGGCACGCGTGCGCGTCGCCACTCCGTAATTCTGGCTCACAAAAACTACTAGTATTAACAATTCGAGCACATCCCCACATATGCGTTCGTGCGGTCGATGCCGGGCGTATCTAGGTTGGATGGGTCCCACGCCAGCGGGTATACCGTCTGATTCGAGTGGCGGTCGAAGCGCGCCGCGTAGACCTTGGTCGAGCCGTTCACCGGGAATCGCGCCGCCTTACAGAACCACTTGTCACAGGGATTGGTCAGCGTCTCGCCACCGCCCGCCGGTCGGCCCTCCCAGAAGCGCCATGAGACGCCGTCCCAGAGCTCGACCCAGTTGTGGTTGCCCTTCGTGGGGTCTCCGAGCCACGCCGGCGTGCCGACCAGCCTCGCCGGGATTCCGGCGACTCGCAGCGCGGCGATGTAGGTCGTAGACACCCCGGTACATGACGCATAGCCAAATGCAACCGTGGACACGGGGTCATAGATGAGGGGTGTCTGGCCGCTATGAAACTTGACGCCGCCGACATTTTGCCAGACCGAACTGTTGCCGCCGTAGCCATTGATCGCCTCGGCCACGTCGGCAATAGAAGCGTGCCGGGGCAGCGCCTCGAGGATCGGCTCAACGGCCTTGGCCAGCAGGCCGTGCCAGTGCGTCCGCGGCTCGTTTGCGGAAGCATAGGGCAAGACGTAATCACGAAATATGTCGCGTGGCACACCCCAAGCCCAGGGCCACCTCATTTTTGCGGTCAGCGTCGCGTTCGCGGCCACGGCCGCCACGCCGGCGTCGAGGCCGTCCACGCCGCCGGGCGTCCCGAAGAGCGTCGCCACGTTTCGCAGGTCCGACGGCGGCGCGTTCTTCCGCAGCCACTTGAGCGCGTCCCGCTTTGCCGTGGAGAACGGCTCGCAGCTCCCGTCGCCCCACGGTACGGTGTTCGCGGGGCAGGGCGTAGCGATGCGCACGGAGACGGCCGCGGCCGACGCCGCGAGAGGGATGAGGCAACGCATCGATTGAGAATGCGCTGTATTTAATCTTGCAGCCAACGAACGACGCGATCTATGCGAGGAATGAGAGGCCTGGCGTGTCTGTGCGATTAGGAGCCGTGGCCTCGACTCACTAAGATTGCCTGGCTGTGCGCTGTGGGCCGTGCCTCGTCTCACGTGCGTTCACGCGTCGTCGACGATCTGTTTGAACGTTGTCGTGCCCGCAAGCCCTGTGCCACTGCGGCGCCGCTCACGGCTGGCAGAGTCTTTGGCCAAGGAGAGCACCACCACCATCTCTCCTCTGCTCGGCAAAAACGTCGCGAGACCTGCAAAAATCTCGCCAGCAGTCGCATCGCTCACAAATGATGCCCCCAGCGCTCGGAGCCCTCTTAATTTGGACAGCCACTGCCTTGGTGCCACCAGCACCACACACGCAACGCCTGGAGCCGCTGAGCGCCACGCTCACGGTTTACAGTACGCTGGGCTGCCCGCACTGCCAGCGCTGCAAGAAGGCTTTGGACGCGGCGGGCCTCGCATACGACGTCGTCGACGTCGCCGACGCGGCCGCGCGCGCGGCGCTCGAGGCGCGCTGCGGCCTGCCGACGGTGCCGCAGGTCTACCTGGACGAGGAAAGAGTGGGCGGCGCCGACGATACCCTTAAAGCGCTCGCCGACGGCTGGCTGCTCGAGCGCGACATTCCGCGCGTCGAGCCGAAACGAGTCGAGAAGACGGAGGAGGCCGTCATTTTTATCGAAGCGCCGCCGGGAGGGCCGCTCAACGCGCCTGTGGCCGGACGCGCCGTGGAGCCGCTCGAGGGCGACGTCGCCGCGCGGCTCCAGCGGTCGGCGCTCGAGCTCATCGACGCGCACGTCACGCTGGACGGCATCGACTACGCCTCCCTGAAGACGTCGCGCCAGTTCCAGAACTTTGTGGACATCGCGCGCCGGCTGCCGGATATTGACGGTGCGAGCGTTGGCGACGCCTTCTGGATAAATCTCTACAACGCGATGGTGCTCCACGCGACCGTGGTCCTGGGGTCGCCGGAAAACACGCCCGAGGCGCGCACCGATTTTTTCTCCGGGGCCACTGGCGCGACGTACGAAGTCGCGGGCCATGTTCTAAGCCTCGACGACGTCGAGCACGCGCTCCTGCGGCGGTCGCCCGCCGGCGACGCGCGGAGCTTTACGGAGGACGACCCGCGGCGCCGGACCTTCGCGCCGACGCTCGCTCGGAAATTCGACAACCGCATCCACTTCGCGCTGAACTGCGGGGCGTCGAGTTGCCCGCCGGTCAAGCTGTTCCGGGACGAGAGCCTCGACGAGGACCTGGCTGCCGCGGCGCGGGCGTTCGTCGGGTCCGAGGTCAGCGTTTCTGGGAGCACGGTCACGGCCTCCAAGCTCTTCCTGTGGTATGGTGGTGATTTCGGCGAGGACGTGCCTCGTGCGATCGCGGCGCTCGGCGCCGGGACGCCGAGCGGCGACGCCGTGGCGGGCCTGCTCGAGGATGAGAATGTGGAGCTCGCGTTCGCGGACTACGACTGGTCGCCGAACGACGCTTCGTCTGTGTAGTAAGAGTGATGTTATTAATCCCCCTCGTCATCACGTGAAGTAGGCGCGCACGTAGAGTCTGCGCCCGTCCAGCTCGGTGCCATTGAGGTCTTGGATTGCGGCGGTCGCAGAAGCTGCTGAGTAGAATTGGACGACCGCCGAGCCCGTGGGTACCGTTCCATTGTATCCACGCATGAGGAGCTCCACAGACGCGACCTCGCCGACGGACGAGCAATGCTCGCGCAGGAGGTAGTCCCCCTGCCCCGCGTCGGGGAGGTTCGTCACAAAAATTTTCGTGGGGTCTACAGTCTTGCCCGCCGGCGGGCCGCGGGCGCGAGCTTTCCGGGGCCGAGCGGACTTCTGGCCCTTGTCCACGCGGACCCGGAGCTCGCGCCCGTCGAGCGTTATCCCGTCGCAGGATTCCGCCGCGGACGTCGCCTCCGCCTGTGTGGAAATCAATCAGTGAGTTATGTTAGGCCGTCATGGGAACGGTGGGGTGCCTGAAATTTGATCTCCACACAGGCCTCACCGCCGTCGCGAACTCGTTGTCTCCGTGAACAGCGGCGCGGCGTCGCGACTCTTCGGCGCTCGCGCGCGGCGCATCGCCGCCGTTGTTTTGCGGCCCTCGGCGTACTCGCGGCAAAAGTCCTGGAAGGCGACGCTCGTGTCGCTCCGCGCTTCAAAGCGCTCCCTCAACTCTCTTGTGTGGTCTTGCCACTCGGCGTCCGTGAGCCAGGGGCCGACTTTCGTGCCCTCAAGACGGTCGAGGCCCGCGACAAGGACCATTAATCAACGCTTGCCGCGTCAATACTCAGCAAACGACTCCAGTCAAATCAAGGTCAAAAACCTGTTTTGTTTGGACCCTGCGAGGACGGCGAACGGCGAAGAGGACAGTGCTAAATACAGAACAACCTACTCACTCAACCCCTCCGCTTCCGCCGCCGCCGCCGCCGCCGTATCTGCCGGTCGTCGCCCTCGCCGGCGGGCGCGACGCCGGAGACGACTCGGCTAAAGGACTCTGGGTCCTTGACCGATCCAGGATCGACGAGAACCAGGTACGCCCGCGTCTCGTCGTCCGGCAGGCAGAACGTCTTCAGGCGCGACGTGTCGCTCGGCGCCGACCGCGGGATGATGTCGACGAGCGGCGCCTCGTCGACGCGCTCGCCGCCGGCCGGACCGTAGGTCGTCACCCGCAGCGTGGGCGCCGCCGGCGCCGCGGAGTCGATGACGAGGCGGCCCACGGTCTTCGCGGCGAGCGTGCGCACGACGAACGCCCCGCACGCGACGCTCGAGACGCCGATGAAGCCCACGATGCCGCTGTTCGAGGCGATGGCGCCCGTCGGGTCGATGATGAATGCGTCCGCGGCCACGTAGCCGAGCCAGCACGTCGCGTAAACGCCGCCGAAGGCCGACAGCGCCTTGAACTTGAACGACTGGTCGCTCTCGTAGATGAGGTGCTGCGATTCGTCATCTGTGCGCAGCGTGGCGTGGCAGCGGTGCTGCAGGAGCTGTCCAAGGGCTGGAAAGCAGCGATGCGGACGGCGCCGCGCCGGCGTCAGCGCGAGTCGCAGCGGTGGTCGCAGAGCAATACCTAATCGACGACGCGTGCCGGTGCGAGACGCTGCCAGCCGGCGCGCGCTGCAGCGCAGCATTGCTAACAGTAAAGTGCGGCGGTTCCTAACCCGTCTGGGCCGCCCAGGTCAATATTCGCTATCAAGTGCTTGCTAGCGTAACGAGACGCTCTAGGCCTCGGCCCAGTAGTGTGAGGCTTTGGTGTGCGTAAGAGGACTGACTGATAAGAATAATCTCTGCGCCTCGTAAAATACGAGCACTGATCGCTCACATTAGCCGCGCCTCAAAGACACGCTCTGATCGATAAGCAATGCGGCGCCTCATCTACGCAGCACTGTGCGCCGCCGCGGCACATGGCATCACAATAGCGCCAGGGTGGGAGCAGCGCCTCACAAATGAGCTTCATAAAATAGCACGCAACGAGTCGCAAAAGTACAACTGCTCGGTCAGCATCGCCTTCCGCAGCGCTCGCGGCAAAGCCGCCGCGGCCTTCGGCGCCGTCGACCCGACCGGCGCGCCCGCGACGACGAGCGACGTCTTCGTCTGGGGCAGCGTCACGAAGGTCGTGACCGGCGCCTCTATACTCAGACTCGTGGCCGACGGCCACCTCGCGCTGGACGACGCCGCGGCGCCCTACGTGGACCGCTTCCTCGCGAGGCTGGGCGTGGCGTGGACGCTCGGCGACCTCTGGGGCGCCCGGAACGTCTCCAGTACCAGCATCAGGGACCTGCTGGGCATGACATCGTCGGTGCCCGACTTCGATACGGCGAATCCCTGCTTTCCGCAGCCCTGTAAGCTGACGGACCCGATGCGGCAGTTACTGTATAGCACGAAGCAGCCCTACGGACCCCTCGATTTACTAAGCTTGCCCTGGGTCAACGCCTCGTGGCGCCCGCCGTGCAAGGCCTTTTCGCCCGCGTTGGAGCCGTTCTGCTACTCGTCGACGGGCTTCATGCTCCTGGGCATGGTCCTCGGTGTGTTCCAGAACGCCACGTCCATCGCGGCGGTGGACCAGGGTGTTTACCTGCCGCCTTCCATCAAAAGTCGCGCGGGTTTCGTCTCAAATGGAAAGCCGCCCGCGTCCTACACGCGCGTCCACGGAATAGATAGGACGTCGTACGACGCGCCGCCGGGCCAGACGAACCATGAAGATGTGTTCGAAATCCCGGGCGTCTTCGCGGGCTGGAGCGCGTCGGACTTTGTGGGCGACGCCCAGGCCGCCGCCGACGTGGCGTTCGCTATCTACGGTTCGAAACGAGTGACGCCGAACGCCGACCTCATGATCCCTGGGAACGGGACGAAGAAGAAGGCGATCTACGGGCTGGCGACCTTCGACCTCGCCTCGAGTACGGGCCAGAAGGGCGACTGGGGCGTCGCCTACGGCCACATGGGCGCGACCTACGGCTACCAGTCGCTGATCGCCTACTTCCCGAAGTTAGAAGCTGCCATCGCCGTCGGCACTTCCCTCGAGACGGACACGCAGCAGCACCCGTCTGACACGTTGTGTTTCGCCTACAACAAGGCCGTCGACGTCGTCTACGGCGTCGCGCACGCGTGCTCGTTCGCGGCGGGGTCGTACTACGGCGGGGCTTGCGTGTGCGAGCCGATTCCCGTCTCGTAATCGGCGGCGGCGGGTGACATTCCCCCGCTACCCATCGTAAGCAATTGTGTATCGTGCTTAGGCGTCCTAGTTGGGATTGGTCTCCGCGGCCCGCGGGAGCGCGGCGACGGCGGCCGCGGAAACGTAGAAGCCAGTGTGGGCCCAGAAGGCGACGACGCGCGGGAATATTTCCTCGGGGATGTGCGCCGTGAAATTCGTCGCGAGCATCGATGCGAGTGCCCGCGTGTGTGCCTTTTCGTAGGCCTTGAAGCCGCCGGCCGCCTCAATCATGCGCAGATACTCGTAGCGCTGCGCCACCAGGGTGTCTCCTTGCTCCTCGTTGTAAGCCTGCATTCTCTTCCAGGAGTTCGGAATCTCAGCCCCGGCTTGGAGGAATAGGGGCCACAGGCGGTGATACCCGTGGCAGACCGCAATCCTAAACGGAGTTTCATTCAAAGGTGGGTTGTTCTGGGACGCGTGATCAGCGCCGGCCGCCAGTAGCAGTCGAACAATTTCGTTGTACTCCGGCGCTCGGTGCCCCCGCAATACTGCGTGGTGCAGTATCGTGGTTCGGAATCCATTGGGATTCGCCGGCACGTTCGGGTCCGCTCTGGCCGAGAGAAGTAGCCGCACAAACTCGGGCCGGCACTGGTCCACCGCTGAACCAAGGGGGGTTAATGGAGGATTATTCCGAGAGTCAGTCGGGGGACCGTCGGGGAGGGCGCCGGCGTCGAGACAAAGTTCGACGCAAGCGAAGATATTTCGTACAGCGTCGTAGTCCTTCGAACGTGTCATTTTTTTTAGCATGTGCATGGCCCATTCGATCGCACATTGGCCCATGTAGGAGCCTAGCTCGTTTGGGTCCGCGCCGCGGGCGAGCAGAACGCGGACTAGTTCGACGTCGCCGTTGGCGACGGCGGGACATAATGACATGACGAATCGTCGCGTTGTGGGCCGATCAAGCCGAGCGCCCTTATTCGTCTTCCAGCCCGCGTGAGCTAGCGGAGTGTAAGACACTAGCAAAGCACCAGGACTTTTGCTCGACCTTTGCGCTGCGTGAACGCTCAGAGTGGCTTAGAGGCAGCCAGTTGTACGCCGTCAAGGCAAGGCATCGTAGCAGCCCGCCGACGCCAACAGCTGCGGCGCCACAACGCGCCACAGACCACAGCCAGCAAAAAAGCATGATCGTCTACGCCCTCGTCGCGCGGGGCCGCACGGTGCTGGCCGAGTTCACGAGCCAACGGGGCAACTTCTCGACAGTAACGAGAGCTCTCTTATCAAAGATCCCGGCCGCGGACGGCCGCATGTCTTATGTGTGCGACGACCACGTGTTCCACTACCAAGTTGTCGACGGCATCACGTATCTGTGCATGGCCGACCAGGAAGGTAAAAGAAGAATAGCCTTCGCCTTCCTGGAGGACGTGAAGCGGCGCTTCGAGTCGAACTACGGTTCCTCAAAACACGACGCGGCCCCGTTCGCGCTCAACGCGGACTTCGCCCCCACACTAGAGCGGCAGCTGACCTTCTACAACTCGGACCCCTCGTCGGACGACCTACAGCGCGTCCAGACGCAGTTGGAAGCGGTCAAAGGGGTGATGGTCGAAAATGTGGAAAAAGTGCTGGAACGGGGCGAGAAATTCGAGTTATTGGTGGACAAGACGGACCGGTTGGCGCGCCAGGCGTTCCGCTTCGAGTCGTCCTCCCGAGAGCTGAAGTCGGCCATGTTCTGGCGCAAGGTCAAGATGTACTCCATTTACTTTGGCGTCGCTGCCGTTCTTGGATTGATCTTGGTGTCGTGGGCCTGCGGCGGCGTGACGGCTCCGAGTTGTAGATCTAAACCTGATGCGAAACGGCGGCTCGTGTAACAAACATGTGATTAAACCTAGCGGCGACGGCGTCAGAGCTCGGCGCCGCCTCGCGTCGGCCCTCGCGCGGGCGCACGCGGCCGCGGCGGGCACTTGCGGCAGGAAACCGGGCAGTGCTCGGCCATCCAGTCGCGCATCTCGTCGCTGTCGCACTCGCCCTCCTCCGCCCAGTCGCTACAGTCGATGTTGCGATCGTGGCAGTCGTCGGCTGACGCGACGGCGAGCAGCGCCAGCGTCGCGCGGGCGAGCCATCGCATCGATGCAGCTGTCACCCGACCAGACAAAGCCAGTTGGTTAGCCCTGCGGCCCGTAGCTGATTCCTGCGGCAGAGCACTGAGGGTTGGGAGAGCAGATCTCTGCGAGAGAGCCGAAGCGATGCTCAACGACTGCGACAACAAAGCGTCGTACTTGAGGCAAGCCTAAGCGCACGCGTGTGCTCAAAAGCTCTTGCCACTGGATGAGCTCTGGCCCGGCACAGCCTGCCTGGCTGCTTGCTAGTGTCTTACAGAACGCTAGCTCTTTGTACAAGAGAGACCCATCCCTTACAGCCCTCCAATTCTCCATGAAGAGCTCCCCCACCGTTCTCTCGCGAACAACCCGCGCGCGTCCCTGTGCTGCTGTGCCTTTTGCATGCTGCCCTCTCCGTGGCGCGCTGCCCCGAGCGGTCGAGAATGGGTGCAAGCGACGTCGAAAAAGCGACGACCGCAAACAGAAAGGGCTGGCTCCACGTCCAGGACGAGGACAGCCCCGCCCAGGTCCTCTGGCACGCCGCTCTGCTCGCAGCGACGCTCTGGAGCTGCGCGCGCGCGCCCCTGATCGACGGGCCCTCTTCGGATGGAGCGTTCGACGTACTTGCCGACCTCGTTTTTGTGGGAGAGGTCTTCGTCCAGTTCCTGTTCCCGCTCTACGACGGCGAGAGCCGCGAGCTCGTCGACGACGTGCGGCAGATCCGCGACCGCTACCTCCACTCGCGGCGGTTCTACGTTAACATAGTGTTGGCGCTGCCAGTCTGCTCCAGCCACATCAAGCCGCTCGCGCGCGCCACGGCCGTCGTCCGGTCGCTGCGCGCCGCGAAGTGCAAGCCGACCTTATTATCATTACGCGGCACCCTCCAGCGCGTCCGCGACGTCGCCGTGGCGGTCGAGCTCGTGGAGTTGGCGACAGTCCTGCTCTACGCGACGCTGTTGACGTTGGTGCTCGCGGGCGCGCGCTGGGCGCCGCGGCTGCCCTACGACGCCAGGAACCTCGTGCTGACGATTATGGTCGTCACGTTATCTTTAGCGCTCCACGCCGTGGCCTTCGCGAACCTCCAGTCCGCGAACGACGCCATGAACGTGGTAGAAGCGCACCACGACAAACAAACAAAACCAGTCCTGCAATTCCTCGACGAATCAAATGTCGACGACGACACTCAGTTACGTGTCCGCGCGCATTTCGACTACCTGATGGTGAAGCAGGGCGGCCTGGCCGACGACCGGATCCTGGCCGAGCTGCCCGCTTCCTTAGTACGGCGCGTCCGGGACCAGAACCGGTCGCTGCTCGTGAAGGTGCCGTTCTTTTCTCCAGCGAGTCGCCCCCCAAAATTCCTCGACGCGGTCGTCGACGCGCTTTCCACGAGAATCTTCCTGCCGAACCAGTGGCTCGTCGAGCCCTACTCGACCAAAAGGGAGCTCTTCGTCCTCCGCGAGGGCGTCGCGATTGTAATAAGCGGGCGCCAGACCGTCGCGACCTTGACGCGGGGCGACGTCGTCGGCGACTGGGGGTGCATCCTCGGGGGACGAGCCACCCTGGGCGTCCGCGCGGGGCCGCAGTCCTTCGTCGAAGCGCTGGCGTTGGACCACGCGACGCTCTCGAGAATCATCGCCGCGTGCAAGCCGCACCCCGACGACGCGTTCCGGGCGGCCGTCGCCGAGAAGCGGGACCGGGCCCTCGCCAAGGCGAAAATAGCGCTGGCGTTCCGGAAGAAGCAGGGCGAGTCGACGGAGGCGGACGGAGGCGGCGGAGGCAACGGAGGCCAAGTCGTCGGGGCCAAGACGCCGGGGCCAAGGCGGCCGGGGCAAGGCGCCGAGGCCAAGGCGACGGAGGCGACGACGGCCGCGCCGACGCCAAAGCGTCGAAGCAAGGACGAGCCGGTGTCGCTGCTCGACGAGAATGACCCGGGCGTCGTCGCAACGAAGGCGCGTCGGGACGAAGGGTTGGAACGGTGGCGGGACGCGGGGCCGGCGAAGAAAGTACTCCCGTCGACCTCGTACCGGCCGACGCAGCGCGTCGTGCTGCCGGACTCGACGGGGCGCTTCGCCTGGGACTGCTTGCTGGTGCTGCTGCTCGCCTACGCCTGCGTCCGCCCGCAGCTGCGATTGCTCGGCAACAGGGACGCCTTCGACGCGTCGCTGATCGCGGACTATGTGTGCGACCTGCTCTTCGCTTGTGATTTGGTCCTGCGCCTGTGGTTCTTCGGCGTCCACGTGGAAGAGGACGGCCGCGAGGTGCTGGTCGTGGACCGCCGGGAGATCTTCCATCAGCACGTCACGTCGAAGCGGTTCTGGATCGACGCTGTATCAACCATACCGTTCGACCTGCTGGGCTTCGTGAACGGGCGCTGGTGGCGCGTCCTGCGGCTGCCGCACGTCGCGCGGATCCTGAACCTCGATTCCTATATAAGGACGCCGTTGACGTTCGTCGAAGAGCATCTTGAAGTCGATATGGACGCGAGGACGGTGCCCGTCGCGGTCCAGCTCGGCCAGCTCGCTTTCACCATAGTGACGGTGGCGTGCGTGCGTGGGATGCGAGGGAATGATGATGAGGCCTTTCCGCAACTCGCGCACGGCGCGCTCCGGGACCTGATGACCGTGGACTACGTGACGATCAAGGAGGCCGCCGTGGCGAAGCGCCACGTCGACCTCGTTTTGTCGGTGGGCCTCGTGGCCTTCTTCGCCACGCTCGTCTCGCGCGGCGCGTTACTCCTGAGACGCGCGGACCTCACGGACCGGAGCCCGGGCCACGCGCGGCGCGTCTGCGAGGCGTTTCTGGCGAGCCATCATGCGTCGGTCGCCCTCAGGACGCGCATCGACGCGTACCTCGCCCACCTTGAGTCGTCGGGCGACGGCGCGCGGTCGCTCGCCGCGCTGCCGCCCGATCTGAGGAATGATGTCGAGGCCTCGCTGCTGAAGCCGGCCTTCGACGCGTCGCCGCTCCTACGGGACCTCGACGGCCGCTTCCGGGCGCAGCTCGCCGCGGCGGCCGAGCGCCACGTCTACGCGGCGGGCGATGTCCTCTCCAATAATGAGGGGGCCTTCTACCTCAAGGCGGGCGCCGTGGAGATTTTTCGGGGCGAGGACGTGGTCACGCGGCTCGGCCCGCGCGACGGCTTCGGCGAGGACGCGCTGCTGGACGCGGTGCCAGCGACCTACGGCGCGCGCGCCGAGAGTATCGTCGAGGCGTGGCACCTGCCCCGGCGGCGCTTCCTGGAGCTGCTTCGCCAGTACCCGGCCATCCGCGAGCGCCGCGACGAGCTCCGGTCGAAGCCGGCGCGCTTCGAAACCGTGGCGCCTCGCAGAGCTCAAATCGTCCGGAACTCGTCGCGCCTCAGGCGGTTGGTGCGGCGGACGACGGCGCGGAACCGGGCCCTCTCCCTCGGGACGCGCGACGACGTCCCGGCGCGCGACGCCGCGCAGACGCGCGCGGGCCACGCCTGGAACGTGGCCGCGCTTTCGTTTGTGCTATTCAACGTCATGAAAGTGCCCTTCGACGCGGCCTTCCGCGAGGGCCATTCGTTACGGTGGCTCGACTGGCTGCCGTACTACGCGGGCGACGTGCTCCTGGCCATCGACGCCTTAGTCTGGCACTCGCACGGCGTCGGCGCCGCCTCGAAGGGCGCTCTTTTAGCTACCGTGCCCTTCGACGTGTTCGCGCTCGCGATCACAGACAAAAACCTCGGCGCGGTGCAGCGCGTCGCGCTGTGCCGCCTGCCGAAGCTTTTACGAGTGCTGGACCTCCCGTCGCTCGCCCGCGCGTGCGCGAACGCGGCCGAGGCGTTCCTGAAATGCCGCCTCTCCAACAACGCGCGGTCGCTGGCCGCGCTCGCCGGCGGCTACGCGCTCACGGCGCACCTCTGCGCCGTCGGCTTCTTCTGGTGCGCGAACTCGATCCATCTCCGGGGCGGCGAGTCGTGGGCCGGCGCCGCGGGCTTCCTGCGGGCCTGCTCGCGCGGCGGGGTTGGTGGGTGCGACGTCGTCGTCGACGTCGCCCCGAACCCGAAATATTTGGACGTCGCCGGCCGCGCGTTTGAGAAGCGGGCCTGGTCGATGAATAGCGCCCTCGACGCCTACGTCGCGGCGCTGCTCTGGGCCTTTGGAACATTGACGGCGCGCGACCAGCCGTTCGCCGCGACGAGCGGCCGCGAGGTGGCGTTCGCGAGCGGCGCGCTCGGCGCGGCGATCGTCGTCTTCGCGGTCGTCGTCGCGACGCTCGAGGACGCGGCGTCGGCGGCGGGCCTGTCGCGGTCGCTTTTTTTACGGCGCCTCGAGCGCGCGACGCGCTACTGCGACCACCAGCAGCTGCCCGTGGCGCTGCGGCGGAAGTTCCTCGGGGCCTACGACCGGCTCTGGGCCGCGCAGCGCGGCGCGAGCGGCGGCGACGCCTTAGCGAGGCTGCCGGATAATCTGAGGCGGGACTTCGTCGTGGACGTGGCGCCGCACCTCTCTCATTTATTTTACGTCCGAGCGCTCGGCCAGGCGGACCTCATCCATGAACTCGCGGCGCGCGTGTCCTTGGAACACTACGCGCGCGGCGACGTTTTATTTGGAGCGGGCGAGCGGGCCGACGCGGCCTTCTGCGTGACGAGTGGCGTGGTCGACGTCCTGGGGAGCGGCGACGGGTTGTTGCTCGGCCGCTTCTCGACGCAAGTCGTCCTCGGCGAGGGCGAGTTCATCGAAAGGGCGTTGTATGCCGCGTCGGCGCGGTGCGTGCGGTCGACGCGGTGCGTGCTGCTGACGCACGACGCCTTCCTCGAAGCTCTGAGACGGACGGACCAGACCGGGGCGTACCGAGAAAAGGTGCTGGCGACGGCCGGCGAGATTCCGCAACTGCGCACGGACGCGCGCGCGGCCGCCGCGGGCGAAGCGGTCCGGAAGACCGCGCCAGAGCGCCCATCGGCGCGCTTCTGGGAGCAGGCGCGGCTCGTCGCGAACGCGGGAGGTCTGCTCTGGTTCGCCACCACCGTGCCGTTCCTCGTTACGTTTGCTTCGAGCGCCGCGGGGCTCCCCGTGGGCGTCGTCGTCGCCGATGGGTTATTCCTCGCTTTGATGGCGTTTGATTTGTACCTCGATGACGACGCGATGATGGTCGACTTCGCGAGCGTCGCGCCCCTCGGGCTGCTGGCCCACGCCTGCCGCTTGGATCGATCCGTGTGCGCGTCACTACGTACGCTGCATTTGATCATGCTGCGCCGCGGCGCCGAGCGCGTCGATGCCGTGCTCAAGTTTCTGGCCGAGGAGAAGCGCATTCGATGGTTGGGGGCCGCTGGCGCGGGCGCGGCCGCGCGTTTGTTGATCGTCTTCTGCCTCGCGATCCACTGGGTGGCCTGCTTGTGGTACGGCCTCGCGCGAATCCAGGAAAGGTCCTGGGTCGACGCTTACCGAAGGCGCGGCGTTTTGAGTTATGACATGAAGACCGGTTCAAATGGAGATAGACGTTTCTGGTATAGGGCCGCCCTCACGTGGGCCTTCTCGACGATAACGTCCTTCGGCGACGGCGGCGCCGACGCCACGAATCCCCTCGAGCGGGCCTTCCAGATTTTGGTCATGGCCGCCGGCGTCCTGCTGTGCGACGTGAACGTGCTTGCTGTGTTAGCCTCGATCGTGGAATTGAACGCGTTGCAGCGCCACCGGAACTTGCGACGGACGATTTGCGCGCGGAGGTTCATGGGGCGCCTGAATTTGAAACCGGAACTGAGGAAGAACGTGCTCGACTACTTCGACTACGTCGACGAGAACAAGAACTTGGACGAGGCTTTACTACTCAAGGAGGTGGGCCGGTCGTGCCGCGAGGACGTATTAAGGCACTTCGCGTTCCGGAAGCTGTGCGATTCGATCAAGTTCGGGGCCTTCCAGGAGGGCGTCGTTGCGTCTCTCGTAAGAAGCATGGCGCCGCGGACGGCGGCGCCGGGCGAGATCATACTCGAGGGGAACGACGACGCCTACTACGTGCTGCGGGCGGGCCGCGCGCACACCGTCGATGCGTGCGGTCATTCAGAGCCGGTGTCGACGGGCGCGTTGCTGGCCCAGTCCGAGTTCGTGGCGGCGGCGAAGCGCGTCGGGCCCTGCACGCGATTGCTCGAGCTCGACGTCTACGAGGCGGTCATATCGAGGGCGGGCACGACGCACCCCTACGTCCGGTGCGTGACGGAGACCGTGACGCCCTTCGGCGTGTCTGTCAAAAGAGTCGAGTCGGGCGTCCGGAAGTACACGAAGCGTCCCCACTTCGACGAGCGTTTCGAGCTCAAGGTGTACGCGAATACGACGTGCTGCGTCCACGTGCTCCACCACCGGCGCGGCCTCGACGGTATTACCATAGGGCGCGTCGAGCTGCGGCTCAGCGAAGGCGCGCCGCGGTGGCACACGATACTCGATGGCAGGAACCGGCCGGCGGGCCGCGTGCGCCTCGCCGCGCGGACGTCGGCGCTTCCCCCGTCCCGAGTCGCGGCGAGCGCCGAGGTGACCGTCGTCGCCGACACGTTCTGCCACCTCTACGTCCTCGCCGCGGCGGCGCAGGAGGATTTGCGGCGCTACATGCGCGCGATGCGCCTGCCGCTCGCGAAGCGCCTGCCCGCGGACGCGCGCGCCGACGTCGCCATGAAGCGCGACCGCGCCCTCGCCAAGGCGCGAAACGTCGCCGCGGCCATCCGGCCCCTTGCTTCGGCGCCGGCCTCTCCGGTCGAGGCGCCGGCTCCGGCGGGCGACGTCGAGGCGCCGCCTCCGAGTGAGGAGGCCCCGCGGCCGTCGAGCCGCGCGCGGCCCGCGACGCGCGGCGCGCTCCGGGCGACGCTCCGGGCCGGATCGGCGCGGTCGACGCCCTCTTTCTCGCGATCGGTTCGGCGCGCCACGCAGCGCGGGCAGCCGGCGACGCCGTTCTCGCGGGTGGCGCGCGTGGCGCCCGCCGCCATCTTTGAGGAGGGAGACGAGGACGAGGCGGTGTGAGTATTATTATGTTGCTTTTCTTGGTAAGTTGGATTGGTGTATATTTATCGAGGCTCCCGATACTTCCAAACTCTCGACTTCAGGCTAGCGGTGTAAGATACTAGCAAGCGCACCCACCTTTCACAGCCGGCAGGTGCGTGGCTTGCAGCTTGTACGGCCGCATCGCTCATATTTAGGCTTCGCATAGTTCCCTTTCTTCATCGGCAAGCTGCCAGTTCGCGCCGAGAGAGGCGCTGGCACAGCTGCACTCCTCAGGAGCAGCAGCTGTGGCGCCGCTGAAGACGACGGATCGCAGCGCTGGCGCGCGCCGCCGTGGGCGCAGTCCGACCAACTGTGCTGCCTCAGGCGACGGCAGCACGGTCGGTCCGATGACGCCGCGGCCGGCACCATGGCGCGCCTTCGTGGGTCCGCTGCTCATCGCGGCATGCCTCCTGTCCCGCCTACTCGTCCCGAGCGATACGCGCCGCGCGCTGCAAGAGTCGCCGCCCAGCGCTAAAACGTGTGCGGCCGTCGCTAACAGGCGCGGGCCGCGCCTTGTCGCGGTGGGTGACGTCCACGGTGACTTCGAGGCGCTTGCAGACGTCCTGAGCGCCGCGAAGATCTCAAACGCCAGCTGCGGCTCTTGGACGGGAGGCAATGCGATCCTCGTGCAGATGGGCGACGTAGCAGATCGCGGCCGAGACGTGCAGAAGGCGAACGCCTGCCTACGACGGCTGCAGCGCCTCGCGCCCGAGACTGGCGGCCAGGTAATACGACTGGTGGGCAACCACGAGCTCATGCGCGCTGAGGGTTCCCTTCGCGACGCGCACCCGGCCGAGTCGAGCGCCGCGGCGGTGGCCGGCGTCATGCAGTGGAAAGTTGACGTGAAGAGCGGTGCCGTACGCGCCTCGTATTCGGACGGGCCGTACTTTTTCACGCACGCCGGGGTTAGGCCCGCGCTGCTCGAACGTTTGCCGACGTCGTCGATCGGAGAACTCGTGAGCTACCTCAACGACCGCCTCCGCGACGCCGTCGTCGAGTGCCAGGAGAACCCCGTCCGCGGTCGATACCTCGAACGCGCGTGTCGCTTCAAGGACGACGTCTTTACGGCGGGCATTGACCGGGGCGGTCGAGGCGTTGGCGGCACGTTTTGGACGGACTGGCGAATCCTGGAAGGCTCCCCGGCCGAAGCGCTGCCCGACGCCGTCCAGATCGTCGGCCACTCAGCCGCCCGGTGCCGGCCGCGGCGCGGAAGCCCCTGCGAGCCGATCCGGTTTCGGTCCGACCTGCGGGCCGTCGTCATCGACGCGGGGCTGTCGAAGGCCTACGCGTCGAACCGCGCGTACCTAGAGATCGATGGATCGATCTACGCGAAATGGCTCGAGGCCGACTCGTCCGTGTGGCGGAGGCGCGACCTGGCCGGCCCGTGCGATATAGCCAGCGGATCTAATAAATAGTATGTAGTCTTAGATCAGAAACGAGGCAATTTGGGGTGCCAAGTGCCTCATCCGGTTCCGCGACGGATGCTCGGCGTTCCCACCGATGACGTACTTGCGTACAACGAGGATGAAGTACTTTCGGAGGAGGGCCTTCATGCGGGGGTGCTGCGCGTAGTCAAGCACCGTTCTTCCGCAGTCATCCTTTCGGTAGATGGTCGACCCGGCCCCGTGCTCCAGGAGAACCCGCATGATATCTATACTCACGCGCACGCCGCCGGGCCGGGGCCCGAAAGAGGACGTTAGGTGGAGTGGCGTCATTCCGTGAGCGAGGCATGGGTCTGCGCCATGACCCAGCAACGTGCGCACGAAAGCGCGCGGATCATCTTGTCTACACACAATGACGAGTGGCGGCGACGCAGATAATAGGTAATTAGGGTTGGCGCCGCGGTCGAGGAGCAGGGAAGCCAATTCCTCGCGCCCGTGCCAGCAAGTTGCATTTAGCGCACGTCCCAGAAGGTCGGCGTCGGTCCCTTTGTTCAATAGCATCGTCGCGATTTGCACCTTCTCCGCGGGCGAACCATAGGGCGAGTGACACACCGACATCAAACACTCCGCCAACGCACCCCTGTCAGCGCCATTCGCCCAGGTGTAATTCGTCAGGCAGGCAAGCGCCCCCTCGACATTGCCTTTCCTGCAAGCCTCCAGTAATGGGCTCTCGTTAAACGCCATCCTGGTTAAGTGACCCGAGTCAACAGCGCCTTTATTGATTGTTATTCGCCTCCAAGAACTGAACCACTCGTCGCCGCCGTGGAGTGACGGAAGCACGGCGTTAAAATACCACGCCGCGATGCTTTGAAGACCAGTGGATTGGGTTCCGGCACCCCAAAAACCCGCGCGCCCTCGTCGACAAGAACGCGATAAATCGTACGAATCGTTGTTATTCCCAACTCAGGACCACCTCCCTCTCCCCCGCGGCCGCGAGGTCCAGCGTCACCAGGCCGTCGGCGAAGGCCGCGTCAACGCGCGCGCCGTCGACCGTCACCGAGACGGGCGCTCGCTCCGCATAAACGCCGAAGCGCCCCGGCCCGCGCGCGTTGACGCGGACGCCGTCCGCGCCCTCGTCGCAAGATAAGACGGCGCCGCCGCCGTTGAGCATGTCAAGTAAACCAAGCGGCGCGTAGGCCACGCCCTTCCAGGCGCGGAGGCGCCGCAGCGCCACGACGCGAAAGCCCGCAGGGTCCAGCGTCAATTTTACCGAGTCGTCGGCGCCGAGGACACGCACGGCATTCGACCGAAACTCGTAAGACGCCCAGCGCGCATTCTCATCAAAGGCGTCGAACGCCACGGACGCGTCGCGCGGTTTGTACGAGCAAGCGAGCGTCGCGTTCTCGCCGAAGGCGAAGCGCCGCTCGTCCCGCCGCCAGTGGCCGCCCTGGACGTTGTACAGGCCGAGCACGGCGGCCTCGTCCCCGTTCGGCGCCGCGAGTTTCAGCGCCGTCACACCATCGTGTGACACGTCCCGAAACAGGCAGTCCGCGCAGAGCCGCGCGGAACCCGTGGCGCCGAGCGTCGTGCCGTCCGGCAGCGCTAAAGCTCTCAACACCTCGGCGTCGTGCTCGCCCGGCGCGTCGCTGACGGTCACGGGGCCGCCCGATGCTGCCCTAGCGGCAGCGTGGGGCCAGGCCGCGGGGTGCCTCGACTGGAACATGTCCCAGTCCGGCAGCGCGACTTGTCCGATGAGTAACGAGTTGTACGCGCACGCCGTCAAATGCCAGAGCCAGCTCTCCGGTTCTCGGGGGTAGAAGTCGTCCGACGCCCTTGCTATTGCTGAATCGAAGTATCTATAAAGGTTCTCGGTCGAGTGGCACATGCAGTTGGACACGCTGATCGAACCATCGTCACTCGCAAAATGTTTTGAACCGGCCTTCTCCATGGCTCCAACAAATAAAGCGACGGCTCGGGGACCGCCGCCATGCCCATCACCTAGAGCTCCCACACCCGACTGCGCGTCCGCTTTCACACCATCCACACCACACCTCTTCAAGGTCGCATACAGTTCATCGTAGACCTTGTTGATGCCCGGCGGGTCCGTCGGCGTTTTCACGCCACCTAGGGTCGCGGGGTCCCAGTCGATGGCGGGCTCGACCTTCCTTAATTGATCCGTGGGCTTCGCTCGTAAGACTTCCGCTCCCGGAGAATCGACGCCGCCCCAATAACCGGCAGCAGCGTGCCAGCACGCCACGTGGTCGACGCCGTACTCGCTCTTCACCGTGTCCTTGATGAAGGCCGTGAACCCGGCCTCGCCGCCGAATTTTGACGGGTGCGGCTCCGGCGGCCATGCGAGGGCCTTCGTAAAGTCCGTAGACTCGTCGAAGAAGTGGACGAGGGGGCCCTTCAGGATCGTCGTGGCTAGGAGCCGCCACAAACGCACTCCAAACGAATCCGCCGGGGCCCGCTCCACATGCTTCGCATACATACCCCCTACGGTTTCTGCGAACCGTCTCTTGGCGCCCGCCAACACATCGGAATCGTCATAGATGTCGGGATTCACCATCTCGTCGGCCTTCAGGATTTCTCCTGACAAATTCAAATCTTCGTCCGTGTCCCTGTCCAATCTCATCCAGCCGTCGTCGACGATCAACCGTCTCACGGACGAGATCTCCGCCAGTGTTCGTAAGCCTTCCTCGATTTTGTTTTGATCCACGGACGAATAAAAGGCGTCCCAGGTGCACCAGCCCAGACCTTGCACCATGCCCTGCGGCGGCGCTTTCCGCGAGAGTGGCCTAAAAGACCCTTTGCGCTGCGCTATTGCTTGTACAGCTTTCTCCAGCAGGGCGTGGACGCAGCCCGCGTCTGTAGCTTTCGTCGCGGCGACGTAGGCCGCGCCGTCGAACTCTCTCGCGCGCACATTAGGATCGCCGGACTCGACGCGCGCGATCAGTCGGATTCTGTCGTTCTCGGTCTCGCCGCGCACGGCGCAGCGGAACGCGTGGCGGCCGTCCTGGAGGCGCGCCGGGTCCTGGCCCGCCAGCAACGGCAGGACGAGCGAGTAGGTCCGGAGGCCGTCATCATCTTCCTCGCCCTCCACCAGCACCGCCTGCGACTCGATGGGCACTTCCCCAAAGGCCGGCGTGATCCACCAGCGCTTGTTTCGCGCTATGGATAAGATGCGCCCCGGCGGCAGGAGACCGAGGTCCACATCCACTTTCGATTTCGCCTTGCGCAGCGAGAAGCTCAGGAAGCAGCCGCCGTTGCGCGCCGTTTCTCTTGCGGTTTCCACGTCGGCGAGTTTCGTGGCGCCTCGTCGTCGACTGCGCGCCGGCTCGAGGACGGTGTCTCCGCCCAATACGACGGCGCCGTCGTCGCGCACGGCCGTGGCGGGGGTTGCGTCGCGTAGCGGTTCTTGCTGCGGCAGTGGCAGCGTCGCGGAATTGAGCGCTGTTCCTGGCCGATTAACCGGGGGGCGCAAGGCGCTCGTTGCCGCCAATAAAAGCAGCCACAGCGGTGACATCATCTGGCTGCGCACGCGGCCTGAGGCGCCGGACTTGTTGCAGGCTGCCGTGCTTGGTTGCTCTCGAGTGTTTAAGCAATGTTCCGTGCAACCCAGTGCTATATTCGCCGAGCCACTCAGCTTTTTTCAGGCGCCGCTCTGCTCTGATGCAATCCAGGCGAAAAACGAGGCACGAGCCGCAGCACTCTTCCGCTCCTGAAAGAGACGGTAGCTGATCCCCGGTACCAATAGGACCAAAATTCGCGTCCAGCAAGCCGCCTGGCAAGACAGCACCGCCGCGCGTCGTAGAAGAGCAATAAGGTTAAAGACAAACTTAGTTCAGCGACCCGCGGCACGTCGCCGCGCCGCAGTGGCACGGGATCTTCTCGTCCTCGAGCTCGAACTTGTAGTCGTAGGACAGCTCCTCGCCCGCCTCTATATCTCTCTTCGTGTAGAGCACGATCTTCTTCCGCCCCGCGTGGGGCACGATCTTGGAGACGCAGTTCGGCGCGCACGAGTGGTTCACGAACCGCGCGAGCGAGCCCATGCGCGTCGCGTCCACTATAAGCTGGTCGTCGACGCGGAATAAATAATCAATCTCGCCGTTGCGCTCGTACATCTCCTGGCGCCGCTCGCCAACCTGCAGGCCGATCTCCTCGCCGCGATACTCGAGCACTTGCGTCCCCTGGACGATGGGCTCGTCCGTAAACACGCCCCACGAGTGGATCGGCGACCGCGCAAACCTCAGTCGCAGCCGCCGCGTCTCGGCGTAGACGCCGCCGTTCAGGGGGTCGGCCGCGTCGCCGACGCCGTGCCTTGCTAATGCTCGGCGCTCGCTGCGGAACGCGCGGCCTCGGGCCGCCGATTGCTTCTTGGCGTCGTCCTGGGGCGACTCCCGCTTCGGTGGTGGTGGTGGTGCTGCTGGGGCCTCCTCGCGGCGGCGGCGCGCCTTCCGGCCCTTCTTTTTTTTTGCGGTCTCTTGCTTCGTCTGGCGCGGGCGGCACCGCGCGCAGGGCTGCCACGGCTCCTCGCGCGCTGCGAGTGGTTTCACGGGGCTCCCCGGCAGCGACCGCGCGGCGGGCGGCGGCGTGCGCGGCCGCGCGCGGACCTGCGCGCAGTGCGAGCACGCGCAGTCCTTGGCGTGGTCGTAGCGGTCGGTCTCGCCTATTTTAAATGTGACCTCGAGGGGAGGCCGCTCGTCCTCGTCATCCGGCGTTGCCGGCCGCGGCTTCTTCCTCGTCGACGGCTCCTCGGCGTCGGCGTCGTCGTCGTCCTCCTCCTGGTACGCTTCTTCCTCCTCCTTCTCGGGACGGGCCCCGCTCCGGGACCCGCTCCGAGAACCGCTCCGCCGAGACCCGCTCCGGGACCCGCTGCGCCGCCGCTTCGGCGGCGCCGGCGACCGCGAGCGGTGTGGCGACCGGCGGCGCGACGACGGCGGGGCGTCGGGCGTGTACGCGTTCGTCTGCTGCCGCCGCCGGGCCGGCGGCGCCGACCACTCGGCCTGGAGGCGCCGCGCCATCTCCTCGTCGGTCTCCGCGGGCGCCGTCTGCTGCCTCTCGCGACCTCCGAACACCAGGTTGTTTAAATCCATGTCCGACAGCTTGTTTTTAGTTTCAAGCCTAGGGAGAGCCCTGGCTGGGTGAGCTGTGGGGAGCAAGGTCGGGCCGAAAAGGGTTGCGGCAGAATATATGACTACGGTGAGGAGATTACGAAACACAATGGCGTGACCGTCGATGCACTTAGCCCCTGGTTTAGCGCTTGCCAAGCCGTGAAAACTCTAGTGTCGGTGTGACGCTAGCTAAATCCAAGCTCAGGCCGGCCAGCGGCATAAATGCAGAACAGGGGTGCTGCTGTTCTTAAATCGTCGCTGCGACACCCGTCAAGCAGCTACACTGCACGGCTGCGCGTGGCAAGCCCTGCGAGCTGATTGCAAGCGGGCAGTTTCAGGAGAGCAGAGCCCAGGGAGCACATATACAGCCACGATGCGTTGCAGCCTCGTAGCGCTCGCACCAGTGGCCTCGGCGCTCATGCAGTTCCGCGCACCCCTCGTCGCCGACGGCTACGCCGCGAAAACTGCTGGAGACGCGCTGTTGGTCTACCTGCCGGGCTTCGACGGCGCCAATCTAGCGCCCTTCCTCCAGTGGCCCGCGTTGCACGACGCGGGCTTCGACGTGCGCTGCGCGAGCATCGACGAGGATGACAGGAGCACGTTCGACGAGCTAGTAAAGGCGGCCTCGTCCTATATCGACCGGGAAGCGTGCGACAGGCCCTGCCTGTTGGTCGGCGAGTCCTTTGGAGGCGCCCTCGCGACGGTCGTGGCGCAGCGCACCTCGAATGTGGAGGGCGTGGTCCTCGTGAACCCGGCGACGTGCTACGCGGAGTCGGCCCTCGCGTCGAAGGCACCGCCCATCCTGGAGCTGCCGGCCTGGGCCTACTACGTCGGCCTCGCCTCGTTGCTGCCGCTCTTCGTCGACCGGCACGGCGTCCGCGCGCTGTTCGACATCGTCACGAACAAGCGCCTGCCGTGCGTCATCGAGACCCCGCGCCAGGAGGCCTACATGGGTCGTGTGGCATTATCCCTACCGGAGCGGATCGCGCGCATGCCGCGCGGGACGCTCGCGTGGCGCCTCCGGGAATGGCTCGACGTCGGGGCGAAGGTCGACGTCGGTGCTCTGAAACAACCTACACTAGTAGTCTTCGGCGACGAGGACAACACGTTGCCCTCGGAGCGCGAGGCGGCCCGCGTCGTCGCTTTACTCACGAAGGCACGAGCGGTCCGCGTGCCGGGCGCGGGCCACGCGGCGACGCTCGGGAGTCGCATCGACCTGCGAGCCGAGGTCGCGGCGTTCTTCGGGGCGGAGCCGGGGTTTTCTTTCCTGGCGGGTGCTCCCCGGAAGATGCGCGCCGACGCGTCGCAAGACGGCGAGGCGTCGTCGCTGTACGGCCTCTACCCGCGGACGCACGCGCCCGTGGCCGTCTTCGACTACTTCAACGCGGAGAACGACGCGCGCGTCGGCGTAAGGTAACAGTTCAATTCTTACCCGAGCTCGGACGCCGACGAGTACGCCCGCGCCATTCGAGGCGCGGGCGCCGGCGCCGACAAAAGCGCCGACGAGTATGGCGCAGGCGCGGGCGCCATTTGAATGCGACCGTAGGCCTCGTCCTCGCGTTGTTGGAGCGCCGCCTCCTCGGCGGCCAGCGCGTGGCGCACCTGCCCCTGGAGCAGCTCGACGCCCGCGTCCGCGACGGCCGCTTTGACGCCGTCCGCGAGGAGCGGCTCGTTTTCTAGGCGGTCCCGTAATGAAACGCAGCGCCGCAATGCGTCGTCGAGCCGGCCCACCTGCAGGGCCGTGGCCCGCAACGATAAGTAGTGGTAGACCTCCAACGACGTCGACTTGGCCCCCAGCGCGCCGGCGAGGTGCCGCAGCGAGGCCGTCCTCAAGACGTGGGTCTCGCACGTCTCGCGCACGGCCCGCTCGGCGGCGGCCTTGCGGTCCCTTTCATATTGTGCCGCGACCTCCTCCAGCGCTTCGGGGGCCACGTCCGCCGCGAGCGCCTCGACGGCGTCGAGCGCGTCGTAGACGAGCTCGCTCTTCGCGTCGGCGAAGGCCTCCTCGACCATATTCGGCATCTCCGCTTCGATGGCGTCGTAGATTGCCTCGTAGGCCATTTCACTACGCCTTTGCATGAGGTAGGCGTCCGCACGTTCTCTGATAAATTCCTCGACGAGGCCGGGCACCTGCTCCGATACTTCCTCGTCAATCAGGTCGTCGACGACGTCAGAGGTCATGTCCCGCGGCATCACCTCCGCCTGCACCTGCCGCACGGACGTCATGCGCTCATCCAGGATCGCCGTCAGGGCGTCGTCGCGGAGCCATCCTCTCAAGTCCTCGACCGTCTCGTTGATTATACTGTTTACGACGCCCGGCAGGTACGGCTCCAATGCTTGGGCGAGCTTGGCTCGCGCGCGTGCGGCCCGGCGCTTGCCCGCGGGGGACAGGGGCTGGGCGTTCGACGGGCGCAGCATCGTGAGGTCTTAGGGCTGCCCAACTAGGCTGCCTCGTCCGGTTGCCTCAGGATCATGATTTTGAGCTATCAATGCGCCAATAACTGGTCACGCAGACCCCGCGGCGGTCGAGGTGGCTAGGCGGCCTAGCTCTAAGCAAAGCAACTGGTCGTCCAGGGCCCAGGCAGCCCTGTTTTGGCGCAGGCGCAAAACGAACCTGAACCCGATTTTTTGTGCAAAGGCTGAATCACCGTCAGAGCTGTTTGAATTGAGCAGCATTCGTATATCTTGCCGGGGAGGGTTTTTACAGCTAGCGGCTGTAAGACACTAGGCATATCCCAGCCTGGCTTTGTGAGCAGCCTTTGTAGTCGAACGACTGGCTTTTGAGGCTTCGCTGATAACTGACGAATCGCCTGATAGCTGCGCTGCTGCAGGCGACTCATTTCTTCCGCAGCGCGTCGAGCGCTTCCTCCAGTGCGCGCACCTCGGCAGCTTGGGCTGCCGCTCGCTCGGCGACGCGGAGCACTGATACAAAAAAATGGACCCAGACAAGCGCGCCAAGCTAGTGGCAATGGAGATCGAAGAGACGCCGCCGCCACAACCACCGGCACCACCGGCGAAACCGCTGCCGCCGCGCGCGCTCGCATTCCTCGACGGCCCGACGGACGAGCACCGCGTCGCCGGGTTGCTGCTCCTCGCGGCCGCCGACGCGTCGAGTCTGCAGGCGCATGCCTCAGAAATCGCCGCCAAGCTAGAAGCGTCGAACTTCCTCGCGCGCCTGCTCAAGACGGCCGGCGACGACGGCGCGGCGCTGACGAGCGCGCAGCGCGCGGGCCTCGAGGTCGCGCGGGCGCTCGCGGGTACGTCGGCCGACGTCCGGGACGCGCTCGCCAAGAGTGCTGCGCTCGAGGCCTGCGGCGCGTGTGTGCTGAGCGTCGCCGACGCGCGGACGATGGCGGCGCGCGGCGATAGCATCGAGGGCGGAAGTAATGAAGACGCGGCGGCAGCACTGCGTTGCCTCGACAGCTTGGTAGGCGGCGACCCGCGACGACTCGTGACGAGCGGCGTCGACGGCGCGCCTTTACTAGCCTTTTGCCGGGATGCCGACGAGCAGCTCTGGCCCGCGGCAACGTCATTACTAAGATGCTGCTGCGCCGGCGGCGGTCTTGATGATGAGAGTGTGCGAGCTTTGACTCTCTTGGCGACGACCGTGCGTGCCAAATCAGAAACCTACGCGCGCGAGGCGCCTTTGATAGAGTGCCTGGCCCTGGCGGTGGCGGCGCGCGCGGGCGCGGCGCGGACGTCGTCGACGGCCGCGCACGCGCGGAAGGCGGCGCGCGACGTCGTCGAGGAGGCCGTGCCGCGCCTGCTGCGGCGGGGCGGCGCGCGGGAAGTTTGTAGGGACGCGGCGCTCGGCGCCGCGGCGGTCTGCGCGTCCGGACGGCGCGGCGCCGCGTGGCTCTGGGGCCGCGACGGCGCCGTCGTGCGCGTCGTCGCGGGCTGCGCGGCCGCCGAGGCGCGCCTGGCGCTGGACGAGGCGCTGGCCCTCGCGGCGGGCTCGGGCGGCGACGACCGCCAGCGCCGCGCGGACCGGTGCACGCGCGTCGCGCCGCTGTGTTTGGGCGTGCTCGAGCGCGTGCTGCGCTTGTTGCTGGGCGACGACGAGTCGGGCGACGAGTCGGACGACTCGGAGGCGCCGGACGCGCCGGCGCCGGCGCCCGACGCCGTCCTGGGCTGCCGCGACGCCGTCCGCGACGCGGCCGACGCGGCGCTCGGCTTCTGCGGCGAGGCGCGTTTACAGCGCGACGCGGCGGCTCGTGGACTCCCGGAAGCCCCAGCGCCCGCGGCGCTCGAGCTGCTGCTCGCACTCTGCCGGCCCTGCCTGTCGCTCCTCGGACTCCTCGCCGCCGAGCTCGACGAGGACGAGACAGGCGATGACGATGGCGACGGCGACGGCCTCGCGCTCCACGCGCGCCTCGCGGAGCTGCGACCTTTTGTTGATGATTTGGTTGCGGCCGACCGCGGCGGCGCGCCGCCGCCGCCGCCTGCAGCTGGTGATGACGATTCCGCGCCATCCTCGTCGGAGGAAGACTCAGACGACGAGATAGACTATGGGACTTAAGTTTGTGTTTCAGAAGTTACGCCGAATGGCCGCCATGACCGCACGGCTCTCGGACGAATTCAGGATGCGGCCCTTGTCTATCGTGGCCCGGGCGAGAGGCACCGCCAGGCCCTCATACATCTGCTTCCGCGCACCGCGGAGACCCACGACGCGGTCAATGTCAACGCCGACGCGATGGGCCTGGCACCAGTAGGCGAACTGCGCCGTGAGTTGGTTTACGTTGCCCTCGAGGATCGAGCCCGGATCCTCGTCCTCGCTCGTCGCCGCGAGGTGGTCGAGCAGTTTCTTGAGCAATTTCGCGCTTCGCTGCGCCCGCGCTTTTATGAACGCTTTATCGGCGTCGCTTCCATCGCGCGAAGCGAAGAGCGCTTCGGCGACTTCTCGCCGCGCCAAGATGCAAACGAGGCCACAGAGCGAGTCTCTACTCGTGCGGTGGCACACCGTATGCGTAATCCTCTGCGACGCCACGCGCCGATCCGTGCAGACGCGCACCAGCGTCGCCGTCGCGGCGAGCCACAGTTCCCAGGCGTCGTCGGACGAGTCCACAAATTCCGCGAACCGCTGGCCGTCCGCCTTGCTGAAGCTGCCCGTGCCGGCACGACTCCTCCGCTCCCCTCGGAAGGGAGTGCACGCAAGATGCTGCAGGAACGAGCATTCGCAGTTCGAGGTATATAACTGGAGGAGCGCCTGGAAATCGGTCTGCGCCCGAAGCACGGCCCGGAACGCTGCGTACAGGCCGAACTCGACGGCCGGCGCGTAGACGTCGTCGCCGTCAAGCCGTTCCAGGTCTCGAACGCGCAAGGGCGGGATGAGCGACGCGTCGTTGAGCTGCGCCACGATAGCTGCGGCCTCCGCGCGCGAAACGTCCTGGAGCGTCTTGCATTCGTCGCGGTGCCCGTCCTCGCGCCAAGCGTACTTCTGGCAGTCCTTGCCGCAATAGTGCTGCGAGCCGCAGCCGATGCACGTGTAGCGCGCGTTCTCGGCGCCGCACACGTCGCACGACGGCCGGCGTTTCTTGACGCGCTCCGGGCGCCTCTTGAGGGGCGTCAGACCGGCCGCGGCATGACGTTCGGCCAGGGGGTAGTCGTTGTGATTCGGGTCCGAGACGATCTCTTCGTAAGCCCTTGCGACGAAATCTGCTTCAGGCATGGCTCCGCCATTCACCCACCAGTCCTGGTCGTCGCCGCCCGCCGCCGTGTCTGGCGTGTCCGGAGCACGGGGCGGCTTCGCAGGCTTTCTGCGGGATTTTTTGCCCATCCTTGTCGTGCTTTGATGCGCAGTGACAGATTTGGGCTGCCCCCCGCGCTCTTGCTGTAGCTTGGAATCTAGCCTAGTGTCTTACGTGCCGCTAGCAATCTGCCGCGCCGAGCCACAAACAGCACAAACAACAGCTGTCCTGCGGCTCAGACAACAGGAGGAGCATTATTCTACGCTCCCTTGTCCTTGTAATTGTTGCGTCCATCGATTGAGGCCCAGCGCTGCACCACCTCCCACCTTCGACGAGCAGTTTTGCAGTTTTGCCCAGTACTTGTCGCGCGCGCCTTGAAAAATGGACGCCGCGCCGATGGAGGACTCGACGCAGCTCGCGACGACGACGGCGCAGGACCTCGCCTTAATACCAGAGATGGACGACGCGATGACGCGAATCGCCGCATCGACCATAAAGTTCACCGACAAGGTCGCGTCCTACACCTTGAAATTCATGGTTTTTTATGCGGTGCTCTGCGTCTATGTGCTGAATCAGTTAAACACGCTGCCGCGCTGTTCGTCTGGACGACGGTGCGCGACACCGATGCTCGATCTGACGCAAGACGTCGACGTGTTGATCCACGCGTCGCTGTCCGGCGACGTCGATACGAATGTCGCGCCGACGTACGTCGCGCGCAATGCCTCGGGCAAATCCTACGACGCCACGATCCCTCTGAGCGCGGACGTGCGCAAGGGCGGCGCGCCGCTGACGGCCCACGTCTTCCTCCTTCCATCCAGACAAGGCGACTGGGACTGGTCCAACGACACCGCGGCGTTGGCACGAGCTTTTTTTGTCGGCTCCGCGCCCTTGACGGTTTTGCGACGCGTCACGAGCCAGCGCATGAAGCCGCGGAAGCTGCTCCAGGCGGACGCGTATGTCGATCGGGACGATGTTGGGAGCACGGCGTCGCACTGGCGGTTCGGGCGCTGGCCTCTCGTCGTCCGGATGTTGGATGGGGGCGACTTGGATTACGAGCGGGCCATCCTGGAGCAGCAGCACCACCTGGGCGTGGGCATCCGGGCGCGCCACGGGCGCTACTTCCCGGTTGTCCACGTCGACGAAAGTCTGGCGTTGGCCACGCACGCGCTGCCGATCTCGCGGAACACGTCGTTTCCGGACCCTATCCTAAAGCTCCAGGTCAAGACGGCGTCTCCATTACATTTTGGGCTGCGGAAGACGCTGGCTTCGCAGTTATTGCAGTTCGCTGCCGTCGCCATGCCCGAGGCGCAGGTCGACGAGTTGCGGTGGCAGATCTCGGACCGGCGGGTGTTTCGCTTCGCCGCGCAGCAGCTCGTGTCCTTAGTACACGTGGCCTTCGACTACCTGGCCTTTTCCGAGGACGTCGGCTTCTATGTCGGGCGGGAGACCTTTCATGGTATATCAAAAGCCTCTCTGGTGTGGAACCTGGTGCGCGATTTGATTCTGTACCTGTACCTCCAGGAGCAGGAGGCGGGGTTAGTTGTATTATTTGGGCTGATGCTGGCTTTACTATCGGACTTCTTCAAGATCCAGCGCGTTTTAAAACCTGCGTTAGTTATACGGCCGCGGTTTCCCCTCTTCTTTATCGTGACGGCGCCATTAAGGACGCCGCCGGCGAAGGCGACGGCCAAGTACGACAAGGAGGCGACGTCCCATTTATACCTTGCGACGTTCCCCATGCTCTTCGGCGTCGCGTTGTACTCGTTAGTGCACGACGTCCACCGCACGTACTATGGATGGATCGTGTCGTCGTTGGCCGATTTGGTCTATTACTTCGGCTTCATCATGATGACGCCCCAGCTCTACATAAACTACAAGCTGCAGTCTGTCGCGCACCTCCCGATCCGGGTCTTCGCGTACAAGATCTTCAACACGTTCGTCGACGACGTCTTCGCCTGGGTCGTGAAGATGCCGCTGAAGCACCGCCTCATGACGCTGCGCGACGACGTCGTCTTCGTCGTGTTCCTGTACCAGTGGTGGACGTATAGGATCGATTCGACGCGGCCGAACGAGTACGGTTTTGCGGCGGACTACGGCGGTGTTCAGGCGGCTGCCGAGGACTCGTCGGATTCGGAGGAGGAGGATTAATTTTGTTCTTGTGTTCCTCAATTCGTTTGTTGCCGTCGCGGCCGCGTCGTCGCGTCGGCCGCCCTTTTGGCCTGTTCCTTTCCTTAGGCGTAAGGCAATGAGCCTTCTAAACAATGCGAAGGCTGCCGATCGAGGCCTGCGGGGGTAAACAAGACTACTGTCATGCTGCTCATTTGACGGCACTCGGCCCGGCGCCCCGGCGGCACGCTATTGACGGCTGTAATGCTGTGAGCAGGACGACTCCATCAGGAATTGATCGATTCCGCGGCTGCGGACACGCGCATCGGCTCTGTGGCAGCATTTCTCACATCTGTCTCTCGGAGAGCAAACCTTCCAGCAGCGCGGCGCCGAAGTCATTCTTCGCTGCCGTCCGCAAGATCGACGCATAACACCGACGTGCCGTCGCTGCCGCTTCGCCTCGCGCCCAACCGCTCCATAAGCGCCGCGCGCCCGCCGCACGGCTAAGCACAGCAACGAATCATGGGCTTCAACCTCTGCTGCTTCTGCGTCACCGGCCCGGTCAATACATTAGATCCGGCGGCGCAGATCGTCGCCTACGAGAGCACGAAGAAGCTCCAGGAGGACTTCGCCGAGGGCCGCAAGCTCGGGGAGGGCATGTTCGGGAAAGTCATCTTGATGACGCGCAAGAGCGACAATAAGACCTTCGCGACGAAGGTCATGAAGAAGCACATGTCCATCTCCGACAACAACGAGGTGTTCCCGGCGCCCGCGCCGTCGTCGCTCCTGCGAGAGGTTAAGATTCTGCGGAAGCTCGGCGGGAAGAAGCAGTGTCTAAGGCTGGAAGTAGCTATAGAAACGCCTCGAGATTTCTACGTGCTGACGGACGTGTGCGCCGGCGGGGAGCTGATGAAGCACCTCGAGCGGTGCGACCAGTTCGTCGAGCAGGACGCGTCTCGGTTCTTCGCCCACTTTTGTGGTGCTGTCGCCCACTGCCACGCGAACCAGATCAGCCACCGCGACATCAAGCCCGAGAACTTGCTCGTGACCTTTGAAAGGGGAGGTAGGGCGCGCGTCGTCCTGGCCGACTTCGGGAGCGCGGTCGAGTACAAGAATGACACGCGGTGGCGGAGCGAGGTCGGGAGCCCCTTCTGGCAGTCGCCCGAGGCCTGGGCGCTCGTGCGTTCCCGCGTCCCGTGTTACGCCATCGACGCCATCGCCGCGACCGCTTTTTCACGCGCAGGACTGGGATTACCGGGGCGACGTCTACTCCTGCGGGGTCGTGTTGTTGGTGCTCACGCACGGCATGCTCTCGGCGGGCGAGATCCGAAGCCTGCACGGCGCCGGGCTGAACGGGCTCCTGCGCTTCCGGAAGACGTACGGTAAAAAAGAAGACAAGCATTCGGACACGTTGATGGAGCTGTTGGAAGGACTGTTACGACCGGAACCTGCCCGCCTCACGGCTCAGGAGGCCTTGGCGTCGCCGTGGCTGACGCAACCCAGCGATAGCTCCGCGACGAAGAAGCTGCCGAACCCCGCCGCCGCCGCGTTGGCGCTACGAGCGTTGGAACGCTCGGCGAAGACGTGCGTGGCTCTGCTGGAGGACGCGCCGCGAACCAAATTGAGGGAGGCGCTGACGCGCGCGCCGACTCCGGGGCTGCCCGCGAACTGCGCCCTGTTGGGCGATATCGTGCGTGCATTGGACGCGAAGGACGATAGTGCAGCCGCCGCGACATTGCGAGCTTTGCATCCGGATCCCGACCTTGTACTAGTGCACCGGCCGCTCGCCTTGGAGGCGTCCTACGTGCGACAACGAGCCGAGCAGAAGCAGAAGAGTGCCGCCCTCGTGAAGAGGCGGTCGCTCCCGCTCAGCGCGCCGAAACGCCTCGAAAGGAAGAACCTGTCGAACCCGGACCTGCGCGCCTTCTTTCCGTCGACGTTTGAAACCGTGGGGCGGCGCGACGCCCCGGGCGCGACCGACGACGCGGCGAACATGGACGGTACTTTTTATAGCTCGGAGGCGCTGATGATGGACGCGTCGGCCGCGAGCAAAGTTTCCCACGAGTCGTCCGGCGTCGACGACTCGCTCCACGGCCTCCAGACGCCCGTGGCCCGCGCCGGGTCGCCGGGCCAAATCACGCCGGTCGGCTCCGAGGCGAGCCTGGGGGACATCTCACCCACAGAGTGTGACGCGCCCCCCGGGGGCCGCGGTGGCGTGCGCAGCCTGGGGGACATGCCGGGGAAGGAGGCCTGATGACGACGTGTCGTTGTTGATTTAACTTTATTGTACATAGTACCTGGACCTTCGCGGGGATGTACCCCAGATAACCCCGTCCGGCCGCACGTCGAAGCGTACGTCGGTCCGGAGATGTGTATGTGTCAATTGCATATCCAATGGCTGCGTCTAAGGTTAGCCTTCGTGCGGGGATGCACTTTGGCAAAATTAGCATCAGCTTATTCCACGCCGCGGAGCAGCCGGACGCACCGCGCACAACTTAAGAGCCTCCTGACGTCGGCGCCGAGCCATTGGCCCGGTCTCCTAACGCGCGCCGGTCGCTAAGTCTTGCGAAACCCCCTCCACCAGCCACCAGCGAATTGGGCCCAAAATGCTCACGACGCGAAGCGCCCTCGCCGCCCCCGGCGCCGGCTGGGCCCGCCCCGCCCGCAGCATCTCCTCAGCGGTAGTGCGGAGCGCCGCGCCGGCGCTCACCGCGCGGGCATCGCCGTCATGCACTCACCTTGGTTGCGCCGACCGGGCCTGCGCCCAGCGGCCGCTGACGACCGCGCGCCCATCAAACAGCTGCGGCCACTCCACGTGTGGCTCGTCTTGCGCCCTGACCGCGCGGCCGCTGACGACTGCGGCCTCAAAAAACGCCTGCGGCCACGCTGGGTGCGGCCCGGCCTGCACGCAACGGCGACCCTTCTCCTCCCTCCAGAAGAAGGACGAGCCCGGCACGTCTATCGCGGAGAGCGGCACGTCCTGGAAGGAGATCTCCGACCGCATGAGCCAGGTCTTGTTCCTCACTGATATTTGGCGCGGGATTTGGTTGACGGGCGAGGTCGTCTCCAAGCCGAAGGTCACGATCAACTACCCCTTCGAGAAGGGCCCGATCTCACCTAGATTCAGAGGCGAGCACGCTTTGAGACGTTACCCGTCGGGCGAGGAGCGCTGCATCGCCTGCAAGCTCTGCGAGGCGGTCTGCCCGGCCCAGGCCATTACGATCGAGGCCGAGGCGCGCGAAGACGGGTCAAGAAAAACGACGCGCTACGACATCGACATGACCAAGTGTATTTACTGCGGCTACTGCCAGGAGGCGTGCCCGGTGGACGCCATCGTCGAGGGCCCGAACTACGAGTTCGCCGCCGAGACGCACGAGGAGCTCATCTACGACAAGGAGAAGCTCCTGGCGAACGGCGACAAGTGGGAGGTCGCCATCGCCAAGAACCTCGCGAGCGAGCACCACTACCGCTGACCTCCTTAATTCCTTGTACTTACTTCACACTAGCGAGCGACCGCGGCCTCGAGCGACGCTTCCCGGACCGCGTCCAGGCGGGCGACGTGGTCCCGCGCGGCGGTGGCGAGCTGCTCGCCGACCTTCGCCGCGGCGTCCAGCGCCCGCGCTATCAAAGAATCGTAGGCGTCCGGCTGCAGCGGGCGCTCGCCCGTGAGGTCCGTCCACAGCACCTCGCCGAAGCACGGTAGACAAGCCAAATCGAGGGCGACGCCGTGCCTAGCTTCCGCACGGTTCGGGTCGACGAGCGTCGTCGCGGCCACGGGCGCGCCGACGCGCGCCGCCGCGACGACGCCCCGCAGAAAAATGCCCGCGTCCACCAGGGCCAGGCCGGCGGCGTTGATCGCCGCCGACGTGGCGCCGCCGTCGTCGCACGTCACCAGCACGTGGATTTTGATGAGTGCCCGCGGGTAGCGCTCCGCCATGAGCGCCGGCGCCAGCGCGTTTCGCACGGCGTTCTCCAGGTCCCGCCCGTCCTGCCGCCGCGCCCCCGTGCGCGCCCCGACGCTCGCGAAGGGCGCGTAGGTCGCCGCGACCTCGAGCACGCATCTATCATGTTTCTCGTCGCTCCGCCGCTCGTGCTCGCGCGGGCCCTGGGCGTGCGCCGACACGCGCGTGAGGCCCTGGGCGACGTCGCAGGACCCGTCGACGTGGCGCGACCGCGCCGTGCCCAGCTGCACGGCGAGCCGGCGCGGCTCGTCCAGCCCGCGGCCGTCGCCGCGCGCGCCGAAGAGCTCGAACCAGTCCTCGTCGAAGGCGCCGTCCTGCGCCATTTATTTTTTTTGCGCTAGCTGCTGCGGCGCATGTGCCGAGCTGGTGTGAGTGTGAGCTGCCGCGGCGACGGCGGGCACTCCTGTCTGGTGTGAGCACTGCTGCGCAGGCTTGCCAGCGCGCACCGCTCACCTTTGCCAGCGGACAGCTCAGTGAGGCTACCGGTTATACATGCACGCAGTGTCACCAGCGCTGAACGTCGGCGAAGCGCGGCACGCTGTAAAGGGCTCGCTGCTGCCAGGCTGCTGCTAAAACAGGGAGCACAGGCAGTGCACAACTCGCGTTGCCAATAAGCGGTCGCAAAAACACGACAGCTGTTGCCGGTCGAACGCACGACTGCGCCGGGCGCCGAAACTGCGGCGTAGGCACAGCTGGGCACACCACTCGCACAGCCTGGCCTGCATGCGCCAGACCGTCGCCGCACTGCTCGCGTGCAAGATGGCAGCGCTGGCGCCCGTAGAAGTGCGTCTCCGGCCGGCGCTGCGGGAAGACGTCGACGCGCTCTACGCGCTGGAAGCGGCGAGCTACCCGGCCGACGAGGCCGCGTCGCGCGAGGCCTTGGCGTACCGGCAGCGCGAGGCCGGCGACTTCTTCCGCGTCGTGACGATTGAAGGCGACGACTGCGCGGGCTTCGTCTGCGGCACGCGCTGCGCGACCTTCGAAGAGGAGTCGATGGCCGCGCACGACCCGGCCGGTTCCATCCTCGCGATCCACTCCGTCGTCGTCAAGCCGGCGCTGCGACGGCGCGGCATTGCCTTGCGAGCGCTCCGGCGCTACGTCCACGACGTGCGACGCGGGAGGACGTGTGCAACCATCGCCCTCATCGCGAAGGCGCCCCTCCTGCCGTTGTATCGCAAGGCGGGGTTCGAGGTTCAGGGCTTGTCGGAGATCGTGCACGGCCGGGACCCCTGGTTCGAGTGCACGCTGGACGCGACGGCCTTCCCCTACGAGGTCGTCGATTCCTTCTCTTCCGTAAAATTTGGGGGCAATCCCGCGGCCGTCGTCCTGGGCGAAGGGAGCGAGGACTGGATGAAGGGCGTGGCCGCGGAGTTCAACCTGTCCGAGACCGCGTTCCTACGGTTTATAGAGGGCAGCCGCTTCGGGCTGAGGTGGCTGACGCCCACGGCGGAGGTCGACTTGTGCGGCCACGCGACGCTCGCGGCGGCGCACTTTCTGTTCGGTCGGGAGGCTTATGATGAGCTGATCTTCGAGACGCGGTCCGGCGATCTGGTAGCAACGAAGAAGAATGACTTGATAGAGCTGGCCTTCCCGCGGGACGACCCCATGGAGGTCGTGGATCTCAAAATCAAGGGCCAGCTGCTCAAGGCTCTGAGCGTCGAGGACATCGTCAGTGTCCACCGGTCGGGCCAGCGCGATCTGCTCGTGACGTTGACGGCGGAGGCGTTTCAGAGCATGAACGTGGACCTGGCGAAGATTAACGAGATCGAGCGCATCCGGGGCGTCGTCCCCTGCTGCGCCGGCGACGTGCGCGACGAGGGCCAAGCGGACTTCTCGTCGCGGTTCTTCGGGCCGGCGGTGGGCATCGACGAGGACCCCGTGACGGGGAGCGCCCATTGTGCGTTGGCGCCCTTGTTCATGAAGCGCTGCGGCGGCAAAAGCCGGTTGGTGGGCTACCAGGCGTCGGCGCGCGGCGGGGAGGTCGTGTGCGACGTGGCGGGGCCGCTCGTGAAGCTGAGCGGGCGGGCGACGGCGGTCATGGCCGGGGTTGTAAAGTCTTAAGAGGTATGATTATGAACAGCTATGGACAACATATGTACAGTTCGATCGGCGATCAGTAGGTGGGCATGTGGTGGGCCGGGAGCGGGTTGTGCTCCGTGCCCGTCAGGCCCGACGACGGCAGGAAGACGCCGCTGTGGCCCGCGTCCTTTTGCATCGGCTCGAAGTCGAGGTTGGGCGCGCCGGTCACGGGGTCGCAGCCCTGGCTGTAGACTTTCTCCATCTTCGCCGTGTAGGCATCGCCTGTGAGCAAATCAAATAGTGAGTCGGGTGCATAATTCTTCACTAAGTCCTTTCTCGGCGAGAACGCGACGCGCCACGACAATTTGATTTTATGCACTGCACGTTGCCCTCCTCCGTCGACGGGTGCGGGAACCAGCGGTTCAGCCAGTTCGCCGTGCGCTGGGACGCGCCGTCGAGCATGCTCGACGTGCGCTTCACCAGGCGCCGCGTGAAGCCGGGCTTCTCGGCGGGGTCAAGCTCCATGCTACTTCACCGCTGCTGGCCTCAGCCCTATGTCGCGGTCCTGGGGCGCGCTGCGCCACGCCGTTCGATGACGACCGAAGAAATAGATAGCGACCGTAGTACGGCCTAGTAAATCGCTGGTCCAGACAGCCGCGAATTAGCGTCGACGCGTCGACGCTAGCGGCCTTGAAGACACACTAGCAAGCGGACAAAATCGCGCGGAATGACATGAGACCTCCCTTCAAGGGCGCCGAGCACCTCCTCCGCGCCTCCCCCGCAGAGCGGTCGCCCGTCGAGGTCGTTGTGGCGCTCGTTGGCCACCACAAAAAGCACGACGAGCAGCCTCCAAGGAGCGCGACCGGCTGCCCCGAGCCCACGACGCACACCGACGGACCCGAGCATGCCGCCCCCATCAGCAGCCCGCGTCGCGTGGGACGTCGAGCAGCTCTCGACCGTCCCAGCGGAGCTGGGCGGCCACGAGGTCCAAGGCGCCCGGGTCGAACTCATCATAAGGCCGGCGCCGGACCTTGTTATTAATGAAGACGTAAGGTTCGAGGTCCGCCTCGACGCGGGCAACTACCCCGCGCGGCCGCCGGCCGTCCGACGCTTGACCGAAAATGCCAAAGCGGTCGACGGCGTGGACGCGGCGGGATCCGTGAATTTGCCCATCCTCGACCCGCGAGCCGAACCGAATGGGTGGTCGAGAGGCTACTCGCTGGCCGTGGTCTTCTACGCGCTGCGGGACGTGTATCGGAAGGCGGAGGCGGACTGGGCGCCGCCGCCGCCGCACGCGCAAGGATCTTCTGAACCCGTGGCGGGTCGGCCCGCCGTCGAGGCGAATTTGTCGTTCGGCCTGACCGTGGGCCACGCCGGCGACCAAGGTAAAAGGATGTCAATGGAGGACGTCGTGTTGATAAAACCGCTCGACGTGCCCTCCAAAAAAACGAGAAGATCGCAACTTATCGTCGTTTTTGATGGGCACGGCGGCCGCAAGGTCGCGGAGTGGGCCTCCGAACTCCTCCCCGAGGAACTGCAGCGGAATTTGCGGGTCGACAGCTGGGGCGATGCATTGAAGCGGGCCTTCCCGGCCGTCGACGCCGAACTGAGAAGAAGACGCGAGGCCGATTCCATGGGCCGCGACGCGTCGGGCTCCACCGTGCTCGCGGCGCTCTTCGACGGACGAGACACGTTCCACGTCGCGTCGCTCGGAGACTGTAGAGCCGTGCTCTCCCAGAAGGATGGCTACGTGAACTGCTCGAACGATTGTAGAGCCGACCGGCCCGACGAGATCGCGCGCGTCGTCCGCGCCGGCGGCTTCGTCGCCAACAAGCGCGTGAACGGCCAGATCGCCGTGTCGCGCGCGCTGGGCGACTTCGCCTTCAAGGGCGGTGCCCTGGGCGACCGCGTGTCCTGCGTGCCGGATCTGACCTCCGTGAAACTGCGCGACGGCGACGACTTTCTGCTGATCGGCTGCGACGGCGTCTTCGACGTCCTGACCTCGGCCGAGGCGACGAGTTTTGTGAGAGACCGCCTCGGACAAGGCCGCAATTTAGATGACGCCGCCATGGACCTCGTAAGGCACGCCATCGACGACCGCGACTCGCGCGACAACGTCTCCGTCTGCCTCGTCAAGCTCCAGAAGACGGCGCCCGAGGTCTATACGGAGGGGGCAGTGGCGGCATTGCATAGCGTCCCCGTCGCGGAGCCCTTGCACGCCGCGAACGCGCCGCGCGCGCCGGCGGCGAAGCCACGGAAAACTGGCGTCCTCGACGACGAGGACCTCATGGACTTCCTCATGAACGACGACAACTTCGCCTAAGCATAAGTTTAAGCAAAGCAAATAAATTAGAAATCTCGAAGGCAGAAGGAGGCGGAGCTCCACATACTAGTAGGCGAAGGGGTTCCGCGGCGGCGGCGGCGGCTCGTCGCTCTCTGGCGTCGCCCATCGACTCTGGCCCGTTTGCGCGTTGTAGTCGTAGGCGTGGCCCGTCTCCGGGTCAGTATATGTCGTCCAGCCCTCGTCCGACGGCGCCGGAGGGGGGCGCTGTTGCAATGATCGCGCGTACGCGGCGTCGCGCGCCTCCGCCTCCCGGCGCGCGCGCGCGCTGTCCTGTTGCAACGACCGCGCGTACGCAGCGTCCCGCGCCTCGTTCGCCGCCCGTTCGCGCGCGCGCTCCTCGTCCAACTCCGCGCGCAGCCGCTCCGCGTACCTCCGGTCCGCGTCTTCGCTGGGCGCCGCCTCGTTCTCGAGCGCGTCGAGGGCGTCGCACACGGCGTCCTTCTCCTCGCGCGAGTAGGCGCACACGTAAACTTCGTCGAGGCCCGGATATGCATGCGAGGCGATGGCCCGCAGGCCGACGGACACGACCCGCTCCAGCGGCACCGAGCCGCGGTAGACGCCCGCGCTCAGCAGCGAGAACGCGACGTGGCGGACGCGCTTCTCCCGCGCGACGCGCAGCGCCGCCGCGTAGGCACTTATGAGCGACGCCTCGCCGCCGCGCCAGCCGCCGCCTTGCCGGAAGTCGGGGCCGACGGCGTGCAGGACGTACTCGACGCGCAGCTGGCCGTAGGCGTTCGGTCCCGTCGCGACGCAGTCGCCGACGCCGATTCGGAGTCCGTGCGCGTCCTGGGGCAGCGCCGCCCGGTCCCGCCGCAGCGCCGGGCCGCCGGCCCGCGAGACGGCGCCGTCGACTCCGCCGCCACCGAACCCCCGCGCGTTCGCCGCGTTGACGATCGCCGCGGGGCCCGGGCAGCCGCCGAACGCCACGACCGAGCCCGCCGCCGCCACGAGGCGGCCGCCGTGCCGCAGCCTGATCGCCTTGAGCTCCCGGAGGCCGCGGTTCGTGCCGCGGATCGGCCGCGATTTCGGAGTCGGCGCGTCGCCGTCGTCCGTGCTCAATTCGTAATCAGCGGCGGGGGCGCTCGGCGCGGCACGCAGGCGGTCGAGGCGGTCGGCGAGCGCGTCCGCGCACGGCGTGGCGTCGCGCGTCCACGACGGCGGCGCGGGCGGCGCCGGCGGTCGCGCGGCCGGCGCCGCCGCCGGCTTAGGCGGTGTCGGTGGGGCCCGCGGTCGTTCGTGCTGCAAGCTGCGCGCGTAGGCCGCATCCCGCGCCTCCGCCTCGCGGCGCGCACGCGCGCTCGCCTCCTGCAGCGACCGCGCGTAGGCCGCGTCGCGCGCCTCGGCCGCCTCGCGCGACGCGTCGAAGAACGCATCGACGCCGCCGAGGCCGCGTTGTTGCGTGACGGCCGCCGCGGCCGCGTCCCGCCGGTCCAGTCGGTCCTCGCGCGCGGCGGCCAGGAGCTCCTCTTGGGATCGCGCGAGGGCCTCGTCCTCGCGCCGCGCGGCCGCCGCCGCCTCGCGCCGCGCCGCGACCGCCTCGGACCGGGCCGCGTCGAAGGCGTCGAGGAGCGGGTCGTCGTCGGCCGGCTTTGCGAGCGGCGCCGGCGGCCCGGTTTCTGAAAAGAAGGGCGTCGCCTCGGCCAGCGTCAAGGTCGTGTCCGCGGGCGCGGTGTCCGGCACTTTCGCGTAGTAGACGCGCTCGTTCGTGTGCTTGAGCTCGTCGTAGTACGCGGCGGCCGCGGCGCCGAGGCGCCCGGCCGTCGCGCGGCCCGCAAGTTTTACAAGGTCGGCCGCCGCGGGCGGCGGGCCCGGCCACGCGCCCGCCCCCGCGAGGGCGGCGAGCCGGTCGCGGCCGCGCCGCGCGTGAGCCACGGCGTCGCCAAACGTGGCCGCGTCGCTCTTGGCCGCCGCTTGCCGCGCTCTCAGTAAATCCGCGGCGGCGAAGGCCGCGAGCGCCGCGACGGCGGTCTCGGAACAGCCGAGGGCCATCGCCGCGGCCGCCGCGCGGTCCGCCGCGCCGTCCGCGAGCCGCGCCGTCACGGGGTTGTTCAGTGCCAGCCCCTTGCGGACGACGAGTCGGTCGGCGGCGGCGAGGCAAGCGTTGCCGCGCGCGGTCGCGACCGCGGGCGAGGCCTCGGCCGGGACCTTTTGCAGCGCGTGCCACGACCCCGCGGCGTCGACTTTCGCCGCGGCCTGCCACAGACCCGCCGCGTCCTTGAGCGCCGCGGCCGCGCGCTTGAGGCCAGCCTCCACGTCCTCGGCCAGCTCCCGCGCGGCGCACCGCTCGCCGGCCTGCGCCCCCGCCGCGCAGGCCAGCGCCTCGTCGAGGCGCGCGCACGCGACGAGCGTCGGGAGCAGGGCCCCGGCGACGGCGAACATGGGCTTCCGGGCGTCGTAGTCGGCCACGACGCTGATCGCGTCGCCAGGGCCGAGCGACGACGTCCAGCTGACGGCGAGGCCGCCGGGCGCGACGCGCGCGTCCGTCGCGGCGCCCGCCTCCAGCGACGCGCGCACCGCGGCGACGGCCGCGGCCGCGGCGCGCGCCGCCGCCGCGACGGCCTCGGCGTGGGCCGCGGCCGCGCCGGGGCGCCCGTCCTCGCGCGTTGCCGCGCGCAGCCGCGCGAGCGCGGCGTCGGCGGCCTCGCACTGGAGCTTCAGCGCCGGCGTGCAGCACGGCGCCAGGGCGACGGCGTAGTGGCCGCCGTCGGCGCGCGTGGGCAGTCTCGATGGTGGTATGCGGGTCAGGAACCGGACGAGCTCCTCGCGGAGATTTTCCTCTGGGCTTGCCATGGTCCACCACCTACCTGGATAGCTGGTGGGAGCTCACGCCGTGCCGGGAGGCTGCCCGCTAGGAATTAATTCTATAGATTAGGATCACTGATTAGAGGATCACTGATTAGCTAGACAGTGTAAGACACTAGCAAGCATATAGGAGCTAATTCCTTGCCATCCATTTTGACCGGGCCATCCGTCACGGTAGATACAACTCTTAGGAGCGCGTCGCCTCATCAAACGACCGCAGATGTCGGCCGCACCGCCCAAGGAGAAGAGCATGATGGACAAGTTGTCAGAGGGGATTTCATCTGCTTTCAACACGGCCGGGACGGAGGCCAACAAGGCCAAGCTCCAAACGGAGATCGCCATGAAACAGCACCAGATCAAGGGCATCAAACAAGAGTTCGGCGTCCGCGGCCAGTGCATGAAATCAAATCGGACGTCGCGGCGCCCCCAGCGGTCGCGGCGCCCCGGGCGCGGCGCGTCTCGGAGCCGTCACTGCTGAATCATGGCCTCCGTGGACGCCATCGACGCGACGTCAGCACGACGGCGTGGTCTCACCGGTTGATTTCAATGATTGTGCACAGGTCGCGGCGTGGGACCTCATGGCGCGCGACGACACCGCGGGCCTCCAGGCGTTATTCAAGCAAAGGCAGGCGACCGCGCAGAACGTCATCGGCGACCTGGGCAAGCTCCAGCGGCAGCTCGCCGACCTGGGCGGGCCCAAGCCGACGCATGTCGTGTCCGTGACCGTGCCGGCCGGTCCCACGCTGTGCCGAAATCAATTTCTCGGTGCCTCATTGCACCCGACTCACTGGCTGATTTCCACACAGGCGCCAAGGAAGGCGAGTCCATCGAGGCGAAGGCCTCCGACGGCTCGACGGTCCGGATCACGGTGCCCGCGGGGACATCTCCCGGCGCGACGCTGCATGTACGCGTACCGGTAGCGCTGCCGCCGCCCGTCGACCCGACCGTGCCGGTCGCGCAAGGCACTCCCGTCGTGACGACGACCGCGGAGCCCGTCGAGCCCGCGAAGTAGGCCGCTAAGTTCGGGAAGTAGTTGGACTCGGAAGGTCCCGCGGAGCCGTGCGTTGACCCTTCCCAGCTCGGATTTCGCTAGCGGCCTAAGACACTAGCCAAGCCCAAGGGAGTATAATAATCATATATGCCTTACCACTTGCAGTGCACAGGCAGCCTCGTAATCATTGCACGCGTTCGTGCTAACGAAGACTGCTGGATTCACAAAACAACCATTCGTGCGGACGCACCGCACAGAGCACTTAGCAGTAGTAGGGAGAGCAAGAGAGCAGCCACCACCACAGAGGACTCAGGCAGCAGGGAGAGCAGCCGCAAGAGAGCCCAGGGGACATCTCACAGCGAGCATAAACTCGGACAGCAGATACACGGAGATGATCATTCGTCGCGCAATAATAACCGTTGCAGCCGTCGCGCACGGCTTCGTCGTCGCGCCGCGTTCGTGCGCGCCCCTGCCGCGCTCACTCGCGCGCCAGCGAGCGGTCGTCGTCGCCGACGCGGCGGATTTATCGCGGTCGCTGGCGATCATCGACGCGCAGCAGCTGGTCCTGTCCGTCGGCTTTCTCGCGGCCCTGTGGTTCTTCGCGGCGCCGACCGGTCCCTTCATGGTCATCGAGGAGGAGACCGTGTACATCGACGAGGAGGAAGAGGAGGAGGAGTGGTTCCGATGGTAATCACACACATATATTTAGCTAGCGCGGGAAGCCCCGGTGCGCCGTCGCGCCGCGGCCCTCGCGCGCGTTCGTCTTCGTCCGCGGCCAGAACGCGCCCAGCCGCCCGCCCGTCGAGGCCTGCGCGACCTGCGCCACGGCGTTGTCCCCCGACTTCGCCTTGAGGGCGTCGGCCCGCTCCGCGCCCCACCGCCCGAAGCCGCACTTCTTGCAGAAGAACATGCGGTACCAGCCGTAGGAGTGGTACTTGCCGATCGCCAGGTTGAACTCCTTCGCCAGGATCTTCAGGGGCCAGAGCAGCTGGGCGATGGCGAAACTCTGAAGGAACTTGAGCACGTCCGAGGGTGTGAATTGTTCGCACTCGTCTCCAGCGCCAACGCTTCCGGACAATACCTCACACGAAGGGGGATTGAAGAGGACGAGCAGGGCCAGCACCACGAAGAACGTGCCGATCACGAAGAGGGGCAGCACGATCAGGTGCCCCCCGCCGGTCAGCACCGACTCGAGCCGCCGCCACTTGCGCTCCTGCTTCCGGCCCTGGTTCTCGAACTGAATGCAGGGGCACGCGAGCATGTAGAAGAGCAGGATGTCCCCGAACACCGTGGGCAGCGTCACGATCACGAAGTTCCAGAAAATGCCCTTCCAGTATATGTCCAGTAACGGGTCCTGCCATCCCTCCTGATTGACCTTGAGCATGAGGATCGTCGTGGCGAAGAGACTATACGCCGTTAAAACCAAAAGCATCGCCGTCTTCTCGAGCCGGTTGAGCGGGTGGTCGAGGTCGCGGTAGAAGAGCGCCAGGACGGGGTGGTAGTTCCGCGAGTAGTAGGCGAAGTCCTCGACGTAGCCCGGCGGCGTCTCGTACCAGATGACACAACTATAAAATCGCGCGAGCCAGCCCCGGCCCTCCTCCCTCAACTCCTCGGCGCCGCGCCCCCAGAAGCACCGGCGCTGGCAGAGGCCGATGACTTTTAAATAGCGCACGCGCTCGCGCGCCAGCGCCGTGACGAAGACCGCCCACTCCTCCCTATCTAAGGACCCGCTCCGGTCGGCGTCGACGGCTCTCAATACACGCCGCGCGCGCGCCGGCTCGACGCCGTCCCGGAGTAATAAAGCTCGCAGCATCTGGCACTTGGAATCCTCGACGAACTTGATGATGCGCGGGTCTTCCGCCGCGTTCCGCAGTTCCGTCAGGGCGATGGTGCCGTCCCCGTCGTCGTCGAGAATATCGAAGACCTCCGCGGCCTGGTCCAGGTCGATGTGGTCCACGTTCTTCGAGAAGTTCGACAGGACCGTGAGTTCCAGATTCGTAAAGGCGTGGCCGCGCCGCCCCACGAACTTGTCCTTCGCGAGCCCGCTCTCGACGTCGTCGTCCTCCTCCTCCTCGACCTCTTCTTCCACGTCTTTTGACGAGGACGAGAAGGGCAGCGCCCCCAGCGCGCGGCTGGCGACGGCGCCCGGCAGGTTTATGGCCGTGCGCACGCCGTAGGACGCGCGCTCCTGCCACGCCCTCAGGCCGAGCACGTTGCCGAAGGAGTCGTCCTCGTCGAAGACGCGCGTCGGCCGGAAGTCCTCCTCCGTCGCCTCGCCGCCGACGTCGCCCTCGAGCGCCGCGGCGAGGCAGTCGAAGGCGTGCAGGTCCTCGACCGTGTAGCCCGTCACGAGCGTCGGGTCCTTCCGCTTCTTCACCTCGCGCGGCGTCAGGTTCTCGAAGCTCTGGACGAGCGCATCCCAGTCCGCGAGGTCCTGCTGCGTCACGGAGCTCGGGTTGTGGGCCACGTCGCGGATGGCGTCCTGCGTCTCATGGGTGGACTGCGTGCTGCCCATCGCTGCCTTTGATCCGGGGCCGCCGCGTTATGATGGGAAGCGTTCCTACGGGGCCGGACTATGGGACCGGCGGCCGCCCGCCGACGGCTGCGGCATCTCCCTCCCTCCCGTGGTGCCAATCAGGATCGAAGCCAACCACCACCAGAAAGCTAGCTAGCGAGATGCTAGCGTGTCTCGCGTAGCTCACGACGCTAGCCGGAGGGCGACGCGCCACGGACACCTACTTAGTCTCTGCCGGCGATTTCCGTCGCTTCCGGCCGCACCGCGCCATGGTCTCGTAGAAGGCCTCGTAGTCGAGCGCCGCGAGGCACGCGTCCAGGAACCAGCGCTCGCCGTCGGGGCGCGCGCCGCCCCGCAGCGCCGCGCGGCACTCGGCCGCGAACTGCTCGCGCGTGCCGCCCGCGACCTCCAGGACGCGCTCGGTGGCCTTCTCGAAGAGTCTCAAATATTCACCGTGGAGCTCCGTGAACTCGAAGGAGTGGCCCTCTTCTCTTGTTTCCGCATCATTGGCGAATGCGGCTGCGTGCTCGTTCACAAAGTCGTCGAAGACGACCTCGAGGCCCTCGTCCTTCGCGCACATGAAGGCCTGGTCCTTGAAATAGCGGGCGACCTCGGCCATGAGCGGCAGGTCGCCGCCGCGGTCGCGCGCGTCGTCCTTGGACTCCATCGTCGCGTCGCGCGCGCGGTGTGGGTGTGGTCCTGAAGGCTGGGGCTGCCAGCCACGGAGTGCTCACTGGCCAGTCGGGCTGCCCGCGTTTCCGTAACCGTGGCGAAATGAGCGTACGATGCTGCTGCCCAGGCGTTCGACCGCTCTCGTCCAAGTTTTGTTGCCGAGGATGGCAGTCTGCCCTGCGCTCTGCTTGCAAGTGCTGTGTGGAGGTTCTGTACGGCTGAACGCTCCGCTCGAGAGGTAGTGGGCGCGCGGCCAGAGCGATTGAAGCACCAGAAGGATGGGTACCAAAACCTGTTTTAAGCGCCAACCAAGTGTGATCTCTGCCATCGTCGAGGTCGTCCGTTTTGCTGCTCTCCCGCTGCACAGCTGAACATATTTCGTGCGGCAACACCGAGCCGACTCCCGGACAGAAGCTCACGTGACGCGCTGCGGCAACGACAGCGCGCCAGACGCCACAAAGAGGCCGCGTTCAAAAAGGGCGCGCCAATTATCTCTGCGAAGCACGTTCGGCTGGGCCCCAAATGGCGCAGCCGTCCGGCGCACAACGTGTCCCCGTCGTCGAGGCCGAGGCGCCGCCCGCGCCGCCGCGGGGAAAGCTCGTCCTGCGGCGCCAGCAGACGCAGGAGGGCGCCGCCGCGCTGCTCGGCCTCGCGGCGCGCGCGCCCGCCGCCGCCCCGCCCGCTGACGCGACGGAGAGCCTCCAGCCGTACGAGGGCAACGACGACTGCACCGTCGTCACGACCGAGAGCGGGCGAAAGCCGAAACGGCCGCATCGGAAGCGCGCTTCCGGACGGGCCAGGGCACGCGCGCCCGCCGTCCCCGTGCCCGCGGCGCCGGCGCCGGCGCCGGCGGTGGGCTGGAGCCCCGACGCGGGCGGCCTGAGCATCTTCGCCGGGCTGACGGGCCCCGGCGCGCCGCCGCGCGCGCGGCCGCTGCCGCCGCCGTTCCGCGCGGGCCGGCCGCGCGTCGCGCTGCGCCTGGACCGGGCGGCCTTCGCGGGCGTCGTGGACCAGGGGACGCTGCGCTACTTCCCCGGCGAGGTGCTGTCGCAGACGCGGCCGGCGCCGCCGCCGCCGCCGCCGGGCGGCGCGCGGCGCGCGCTCTTCGTGGGCGACGCCGCGCCCTTCTTCGACGACGGCGCGGCGCGGCCCGCGGCCCTGAGCGCGCTGACGCACATCGCGCGGGAGACGGGCTGCGTCGTCGTCGTGTCGTCGACGGCGCCGCGCGGCGTCGCGGCGGCCCTGGGCGCGGCGCTCGGCGCCGAGAACCTGCGCGCGGCCGCGGCCGTGGCCTTCCCGGGCAGCGGCCTCGCGTCCCCCGCCGAGCGCCAGGTCCTCGAGGTGCTCCAGTGGCTCGCGCGGCGGCCCGACGGCGCGACGCGCCGCTGGGCCTGCCTCGACGCGAGTGGTGATCTGAGGACGGCCTACCTGGCCGTCGCGCGCGCGGCCCGCGCCGCGCCGGCGCTCGCGTCGCGCTTCGTCCGCGCGCCGGCCTTTGACGAGGGCACGCTGCACGCCGTGACGACGCGGCTCGACGCCGCCGCCGCCGCGGCGCCGCGCGCGCCGCCGCCGGCGCCCGCGCGGCCGGCGGCCTTCGCCGTGCCCGTCCGGGCGCCGCCGCCGCTGCCGCCGCCGCCGCCGGTGCCCGTGCGCGGCCGCTTCGACGAGTTCGCCTTCCGCGAGGTGCCGAGTCCGGCCAAGCCGAGCCCGGCCAAGCGCGAGCGGAGGGCTCCACCGTCGCCGCGGTCGCCGGCGCTCAAGCGCCTCCGCCGCGAGAGCGCGTCGCCGGTGCTCGTCGCGACGGTGTGACCGACCACCTCTATCCAAGAAGAAGCAAGAAGAACGAAGACCCTGTAATCCCCCTCCCGGCAGTAACGAAGTACTGATAGATTCGCACTTCCCGCGGGGACATTCCCGGAAGTACCGCCTACCCGCTGGACAGAGCGGAAATTAAGCTCTGAACTTCACTATTCGGGGGTCAGCCGGAGAGGTCTGTTTTCAAAAGCCATCCGCCTGGGCCTGTGTACATGTATACTATATATATGTATATATACATATATATATACATATATACGGATTCCTAGTGTGTCGATACGCTAGATCGCTAGGTCTTGCGGCTCGCCAAAATACACCAGCGATTGACGGCGCCATCTACCGTCCAAATGGGACATCATATCAACTCCAGCCTAGTTTTCATGCACACTCGACGGAACCGGAGCCGACGGCCCGCGCTCGGAGGGCGGGAAAAGAATTCTACTAGACAACTCTCGCGTTTATGTTCGTTTCCTTCCGTTTGTTAGTGGTAGAGTCCATCCAGACCGCTAGTACATTTGCCTATCTATATTAGGGGCTCCGTTAGAGCCGCGCGAAACGACGACTTCGCGACCCCCGCGTTTGTGCGGGAAGGCCTCATAACCTAAACCTGCGAGTATCAACGACTCAACTATCCAGATGGACCATAACGCCGTTGTTCTATTCACAATCGACCGACTTGCCCGTTCTCCGCGGACGACGGTGCGTACGCGGGGCACCGGAAAGGCCCCAGACCGGTGGTTTATAAAATAAATTTGCGTTTCAGGCGCTTTAGTTCTAGGACGGGCCATCTAACCGGCTTGATTGTGTACTACATTGCTCCGAGACCCAAAGATGCTCGGCGCGGGTCGTCGGTCTCGCGAGCCCACAATCTCGCTAATTTGGACTTAATACCTGGACCTGCGACCATCAGCCCGTGTACCATCACCATGGACCATGACGCGACCATTTGTTCCATGATCGACCGACTTGAGCGAGGTCCAGATCAAGATGTTCACGTCCCGAGCGTGGTCGGCCCAAAGTACCCTTCTTATAATGTAGATGTCATATACTCGTAGTTGACTATCGCTGGGGTAGTATGGGGTCCGACGAGACCGCTACAGCGACTACTGGGGGCCCTCGGGTCATTGACGTTTTTGACGGGAACGAGGCGCTATCGGGCCCAAATTGCGCGCTCTTTTCGGGGGCAGATCGGCTCCTGGCGGCCTCTCGGGGTAGGTCTAGTAGTGTGTAAGCGCCTACACCGCATACGCCGTCGATGCGGCAGCCTAGTGCTCTCGGAGAGCCCTGGAAAGCAAACCCTCGCTAAAGCTGCTAAAGTGGCGTGGGCTGCTGAGAGAATTCGGCCAAAAATGCTTGAAGCGGCGGCGCATGCGGCGTAGGCGCTTGCACGTGTATAGTATCGACCCTAGGCGACCCCAGGGAGACCTATTTGGCAGGGATGGACAGGATTAAACAGGCGCGGCCGCCCTGTGGCCTCGGCCGCCTCCGCACCGCGAAACTATTTTTGGCCCCCAGGAAGTGTCCCATTGATCTCTTTGGACCAGTAGCGAACTGAGCGGTACTCGAACACTGCATGCCGCGTTCGCTCTTTGCTTGCTAGTGTGTCTACTGGCTGGCCGCGGCAAAAAATGGCCGACGCGTTTTAGCTTGCAGAGGCCAGGACGAGGCTTAACGGCCTTGTGCATATCTAGGCGTGCTAAGGACAGCACATAGGTGGAGCACATCGCGACAAAGCCCGCTCAAAACGCTACAGCAAGTCGATACATCGGATTTGAACATGATGTTACCCGTCGTCGTCGCATGCGTCGCAGCAGCAGCAGCGGCGGAGCTCCACGCGAACCCGCCGCTCACGGCCGCCACGCCGAACCGCACGCGCGTGCACGCCGACGCGGCGCTGCTCCTCGCCGGCCTCGACTGGGCCGGCGACGCGCCGGACAACGCCACCGTCGCACCGATCATTCGAAGGCACCCGCTCGTCGTCGCCTTCCGCCGCACGAAACAGCTCGTCGGCCGCGTGCCGAAGCTCTATCGCTGGCTCACGCGGCTCGTGAACCCGCGGCCCGTCGAGCCGCCGCCACCGCCGGAGCCCGTCGCCGCGCCGGCGGCGACGCCGCCGGTCTACGACGCCGGCGCGGCGCTCGACGCCTACGCGCGGAGCTGCGCGCGCTACGCGGTGTCGGCGAACGGCGCGGTGCTCGGCGCGCTGCGTTTTGGGGGCGTCTGCGTCAAGCCGTCGGACGAGAGCGGCGGCGCGCCCTTCGGCGACGCCGATTTATTGGCCGTGGTGGACGCGATCTGCGACCCGGCGTCCGTCGCGCGCGCGTTGGATCTCACGCGCGTCGACGGGGCGCGCTTTACCCAAGCGTGCGCCGCGCGCGCGCTGTCGCACGCTTTAGCTAAAGCCGACCGAGGGCGAGGACTGGCGTACCTGGCGCTGGTCGGGGCGCCGCTCGGCCCGCGCGGCGCCGAGCGCCTCGCGACGGCGGCGACGCCTCAACTCCGCGCGCTGCGTTTACAGGGCTGCGACGCGCGCGACGCGGGCTTGGACGCCTTCGCCCAGGCGCTGGGCGAGCGTTTACCGCAATTGGAGCGCCTCGATGTCAGCCGGAACCGCGCGTCCTTGCACGCGTGCAAGCGGCTCAAGAAGGCGGCCAAGGCGCGCGGCGCGAATGGTGGGAAAAAGTGCCGCGTCGAGCTCCGGGGCAACTGCCTCGCCCTCGAAATGGCCTGCGCGGCGACGCACGCGGCGGGGGTGGCGGCCTTCGCGACGGGGGGGCCGTACCTCCTCCACGAGGCCAAAAGATTAGGTTTGGACGGCGCCTGCGTGCGCTCGCTCGCCGTCTACGCGTCGGCGCACGTGTTTTATTTCGCCGCGTCGGCCCAGACGCACCTCGCGGAGGCGCGCTTCGGCCGGGCGCGGCCGGCGCTGCCGGGCGCGCCGCGGCCGCCGCCGCGGTCGCGCTGGGACCGCGCGGCGCCGGCGCTCGTGCTCGCCGCGACGCACTACCCCTTCGCCGCCTTCCTCCAGCTCGACGCCGCGACTTCTCGTCGAGTCCACGGCGCGGCCCTCGCGCTCTGCGCTTTCACCTTGTGCCGCGAGCCGCCGGGCGTCGACCGCGACCCGCCCTCATTGCGCGTCGGCAAGTACGCGCCCGTCGAGACGCTGGCGCTCTTGTTTGTGGGCAGCTTCGCCGCGTCGGCGACGGCCCTGCCGCTGCGGCGCGCGCTCGGCGACGCCGCGTTCCGGTCGCTCGCGGCGGGCGCGCTGCTCCACGTCGCGGCGGCGATCTGCCACGTCGCCGCCGGCGCGGGCCACGCCGCCGCGCACGCGCTCACGCTGACGGGCGCGGCGCTCCACGCCATGGTCGTGCTCAAGTCGCTGGTCTGGCACTTCCTGCCCGCGGCGCCCCCGGCGCCGCGGCCGCCCGGGGCGGCGCCTCCGGTCTAAACTTTGTGTACTACTTACCCCTTCTACCGCGGCCTCGCCCACGGCCTCGACCCCTCCCGATTTTCAGCGGCCGCAGGCCCGTGACGAGCTCGCCCTCGAGCGCCGAGAGCGTCGCGTTCGCCCGGAGCTTCGCGGCGGCGTCGCCGCTCTTCTCGGCCTTGGCGACGGCCTCGCGCGCGGCCTTGAGCGTCTCCTCCTTCTTCGCCTTGCCCGACGCCTGCTCGTCCGCCTCGGCCTTGGCGATGCACGGTTGGCACCGCTGCTTCGCGGGCCCCTTCTTCAGCTGCGGCTTCGTGAACGCGGACACGGGCAGGTTCTCCTTGCAGGCCGCGCAGGTGGCGGTGTCTGTCGTTGCGGAGGGCGCGGCGGCCTTGGTCTTGGCCGCCGCCGCGGCGCGCTCGTCGGCCGCGGCCTTGTCGACGCAAATTTTGCACTTCAACGTGCCGTTCCCGTCCTTCTTATAGCGCTCCTGCATCTTCTTCGAGAACTCGCTCGCCGTGAGGCGCTTGCGCCGGCAGACCGAGCACTCGAAGTCGCCCGCCCAGTTGTTCACGGCGACGCCGGCGTGCGTGACCTTGTTCTGCTGCGCGTAGCTGGCCATCGCCGCTGCGGTATTTTGTGGCCTTGCTTTGCAGACGTGTCTGGTATCTGCCGCAGCGATGTCTTGCAGTGTGCAGTGGTCGGTGCAGTGCTTCGCAGCCTAGCGCTGCGCAGGTTGCACGAAGCGATGCGCAACAATTTGTTATGGATTACTAGCCTTCCGGACGCCAACGTTAAAATGTATAGGACGCTTGCTGCTTGCCCAAGCCAAAAAAGTGCGCTAGCGTCATGTAACACACTAGCAGTCCGCCGCACCCGGCAAAAAAGCCAGCATTAACATCATGCGGCGCCTCACCGCGCAGCTGCTCGGCTTAGCCGCCATAGCCCGCGGCGCCTTCTGGAAAAAACCAGCCCAGGAGGCAGCAGCGGTGCCGGAGTACGTCCTGACGGAGGAGCACCACCACGTGCTGCCGCACCTCCTCGCACTCGTCGCGGAGGGCAAGGTCCGCAAGCGGGCGACCCTGGTGCACCTCGACTCGCACCACGACGCGGGCCTGCCATCAAATTGGAACCACGAGGACAACGAGCACGACACGCAGCTGGCGCACACGCACATTAATAATTTCCTCTTCGCGTTGGGTTTATTAGAAGCGGTGGAGCACGTGATCTTCGTGGAGCCGCCGTGGTCGCGGCAGTGCGTGAGCCTGCACAACCGGACGAAGGCACTGCGCCTCGGATTTATTGAAGGCGCGCCGCGCGTCTCGTATGATGCGACGCCGGCGGAGCAGCGCGCGCTCGGGGGCTTTTTCGACGACCACCAGGTGGTGGACGACCTCGCGGAGTCCGTGACGGTGCGGTTTTCGGTCGTGGCCTTGAGTGACGCGCCTTCTATGATTTCAAAGCTCGTCGGAGACAAGGCGGACGTGATCTTGGACGTGGACTTGGACGCCTACGGCACGACGTCGCCCGGCGCGCTCGCGTTGCGCTCCGCGGGCCTCGACCCGGTCACAATCCGCCGGCTCTACCGCCTCGCGCACGACATGTGCGTCTTCGACGAGATGTACGACTTTTCTCAACCCTACAAGTCACCAAACTGTAAAGAGGAGCCCCTGGGCTCCGGCCCCGTGACGCGGCGCAAGGTCGCGGACGAGTTGCGGGACGTCGTGGACAGCGCCGAGCGCGCTTCATCAATCACGTGGACGGATGCCAGAAGAGGCGCCGTCGCCGCCACACTAAGACCCTTTGCCCAACAGCTGCAGGCGTCCTTCAACATCGAAGAAAAAATGAAGCAGTTTATTGCGCAGCCTTTTAATGATAACGCCGGCAGTGTAGCGGGCGTCGGGAAGGTACTGAGAGAAACGATCCGCCGACTGGAGCGGGTCAGGGCGGTCACGGCCGTGCGGTCGCCCTTCTACGCCCCGGCCGAGTTGCTTAGTGTAATCGAGTGCCAGGCTTTTGGACTCTTCGGTGAGATTTTTGGCGACGGCGGTGCATTGAGGTACCACGACGGCGTCCGGGCGAATCGGACGGGCTGCCTCGCGAAGCACCCCCACGACGACCATGCTACGGTCGGCGCCTTCCGTCATATTGAAACGATGGAGCTCCGGGAGGAAGATGTGGACGACCTCTTCTTTTCGGAGGAGGAGAGCGACGAGGTCGTCGAGGCGCGGTTCGTCAATGATGGGGAAGACTCCGTGGACATCTACTGGCGCGTGCTCAAGCTCGAGACGCTGGAGGCGGGCAAAGAGACGGCCTTCGAGACGACGGCGGGCTCGCGGTGGTCGTTCCGACAAGGCGAGAAGGTGCTGAAGAGCGTGCGCGTCGGCCGCGCCGCGCGCAACGTCTACGCGTTGCAAGGCCAGAGCTTCGACGCGCACCCCGTCGAGATGACGTTTGTGACTCCGAGTGACGCGCGCGTCGTGTTTGATGCGGGCGAGGGCGAGGTCGAGTACGAGGGCGACCGGGCGCACCCGGTCGAGACGTACCACGGCCACGTCTGGCGCGCCTATGATATGATGGGCAACCTGCTCGGGTCGTTTACTGTAAACGCGGCCGAGGGCTACCGCCAGGAGTTTCGCACAGAACTTTAGTAACTATGTATGTCTGTAGTCGGCTGGTCGCCGCTCCATGCCCTTCTCGGCCGCGAGGCGCTTGAAGCGGCCGCCCGCGGGTCCGGTGAAGATCGGCTGCGTCAGATTCGGCGGTGGAGGTAGGCAGGTCCGCGGCGGCTCGCCGAACTCCTTGCAGACCTCGGGGCTGATGCGGCACGGCCGCTCGCAGCGCCGATTCAGTTTCGCGTCCGTCTTCATGTCCGAAAAACAGTTCCGCCCCGGCGAGAAGGACCACGGCGTTTTTAAAGATACGCCCGTCATATAAGTAACAACGAAGCGCGCGAAGTTCGACGTGCAGTCGCCGACAAAGGCAGAGGCACAGCGCGCCGCCACGTCCAACGACAACAAAATGCGCGCCAGTTCCGTCGCCCCGTCGGTATGGATCTGGTTCTGGTGGGGGCCGCTCCGACTCCCGAAAAATTGTTGAGCGGACGACGTCATGCCCGTCGACGCCGGCAACGGGACGACTTTCCCGATTTCCGGATTTAACAGAGAGGCGTCGCCGACCATGTCCCCGTCGTCCGTCAGCAAGAGTACGGGCGTCTCCTTCAGTGTACGTCCATCTATTCCAACGAGGGGCCCCAGGTCGCGCAGGCCGTCCTCGAGGTCGACCATGAACGACGCCGAGGCGAACTTGGACCCGCCGGAGGTCTCGACACGCGCGTGGTGCCTTACTTGAAGTAAGGCGCAGGTCGCGTTCGGTAGAGGAAAAGGGTGGCTCTGGCGTAAAACCGCCTGGCGCCTTCTCAGGTAACGACTTGGTCGGAGCATCGCCGCCATGGCCATCGCCCGTATGAGAGAAAGGTGGTCGTCGCCCGCGACCTTCCGTAGGTCGGTTCCAGCGGATTGATGCTTCACCTTCATAGTCCCGCTATTGCAGGGCAAGTTATGCCGCGGCGAGCACGGTCGGGCTTGCTTGCGCGCGAAGCCGAACGGCCGCGGCTCGTTGTCCCAGTGCCGCAGCTCCTCATCGCAAACCGTCAGCGGCAGGAAGAGGCAGTCCCAGCGGTTGCCCGGCGCGAAGGGGTCCTGACTTCGCCCGCCGCCGCAGAGCCTCCCGCTGGACCCGTCGCGCGGGCCGTAGGCCCAGCCCATGAGAGACCGCGGAATTATGGAGAGGCCGCGCGCCCAGGCCGTCGTCAGCGAGTCGGCCCACTGGTGCGCGTTCGGGCCCAGTACGGTGGGAGCCGCGACCTGGATAAAGCCCTCCTCACAAATACCCGCGGCCCACTGGCGCACGCGCCACTCCTTCGCGAAGGCGTCCCGCAGTTCCGCGAGGGGCCCCGCCGGCCGCGCGAGGCGTAGGACCGTGTCGCGGCCCCACGGCTCCGTTACGACGCGCCAGTCCGCGCGCGGCGCGAGGAAGGCGTCTATCTGTGAAGCGGCGTCGCTGTAGTTCCACTTTTGTTTTGGCCACGTCATCTCCAGTACATCTTCTTTCTCGTGGGCTTCGAGTGTAGCGTGGAGATCCTCCAGGCGGTCGAGCTGCAGGTCGAGGGCAGCCGCGAGGGGCAGCCATAGTTGTGCGTACCGCATCAATGCGGTGCCGCGGGTGTCATTCGTTGGCATTCATGCTCCCGTACGCATCCATGTGGTCGCGCCCGAGCCTGTTTTGATGGCTAGCGACTTAAAGACACTAGCAAACTATACTCGACGCTCTGCGGCCGCTACTGAGCGCGGTGCGCGGACTTCTGGCCCGTAACGAGAGGGTTGTGCCACAAAACGGCTACACTGGCTCGACCCAGCGTGGCGTCGAATAACTTGGGCACGCCGCCGAGATCAGCCCTTGGCACCCACCTAGTGTGGGCGCCGCCGTCGGAATCCCGGCGAATTATTGGCACCTGCCCTCTCCCAGAGGTCCACTGGGTCTCGCTTGGAAGAAGATATTGATCGATCGATCCATGTCGTCATCGAAAAAACGACCGCAGAAGTCGTCGTCGTCCTCCTCCAAGAAGCAGCGCGCCGGCGCCGACGAGGAGGCCCGCCTCGTCGACGCGCTCTCCGAGAAGAAGCCGACGCGCAAGGAGATCGAGTCGACGGAGCCCGGCGGCGCGCCGACGGTGATCGAGCGCACGCTGCCGAGCTTCTTCGACTTTTACCCGCGCGTGAAGCGGGCATACGATTCTCTCAAGAAGAAGGGCCCCGCCGCCGCGCGCCTCGAGCTCCTGCGGGCCTGCGAGACCGTGCTGACGACGGGCAACGCCGACGCCATGGGGAAACTGGTGAAGGCCGCGCTCGCTGGCGAGGCCGGCGACGCGGCCGCGCCCATCGACGTCGACGCCGACGGCGCGGACGACGACGCCACCTTCCGCTGGCAGGCCGACGGCGGCTCCGCGGGCTGGATGGACTTCGACGACGCGTCGAACGCCGTCGCGGAGCGCGCGCGCAAATCGGGCGCGACGGAAACGCGGTTCGTGAACCAGTACGGGTCCTACACGCTCAAGCTCGACTTCATGGTGCAGGTCAACACGCACACGGGCACGACGCGGCCCGTGCGATACGTGTCCTAGCCTATTGTAACACTGTTAGTAATCCGCCGCGTACGCCAGCGCGTGCGGCGACGCGGGGCCCGGCGCCGACACGGCGCTCTGGAGCCACGCACGCCGCCACAGGACGAATGCCGCGGAAATGCTTCCGCGCCGTGCCATCCGCCGGAGGACCTGCACAGAGGCCTCGGAGCGCGTCGCCACGCCTGGCCGCGAGAGTTGCGTCCGGCGCCGCCAGGCTCGGAAGTAGAGCGCGACGGTATCCGCGCCACACCGGACCAGGAGCGGCGTCAACTTGACGAGGATCCGCATGCGCGCCTTTTCGGCCTTCTTCCGCGCCGCCCGCGCGTCCCGTTTTGCTTGCCTCACCTTGCGAGTGAGGGGCGTGGCCTCCTCGACTTTCCGAGGTCTGCGATCGGCGTCTGCGGTGGCTTTTTGATCGCGCTTCGCCGCGGCGTCCGTGGCTGGGCGAGCCGCCAGGGTACCCACCGTGGCGTCTCTGGTCGCTTTTTTATCGCGCTCCGCCTTAGCATCCGCGGCTCGTCGAGACGCTAGCGCCTCGGCGCGGGCGGCCCGCGCCTCGTCGAGTGCGGCGTCTCGTTCCGACACGGCTGAAGCGACCGCAGCTTTCGCGGACGCGACGTCCCTCGCCGAGGCCGCCCGCAGGGCCGCGAGATCCGCCATGGCTCGCTCCCGCGCTTCGACAGCGACCGTAGCTGCGGCCTCGCGGGCCGTCGATGCAGCTTGGGCGGCGGCCGCAATGGCGCTCGCCGCGCGCTTCTCGGCGGCCGCAGTGCCCGCTTTCGCCCGCGCTTCAGCGTCCTGTGCCGCGGCGAGCGCGAAGCCGGCCCTTGTCTCGGCATCGGAGATCCGCCGCGCCGCGTCCGCGTAGGCGGCGTCGGCGCGAGCGGCGGCGCGCGCCACCGCAGCAACTTCGATAGCACGGCGCCGCGCGTGCGCCACGCGTAGGTTTGCCAGCGCAGCACGGAGCCGGCGGTCCACGCGTCGAGCGACGCACCGCGCGAGCATCGAAACCGCGGTCCGCCGCGCGGCCGCCGCCCGCCGCGACACAAAGGCCGCGCGGCGCCACTCGCGGAACGCCGCCGTGCAGCTCTCCGCCTGCACGCGCCGGCGGCCGTGCAAGACAATGAACGCGGCGGCGGCGTACGCCCGCGGCCGCGGCGGCGGCGGGCGCAACGGAAGGAGCCACCGCGGACCGACCCAGCGCGTGAATGCGCGCCGCATTCGCAGCACGTTCGCAGGTCTGCTCGCCCCTCTCAAAACGTAGAAGCCGAGCTTGCGCGCGAGGTCCCAGTGGCCTCCTATCAAGTCACACGCGCCGTCGAGCCGGGCCGACGCGTGGTGCGCGCAGGCCACGGCCTTCTCGACCGCCCGCCGCGCGCCGCGCGCCGCGGCGCGGACGCGCCACTGGGACCACGCCCGCCGTGCCCGCGCCCGCGCGAGCGCCGCCGCCGTCGCTCTGAGCGCCACGTGCTTGGCCGCTTCGAGGGCGCGGCACCGGACAGGGGCCAGCAGCTCCGCCTGGCGGCGGCGCGCGTTAGCCGCCGCCACCGCCGCGAGGCATTGGACGCGGAAGACGCCGTGGCGGTGGATCCGGTCGTGGTGCGCCAGGCGCGCCCAGGCCGCGCGCCGCGCCGCCGCCACGGCCATGGCGCCGCAGGCCCGGAGCGCCGCGCCGCGGTCCGCCCACTTCGGCCGGACGATTCGCGCCCACTGCTTTATGGCCCGCATCTTGCGCCGCCGATGCCATTTCCGATTCGCCGCGACCAGCGCGCCGCCGACCGCCGCGTGGCGCCGCCGACAATCCCCGCCGCGCCGGAGGCGGGCCAGCGCGGTGCGCTTCTCCGCGACGACGCGGAACTGGAGGACGCGGAGCAAGGCCCTCGTTGTCCGCGCCGCGCATCGCAGCTGATCGAGCGCGCGCAGCTTGCGTCGCCGGTTTTGCGAACGCGCCACGTTGGCGACTGCCGCGGTGACGGCCGTGCACGGCGTCGGGGCCGGGTTCGCGGTCGCGGCAGCTAGGACCCTCCCGAACGCGCGGAGGAGCAGTCGCCGGCGCCGAATACGGGTAGAGCGGTCGAGGGCGCGCGCGACGGCGTCGAGCCCCGCCCGCCGCCTCTGCTCCGAGCGGCGCCCAGCCTTGACGCCGCGTCCGAGCGCACGCCACGCGCCGTCGATAGAATTTCGGCGCCAGCGCGACGCACACGCTCCCAGCAACAGCGCGAGCGGCCGGAGGTCCGATCCGCGCAACGCGGTCCAGGCGCCCCGGAGCCGTCGCGTGGCGGAGGCGTCGACCGCGCGCCGCGCCGCGAGCACTACGGCGACGGCGGCCGGCGCCGCTTGCGCGAGCCGCGGCGGCGGTCCCGCGGGCGCGAGGGCTGCCCACGTCCGCCGTAGTTTGTCTTCGAGCAGGCCTTTGAGGAGCTGCGCGCCGGCGCCGCGGCGGCACGCGTCGCGGTTGACCCGCCGTACGCGCGGCTTCTCGAAGTTGTAACACGCCACAGGCCGCTCCCGGGCCGGCGGCGGCGGGCAGTTCTCGACGCTGTACCGGCAACGCGTGAGCGCCCGCTCCTTCCGCAGGTGGGCTGCGATCATCGGCTCATCGCGGCACTTTCATCATCGGCTCGCATCATCGCGGCACTTTTCATCGTTGCATGCATTGGGGCTGCCTGGCGACCGCGTTCGGCCGCATTAGCTGCACTCTGGACCACAGTTTGGCTTCGCAACCATGGCCCATGGCCAACGAAATTGACGGCGCGAACTCGAGCGCTCCAGTGGAGTCAGGAGGACACCTCGTTATGCTTCCCTTGGTGTTGTTACCGATCTAAGAGAGCGTCGACTAAAGCATTAAAACGGGTTTTACTCGGCCAAAATCGACTCTTTAATCGAGACAAAAGCCGCCCAATCTCTCGACCAAGTGCAGTTTCTGGCACCCAGCGTTAGTCCGCAGCTAGCCAGCAGCGGTGGGCAACCGATAACACCGTGAGGAGCTGCATCTGAGCCGCTGCATCTGACTGCTCGAGCAGCCGGGCAAAAAATAAAAATAAAAATGCCCCGCAGCGGCGAGCTCGAGGCCGGGAGCAAGGACGAGCTCGAGACCGTGGCGCTCGTCGACGACGCCGACGCGGTGCGGCAGCGGCACGGCGCGCCGCGGTCGCCGACGGCCGCGCGCAAGACGACGACGAGCGCGCCGTCGTCGTCCGCGGCCGAGGTCACGCGCAAGGCGCTCTTCGTGGGCCTGGCGGCGCTGCTCATCTGCTCGTCGGGCTTGTGCATCCGCGAGGCGGAAGATGACGAGGGTAATATAACCTACGCCGCGACGTCCGTCACCTTATTCAGCGAGATGCTCAAGCTGAGCCTCGCGCTCGTCATCACGCTGACGTCGGACGCGCCGCGGCAGAAAATCGACGCCCGGACGGCGGCCTACTTCCTGCCCGGCGCCGTCGGGTATCTGGCCGTGAACAACGTGCGCTACTTCATGCTCGAGCAGGTGAACCCGGGCCTCATGGCCATCGTCTGGAACCTGAAGATCTGCGTCATCGGGTTGCTCTACGCGCTGCCGCCGTTCCGGCGGGCCTTCACGCGGTTCCAGTGGGCGGGCGCGGGCCTGCTCGTCGTCGGCTCGACGCTCGCCGAGGTCTCCCAGTGGGGCGCGACCGACGAGTTCGGCCAGAGCAACACGGGCGGGACCCTCGGTTTGGAGGTCGTCGCCGGCGCGCTCGTCCTCACGTCGGCGTCGGCCGTCGCGACGGAGTACGCCTACAAGGTGACGGACCTGCCGCTGTCGCGGCAGAACGTCATCCTCTACACCTACGGCTGTTTGTTAAATCTGCTGACGGCCCTCGTCTGGCGGTCCCTCGAGGGCCAGTCCTCGGTCCCGTTCACGCGCGGCTTCACGGCCTGGACGTGGGCCGTCGTCGCCGCGCAGGCGGCCTCGGGCTACGCCATCGGCGCGCTGCTGAAGTACGTCGACGCCATCGGCCAGGTCTTCGCCGACGTCATCGCGATGCTCATCACGGTTGTTTTCAGAGTCGTAGCTTTTGGTATATATATCTTACGTGTTAATGACGCAGGTGACGGTGTCGACGCTGCTCTTCGACCTCGACATGAACTTCCTGTACGCGGTCGCGCTGCTGCTCTCCGCCGCGTCGCTCGGGGTCTACTACTCGGACCTGATCACGACGGCCCTCGAGGCGCGGCGTGCGGCGCGTGCGCGGCAGATCGAACTCGTGCCGCCGAAGGCCGACGCGTGCTGAGGCTAGGGGCGCTCTGTGGCGTCGTCGTCGTGGCCGGTCCCCGTGACGGCGCGGATCCCTCTACAGGGGGCCCGCGCCCGACGACCGTTCGCGTGGCGGCGACGATTGTGTGTTAATGAAATTCGCAGATAAGGACTCTCGCATTTGTGCTAGTGTATCGACTACAACTCCTTATGAGCTGAGGGGAGAGAGAGGAAACGACACGCGGGGTAAGAGGACGATGTGGGGGTAAACAGTGCAGGAGGAACATGACGGCCCTGAAGAAGACCGTTCGGACCCGGAGGGGCGTGGAGCCCGTCCACCCGGAAGGTGCAGCCGGTCCAGTCGTCGCGCGCCTCGTTCTTGTGGTTGTTCTCGTCCGTCGCCATGCCTGCGGAGGGCCTCGCGGTGCTCGGCGAACGCGTGATGGGCGCGCGGGGGCGCGGCGGTGTGTTTGAGCCGCCGCCCGCGCGGTCGACTCGGTCGTCGGCGCCGACCTTCGCGCGACGCGCGGCGGCGCCTCGGGGCCGGCGCGCGCGTCACGAGGCGCTCTCGCGCGGCGGAGCGTGGAGGAGGCGGCGGGCGCGGCTCAGGGACGCGGGAAGCGCGGTACCTTCGAACGTCGATGTTGTGAATCAAACTGCCTGTTGAAGGACCTCCGTGCGGCGCTGCAGCGCGTCCGCGCAGGTCGCCGAGGCTCGTCGTCGAGCGCCTGGGTCCGTTCCGTCGCCGCGCTGTGGCCCTGGTCCACCGCGCCGCGCTTTTGCGGCGTCGACGGCCGCCGCCCCCAGATCGTTCTGCGCTCTGCGATTTTTTTGATTCGCAAAGGGGCCTTGCGCCCCCCGGCCGGGTCCGCGGCCCCCGCGCGGCGCGGGAGGGCTCGGGGGCCTTGGGGGGACGGGTACTAGCTCGGTAAAGCGCGGTCAAGCGGCTAGCCGTCGCCGCGCCATTGCCTGGAACTGAGGCCGACGCCGCCGACGGAAGAAACACACAAAAAGACTTACCGAGTCACCGAGTCGACTGCGGCGGCGAGTAGTCGTCGCCCCACGTGAGGAACCTCGAGTCCGCCCCGGGGTCGAGCCGGCCCCGCCGCCGCGCGGGCAGTTCCGGCGCGGACCGCGGGCCCGCGTCGGGCGACCGCTGGCTCGGCGGCGGCGTCGCCGGCGGCGCGACGCCCAGCACGGCCGCCTGGGCCCGCCCGAGGTCCAGCGCGTTCGGCTGCGCCGCGCGCACGGGCGGCGGCGGAAAGCGGCTCGCGCTCGCAGCGGGCGGCGGGACCAGCGTCGCCCGGCGCAGCGCCACGAACCGCCTGAAGAACGACGCGGCCGTGCAGCGGCCCTTCGACGCCATCCTGACCGCCTCCCGGGCCCGCCGGCGCTGCCGCCGGTGGCGCCGCGCCGCGGCCACCGTCACGAGCGCGTCGATGCGCGTGTCGCCGCTGCTCACCATCGCGGACAGCGCCGCGTGCGTCAGGAGCGTCGCGAAGGCGCGGGCGCGCGCGAGCTTCCGCAGGTAGACGTGCGGGGAGACGGACCGGCGCACGACGTCGCCGTCGACGTGCGACGCTTCGACGGGCCGCGCCGCGTAGGCGAAGCCGTAGAGGTCCGCGAGGGTCTGGCGCGCGGGCGGCGCGATGCCGATCTCGACGGGCGGCGGCGGCCGCGGCGGCGACAGCGCCGCGACGTCGACGCAGTGCGCCCCCGCGAGCGGCCCGTGGTGGGCCTTGGCGATTGCCGCGTCGCGCAGCAGCGCGTCGAGCGGCACGGCGCCCTGGCCCACGACGCACGTGAAGGCCGCGTCGCGCGGGTCCAGAAAGGCGACGGCCGTCACGGCCAGCCCCGCCGCCTCGAGGCGCGCCAGGCCCACGGCGCGGGCGCCCGCGCGGCGTGGCGCGGCCCAGTCGCCCTCGACGACGCGGACGCCGTGCTCGAGGAACTCGTCCTCGAGCGTCGTCGGATTTTGGGGAGTGGGGCCGGGCGCGGGCCGCCGCTCGCGGCCGTGGTGCGTCGTGTCCATGCCGCTGCCGAGGCCGCTGCCCAGGCCGGACGTGGCGAGCGACGCCGCGACGGCGTCGACCGAGCTGCTCAGCGACGCCGCCACGGCCTCGAGGTCCTCGTCGTCGCTCGCCGCCTCGTGGAGGCCCAGGGCCTCGATGCCCACGACGAGGCCCTCCGGGGATCTCGCGTGCTTGAGCGTGTGCTTGACCGCGGCTTTCGAGGTCTTGGTGCGGGCGGCGCGGCCCATGGTTTCGAGTTGGCGCCTGCGTCTAGCGGTCCTCTGGCCCAACGGGCGCGTCTAATCAGCACACCAACAGGCTTATATCCACCGCCCAGGTGCGTGCACATGTGTGCCCACGATGCTCGCTAGCGTAACAAAGGTGCTAGCCTAGCCCTTGCAACGGGGACATAGCTTGTTCAGCCCCAGCCAGTGGCTTGTTTAGCCCAACCAGTGGTCACTCTCGGTCCCCTCTGAAGCTCGCCCCGCGAAACCATGCGCAGCTACGCCCTCCTCCTCGCCTCCGCGGCCAGCGCCTACCCCGTCGCCCCACGACGGGCGCTGCGCAGTACAAGCTTGCGCGCCGCCCCCGAGGTCTCGGAGCAGCAGTCCTGGATGATCGACTACATGGCCAAGGCCCACACGGCGCGCCTCGAGGCCGTGCAACGGGCCAAGGCGGAGGCCGCCGCCGAGATGGAGGCGCGCATCAAGGAGCTCGAGGCGCAGATCGCCGCGGCGCCCGCGCCGCCCGCCGCGCCGGCGCCCGCGGCCGCGCCGGCGCCGGCGCCGGCGCCGCCGAAGGCCGCGGCGCCGGCCGCGCCCGCGCCCACGCCGGCCGCGCCCGCGGTCCCCGCGGTCCCCGCGTCGGGTGCTGCGGTCGCCATCAACGCGGCCTACGCGCGGCGCAAGGGCTCGAAGCAGGTCGCGTCGCGGTGGGGGCCCGAGGAGCTCGCGCGCCTCGAGGCGCTCGACACGTCCGCCGTCGCCGCGGCGCCCGCGGCCGCGGCGCCCGCCGCGCCGGCGGTGGACGTCGACGCGGCGTACGCGCGGCGCACAGCCAACACCAAGAAGATGTCGAGCCGTTGGGGCGCGTCCGAGCTCAACCGCATCTGAGAATTCCTGTTTGCATATAGAATATATACCGTCAGATTCACTTTTTCGGACGTTCGAGGGCGTTGACGCTCGTGTTGTACGACGCGTAGCTTGAAAAACCCGACCCACCCAGAGCTGGGAGCATGCTTGCAAGTTAATGCAACCGCTGTGTTTTCGTCGTTGTCAATAGCCATTCGCTGGTTCGTTGACAATTTCATCCCACAGCACGCGGGCGAGAGCTCTGATTAATTGAGCACGGGAAGCGAGAGCTGAAACGCCTCCGTCTTGCAGAGCCAAAGCATCAAAGCCTTGCGCCGCACAATCATTGAACAACTATCACCCAAAGAATGCTGCTCTGCCTCCTCGCCACCGCGCAAGCCGCGACGCCCACGAGGACAACACCAGCAGCAGCCAAACCGCAGCTCCTCCCGGCCGAAGCCTGGGACCGCATCCGCACGGGCCGCGTCCACGTCGAGCGCGACTTCATCGACGCGACTCTCGCGCAGCGCCTGCGCGCCGACGCGACGCTGCTCCAGGAGCGCGGCTTGTTCCGGCCTGACGGCCTGTCGCGGCTCGGCGAGGCAAAGGAGCGCCAGGGCTTCAACCGCGGCGACCGCCAGACCTACGCCGGCGGCTGGGAGGCGAGCGAGGGCGACTCGGCCGCGCGCCGCCTCCTCGCTGGGAAGCTCGCGGCGCTGCGCCGGGAGGCGGCCCTGGCGCTGCGGCGACCCTCCATGGGCCGTGCCGGCGCCGTCGCGGACGAGCGGTCATACAATTGGTACGAACCTGGGGCCTCCCTAAGACGCCACGGCGACGAGTTCCACGAGGAGACCAAGGGCCCGAAAGGCTGGCTCCTGCCCACGCGCCGATCTCTCACGTGGCTGCTTTATCTAAATAAGGAGTGGCGCGCGGAAGAGGGGGGCGCGTTGCGCGCCTACGAGCGCGCGCGGCCCTGCGACCACGCCGTCGGCGCGACGGACGACGGCGACGTGCAGGTGGGATGGGTCGGCGAGGACCGCGAGGTGCCCGTGTTTTTTGGGGAAGACGAGCACGGCGAGCGCGTTCTTTATGACGCTTTGGGGCACGTGCGCGGCGGCTGCGCGGCCGGCGTGGCGGCGCCGCCATTGGCCACGATCGCGGACGCGGGCGTCCGGCTCATCCGTGGAAGCCTCGACCGCAACGAGGCGCCGCCGGCGGGCGAAGCAATCCAGGACATACGACCGGTCGCCGGGACCCTACTTCTCTTCGACAGCATCGCCGTGCCGCACGAGGTCCTCGCCGTGACGGCGGAGCGGCCGCGCGTCGCGTGCACGGGCTGGTTCCACGAGCTGCTCCCCGCGCCATAGATGTAACGACTGTTTTGTGCGATTTAAATAGGTTTCTTAATTGCGGACAGGACCTAGCAAGTGCGAGAGCGGGGGAGGACAACACGTCCTACTTCCTCATCTTTTTGGACGCGCCCGGCGCGGCCGCGGCCTTGCGCTTCGCGAGGCCCGCCGGGAACATCTTCGCCGCGGCGAGGACGAAGCCGAAGAAGGGCGGGCTCGGGTTCTGCGGCCGGCTCTTGAACTCCGGGTGGAATTGGGCCGCGAAGTAGAACGGGTGCGCCGTGCGCGGCAGCTCGACGATCTCCATGCGCGTGTTCGTGTCGTCCTTGCCGACGAAGCGGAGGCCCGCCTTTTCCAGCTCGGGCACGACGTCGGGGTTCACCTCGTAGCGGTGCCGGTGGCGCTCCGGCACGGAGGCCGCGCCGCGGTAGACCAAGGACGCGATCGACGCCTCGCCCTTCTTCGTCCAGGCGTCCTCGTGGATGATCGTGTCGCGCGCGCCCAGGCGCATCGTGCCGCCCATCTCGCCCTTCTCGCCGAGGGCCTCCGGCATGAAGATGACGGTCGGCTTCTCGCACTCCTTGTCGAACTCCGTCGAGTGCGCGCCGGCCCAGCCCAGCTTGTTGCGGGCGTACTCGACGACGGCGACCTGCATGCCCAGGCAGACGCCGAGGTAGGGCTTCTTCTGCTCGCGACAGAACTTGGCGCACGCGATCATGCCCTCGACGCCCCGTACCCCAAAGCCGCCGGGCACGACGACGCCGTCGGCGTTCTTGACCTTCTCCCAGGCCTCCTCGCCGCCCTCGGCGCCCGGCTCGAGCTTCTCCGAGTCCACGTACTCGAGGTCTAGGCGTCTTCCGCACTCGATCGACGAATGTTTGAGAGCCTTGTAGACCGACAAGTAGGCATCTTGTAAATTGGTATACTTGCCAACGAGCGCGATGGTCACGGCCTCAGTGAAGGTCTCGATCGATTCCGCCATGGCGCGCCAGGCCGCGAGGTCGCAGCGGCCTTCCCGCTGCGCGGCCATGCCGCAGTCCCTTGTTAGTTCGAGGCGGTTCCTCAAAATCTCGTCCATGCCCTGCTTCTCGAGCATGAGCGGGACGTGGTAGATGTTCGGCACGTCGTGCACGCTGAGGACGCGCGACGGGTCGACGTGGCAAAAGATGCCGAGTTTCTTCCGCGTGGCCTCCTCGAGCTCGGACTCGCCGCGGCAGACGATGACGTCCGGCGACAGGCCCAATCCTCTCAACTCCTTGACGCCGTGCTGCGTCGGCTTCGTTTTTTGCTCGCCGACCACACCTAGACACGGCACCAGCGAGACGTGCACGAGACAAAAGTTCTCGCGCTTCACCTGGAACTGGAACTGCCGGAGAGCCTCCAAGAACACGGCAGACTCGATGTCGCCGACCGTGCCGCCCACTTCAACTAAACACACGTCCGGCGCGCCGGGCCGGCCGTCGGTCGGCACGCGCGCAACTTTTTCGATCCACTCCTGGATCTCGTTCGTCACGTGGGGCACGACCTGGACCGTCTTGCCCAGGTAGTCGCCCTTGCGCTCCCGCTCGATGACCTTGGCGTAGACCTTGCCCGTCGTGATGTTGTGGTCCCGCGTCAGAGCCAAGTCCAAAAAGCGCTCGTAGTTGCCCAGGTCCAAATCGGTCTCGCCACCATCATCTAAGACAAAGGTCTCGCCGTGCTCGAAGGGGCTCATCGTGCCCGCGTCCGTGTTTAGGTAGGGGTCGATCTTGATCGATGTGACGCGCAACCCATTGGCCTTGAGCAATCTACCAATGGACGAAATCGTGATACCCTTGCCCAGGCCGCTCACGACGCCGCCCGTCACGACGATGTACTTCATCTGGCGCTGGGGCGCCGCGGCGGCGGCTCCTGGCGTCGCGGCGGCGGGCGTCACGGGCGTGGCCATTTAGTGCGGCGTTGCCGGACCTGCGGCGGCGTCGGGCGTGAGGCGTGGGTGTGTGGGCGCTGCGCGAGGCGTCGCCGCGCCGCCGCGGCCGAGCACTGCTCCGGGCGACATTTGAATGCCCGGCCGCGAACTCGCGCTGCAGCTCGCGCGCGGCCTGGATCTCTCGCGATGCGCGAGCGTGGTACAAGTGCTCGTTTTACGCGCTGTCTTTGACCGCTCGGTGCAACACGGCGCCTGGAGTGCTGCTAAAATGGCCGGTGCTGTTTTGCTTTGACAACCCGGGCGAATTGAGTCCGCCTTGCGCGAGCGCTCCTTCGACGGCTGCCCGGCCTTCGTGAAGGCTGCATCTACCGCGCAGAGGCGTGTGCTTTGCCGCTGAAAAACCCGTGCTTGCACTTGCAGTCTGTGTTTTTTCAGTGTCAGCGCCTCCGTAGAGCGACAGACACACCTGTGAGCAGCTTAAATCACCGCCGTAGATCCGCCGCACCACACTCGCAACCAAAGACCCGCCATGATTCGCCGGACGCTCGCCTGCGCGCTGGCCATCGCCGGCGCTACAGCGTTCGTCGCCGCGCCGCCGGCGCGCGCCGCCACGGCCCTCTGCGCCAGCCACGGCAAGCGTGGTTTCAAGAAGCTGTCACTTCCTGCTGACCAGCGCAAGGCGCTGCTGCGTTCGCTCACGACGGAGACGATCCGCCACGGCCGCATCACGACGACGCACACGCGCGCCAAGGAGGTCCAGAAGCACGTGGACAAGATGATCACGCTCGGCAAGCGCGGCGACCTGCACGCGCGGCGCCAGGCCATGGCCTGGATGTACGACAAGCAGCTCGTGCACGCGCTCTTCGACTCGGCGGCGGGCCGCTACGCCGACCGCGAGGGCGGCTACACGCGCGTGCTGCGCACGATGCCGCGGGCGGGCGATAACGCGCCCATGGGCATCCTCGAGCTCGTCTAAGGCTCGGGGTCGTTCGCCGCGAGAAAAGGACGTGTTTAATAATACTTACGAAGTAGTCGCGTCGGCACACGCGCGTTCGGTCGTTTCGCCGCGACCGCGCCGGGATCGTACAGACTGGGTAGCCTTCCCGGGCTTGGCGCGTGGACGCGGGCGTACGGCGGGGCCAAAACACGGGAGGCAGACCGCCCGCGGTACTGGGGTATGACTTGAGGCTTACAACTCCTCGCCGGGGGCGCCCCTAGCCCTGCAAAAAATCGCACAGAACCCGTACTAGTAGCGCAAGTACTTGAGTACTCGGGAGCAGAGCTGTGAAATGACTCCCTAGCGCGCACATTTATTCACAAGAATTGCTGCGTAACTAATAAAACGGAACCAGGCCGGCGGCGGCGGCGAACGAACAAAAAAACGCCGCGGCGCCCGCCAGTCACAGCCTACAAACAAAGTCAAGAGAACAAATTCGGTCGGCTGCCGCCATGGCCGCAGACGAACAATTAAGAAAACTCCTCGCCGCCCATGCCCCCAAAAGGACAACCACCGCCGCGCCTCCACAGCCCATCGACGACGAGGGCGCGGCCGCCGCGGCGCGCGCGGAGCTGCGGCGCCAGCGGCCGGCGTCGCGGAGCGACGCGCCGGCGGAGACGCTCGAGAGCGCGCTGAGCCAGGGCTCGGCGCGCGCCTTGGCCGCCGCGCTGGCGCGCATGCCCGCGAGCGGCGCGGCGACCGAGGCGCAGCGCGCCGACTGTAGAAAATTATTAGCCTTGCGGCCGCTGCCCTTGGATCGGTACGCGGCGGCATTGGCGGCGGCGGCCGAGCGCGAACGCGACGCCGCCTATAGAAGGGCGCGCGCCCGATTGCGCTTCGTCGACGGCGGCGAGGCGACCGGCCCGGACGAGTTCGACGCGACGCGCATCGGCGCGCTGGCGGCCTGCTCCCAGCTCCGGGCGCCGCGCAAGCGCGACGTGGCCGCGGGCCGCGCGCGCTACTACTTCGAGGCGTCGCTCCGGTCGGCGGGCGCCGCGGGTACCTTAGGATGGGGCCGCCACGAGGCCGACGGGTCCACCACGATCGTCGCCGCCATCACCTTTCGGGGCGGTATTAGGGAAGCGAGCTGGTCCTCGGTCGAAGACGATTACGGCGAGGACGTCGCTCTACTCAATGAAGAAGACGAGCCGCCGGCGCCGCCGGCGCGGCGGCCGCGGCGCACGCCGGGCCAGCACCCTAATTCGGTCCAGGCGCCGCCGCAGCGCGTCGCCGGCTGTCTCTATGATGCGCACTCGAACAGCGTGGCCTTTGCGCTCGACGGAGTCTGCGTGCGCGTGTGCCGCGTGCCGGGCGACGGCGGCCTCTTCCCGATCTGTCGGGCAGACCCGAGCGCCGCGCCGTTAGATGATGATGATGAAGACGAGGAGCGCAAGGAGGCCGAGACGCGCGGCGTGCGGCTGAACGCGGGCGCGCAGTCTTTTAGTCGAGACCCCGAGGGGCTCGCGGCGTCGCTGCAAAAGGCCCTGCAACTCAAGGGCGAGCCGCGGCTGCGGTGTCGAGCCGCGCGGTCCGCGACGCGGGCGACGTTTCTCAGAGGGGCCGTCAAAGCGCAAGCGACGGACGTGGCGACGCTCGAGGTCGTGTGCCGCTTCGATGAAAAGCCACCAGCACGCGTCTGCGTCGCGCGCGCGCCGGCCATGAGTTTGTGGGTGGAATTTGACGAAGACCGAGAACGGTGCGTCTGCGCGTTTTCCGGGTCAAGTGTCGCGTCGCCCTGGGTCCAGGCGCGCTTGGAGCGCTGGCGCCATCTCGCCGTGAGCATCGGCGACGACGGCCCGCCCTCGATGTACGGCGACGGCGCGCTGCTCGACGCGGCGCCGTGCGAGTTTGAACAAAATGATAGTGACGACGTCGCCTTCGGCCTGCCCTGCGACGACACGGCAGACCAATTCTGCGGCACTATTTCAGAGTGCCGCGCGTGGTCTTCATCTAGAACGCCGCGCGCCGTCTCGGCGCGGTGCGGCCGCGGCGCGTGCGCCGGCGACGAGCCGGACCTCATAGGCTTGTGGCCCCTCGACGAGGGCGTGGGTGGCGAAGCGCGGAACTGCGCCGTCCGGGCGCCGTCACCACTCAAGGAGGCGTGCGCCGTGTCTTCCGATGCATGGGTGCATGATGGTGATAACGACGACGACGTCGAGACCGTCAGTCTACCGCAAGGCGACCCCGACGTGCTGGATCGGGAGGCCTTCCGGGACCCGGGCGACGACGACCCTGCGGAGCTGACGGACGCGCTGATGGCTTGCGTGACAAGGGCTCGGGACGAAGAAGAGGCGTCGCTCCAAGTATTATCAATAGCGGCCCACGCGCGCACCTTCCAGCTGGCCTCTGTTGCATTGTGGGCCCAGCGCAGCGACGAGGACCAGGCTCGACGGTTGCGGGCGGACGCCGACGACGCGACGCGCTTGGTCGCGGGCCGGCCCCAGCTGCCGGCGGCGCTGCCGGCCTGCGCTTCTATGTTAACGCGGAGCCTCGCTTCCGTAAATGAGGTCTCGGCCGCCGCGGCGCTGTGCGCGGCGCGCTGGGCGCGCGCCGCCGCGGGGTGGCTACGAAGGTCGCGCGCATCGACGCGCGAGGCGGCGTTACCTAAAGCCGTGCGCGAGGAGCTGGTAAGGGCGGCCGTGCGCGTCGCCGAGGGGGCCCTCGGCACTGATGATGATATAGTGAGAAGGCACGCGCGCGTCGAGTGCGCGCGCCTCGTCGCCGACCACGCCGATCTGTTGTTTGACGCCGTCGATGCAAGAAGGTCCTGCTTCGTGCGGTCGTTGGAGGACCACCCGGGCCTCCTGGCCGAGTTTCTTGGGAGGAGGTACGCGGCGAGCCCGCAATTGTTGTCCGAGCTCGTGCCGCCGTCACTCCGGCCCGTGCGCTTGGGTAAGGCCCGGCGCCTCTGCACGAAGGCGGCGCAGGATGCCATTGATGACGCCAAAGCATTGACCGGGAATGGCGTCGAGTACACGGACAGGGCGCCGTGCCGGCGAGGCGACGTTTGCATTCTCACGACGCGGTCGCCGCGCGAGGCGCGGACGGTGGGCATCGTGACGGACGTGGACGGCAACAATATAAAAGTAGAGTGGCGCGAGGGGCCCCGGAAGCGGCGGGCCGACCCGGTGCAAAAGTATCCCAATGGAGACGTGTTGTTACGAAGGTGCTCGGCGCGGCGGGTCCTGGGGCCCGCGCTCGTGGGCGACGACGACGCGCCGCGGTGCCCGTCGGCCCTCAAGAAGCGGGTCTTAGTGGATGGCCTACGGCTCGTGGCGACGCGGAGCTGGCTCGCGCGGCGGCGCTTGTTGCTCGAGCCGCCCGACGCGCTGCCCGACGAGGCCAGCGGCGAGCCGCCGCCGGACCCGCGCGGCGACGTGGCGCGTTCGCGGACCTGCGACGACCTAAGAGCGCTCTACGAGGACGCGTGCGGCGAGTTCGGCTATTGGCCGGCGACGCTCGACGACGCGACGGCGAACCAAGGCGAGGCCGAGGCGCGGTGCCTGACGTTGTTCGGGCGACTCATAGAGCTGCTCGACGGCCACGCCTGGGCGCGGGACTTGTTTGACGCCATGCTCGCCGAGGCCGGCGCCGACGACGAAGAAATTGATAGTGAGCGCTTCTGCGGCGCGCCGCGGGTGCTGAGCCGAGTGGCGCGCGACCTCATGACTATTCCAAATCAAAAAGAGCGCGCCCTGTCCGCATTAGCCGCGCTGGCGCGCTTCGACGCCGTGGACGGCGCCGCGGCCAAAGAGCTGCTCGCCGCGCTCAAGAACAAAGCGGACGGGCCCGCGGCGGTCGTGGCGCGCGTCGCCGGGCTGGCCCTCGCGGCGCTGGCGCGGCCGCCGCCCCTGGCCTTGCAGGGCGTCGAGCCCTGCGCCTTTGACGAAGGCACGGGCGAGGCGGCCGTTCCCGCGTTCGCCTCCGTCAAAGACAACTGCACGTCCGTCGCCGCGCCTCTCCTAAATCTGGGCGGTGCCGTCCTCGAGCCGGCCGTCGAGGCACTCTGGCGCGCGAGCGTGATGCTCGGAGGCGACCCGGCGGACGCGTTCGCGACGGCCGCGCCGGGCGTTCGCATCTGGGCCAAGGGCCGCGCCGCGGAGCACGTCCTCGAGGCGAGCGCGGCCCACGTCGTCGCGGCGAGCGCCGCCCTGGCCACGCTCGCGGCACAAGCGGCGCCGGCCGTCGCGCTCCGCGAGGCGACGCGCGACGACGCCGCGGAGCGCTGCCTGGCCTTCCGCCGGCGCGCGGCGCGGCGCGCTTCTGCTGCATCCAATCGCCGCTGGGCCCTGCGCGCGGCCCTCGAGCTCTACGAGGCGCTGCCGCCCGCGGCGCGCGGCCCGCTCGCGCGCGAGATCGCCCGCGCGCTCTGGCCGGGCTGCAACGCGGTGACGCCCCCGGACCGGGACGCCCTGGCCTACGCGCAGCGCGCGGTCGCCGCGGACGGGTCCTTCGCGGCGCTCTACGGCGCGCTGGGCGAGGACGCGCTCCGGGCCGCGCGCGCGGGCGACGACGTCGCGCCGCTCCTGTCCTGCTTCTCCGACGACACGCTGCCGCCAGAAACGGTGGAGACGCTCGTGAGCGTCGAGCGGGCGCTGCGGGACCGCGGGCGGCACGACGACGCGCGCGCGGCGCTCGAGACGCTCTTCAAGGTCCGGGCGCCGGCCGCGGCCCTCCTCGCCGCGGCGACGGCGCACGCGGCCAAGCTCCCCGAGTCGCACGCGGACCGCGCCTGCGCCGCGGTCTGCTTCGCCGTCGCGGACGCCGAGGGCGCCGCCTGGGCGCCGTTCTGCGCCGAGGTCGTCGCGCGGGCGCCGCCGCACGGCGACGCGCGCGCCGCCGGCTGGCGCCTCGCGGAGACGCTGCTGAAGCGGCCGGAGGCCGCGGGCGATGCTATTTGCGCCCTCGCGGCGCGCGCGCTCGAGGGCTGCCCGCGGCCGGGGCCCGCGCGCGCGGCGCGCGCGGCGCTCTGCCTCCCGGCGTCGGGCGCGGCGCCCCTCGCCGTCGCGACGCTGGCCGAGGGCGGCGCCAAGGCCACGGCCCTCCTCGAGGCGATCGGTCTGACGACCTTTCTGGGCGTCGACGGCCACGCGGAGAACCTCGACGGCGTCGCGGACGACGTCGCGGCGGCGGTCTTCGAGCTCTTCGCGACGCGCTGCCTCGACAACTCCGACTCCGAAAGCGACGAGCGCGGCCGCGCCGCCGCCGCGGCCGCGGCCGTGGCGCTGGCCGTCGCGGGCGTCGCGTCGGACGCGGGCCGCGCGCGGCGCGCGCGGCTGCGCGAGACGCTCGCGCGCGAGGGCCGCGGCGCGGCGCTGCTGCGCCTGGCGGCCGCGCCGCTCGCGGGCGTGCCCGGCCTCGGGGCCCTCGCGCGCCTGAAGGACGCCGCGACCGACGCGCGGCCCGCGGAGACCGCCGACGCGGCGGCCGTCGAGCGCCTCGCGGAGATGGGCTTCGACCGGGGCTGGTGCGAGACCGCCCTGCTCGACGCGCGCGGCGACGTCGACGCGGCTTTGGCGACGCTGCTTGGCCGCGCCGCGGACGCCGAGGCCGCGGCGGAGGCGCCCCCGGCGACCGACGACCCGTTCCCGCGCCACTACGCCTGCGAGCGCGCGGCGGTCGTCGTGCGGTCCGCGCCGCGGCGGACGGCCCCGGCCGTCGCGCGCCTCGTCGACCACGACGTCGTCGCCGTCGAGCAGCGCGGCGCGTGGCTGCGCGTGCGCGCGGCGCGGCGCGGCGGCGGCGCGGCGCCACCGCGCGACGCCCTCTACGCGGCGTTCCAGGGCGGCCGCGTGGCGCTGAGCACGGGGTCCGTCGCGTCGACGGACGACGACGCGCCCGCGGCGCCGGCGCTGCATTTATTGAGGCGGGGCCTCGACACACCGGCGACGCCCGCCGCGCTGAGCGCCGAGAACTTGAGAAGGCGCCTGCGCAGCGACGGCGTCGTCCTGGGCAGCGGCTTCACGCCGCCGGAGCAGCAGCGCGCGCCCTCGGAGGTGAGCGCCGCGCCGTCGGAGATGACGGCGAACGTGAGCGACGTCGGCGAGCTGCTGCGCGGGTCGCGCCGCCAGGTCCGCGAGGTCACGGTCCAGGAGGAGCTCGACGACGACGACGACGACGGGGGCGACGACCAGGGGTCGCTCGTCGAGCCGGCCGGGTCTTTGATCGAGGACGCGTCCGCGGCGCCGAGCGTCTCGGCCACGGAGACGGAGGACGCGACGCGGACGACGGCGATCGACGCGTCCGTGGCGTCCTTCGAGCCGCCGGCGCGGCGCGCCGCGTCCATCGCGTCGAGCTGGACGAACGCGCGCGCGTCGCTCGCGGGCGACGACGGCGTGTCGGACCGCATCTCGGAGCAGCCCGATCAGGAGGAGTCCGACGACGCGTCGCTCGACGACGAGGACGCGTCGCTGGTCGAACCGGCGCGCGCGCCGCGGCCGCCCGCCCAGGCCTCCGGCTGGGTCCTCGCGGCGGACCTCGCGCCCTTTTGCGTGCGGCCCCGCCGGGCGCGCCCGGCCCGGGGTCCCGCGCCCTACCCGGGCCTCGAGCGCGACGTCGGCGACGAGGCCTACCGCCGCGACGACCGCTTCTTCGGCGCGCGGCACGGCAGCTCGCCGCCAGACGCCGACGCCTGCGCGGACGGCGCTCGAAGTGGATCAAGTCCGCTGGGCCGGACGCGGCGCGCGGCGCGCGCGGCGCCGGACGCGTGCTGGGCCGCGCTCTGGCGGCTGCGCGCGCGCGAGCTGCTCGTGGCTTTAGTGTCCGCGTGGGCGGCCGGCGACGAGGGCGTCGTCGAGGACGCGCGGCCGCTCGTCGCCTTATTGAGCGATGAGGAGGGCGTGCCGCGCGAGTTCGCGTCGTTTTTGGCGCTGGTCCTCTTCCGCGACTGGCGGCCGGCGTGGTGGCCGCGCGACGCGACGGCCAAGGCCTTGACGGGCCGGCCCGCGGCCGCGCCGCTGTCCTTTGAGCTGCGGGGCGCGCTGCTGCCGGCGCTGCTGCAGCGGCCGACGCGGCTGCTGCTGCGCCACGCGACGTTCGGGCCGCCGCTCGCCGCGGCGCTCGCGGACGTCTGTAGGCGGCACGTCGCGACGGACGCGGGCCCGAAGGCCGACGCGGACGCCTGCGCGGTGCTGTTTGGGGAGGAAGACGACCCGCTCGTCGTGAACGACGACGACGCCGTGAAGGGCGGCCGCCTCGCACTCGCGCAGTGGTGCTGCCGGACGCTCACGGAGGAGCCCACGGCGGCCCTCGACGGCGCCTTCGACGCCTTTTCGTCGCTCCTCGCGAGCGACGACCTGCGGCGCAAGCAGCACGCCTGCGCCGAGCTCGCGCGCGTGCTCGCGGCGCTGCAAGACCGCGGCGACGACGACAAAGCCTCAGAGCTCGCGCGGCGGCTGCCGCGGCGGCGCCTCGAGAATTTAGCAAGGCGGCGGTGCCTGCGCGAGGCCGAGGACGCGCCGGTCCACTCGCGCGTCTGCCAGGCCTTCGTGGACCTCGCGGCGCGCGTGAGGGCGCTCTGCCCGGCCGACGGCGAACATGACCGGGCGCGCTTCGCGCTCGAGCTGACGGGCGGCGAGGCGCGCGTCGAGGTGAACGCCGGCGACGTGCCGCCGCCCTGGACCGCGGAGTTCGTCTTGCGCCGCGACCGGCTCGACGACGCGGCCGAGCCGCCGAACGACGACTCCGACGAGGACGACGACGACGCCACGGACGGCGGCGCGACGTGGCTCGCGCCCGTCGTCCTCGCGGGGTCGCGCGCGGGCGCGGAGCTGCGCCTCCAGCACGGCGGCGCGGCCTTTGGCGACGGCGGGCCGGACGCGCCGGACGAGGCCGCGTGCGTCTCCGTCGACGGCCAGACCTTTGAATATAAAGTGCCCACGGAGAAGTGGGTTCACCTCGCCTTCGTCTGCCGCGAGCGGCGCGCGACGTCGACGGCGGCGCTCTGCCCGCGCGCGTTCGACTCTTACGAAGCGGCGCCGAAGCACGTCGTCGAGCTCTTCGCGGACGGCCGCCTCGTGGGCTGCGTCGCGAGCGCGGCGGCCCTGCCGCTGGGCGCGGTGGGGCTGGTCGAGGGCGCGGCGCCGTCCACAGAAAAGCGGCCGCGCGCGCCGCCCGCGCGGTCGCCGCGCGCGCGCGTCGCGCTCGCGCGCTACTGGTGCGTCGCGCGCACGGCGGCGGACGTGCGGCGGTCCTGCGAGCGCCAGGCGCCCCTGGGCGCCGCCCGCGGGTTGTTGGCGGCCTTTCGGTTGGCCTTTGACGACGCCGAGGACGCGGGCTGGCCCGCGACGCGCGCGCCGTCCGTCGTGGAGGACGCCACGGGGAATCATCGAAGCGTGAACCTCGCGGGGGGCGCGGTCTGGATCAAGGCGCCGCGCGCGCCGCTCGAGCCCATCTGCAAAGAAAGAGAGCCCTTTGACTTTTTGGAGGCGCGCGGCACGACGACGCGACGGGCCGTGACCGGCGTGCAGGCCGGCGTGCTAGCCCGGGACAAGAACGAGGCCTTTGTGTTGCGACTAAGACGCAAGGGCGCGCAGCATTTGGAAGGGGAGGCCGAGTGGACGGAGCGCGGGCTCGTCTGCGCGGTCAAGGGCTCCGTGAAGGAGGACAAGTTCCGCGTGGTCGTCGGCGACGTGCTGCACGGCTCGTGCGGCGACGACTCCGACGACGACCCCGGGAGAGCCGACGACGAGCGCGCCTGCGACGGCTGCTGCGCGGTGTCGCCGCGCGACGCCGTTATTTCCGGAGAGCGGACGGCGTTCGGCGAGTGGTCCGGTAGTGTGGAGTTCGAGGTCGACGCGGTGCAGAAGCACTATGTGGACCAGGGTTTGTTGGACGAGGCGGCGCTGCCGAAGGGACTAGACGTGAGAGAAGTGGGCGGTGCGTTCGCGGACGCGAACGACGCACTCAGGACGCCGCGGCGCGCCCTGGTCGTGGCGGCCGCGAGCGGCGGGCGGTTCTGCGGCGTGGCGTCGGCGCCCGTCGCTTTTGATGGAGAGAGCGACGAGGACGACGCGCCGGCGTGCGACGCGTCGCGGCTCAAGGACGACGACGCCGGCGTCAAGGCCGGCGACGCGTCGCTCGCCGCCGACGTCGCGGCCCGGGCCTGCGCGCGGAAGCTGTCGTCGTTAGATCTGGACAAGCCCCAGGCGCCCATCAAGGCCCAGGTCGACGCGGCGCTGGAGTTGGCAGACGCGGCGCGCGTCGCGCGCGCGAAAGCGCGGCGCCTGAATAAGCCCGTGGCCGACGCGGCGACCTGCGCCGAGCGCGCGCGGCGGCGCGACGCGGGCCCGCCGCCGCGCGAGGTCTCGGCCAAGAAGCCGCCTCCCCAAAAGCCGCAAGACCCCGTGCCGCGCGGGTCGAGCGGCGGCCGCACGTCCACGAAGATCGTGGAGAAGGCGCCCAACCTCGGCTCGGCCAAGCAGAACACGCGGATTGTGGGCGAGCCGCCCGCGGGCACGCTGCACGTGCGGATCCGCGACAACGTCGCCGCGCTCGGCGAGGAGACCTACTTTAAGGTGAAGTGGTCGACGCGCATGGAGCGCGTCTTCCAGGCCTACGCCGTGCGCAAGCGCAGTTCGCTCGACACGCTGCGCTTCCGGCTCCCGGGCGCGGACCGCGACATCGGCATGGACGAGACGTCCACCAGTCTCGGTCTGGAGGATTTGGCCTTAATAGACTGCTTCGCCAAGGAGCCTGAGGAGCTCATGAAGGAGGAGGAGCTCGCGCCCGCGCGCGCCGTCGAGGCCGCCGTCGACGCGGCGCTCGACGCGGCGCGCGCCGCGGCCGAGGCCGAGGCGCCGCCCTCACCACCGCGGCCGGGCCGGCCGCGGCCGCCCTCGTCCCCCAAGCAGGAGGCCGACGCGAAGGAGGCCCGGGACCTCGACCCGCCCTCGTCGTCGAAGAACGAGGTCGGGTCCTTCGGCGCGACGAGCGGCGTCTGGTGCTGGGAGTGGGAGGCGCGGCGCGTCGCTTCCGGTGACGTCGGCGTTGGTCTAGTGGCGGCGGGCCACGACGCGACCACGGCATTGGGCGGATCGAAGACGTCGCCGTGGTGCTACCGGTCGTGCGGCGCTCTGGCGGGCCGAGGCGAGGTGCGAAGCGCGCCGGCCTTCGGGGCGGGCGACGTGATCGGCGTCGAGCTGCGGATCGAGGGCGGCAGGGGCTCCGTGCGCTTCTACAAGAACGACGTCGAGGCCACGGCGCAGCAGGCCACGGAAGCGTCGCTGGCGACGCTGAAGATCGCCGAGATCCCGGAGGGGGGCCTGCGGCCGGCGTGTCATGTGGGAGGCGCCGGCGACGCGCTCATCTGGCGGGGCTGCAAGCGCGGGCGGTCCGCTCGGTCGTACGCGCCCGAGGGCTGCGAGGACTGCGACGGCGCGCGGTCCTACGAAGGTTCATACGACGCGCGGACGGGCGCGCGCCACGGGCCTAGTGGTGTGGTCCGCTACCGGCGCTGCGCGGGCCGCTGGGTCGGCCCGTGGCGGCGCGACCGCATGCACGGCGTGCAGCTCTGGGTCGAGCCGGCGCCGGCATCCCAGGAGGCGTCGGCGTTTTGCGACGGCGACGAGATCGTGGCGCCGGTCTTATTCCTGGACGGGCGGCGCATCCGCGCGTTGGACGACGAGGACGGCGCCGAGGCGATGCGCTCCTACTTCGCGTCCAAGGCCCAGGCGCCGGAGGAGGCGGCCGCGGAGGAGCAACCGGCGCTGTCCGAGGAGGAAGACGACGAGGACTGCGGCGAGGACCAGCCGCCCTGGACCTTGCGTGTCGTTTACCGAGAAGGAGCCACCGCCAGGCGAGGCGTAGAAATCGACGCGAGCGATGTGGTCGGGCGCGTCGGCGCGGGCGAGGAGGTCGTGGCCCATAAGCGCGCGGTGACGCAGGACGGCGTGCCGCGCTACCTGGTCAAGCTGCCCCGGTCGGGCGACGAGGAGGACAAGTCGGGCTGGATCTCGGAACGATTAAGAGGCGGCGCGCGCGACGCGGTCTGTGTGGTCCTAAGACACGTCGTGCGGGGCCGGCCGCTGCGCTATCGGGTCGTGCGGCCGGGCGGCGCCATGGTGCGCGCGACGCCTTCCTTAGATGGCGCGGAGGTCGGTCTCGCTCCGGCCTGGACGGCGCTGAACGTGGCCGAGCGCGTCAGATTGCCGGGCGGCACGACGCGGTTGCGGGTCGTGGCGCCGTCGCGCTGGGCGGGCTGGGCGTCCGAGAAGGATCATATTGTCCGGCGCGAGCCGTCGCGCGCGGAGGTGGCGCGGGCCGCCCGCGCGCGCGAGGCGCGGCGGAGGCGGCGCGTGCGTAAAGCGCGGGAGGACGCCGACAAGGCACGCGTGACGCGGCTCGAAAGGAAGCGTAGGGCCAAGCGGCCGGCCGTCGAGTTGCCTCCCGTGAGGGCGACGTGGGCCTGCCGCGCGGAGACGCGCCACTTGCTGGATCGAAGGGAGTGCGGCGCGGGCCTGAAGGTAAGCGAGGACCTGCTGACGGCGACGTGCACGGCGCCGCGGCGAGGCCGCGGCCTCGCGCTGGCGTCGACGCGCATGCGGACGGGGCGGCATTACTGGGAGGTCGCCGTCGAGCGCGCGACGTGGGGCTCCGTGTTTGTGGGCGTGGCGGCCGTCGGCGCGGGCCGCGGCCCGGCGGCGCCGCTCAAGGCGCCCGGCGCGGCCGCCGGCTGGGCGGGCGTGGGGTTCGTGAACTACCGGGCGACGCAGGCCTTCGGCGCCGAAGCTTTGTATGGCTCGTACTACGGCCCCGGCGACGTCGTCGGCGTTTTATTAGATTGCGATCGAGGCACTTTGTCTTTCGTGAAGGATGGAGACGATTTCAACGCGGGCCGGGCCGTCGTGGCCCATTTAGGCACGGCCTACAGCGATGTGTGGCGGCGGTTCGGGCGAAGTTGCCCTGGCGCTCGGGCCGGGCTCTACGCCTGTTTGGGCTTGAAGGGCGACGGCGACCGGCTGAGCCTGCGCGGCTCCAAGGCCTGGACCGACGGCATGGACGTGCCGCCGCGATTGGACGCGTTCCAACGGGCGGCGGGCGGCATCGAAGCGCTACGCGCGTTCGCCGAAGCGCGGCGGTTTTCGACAGCGCTCCCGGACGCGTTCCGCGCGGCGGCCGCGGCCGCGACGGCGAAGTGGCGCGAGACCTTTGATGGGGTGCAAGGGAAGCGGGTCCTCGCGCGGTCGCGCGCGCGCGTCGACGTCGCGCTCGACGCGTCGGAGGAGGCATTCGCGAAAGCATTGGACCGCGCGGGCCGGCCCGAAGCCCAGCTCAAGGCCGGGGACACGGTCGACGCGCCGCACGGCAACGGCGTCGTGCTCGGCTGCGACGCGCACCATCGCGTCTGGGCGGCGGTGCCGGGCGTCGACGACGACAGGGCCTGGTACTGGACGCCCGAGGAGCTCGCGCGGCGACTCGACGACGGGTTGGTGGCGCCGGCCTCGGACTCGAGCGAGGACCTGGTGGCCTGGCCCGACGCGGGCGCGGAAGCGTGGCCGTGGTCGGCGCAGTGCGACGCGGAGCTCGTGGCAGTCGTCGACGGCGTGGCGGCGCGGCGGAACTGCGCGCCGGCGCTGGCGCCGCCGTCGCTCGTGGCCAAGGCGCTGGCCTTCGACGCCGACCACAGGTGCGGCCGCGTCGGCGCGTTGCGGGGCTGCCCGGCGCCCGTCGTCGCGGCGCGGCTGGGCGAGCTGCTCCACCTCGATGCGAGCGTTTCGACGGTATTGCCGTTCCTCGATTTGTCGAGCGGCGACGCCGCGGCCGCGGACTTTGAAAAGGGCGGGTCGCACTACGCGGCGGCCGACGGCGGCGGCGGCTTGAGCGGCACGGGGCCGGATTCGTGGTGGGCCGGCCTCGTGCCGCAGCACACGGCGTATGATGCGGAAGTCGCCCAAGAGACGCCCGCTCTGTCGGCCCTCCTCGCGCCGGCTTCAAAAAGTGTGGGCGGTCGAGCCTACGTGAAGTGCCGGGACGCCGTCTTCGACGCGACGAAGCGCAAGTACTGGCGCGACGTGCTCGAGGCCACGACGACGCATACGCCGCCGCCGCCCGACGAGTACGACCGGCCCGAGGAGCTGCGGGAGTTTGTTGTGGATCGGTTGAGGGCGACGAAAGCCCCACTGACCGACGACGACGACGGCGACGAGGCGGCGCGCCTGGCGAGGCGCGAACACCCGACAGTCTTCGGCCAGCTGCGGAATCAACTGCGGGGCGTGCGGCCGGCGCAGCTGCGCCGGGCCTTTGTGCACATGCAGGACGGGGGGCAACCTAGAGCCTTTTACGTCAAGTTCGTCGGCGAGGGCGTCGACGACCACGGCGGGCCGTACCGGGCGACCTTCCAGGCGGCTTTGGCGGACGAGCCGGTGCGGAGCTTGCAACTTGTTACGGAAGGAGGCGCGTTGAACTCGTCGGGGAGTTGTCCGGAGGCCTGGTTCCACCATTTAGGGAGGTTACTAGGCGTCGCGGGCCGGCACCGCGTGCCGGTGGCGCTGGAGCTCGGCGCGTCGGTCTGGGCGCCGTTATCCGGCGAGCCGCTGTCAAAAACCTTCGCGGCGGACGCCGACGGCGCGATCGGCTGCGCGCTCGAGGAGTGCTACGGCTCGAAGCCGAGCGTCGACGCGGTCGAGCGCCTGGCGGATGTCGTTGGGCCCATGGACGACCCTAACACCTTGGCGCTGCACGCCTCGCAGACGCTAGCGGCGCGCCAGCGGCCGAGCCTCGCGCGGCTCGCGCGCGGCGCGGGCGCGGCCCTGCCGAACGAGCTCTTCGCGCTCTTCGGCCCGAAGCGCCTCAAGGACGTCGTCTGCGGCGAGGCGCGCGTCGACCTCCAGGACCTCCAGGCGCGCGCGACCTACGAGGGCGGCGTCTGCGCCGACGACGCGCACGTCGAGAAGCTGTGGGACGCGCTCGCGACCTTCGACGCCGACGAGCTCGCGGGCTTCGTCGAGTTCTGCTCCGGGTCGGCGCGGCCGCCGCGCCGCGACGCGCCGCGATCCACTAGAGCTCTGAAGATCACGGCGCCGCCGCCGGGCGCCGAGCGCGAGCCCGACGCGTACTTCCCGCTCTCGCAGACGTGCTTCTTCTCGCTGGCGCTGCCGCGCTACTCGTCCGTCGACATCTGCGCCGAGAAGCTGCGGTACGCCATCACGCACGCGCACCTCATGGACGCTGACTTCCTCCTGCGACAGGCGGACGGCTGGGAGGCCATGTCGCCCTGAAGATGTAGTAAGTAAGAAGGCCCTTTTGAATACACAATCTTATGATTCTCAGTCAGTCATCGTACGTGCAGATACCGATGCCGAGCTGAACATTCTTGCACGTGGCCTTGCCGCACTGGTTCGCGCCACTGTGTCCTCCGGGAATGCAGACCAGCGCGCAGTAGCCCTGGCCCGAGCCCTGGTCCTGGAGCGCGCACTCCGGCGCCGCGGTCACGCCCTTGGGCACGTCGGTCGGGCAGGTGCTCTTGAGGGGCCCGGTGCAGGGCGGCGTGCAGAAATCTCCACCCAGGCCCTGGACCTGGACCGCCGTCTCGTCCTTGAGGCAGCCGTCCGCCGGGTCGCCGTAATGTGTGGCGTTCTTGCTCGAGCCGACAAACGTGAGCGTGAGCCTCTCCTTCTTCTGGCGCTCGCTCACGCGCAGGCCGACGGCGGAGGCGGACGCGAGCAGCGCCGCGAGGAGCGTCTTGCGAACCATGATGGAATGAGCCTGCGGGCAGCATTGGCGTCCAACCAAAGAGATGATGCTCTCTCAGGGATTGATTACTGAATCCCGGGAGGAAACAGGTCGGTGTGGAGTTCAAGATGGTTAACAAATATGTTAATATTGAGCGTTCGGTATCTCTGACGCTGTCCTATACAGTGCTTTGCCCTGCTCGCAGCTTAATTTTAGAGGGACCAGCGTGTGACACACTAGCTCTGATAATTTGAACCGCGCAGGTCTCCAAGGAATCACACAGACGCACGGTACCCATCCAGAAGAGAGATGCCGCAACTCGTGCGGAGAGAAGGGGGCTGCCCAGGGCAGCGCAGGACCAAGAGAGTTGGCAGGAGAAAAGAGAGCTAACAGCTCGTGAGAGCTGAGAGCTAACGTACCCCAGCCACAAATCCGGCCCAGCGCAGGAGCAAAGCGAGCTGGCAAGAGCTCGTGCTGTCGCGGCTGCCCAGCAACATACCATGCATCCACACCATGAGTAAGGCAGCATAGATCATGGGCAAGCGTAGGATGTCGCGGGAGGCCGCCCTAGAGGCGCTGGGCGTGGCCCGAGACGCGCCGCCCGAGGACGTGCGCCGGGCCTACCACCGGAAGGCCCTCGCGAGTCACCCCGACAAGGGCGGCAGCGCGGCGGCCTTCCAGCAGGTCAAGGAGGCCTTCGAGGTCGCGAAGCGGCCGGCGGTCGCGCCGGCGGTCGCCGCCGCGCGTGCCGCGGCCGCTGCGCCGGCGCCGGCGCCAGCGGCGCCGACCTCGACCGCCCACGCCACGCTGGGCGGCCAGGCGGGCTACGCGCGCGTCTTCCGCTGCTACGTCTGCGGCGAGGCTTTTCCGTCCAAACGGCGGCTGCAGCACCACACGCGCACGGAGCACGCGGCGCCCGACGCGCCCGCGGCGCCGGCGAAGCGCCTCGTCAACGGCCGCTGCAACACGTGCGGCTGGAAGACGTGCCAGTGCGAGACGGCCCCGGTCTGGGCGGCGGCGCCGCCGCCGCGCCGCCGCCGCAGCGCGCCCGACCGGCCGGCCGACAAGAGGCAGGAGTGGTTCATGCGCGTGCGCGACCGCTACGAAAGGCGGGGCGGGTCGATGGACGACGTCTCCGTGCCGCCGTGCCTGTCGGACGACCGGCGCTCGGCCAATCGCGTGGTGGAGGAACAGGTCCTACTACTACGGCAAATGGGCTTTTCGAAAGCACATGCTGAGGCCTATGCGGACGCGGAGCTGCAGCTCCACGTGATTCTGGACGTCATGTGCGACGACGGCGTGGAGGGCGAGGACCCGCCGCCGCCCGGACCCGTCGCCCGCGCGATGAGCCGCCTCCTCCGCGCGGTGACCTGGTCTCGGAAGCAGAAGAAGCGCGATACGCAAGAGGAGAGCGACGACGAGACCTGGACGCCCGCGTCGGATTTTGCCTTTGCCTGCGGTCCCGAGCTCAATCGCGAAAAGTGGAATGCCAAGCGGGCGACGAGCAAAAACGTCCCGGCCAACGGCGCGCGAATGAAGAAGCTGATCGCCGCGGCGCCGGAGACGTGGAAGAAGATGCCGGTGCCGAAGACTGCGCCGGAGCAGGTCGCCGCGCTCGTGGCCCTGGGCTTCTCGGCCGCGGACGCGGAGCCCTACGCCGACGCGGCCCTCTCGCTCGACCAGATCCTCGATCATATGTGCGCCGACGGCGTTGTGCGTGTGTAATAATATAGAACTTCACATTACGTAGTAGGGGGGGTCGTGGCGCTCAGAGCTTCCCGGCGCTATTGACACGCGCCTCGAGTGGTGTCTGGTCGACGCGCGGGTCGAGGAAGCCTGCGGCGGCGATGCCGCCAGCCGTGAGCAGGATGCCCGCGGGCACAAAGAGGGCTCGCGCGTTCGGAATATCGGCTTCCTGGACCAACGCCGTACCGACGGCCGCACCGCCGACGAACCCAAGCGAGAGGCGTCCGTAGAGGCCTAAGCGATTCTTCTCGGCTTGGGTAAATCCGCAGCCGTCCTTTCGCAGCAGCCGGCCCATGGCGCGGCCGAGGATAAGGCCCACATCGGTCGCGCAGCCGGTCATATGCGTCGTGCGCACCATGCTTGATGACACGGCCGTCGCAAGGCCGTTCTGTGCGCCGAAGGCACACGCAGCACCTATCACCGGCAAAAATCCGAAGCCGTGTCCATGTTCGGCCTCCTGCAGCGCGGCCGCCAGCGCGAGGAGCACGGCTGTGGCCATCACGATGCGTCCATAGGCCCGCGCATGAGTGCGGTCGAACATGCCCGCCGGCACCGTCGCGCCCGCCAGCGCCGCGCCGACGACGTACCCGAGCACGGCGAGGCATGGAGCGGTTGCCGCAGGCCCATTTGCAAGGACCATTCCGGCTTTCGTCAGACTACCGGTGACGTGCGTCACGCCGGTGGCCTTGATTCCGGGCGCCATGAACACGCCGAGCATTGCGCAGGCGTTCGTGCAGCCCGCGCAGAAGGCCAGCACGGCCGCAGCTGTCAGGACGATTGGCGCAGGGTCCGGTGATCCCAACAGCGTGTAGCTGGGACGCCGCTGGAGCGTCGGCTTGGGGGCTTCGCCGTTCGTCTCGGCGGTCCCATTTGCGGTCTCACTTGTCGGTGCTTCGCGCGACATTTTTGGGGGTTTTGAGGCAGCCCCGCTTTTTTAGTCTTGGTGAGGCAGCCCGTCTTTTTAGTCCACTAACCTTGTTGGTGGCCTTGCGTGCGCTCAAACTCGCTGAGCGCGCCGAGGCGGGGCGAGGCGAGCTGTTGTCGGGGCTCAAACGTCTACGCGTGCCGCGCTGGCACTAATGCCGCAGCACAAAAGTCGCCTTTGACGCTCGACGTGAGTGGGCGGCACTCAAAGGGAGGAAATTTAGCGATAGCCGAGGACGGATCTCACATGTATTACTCACGAATAGACGACGCGGTGGCACAGCCCGGCCGCCCCGGCGCGCGCGCCGCAGACGCGTGGCAGCGCGGCGGGCAGGTCCTCGAACGCGACGGCGTCGCGCTCGAAGAGCACGTCGAGCGACGCGTCGCCCGCCAGCTTCAGGGCGAGATTCATCCGCCGCGTATAATCCCAGCGCGGCCGCTTCGACGGCGGCAGGTTGCCGACCTGCGAGCTTTTGAGCGTCAGCCGCCGCGCGTGGAACGGCCCGCCGAGCGGGAGGGGCACGACGGTGCTCCCGTGCCACGATGCCTCGACCACGACGGCCTCGTCGCCGGCCAGCGCGAGTGCGGCCGCCGCGCCGGCCGCGGCGCCCGACGCGTGCACCACGACGTCGCGGTCGCCGGCCCCGTCGCCGAGCGCGCCCGCCAGGCCAAAGGACGCGCCCAGCGCCTCCGCCACCCGCCGCCGCCGCCCGTCGACGTCGACGAGCAGCACGTCGACGCCCGGGATGCGTGCTGCGACCCACGCCACGAGGCAGCCGACGACGCCCGCGCCGACGACGGCCACGCGGTCGCCCACGCCGATGCCCGCGTCCCAGACGACGTTGATCGCCGTCTCCAGGTTCGGCGCCAGCACCGCGCGCGCCGACGGCGTCGCCGGCGGCACGACCCGCACGTCCGCCGCCGGCACGACGTACGCGTCCTGGTGCGGGTGCAGGCAGAAGACGCGCGCGTTTCGTAGGTGTTCCACATCCTTACCACACGCCTCGACGACGCCGACGCTCACGTAGCCGTACTTCACGGGAAACTCGAACGACCCGCCCATGTGCGGGCAGCGCATGCGCGCGTGCTCCGACGCCGGCACGCGGCCGGCGAGCACCAGGGATTCCGTGCCTCGGCTGACCGCGCCGTGCGTCGCCCGAACGAGCACGTCGTCCGGTTTCAGGGCGGGCAGCGCTTCCTGCTGCAGCTCGCACTGGCCCGGTGCTCGGCACCAGCAGGCTCGTGCGGTTGTGGCTTGCATCGATGCCATAACTCTGCTTGCTAGAACCGATGGAAAACTGACTCTGCGTGCGTTCAGTGCGCCTGAGCAGCCCCATCAACAGCTGCCGTAGTCAATTCGGGTTTTGGGGCACGCGCGAGGGAGCGGTGTCGCGGGAGCTATCCGGACCGAGCGTGTACGTAAGTTCGCAAAGCTTGCAGGCTGCGCAGCCTGAGCACGGGTTTTACGCGCGCGGTGGCGTCCGGCGCCGTCGGGGCCGGACAAGACAAAAAGTATGTAAAAACTCGACTTACAGGATCTATCATCTGCGAGTGCGTGTAGTAACGCCTTGATGTCACGGACGGTCATAGCGATGAGGACCACAGGCGCGCCTGGGTGGTGGGATCTAGTACTCCTCGCCGAAGTCCTCCTCCTCGCCCTCGCCCTCGGCGGTCTCGGCGCCGACCTCCTCGAAGTCCTTCTCGAGGGCCGCGAGGTCCTCGCGGGCCTCGGAGAACTCGCCCTCCTCCATGCCCTCGCCGACGTACCAGTGGACGAAGGCGCGCTTGGCGTACATGAGGTCGAACTTGTGGTCGATGCGCGAGAGCGCCTCGCCGACGGCCGTCGTGTTGGCGACCATGCAGACCGCGCGCATGACGCGGGCCAAGTCGCCGCCGGGGACCTGCGGCGCCGGTCGGGGGTCGACGCGCGTCGTGTTGGGTTGGAGGAGCAGGGGTTTGAACCCTGGACTTTCCGCATGCAAAGCGGACGCTCTGCCACTGAGCTACACCCCCGCGCAATTCCGACGGGACTCGAACCCGCAACCCCCAGATTCGAAGTCTGATACGCTATCCATTGCGCCACGGAATTTTCGGACGCGGGCCACCGACGACCGTGGGCGGCTGGTAGTTGATGCCGCACTTGAAGCCCGTCGGGCACCAGTCGACGAACTGGATCGTGCGCTTGGTCTTGATCGTGGCGACCGAGGCGTTGACGTCCTTGGGGACGACGTCGCCGCGGTACATGAGGCAGCAGGCCATGTACTTGCCGTGGCGCGGGTCGCACTTGGTCATCATGCCGGCCGGCTCGAAGACCGAGTTCGTGATCTCGGCGACGGAGAGCTGCTCGTGGTACGCCTTCTCGGCCGAGATGACCGGCGCGTACGACGTGAGCATGAAGTGGATGCGCGGGTACGGCACGAGGTTCGTCTGGAACTCCGTGATGTCCACGTTGAGCGCGCCGTCGAAGCGGAGCGACGCCGTGAGCGACGAGGCCACCTGGGCGAAGAGGCGGTTGAGGTTCGTGTACGTCGGGCGCTCGATGTCGAGGTTGCGGCGGCAGACGTCGTAGAGGGCCTCGTTGTCGAGGGCGAACGTCACGTCCGTGTGCTCGAGGAGCGCGTGCGTCGAGAGCACCGAGTTGTAGGGCTCGACGACGGCGTTGGAGATCTGCGGCGCCGGCGAGATGCAGAACGAGAGCTTGGACTTGCGGCCGTAGTCGACCGAGAGGCGCTCGAGGAGGAGCGAGCCGAGGCCCGAGCCCGTGCCGCCGCCCGTGGCGTGGAAGGCGAGGAAGCCCTGGAGGCCCGTGCAGTTGTCCGCGAGCTTGCGGATGCGGTCGAGCACGAGGTCCACGATCTCCTTGCCGATCGTGTAGTGGCCGCGCGCGTAGTTGTTGGCCGCGTCCTCCTTGCCCGAGATGATCTGCTCGGGGTGGAAGAGCTGGCGGTACGTGCCCGTGCGGATCTCGTCGCAGACCGTCGGCTCGAGGTCGACGTAGACCGCGCGCGGGACGTGCTTGCCGGCGCCCGTCTCCGAGAAGAACGTGTTGAAGGCGTCGTCGCCGCCGCCGATGGTCTTGTCCGAGGGCATCTGGCCGTCGGGCTGGATGCCGTGCTCGAGGCAGAAGAGCTCCCAGCAGGCGTTACCGCCCTGGAGACCGGCCTGGCCGATGTGGATGCAGACGCACTCACGCATTGTGGCTTGTGGTGGTGGTAAGGTGAGAGAGGAAGGTGGTGAAGAAGTCCGAGGGTGAGTCGGACCTGTGCGTTCAATTTTTGAGCGGGCTGTTCGTGCCCATTTCTTGGCGAGTGGCGCGTGTGTGGCGGTGGGCGTGTGTGTGTCGTGACGGGGCAGCCTCCGGGCCGCCGCGCGGCCTTTTTTGGCGCTTAGCGGTGTTGTCTCATTTCTCGGCGGGCGGCCCGTTTTGGGGAGCGGGAGCGGCGCGCGACGGCAGCGCAGCCCTCTGGGAGGTCGCGCGCGGCGCCGGGCGTCCGGCGCGGCGGTCTACGATGCGGGGGACGCTGAATAGTTACCGATTACTTGGGGTGTTAAATTGCTGGGGGAATAAAGCTCAACGGACCTGCGTACGGGGATCTCCCCCGGCATCACAGGCTAAACGCGACCTTCGCATGCTTGGATGGACTCGGATATCAAATTAATTCATGTTGGCTAGCATACACCTACTAGGCATCCCACCCCCTGGCTTGCTTGCCGATGAGAGCATTGCACGCATCTGCGTCCAAGTGCGGGCATCGGTAATAGAGGCACCGGCAGTGCAGCATTGACTTGCCCAGCGTCTGTCGGCGAGCCGTGGCAACAGGATAGCCAACAAAAGCATGGCTGCCAGCAGCATCGCACTCCTGCTGCTCTCCACGACCGCTGCAGCCGCCTACACGCCGAGGCGACGCGTCCAGCCGCCGAAAGCGCTGCTGCGGACCGTCCGGGGCGGCAGCAGTGCCCAGGACACTGCGTCGGCACCGCCGCCCGCGGCCGTCCACCCGACGTGGGCGCCGCTGGCGCCGCTCGCGATCGGCGCGGCGACGGCGGGCCTCGGCGCCGCGTACGCCGCGGCGCTCCGGGCGTCGCTGCGCGTGGTCTGGCGCGGCCTGCCCGCTCAGCGCTGGCTCGTGCCGGCCATCACGACGGCCGGTGGCGTCGCCGTCGGCGGCGTCGCCATCGCGGGCGGTGGATTTTTCGGCGTTGGTAACTACGTCGCGGCGGCGCGCGGCGCGGCGCCCTGGCCCCGCGCGCGCGCCGCCGTCGGCCCGCTGCTCGCGGCGTCGCTGCTGACGACCGCGGCGGGCCTCAGCGTCGGGCCCGAGGCGCCCATGGTCGCCGCGGGCGCCGTCTGCGGCGCGGCGCTCGCGCGGCGCTACCGGCTCGACGAGCGCGAGGCCGCGTTCGCCGGCGCGGCCGGCGCGCTGACGGCGTTTCTCGGGTTTCCGATCGCGGGCGCCGTCTTCGTCCACGAGCTCGCGACGCCGGGCGCCGACATGGCCGCAGGCCTGGCGCCGACGGCGCTGGCGACCATCGGCGCGGCCCTCGCCGGCTGGCTCCTCAAGGGCGGCACCATTGGGGGCCATTTCCGCTGGGGCGCCGTCCAGCCGCTCAGCGCGCGCGCATATGTCCTCGCGTGCGGCGTGGGTGTAGTCGGCGCGCTCGTCGGCGGCGCCTTCGTCGCGGCCTGCGACGCGGTCCGCGCGCGCTCGGTGCCGCCGTCGCGGCGGCGCGAGGTCTTGGTCCGCGCCGGGGCGGGGCTCGGCGCGGGCCTCCTCGCGCTGCGGTATCCGCAGTCCCTGTTCTGGGGCGAGCAGTCGCTCCAGACGGCCATCAACGGCGTCTCGGCGCCGGAGGCGCTGCTCTACCCGGTCGCGCTCCAGGGCCCGCGGGCGGCTGCACCCTTCGGCCTGGGGCTCGGCGCCGCGAAGCTCGCTGCGATCGCCCTGGCCGCCGGCGCCGGCTGCCCCGGCGGCGTGATCTTTCCGCTCTTCTTCGCCGCGGGTGCCCTCGCCCACGGCGCGATCGCCGCCGTGCATCTGCCGGCGGCGACCGTCGCGCTGCTGATGGCCGCGGTCCAGGCATCGGTCACGCGGACGCCGCTGTCGACGGCGCTCATGCTGGCCTTCTCCGGAAACCTCGGCGCAACGCTCACGCCGCTCTGCGCCGTCAGCGCCTATTCCGCGGTCGCCACGGCGCGCGCGTTGGCGCTACCGACGCTTCTATGCTATCCATCCTAACAACGGGTACTAGCTTTAAGACGCGACCGGTGCGCGGTCCTCGCGCGCGAAGAACAGCGTCAGGGCCAGGCTCGCCCCAAGCGACGCGGCCGGCCCGCCTGCCAGCCACGCGACGGGCCACGCGACGTGGTAGAGCCACCTCCAGCCCATCCACTGGAGTCTGTGACTCCGGACCATGATCTTCTCGACGGCCGCGCGCTGCTGCGGGTCGCCCGCGGCGACGGGGAACCAGAAGCCCGCGTGGAGCATGAGCCGCGCGCTCTGCGAAAAGGTGTACGCCGACGCGACGAGGCAGCAGACGACGCTCGCGACCTGCACGTGCGACGCCTGCTTCAGCTGGCCCACCGACAGGCCCCCGAGCGTGAGGACGGTCGAAGCCTGGAACGTGTTCGCCGTGATGCCGTTGCGCAGCGTCTGCACCGCGTAGAGCCAGCCCTCGGTCGCGAAGACGTGGCGGCACCAGTCGACGCGCGCCGCGGCTTGCGTCTTGCGCCACGAGTCGGCGCCGCGTCGCTCGCGCCGCGACATTTGCAGCTGGTAGAAAGCCAGGTTCGCCGCGCCGGCGGCGACTGTGGCATGAGGAGGTACGTAGGCCTCACGCCGCGTGGCGACGCGTCGCGGCGTTCTGGCCGCATGCAGCAGGGCGTGTGCAGCAGCAATGAGGCATGCGGTGATTAGTCGTTTCATCTCGATGCTCGAACAGGCCGTAGAGCAGCTCTGAGGCCGTGCGGTGGCAGCGGTGCAGAGCTGGACTAGTATGTTACAGACGCTAGCCAATGCCCTTTCAGCCATTTTGGAGGGTGAAGACGTAGAAGATTGGGCTAAATGCTCTTAAAAGCAAGAATTTGCAAACGCGCGTATGAGGCACCACTGACAGCAATGTCCGAGGCCGTCGACTACGTCGCCCTGTTGACGGCGGTGCCGAGCGTGCTGGTCGTCGGAGACGAGAGCTTCGAGTTCTCGCTGGGACTGGCCGAAGCGGCCGCGGCGCGGGGCAAGAGCGCCGGGCGCTGGCTCTGCGCGACGGCGTACGAGGCCGCGCCCGTCGACGCGGCCGCCGCGACGCGCGCCGCCGAGCTCGGCTGCCTCGGGGCGGTGGTGCGCCAGGGCGTCGACGCGACGCGCCTCGAGGGCATGCACCTCTGCGAGCCGTCGATCCAGGTCGACTGGATCCCGCCGCCGGCCTTCGGCGCCGTGGTGTTCAACTTTCCCTACGTCGTCGTCGAGGGCCGGCGGCCCCGCGTCGACGACAACCGCGAGCTCCTCGTGAAGTTCTTCGCGAGCGCGCGGAGGGTGCTGCGCCCGGGCGGCCTTGTCGTCGTCGCGCTCGCGCGCGGCCAGGGCGGCACGCCGGCCGACGCGACGGCCGGGACGCGCCGGGACGCCTACCAGAACTCGTGGCGCATCCTCGACGCGGCCGCGCGGGCGGACCTCGTCCTCGCGGCGGCCGGCCCGCCTCAGTTCCCGGGGAACTACGCGCCCGCGGGCTACCGGCGCCGCGGCGCGGACCGGCGCATCGCCGACTCCTACGTGAAGCTGTCCGTCGCCCACGTCTTCCGGCCGGAGGGCAGCTGCATGCCGCGGCACGCCGTCGAGTTCGCGCACGACCTCTCGTTCTGGCTCCCCGCCGCGGCCGCCGTCGACGAGGCGTTCGCGGCCTGCCCCGCCATGGCGCCCGCCGACGGCATCGACGACGCGTTCGCGGCCTGCGCCGCGGCCGCGGCCGCGGCGGCCGGCGTCGGGCTCCTAGCCGCGACGCGCACCGACGCCTATGCGTGTCCGACGACGGGCCGCCACGCGCGGACCTATCGCGCGGTCATAGCGAGCGGTAGGCGCGCGTGCTCGAAACACCGCTCGTCCGTCGTCGCGCTGGAGATCACGCGCTGCGCGCACGAGGGCCTCCGGTTCGTGCCGAGGTCCTACGCCAACGAAGGCGGCGGTCCAGACGACTAGTTTCTTGTGCTAAAGCTGTGTGTGTGTCTATCGAGTACAACTCCTTATGAGCTGGGGGGAGAAGAGGAAACGACACGCGGGGTAAAGAGGACGATGTGGGGGTAACAGTGCAGGAGGAACATGACGGCCTCGAAGAAGACCGTTCGGACCCGGAGGGGCGTGGAGCCCGTCCACCCGGAAGGTGCAGCCAGTCCAGTCGTCGCGCGCCTCGTTCTTGTGGTTGTTCTCGTCCGTCGCCATGCCTGCGGAGGGCCTCGCAGTGCGCGGCGGAGCGCGTGATGGGCGCGCGGCCGCGCGGCGGTGTGTTTGAGCCGCCGCCCGCGCGGTCGACTCGGTCGTCGGCGCCGGCCTTCGCGCGACGCGCGGCGGCGCCTCGGGGCCGGCGCGCGCGTCACGAGGCGCTCTCGGGCGGCGGAGCGTGGAGGCGGGGCGGGGCGCGGCTCAAGGACGCGGGAAGCGCGGTACCTTCGTCGATGTTGTGAATCAAACTGCCCCTTGAAGGACCTCCGTGCGGCGCTGCAGCGCGTCTGCGCAGGTCGCCGAGGCTCGTCGTCGAGCGCCTGGGTCCGTTCCGTCGCCGCGCTGTGGCCCTGGTCCACCGCGCCGCGCTTTTGCGGCGTCGACGGCCGCCGGCCCAGATCGTTCTGCGCTCTGCGATTTTTTTGATTCGCAAAGGGCCTTTGCGCCCCCCGGCCGGGTCCGCGCCCCCCATGCGGCCCGAGAGGGCTCAGGAGCCTTGGGGGGACGGGTACTAGCGGGTTCCTACTTTCTGGGGACGCCTGATGCGCGTTGCCGCGGACGCGGGCGGCAGACGGTAAATGGCACAACAGTACATTGATTAGCTCGGCAAAGCGCGGTCAAGCGGCAAGCCGTCGCCGCGCTATTGCCCGACGCCGACGCAGACGCACAGACGCGGCTAGCTCGGCGCGCACCACTGCACGCCGTCGTCGTCGCGGTCGCGGGGCGGCGGCCGCGTCGCTTCGACGGGCGGCGGCGGCGGGAGGTCCGCGGCGTCGGCGCGCGACACGGCCGCGACGACGGCGTCGGCGACGGCCCCGGCGTCAAAGGGGACCGCGGCCCGGACGGCGAGCACCGCGTCGCCGCGCCGGCCGAGGTGCCGGTCGTAGAGCTTGTCGTAGTACCGTGCCAGCAGCAGGCGCGCGCACGCCGCGAGGTCGCCCGCGTCCAAGAACCCCTTCGCGCGCGCCGTGTCGTCGGGGCCCAGCCGCTTCGCGACGAGCGCCAGCGCGGCGTCGAGGCGCGCGCGCGCGCCGCCCGCGCCCGCGGCCTCGTCCTCGGCGTAGTCCTCCAGGAGGTGCGCCACGCGCGCGGCGTCCGACGCGTCGACGCGGACGACGCGCGGCGCCGCCCGCATGCGCGCGTAGAGCGCCGGGGGCACGAGGCACCGGCCGACGTGGCCCTCCTCGTCCTCGACGAAGACGTCGCGGGTCGCGTCGAGCGCGCGCCAGGCCCAGGCGCACTTGGTCTCGAAGGCCGCGTTCGACGGCTGCGCCGCGCCCTTGAGGTCCCCAAAGGCCGAGCCGCGGTGCGCCGCGAGCGCCTCGAGGTCGAGAACTTGATGATTTTTTGCTGCGAGCGCCCGCAGCACGCGCGTCTTGCCGACGCCCGTGCGGCCGCCGACGACGATCACGCGCGGGCCCTCCTCGAACAATTCTCTCAGGTGCCGCCGGTAGGCGCGGTAGCCGCCGTCGAGCACGAAGACGTCGACGTTCCGGCGCGCCAGCAGCCACGCCACCGACCCGCTCCGCAGGCCGCCGCGCCAGCAGTAGACGCCCACGATCTTCGCCTCGCCCGCGACGCGCTCCGCGAGCGCGCCGAGGCCGCCCTTTTTGCGCAGCTTCGCGAGGCCGAGCCGCATCGCCTCGTCGCGGCCCTTCTTGGCGTAGCACTTGCCCACGTCGGCGCGCTCCGCGTCGTCGAAGAGCGGCGCCGAGTGGGCCCCCGGGACGGCGTCCCTCGCGAACTCCGCCGGCGACCGCACGTCGACGCAGCGCGCGCCGCCATCAACACAACGCCGCAGGAACTCGGCCGGGCTCACGACGCGCGCCGGCTTCGCCTCCGCCACGGCTGCCGCGAGCGCGGCGAGCGGCTGCGCCCAGGTCGCGAAGGGGCCGCTGTCCAGCGCGCGCTCGATGTCGTCGGCGGACATTTTGGCTGCATTTTCCGGTGAGTTTACTGTTTCTTGCAGCGATGCCATGGCGTGTTGCGAGCGATGCGTGCGCGACGGCTTGTGCTTGTAGTTGGTGCTATTGCAGTGCGCAGTAGCGCTCTTAGTTTCGCGTGCAGCTGCAATACCGATCAACAGCGGATGCGTGCGACTTCTAATTCGTGTTCTGCCAGCTCGCACACCCCGAAAGTAGCGATCCTCAGCCGGCAAAAAAATGGCACAAAAACCCGTTTTTTCATGTCTCGCGGCGCAGCCGCGCGGTGGGGCAGGCTCTAGCCGCATCCAACTACGTAGTACACATTAAACAAACTCACCGCGGCTTGCGGTGCTTCGCACGGATCCCGAGGCCGACGCCGACGGCGAGCACGGCGAGCGCCGTCGCGTGCGAGCCCGTGAACGGCTTCTTGAATAGTATGAAGGACAGCACGAGCGTCACGACCTTGCGCGCCGACGTCGCGAGGACGCCCGCGACGCCCGAGAGCCCCCGGATGACGTTCAGGTAGCAGCGCAGGCCCGCGTAGCCCACCAGGCCCTGGGCGAGGAGCCAGAGCGCCGCATCTTGATGGACGCGCAGGTACGCGACGGCGCGCCCCAGCTCGCCCGTCGCCGCGATGAACGCGAGGACGACGAGGAAAGACCCCGCGTTCGACAGGACGACCATCGAGCCGAGCGGCAGCTTGAGCCCCCGCAGCAGCTTCTCCTGGAGGTTCGGGATCACCGCGTCCGAGCAGACAGCGACGACTAGCAGCATGAGGCCCGCCGCCTGCGTGTCCCGCTCGGCGTGCGCCGCGAGGTCCGCGGCGCTCAGGAGCGCGAGCCCGACGCACATGAAGAGCGCCGCCGCGTAGTCGTCGACCCCGTACCGCTTCCCGTCGCGGACGATGTAGCGCGAGAAGGCCATCGTCGGCACGAGCTTGCACGACTTGAACGCGACCTTGACGGGGTAGTTCACGTGCTGCAGCGCGACGGAGCCCGTGCCCTGGCTCAGCGCGATCGCGAAGACCAGCAGCGCGAGGTAGTTCCGCGCGGCGGCGGGCGTCGCCGTCTCGTCGGCCTCGCGGCGGCGCCGCAGCGCCGCGAGGCCGCCCTCCCACGCGAGCGCGCAGACGAACATCGTGCCGATCTCGACGGCCGTCATGAACCACCCGAACTCGAAGCCCGGCGTCCGGAACGCGCGCTCCTGCAGCGCGTCGTGCAGCACGTAGAAGAAGAAGAGGCCCAGCACGTAGCCGAGCATCTGCGCCTCGTGCCGCTGCTGCGCGTCCGTCGGTTGCGTCGGTTGCGGTGCTTCGACGTCGCCGGCCATCTCAGTTTAAGGCCATCTGCTATGCCAAATGCTGCGGTTACCAATGCCGCACTGCAGCCGCTATCCAAATGCTGCCTGCTGAGGGGTGCAAATGCGGCACAGCTGAGGGTTGCGAGCGTAGGCAGTTAACACGACGGCACACCACACGTATCGGGCGTGCGATGCTTCCCTACTGCAGTCGTGCGGCTCTGTGTGCCCCTATAAAATGGCGTGCACCCAGCCTCTTTTTTTGGGCTGAGGCCCGGAGTTATTGGACCCATGTTCCCGGCGAAGCATACTTCGCCTCTGTTCCTCCATATAACCGTGGCTGCACGAATAATCCGCGACGTGCCAGTAGTGTATACACATACTAGCTTTCACCTCGCCTGCGAAATCGCAGCCATAGTGCGCCCACACGCTGCGCTTGGAACAGCAAACGTATCAGCGAGAGACCCGCAACCAGCCGCCCAGCAGCCTCAGTTTCCTGCACCCAGTCGGCTAGCAGCGGAGATACCAGCCTTGGCAGCGAGCAGCCCCGCAGACACAGCGAGAGAAAGCGAGCGACACAACCATGTCCTACGAGAAGGGCGACCGCGACCGCGCGGACCCCTGCAAGATCTACGTGGGCGGCAACCCCGAGATGGAGGAGGACGAGCTGCGCGGCCTCTTCGCCAAGCACGGCACGGTCGAGAAGGTCTGGATCGCGCGGAGCCCGCCCGGCTTCGCGTTCGTCTGGCTGACCGACGAGCGCGACGTGGCCGACGCGATCAAGGCGCTCGACGGCGCCGAGCTCGGCCGCCACAAGGTCACGGTGGCCGTGGCCTCGGGCCCGCGCGAGCGCCGGCCGCCGCCGCGCGACCGCTACGACGACCGCTACGACCGCTACGACGACCGCCGCGACCGCTACGACGACCGGCGGCCGCCGCGCCGGCCCAAGGGCCCCGGCGGCTTCCGCGTCAAGATCACGAACCTGGCGCCCGGCACGGACTGGCGCGACCTCAAGGACGCCTTCCGCCGGTCCGGCGACGTGCCGTACGCCGACGCGCGCGGCTCCGAGGGCATCGTCGAGTTCAACTCCGAAGAGGATCGCTTGCGCTGCCTGAAGGACTTTGACGGCACCGAGTTCCGCGGCCAGCGCATCGGCGTCGAGATGACGGAGGGCTCCACGGCGGAGTTCTTCGGTCGCACGCACGAAAAGTACCCGGACACGTACCCGCCGCCGCGGCGCCGCCACGAGAGCGACTACGACCGCCAGTACCGCCGCTCGCGCTCGCCGCCGCGCCGGGACGACTACGACCGCCGCGACCGCTCGCCGCCGCGCCGGGACCGCCGCTACGACGACTACGACGACCGCCGCCGCGACGACTACGACCGCCGGGACGACTACGACCGCCGCAGCCGCGGGGGCTACGGCTTCGACGACCGCCGCGCGCCGCGCGGCCGCTCGCGCTCGCCGCGCGACCGCTACGACGACCGCCGCTGAGCATTTTAGTCACACCCGCCGGCCCGAGACGCGAGCGGCGGCTCCTGTCTTCTCTCTCTGGGGTGTAAGAAGGTCTAGTACTATCCAAACCCGTGCGCTGCGCATGCGCAGGCGCGGCTTCCAGGGCTCCCGCGCTTAGGAAATGCTAGCGGCCTGTAAGACACTCTAGAGCAAGCAAGCTCGTTGTGGACAAACTGGGCAACCGATCGAAAAAATTGCCCAGATCGATCGATAAACGCGCAATTTATGCTGGACTTTTATCGCTCGTGAGCTCCTGGACTTTTTTTTTCCTCGCTGCCCAGATTAGCAACTCACAAGTTCTGCAGCCTGCAGTGTCACAAGCTGGCGCACTACTCAACAATCAACGCTGAGTCGGACGCTGCCGAGGCTGCAGCCGCGCGCGCGACGGCTGCACTGCTGCTCGCCGAGGCCAAATGCGTCGGCGCGGTGCTCGCGCCGCCGGCGGTGACGGGGGCCGTCGTGGCAGCGCTGCGCGTGCGCGGCTGGCTGCGGCGTGGGCGCTCGGTCTGCTCGCACGGCGACGATGAGAAAGCAGTGTTTCTGAACGCCGCGGGTGCAGCTGCACTCGCCCGCGCCGACGCCGCGGCGACGCTCGGCGTGGAGGGTATCACCTTTGCACCAGGCTTACGTGTCGGCTCGCGCCCGTGCGGCGGCCCGCGCGGACAGCAAACTAACAGCGCGATCTACTTGCTGCGAGCGACCGAGGCCAGCCGAACCAGGGCCGAGGGAAGTTTCCGCTTCGCCGAGCTCTTCGCGGGCCTCGGTGGCTTTCGCGTGGCCCTCGAGGCGCTCGGCGGCGAGGCTGCGTTCGCCTCAGAAATCGACCCGCACGCGTGCTCCACCTACGCGGCGAACTTCGGCGACGTGCCGCACGGCGACATCACGGAGATCGACGCCGACGACGTGCCCGACCACGACGTCCTGACGGCAGGGTTTCCCTGCCAGCGGTTCTCCGTCGCGGGCGACGGCGCGGGCTTCAGCGAGGACCGTTTGTTCTTCGAGGTGATACGGATCCTGGAAGCGAAGCAGCCCCGCCTCGCAATTCTGGAAAACGTCGAGGGCCTGGACGGGTTCGCGCGCCGCGTCGTCGTCGAAGCGTTGGCGCTGGTCGGTTACCGTGCGGAGCACCGCGTCGTCGACGCGCTCGCGCTGTTGCCGCAGCGGCGGGCGCGGCTCTACGTCGTGGCGCGGAGGCGCGACGTTGCGGTGGCGCCGTTTGTCTGGCCGCGCTGCCTCGCGACGCGCGACCGCTGCGCGTCCCCGGACGCCGCGTTCGGCAGGAGATGTTTGTGCCGACGGGTTAGTAGGATAGTGGGGGGCAGCTGCGCCGTCCGCGACGTCCTCGAGGCGGCGGCGCCAGCCGACGCGTATCTGACGGCGGCGCAGGCCTCGGTGGTGGCGTCGACGGGAGCCGATGCGGCGACGCGGCGGCTCGCGTGGCTCGACGGCGCCGCACGCACGCTGATGTCGAACTACCGCCAGGGCTTCAAGTTCCATTCGGAATTTGTGCCCGGCGAACCGCCGCGCTTCTACACGCGGCGCGAGGCTGCTCGAATCATGGGCTTCCCGGACGCGTTCGACGTCGACAGCGCGGGAACCGTCGACAATTCGGGCGCGAACCGCGCCTATCATCAGATAGGAAACGCGTGCTGCCCGCCGGTCGTGTGCGCGCTCGCGGCGCCGGCGCTGACGGCCGTCGGTCTCCGTAGTAGTGCATCGTGCGACGACCCGGCGCCCGAGGTTTTGGAGCTGCTCGGCGCGTCTGCCATCGTCCACGATTCGCCGCGGCCGGCGTGCGCGCCGCGGCCCGCTGGGTTTCGTACGCGACCCCTCGTCGTTGTCGTCCACGCGTTCGGCGGTCACCCCGAGAAGTTTTGGTACCCCGAGCTGGCCGCAACGCTTGCCGACGACGCCTGCGTCGAGGTTCTGCGCATGACGGACCCGGCCACGCCGCGCATCGACGCGTGGGTCGGGGATCTCGAACGGCGCATGGACGAGGCGGCGGCGGCAAACCGGGCCGTGTACTTTGTGGGCCACTCCGTCGGCTGCCAGGCGATCGTGCGGTACCTAGCTACGCCTGCGGCGGCGTCTCTGCTGGCGGGGCAAAGCCTGCGGCTCGGAGGCGTCCTCTGCGTGGCGGCCTGGTTCTCCGTGGTCGATCCGTGGGCGACGATTGAGCCGTGGTGCGCGACGCCGATCGACACGGGCGCCGCGCGACGCCTCATCGAGGGCCAGGGCGCGTCGCTGGTCGTTCTGCTGTCCGACGACGACAAGTATACCCCGGACCATGCTTCAAACTCCAAACTATGGCAGGATCGGCTAGGAGCGACGACACGGACGCTGCCCGGTGCCGGGCACTTTGGCCGGCCTCGCCAGCCGCAGATCGTGGCCGCGGTCCGAGATATGTTAAAGTGATGTTTGTACCACATACCTTAGTCACAGAACCCTCTAACACCGGCGACGCGTCTTGTCTCGGGCCGCGCCCGATCCCAGAAGGGATCGGGCGCGCGCCGTCATGTGCGCGCGCACGCGATGCGGGGCTCAGAGCCGTATCGTCTCGGCCATGACCTCGTCGGGGATGCTCAGCGCGGCGGCGAAGGCCGAGCCCGTCGCGCCGCCCTCGGCCTCGACCTGCCGGAAGGCTCGGATCAGGGACTCGGCGTGGTGCGCGCCCGAGGGCAGCTGGTACTTGCCCCCCAAGATGAGCGTGGGGATGCCCGAGACGCCCAGATCCCTTAATTGCCTTTGCGCCGCCTCGATCTCCGGCCGGCCCTCGTTTTCATCCTCGAGAAACGCCGCCGCCGCGTCTCGGTCGGCGCCCACGGCCACGGCCGCCTCCAGGAGCATCTCCCGATCATTGAGTTTGACGCCCCCCTCGAAATGCTTTTGATTCAGGTCGTTGTACATGTTTTCCGCGGCGTTCACTCCCAGAGTCTTCGTCACCCACTGCACGAGCCGGTGGCTCGCCATCGTGTTCGACGCGACGCGGTCCAGGTTAAAGTGCTCGATGCCGACCTCGCGGCCCCGGCCCTTCAGGTTATGCCTCTCTTTCTGCGCCTCCCAGCCGGCCTTGCCGCCCCACTTCCTCAGCAAACGTACCCTATTGGTTTCCTCGAACTCGGCGCCCTCGGGGTAGTCCGGCTCGAGGAAGAACGGCACGCGCAGCACCGTGAAGCCCATCGGCGTGTCTCCGCTCGGCGCTTCCTGCACCGCCCGCATCGCGTGCTGGAGGTGCCGCTTGCCGATGTAGCCGTTGGGTCACATGGTGTCCGAGATGAGCTCGACGACGCAGCGCGGCGCGGCCGCCGCCGCCGTCGAGGCGCGACGCACGCGTGCCATGCTGCGGAGAGAGGTGCGCAGCAGCATTTTGTGTGCAGCTTTGCAACCTTGTGTCTCCAGGGAGTGCAGTGCTTGTTGGACTGCTGCAACGACGCACGTTTGCAATGCTACCAGTTGTCTCACCGTTGCGCGTGCTGCAGACGTCACGATTGCAGCACAACATGAGAGTAATGCTATCGCATGTAAGACACTAGGAAGCAGCCATGCACATGCACATACCCATCATTCACAAGATGAATCCTCGGACGTCTTCCCGAGGCGTACAGAAAACCCGGCGCTTCAGTCTCAAGAATGGTGCGGCGAGGCTGCCCCCAGCGCCAAGCGCAGCGCAGACCATCGCAGCGATGGAATACTTGAGCGCCTTGCTCTGTTTCAGGCAGGCACCGCCGCCGCGGACCGGTAGCAGCACCGGTAGCAGCCGGCAATCGACGCCGCGGCAGCCCTCGGAGGAGCCACCGCGCCGCGGCTGGCCGGCGGACGACGCGCCGCCGTCACCGCAACGGATCGTCACACGGGCGGATGACGACGCGCCCTGCTGCTTTCCGGGACCGGCAAACGCGCCGCCGCCGCCGGTTCCGCCACTCGCGGCCGCCGCCGCGCCGTCGACGCCACCGCCGCGCGAGCAGAAGCGACAGCACCGGCGCCAACGGCATCATCGACGCGAGGCTGCACCCGCGCCTGCGCCTGCGCCCGCGCCCGCGCCTGCAGCACCTGCGCGGCGCCGCCCCGTCGCCACGGCCGCCCAGGCGCCCGGCAAGCCACAACCGGCGCCCGGCAAGTCCCAAAGGCGCAAGATGAAAGCCGACGCCGACGCGCTGCCGAAGCCTACGGGCGTCGCATGGGCGCCGCTCGTGGCGCTCATGCCGGTGCCTGGCGCTTCGAGCTTGGCGGCTTTCGAGGCCAAGCTCGCGGAGACGTGCGCCGGGCCGAACGTGAAGGACGACGCGCCCCGCGACGCGGCCAAAGCGCGCCGTCGCGCGGGCCTCGAGCGCCTCTCGAGGACGACGCAGGAGGGCCACACGATCCTCCACCACGTCGTCGTGAACGCCGACGAGGTCGCCGCGGACGCTCTTAGGCGTTCCCTCGGCGCGGCACGCTGGCACGCGCTCGCCGAGGCGCCGGCGAACGACGGGCGGTCCGCGCGGCGACTGTCGCGGCGTCTGGGCCGCAAGCGCATGCAGGACGTCTTCGACCGCTACGAAGCGCAATACGAGGCCAAGGTCGCCAAGGCCAAGGCTAAGGAGAAGACTCGCGCATCGGAACGAGAGACTGAGGCCGCGCGGCGCGCCACTTCCGCCCGCGCCGCCGCGCGCGAGGCCGAGTCCGCCCGCCGCCCCGAGGCCGCGACCTCGTCCGCCCGCGGCGCCGCCGCCGCGCGCGAGGCGGAGGCCGCCCGCCCCGAGGCCGCGGCCGCCGCGAAAGAAGACGTCGAGGTGAGGTTGAAGGCCCTGCAGAAGCTCGAGGCGTCGATCGACGCGACGACGACGTGGGACGCGGAGATGGTCGGCAAGGTCGACAAGGCGCTGTCGGCCTTCGGCGGCGGATGCCTGGATCCTCGGGTGGGGGCGGCGGTCGCGCGTATCCGTGCGTCCGCCTCCGCGGCCCGGCGCGCCGCCGCGATCGAAGCCGCCGCGGCCCCCGCGGCGGCGCCCGCGCGGGACGAGTCGGCGGCGCCCGCGGGGACTTTGTGTTAATGTTACTGAAGTTTTAACGTACGTACGTTCGTTGCCTATTCTTCTCTCTCCGAGCGGAGGCATGTTCTAAACTCGTTGAAGCCTGAGAGATTTCTAGAGTCACGGTGTACACATGCTTATGATTCTAGCCGCGGAAGATGCGGATCGAAGGGACGGGAGCAGCGTGCTCGCCGATGATCTCGTAGCCCGCGGCGGGCGGCGCGTGGACCGGGCCGGTAGCCTTGAAGATGCCCGAGCCTGACGGCGCGTCAATCCACCACATGCCGTCGAGCTGGTTGTGGTAGATGTAGGCGCCGTTCGGGGCCTCGAACCAGGCCTTGCCCGCGTTGAGGCGCGCCCATGTGTCGGCCGTGTCCCAGCCCTGGCCGACACATACCGCCGCGAAGCCGGTGGGGATCTTGGACGCCGGCGTCGCGACGTATTCGCCCTGGACCTCAGAGCTGCCCCCGCCCTCGACGACGATGCGCTGGACGTTCACGTCCGCGCGCTTGGTGCCGTGCGCGCCAAGAACTCGCAACACGTCGCCTGCGGCACTCGCCCTCGCCACAGCGGCCGCGGTCTCGCCCGACCCGCCGCGGAAGTTCGGGTCGGCTCCCGCTTCGAGGAGAGCCTTGGCGCCGGCGGCGAGGTTGTTCGACGCCATCCGGTGGAGTGGCGTATAGCCGTACGTGTCGACGGCTTCGATATCGGCACCTTTGGAGACCAAGAGCGCCACCTGACCTTGGTTGCGCGCCGACATGCCGCAGTTGTGGAGCGGTTGAGCGCCGCCGGTAGTGATCTCGTTGACCAAATCGGGATGCTCGTTTAACCACGCCTCGAGAGCCGCCGCGTCGGAGAGGCGCTTGGACGTCGGCGTGTAGCCGCCGCCGCTGTAGACCGGTCCGGGCCGAGGATTATGGTTTTGGTACTGACGGCCGATGACGACCTGGCCCATGTCGTCTCGTTTGACCGTGCCGCCGTAGATGCCGGGACCGACTGAATCGGCGTATGGGTCGAAGCCGTCAGCGTCCGTCTTGCCGGGAGCGCCGTACTTCTCCGCCATGCCGCGAGCGTAGGGGTCGTGCGTGATGCGCACGCCGTCGGCTCTATAGTAGGCCATCGTGCGGCGCAGAATGAGTAACGGTAGCAGGCGCTGACGCATCAATCTCGTGCTGCGCTCTCACGGAGTCAGCTCTCACAGAGTCAGCTCTCACAGACCAAATGCTGCGAACAAAACTTTACGCCGCGACAGCGGATAGCGCAAGAAGTCAGCTCTCTACGCAAATACTTGCGGGCCAGTGTTATTGCTACGACAGGGCGAATGCGTCTGAGTACCCTGCACTGAGTTGTCCAACTGGGATCGGGTTTTGTACTATCATCAAGGGACGAGGCAGAGCCCTCGCGGCGGTCACTAGCCGGGTCTCGATCGATGGCAGATGATTCGCTTCAAGGCCGCCTTCTGCTAGCGCGACGCGGCGCGCAACGTGCACGTGCGGACTGGGGGTGGGAGACCGTGGCTCACGCCCACGGCCCATAAATTGGAGTCAAGGGCATCTTAAACGAAGGGTTAAAGACCAAAAATACGGGTAGTAGAGGTCTCGTGACGGGGCTAGTGACTGTCTCCCTAGGTTCTGGCGGCGTTTCGCTCCGGAGCTCCACAGCCCCGTAGTCGATATAAGGACTGGACTCCAACTCACAGCCCGCAGTCGATATAACAATGGCGCTTCGCCTATCGCTCCTCGTCGTACTGCTCGCGCAGTCGACAACATCTCTCCTAGCGCCGCGACCGTCGCGCACCTGCACCGTGCTGAACGCCCAGGTCGGCTCCTCCTCGCGGAGCCGCGCCTTCACCAAGACCGGCCCGCGCAAACCGCAGTCGCCGCGGCCCGAGCAGTACCCGAACGAACAGAAGCTCGAGGACCTCGCCGTCAAGAAGCGCAACATCAAGTACGACCCCGAGTACGCCGACGACATCGCGCGGGCAAAGAGGCGGCTCTTCGACCTGCGCATGCGCAAGTCGCAGCGTTTGCCGTTTAAGTCGAGCGAATTCCGCGAGCTGCGCCGCTTCGTCGCGCGGCTGAAGACGCAACAAAGGGAAGACGAGCTCCGGGCGGCCGGCGTCGACCTCAAAAAGAAGAAGCCGCGCACGCGCCGCGAGCGCCAGCGCGCGGCCGAGAAGCGCGCGCGCCAGCTCGCCCAAAAGGCGCGGAACCGCGAGCGCTACGGCATGGAGGAGCTCGTCGTCGCCGACGACGCGCTCTAGATAAGTATTTTCGTGTGTGCAACTATGCGTCCACCCGTCGTCCGGGCCCTTCCTCTCGAGAGCCTACAGTCGAGTCCTACGACGGCCTCGCTCGCAAGCGCAACTTGAAACCGGGACTCGGCGGGAGCAGCCTGAGCACCGGCATAGGCTGTTGTGCTTATGCTATGGACTGGGCCGTCCGACTGACTCGGCATAGAACGCGCCGAACTGGCACGAAAAAAACTCAGGCTAGCATCATCTCAGGCCAGGAACAAGCAGGGGCTCCGCCCTCACTAGTCCTAGCACCGTAACAACAATCCAGGAACAAGCAACGTCAAAAAAACACAAGATTAACTAAACACACCAAGCTTCGAAGCACGCATCTTCGACGACACACCGCGAGGCACGTGCGCCGAAGACTCGAGCAGCGCGACGTGCGCCTTGCGCAGCTCGGCGAGCTCGCGCGTCAGCCGCGCGTTCTCTCGCTTCAGATCCACGTAGCCGCCGAACTCGCTCGTCGGCGGCGGCGCAGGCAGCGCGTCGGTCTGCACCATACAGTCGACTGCGGGCGGTGGCCGTTGCTCCGCCAGCGCCTCGGCCTCGGCGAGTCGCGCCGCGAGTTCGTGCTCGCGTTTGCCGACGACGAACCGCTCCTTCGTGAGCGCCCGGAGCCGGTCCGCGAGCGTCGCCTTCTCGGCTTGGAGGTTCTCCGCGCTCGCGCGCGCCTTGTCGGCCTCGGCGCGCACCAACTCCGCGTCTCGCGCGCGCGCGTCGCGCAGCATTGCTGCCGCCGCGCGGAAGCGCTCCGCGGCCGTCGTCGCCTCGGCGCGATCCGCCTCGAGGCGCTTGATCGTCGCGGAGGCCGTCGCGGAGGCCGTCGACGCGCGCGCGCTCGCCCGCGAGCAGCGCGCGTCGGCCTCCGCCGCGGCGTCCGCCGCGCGCGCGCATTCGTCGGCGGCCTTGGCGCGTTCGTTCGCGAGCGCGGCCTCCAGATCTTGCACGCGTGACTGCTCCGTCGCGAGTTGTTCGCGCATAGACATCGTGTCGCGCGCCGCCGCCGCCGCGCCCGCCGCGCACCGCGCGTCGAGCCGCAGCAGCGCCTTCTCGAGCGCCACGGCGTCGCATGGCGCGGCCTCGCGGAGCCGCGCGTTCTCGTCGGCGAAGCGCCGGAGCACCTCGAGCGTCTTGATGTGCTGGCGCCGCAGCTCCTCCGTCGCCGAGTCCATGCCTGCGGACGAGAGGTGCGGCGGCCGCGCGCGGCGACGAACGCGACGAGCGAGGCTTCGCGGCTGCGGTCAGTGTAACTATGACTATTGTGTACCCGTCACCTCGAAAACCGATACGGTATACGGTTGTGGAATCGATCCTCCCGCGCGTTCTTTATGTGTTGCAGGACGCCGGTGTTGCGCGTCGATGGCGTCTAGCGCTGAGGGTGGCGGTGTGCTTTGCGCGTCGACGGCGTCTAGCGGCGGTGGCGGTGCTGCTACAGCGTGAGGTTGCTGAGCTTTGGGAGGCGCTTAGCGTGGTGGTACTCGTGCTGGTGATCGCTGCTGCGATATAGACCGGCGTGCGTACCGATTATATACGTATGCCGCAAACTATGCCGCTAAAGCCGCCGCTGCGCAAGCCCGGCTAGCTAGCGGCCTGTAAGACACTAGCAAGCAAAGCCTTGCTGCGACCACGTCCCCAGCGCTGTCTCGAAGTACGAGTCGCCGGGGCCATGGGTCCGCAGGACGCCTCGGAGACAAGGCCCAGACAAGCCCATGTTTCCATCTCCGAGCGCCGTGCTGCCCCTCTCCCTGTGGCTGCCCCAGGAAGGAGGGACAACGAGCCTCGAACGATGCGCTCCCCGGTCTCCTGCGAGCTCGGCACCTGCTCCATCTCGAGCGAGAGCTCACCGTCGACGATCTGGGGCGCGGCGGCCATCCCGCCGGGGCTGCACGAGCCCGTCTGGGCCGAGCTCGACCGCCACGCGCTGCGGCTCTTCGGCCCGCGGCGCAAGCCCGTGCGCGAGGGCCAGGGCCTGCTGCGGAAGCAGCGGCGGCGCACGGACCCTCCGATCGCGGGCCTCGCGCCGTCGCGGCGCTACCTCGCCGGCGTGGCGAAGCGCTACTGCGCGCGGCCGCCCCAGCCGCGGCGCGCGTCGAGGCACGACCTGGATCGCCTCGTGGACCCGCACGGCCTGATCGCCCAAGCGCGGAGCCAGAGCGGCGTCGCGCCCGTGGGGACGCGCCAGTCGCGGACGCGCGGCGTGCCGCGCCGCTCGGAGGCGGCGTGGCCGCTCGACGGCGTCGCCGCGCGCCCGCCGCCGCGCCGGCCGCCGACGGCCGCGTCGGCCGCGGCGGAGGCGGCGGCGCTCCCGCGCCTGCCCAAGGGCAAGACGATGAGCTTCCGCGCGTCGGTCCGCGCCGAGGTCGGGCGGATGACGCCTGGCGTTTCTAAATCGCGGCGGCGGCGGTCGGACTGGATCAACCCCGGCGTGTCCCAGGCGCGCCGGGAGGACTGGAAGACCTAATCTCGTACACTTAACTGACTACACAGCAACCACCGCCGCCGGCCCCTTTTTTCTCGTCCATGTGGTCGTATTTCGGCATCTTTCCCCCGAGCACGGCCTTGGCCATCCACTTGTAGTACGAGAGCCGCTTGCCGTGCGCCTCGACCTCGCGCTTCTCCGACACGTAGTCGTCGGTGATGTCGACGCCGGGCAGGCGGTCCACGTGCCGGTTGTAGGCCTCGACGACGTCGTCGTCCTCCGTGCACATGAGGAACGTCACGAAGACGCTCGGCTTCTTCGAGCCCACCATCTGCCGCAGCCCGTCGAAGGTCACGTCCGAGGGCTCGCCGTCCGTCATGACCAATACAATAAGCTCCGTCTCGTTGCTGTGGCCCTTGGGGTGCCACTGGCCGCTCAGCAGCGGCCGCAGGCGCGCGCCGAGTGGCGTCCGCCCGCGCGCCGGGCGCCCGTAGAACAGCGTCTCGACGTGCTGCTTGCTGTGGATCTCGTGCCACGTCGGGTCGTTCAGAAACTGCACGTGGAACCCGTCCGAGTGGTCCACGACGAGGAGCAAGTGCGCGAGCTTGATCAAGGTTTCCTGCAGCTCCTCCCACCGCGTCTTCGGGTTCATCGTGTTCGTCGGGTCGGCGATCTGGTTCATGGAGCCGCTGTCGTCGGCGACCACCACGATGTCCGTTCCCGCGATCGACAGCAGGTCGCGCACGACGTCCTCGGGCAGGTCCAGCTCGTCCTGCATGTGCCGCACGCGGTCGCCCACGGTCAGGTTCGGCGCCTGGTTCACGAGGCCGACAACCTGGCCCGCCTGCTGCTGTTGCGCGATCGGCTGGGGCGGCGCCGAGATGGGCACCGCCGGCGGCGGCGGCGGGTGGAGCGAGTAGGGCGGCGGCGGCTCACTCATGGTTGCGCGTAGCGTTGCTGCGTAACTTTGCTGCGTCCCGCTGCGTTGCTAATGCAACAGATCCGCTCTCTGGCGCCGAAACTGCCTCGAAAAAACTTCGTTTGTACAGTCCTAGTATCTTACACCGCTAGCTCAGATCAGCTCCTCCACACGCCCCGTCGGGTAATAGAGGCTAGGCTAGGCGCACACCCAAAATACCCCGGCCCGGGGATCACCAGAGCACAGCGGCACACAAGTCTGTGCAAGCGCTCACGACAGGCTCCTGAACCAGTCCGGAGCTCCACCGGTGGTCGAGCGAGGCTGCCCCATCATGTCCTGCAAGGGAGACTGGCGCGGCCGCTCGGAGGCGAAGGACGTCGTGCGCGAGCGGGCCTGGGCGGCCCTCGAGGCGTCGGGCGATGCCAGAGATGACGACGGCCCGCGCGGCCGCATACCCGACTTTGTCGGCGCGGAAGACGCGGCGGCCGCGCTCGCGGAGACGCCCGAGTGGCAGCAAGCGCGCGTCGTGAAGTCGAACCCGGACCCGCCGCAAGCGCCCCTGCGGCGGCGGGCGCTCGAGGAGGGCAAGACCGTCTACGTGCCCGTGCCGCAGCTGACGGAAGACACGCCCTTTTTAAAGCTGGACCCGGCGGTGCTGAAGGCGAAGGGCGTCGCCTTCGCGGACGCGGCGACCGCGGCCGGCGCGGCCCGGCACGGCGAGGGCGTGCGCTTCGACCAGATGGAGAAGTTCGACATTGCAATCGTGGGTTCCGTGGCCGTGGCGCGCGAGGGCGCGCGGCTAGGCAAGGGCGGCGGCTTCGCGGACCTGGAAATGGGGATATTTCGGCACTACGGCTGGGTCACGCCGGGCGAAACGCCGATCGTCACCACGGTCCACCCGACGCAGCTCGTCGACGGCGTGCTGAGCGCGGCGCTCGACGAGTGGGACGTGCCCCTCGACCTCATCTGCTGCCCGGGCGAAGTCATTAGGACGCAGACAGCGCTGCCGCAGCCGACGAAGACGGTCTCCTGGAGCGCCGTGCGGCCCGACCAGTTCCGGGACATCCCCTTCCTGACCGAGCTCCGGCGCGAGATGGATGGCTTGTTTGCTCACGATAACAGTTAGTTTAGATTGCTAGCTCGTCTTCGTCACGACCGTCTTGGCGTGGATCGCCGCCGCGACGTCGGCGTCGAAGACTGCGTTCTCCGCCGTCAGGCACGATGCGGCGCCGCACGCGAGGCCGTAGGCGAAGGCGCCCACCGGATCGTCGTTCTCGAGCCATTTTGCGAACGTGGTGCCGGCGACCGTGTCGCCTGCTCCAATCGGCGACAGGACGGGCCCGAACTCGGACAAGCTAGGGCCGGCGAGCGCGTAGACCGCGTCGCCGACCAGCGCCCCGCCCGGGTGCGGTCCGTCCGTCCACAAGATGGCGGCGAGCGCGTCGCTCGAGAGCTTGGCGGCCAGCGCTCGCGCCGCATGTGCGGTTCGGGCCGGATCGTCGACGCTATCGGCCGCGCCCGCCGCCAGCGGGTCGCCCGCCGCCAACAGTAACTCGCGGGCGTTCACCTTCAGCACCATGCGCGCGCCGACGCTCGCGGCGGCGGCGACGGCGTCTTCGAGTCCCGCGACGGCGTCGATCAGAAACTTGCCGCCTTGCGCGAGGGTCGCCGCCGCACAAGTGCTGTAGAAATCGGCCGGTACGCCAGGCGGCAGCGAGCCCGCCGCCAGCAGGCCCGGCGCGGTCCGCGACGCGAGCGCCGCGCGCAGCGCGTCCAGCTCGGTCGCCGTGACCGCTCCGGACGGCTCCACGATCTCCGTCGCGTTGCCGTCGGCAACAAGCGTCGTGCAGATCCTCGTCTGCGAGGCCGTGCGGATCCAGAGCGCCTCGTCAGCGCCCGACGCGCGTTTTCGCAGCGCTTCTGCAAGTGCGTCGCCGGCGTCGCCGCCGTAGAACTGCGCGAGTGCCACGCTGCCCGGTCGTGCGGCGGCCGCGGCAAGGTATGCGCCCTGGCCCTTGCCGCCGACGCCTCCACCGCTCTCAGCAGCACGATTGACGGCACCGATGACGAGCGGTTTCTCGAACGCGACGCGGCGCTGGAAGGCAGCGTTGAGGCCTAGCACGACGCCCGGCTCCTTTGTAGACATGCTGATTGTGCTGCGCAGCCTCGGTCTGAAATTGCTGCGCAGCCTCGCCGGTGTCAGCGCGCACGCCGCCGCTGCGAGGGCTGGTGCAAGGTAGTGCAGTCGCATGCGCGGGTGCCGTCGCGCGAACGCTAACGAATCGCAGGCCTCGAAAGTGCAGTAATGTGGGTCTTGAGGACTGACTGCGACCGTCTGCGTGATGCAGCTTGTGTGGAGAGCCACGAGAGCCAGCACCGCCGCGATGGTGTATATACTTAAGTACCTTATGGTACCTTATATAACTCGGAGGTAAAAAAAAATAGGATAATGTGGAAACGGGTACAGGGGATTTTTTTGCTGTTGTCACAGGCGATGCCACCATTACAAGGGCTACAGCAACGGTATTGCATTTATAATCGACCCACCTGACCATTCTCCCCCCGCGCGAGGCCGTCGCGCAAAACTCGTCTCCCACTTCCGCTAGTTTCGAACGGAAAGGTTATCACAATTACAAGACTAGCCCCCTCACCGCTTGGACTTCTTCTTCTTCTTCTTGGCCTTCTTGGCCAGCTTCTGCTTCTGCTTCTGGAGCTTCGCGACCCGCTTCGCCGCCTTCTGGGCGGCCTTGAACGCCGGCCCGCGGCCGTGGGGCACGGCTAGGCCCGGCCGCGGCTCGACGACGTCGGGGCTCCAGGACACGTGCTTCTTCGGCTTCGCGGCCTTGTCCTCGGGCGACAGGAGCGCCGACGGCAGCGGCGGCGGCGGCTCCGTCGTCAACGCCGCGGCGGCGGCCTCGGCGGCGGCGCGCTCCACCGCTTCGCGCTGCTCCCGCTTCCGCTTCTTCTTCTTGCTCTCGGGCTTCGGCGCCTCGACGCCCGCCCGTTCCCTTATCTTCGCCGCTAGTTCATCGGCGGACACTTCCGACTGTTCGACATCGACCACGGATTGGTCCTTCTTGCGCTTGTGCGGCCGCTCGCGCTTCTTCTTCGGCTTGGCGTCTGATGGAGGCGGCGGCAATTCGTTGGCCGCGCGTTTCGCATCATCTTTGGCGCCCTGCTGCTTTGCCACTTCAGGAGCGAAGTACTCGCCGGACGCGATCTGCAGGTCGATCTTGGAGGGCGGCTGCGGAGGAGGAAACGGAGTATAAGGTTTCTTCTCCCTCACTTTGAGGGGCTTCTTCGTCGGCACGTTCTTGCTGGCGAATTTGGGCAAAAAGCGGCTCCAGTCCTCATTAGCTAAGGCAGGGTCTTTCGCGAGCTCCCTTTTTATCATCAGGATCTTGATGTTGTAGATGGGGTGCACGTTCTTCATGCAGTCCTCCACGACCTTCCGCACGGCCTTCAGGCCCTTGATGGAGCCCATGGCCGCCACAGTGTTCCCCTGCACGAGGACGTAGCACTCCGTGAGCAATTCTAACGCTTTGAGGGTCTGGCCGTCGGGGCCCACCAAGCGCTGTCTGCGTCGCACGAAGCGGTCTCGATTCCGCACGAGCCCGCCAATCTTGATGACGTCGCAGTGCATGCCGTCGTCGAGGATTTTTAGAGCCTGGGCCACCGGAATCGACCGCGCGAGTAGTTTTATGAGATCCCTGGCTTTCAGGATGATGTAGGGGTCCGACGTTTTTCTGGTCGTGCGCACCGTCATCGAGCCCTCGATGAGGTTGAGCTCGCAGGCGACGCCGCACTTGCCGAGCGCTCTCGTGACGATGGGCCACGCCTCGCGTATATACTTCTCGCGGTACTTGGGGAAGAGCGTGGCGAAGCTCGACTCCTCGACGAAGGCGCCGGGCGAGTACTCGTCCTTCCACTCCTCGAGCTTCCAGTGGTCGATGTCCGGGTTGTCCCAGGGCTTGTCGCGGCGGTAGTTGCGCTGCTTCTTTTTGGGCGGTTCTTCCGCCGGCGCGGCCATGGTTCCTTGTGCGCGCGTGCGTGTGCGCGTGCGTGGAGCGGCTGAAACGCAGCTATGCCGTGCGCGCGCGATTTATTTTGCAATGAAAAGGTGTGCTCGCTGCTGCACACTGCTCGCAGCCGGGCTTAACCTAGCGTGTCACCGCTGCAGCGTCTTTGCGTGTTGGAAAGCAACTCAAACACAGCTCACGGGCACCGATGCTTGCGTCTATTGGCGCTTTCACTCGGCCTTTGCTCAGTCGCCCTCGGTGCCAAATGCCAAAGCTGTCGACTCCCCGATCACGCGTCCTTTGCGCCGCACTACTCCTCCGGGACGCCTCCTGGACGGATAGCTGCTTTCTCAACCTCGGTCGAGCCCCTTCATTTTGCATCGCTGCGATTTTGGCATTGGGCGACCGCGGCATTTAACACCGCGTGCGGACCTGCGCTGCAACCACTGGCGAGAGGCAATAGACATTTGAGGCCACGAGACGAGCGGCAGCGCTTCAGCGGTCGCGAGGCGCCTGTCAGCGAGCAAGACCTATAGCCCTGCAGCAGCGCATTGGCACCGCAAAAGCGCCGCCGCTGCTCATCCGCTGGCGCTCTGGCCCGCCGACGCTCGTCGCTGACGCCGTAGACACGACTGCTCGCGCCGCATCGGTACGGCGAGGCTCGCGCTCGAACTCCGTGCCCCCCGCAGGTCCTCGACGACCACCATGTCGAAGTGCGTCAAAGCCGACGGCAGCGAGCCGACGGAGATCGAGGCCTCCGTGGCCACGGAGCTGAAGAATTTGGAGCAGGGCTCGTCCGAGATCAAGGTCGAGCTCCGGGAGCTCACGTTCCTGAGCGCGCGCGAGGTCGACGTCGGCGGCGGCAAGAAGGCCATCATCATCTTCGTGCCCTTCCCCCAGCTGAAAAAATACAACAAGATCCAGACGCGGCTCGTCCGCGAGCTCGAGAAGAAGTTCTCGGGGCGGCACGTGATTGTGGTGGGCCAGCGGACGATCCTGGGCAAGAACTACGCGCGGAGCGCGAAGTCGAAGGGCCCGCGGCCGCGGAGCCGCACGCTGACGGCGGTCCAGGACGCCATCCTCGACGATTTGGTCTACCCGACGGAGATCGTCGGCAAGCGCACGCGGTGCAAGTTGGACGGCTCCAAGGTGCTGAAGGTGCTGCTCGACCCGAAGGACCAGGTCAACGTCGAGACGAAGCTCGACACCTTCAGCCACGTCTACAAGAAGCTCACGAACAAGGAGGTCATCTTCGAGTTCCCGGTCATCGAGGCCTGAGTGTGGTCGTCTAAAATAAAAATAGTTCCGTATTTTGATGTTGCGGCGGCGGCGGCGTGGGGTGTCGGCCGTACAGCTCTCGGAGTCTGTTTCGTGCTACGTCGTGGGCGGAGACTGGGTGTTGAGGCCCGTTCGAACCGCTCTCTGGCGGCGGCACTTCCCGGAAGCCTGGCGTTTACGATGTGTTGCCGTACGCTGCTAGCCTCAGCCTAGGGCCTCATAAGCTAGTGTGTTAATGCCGCTAATTAGAGTCGCCGCGACTCCGCACGCGCTCGCTCGGCTGTCTGCGATCCTCGTGGGTCTCGAACACAGCCGTGCTCGACAAAACGACGAGCAGTATCCAGCCGCGCACGCTCGCCGAACGCTAGCGCAGCTAAGCAGCAGCACAAGCCACGCTCGCCGCCGAGCGCAGGAACGGGCTGATGGACTCCCCGGGCGCGCCCTCCTCGTCGCGGCTGAGCCCCTTCAAGACCTACCGCGAGTTCGTCGCGGACCAGCGAGACGACGCGGACCCCCAGGCCTTCGCGCGGAGGTACGGGGAGTATCGCGGCGGCTTCGCGAGGGAGTTGGTGCGGCGCTTCTTCGAACGGAACGCGGACTTTGCCTGGTTTCGCGACCGCTACGACCCGAGCCGCGTTGAGGAGCGGTGCGAGAAGCAGCGCGCGCGCGCCGCGGGCGCGGCCAAGAGGTTCCGAGAGGACGTGGACAAGGCGGGCGAGGACGCGGTCAAGCAGGCGTCGCTCGACCCGAACGCGATTGAAACGGTCGCGCCGACCGACGAGGACGAGGACAAGGTGCCCCTCGAGGCGTCGCTGCACGCGGTGCCCGACCACGCGGCGGCGAATTGTGTACTATTACCCGGAGCGCCGCCCGTCTGCGGCGAGGCGGCTTTGAGGGACGCCGTGAAGCGCGCCGTCGAGAAGGACGACGACGAAAAAAAGGTGCCGCCGCGCCTGCTCATCGACGACGCCGCCGCGCGGCGCAAGGACGGTTTCGAGGTCGACTGCTGGCTCCTCTTCGCGGACAAGGACCAAGCTAGAGACGCCTGCAAATTATTGCAGGACGCGCGCCTCGACGTGCCCGTGCCGCCGGCGCTGACGGATGCTCCGTTACCTTGGGACGAGGCCAGTATCAGAAACGCGCGGAACGTCACCGACGACGACGACCTGGGTGAGGACCACCCCGACCCCATCGCCCGGGACACGGCCGAGGAGCGCGTCAAGCGGGGCCTGGACCGGGAACCTACCGATCGGGACAACTTCCGGTGCCGCGCGCGGCGCGCGCTGCTCGCCGCATCGACGCCGGCGGTCGACGATCTGGGCCGGTCCAAGCCGCCGCGCCGGGCGCCGCGGCCGTGGACGCGCGGCGGCGCGGCGCTGGCGACGCGGCCGCGGCTCGCGCGCGACGCGGCGCAGGCCCAGGCGCTCGCGGAGGCGCTGGACGCGGCGGCGGACGTGCCGGAGGAGGACCGCTTCGCGCGGGTGGTGGAGGGCGACGGCGAGCTCGCGGAATTACTAAGGGGGGACAACGCCGCGCGGCTGGACGTGTGCGCGGCGTATTTGCGGAGGGTGCACCTCCACCTGTATTACGGCGGGGCGCGGTGCCGCGACGAGGTCGATCTGCTCACGAGGGACGCGGCGTGGCTGACGCGGCCCGACGCGGCCGACGAGCCCCTCAACGCCGCCGAGGAGCTGGCGCTCTTCGAGAAGGAGTCCACGAAGCTGCGCGACCGCCTGAGCGAGACGAGAAAAAGGAGGCGGTCGGACGGCGACGAGGCCGCCGACGAGGCGAAGGACGAGGAACCCAAGGAGGAGGAGAAGGAAGAGGAGGAGGAGGACTGGGGCGCCTCGCTGCGGGCCGAGGACGAGAAGACGATCCGACTGATCCAGCAGGCGACGCGCGAGGCCGACGCGACGGCGGAGCCGGACGCGTCCGCGGGCGTCGGCCCGGGCCGCTGCTACCACCCGCGCGGCCGCTGCGCGAAGCTCTTCCCGCGCGAGGGCCGGTGCCTCGCGGCCGCGCGCGCGCGTTTTGATGGATTGCACAAGCTCGAGGAGGACAACGGGCGCGCCAGGTGCGCCTTCGAGTGGTGCCGCAAGCTGTTTAAGTCCGACGAGTACCTCAAGAAGCACCTCGCGAATAGGCACGGCGACCACCTCGAGGCCTACCTGACGAGCGCGCGGCGGCCGTTCATGTGGGCGGTCTACGACGCGGACGCGCACAAGCCCCTGCCGCCCTTACGGACGGCGAATGGCGACGAGGTCGAGCCCCTCGATCTTTTGAGAGGAGGCGACTTCCAGGCGCCGCGGAAGCGCGACCGCCGCGACCGCGACCGCGGCCGCGACCGCGACCGCCGCGACCGCGGCCGCCGCGACGACTTCCGGTCGCCGCGGGAGCGGTACGCGGCGGGCCCGCCGCGGCCGCCGCCCGGCGCCGAGCGCTCGAGCGACACGCGCAAGCCCCCCAGCTACGACGACGTCGACGCGCCGAAGCGGCCGGTCCTCGACCTCGACTACGGCGTCCTCCTGCCGCCGCCGGCCAAGAAGAAGAAGAAGAGCGCCGGCTAGGCCGTCCTTCGCCGCCCTGGCTAAAGTCGGAGGTCTCTTTTAGGACTGGCTTCGCGCCTCGCGGGTCGTCGTTCGCGCGGAGGCGAACTTTTTTGCCAGTTTCCCTTGCCCAGGACGGATACGTCGCGCGGACTACGCGTCATGCGACGGATCCGTCGCCAGGCTCGAGCTCCAAGTCATCTGTGGCCAAGTGATCCAGGCCTGCGGCTTCGTGCGCGTGCGGCCGGGCTCTGCAAGTTTTGTGCCTTTACGTTGTGGAATGAATTGTTCTATTGTCACAAAACGGCAGCGCGCGTAATTTCGCAGTACTCTTTGCCACAAGTGCTTTCCATTTTGTTGCCCTTTGGCTGCACGCGGCGGCGGCGAGGATATAGCGCTCATAAATTTGCGCGGCGGCGCGCCTAAGGCTAGCCGTAGACACATGGCCTCGCTCCTCGACGCGACGCGGTCGCTCTGGTCCAGCGTGCTGAACGCGGGCGCCGCGCGCAAGCCGGCGAGCCCGCCCGCGGACCGGCCGTCGCGCCTCAAGTTCGCGGAGCCCTGCGCGACGACGCACGCCGTCGAGCCGGCGCCGCGCGAGCTGCGCGACGAGGTCTGGTGGACGGCGCGCGACTACGCGGAGATCCGGCAGAAGCAGCGCGCGCTCGCGCTCGAGGCGCTGCGGCAGGCGCGCGCGGCGCCCGCGGGCACGACGCCGCCGCCGATCCCCGGCGAGTCGCGGCGCGGCCTCGGCGTCTGCTGCGAGCCGGGCACGACGGCCGAGCGCGCGCGGCTCGTGCAGGAGGGCCGCGCCGAGGTCGTGCGCGCGCACCGCGGCGGCATGGAGCCCGCGGCGCTCGCCGAGCTCTGCCGCGAGCTCTCGGCCTGGGCCGCCGTGAACGCGCGCGACGTGGCGAGCAAGGACGAGCTCGACGCCTCGACGAGGAGCGACGCGGGCCACGCCTCGGCCTCGGACCTGCTCGCCGTGGCGGCGCGGCCGCCGGCGCCGCTCTCGACGCCGCCGGCGCCGACGAAGCGCGGCGCCGACGACGAGCCCGCGGCCGCGTCGCCGGCGAAGCGGCCCGCGTCGCCGGCGACGGCGAGCGGCGGGTTCCTCGCGGGCGCGCCCCGCGACAACGCGCCGGCCGCGGGCATCGGCATCGCCGCCGAGCCGCCGCCGCCCGCGGGCGTGACGGCGCCGTGCCAGGCAGGCCTCGCGTCCATGGTCCGATCGGACTCGTTCGGCGACCTCCGCGCCGCCGGGTCATAGCTTCCTAATCTTATCGTCTAGTAGTACTAGATTAAGTCGACTACAACTCCTTATGAGCTGAGGGGAGAGAGAGGAAACGACACGCGGGGTAAAGAGGACGATGTGGGGGTAACAGTGCAGGAGGAACATGACGGCCTCGAAGAAGACCGTTCGGACCCGGAGGGGCGTGGAGCCCGTCCACCCGGAAGGTGCAGCCAGTCCAGTCGTCGCGCGCCTCGTTCTTGTGGTTGTTCTCGTCCGTCGCCATACCTGCGGAAGGCCTCGCAGTGCGCGGCGGAGCGCGTGATGGGCGCGCGGCCGCGCGGCGGTGTGTTTGAGCCGCCGCCCGCGCGGTCGACTCGGTCGTCGGCGCCGGCCTTCGCGCGACGCGCGGCGGCGCCTCGGGGCCGGCGCGCGCGTCACGAGGCGCTCTCGGGCCGCGGCGCGTGGAGGCGGGGCGGGGCGCGGCTCGCGGACGCGGGAAGCGCGGTACCTTCGTCGATGTTGTGAATCAAACTGCCCTTTGAAGGACCTCCGTGCGGCGCTGCAGCACGTCCGCGCAGGTCGCCGAGGCTCGTCGTCGAGCGCCTGGGTCCGTTCCGTCGCCGCGCTGTGGCCCTGGTCCACCGCGCCGCGCTTTTGCGGCGTCGTTGGCCGCCGCCCCAGATCGTTCTGCGCTCTGCGATTTTTTTGATTCGCAAAGGGCCTTTGCGCCCCCCGGCCGGGTCCGCGGCCCCCATGCGGCGCGGGAGGGCTCGGGAGCCTTAGGGGGACGGGTACTAGCGGGTTCCCACTTCCTGGGGACGCCTGATACCCATTGCAGCGCGGGCGGCGCGCGGGGCCGCCACATCCCCAAACACTGATCTACCAAGGAGAAGCCAATCCCGTCTGGCAAAGGGTCGAACAACCGTCTGTAAACCTATCTGCTCTTAGGCGTCGATGGCGGCGCGCGCCGCGGCGGCAAAATCGCGCACGTCCGCGTCCTCGTCCGCGTCGAGCGCGTCCAAACCCGCGCGCACCCGCGCCAGCGCGGCCCCGTCGACGCGCCGCCCGACGGCGCCCAGGGCCGTCGCGGCGTTGAAGCGCACGTTGGGCACGGCGTCGGCGACGGCCGCCTCGACGACCGGCAGCACGTGGTCCGCGACGGCCTCGCCGTCGAGCGCGCCGGGCGCCGCGGCGAGCGCCGCCAGCGCCCCGAGCGCCGTCACGCGCCGGAGGTAGCTCTCGTGCCGCGCCAGCGCCGCGACGCGCGGCAGCGCGTCGCCGACCGTCCACGCGGCGCCGAGCGTCGGCGCGAGCCGGGCCAGCGTGGCCACGGCCGCGGCGCGCACCGCCGCGACGGGGTCGTCGAGCCAGCCCGCGCAGACGTCGCGCGTCGCCAGGTCGAACGCGTCCGCGCCCAGCTGCTCGCAGACGCCCGGCGTCAGCTCGACGACGGCCCGGCGGACGCGCCACTTCGCGTCCGCGGCGAGCGCCACGACCGCCGGGAGCAGCGCCGCCGCCAGGGCGTCGACGCCGATCACGGCGTGGATCGGCGCGAGCCGCGAGACCACGTTCAGCCGCACGTCGGCCTCGTCGTCGCGGAGCAGCGTCAGGAGCAGGGGCAGCACGACGTCCGCCGCCGCCGCCGCGCCGAGCGCCGGCGCCAGGTCCGCGGCGCGCTGCGCGAGCGCCGCGCGCACGCTCGCGCTCACGTCGCGTGTGAGCGCGTCGACCGCCGGCGCGAGGCCGTCGAGGGCGTCGCCCGGCGCGCGCGTCGCGTCCACGGCCTCGGCGACGTGCAGGGCCGCCGCGGCGCGGACCTCGGCCTCGGGGTCCGTCATGAGCTTCGCGTAGGCCGCGCGCAGCGCCGCCGGCGCGTCGAGGCCCCGCGCGAGCGGCGCGAACGCGTAGGCCAGCGCGTGCCGCGCGCGCCAGGCCGGATCCTCGCCGAAGGCGAGCAGCAGCGGGAGCACGACGTTGGACCGGCCGGCCGCGTCGAGACCTGCGCGGGAAGTGAGGTTATGGGGAGAATCGTGGATAAAAATTTCCGCGCGGGTGCGGGCTCGCGGCGACTTTCTCGAGCGCGGCCACGCAGGCGAGGCGCACGGCGTCCTGATCGTCGACCGCGAGCTTGCGGAGGACGTCGACGACGTCCGCGCTGCCGCCGGCCCACCATCCGCCGCCCTCGCGGGCCTGGCAGGCCTGCGCGAGGTCGCCGACGGCGCGCGCGGCCGCCGCGCGCACCGCCGGCGCGGCGTCGGCCGCGAGCGCCGCTCCGGTGTCTCGCGGCGCGTCGGCCGCGCGCCGCCGCCACGCGGCCAGCACGGCGCACGCCGCCGAGCGGGCCGTGAACCACTCGTGGCACGCGAGGCCCTCGACGAAGGGCGCGAAGTGCTCGGCCACGGCCGCCTCGGGCAGCGCCGCGCAGACGCCGCGGGCCGTCTCGGCCGCGGCGGCGCGCACGCCGGCGTCCTCCGCCGCGCAGAGCTGGGCGAGCGGCTCGAGCAGCACGTGCGCGTGCCGCGCGCCGCCCACGAGGGGCCCCAGCTCCGCGAGCCGCGTCGCGAGCTCGAGCAGCACGCCGTCGACGTCGTCCGTCAGGTCGCAGACGAAGGGCACGAGCTCGTCGCGGCAGCGCCGCGGGCCCAGCGCCGCCGCGATCTTCGGCAGGGCCGCGTGCGACCGCTGCCGCGCCGCGACATCGTCGTCGCGCAGCGCGTCGATGAGCAGGGCTATCTCGCGCAGCGAGTCGCCGTGGTCGCTGACCGTCTCGGCGCTCGCGTCGTCGTCGCCGCCGTCGCTGCTGCCGCCCGTCGGGGCGCGGAGGGCCGTCATGGTGGTTTTATTTTATTGCGGTTGCGGCTGCGCTCGCGCAGCTGTCTTGCGCGTGCGGTCGGATAGGTCCTCGGAAGGGCCCTGCGCGGCTCGGTCCGCTGGCTAGTGCAGCGCAGCGCAGTGGTTTTTCGAAAAAGTGATCGGGCAGCAGGAGCGATGGCACGCGAGTGCGCGCAGCCTCCACAACCGCGAAGAGCTGACAGTCTACGTACGCGAAAGCTTTCCGATGACCACTTAGGCTAGTCGGCCCCAGCTGGTCGGCGACCATCGATTTTTGTTTGGGGAAAACCCGTTTTGTTTTGCAATTGAGACACCCGTGCTGGCGATGAAGTGTACATGCAGATACGCGTAGACGATTCGCCCGACACGTCCGACCAACCTCCGTACTCAGAAACTTCCACTTGATTGATAGAAGCGCGACGCGCCAGCCCCCTACGACTCACAAAAGTCTCACAGTTTTGATTTACGCGGGGGAGGGGGGACGACGGGAAGACGACAACCGGAGCCCGTCAGCCCGGCGCGGCCGGCACCTCGGCGGGCGCCGACGAGTGCTGCTTGATCTTGTCGAGGAGCCGCGCGCGCGCGTCCTGCTGGTAGGCGCCGTTGACGCCCGGGAGGAGCGTGGACCGGCGCTGCTCCATGGCCGTGCGCAGCGACGCCTCGCTGAAGATCGTGAGCTCGGCCTCGGCCTCGTCGGGGTCGACGGCCTCGCCCTTGACCTGCCTCTCGTACTTCTCCTTGTTCTTGCGGAGGAAGACCAAGCACTCCTCGACGGCGCGGCAGTCGACCTCCGCATCTAACACGGCGCAGCGCCGCATGATCGCCACGTACGACTCGTAGAGAGGCGCGACGACGAACTGGATGAACCCGCACGTCGACCGCGAGATCACGTTCTTGTCCCGATCGAGTAAGGGCGCGACGGGGCGGCCCCGTTCTCTATCTAAATCGCCCTCGTGGTAGAACTCGGCGTACACGGCGTCGTTCCACTTGCGGGCCACGCGCCACGGCCGCGCTTGGTTCGAAATGTCCGCGCACTTCAGCGCGATCTGCAGCACCAAATCGATACCCTCCGGCGTCTGCAGCGGGTGCCACGCCGGCTCCGCGAGCTTCTGCTTGATCCTTTCCATCAGCGCGCCGTGCCGCGCCATGTCCGTCGCGAGGACCATGCCCCGCACCACCTCCCAAAACCGCGCCGCGTCTTTCACGTCCATCCCATCAAAAAGGCGGTGCTTCTCCGCGAGCTTCTCGAAGACGGCCAGGTGATGGTTTTCCAGCGGCGACTGGCGGTCGTAGCGCTGGCTTAACTCGGAATTCTCGTTGTTCTGGAACGTGTTCGACAGGCCCGGATGATCTAAATCGTGGCACATGGCCGCGACCAACGCCGCGGCGCGTTCGACCGGCGATAGAGCATCAGCGACGTGCGTCGCTAATAACAAAGTATACATGTACTGCGTCACGTCCGTGATGTGCGAGAAGCCGTGGTAGGGGTTCGCGCGCATGCACTGCTTGATGTCGTACACGAAGGGGAGTAACGCACCGGGCGCCTTGTTCAGAACGGAAGCGACCTTCAGGTTCTCGACCATGCGCACGAGGTGGCGCAGCCGCGTGTCGTCGTCCACCCCCAAACAGTCGTAGTTCATGGTACATAAATCCGTGTGCACGAGGAACGCGTGCCAGTCGAGGTGGGCCATGGGGTCGTCCTTGTCGAGCTGCGTCATCGAGTCCTCCGTGATGAGCTTGGCCGCGTAGAAGCTCAGGCGCCGGAGCGGCGCCTGCGACGGCCGCACGGGGCGCGGCGGCGGCAGGTTTGTCAAGGTGTCCTCCTTGCGGACCCAGGGCGCGACCTTCGCGGCGACGGCGTTGCCCATCCCGGAAGGCTCAGCTGATTGAGTTGGAGGTAGGCGGCGGCGGCGGCGCGCGCGGCTGCCCTTTTCGGCGTGTTAATCGCTGCGGGCTTGTCGGAAACGGTCGCGTCGCCGCGTTGCTTGCTGCCCGGCCCTCGCGTTGCCTTGCGATGTGATGCTGAGAGAAGGCACAGCCGGAGAGGCTCAGCCCGGCGCGACGCATTTAGGGAAGAGAGAAACGCGGAGAGGAGTGTCAGACCCATCGCAGCGCGTTGTCTACGCATGGAGGGGTCTCAGAAAATCGTGACGGGTTTTCGGTGCGCGCGTGGCCTCGTAAAAATCCACGGCAGGAGCGCCATTTGTGGATCCGAGCTGTTATAGCTGCGTTGAAGTACAGCAGCGCTCGCAGCCAGCACGCTGCGGCAGTCAAAGTTGCAAAAACCGAGTATGCACAGTGGGAGAGCCCAGCTGCTGGCCCTCGCGCTCGTCGCAGCGACGACGCATGCCTTTAGCCTGCCCAGTGGGAGAGCCCAGCTGCTGGCCCTCGCGCTCGTCGCAGCGACGACGCATGCCTTTAGCCTGCCGCGCGCGACGCGACGAACCCGGCTGCGCGCCGCGGCCGTCGAAGCCGTCGAAGAGTTCGACGTTGTTGTGATTGGGAGCGGCATCGGCGGGCTGTCGTGCGCTTCATTATTAGCGGCGGCGGGACGGGAGGTCTGCGTCCTCGAGGCGCATTATGAATTAGGAGGTTGTGCCCACGAGTACGATGTTGATCTGGACGGGAAGACGATCCCGAGCGAGAAGCTGAAGACCATGGACCCGCGGCCGCCGACGTTCAAGTTCGAGGCCGGCCCCTCATTGTACAGCGGCTTCTCGCCCGACCGGTCGCCGAACCCCCTCAAGCACGTCTACCAGATGATCGGCGAGGAGCCCGAGTGGATTACGTATGATAAGTGGGGCGCCTACCTCCCGGAGGCTCCCGAGGGCTACGAACTGAGTATAGGTGCCGAGAACTTTCTCGAGATTCTGAGACGCTACGGCGGCCCGACGGCCGTCGCGGACTGGAACAAGCTGGCCGAGGTGCTGCGGCCGCTGGCGAAGGGCGTCATGGGCGTCCCCTCGACGGCCGTTCGGGGCGACGCCGGCGTCCTCGCGACGTTGGCGCTGCGGTATCCGGGCCCCTTCCTCAACGTCGTCAAGGACGCGCCAAAAATTCTGGGGCCCTTCGACATGGAGGATCCAGAAAGTCCGTTCTACGTCGAAGATCAGTTCCTGCGGAACTACCTCGACCTCATCGCCTTCCTCCTGCAAGGCCTGCCGGCCTCGGGAACGCTCACGGCGGTCATGGCCTACATGGTCGAGGACTTCTACAGAGAGGGCGCGGTGATGGACTTTCCAAGAGGCGGGTCGCGCGGCCTCGTCGAGGCGCTGGCCCGGGGCGTGACGAAGCGGAGCGGATGTGATGTGAGGAGGTCGACGACGGTCGAGCGCGTGGTGGTGGAAGACGGCCGCGCCGTCGGCGTTTTGTTGAGAGGAGGCAAGACGATCCGGGCGAGAAAAGGCGTCGTGTCCAATGCTGACCTAAAGAACACCTACGACCTCGTGGAACGGGGCATTTCTCAGAAATTCGACGAGGAGCGCGACGCGAATCTGAAAAATGTGAAGCTCTGCAAGTCTTTTGTGCATGTGCATCTCGGCGTGCCGGCGTCGGCGATTCCCGACGACGCGCCGCCGCAGTGGACGGTGGTCGGGCCGTCCTGGGACGGGCCCATCGACAAGAGCGGCAAGGTCGTGGTCGTGAGCGTGCCGTCGAAGCTCGACCCCAGTCTAGCGCCGGAGGGCTACCACGTGATCCACGCCTACGGCGCGGGCAACGAGCCCTACGATTTGTGGAAGGAGTTCGAGGGCAAGACGAATACGGAGGCGTACAAGGCTGTGTGGAAATCAACCAGTGCATCGGGTGCCAATTCTTCACTAAGTCATTTCTCGGCGATGACGCGGCCGTCCTGGCTCGGTCGAGCGGTGAGGAACCGGCATCGCCACGTCATCGAGCAGACATCGCGTCGATGGCGTGGAGGACGACGCGATGATTCAGCACGAACGCGCAGTAAAATTTTGATTTCCACACAGGTACAAGGCGTTCAAGGAAGAACGGGCGCGGCCCATCTTCGACGCGATCGCCAAGCGCGCCCCGGACGCGCGCAAATCCGCCGTCGTGGAGCAGATCGCGTCTCCAATAACGCACGCGCGATTCCTGCGGCGCCACGAGGGCAACTACGGCCCGGCGATCGCCGCCGGTTCCGGCGTCGAATTTCCTACGGTGACGACGCCGCTGCCGGGCTACTACCGGTGCGGCGACAGCACGACGGCGGGCATCGGCGTGCCGGCCGTCGCGTCGTCGGGCGCCCAGTGCGCGAACGCTCTGCTCAACGTCTTCGAGCAGCTGAAGCTGAACGGCCTGATCCGTATGCCTTAATCAATGTGTTATCTATTAGTCTTGGGGGGCGCGGAAGATATATGATAAAACGTGTGAGCGCTCAGGCCAGGATGGCGAGGGCCGCGGCCGCGGCGCAGAACGCGACCTTGACGGGCAGCGCCAGCGCCAGGATCGCCTTGACGAGCGCGTGGGCCGGGGCCAGCGCGCGGGCGAGCGGGCCCTTCCGCGGCTGCTTCGCCGCCGCTGGGGCCGGCTTCTTCGCCTTCGGTGCCGGGGCCTTAGGGGGCTTCGGCGCCGTCGCCTTCGGCGGGGCTGGCTTGGTCGCCTGCTTCTTCGGCATCGCCTTCGGCGCCTTCGCCTTCGGCGGGGCCGGCTTGGACGCCTGCTTCTTCGGCATCGCCTTCGGCGCCTTCGCCTTCGGCGCGGCCGGCTTCGGCGGGGCCGGCTTGACCTTCGGCACCGGCTTGAGCGCGGCGGTCTGCGCCCGGAGGACGATGGCCTTCCGCGTCACGGCGGGCGCCGCGACCGGCGCGACGGGCGCCACGGGCGGCGGCGCCGTGACCACGACGGCGGCGCCGAGGGCCACGAAGGCCACGAGGGCCGCGAGCGTGACGGGGATGCGACGCGCGGGCGCCGGCGGCGCGGCGGGCGCGAGCTCCGGGAACTTGCCGAGCTCGGAAAAGGGCGCGTCGAGTTTGGGGGTCCGCGGCGGCGGCGTCATGAGCAGCGGCGCCGCGGGCGAGGCGACGGGCGTTTTCGGCGTCGTCGGCGCGATGGCGCGCTCCGAGTGCAGCGGCGTGTCCGAGCCCGTCTCCGAGAACTCGGAGGTCGAGCCGCCGGAGCTGCGCAGCGTACTTACGGCCCGCACCGGCGACGGCGACGGCTGCGGCTTCGGGGCCGGCGACTTGGCCGGCGCGAGCGCGTTGCTCACGTCCTTGAGGCCGCGGCGCCGTTCGGGGAACGTCGCGATGGCAGCCGTGACGGCGGCGCGCAGGCCGAAGGGCGGCGACGCCGGCGACGAAACCGCTGCCACTTTAGCGCTCTTCTTCTCTTCGACGTCGCACGGCGACAGCGCAACCGCGGGCAGCGGGCTGTCCGCCATGGCGCCGTGGAAGGCAGGAGATTGCATCATGCTGCACACGGGCCAGCACGGGCGATTTCCGCCTCTTGGGCAATCTCAAACCGTAATTGAGTCCTAATATGTCCATACGCTAGCTCGCTAGGTCTTGCGGCTCGCCAAATTACACCAACGTTTGACGCCGCCATCTACCGTCCATATAGTACATCATATACACTCCAGCCCAGTTTTCATCCAAGTTCGACGGAACCGGAGCCGACGGCCCGCGCTCGGAGGGCGGGAAAAGAATTCTACTAGACAACTCCCGAGTTTATGTTCGTTTCCTGCCGTTTGTTGGTGGTAGACTCCATCTTGGCCGCCTGGACGAGATCGAGTTAGATTAGATGACCCGTTAGAGCCTCGCGATTCGCCATCTTCGCGACCCCGCGTTTACATATAAACGAGCTCAAGAGCTAGATATGCGAGTATCAGCGACGCCACCACCCAGATGGACCATAACGCCGTTGTTCTATTCACGATCGACCGACTTGCCCGTTCTCCGCGGACGACGGTGCGTACGCGGGGCACTGAATTGGCCCCAGACCGGTGAGTTGTAAAATAAATTTGCGTTTCAGGCGATTTAGTAGTGGGGCGGGCCAGCTAACTGGCCTGATCATGTACTACATTGCTCCGATACCCCAAGATGCTCGGCGCGGCTCGTCGGTCTCGCGGACCCACGATCGGCTTCTGTCGGCGAATTATTTGAACCTGCGACCATCAGCGCGTGTACCATCACCATGGACCATGACGCGATCATTTGTTCCATGATCGACCGACTTACGCGGGGTCCAGATCAAGATGTTCACGTCCCGGGCGTGGGCAGTCCAAAGTACCCTTCTCGCGGTGTAGATGCCATATACTTGTAATTGACTATCGGCGGGGTAGTATGGGGTCCAACGAGACCGCTACGGGGACTACTGGGGCCCCTCGGGTAATTGACGTTTTTGACGGGAACGGGGCGCCATCGGGCCCAAATAACTTACTTTTTTCGGGGGCAGGTCGGCTCCTGGAGGTCTCTCGGGGTAGGTCTGGTAGTGGGTAAGCGCCTGCGCCGCATACGCCGTCGATGCAGCAGCCAAGTGTTCTCGGAGAGCCCTGGAAGCAACAAAGGCATAAAAGTTGCTAAAGCTCTGTGGCCTGCTGAGAGAAATCGACCAAAAATGATTGAAGCGCCGGCGCATGCGGTGTAGGCGATTGCACGTGTATAGTACCGACCCTAGGCGACCCCAGGGACACCTCCCCGGCAAGGATTGACAGGATTCCACCGGCGCGGCCGCCATAGACCGTAGGGCGCCCTCGGCCGCGAATTAAAAAATATCCTTTTTCGGCCCCCAGGAAGTGTCCCATTGATATCTTTGGACCATTAGCTAACTGAACGATACTCAAATGGCTGCATGTCGCGTTTTGATCTGGTGCTTGCTAGTGTCTTTACGCACCGCTAGCTCGTACTTTGCTTTGGCAAGCTTGTCCAGCCGCGGAGATTAGAGCACGCGGCCACGCACTTGCACCTCTCCTCTACTCCGTGTCCGCGCCCGCTCCGTAAGCGGTTCCAGAGCCGTGCCGCCTGCAGCTCCCACTGCTGCCTAGCCTCGCTGCTCGCGCGCCCACCGCCGACAGCGAAGCGCTGCAAGATGGCCGCCATGGACACCAGCGAACCACAAACCACGAACCCCAACGCCCACCTCGAGCGCCTCTTCCCCGTGCCCGGCGAGGGCTACACGTGGGGCCCGCCCGAGGAGCCCACCTATCCCATCCCCGAGTGGGACGCGGCGAAGACGAAAGTCGTCGGCGGCCACTCGCGCAACGTGAACAAGCTCGCCTGGAACGCAAGTGGCGACAAACTCGCGAGCGGGTCCGACGACCGGACGTGCCGCGTCTGGAGCGGCGAGGACGACTACCGCCATTCATTGAAATTGGACGGCCACGGCGACAGCGTCGTGCAGCTCGCCTGGGACCCGCGCAACAACGAGTCGCTGGCGACGCTCGCGGCGGACAAGACGGTGCGGTTGTGGGATTTGCGCGAAGGCCGCGCGCGGTCGCGGGCGTCGATCAAACTGTCGCACGAGTACATTAACGTGGCCTGGAGCCCCTGCGGCGGCTACCTCGCCGTGGGGTCCTCGGTCGGCAAGAAGGAGGGCGACGAGAAGGACTGCGTCACGGTGTTGGACGCCAAAACCCACAAGGCCACGAAACGCTTCAAATTTGCGTATGAAGTGAACGAGTTCTGCTGGGCGCCGGACTCGAGGCATTTGATGTTGACGACGGCGCACGGCACGATCGAGGTGCTACGCGCGGTCGAGGGCGGCCCACCTCCCGTCGAGTTCGACAAGATTTGTAGCTGTGACGACGACGACATCCCCAAGCCGCACGCGGACTCGGTCTGGGTCGCGCGGGCGCACACGGACGCGTGCTACTGCGTGGATTTGAGCACGGACTGCCACGGGCCGCCTTTACTCGCGGTGGGCGCCAAGGACGCCCTGGTGAGCATCTGGGACGTCGAGGAGATGATCTGTTTAAGGTGCGTGCCGCGCCACGACACGCCGGTCCGCTGCGTCGCCTTTTCGCGCTACGGCCAGTTCGTCGCGTCGAGCGCGTACGACGCGGGTATTGATATCGCGGACACGAAGACGGCCGAAAGGGTAGCGACGGTCGAGGCGGCGCACGCGATGAACTCACTCGCGTGGCACCCGCAGAAGCCCGTGCTCGCCTACGCGATCGACGCGAAGTCGAAACCTGACGGGCGGACGCGCGACGAGCCGCCCTACCTCCGGCTGCACTCCGTGCCCCTGCCATCAGGTAACTAGTTTATCACACACTACTGGGGCGGCGAAGTGGGCGGCGTGATGCCTGCGCGCGCGCATAGCGCGTGCGTCGCCGCCTGCGTCGCGTGCGCGACGGCCGGGTCGGCCAGGTGCTCCATGAGCGCGACCTGGAGCTGGACGTAGCCGTCGGCGCCGTCGTAGCCGATTGTTGGGGCGAGCTCGGTCTGGACCGCGGCGAGCGCCCGCATCACGGCGCCGGACGCCTTTTGCGCGTCGCCCTTCGCCGCCGCCAGGTCGGCGGCCAGCGCGTCCCCCAGGTCGCCGGCGGCCGCCGCCGCGACCTTGCCCGCGAACTCGCGCGCGGCCTCCGGCGCCATCGGCTTCGGGCTGAGCGCGAAGCCCCGGAGTAGCACCTCTTCCCAGACCTCCTTGTCCAAGCTTTTCAGTTCCTCTAGAGCTTCGGGCCCCGCGCTCTGCGCCGCCAGACCCAGGTGGTGCCTATAGCTGATGATGCCCTTTTCCGACGCCTCGTACCCGAACGCCGCGGCGGTGTGCGCCTGGGCGCCGACGAGCACCTGCATCGCCTGGACCCAGCGGTCCGCCACCGGCGCCTCCGGCGCCGCGGCGAGCGCGTCGAGCCTCCTCCCGCTGACGCCGAGGCGCACGAAATCCAGCACGATGCGCGACGAGCTCAGGGCCTGGGCCTTCGACAAAGAAGTGGGCGGCGGCAGGTCGGGTGCCGCCGCCGGCGTCGAGAAGCGCTTCCACGCATGCGTCTGCTCCGCGACACGTCTGCCCAGCCTCGCGGTCGTGCGGAGGAGCATGGCTCTCTTTGCAAGTGCTGTGTTGCCGCACGACTCGTCAGCGATACGCCGACGAGCGATATGTGCGTCCCGATGCCGCTGTAGCTTGCAAATGCCACTCGCTGGATGGCAAAAAGTCGTCGCGACGACGCCAAAGCTCTCAAAACCCGTGCGGATGGGAGGGATGGGCAGACGTTCACGGCACGTCTACAGCTTCCCGATCACTCATACTCAAGCTCGCGTTTCGTACACGCCACTAGCATGTGGCGCACAGCCAACTGTGAATGATAAGACAGGCTGCCTAAGCCGGTCCAGGATCACGACAGATGAACTACAGATGAGTGGGCAGCCTGGAACGAATCGCGGCAATGCGCCACCACCGCGCTTCTGCCCGTCTCCGACAAAAGAAATGCGCATGCTAATGGCACAAAGCAGTAGCCCGCCCCAGGCGAGCGAAACCGTCGTCGACGTCGACGTGAGCGTCCCCTCGGACGAGTCGGAGCGCGAGGACAGCGGCTACGTGCCGCGCTCGTCGGTGGTCCTCATGCCCGACGGCAACCTCGCGTCCCTGCAGCTGTACGACGGCTGGATGGACGACCGGCCCGGCAAAAGGCCGCTGTTCGATACCTTCTCGGAGCGCGGCGACGACGAAATCCAGCTGGACGCGCCGGCGACCTTCGGCCGCGTCCGCATCGACGACGGGTCGCGGTCGCCGTCGCCCGCCGAGGAGACCGCCCGTGTGTGGGACCGCCTCTTCTGTAGCTTCGATACCTCGGTGCTCGTGTGCCCCGGGGTAGGCCTCGCCGACGACGACGACGAGGAAGGCCTTCGGGTGCCCTGGGCGCCGAGCTAACATATACTGTTGTTCAACACACAAGCTTAGGTCACACGTCGCAGAGCCGGTCCAGGGCCAGCAATACGCGGCGACCTTCCGTCGGCGCAGGCGACCGGTGCGCGGCAGCGGGGGCAAATAGGCCCGGCCAGCGCCTACCTTTCAACAGGCAGGCGGCGCCCGGCGGCGGCGACAGTTCTTCGCCGTCCGGGTCGGCTTTGAGCGCCCACGTGGGCAGCAGGTGGTCCACGTCGAGGCGCGCGCCGGGCGCGACGACCGTCGGCGAGCCCTCCAGCACCACCAAGCCCCTCAGCACGACGTCGTCCGTGTGGAGCCGCGGGCACGGCTGCGTCGCGCGGCCGCCGACCGCGACCGTCGCGCGGACGCGGACGCGGCCGCCGTCGCTCGCGGCGCCGAGGCATTCATCAAACCGCCGGGCGAGCTGCACGAAGCCCGGCGCCGCTTGTGATGCGTAGGACGCGTCGTCCGGCCAGAACGCCTCGGTCAGTGTTGATGCGACGTCCTCGACGCAGCAGTCACACTCGACGACGACCTCGGCGGCGCCCTCCAGCGCTGTGGCCCAGCCGGCGCCGTCGATCAGCGACGCGGCGTCCTCGACGAAGACAGCAGAGACCTCTCGCCGCTTTAGCAACCCCGGCACGGCGCCCCAATCGTTCGTCGTCGCGGCGCGGGTCGCGGTCGTCATCAGCACTGCCGTGGCGGTGCGACTGCAGGCTAGGAGCCACCACAGAGCGCGAGACATTGTGTGCTGCTGTGACTTGTTTTGTGAGGGCTTGGCTCAGAGAGCCACAGAGATGTTCGCAGCGCAAGATGGTCGAATTGATTCAAAATTTATTGGCTAATGCACGCATGCGGAGCAGCTCAGCTTTTTCATCGATCCTAGTGTCTTACTGGACGCTAGCTAGTTGCATCGCGCCGAGGCAAAGCAGCAAGGGCAAGGCAAACCAGCAATAGATTGCGGAATTTTGCATTCATTCTCGATACTGCAGTACTAGCTTTCCGGCACTCAGCTCATCGCACCAGCCAGGACCACCTCTCATTCACACAGCATGCACTGGACACACTTGCTAGCCCTCCTCGCCGCGGCGTCGGCCCGGCCGCAGCCACATCGATGGACGCGCGCCCGCCTCGACGTTAGAGGAGGCGCGAGCGACGCCGTCGCGACGCCCACGTCGCTCAACGAGCTGCAGCTGCTCTGCGAGAAGGAGGAGGGAGTGTGTGTGGTGGACTTCGGCGCGACCTGGTGCGGCCCCTGCCAGCGCATCGCGCCCGTCTTCGACCAGCTCGCCGAGGGCTGCCCCGACGCGCTCTTCGCGAAAGTGGACGTCGACGAGGTGCCCGACGCGTCGCAGCACTACAGTGTGTCCGCGCTGCCGACGTTCCTCGTCTTCAAGGACGGCAAGGAGGTCGCGCGCATCCAGGGCGCCGACGAGGCCGGCCTGCGGGCCGCGTTGGACAAGGCGGGCTGCCCGCCGCCCAAGAACGACATCTTCTAAGTTATCCTTACACACACTTCGACCGTCCACAGGACGGGGTCCGACGTCTCGATAGATACGAGATCGTCCTGCAGCAGGTTCGAGGACGACACCAACTCGCCGAACGCGAGGCGTTGACCGGAGAGGTTCCACGTCAATCCTGTCGTCGTGACGCGTTGGACCGCGCCGCCGACGGGTATCAGGCCGCAGTGCGGGCCCTCCACATCCCGTCGTACGCGGATCTCGTGCGCGCCGGCGCCGAGCAGGATCGCGGCCGTGCGGTCGCCGTGCAAGACGCAACGCGCCTTTGGCCGCTGCGCCCCGAAGCGGTAGAGCGCGTCGACGGCGGCGAGCTCGTGGTCGAAGCGGTCCCCAAACGCGCCGGCGACGCGCACGACGCCGTCCGAGACGCCCGCGGCGTCCCATCGTCGACCGACGTGCGCGAGGGCCTTCGAGAGGTCGTTCGAGTCCTGGTCCTCGACGCGGTGGATGGCGCAGCCCCTGGACTCGTAGGCCGCCAGGACGTCGGCGCGCGCGCTGTCGAGGTCGCCGACCACGGCGTCGGGCGCGCGGTCCGCGCCCAGTAAATCGTGCGCGCGGTTCGCGCCGCCGTCGGCGCAGCACACGTAGTCGCTCGCATCCCAGAGCTTTTCGAGCAGCGGCGCGCCGCAGGACTCCGAGTTCAGCACGACGAGGGACTGGTTGGCGGTGGCTGGCTGCTGCAGGAAGGCGTGCAGGTCGTGACGTGTTACCGCTGCTTTCGTCGCCATGAATCGTCGCAGGCTTCGGAAAATCATGCGTTTTCTGCGTTGAGGGAGCTGCTCTCCCAGCTTGGCAGCAGCTCTCACAGCCTTTGTGAGCACCTAGCGCGCGCGCCTCGGCACCGCTCGGGTGATTTCATCAAGGCGACCAGTGGACCACCAAGTAACCAACCTTTGCTTCGCCGGCCGGCGTAGCGTCGCCGCTCAGCCATACAGGCAGCACCCCTGCAGCGCCCTGCTCGCCTCTGCGCGGCGCGAGTTGGCAAAGCACCGCACGCGCAGCCGTGTGCATGCGCCTGGCCCTCTGCAGCTGCACCCTCGCGACCGGCTTGCGCATGGCGTCGACGACGCCGCAAAAGGCGGCGCGGCGCCAGGCGACGACCGCCGGAACGCCGGCGAAGCGGCCGAAGACTTCTCCACACTTCCGCAAGGGCGCGTTCCCGCCCGTCGTCGACGAGCAAACGCGGCCGCACACGCTCCTCCTCGGGACGCAGCCGTCGGACACGTCGCTGCGCGAGAACCGCTATTTCATGACCAACGCGAACGTCTTCTGGCACATCGTGGGCGATGCGCTGGGCTTCCGGCGCGGGTTCCACGTCGACGGCCGCACAGAAGCCTGCGACTTCATCCGGCCGCACCTCCTCCACGACGAAGAATTGGACTACGACGACGCCGTGAAAAAGTTCACGGGCGCCGGCTACGCGCTCTGGGACACGGTGGCCTCCTCGCAGCGCAAGGGTTCCTTGGACTCGGCCATACAAGACGCGGAGTACGCCGACGTCCGCGGGCTACTGCGGACGTACCCGTCGATCCGCCGGATCTGCTTCGCGACGGGTGGGGGGTCCGCCAAGATCTTCGCGAAGGCGCACGCGGCGTGGCTGAAGGAGCCGGGCGCGTTCCGGCGCCGCGACGACGCCCTAGCAAAGGCGGCGTTCCCGAAGGTGCCGACGACCGGCGAGGGAGTGGAGCTCTGCATCCTGCTCTCCGCCTCGCCGGCGTCGAACCCGCGCGAGACCTGGAGCGCCGCCAAACAGCGACAGAAGGGCCACTCCGATCAGTGGGCCGCGCGGCCCGCGGCGCTCTACCCCTTCAAAAGGCGGCAGTGGTTCGACGTTTGTTTTGCCGACGAGCCGTTGGTTCGTGCCGCGGCGCCGTTCGGCGCTTTGGCTTCTGACTACCGGGCGGACGAGGAGGGCGGGGACAAGTCGTAACTGAGGCTGAGGCTAGTTACGTCGCAGGGTTCCCCGTACCCCTCCCGCTCCCCCCGGGCCCACCCGTCCGGCTGGACTAGGACGCAAGGGCTGAGTCACAGGGACTCGCACGCCCCCCCTTCTTTCGGGACGACCCCCGTCAGGATGTGGAACTGGCCGCTGGCTCCTCTTTTACGACGAGCCGGAAATCGAGTGGTGAGAGAGATGCCCTCGCACACCAGGCCGAGCAATCCTGAAACGGGGAGCGAGAGCTCCGACCCGCCCAGACGGCCCTTAACAGGCTCAGGCTCAGGCAACATGCTAGTGTCTTACAGGCCGCTAGGACGAAAATATAACACCAATTTCTGCATTCGCTACCGCCACCCAGGGTATCACGAACCCAAGTAGCAAGAGCAAGCGCATTTTGTCCACCGCTGGCCGGCTCCCAGCAGGAGTAAGATAGCAAAAGGGCTTAGACCATGCTGCTCCGCAGGGCCGCCCGGCGCCTCCGCCCGCAAACGCGCGGCCTATCGGCGATGCCGACGAGTTTCGCCGACTACGCGGAGGCCGACGAGACGATGCAGGACTACGCGGGCAACGTCCGGCGCCTCGGCCGGCTCTTGGGCGAGCGAGTCGCGGCGAACCAGGAGGGCGCAACGGTAGTGGCCGTCGTCGAGCGCTTCCGCCACCATGCCAAAAAATATCGCGACGCCCGCGAGGCCGGCCACGAGGCCGAGGCGGCGCAGACCTTCGAGAGCATGGCGAACGAGATCGCGTCGCTCGCGCCGGGGACGTTACGGGACGTCGCGCGGAGCTTCGCGCACTTCCTCGCGCTGTCGAACGCCGCCGAACAAGAACATCGCGTCCGGCGCCTCGAGGCGCACCGCGGCGACGGCGCGCCCTTGTACCCGGGCAAAACCGACAGCTGCGCGGGCACGCTGGATTATCTGCTCGACGAGGAGCACGTCGATATGACCAAGATCGAGGCCGCCCTCGCGTCGCAGCAACTGGAGATCGTCCTGACGGCGCACCCGACGGAGGTGAATAGAAGAACCATTCTCTCGAAGCACCGGCGCGTCGCCGAGTTACTTGCAAAAAGGCCGGACACGCAAGGTTATGAGAGGAATGAGGTCGATCGGGAACTAGCGGGCGTGGTCAGCGCCTTGTGGGGGTCGGATGAACTGCGCCGCGCGAAGCCGTCGCCGCAGCAGGAGGCGCGAGGTGGGTTAGCGGTCGTCGAGACGTCGCTCTGGGAGGCCTTGCCCGACTTCCTGCGGCGCCTGGACGCGACCCTCAAGGCGCGTGGCGGCCGCCTCCCCCTCACGTCGGCACCGGTGCGACTGGCCTCGTGGATGGGCGGCGACCGCGACGGGAATCCCAACGTCACGGCGCCGGTGACGCGGGAGACGGTGGCGGCGCAGCGGCGCATGGCCGCCGGACTCCTCTTGGTGGAGCTCGACGCGTTGCGCACGGATTTGAGCATGAAGCAGTGCACCGCTCCGGTGACGCAGCTCGCGGAGGAGTCGGGCGCGCCTTCACTAGAAAAATTGGACGCGCCATACAAGGCTATCTTGGACGGCCTCGTGGGGCGGTTGCGCGCGACGGTGGCCTGGGCCGATAACGAATTGAGTTCTGACAACGCGCTGAAGGACTTCCCGAAGGAAAGCCGGAACTCCCTCGCGTCGCGCTTCGGGCGCGTGGCCAAGGCCGACGGCGTCAAGGGCAAGGCGCCCCTCTTCGACGAGAGCGAGCTGCTCGAGCCGTTGCAGGCGATGCACGCGTCGCTGTGTGCCACGGGCTTCGAGGACTGGGCGGAGGGACGATTGGTCGACACGATCCGGAGGGTGGGCGCGTTCGGGTTGCAATTAGCCCCGTTAGACGTCCGGCAGGAGTCGACGCGCCACGCGAACGCGATTGATGCATTACGAGCGTTCGCGGGCGTGGGCGAAGCCGGAAGCTACATCGCCATGTCCGACGACGAGAAGGTCGCGTACCTGTCGCAGGAGCTATCAACGAATAGGCCTTTACTGAGACGAGGCCAGCTCGAGGAGCTGGTGAAGGGCGACTTCATTCCCGATGCGGTGGATAGGGACGTCCTCGCGACGGCGCTGGTGGTTGCCGAGGCGCCTCCGAATAGTTTTGGGGCCTATGTCATCTCGCAGGCGACGTCCGCCGCCGACGTCTTGGCTGTTGAACTACTGTTAGCGGAAGCCGGAGCCGGCGCGGACCGCCCGAACTGCAAGCGCATCGTGCCGCTCTTCGAGACGCTAGACGACTTGACCAATGGTCCTTCATCATTAGAAAAGCTCTTTTCGAGCGAAGGCTATTTGGAGAGGGTGCAGCACCGCCAGGAGATCATGGTCGGCTACTCCGATTCAGCAAAGGACGCCGGTCGATTGGCGGCCTGGTGGGCCCAGTACGAGGGCCAGGAGAAGATGTTGGCCGTGTGCCAACAGTTCGGGGTCGAGCCGACGTTCTTCCACGGCAAAGGCGGCACGGTTGGTAGAGGGGGCAACCCCGAAACGTATCGGGCTATTTTAGCCCACCCGCCGGACACGATCCAGGGGCGGTTTCGGGTCACAGAACAGGGCGAGATGATCACGTTCAATTTCGGCGAGCCCAAGATCGCGGAACGGACGCTAGACATCTTCACGGCGGCGATTCTGCGAGATCATGTCGGTTCTTCCGAAGAGCGGAAAGTGGAGGATAAGTGGCGCCAGACGATGGCCAAGCTCTCGAAGCTGTCGTGTGCCGCGTACCGGAAAGTGGTCCGAGAAACGCCGGACTTCGTGCCGTTCTTCCGCAAGGCCACACCCGAGCTCGAACTGGCCGCGTTGAACGTCGGTTCTCGACCGGCGAAAAGGAACCCCACGGGCGGCGTCGAATCTCTGAGAGCGATCCCCTGGATTTTTGCGTGGGAACAAACTAGATTATCGTTGCCCGCGTGGCTCGGGATCGGCGAGGGCTTCGACGGCGTGCAGCCGGAGGAACTCACGGACATGTACGACAAGTGGCCCTGGTTCCGGACCAACGTCGATCTCATCGAAACGACATTAGCAAAGACGGAGCCGGGCATCGCGGCGCATTACGAGAAGTTACTCGTCGATGACGCCAATCTGGATGCGCTGGGTTCTGATTTACGGGAGCGGCTCAAAACGACAACCGAGGCGGTCTTGCGCGTGTCGGGACGCGACTCGCCGGCGGACGACAATATTATACTACAAAGAGCGTTGAGGCTGCGCAACCCGTACGTCGACGTGCTCAACCTCTTACAAGCCGAGTTACTACAGCGCAAGCGCACGATCGCGAAGCTCGCGCCGCCCGGCAGCGCGGCCGACGACGAGGCTCTAGATGATGCGTTGCTCGTGACGATCAACGGCATCGCGGCCGGCATGCAGAAGAGCGGCTAGATATCATATATCCCCTCGCGCGCGTTTCTGCAGCCGCTCGTGCCTGACGCTCATCGTACATACCCCTTCTACATAAGAAATCTGTCCAGTCTGCTTTGCTTCGAGCTAGGCCGCCTAGCCTTGAAACTTTTCACACTACTAAGACTTAGTCGCTCAGGTCGGCCGTCGCGACGGCGGGCGACGTGAGCGGCCGCGGCGACCGGCGCACGGACGCGGGCGGCGCCTCGGCGAAGGTCTCGAGCAGTGCCGCGGCCAGGCCCGGCGCGTCGTCCAGCGCCGCCGCCAGGAACGTCGCGCAGCGGTCGTAGACCCACGACGGCCGCGGCGAGTTGTGCTCGCCGTCGAAGACGAGCAAGGTGGACGGCGCCTTATAGAGCGCCTCGAGCGGTCGCGCGTGCGTCGCCGGCGCGGCCAGCTTGTCGCGCGCGCCCGCCAGAAACAACGCCGGCGCCGTCGCGGCCGCGGCGGCCCGCCCGCAGTCGACCTTCGTCGGGTTGCAGCCCTTCGTCCGCCGCCGGGCCGAGCACGCGAGGCAGCACATGACGCAGGCGACGCCGCATTTCGGCGCCTTGGGCGCCGCGCGCTGGATCAGGTCGTTCTTCAACGCGCGGAAGCTGAGAAACGGCGAGTCGAGGATGAGCCCCCGCACCTCGTCGGGGTACTTCTCGCCATGTAATAAAGCGGCGGCGGCGCCCATGCTCCGGCCCCAAATACAAACTCTGGCGCCGGGCGCCCACCTTCGTACCTCGGCGAGGACGGCCTCGACCTGGTCCCTCTCTCTCAGGCCTAGGGTGACGGTGTCGCCCTCGCTGATGCCGCAGCCCGCGAAATCAAAAGACACGAGAGCAGCGCGAGCGCAGGCGCACGTCGCGAGCACCGGTGACCTCACGACCGCGAGGCGACAGCTACTGTTGGAGTGGAGATATAACACAACTTTCTTCGGTCGAGGCTCGCCCTCCCGCGCCCAGCGGCTGCATTTCAATTTAAGCTTGTTGTGGACCACCTCGAAGTCCGTGCGCTCGTAGACGGCGCCTCGCAACGCCTTAAGCGTGGGGCCGAGGTCCTCCGTCGTGTAGGCGATGCGCGGCGGCCGCACGACCGTTTTGACGAGGTTGTCGTAGCCCCGTCGTATCAGTGTGATTTTAGACTCCTTCTTCTTCGGCGGCTCGGTCATCGTCGGGACGCGGCGAGCTACTAATGGTGGTGGTGAGGAGTCCTCCTGTTGTGTGCTGGCTGCCTGAATCGTCGGTTTCGCGCTGCGCAGCGATTCGAAGAGATGCTCGCTGCGCTGAGGCGTTCAAAAGTGTTGTACCTTGTCGCCAGAAAGGCGCACGCAGGCACGATGGCTGCGCGCTCGAGCTTTTTGGCGCCCTAGCCTAGCCTATAGGCCTAGCCTTGCTTAACCGACGGGTTTTTGCGCGCGGTCTTGCGGGACCCCTCCCCGCCCCAGGGGACTCGTCGCAGAGGTCGTGCAGCGATGTGCGGGAAAAAAAAGGGAACCGCCACCACAACCTTGGGTCTGCTGAACGCGGACGCGCCCCGGTGCTAGTGTCTCACTGCCGCTAGCTGCGCTTACTCCAACTTGCAGACGCTATGTCAGACGCTATGTAGACGCTATGTGCACAAGACGTGATCTGTGCGATGTGCTCAACGATTTAATCGCATCGATGCCAGAAGCAAAGATGCCAGCAGCCGCGCCGCCTCGTGCAAGGCGCTAATCGACCGGCACAAGTCCTCGTGCGCACAATTTCTGCTGCAGCTCGAAGTGCATGCGCTAATCTCTACCGCAAACGGCATAACATTCTCGTGCATGCGACCCGCAGTGACGGCCTGCGCCGCGCTCGCCACGGCCGCGGCGCTGTGGAGCTGGCTCCGGCGTAGAAGGCGCCGCGAACTGGCGCGGCGCTACGCCTACGAACTGCTGGGAGACCCGCGCGTGCGCCGGTCGCTCGACCCGTACCCTTCCTCAACAACTGTGGCGGCGCTGTCGGCGCTGACAGGCGTGGCTACTGCAAAAATCCGCAAATTCTCGGCCGGCGCGCGCGACGGCGCCTGCGCGAGGCCCTGGCACGCCGACGGCGCGCCGCGGGCTGGCGGCCGCACGAAACGGAAGGCGTCGCACTACTACTTTGTGCTGCACAAGCCGCTGGGCGTGGTGACGCAGCGCGACGACGCGTCGACGAAGACCTACGTGCCACGGCCCGGCCGCAACGACAAGCGGTGGCGGCCGTGGCGCCGGCAGTATGTGCCGACGGTCTACGACGGCCTTCCAGATGGCTTCCCGCCCGTGCCGTCGGTGGGGCGCCTCGATAAAGAGACGAGCGGCCTTTTGCTGTTCACGGACGACGGCGCGCTCACGACGCGGCTCCTGCGGCCCGGAAGCGGGTGCGAAAAGACGTACGTGCTTGACGTGACGGGTGTGGTCAGCGACGCCGCCCTCGCGTCATTGTCCGAGCCGCTCGACGACGTCACGAAGCACACGCGCGAGAAGGTCAGGACGGCGCCGGCGCGCGTGAAGGTCGTGAGCCGAAGCGATGAAGGAGCGCGCGTCGAAGTCGTCATTTCCGAAGGCCGTCACCACCAGGTCCGGCGCCTGGCCGCGCGCGCCGGGTTTGCGGTGGAGGCGCTCCACCGGAAGGCGATGGGACCATTGCGCCTCGACGACCTCCCCGTCGGCGCGGCGCGGCCCCTGACCCCCGACGAGGTCCAGACCCTACTATCAAATTGCGGCCTGGAGAAGAAGCGCGGGCCTCCTCGGCCGCTCCCCGTCGCCGCGGCGCCGGAGCTCACGCGCGCCGCGGTCGAGGCGGCGATCGATGATCTTGTGAGGAGGCATCCTTGATAAGTTTTGTTGTAGTACTATTTAACGAAACCCCTTGCACCCTTTATACGCCGACCTCTCGGAAGTCCGTCCCGGCGCCGGGCCGCGAAGGCGCCGGCGGCGACCGGTCCGGGTCGCGGTCCTGGTGGAGCGGGTTCTCCGGCCTGTGTGGAAATCAACCAGTGAGAAATATTGCGGTGGACCTTTGTGAGCCTCCACGCCATCGAGCCGACGCGGCCACTGGGACAACGTCGCGTCGATGGCGTGGAATCGCCACGCCTTTCCACTCCGGCGCGGGCTCGTGGTCGTCGAGCTCGTCCGACAGGTCGAGGCGGCCGTAGCGCTGCTCGGCGATCTCGACGCGGTCGGAGCCGCCCGCGGCGCGCTTGACCTTGTTCTTCAGAGCCGAGGCGCCGCGGCCCGCCGACGCGGCGGCGCGGCGCGCGGCGGCGGCGGCGCGCGTCGCGGCCGAGTTGAGCACGCCCGAGTAGCCGCCCGACGACGCGGGCTGGGACCCGCTCGAACGCGAGAAGGACGGGAACGACCGTTGGCGCGCGCCGGCGGCGGGCCGCGGCGCGGCGGCGGCCGCGGCGGCGCGGCGGCGGTTCTCGTGTTGCAGGAAGAGCGCCGTCTGCTGGTCGATCGCGGCGTCGCTCGACCTTGCAGCGGGCGGCGGCCTGCGTTGAAATCAAGGTTCAGGCGGCCCGCTGCGCTGGTTGATTTATACGCGGAAAAAGACTGCAGGAAGTCGGCGGGCAGCGTGACCAGCTTGCCGCGGCGCGGCGCGCCGTCGCTCGGCGTGACGGTGGCGCCCCGCGGCGGCGGGATGGTCGCCACGAAGCGGTCGCCGGCGCGCAGGCCCTGCGGGACCGTGACCATGAAGCTCCTTCCGTGCGCCGTCATGCTGAGGGTGGCGCCGCCGCGCGAGCCCGGCGGCACGACGACGGACACGGCGCCCTGGGGCGCGGCGCCGGCCGCGGCCGGCGGCGACGGCGGCGCGCGAGCGCGGGCCGCGCGCCAGGCCTCGGGCGAGCCCGCTGAGAGGATCGACTCGGACGCGCGGTTCATGTCGTTGCCGCTCGCCGCGAGGACCTCGGCGAGCGTGGCCTCGTCCCAGTGCTCGAACATGGCCTTGAGGGTGCCGACGTCAGCGCTGGCGGCGGCCATGGTGCTGCGGGTCAGTGAATTTATGGCCTTTGGCTTCTCCCGCTCGGTCCCTCGGTTTCGCGCGCTGCTGCGGCAAAAACCAGGCAAGGCGTGGAATTCTTAGACGGCTGCTGGTGCAAAGCCACGCCGAAGGCGACCCAAGGCTGTGTGTCCTGGCCCAACTCCTCGAGAGAGCTTTTGGCCCAGGCTGGACCCTAGTGTCTTGCCGCTAGGTCGAAAGAAATCGGACCGTGTAGACAAGCTGCCCTGCGTCGTCGTACGTCGAGAAAAAGTTAGTCCATACTGATCCACGCGAGCCGCCGCGCGACGGACTCCTCGGCGGGGTTCCCGGGTGCGCGGAGAGCTAGATGTGCCACGATAGTCGTCGCCTTGAGGAATACCGCGAAACCCATACAAATGTAACTGGGACCGGCCCGCATCTTGAGCATATCCGTGTTCGACCGCGTGCAGTGTTTTTGAAAGGCCAGCATGGGGCCCAGTGCCGTCGAGAACGCGATCAGGCCGACGACGATGCCCATCGCTTTGAAGAAATTTCTGTCCTGTGTGGAAGAGGTCGTGAACAAGGTCGCAACGCGCGCGCCGACGCGCGTAACGCGGTGACTTCAGACACCGTCCGCGCGCAGTCTCGGGGTTGGCGCGCCGGTGCGCATAGCGGAGCGTGCCGAGCGTCGCGATCGCGGAGACGATCACCGTGGTCGCCATCTGGCCGACGTCGGACTTGCAGCGCTTGCACCGGTCGACGTCGCCGTGCGGTTTTGTCCTGTTCGGCTGGTTGGGCGTGATGGCGTACTTGTGGCAGTCGACGCGCCCCCAATGGTCCTCGAAGACTTTGTGGCTGCCGTCGAAGCCGACCGCCGTCGTAAGGCCGAAGTACGCCGTGTCGCCGCGGAAGCCGGCGCGAACGTCGCCTACCGCCCAGGCCGTCGGCTTGATGACCTTGGCGTCCGTCGAGAGGGCGAAGAGGGCGTACACGTTGAGCAAGAGGGCGAGCACCCCGGCGACCGCCACCGCGATCATCAGCGGCCTTCGCTCGATGCCGCACGGCCGATACGACCCGACGCGGCCGAGTTCGTGGCAGAGCTTCGAGGATTCAAGGCACGCCGCGACCCGCGGGCATTTTTCCGGGTCGAGGCACGGCGGCGGCTTTTGCTCCTTCTCCGACATCTGCTCTGCGAGCAACGCAGGCTCCTGCAAGGTTACCAAGGTACTAGTGGGAGGGCAGTTACAACTTACAAGAGCCTCGGCGGCGGCGCTTTGTGATATGAGACAACAGCGGTGAACGAGCGAAAACGCACACGCGGCTGAATGAATAGCCTGCCTACGCCGGATTTGATTGCATGATGGTCAGCCTGGAAAACCCGTCACCTCCCCGTACCGACTTCCGTCGTAGTAATTTAGGCGCCCCCCCCCAACAGAGGAGCGCGGCGCGAACCCCTAACTAGTCCGTGCGCTCCTTGCGCTTCATCCAGGGCAGCTTGCCGATGTTGTGCTCGATGAAGGCGTACATCTGCGGCAGCGCCACGCTGATGCCGACCAGCGAGAAGACCTGCGTGCAGATGGCCGGCGACATGTACTTCATGTCGTGGAGGTCGTACGTCTCCCAGATGTATTTGGTGGCGCGCGCCGCGAGCAGGGGCACGATGACCAAGACCATGAGCACGTGGGCGGCGACGCGCGCGGCGATGTCCTGCAACAACAGCGCCATGATGGCCCCAAAGGCCTCGCGGTCCACGAGGTTCGAGCCGGAGACCTGGCGGACGTGGAGTCGGATCGAGGACATCTTCGGCGGCTTCAGGCCCTTGATCTGCGACGCGAGCTTCACGTATACCAAAAGGACCGCCGCATAAATCTCGATCGCGGACAGCCGCCCGTTGCTGTCGAGGTCCACAGCATTGTAGGCGCCTTCCACGATCTTCTGGAAGGTCTTCGAGCGCGTGATCCAGTTCTTCTTCTTGTGGATCTTCTCGCGCTCGGCCTTGCACTGGGCCTCCTCGGCGTGGCGATCGACCGCGGTGTGGGGCGTCACCGCGCCCGCGCGGGCGGCGTCCTCGCGGAGCTCGTCCCGGAGCATGGCCTTCATGCTCTCGCCGTGGCTGTACTTATGATGCTTCTTCTTCTGGCCCTTGGTCGACGAGAACAACCCCATGGCTGAAGCCTAGTTGTCTTTTGGCAGTGGGACAACAATTGCTGCTTTGCGGCGGTCGCGCGTCAGGATGCAGAGGGCTGCTGTTGTGACGCTGCGGCGCAAATGGAGGCTGCCCGACGAAGCGTACGATTTATCAATCGACGTTTATTTGCGTCGCCGTGGCCCAAAGCTTGGCACACAAGGATGCCGTCCTCTCGCATGTTGCGCGAGGGGTGTCCCGCGCGGAGGTCTTCCTGAGCCTTAGGCCAATGATAATTGGGTTACAAATACTCCTCACATCTTATATGAGGCACGTGTACTCCTCCCATTCGCACCTGCCTCAGGGCAGGGGCTCCGCCCACCAGTCTAGCACCGTAAGTGACATATCCCGGCCGGCAACGGGATAGTCATAACAGAAACAACAGGAGAATCCCCGGGAGCAGGAATAGAACGACAGTATGTTAGGCGTCGGGAGAGAGGAGGAGTCTTCTAGAGCGCCATCGTCTGGTGCTGGTGCCCCGCGGCGTAGTACTCCATGCCGTGCAGCACGAGCCGCGTCTGCGCGAGCTCCTTCTTGAGAGAAGCCACCTCGTCGACGAGGCCGTCGCGCTGAGACCGGAGGTCGCCGTTCGCGCGGCGGAGCGCGTGGTACTCGTCGCGGCCCTTGGCCACGAGCGCGCGCCGCGCGTCGCGGTTCTCGGCGCCGCCGGCAACGAGCGCCTGGAACGCCTTCGTCGGCGTCGCCGGCGACCGTGCCGCCGGCGACCGTTGCGCGGGCGACCGTGCGGTCCGCGGCCGGAGCGGCGACTTCGTAGAGGTCGCCGGCTTCTTGCGCGCGGCGGCCTTCGCCAACTGCGCGCGCTCGCGCTCCGCGGCGGCGAGCTGCTGGAGCGTGTCGGCGTGGGCCCGCTCGAGCCGGTCCGCGCGCTCGCGCTCGCGGCGCGCCGTCCGCTCGGCCTCGGCCGCGCGCGACGCCTCGCGGTCCGCCGCGCGGGCCTCGGCGGCGCGCAGTTGCGCGGCGTGGTCGCGCTCGAGGCGTTGAATGCGTGCGTCGTGCTCCGCCTGGGCGGCGGCGACGGCCTCGGCGACGGCGCGGGCGTCCGGCGCCGCGGTCGATCCGCGGCCGCCAGCGTCAACGAGCGCTGCGACGGCGCGGTCGCGCTCGGCCCCGACGCGGCGCACCTGAGCCTCGGCGGCCTCAGCCAATGCATCAGCCCTCCGCTTCTCCTCCTCCCGCGCCACGCGTGCGGCATCTCGCTCATCTCTATATCTCCGCAGCTGGACCTGGAGGGCGTCTCGCGTCCGCGCCTCGGCAGCGAGCGCGTCGGCAACGCGGTCTGCCGCCGCCTCGACGTGGGCGTCGCCGCGCGCGGCGCGTCGTACGGCCTCGACGGCCGCCGCGCGCTCGGGCGCCGCCGCCGACGGGAACGACGCCGCCGTGAGGTCGTCGTCGTCGCTCGCCTCGGTCGCGTCAGCGCGCGCGCGCGCCGCAGCCACCGCGGCTTTTGCGGCCGCCGCCTCGACTCTCGCCTCCTCGGCCGCGGCGGTCTGTGCGTCGGCCTCTGTTCTCGCGTCGTCGAGCGCGCCGCGCAGCTTTTCTGCCTCGGCGCGAGCCGCGTCGCGTTCCCGCGTGGCCGCAGCGGCCGCTTCTGTCGAAGCTTGGTCGCCGGCCGCGCGCGCGTCCGCCGCCGCCGCGATGGCGTCGTCCGCGCGTTTTGTTGCGTCGTCGCGCGCGCGCTCGGCCGCCGCGACCGCTTCGGACGCGGCCTTCGCCGCGGCCTCGCGCTCAGAAATCGCAGCGCGCTCTGCTTCTTGGGCTCGCGCGAGCGCCGCCGCCAGCGCCTCGGCCTTCTCGACGGCCGCGGCAGCGTCGCGGGCGGCGGCCTCCGACGCGGCCTCGGCCCGCGCCAGCGCCGCACCCAATCGCTCAATCTCAGCTCGGTGCGCGTCAGCCTGTTCCGCGAGGCGCTTCTCGACGTCTTGCGCCGACCCGTCGGCCGCGGCACGGGCGTCGCGCCTCGCCGCGTCGGCCGCGAGCGCGAGCTCCTCGGCGCGTAAGACGGCGGCGTCCCGGTCGCGGGCGGCCTCACCGAGCTCCCGCTCCAGTCGCCGCCGGTCCTCGTCCGAGGCGACGCGCGCCCGCCTAGCGTCCTCCGCGGCCGTCTCGTGCGACGCGCGCGCGGCCTCGGCCTCCGACCGCTCCGTCGCTCGCCGCGCCTCGTCCGCGGCCCGGCGCTCGGCCTCGGCGCGGTTCGCCGCCGCGGCCGCGTCGGCGAGGGCCGTGCACTCGCGCCGGGCGGCGTCGCGGTCGGCCTCGCACGCCGCCAGCGCCGCCGCCAACCGAGTGTGCTCGCCCCGGGCGTCGCTCGCCGCGCGCTCGGCCGCGGCCGCCTTCTGGCTCGCCGCTCGTAGCGTCGCCGCGCGCCGCTCGGCCTCGCGCACGGCCGCAGCGTCGCGGGCCCGCGCGGTCGACGCCGCGTCTTCGGCCGACGCGCGCGCGTCGTCGACGGCGGCCTGCGCCGCCGCCAGCTCCGTCTCCGTCCGCGCCTTCGCATCGGCGAGGCGGTCGACCTCGGTTCGCAACGCGTCGGCCTCCAAGGCGAGGCGCGTCGCCTCGGCCCGCGCCGCCCCACACGCGGCTTCCGAGGCCCGCCGCGCGGCTGTTTCCTTGTCTACACCGGCCTCGGCTGTCGTCGCCCGCGCCTCGAGCGCCTTTGTTACCGCGCGCGCCTCGACCAGTTCCGCCGCGTGGCGCGCGGCGGCCGACCGGGCCTCTTCCCTCACTTGGTAGAGGTCTTCCTCTAAACCGGCGGCGGCGGCGTGCGCCTGTGTCGCGTCGGCCTCGGCCTCGCGCGCGCGCACGGCCGCGGCCTCGGCGCCGGCCGCGGCCGCCTCAAGCGCGTCCTCGAGCTCGACGACCCGCCCAGCAGCGGCCATGGCCTCGTCCTCGGCGTCGCGGGCGCGGCGCTCCGCCTCGTCGGCCAGCTGCCGCGCGGCGGCGACGCGCGCGGCGCCCTCCTCCGTCGACGCGGCGGCGGCCGCGGCGAGCTCGGCCGTAAGCGCCGAGCGCCCGGCGTCGGCCTCCCGGAGCCGCGCCGCGAGCGCGTCGCGCTCGCGCGCCGCCTGGGCCACGGCCCGCGCCGCGGCCGAGCGGCCCGCGTCAGCCTCCTCCGCGCGGGCCCGGGCGGCCGCGGCCGCGGCCTCGAGCCGCGTCTTCTCGGCGGCGACGCGCCCGATTTCGTCGCGCAGGCCGCCCGCGACGGCCCGGGCCTGCTCGAGCTCCGCGCGGAACGAGGCGCCTAGTTCGCCGACGTCGCGTGCCGTCGCCGCCGCGTGCGCGTCGAGCTGTGCTGCCGTGGTGTTTTGATGGGCGGCCGCGTCGGCCTCGGCGCGCCGGAGCCTCTCCGCGAGCTCGGCCGCGCGCCCTTCGGCGGCCTTGGTCGCGGCCTGGGCGTCTTGCACCGCGATCCGCGCCGCCTCGAGCTGCTGCGACGCGTCGTCGCGCAGGCACCGCTCGGCCGCGTCGCGCTGCGCCCGCGCCTCGAGCACGGCGGCGTCCGCCGCCGCGAGCCGCCTTCTAAGATCCTCCACGACACCTTCGTGGTCCCGCGCCGCCGCGGCCCGCCGCGCCTCGGCCGCGGCCAGGTCCAGCATAAGGCCCGCCTCGGTCGCGTCGCGCGCGGCGACCGCCGCCTCCGCGGCGCGCACGCGCTGCCGCAGGTCCGCCGCGCCGGCGCGCGCCGCGGCGTGGGCCGCCGCGACCTCGTCGCGCGCCGCGGCGACCTCCTCCTTCAGCGTCCGCAGCGCGTCGTCGCCCTCGTCGACGCCGCGCGCCGCGGCGGCCCGCGCCTCGGCCAGCGAGGCCCGCAGGTCGTCCTCGACGGCCGCCGCCGCGAAGGCGTGGTCCTCGACGGCGCCCTCGGCGTCGGCGACGCGCGCGCGCAGGTCTTTCTCCGTTGCCGCGAAGCGCGCCTCCGTCTCCGCCGCCGCCGCCCGCGCCGCGTCGAGCTCCGCGCGCAGCGCAATGAAGTCGGCGTCCGCTTGCGTCGCGTCCGCCCGAAGTTCCGTCGCTTCGTCTTCCCTCGCCGCCAGCGCCGCCTCGGCGACCTCGAGCCGCTCTCGGAGGTCGCCCTCCGTGGCGGCGCGCGCGGCGGCGCCCCGCTCGAACGCGGCGAGCGACGCTTCCAGGGCCTCCTTCTCCGCCGCGAGCGCCGCCGCGTCGCGCCGGGCCGCCTCGAGCTGGGCCTCGAGGTCCCGCACGGTCTCGTCGGCCGCGGCGGTCCGTTCGCCCTCCAGCTCCGCGACGCGCCGCTCCGCGGCCGCGAGCGCGTCTTCCAGCCGCGCCGCGGCGGCGGCGGCCTTGGACCGGTCGTCGTCGCGGTCGCGCTTTTCCGCCGCCAGACGCCGGTCCGCCGCGGCCGCGCGCGCCTCGGCAGCGTCGGCCCGCGTCCGCAGCTCGTCGGCCCGCGCCAGGATGGCGTCGGCGCGCTTCGCCGTCTCGATCGCCGTCGCTTGTAGTGCAGCGACCTCGGCCGCGGCCGGCTGGGGCGTTTCGGGCACCGGCGTCATCGGCGCGGTCGCCGCGTCGGCCGCGGCCGCCTCGCTCTTCGCCTCGCGGCCGCGCAGCGCGAGCGCCGCGAGCGCCGCGGCGCGCGAGGCCGTCGTCGCCTCGAGCGCGTTCCGCAGCGCGGCGGACGCGTCCTCCTCGGCCGCGAGCGCCGCGCGCGCGTCCGCGAGCTTGGCCTCGAGCGCGGCCGTCGCCTCGGCGGCCGCGCGGCGGGCGCCCCAGGCCGGCAGGCCCCAGCGCCGCGGCGCGGGCGGCACGGCCGCGGCCTCGGCCGCGTCGAGCGCGGCGCGGAGCCGCTCGACGTCGGCGTCGCGCGCGGCGATCTCGGCGCGCAGGTCCGCGGCGAGCGCGTCGTCGGCGCCGGGGGCGGCCGTCGGGATCGGCGCCTGGGCGGCGCGCCGGCGCGCCGCGTCCGCCGCGGCGGCCCCGGCCGCGGCGACGGCCGCCGCCAGGGCCTCGTGGAGCCGGTCGTTCTCGGCCGCGAGCGCGTCGGCGCGCCGCGCCGCGCCCGCGGCGCCGCGCGCGGCGCCGCCGGCCCGGAGCCGCGCGACCTCGTCGCGGAGCGCGCCGGCCTCGGCCGCGCGCGCCGCGGCGTCGGCGCCCGCGCGCGCGAGCGCGTCGAAGTTCGCGTAGCTCTCGGCGAGGAGCGCCTGGAGCCGCGCGACCTCGCGCTGCGCCTCGGCGCGGGCCTCGGCCGTCTGCGCGAGGCGGTCGCAGGCGAGCAGCGTGTTCTTCTTCTGCTCCTTGGCGTCGCGCTTCGCGCCGTCGAGCGCGGACTTGGCGTCGGCCGCGGCGGCGCGGAGCGCGGCGACCTGGGCCTCGGCCCGCTCAGCGCGGCCGTCGGCGCGGTCCGCGTTCGTGGCGAGCGCGTCGGCGGCCGTCGACCTGTGTGGAAATCAAAATTTTACGGCGCGTTCGCGCTGAATCATCGCGTCGTCCTCCACGCCATCGACGCGACGCCTGCTCGCCCGACACACTGGTCGATTTCCACACAGCCGTCGACTGCGCCGCGACGGCCGTGGCCGTGGACCGGAGCTCGTTGAGGACGGCCGCGAGGCTCTCCTCGCTGCGGCCCGCGGCACCGAGCGACCGCGCGTGCTCCGAGCGGAGCCAGTCGCGCTCCGACCGCAGGCGCGCTGCCGCGGCGCCCGCCTCAGCGACGTCGGCCTCGCGGCGGACGGCGAGGTCGAGCTCGCGGGCGAGCTGCGCCTTGAGGGCCGGGAGGCCCGCCGCCACCGCGGCGCGCCGCGCGCTCGACGCGGCCGTCGCTTCCGCGGCCCGCGCCTCGCTCGCTTGCAGCGTTTCCTTGAGGTCCTTGAGCTGGGCCTGGAGCGCCTTGTTCTCGGCGAAGAGCGCCTCGGCCTCCTCGCGGCGGTCGTCCGACTCCAGGACGACGTCGGCCATGGCGTCCTCCAGGGCGCGGCACTTGCCCTCGAGCTGGGCGAGCACGCGCGGCCCGGCGAGCGCCTGGGCCTTGAGGCGTCGGTACTGCTCGAGCAGGCGCTTGCCGTCGGCGATGGACAGCTGGCGCCGGGCTTCACCGCCGCTGCTGCTCGTCGAGACTGACGCGGCGTCCGGGAGACGAGCAGCAGCGGCGTCCGGGAGCGGCTGCGTCGCGTCGGTGGAGGCGGAGAAGGGGTGGTGGCCCGGCGGGGGCGGCGGCGGTGTTGTTTGCGCTGGTGGCGCCATCATCGTTGCCATTTCAGCGTGTGGGGCGGCACTCGCGTTTGCGGCGCAGCGTTTTTTTTGGGCTTACAACTGTTATCGGTTTTGCCCGTCCCAGCGCCGTTATCGCTCGTCTCTGCGTCGCTACGGCTCGCAGCACGTCCCAGCACCCTCGCGCGCGCAGTGGACTGGCTGGTTACTTGTCAGCAGGCGTGATCACGGCCACCGTTGCTGCTGCAGGGCTTCACGCTGTGCCGCAGCCAGCCGCCAGCCCGAACTAACCTCCGGCTCAGGAGGTGAGCTTTAGACATATCCAGACATGCCGTGGACCCATGCGGAGCGGAAACAGAATTTTTTTAATTTGCAAAATCACCGCGCGGCAGCAGCATTACACCATACGCTCCGAGCTTTCTGGTCCCCACCGAGTACGAGTATTCTTTGTAAACAGACACATACACACCACCCGCGCCGGCGACGGCGGAAACTAGGCCTCCGCCCGCTGCCCCCGCACGAGCCGCGCCGTCCGAATCACATTCCGCTGGCGGTCGCGCGTCATGCCCGACGACTCGGCCTCGTCCTCGAGGAGGCCGTCCGCCGCGAGCTGGTCGAGGCGCCGCGCGTAGGCCTGGCGCCGCGCGTCGACCTGGTCGAAGAGGCGGTCGTAGCAGAAGAGGCACGCGCGCGCTATGCACGACGCGGGCCGCGGCGCCTGGTGGTCGCGGTCGACGAGCACCAGTTCCGCGTCGCCGCCGTGTGCAGCGAGCAAATCCCGCGAATGGTCCGGGTGGATGAAGTCGTCGCGCGCGCCGTGAATCAACAACAGGGGCGTACCGCAGTGGCGCAGCGCGCCGACGTGGTCCACGGGCGCGACCTTGGCCAGGTCGAAGCCCGCGCGGTGGCGCACGGACGCGCCGACGACGGCCAGTGCAGCTTCGGTGGCCGCGCCGACGGCCAGCGCCGCGTGCCCGCTCGTCGCCGCGGTCTTGGCCACGAGCTCGCGGCAGAGCCGCTCCAGGGAAGCAAAGGGCGAGTCGGCCACGACGCCCGCGACGTCGGGGTCCCGCGTCGCCGCGTAGAGGATTGAGGCTGATGCGCCCGCGGACCGGCCCCAGAGCGCGACCCTTGAAACGAGCGCCCGCCGCCGCAAGTAGTCGACGACCGCGAAGACGTCGTCGCGCTCGTGGAAGCCGAGCGACACGAACTCGCCGCCCGAGTTGCCCGAGCCCGCGCAATCTAAAGCACAAAGCGCCACGCCGCCGACGCACAGCGGCCGCAGCAGACTCAAAGCTCCTAATCGGTTGCACGCGTTGCCGTGCGCGTAGACGACGCACGGCGGTGGTGTGTCCGATTTTTTCGAGGGCGCCCAGAGCGACGCCCGGACCTCGAGCCCGCGGTCGTTCCGGACCACAAAGTCCTCGCGGTGCACGCGCCACTCTCTTAACACGGAAAAGTCGGACAGCCCGAGCCGCTTCTCGTCGTACGTCGCGCGCGGCGGCCGGATGATGACCTTGAGCAGGGCCTGGTAGGCCGCCTTCGCGTCGGGGCCGGCCATGCTCAGGGCCTTCTCGGGCAGCGAGTCGTCCGTCGCGCGCGCCGTCGTCGAGGAGTTGTCGCCCCCAAAGCCGAGGAACGGCTTCTCGGTCGCGACGCTCTCGTAGAGCGCCGACTGCCAGCCCCGCTCGCCGAGGGCCTCGAGGCGCGCGCGGCTCAGCGCCGTCCACCACGCGACGCACTTTGATGGTGTGTCGAACTTGAGGACGACGCCGTCGGCGCCGCGCCTCTGGTCGTCGGACACGCGCAGCGTAATTTCTAAAGACGCGTCGCGGCGCGCCTGGCGCACGCGGTCGAGGCGCGCCAAGAGCCGGCTCGCTTCATTTGGATCCGCGGCCGCCCGCAGCTCGCTCCGGTCCAGGGCGAGCCATTTTCGGCGGCCCCCGATACTGGCCCAGCCCGTCTTCGTCGCGGTCTTCGCCTTCGGCGAGAAGAGGCCGCCGAGGGCCTGGGACGCCATGGACGCGTAGCGCGCGAGCGCGTCGGCGGCCGACTCGCCCTTGCTGTCCTCGTCGTCGTCTGGCGGCCGGGGCCAGGCCGGCGCGCAGGCCGCCGCGAGGGCCGCCGCCGCCCCCTCCACGTCGAGCGGGCCGCCGCGGGCCTCGAACGCCGCGTCGAGCGCCGCCGCGTCCAACTCAAACGCGTCCTCGCACGCCGCCTCGCGCTCCAACGCCCGCGCGTCGGCGACGAGCGGGTGCCGCGCCGCCGCGCGGCAAAAGTCCCGGAACGCCGCTCCATCTAAGACGCCGTCGCGCGCGCACTCGTCGAAGAGCGCCCTTAAAGCGAAGGCGCGCGCCGCGCCGGCGGCGGCAGGCGGCCGCAGGCGAAGCAGCCGCCGGCCCGCCTCCGCCTGCCAGGCGCAGTCGCCGCACGCCCGCACGCCGTCCTCGGCCGGCGCGCACCGCGCGCAGACGGCGTCGCCGCAGGCCGCGCAGGCGACGAGGCGCGTCCGCGCGGACCTGGCCGCGCCGCAGGCGCCGCAGGCCGCCGCCGCGTCCGTCGGCGCGGCGAGGCCGCGCCGCTCCGCGTTCACGCGGCCGAGCTCGCGCTCGACGAGCGCGCGCACGGTCGCCGCGCCCCCACCAGCCACCAGGGGCGCCACGAGCGCGCCAACGCGCCGCGCGAAAGCCTCCAGCGCGCGCGGCGGGAACCGCTCGTCGGCGACGACGGCGACGACGACGCCGTCGTCCCGCAGCCGCGCGACGCGCCAGCGGCTCCGCGCCGCCCGGTCGACGCGGCTCGGCGGGCCCAGCGCCCAGCCGGCGCCCGGCTTCGCCGCCGCGCGCCGCGCCGCGTAGGCCATGGCCGCGTCGGCGCCCGGCGCCGTCGCCTCGGTCGCCTCGGCGCCGGAGCGGTCGGCGCCGGCGCTCGCGTAGAGGATGCGGGGCGCCTCCGGTCGCTCGTATTCACCGGTGAGAGGGAGGCCGGGCATCGCTCCTGTCTGTCGCTCCGGTCTGTGACTTGGATATTCGTGTGCACCTCGCAACACGCCTGGCGTCCTCAGCGCTCCCGGTCTTGGCTGGCTGAATTCCGCAGCGCTGTGTGATGGCGTCAACGCGAGCTGTTCTTCCAGATTAGGCTCCGCGCAGGCTCCACAGCATGCTCCGCAGGACACAGTGTGCAGCGCTCTCACTTAGTGCTCTTCGACTGCAGACTCGCAGCGGTTGCGCAGCCTCGCGTGTGCTCTTGGCCCGCTCTCGGCTTGAGGTTCCTGACAGCTGTTCGACTCCTACGGCTCCAGCAAGGTCTATCAGGGACCAAGAGGCAGCAACAGCAGCATGTTGTTAGCGCTCCGGCTCGGGGCGCTCGGGGCGCTGGCGGCGGCGTTAGCACCACCACAGGCTCCGCCCGCGACGCCGCTGCGCCGCGGCTTCGAGGTCGTCGCGACGTTCGACACGTCGACGCTCGACGGCGCGACGCGGGCGCCGCTCGCGCTGCAGGTCCTCGACCCGCGGCGGTTCCCGACGCCGTCGAAGGCGAAGCGCGCCTGCCGGAGAGCTGAGGTCGCGCTCAACGGGCGGACGGCACGCTGCGGCGACGACGTGAATGTGGGCGACGTGCTGGAGCTGCGCGCGCGGACCTGCGTCGAGTCCTACCTCCAGGCGCGGTTCCGCAGCGCGAAGGCGCCCTTCGAACTCAAGGTCGCGTACGAGGACGACTACCTCGCCGTCGTCGTCAAGCCCTCGGGCCGGCCGACCCATTCCGAGGGCCAGGGCCGCATGAACCTGCGGAGCGCCGTGCCCTTTGCGCTCCGGCCGCCGGCGAGGGTCGACGACGGCGACCGCGCGCTGAGCCGGCCGCAGCCCGTGCACCGGCTGGACAAGGCGACGAGCGGGCTGGTCCTGTGCGCGAAGACGAAAAACGCGGCGGTCGAGTGCTCTCGTATGTTCGCCGAGCGGCGCGTGAAGAAGCGCTACGCCGCCGTGCTGCTGGGCGAACCGGCTACACCACGAGGCGTTATCGACGCGCCGATCCCGGTTGCCGTGAATGGAGTTTCCACCCTGCGGTCGGCGCGAACGGTCTATACAGTGGAACGCGTCGTGCGGTCGCTCAAAATGGACCACCTCACACTCGTTCACTTTGCGCCGCGGACGGGCCGCACGCATCAGCTCCGCCGACACGCCGCCGATGTGCTTCGTTGCCCGATCGTCGGCGACGCCCTCTACGACGGCGGCGGCGCCGCGGCGATGCAGTTCCGCCGGCGCGGGCTCTTCCTCTGCGCGCGGTATCTTGAGCTCGACCATCCTTGTGTTCCGGGCGAGCGGCTCCGCGTCGAGATCCCGCTCCCGGCCAAGTTCGACGACCTCCTCGCCCGCGAGAGCGACCGGTTCGAGCGGTTGGCCTGATGCTTTGTGCTGTAACGTTGTTTGTTTTGCCATGTTCGGACGACCTGAGCCGCCGACGAAGCGGCGGCGACGAGGAGCCTTAACCTCGAAAACGGGTTTTACACCGAGCACACAAAAACAAGCTCGCTCCTAATTGGCAGCATTTGACCTCTACTGAGCAGGTTTAGGCACTGCTGATATCGCACCGCTGCGGCACCACTCGCCGCTGGTCAGGCCCGCCAGAGCTGTATTTGCTGCTGCCTCGCCGCGACCCATGCCGAGGCCGCGGCTCCTCGTCGCCGCGCTCGGCTGCGCGACGGCGCTCCGACTGCCGTGGCGGCGGCCCGCGCCGCAACTCTTGCCGCCGGTGCCGCAGATCTTCACGCCCGACGACTCGCGGCCAGTCGTCCTCTTCGACGGCGAGTGCAATTTGTGCAACCGGGGCGTGAACCTGCTGTTGGACCGGGACCGCTGCGACGATGATGAGAGGGGCAACCTGCGCGTCGCGGCGCTCCAGTCGGGCGTCGGCCGGACGCTCTGCGCGCGGCTCCCGCCTGATCAATACGCGAAGGCCGTCGACGCGGAGACGGGCGCCTACAAGTCGATCGTCGTCCAGGGCGCGCGCGAGGCGTGGGTCGGCTCGGCGGCCGTGCTGAAGATCGGGCGCCAGCTGCGCGGGCCGCTCGGCTGGCTCGCGGCGCTTGGGAGTTTCGTGCCGCGGCTGGTGCTGGACCCGGCCTACGGCTTCGTCTCGCGGCGGCGGAAGCTCTGGTTCGGCGAGAGCGACCAGTGCCGCGTCTGGGACGACGACTGGGAGCAGCGCTTCGTCGACGACGCGGTCCTGCGCGGCGACCCGGGCTGACGGGGGCGGGCGGGCGTAGGATCCTATATTATCAGACCCCTCATGGTGCCGTCGACGACGCGCCGCCTCGCCGCCACTACTGCGCCTGGTCCGGGGGCGAGAGCCGTGATCGACGCGAGCCACGTACGCCTCCCCGCGCCGGGGAAGAGACAAGTCGGGAGAGAGCGGCTGTTAGGCGCGCGGGACACGGGGCGGGAGGGGCGGGGCGGGAGGGGATCGGGGCGGGGACGGGATGGGGCGGGAGTGGGTAGGTTTTTGGATATAGCGCCAACAACCGTAAAAGTCCGCGTCCCCTGTATCTTGAGCCATCCGCCCGACGCGGCGCCGGCGCTGCTCGATGGCGTGGGAGTGGCGCCGTCGACCTGCGTCAGGTACCTTTGCGACGTAAATTCCCGGAGCGGAGGAGTCGACACTTGAGTCGACGATGCTCGAGAAAGACAACTTACCCCCCGCGGCATCTCTCTCAGTAGACGCCCGGCACGATGCGGTACTTCACGCGGGCCATGTAGTCCTCGTAGTACGCGCCGTACTTCTTGAGGCACTTCTCCTCGTCGCGGTGTGCGCGGTGGATCAGCAGGATCGTGAGGAACGCCGCGTAGAAGAGCGGCAGCGGCCCGTTGACCAGGGGGTTCGCCAGCAGGCCCCAGGACCAGGCCGCCGTGAGCTCGAAGGAGTACTGGAGGTGGCGCGCGACGCCCCACCAGCCCGACGCCAGTAAGAGGGAAGAGTGCTCCGTTAACGTACCAGTGGCCGGGTCGGCGGTGACGTACTTGGCCTTGATGTAAACGGGCTTGCGGCCCCAGACCTTGCACTTTCCATTCAATTCGCGGAAGCGCATGCGCTGCGCGTCGGCCCAGAAGTTGAGGCCGACGCCGAGCAAGCCAACAACAAAAATAATGCCGGCGCTGAGCCAGGACAATCCCGTAGGGGCGCGCACGCCACACCTAGAATGCAACGTGTACACGCACGGCACCCAGACCAAACAGCCCCACGTCTCGTAGAAGCCTGCTCTATCTACAATAATGTCGATCGACCGCATGTACCCGATCTCCCACGCGAAGAACTTGACCAAGTAGAGGTACTGGGACAACGCCGCCAATACCAAACCGGGGTCCCACCGCCCGTGCAGGGTGTACGATTTATACGCGAACGAGAGCCCCGCGAGCTGCCAGTACGTCATCGCGAAGCGGCAGTTCACGAACTTCTTGATGTCTATATCAAAAACCCTGGGATAGAGCTCCGTGCCCCAGTAGTAGTCGAAGATCAGGCCGCCGCCCGACTTGCCGTTGTCGGCTGTCGACGGCGCGTAGAGCCCCTTGACGTACAAAAACACGCAGAAGACCAGCCCGAAGGCGTTCAGCGCGCCGATCGTGCCCGGGAAGACGTCGTACAAAATCCCGGCATCGTAGTACTCAAAGTAGGCGCCTCCCACGAATAACAGTGACGATAGCACACAGTGCGCGACACCATTATCAACATATCGGGGGACGTGGCCCGTCGCCGTGCGCGGGCCCTCCTTCGTTTTTCCGGGAACGTAGTATAAGATGAGCGCGGCTAGATTGAAGTACCCGAGCAGCTTCCAGGCCTCGGCCGTACCAAAAATACCCACATAATCAAAAGAATCCGCTAGGAGTCCACCCACACCATTTTCAGAGACATACGACGCGAGGCCGTCGATGGATGGCGAAGTGGCGTCAGAATTCGTGGCAAAGGCCAGGACCGCGACGAGCAAAGGGCACGGCACGAGGAGAAACAACGGCAATAAGACGCACCGCAGGAACTTCTCGAGGGGCGGCATGTCGTAGGGGCTCAGTTCGGCGGGCGGCGCCTTGAGGTTCTTGGAGCTCTTGCGCGCGGGGCTCCTCGCGCGCGCCGCGGGCTTCTTCGGCGCGGGCGACGTGCTCCTTGTAGAGACGCGGCGCGGGGCCGCGGCCCGGGGAGTGCCCTCGCCGGAGGCTCTTCTTGCGCGCGTGGCGACCATGGTTTTGGCTGCCAAGCCTCACTTGCGTGTTTAGGCTTTTGCTGCCTTTGACGGCTGGTGCAAAGCAGCAAGACGTTTGGCACAGCGAGGGCAGCGAGCGCAGCGACGCGTGCGTTGCCCAGCTCTTGGTGTGCACGTTGCGCGCTGGCGGTGGCGAAAGAGGCGCGCGCGAAGCTAGCGACCTGTAAGATACTAGCAATCAGATATATATATGGGGATTGCCGAAGCGGTTCTGCTTAGAAGGAGGTACGCTGTTATGAAAGACGCGGCACGCGCCCGCCGCCGATGAATCGGCGTCGCGCGGTGTCTCCCCCGCAGGGATCCCGCCCACTAGTCCCGGCAACGTAACAGATATCCCTCGACCCAGACGCCATCGACGACGCGCCACACCGCCGGAAGCCGGAACACAACAACCCACAGTTACTCAGATCCCGACCGTCAGCGCGTACCAGAGGAAGCACGCCGTCACGCCGAGCGCGAGCGTCGGCACGTCGTCCTCGGTCCACGGCACGGCGAAGCCCTCCGATCTATCATATTCGACGGGGTCGTCGAGGTCGCGGCGCGGCGGCCTTACCAAAAGCCGCTCCAGCAGCGTCGGCTCGACGCGGTTTTTGCGGCGCGACTCGTAGACGTTCGGACAACCCTCCTCGAGGGCCCGGACGCAGCCCGACACCGTCGGCGTCTCGCCCTTAGCGTCGACGGCCGCCAGATGCGCGACGACGGCCTCGAGCGCGCCCGACTCCCGCTTCAGTAATAAATGGGCCTGGAGCGCCGCCCAGCGCGTCGTGGCCAGAACATCGCCCTCGGACATGCGCGCGCCGTCGAAGATGGACTGCAACTGCGCCAAGTCGGCGGCTCCTCCTTCGGCGTCGGCATACTCATCAATTTCCGCCATGATCCCCGCCAGGCTCACCACAGCTATCATTTCGGGAGAGGCGCCGTAGCGAGGTTTTTGCCGCTCCACCGCCTCCTTGGGCAGTCGCAGCGTCTGGGCCACGTCGCTTCGTCCATCTCTAAATTCGACGGCGGCGTAGGCCGCGTTCGCGCTGACGTTAGCGACCGGGAGACCCAACGCGTGGCCCGCGACGAGATGCCCCGCCTCGTGGCGCCTCAGGCGCGCGCGGTACGCCGGGAACAGAAACGTGTACAGCTTGACCACGTACCGTTGCAGGTCCTCGGGGAAGACCAAACCGAGGCTCAGGTAGCCGTACGGCGCGAAGCACAACAACTGTACTATAACGAAGCGCCAGATCTCCGGCAAAAAAGTGAGGGACTGGTTCGCCGCGACGGAACTCAACATCGCCGAGAGCATGACGCCCGCGAAGAGGACCGCCAGCTTCTCGACGCTCTGTTCGCCTGTGCGGAAATGAACCGGTTACGCCATCGAGCAGACCCAGTTATTTGATATTCGTGCACTGCTACCCGCCGAGCACGCCGACGGCGTCGGCGATGTCGCCGCGACAGCGCGTCGTGGTCTCGAGTTGCGTCGTGGAGACGGCGTAGCGCGGCTGCAGCTCGGCGCTGCGCCACTTCGTGGCGGCACCGCGCGCTGCCAAAGCTTCGAGCGCGTTGTCCGCAGTCGAAGCTTGCGGCGCGTCGAGGAGCGCCCATAACTCGGCGGTCGGGCGCTCCGTCATCGGCACGAGGCCGATCCGTTCTGGTGGTGCGAGGCCGCGCGCGCAAGCGACTAACAGTGCGCCCAGCAAGCGCATCATTTTTGCAGCGCTCGTGCCGCAGCTTTTGCAGCTTTGGCACCACGCAAGCACCAGGCAAACTTGTTCAGGGCCCAGGCCGCGAGCAGTCGCACAGCTCACAGTCGCGGTCTAACGTATGGCAGCGATGCCTTTCGACGAGTTCTAAGACTCGTTTGGCCCACGAACAGCGCGTCTAACACGAGCGGACAAGAGTGAGCTAGATGATGGGCTCTAACATTCTGCTAGCCTCAGCCTCTGCGACGTAACTAGCCTCAGCCTCACACCCGCGATGAGTCGGCGACGCGCGGTGTCTCCCCCCCAGCCAGGGGTTCCGCCCACTAGTCCTAGCACCGTAAAAACAGTATTTGCGGGAGATAGAGTCAAAGAAAACCACATGTTAGACCGCCTCCGCCCCCCGCGCCACGTCCGCCTTCAGCGGCTCCTCGCGCGTTGATGGAGCGGGCGCGGGCGAGTCGAGGGGCACGGCGGCGACGACGGGGATCGGCTGCTGCTGCTGCTGCAGCCGCGGCACGCGCGCGAGCTCGATCGCGGGCGCTCTCCCAACATCGGAGGCGGCGATCTCGGACATGAGCCGCGACGACGCCCAGGCCGTCGCCGCGGCCAGGGCGAACAGGACCACGTAGATCGCCACCCCGACCCACATTTGGATGATGAGCGACGTCACCAGATACAACCCAAACAACGTCGCCAGGAAGACGTTGATGCTGAAGAAGACGGTCAAATAGCCGGGCGCGTGCTCGCAGCAGCAGCCGCCGCCATCCGCGTTCGCGCAGCAGGCCGCGTTTTTCGTGCGCACGCCGTGGACGCCGACCCAGGCCACGTAGCAGTACAGCGCGCCGTTCACCAGCAATTGGAACAGCGCCCAGCCCGCCTCGCGCGGGTTCGCCGCAACATTAACAGCGAACACGACGAGCCAGAACAGCAGCGTGACCGCGAGTGAGATGATGGTGAGCCGTAATGTCAGCGTGGACAGCTCCCTTATTTTGGCGTCCTCGGGCGCGCTGTACGCCGTGGCGACGGCGAAGTAGCCGTCCCGCGACGCGGCCGCGCCGGGCACGAGCGACACGTACGCGACGGGCTCGGGGCCGTCGCGCGGCGCCGCGAGCGGGTTCTGCACTGGGCTGGCGACCGCGTCGGGTGGCGGCGCGGCTGGCGCGGGCGGCGGCGCGGGCGGCTGCATCGTGTTGGCTGGCTCTGGGGCCTCTGTGCTGGCTTTACCCAAGGTGGCTTAGATGTGCAGCAGTGGCAGCCGGGCAGCGCGCACAATGTGGCGATCCTCCACGAGTCCTGGTGTGCCTCAACCGTGCGACCTTCCACGCGAGAGGGCACCCCTGTCCACCACTTCGCATCTCATGCAAATTCCTGGAGACGCTGGCCGCGTGCGGGTTCTCCCAGGCCTCCCCGTCCACGTCCTCTCTATACAGCTCCACCCCCTGGCTCGCCTAGCCAACGAACTCTCTAGCCAAGGCACAGACAACAAGGTGGAGGTCGCAGGCACTCATCACTTCTCCTGCGTCGTCCGCCGTGAACAGAGACGCTCGAATAGTTCATCTCGATCCCAGCATCTATCGCAGAAATGCGCAGGGCCGCCCTCGTAGCGGCGCGGGCCGCCACGCGAACGCCACCGCGAGTGCGCCAGCAGCACGCCGCGGCCTGGCGCCCCCACCAAGCGCCGCAGCCCCAGACGCGCCCCTTCGTCTCCTTCTTACGAACGAGACGCCTGAAAGCTCTGGAACGGGCCGCCGACGCGAACCCGGCCGACGGCGCCGCGCAGATGGCGTTCGTGAGGGAACTGGGCAAGACGCACCCGGAGGCGGCCCTGCGGCGCATCGAAGCTTTGGATCCGGCGCGGCAAGCCGCCCTGCTGGAACCGCTGACGCGCGAGTACCTCAAAGCCTTGGTCGCGACGGGCCGCGTCGACACGATGGCCCTCGCGGACGTACGAAAGCGCCTCCTCGCCACGGCCGCCGCCACGAAAGCGAGCGCCGAGGCGGGCATGAGCGCCGCCGCACCGGTTGCGGGTTTAGCGGCGGTGGGCACGGCCGCGAATCCTGTGCAAGTGGCGGTCGTCCAGGCCGGGTGGAAGTCGCAGTTGTGGCGGACCGTGCGCGTGCTGGCCGTCGCGTTTTTGGCTTTGAGTGCTTTTGGGGCGTTGTTGGACGAGAAGGGCGTGTCGTCGAGGTTAGGGGCTACGTCTTCCGCGGTTCACACTGCGGAAAGCAGCGACAAGCGCTTTTCCGACGTCTGTGGCGTCGACGAGGCGAAAGCTGAGTTAGAAGAAATCGTAATGTACCTGAAAGATCCGGGGCGGTTCACAAGATTGGGCGGCAAACTCCCGAAGGGTTGTCTGCTCATGGGTCCTCCTGGTACTGGTAAGACCTTGCTAGCGAGAGCCATCGCAGGAGAAGCAGGAGTACCATTCTTTTATGCCTCAGGAAGCGAGTTCGAGGAGATGTATGTTGGTGTGGGGGCGCGACGCGTGCGCGATTTGTTTGATGCAGCGAAGAAACGCTCCCCATGCATCGTCTTCATCGACGAGATCGACGCGATTGGCGCCTCACGCCATCTCAAGGAGCAGCAGGCCATGAAGATGACCCTGAATCAACTGTTAGTTGAGATGGACGGCTTCGAGCAGAACCAGGGGGTTATTGTGATCGGCGCGACGAACATCGCCGATTCCTTGGATCCGGCGTTGTTGCGACCTGGACGATTTGATAGACATGTCGCGGTACCTCTACCGGACATCGAAGGCAGAAAGCAGATCCTGCAGTTACATGCGTCGAAAGTACCCCTAGATCCCAAGGCGGACCTCACGACGCTAGCCAAGGGCACGCCGGGCATGTCCGGTGCTGATCTCAGTAATTTAGTGAACCAGGCCGCGTTAAAAGCGGCTCTAGATGGTCTTGAGTCAGTAACAGCGTCAGCCTTGGATTATGCCAAAGATAAGATCCTGATGGGTGCCGAGCGAAAGTCCGCTGTTTTGTCGGAAGAAACTATCAGGATGACGGCCTTTCATGAGGGTGGGCATGCTCTCGTAGCGTTGCATACGCCTGGCGCGGACCCGGTCCATAAGGCGACCGTGATGCCGCGGGGCCAGGCATTAGGTATGGTCCAGCAACTGCCCGAAGGGGACCAGACGTCCTTCACGAAGCGGCAGATGCTCGCGAGGATGGACGTCTGCATGGGCGGGCGGGTCGCCGAAGAACTTGTGTACGGAGCAGACGAAGTGACCTCTGGGGCCTCGTCCGACATCGTCCAAGCCACGCGGCTCGCGCGAAATATGGTCACGAAGTGGGGCTTTAGTGACGAGGTTGGGGTTGTGTATCATTCCGGGAAGGTGGGTGCGGACCACTCGCCGTCGCCGGAGACGCAAGCTGCTATTGATTTAGAAGTGAAGCGGCTGTGCGAGGCGTCTTATGCACGCGCTACCAAAATCCTGACGGATCATAGGGATGAGTTGGATCTCGTGGCGCATGCGCTTATCGCAAGGGAAACATTATCGGGCGCGGAGTTGAAAGAAGTGATTGGGATGGGCGTTGCCAAAGCACCAAAGCCGCCGCTGGTGCCCGAGGTGAGCATCAAGCCGCCGCGGCTGAAGCCTGCGGCGACGGCCGGCGCGGCCGCCGCCTAAGTAGCTAGTCTGTAGTTCTCTTCTGTCGCGCGGTGTCCCGTCCCCAGGAGCTCCGCCAACTAGTCCTCCTATTGCCTAGGCCGCCTAGCCGCGGAGCCGGAGCGAGGCCTGCACGACCGCACGCCCGGCCCTGTTGCGTACTCTATAGCCCGGTTGCCACCGTGACATACCCTCCGTCAATCCCAAAGCCCCGCCTCTGACGCCGTCGAAGCGAGGATGGCGCGTCGATGGCGTGCAGCGGGCGTAGAATGACAAGAATCTTAATCGCCGGGTACCACGACCCGGTCAGACCTGGGCGCCCTCGGCCGTCTCCTGCGCCCCGCGCGCGAGCGACTGTAGTAAAGCGCCGGTAATAGCCAGCGCCAGCAGGAAGTTGAAGAAGACCGTGAAGCCGAGCATCGAGAACTTGATGTCGCTCGTGTCGATGGCGTTCCAGATGTCGTTCTGCGCGAAGTAGTAGAGCGACACCATGACCGCGTGCAGGCCGAGCGTCGTGGCTTGCGACGGTTCTGCTGCTTCTCTAGCCGCTCCGAGGTACTCGAGCATCAGCGCGTGCAGCGAGACGACGAAGCCGAACAAAAGGGCCGCCTGGATCGTGACCACAAAACTGCCCTGGCGCTGCATCACGTTTGGCTTTCCTTTATCAGTAATAGAGAAAACGTAGCCCTGGCCGGGGTAGAGCACGTCGTCGCCGGGCTCGTTCGACACGTACACGGCGTTGCTGAACACGCACAGCAGGAGGTGGAGGCCGTGCAGTAATGCCGCCGCGCCGCCGGCCCGCTTCATGGACGGCGCCGCCGGCAGCGTCACGGAGAGCGTCGGGCGCGGCTCCACAGCATCAGGGGGTTTTTCTTCCATCATCGTCCGGCCGGAGCTTTATGAGGTGACAGGGGGAACGAGTGGAGCGACGACGAAGCTTTGCGGCGCGCGGTGCTGGTCGGTGCTGCGTGCGCGTTTCCAGCGCAGGGCAGCCTGGCTCTCACAGCGCTGGCGCTTTGGAACAGTGGCCACACGCTCTCCCTAGCGCCGTGCGCGGGAGCCGTAGTGTACGAGTGCGGAACGAGTCTCCGAGGATACCTACGGAGGCGTCTTGCAAAATCGGAGCTAGTATGTCGATACACTAAGCTCTCTGCGGGGCACGCGCTTTGACCCGCTTTATCTGTCGCGCTGCGCGTTGCTACGAGCAGACGCCGTCGGCGCAGGCGCTCACAGCCTTAGCGCGCTAGCCGGAGCATCCCTGCGACTCGCAAGGTCGGTCTATCCAAGCCAAGGTCTCGTCGGGCTCCCCACGCCGCCAAGATGCCCCGCGCCAAACAAAAGAAAGCGTCATGCTCTTTAACGGAGGTCGTCTTCGTCCTTGTATTATTAGCCTGTGGTTTCATGATCGGCTTCGTCGGCTCTCATACATCGTCGGAAGAGGACGCGCCGGTAAGACTAAGGCAGCACCCCGCCATTCCCCCCAGACACATCGCGGAGCAGCACTCAAGCGGTCCATTGAACGCCTCGATGTGGGGGCACATCCCACAACCTTTTGAGGGCTACGCGTCAAAGTGCGGCCCGACACCCGAGGAGGGATACCCAAAAACAGCACCCATAGCTGATATAATAAAAAACTGGAACCCCGACGCGGGCAAGTGGACTCCATCACACATGTACGAGAGCGTTTGTAGATTTGACTATGCGACTGATTTGGACAAAGCCATCGCTTACAGGGATGCGGAAGTCCCTTTCCAGTTGTACAACGTGCCGTCCATGAACGCCGTCGCGCGAGCCTGGAGTGACCCGGCGCACTTAAGAAGAAAATTGGGAGCCACCACAAAGTACAAGTGCGAGGCGAGCAACCCGGGAGGGGAAGCGAATTTTGGGGCCAACCACTTCATGTATACGAATGGGAGATCGTCGAGAAATCCTCCGATAAAAAACGTCCAGCTGTCCTGGGACGACTGGCTCCGCAAGATCGACGAGGCCGTCAACACGAGCGTGTTGGAGCCGAACTCGCGGTTCTACTTCCGGTTCTCCGCGTCGTCGCCGTCGGACGCGCGGTCGGGCTGGCTCTTCAAGGAGCTGCCGTTCTTTCAGCCGAAACCAAATGTGTTCTTCAAGGACCCGCGCGCGCAACGAGGCATTCACTGTCGGTTCGGCATGGAGGGCATCGTGGCGGAAGCGCACTGGGACGGCTCTAGGAATACGATCGCCCAGTTCTATGGGAGAAGGAGATATGTATTGGTAGACCCCGACCACACGTGCGACATGTACCTGCTGGCCAAGAACCACCCGTCCGGCAGACATAGTAAGGTGGACTGGTCGAATCCGGACTCATGGGAGAAGTTCCCGGACTTTCCGACGATGCCCGCGCACGAGGTCGTCCAGCGCCCCGGCGATTTCCTCTACCTGCCGACCTATTACTTGCACTACATCGTGAGCATCGACACGAACTACCAGTGCAACACGCGGAGCGGGCGCGACGATAGGCAATTGAAGGTCGTAAACAAGTGCACGCCCGGCTTCGAGAAGCAGGCGTCTCCGCCGCGCCGCGGAAAGAAGCCGTGGCCGAGCCGGGGGAAGTTCTAGTAAGGGTCGTTGTGACGAATCTAGAGAGAGACGATTGTGTTCCTGCTTACACGAATAAATGAAGCGGGGAGCGAATGCGCCTTACTTGGTCGGCGCGCTTGTGGCCGACGGCATAGAGCTCGGCGCGGCCGTAGCCGTCGGCGTCGACGATGGAGCGTAGGTGTCCGTGGTCGGCGCGTAAGATGGCGCGTCCGTCATCGCCCTCGTCGGCGCGTAGGTTTCCGAGCGCGTAGGCGTGAACGTCGCTGTAGGCGCATGCGTCGGGTCTTGCGTCGGTGATGTGGACGGGACGGCCGAGACAGTAGGCGCCGGCGTTCCCGTCGGCGCAGCGGACGGCCCGGCACTCGGCGCAGAAGTCGGCGCCGGCGGCGGATCAATTGCACCGACCATCATCACCTTCTTTGAAGACGGGCTCAGAAGGCGTCGGAGGTGGCGGCGTACGGTTGTAACAACAGCACACACGGTCCCTTTGCCGTCGCTGCATCGATCCATTCCGGGCAGAACTGGTTATCGATGGAACAGTCCCAACCGTGACATGTCCCTGTGACGTCGAGCGGCCTCAGGCCCAAGCTCTCTGTGCCCGCGGGGCATTGGCCGGCGCATTCTGCGCTCGCACGAATGCTACAGAGCAGCACGCCGATGACGGTGGCCTTGAAACCCATGGTCTCGTTTTTCCTGCGTGCGTCGTCGCAGCGTCGAGGACTCGAAGTTCAATCGACGGGGCGTTCGTGTGTGTAGCGTACTAATCGCCGCGCGTCTGCCCCGTACCGTTAACGGTACAGGGCACGTCGTGCCGACGAAACCGCGCCGGGCGGCGGCGCCGCCGCCGCGTACCGGGACTCCGGGAGCCGCCCGGCGCGCGCTGCTGAAGCGCACCGCGACACGACGGGCGGTCGCGGTCTATGGCGGGCTTCTTTGGAACTGTATTGCGGCTCGGGAGCGTACCTTGGCAGCGTTTCCTAGGTCTGCCTGTTTTGCGCTTTTTTTTCCTCCCGTGCACGCTTTGATGATGAGTCTTGTGTCGTGATGAGCTAGGTTCAAAGTTATCAACCGTGATTTGTGCGTAACGCTTCAGATCGCGCGCTGCACAAGATATCCGACTGGAAGGCTCCGGAGCTTTTTGCATGCTAGTGTCTTACAGGCCGCTAGCCCAGACCGCTCGGTGAAAAAAAAAAGGTAGCCGCTGCCGGTTGCGTGCTGCTCCAGACGCACGGGCTGCTGCATCGCTAACGATCGCTGCGTCATCGCTGCGGTCGTTCACTCCAATTGTTTAGCTGTGTGGCAAGCTGTGTGAGAGCGCTCTCTGTGTGTTACACGCCAGCACCGCGATGCTGCGCATCGTCCGACGCCTGGCCGGTCATAGCAAGTGGGCCAATATCCGCCACAAGAAAGGAGGCAAGGACGCGGCGAAAGCCGACCAGTTCCAGAAACTCGCAAAGGTCATCGAAACGTCCTCAAAACTCGCGGGCGGCGACCGGTCGCACCCCGCTCTGGCCTCGGCGCTCTCGCGCGCCAAGGACGCGCGAATGCCCAAGAAGACGGTCGACGCCGCCGTGACGCGCGGCGGCGCGGACAAGAGTGCGGGCGCGGGCCTGGAAGAACTCTACTACGAAGGCACGCTTCCGGGCGGCGTAGGTGTTATTGTTGATGCCCTCTCGGACAACAAGAACCGCACCGCTGGCGAAGTGCGCGCGACGTTCAAAAAGCACGGCGGCGCGCTGGGCGCGCCCGGCAGCGTCGCGTGGAATTGGCGGCGCGTCGCCGAAATTCGGCCGGCTGTGCCCGTCGACGAGGAAAAACTCTTCGAGGTCGCTGTGGAGGCAGGCGCGGACGACGTCGTCGACGACGCCGTATTCGCCGACCCCGCATTGTCGGCGTCCATCCGCGACGCGCTGGACGCCGCGGGGTTCGTGGTCGAAGCGTCTGACCGGATATGGATCCCCGAGGACCGCGTCGACGCGCCCGCGCCGCATGCAGCCCTCGACGCGCTCGACGCGCTCGACGACGTTTCCGCCGTGTGGCACAACGCCCAATAAAATGTATGTGTTATGAACCTCTACTCGCCCGCCGCACGCCGTCGTTCACCTCCTCGAGGCCGCTCATCGGCGGCACGTAGCCCCGCTTCTGGGCCTCGCGGCCGAGGTCCTCCATGAAGGACGCGTGCTGGTCGGGGAATCTGAAAGACACCTTGAGCTGCGACGTCTTCTTCGAGAATTTGGCCTCGGTCCGTCGCGGGTCAACCGGCGCCGCGAATCTAACAACAAGGTCGTCGTGGCCGGGGACCACGATGCGACACCGCTGGCCGTCGCAGTCCAAGTCCTTGGCGCGCGCGCCGGGCGGCAGCGCGACCGTCAGCTCGTAGCCACTTTCGGTCGCCTGGAGCGCGTGGTCCGGCGTGTTCGCGACGGGTTCCTCCTCGTCGATGTCGTCGTCCTCGAGGTCGAGGTCCTCGAGGGCCTCCGCCGCGACGGGGTCGCTCCAACCCTCATCGTCGGCGTCGTCCGCGTCCGCCGCGACGGGCGCGCTCCAGCCCTCGTCGTTGTCGGCGCCGTCGGCGCCGCCGGCCGCGGACCCGAAGGCCTCCGCGAACGCGCTATCCAGATTGTCGTCGTCGTCATGGACGACGGCGACGTTGCCGCCGCCCGTCGTCGGCTTCGGTGGCGCGGGCTTCGGCGTCGACTTCGGCTTCGACTTCGGCTTCGAAGCGCCGCCGGCGCGCCGTTTCCGCCGCGCCTCGACGGCCGCGCGCACGCCCGCGAAGGCCGGGTCGCCCCGTAATGCTTTCACGGCTCTTTTCGCATCGTCCGGCAGCCGCTCCACGGCGTCGGCGCTCATGCCCATGGACCGCTCGGCGGCGTCGAGCTGCGAGTCGTCCAGACTGTCCTCGTCTTCTTTTAACGCAGCCTTCATCTCCTTCGACGCCTCGTCGACCAACCCGAGTTTGACACAGGCCTCGCGGATCTCCCCGAACGCAACGCCCTCGCGCACGCCTCGTAATTTTTCACCTGCTGTAGGGTCAGCACTACAAGCCGCGTCGACCTGCGCCTCGCTCATGGTCATCGCGGCCGCGACCGCCCGCAACATGTCCTCGTCGACCTCGAGCCGGTCCGCCGCCTCCTGGATCGGCGTGCGCTTCCTGTTGGGTCGAGCTTGACGCTTCTTTTCCCGCTCCCGCTTGAGTTGTTCCGCCTTTGTTGAGGCAGCCTCGGCGCGCTCTTTTTGCACCATCTCGACACGCCGTTTCACGGCCTCGACCGATAACGCGGCCTGGCGGTAGGGCGCGAAGTCCGCACTACTAAGCATCATCTCGACCTTTTGGCGCACGGGCCCCGCTTCCAACGAGTTCTTCTGGGCTTCGCTGAAGCACATCGACTGCGCGACGAGTCGCAAGACGTCAAACACCAAGTCTTGGGCTTTCGCCACCTTCTGGAGCTCGCCGTCGACGGCCTCCATGGTTTTGGCAGTCGGTTGCTCGCTTTGCTAGCTGCTTTTGCAGCTGCTATCGAAGGCAGCAGCTATGCTTTGGCAGTGTGGAGCTGGTGAGCAACTCTACCACCTCGCGTGCAGGTTCGAACGACTTGCGAGATTCCTTTCTAGTGATTTTTTGGATCGATGTCGAGGTTTGGCAGCTTTTCAGGCTCAGCTTTGCAAATCGATGCCTTAAGCTGCCGGAGGGCCTTTGGCCGCATCGATGGCCACACGGTTGCCCAACGCTGGATGGATCACACCGGGAGCCATCTATGTTCGGGATCGGTGCAGGCGGTGCCCCCAAAACCCGATTTGATTTGGGGCTCCGGCGCCGGCGCCGCGCGCAGTTTAAAATAGCGGTGCAAGCAGCGCGCGCGGCACTGACCGCCTCGACTAGTTCCAGCGCGGCCACAGTTCTGCGCGCGCCCGCAGCTCAAAGCGCGCGCCGAGACCGATCCGCCTACAGAGCGCGGCAGGGTCAGCGCGCACGCGCAGCCATGGACATCCGCAACTTCTTCGCCAAGAAGCCCGCGAAGGCGCCGGCCGCCGCGCCGCCGCCCGCCACGCAGAAGCCGAAGGCGCCCGCGGCCGCGCCCAAGGTCTCGCCCGAGGCCGCCCCACCACAAAAGCCCGCGTCGCCGAACCCGTCTCCAGCGAAAGCGCCGCGCGCCGCCAAGTCGCCGCCGAAGGCCAAGAGCCCGCCGAAGGCCAAGTCGCCGGCCAAGGCCACGGCGAGCGCCCACTTCGACGAGAAGCCGAAGAAGCGCAAGGCCACCGACGTCCTCGGCTTTACGGATGAAAAAGAAGACTCCGATTCAGACGTCGAGATGGGCGCTACCATTCCACCGCCGGTAGAAGAAAAAAAACCGCCGAAGAAGAAGAAGACGGCGGGGCTCATCGACGCCGCGGGCTTCTTTGGCGGGAAAGAAGCGGTCCCCGAGGTCGTAAAACCGGCCGTAACACAGAAGAAGGAGCAAACTTTTAAACCGTTACCGAAGAAGGCGCCCGCGGAGCCGCAGTTAGCCTTGACGGGAACGACGTTCGTGTTCACGGGTGTCCTGGCCGGCGACGACGTGACGCGAGAGCTCGCTGAAGACATGATTAAGGAGAGAGGCGGCAAGTGCACTGGTGCAGTTTCTGGGAGGACGAATTATGTGGTCTGTGGCGAGTTACTGGAAGACGGGCGACCTGTGGAAGAGGGCAGCAAGTTCCGAGCGGCCGAAGATAAGAAAACTACTCTCATCAGAGGAGCAAGGGCCTTCAAGCAGTTCCTGCAGGACGCCGACGCGAAGTTCAAGGACAAGGCGCCGCCCGTCAAGGCGTTACCACCTCTAGAGAGACCCAAAGCGGCCCCGGGATTGTGGGCGGACCGCCACAAGCCGAAGCAAAATAAGGACATGATGGGCAACGGCGACATTCGTTCGAAGCTCGGGAAGTGGCTCGACCAGTGGGAACGGGTCCATCTCGGCGACCCGAAGAAACGCATCAAGCCCAAACATGAACCGCAGAACCCGTCGGCTCGGGCGGCGCTCTTGTCGGGACCGCCGGGCATCGGCAAAAGCACGATGGCCGCGTTACTATGTGAACAGCGAGGTTTTGAGGTTGTTGAGTATAACGCCTCAGATACACGTAGTAAGAAGTCGATAGAAGGTGGGTTGGCCGACGCTCTGGGTTGTGGTTCTCTCTTCGGCAAGAAGGGCGGCCAGCGACGTAGACGGTGTGTTATTATGGATGAAGTTGATGGGCTGTCGGCGTCGGATAGGGGTGGCTCTGCAGCATTGATCAAATTGATCAAGACCACGGCCACGCCGATCATCTGCATCTGCAACGATCGTCAAAGCCCAAAGGTGAAATCCTTAGCGAACCATTGTTATGATTTGCGGTGTAAGCGACCGATGAAGCAGATCGTCGCGAAAAGATTAGTTGCTGTAGCAGCAGCCGAAGGCTTAACTCTAGAACAGAACGCCGCGGAACTGCTCGTGGACTCCTGCGGTAATGATATCAGACAGTGTTTGAACGCCCTACAGATGTGGACGCAATCGAACGCTTCGGGCAAGGCGACCTACGGCGACATGAAGGGCCGCATCTCTGCTATTTCTAAAGATGAAATGCAGCGCGCGTCGACCTTCGACGCGGCGAAGATGATTTTAAGTGACCACCAGCGCAAGTCCCACATCGATAGGGTCGAGGCGTTCTTCCACGACTATACGGCCATGCCCCTCATGGTCCAACAGAGTTACATCCAGGCGGCGATGAACGCGAAGGAGGGCGGGAAACCTTTGTCTCAATTAGGGAAGCTAGAACGCATTTCTGAGGCAGCTGAAAGGTTATCTGATGTGGATTTGATCGACAGGCGCATCCGCCAGGACCAGGACTGGTCCCTACTACCTTTACAAGCGTCTACTACGGTCGGTGTGGGCGCGACCGTGGGAGGCTTCTGCATGAACCCCCAGTTCTCGCAGTGGTTCGGGAAGAACTCGACCACGCAGAAGAATCGGCGGCAGTGCGCCGATTTATCGTATAGGTTGGGGCATCGCGTCTCTGCTGGGAGGGAAGCGGTCCGGCGCGACTATCTAGGACCTTTGTTAAGGCACGTGTCGGCGCCTCTACTGGGAGGAGACGCGTCGGGCACGATAGAAAGGTTAGATGCGTACGGTCTGTCGCGGGACGACCTCATGGAGACGCTGCCCGACCTGGAATTACACGACAAGGACAAGCCCAAGCTGTTCGCGTCGCTCGACGCCAAGGCTAAATCAGCCTTCACGCGCGCTTATAACAGTGTGGGCCACTCGGCGCAGGGCCTCCAGCCGGCCTCGATGGTCGTCAAAAAGAAGCGCAAGAAGTCTTCGACAGACAACATGCAGGTCGACGACGACGACTACGTCTCCGAGGAGGACGAGGAGGAGGTCGACGTGTCGCAGCTCTTCGCGAAGAAGAAGCGCAAGGCGCCTTCCAAGAAGCCTGCCGCGCGCAAGAAGAAGAAGTAGGCCTCTCTCCCTCGTAACTTATGTCTCGCTGACTCATTGCTAGGGCCGCGTCGACGCCGTCGACGCGTCGTCGGAGATGGGAAAACCCGTTCGCTCTCGCGCTGCTCGAGCTTTGGGCAGCCTCTGTGCCGCAAATTCGCCTTTATAAATCACTTTGGGGGCAGCCAAGAAACGTCATGGCCTCCCTCGAAGAGGCCACGCACCAGAGAAGGGTGTTCGCGTGGCAGGGCGCGGACACGGAGCCCCTGACCGGCACTGAGGCCGACAGCCCCGGAGCAGGCTGGACGATTTCGAGGGACGACGTCGTCGTGCTCATCGAGCAGCTGCGCAACGCCGCCGGCGCGGTCGTGGCCTTCGTCGAGCTGCAGGTCGATGGGAAACGCACGACGCACCGCGGCTGGGTCGACCCCGCTTCCCTGAAGCGGCGCCCGGGCGACGAGACGGAGGACGAGTTGGCATTGCGACGCGAGCAGCTGGCGGATATTGCGGGAGAGCACCTCGCGGGCCGCGCGTACGCCGAGGCGTACCACGCGTTCGGCGACGCCATCGCGGCGGACCCGGCGAACCATCGGTTGTACGGCGACCGCGCCCTCTGCTGCGCGCGGCTTCACAAGGAGACACCATCACCGGAACTCCGGGCCGCGGGCCTGAAGGACGCGGAGACGTGCGTGGAATTGAAGCCGACGTTTGTGAGAGGCCACGAGCGGCTCGTGACGATGCTCGCGCTCTGCACAGAAGCGGGCGAGACCGATCACAAGACCCTCGAGGCCGCCGTCCGGCGGGGTCTGAGCGTCGACGCGGCGAGCGTATCCTTGCGACGCGCGTTACAAGAGCTCCGCGACGCCGGCGTCTCCCTAGATACGACGCTGGCGCCGACGGACAGCGAGCTCGCTGACGCAGCAAAGGCGGCCGCGCCGAAGACGCGGGGCGCGGAGCTCTTCGCCCGGGGTGATATGGAGAACGCCGCGGTTAAGTACAGGGCCGCCCTGGCGTGGGACGCGACCGACCCTCGCATCTGGGCGAACCGGGCCGCGTGCTTCTCGCGGCGGGGGCGGTTTGACGACGCGCTGCGCGACGCGGAGTACGCCATTCGCTTGAAGCCGCGGTGGGCCCGGGCCCGCTATCGGCTCGCGGAGGCGCGGCTCGGGCAGGGGCGCGTCGGCGACGCGCTCGAAGCGTGCGACGCGGGGCTGCGCCTGGACGGCGACGAAAAGACGCGAGGGGACCTGTTGGCGCTGATGGAGCGGTGTGCTGTTGTTGAGTAAATGCTGTTTGTGCGTGTAGCCCTGTCCTTACACAGCGTGTCCGAATGGTGATTCTCCGGCGCCGCTACGCCCCGGCTCGGGTCCGGAGGACCCCATGACTCAATTCCGGCCCTCCCGGAAATTGTGGCAAAAAATCATATATATATGTATATATCGATTTTTTGTGGGTCATTTTGATATATATATATTTTTTTTTCGGGGCGGAGCACCATGGCGAGAGATGTGGACCTTCGCGTCCCCTGGATGTGAAATTTATCTAAAAATAAAAGCTAGTATACCTATGCGCGAAAAACCCGATTTGATTGCCCCTTGGCCCTACTTACCTTTATATACTCGCGGACGGCGACGCGCTCGCGGCGTACAAACGCCGCGCGTTCGACCTCTACCGGCAGCGGTTCGCGCCCGAGGCGTTGCTCCGCCGCGTCGACGCGTGGAACGAGCGCGGCGCGCCGGACGGGTGGCAGGATTCATAAACTTTTAAACCTACCCAGCAATAGCATCCCGCGCCAGCCTCCTGAGCCGCGTACACAGCTCCGGCGATTCCGCGCAGACACATGACCGCGAGAGCAGGTCGAAGGCTTCGCCTGACGTAGGCGGCTTGGACGGGTCGCCCGGCGGCGCGCGCCGGCCGTCGACCATCTCGATGGTGCATCCGGCCTCGCGCGCGACGAGCGTTCCGGCACACCAATCCCAGGGCTTTGGGCAGTCTCTTTCAACTAATCCAATAACCATTGAAGAAGCGCGACCCGTAGCCACGTAGCACAGATTCAGCACGGTCGAGCCCAGGATCCGCACGGCGCGCACGTTCTTGTCCAACAGCGACGCGTACAGGCGCGCGAGCGGCTTCGCGGCCGGGCCGCGCTCGTAGCCGAGATCCGTCAGGACAGTGTACGCCGACAGGTCCGCCGACGGCGCCGCCGCCGCGACTTTAAGGCGTCGCCCGTTGAGGTACGCCCCCTCGCCGGCCGCCGCGACCCAGAGCTCGTCGCGGTACGGGTCCAGGACGACTCCGAGCCGCGGCACGCCGCGCACGGCCATCCCGATCGACACGACGCTGCAGGGCAGGCCGTGCACGAAGTTCTGCGTGCCGTCGATCGGATCAACAATCCACGTCGGGACGTCGTCGTCATCCAGCACGGGAATCACTCCGTTCGCCGAGCACGACTCCTCGCCGACGACTCTGTGGGTTGGAAACGCCGCGCCAAGTCCCTCCACGACAAGTCTTTCGTTCGCCTCGTCCGTCGCCGTGCACGGATCGATGCCGCCGTCGCCGTCCTTCCAGATCGTCGTGCGCGCCTTCGTGTCGGCCTCGCGCATCGCGCGGCCGCAGCGCCGCGCGAGCCGGATCGCGACCGCCGCCTCCTTGCGGTAGTTTTGGATCTCGCGCGGCGGTGCGCGGCCGCGGAGCCATTGTAAAGACAGCGCTACCGTCGGAAGTAGTGCCAGCGCGAGGGCTAGGCGCGTTGTGGTCTCCATTTGCCACAGTGCACCTGTAGTCAATTGCCCAAAAACGTGACCGCTGACCAAGCAGGAGCACGATGCGCTACCTTGCAGCCTTGTCTAGCCCGGCTGCTGAGAGTGCTCTCCGGCACAGGCTTTCGCTGGGCGTGTTTTGGCTGCGACCAGCGTATCTGAGCCGTTAGCAGAGATGCACGACCGTGTAAATTCAACCGTGATTGGCTGGTTCCACCGCTATGCCCGATATAGCCACAGTGCCCATCTATGCTAGTGTCTTACAGGACGCTAGCTGCAACCTTTGGACAACATCGTTTTTTAGCATCCAAACCATGTTGGAACCTCAACTTAGGACGCGATGAAAATACTCTTAACTCTCTGCGGCGTGGCCGCCGCAGAAATAGTGGTGCAACCATCAATATGCATCGACCCACCACCCCAATCGAGTAACTCCTCCCTCGACGCCGTCGTCGCGCGCGCGTTGAAAACGCTCGCCGCGCCGTCAATATCATGGCAAAGTTTCATGCGCGGCGCCACGCTCGCGGACCGAGCCGTCTCGGTCGTCCGCGTCCGCGACGCGCCCGGGCCGCCGGCGTCGACGCTTAGCGTACACGTACCACCACCTCTACGGGCTGCACATCGCCGCGTTGCGGTTCTTCACGGTGTTCGGGCCGCGCGGCCGGCCGGACATGGCTCCGTTAAAATTTGTGGACAAGATATCGCGCGGTCTACCGATCCAGCAGTTCGGCGACGGTACTTCCAGTAGAGACTATACGTACGTGGACGACGTGGTGCAAGGCATTATCCTCGCGTTAGATACCCCGGCGGGCTACCAGATCTACAACCTCGGCAACGGCTCGCCGACGAAGCTGACTGATTTTATATCGTTAGTAGAAAAGGAGACCGGCAAGAAAGCTTCGATTGAATTACTACCGAACCAACCAGGAGATGTCCCGAGAACGTGCGCCGACATCGCCAAGGCCAGAAGCATGCTCGGCTACGACCCGAAAACTCCACTCGCCGACGGCATCCGCAAGCTAGTCGAGTGGTACCGCGACTCGCAAGTCCGTAGACCCGCGCTCGTCAGAACGGTCACGCCAGATGATCCCTTGCACGACCTTCGTGATCTAAAACCAGCTGTGCTTCGCTGTGGTCTCGCATCGACGTCAGACCGACCGGCGTGGACGCGTCCCGCACGGCAAGTAGATCCTTGATCAATGCATCGGTTCGACCGCGGCGCCCAGCGCCGCCCGCTGAGCAAGCAATTCCTCGTCCCTTCGCGGAGAATATATCCCTTCCCCCTAGATACACCCGAATCCCTATCAGAGATACAAACAGCGTAATAATGAGTGAACTCTTTATTGCACCGTTCCGCCCCCAACGCGGCAACGCCTAGTGTAAACTTTTGGTACCAGAAACCGAACCCGAGGGAGCCACTAGGTTCAACGCCAGGCTCGAGCCCTCCTAAACCCTTCGAAGACCGCCTGGTAAGGTATCGATAAAGTACCTTATCCTGGGCGGTAGGGGGTGCAGCCAAAACAACGGAGCGTCCCGCGAGAGGCTAATAGCCGAGGAGCACGCGGGCCAGGAAGGCAAGCGGGAAGCCGCCTCGGACCAGCAACCAGCCGCTCACCAAGGACTGCGACGCCTGCAGAAAGGGCTGCCTCGGCCCAGCAAGAACAAGCTAGCCACAGCCCGGCCCCACGCCGCCGAGGCAACCAACAACCATGGGCCTCCTCGACACGACCACCGCGTTACCGACGGAGCCGACCTGGGGCGCCGCCCTCCGGACCATCGAAAGGGAGCGGACGATGCCGGCCTGGGAGCGCATCGGCCAGAAGGCACCGGCCCGGGACCACATCTTCACGCATTATGAAAAAAGGGGCCACTTCAACGCGTTATTACAAAGAGACAACGATCCCAAAAGAGAACAAAAATTCAGAGATAACCGCGACGCCGCCTTCACGGCCAAGCAGGCTCGGTGCAAGCAACAGCAAGCCTCGTTCGACATCGTCTCCCACCGCCAGACGGGCGGTTTAAGGCCCGTGCCCGCTTCCGATCAACAAAAAAATGGAAAACCGAAGCCGCCCGACACGAACACGAAGTGGAACATTATTACTCATGTCGGGCGCGAGGGCTGCGAGCCGTTTACTTCTTCAAAAGATCGTTTAGCAGCGGCCCACGGCGAATTGTTGCCGGCTTCTTGGAAACGACGCGAGTATGACATCGTATCCACGAAATACAACAATAACCATACCGCGAGACACCACCGCGACCGCGAAAATGCCAAACACAAGGCGCAAAAGAAGTTCTGGGAGACTAGGGATTTTGACTTTATCAAAATTAAGTATCATGACGACGACAAGGAGTCGGACTTCCAGCAGCAGCGGTCTCATTTAAATTCGATCGCGGGCGCCGGCGCGATGGCGAAATTACCGCCGGCCATGCAGTACTGCGAAGGAGCTGCTTATAATCTAGTGAGCCACGAAATCAAGGACGCGTCGAAGCTCGAGGTGTCGAACGCCGTGACGAATTCCGGAGTGGCGTCGAAGATGGGCGCTGCGGTCGACAAGCACCACAAGCACGTCGCGGAGGAACGCTACCAGCGCGACAAGCGTCGAGCTTTACAACGGTTCAACAAGACGTCGCACCTCAAAGAGATGATGGACGGGCGGCACCACGACTACGACGTCGTTACCGGAGAAAGCTTCTACGGGCGGAACCCGAAGTTCCGGGCGCCTTCTCGCCTGCAGCGCGCGCCGACGACGTGGGACCGCCTCGCGGCGTCGGGCCCCGTCTATTCTGGCACGATTGCTGGTAAGCGCGGCGCGACGTCAAAGGCCGCGGGCGCTGCAGCGGCGTCGCCGGCCTTCTCCATGCGGCCCCAGGCTGGCTCGGCGTCGTCGCGGCCGGCGTCGTCCGTGCCCGTCGTCGCCCGCGCGTCGCCGCGCGTCGTCGACGCGCCGGTCGCGCCCGCGCCCTCGAAGCCGGCCGTGCCTCGTCTGAAAATCCCGGCGCAGTCCTAACCGTATTCTTCGTTTTAGATGTAGTCTTCTTGACGAGTTTGGCAAGTTCGCCTTGCCTTGCTTCGAGGTCTAGCTTCGAGGTAGGGCCACCTACTCGTAGCCGCGAGCCGACGCGGGGTTGTAGATCGGGGTTGTGGGTCTGCGCTACCGGCCCGCCCCAAGCCCTCATACGCCGTCGCCCCGAATTGGAGTCTTCGTGTGGCCGATGGTATTGATGTTGACCTCGGAAGGGCCAGATGATCGCCCGCTGGGCTCCTGAGAAAGCGCTGCGTAGTTGATTTTGCGGGCATATTACTACCGCATTGATCATCTGTGTGCAGCGCAAACCGTCGCAGTAGCAGTAGGGTGTCGTGACGTCTCACGTCCTTGACGCGCAACGCCAACGGTACGCTCTGCTCCAAGCAAAGCGCCGCAGCGTTGTACCTTCATCTGACCTGTAAGCGACGCCTGACGCTCGCTGCGCCGTAGTCAACCGGCGCACGTAGACAGTCATGGCCTGGCGCCAAGCCCTACCACGCCTCGCCGCCGCAACCACTGCACCCGCCGCGTCGCTCGCCCTGTGCGAGGCGCAACGAAAGACAGATTATGATCTAGCGAGGCACCAGCACGGCAAGACGCGCGTGCGCGTTCTTAAAGTAAGAAGGGAGGGCGGCGTCCACGCCATCTCCGAGTACAAGGTGGAAACGACCTTATTCTCGCCCGCTTATGATCGGGTGTTTACGAAGGGCGACAACACCGATTTAGTGGCGACGGACACGCAGAAGAACACCGTGTACATCGTCGCCAAGCGCACGGACGCGTCGACGCCCGAAGCCTTCGGCGTGGCCCTGTGCGAGCACCTGCTCAAGGAGTACCCGATCCTATCGGGCTGCCGCGCGGACGTTGAGAGCGTCGAGTGGGCGCGGGCCTGCGTCGACGGGCGGAACGGCGCCCAGCCGCACGTGCACGGCTTCCTGCGTTCGGAACCGGAGCGGCAAGTGGCCTCTGTCAGCATGACCCGAGGCCAGGGCCCGAAGGTCGAGTCATCGATCGAAGGTCTCGTCGTCCTGAAGACGACGCAGTCCGGCTTCGAGGGCTACCTCAAGGACAAGTACACGTTACTCCCCGACACGCAAGAGCGGTGCATGGCGACGGAGATGACGGCCTCCTGGAACTACGCGCAGCTGCCGCAGGATTTTGGTGCTGCTCGAAACAACGTGCGCCGCCAGATCCTGAAGGGTTTCTTCGGCGAGCCGGCGACGGGCGTCTACTCCGCGTCGCTCCAGGAGTCGATCTACGACGCCGGCTGCCTTGTGTTAGATGCGGTGCCCGAGGTGAAGCAGATCGAGATCGACACGCCGAACCTGCACTACTTACCGGCCAAGCTGCTCGACGCCGTCGGCGAAAAGTTCGAGGACGACGTCTTCATTCCCACCTCGGAGCCGTCCGGCTCCATCAACTGCATCGTGGCGCGCGGCGCCGGCGGCCGGCCGACGACTACCGCTCCGACGTCGGGGCCCAAGTTGTCTGTTGAGACGAAGCCCGTATCTCTCAACGTGGCCGACGCCCAGGCGCGCGCTGCCGAAGAAATACGAGGTGCAATTATTACTCCTAAAGCCAACTCGTGCCCCATGGCGGTGCGACTGGCGTGGCACGCGTCGGGCACCTTCGATAAAAATGATGGCTCTGGTGGTTCGGATGGAGCGACGATGCGGTTTGCTCCCGAACGCGAAGACGGCGCGAACGCCGGCCTAGGCATCGAGCGCGACATCCTGCAGCCCGTCAAAAGGGCGGTGCCCGAGGTGTCGACGGCGGACATCTGGACGTTGGCGGGGGCGCAGGCCGTCGAGGTATGTGGCGGCCCTCGCATCAATCACGCGATGGGTCGCAAAGACGCGACGTCCGGTGCACAATGCCCGCCTGTGGGCCGGCTGCCGGACGCCAGCCAGGGCGCGGACCATCTGAGAGATGTCTTCTACCGCATGGGCTTTGACGACCGCGAGATCGTTGCATTAAGCGGCGCGCACACGCTCGGCCGCTGCCATAAAGTAAGAAGCGGCTTCGACGGGCCCTGGACGTCGAACCCCCTCAAATTTGATGGGGAGTACTTCCGGAACCTCATGACCAAGGACTGGGTGCCGCGGGACTGGGACGGGCCCCTCCAGTATACCGATAAGGAGTCGCATTCGTTGACGATGCTCCCTTCCGACTTGGCATTGAAGGAGGACCCGGCGTTCGCCGTTTATGCGTCCAAGTACGCCGCCGACGAGTCCCTGTTCTTCGAGGACTTCAAGAAAGCTTTCGAGAAGCTCATCAGTCTGGGCACGACGGCGGCGCCCGCCTCGACTGATCTTGACGACGCCGCCGCGAAGGTCCGGGAGGAGTGCATGCACGGCTCTCTCGAGCACGCGCAGACCGCCTGGCGCCCGGGCGTCGACGCCAACTCCTATGATGCCGGCTCGCGCCGCACGGCGCTGCACAAGGCGGCGTGCGTTCCGGCGTCCTTGTTCGAGTTGTGGAGTGTCGACATCGGGCGCCAACGTAGCGTTTGTTACACAGGTTCTGGGGCCACTCGCACATCGTTCCTTGGCTCGTCGACGACCTCGGCGCCGCCGTCGACGCGACGGACTCGGCCGGCGACACCGCGTTACATGATGCGGCGCGCTTCGGCCACGCCAACGTCGTGTCCGAGCTGCTCGCCCGCGGCGCCTCGCCGAACGCGCGCAACGCCGCCGGCAAGACCCCGGGAGAAGTGGCCGCGGAGAACGGGCACGCGTCCGCGCTCCGCCGCTTCCTCGAGAAGTAGGCGTCTCCCGCCGCAAGCTGTACATGTTATTCCCTGTCCCCCTTCCCCTCCCACGAACTAACCACGACGGAAATCTACACAGTCGATACTTATGGCATAAGGCGTCAGTAGCTCCTCTCCGTCCGGCGCCGCCAGTTCACCGGGTCGGGGTCAAACACGAACGCCGAGTCGTCCAGGAACATGAGGTCCACGAGCAGCATGATGCCGAGGAAGATGACCACCGTCGTCCACTGGATCCAGAGCACGGACGACCTGCGTGGTATTGCGTCCTTCGTCGGCCTCCGCGCCATCGACGCGATGGGCGTGAACGTTGATTTCCACACGGAGTTGCACGCAAAAGCGCAGAGCGTGAACAATAACATCAGGAAGACCGTGAGGCCGTGGCGGAAAGCCATGGCGGTCCTAGGCGGCGTCGCGCCGGCGGCTGCCGATGGGTGGTGGGTTGTGCTGGCCGCTTATCGGTGAGTCGGCGTTTGCTCAGGTTGCAGCAATCGCTTCAGACGTACAAATGATTGCAAACCGTGCTCTGCGATGGCTACTGCGTCGCTTTGCTGCGGCAAAAGCAACTGGGCTGGGAGGCGTGAGAAACCCGATTTGACGAGCTGTTTTTCGAGCGAGGAGAAAAACGCGTAATGCAGGCGTCTATAGCAGTCGCACAAGATTGCATACAAGCCTTTTAAGCCGAGCCGGATCACGGACCGCCGAGCACCAAACTCAGACCTCGCTCAGGCAATTCGCCCTGCTGGCGCGGTTTCTACAGACGACACGGTGCCCAAACGTATATAACAAGCATCGCTGAAGCCATCTAGTTACCATACAAGCGCAGCGAGCGCGCCACACGGCTGTCAAGCACCATGCTGCTGCTGCACCTCAGGCGCCCGGCTGGGCGCCTAGCGGCGCGGCGCCTCAAATCAATCGCCGCGACGCCCGAAACGGCACCAGATATCGTGATCGTGAACCCGCTCAAGACCGCGGCGCCCGCGTCCACCTTGGTAATAGACCTCCCCGACCGCTCGGCGCTGACGCCCTCGCAATTCATCAGTATAGCCGGCGAGCTCGGCAAGAGTAGATTGAGCGGCTTCGTGGCCATGACGGGCGCCATGGGCTATGCCGCGACTGGGGCGCCTTTATTGGCGCCCGGCTTCGCGCTGACAACTTTGGGCGTCTTCGGCACGTCGTGCGCCGCGAACGCGTTGAATCAAATCCGGGAGACGGAGCGGGACGCGCGCATGGCGCGGACGCGGAAGCGGCCCCTGCCGTCCGGGCGATGCTCGCCCGAGTTCGCCGCGGCCTTCGCAACGGCAGCCGGCGGCGCCGGCGCGTCGGCGCTAGCTGTTTTGGATCCCGTGGCGTCGGCCCTAGCCGTCGGCAACATGGCCTTGTACGCGGGCGCGTATACGTCGCTGAAACCGAAATCAGAGATCAACACGTGGGTCGGCGCCGTCGTCGGCGGCGTACCTCCACTCATCGGCTGGGCCGCCGCCGGCGGGGCCCTGTACGGTCCCACGTCCCAAATACACGCCGAAACGTTACTCCAAATGGAGCCCGCGGCGATGCTCATGGCCACGCCGGCGGAGCCGTGGTTGTTGGCCGGTGCTTTGTATCTCTGGCAGTTCCCCCACTTTTTCGCCTTGGCCTGGGTCCATCGCACGGATTATGGCCGAGGGAACTTCGCAATGGTGCCTTGTAATGATCCTTCTGGCGTGAGGACGGCGAACTTGATACTGAGGTACGGCCTCTACTCGTCGGTCTTCCCCTTCGCCGCGGTGGCCATGGGCGCCGCGTCGCCCATGTTCGCCGTCGAGGGCTGCTTGTTAAATGGCGCTCTAGTAGCTGCCTCGATGCGCTTCCGACAAAAAAGGACAACAGAAAACGCGCGGACGGTCTTCCGCATCACGCTCGCGTATCTGCCTCTCCTACTCTTCTTCCTGCTATTGCATTCCGAAAGGTTAACGAGGGACGAGGAAGGTAGACCGGCCAAGTCGCCGACGCTGGGGGACGCGATGCGTCCAATCAATGACTTGGGGAGGATGCTCTGCCTCCACGAACTCCACCCAGCGACTCAGCGGCGGCGCGCGTCGACCGACGCCGACACGCCTTCATTTTGTCCAGTCGATACTGGCGGGAAGAAGGACTTGCCGGGGACGCGGCGATAGCGTCTAACATGTGTGTGTTATATATTTTGACCTTACGCACTGCTCGACGCCGTTTCTTCGCGGGCGCGGAGCGCGGCTTGCGCGTCTTGCAGATAGGCTGCAACGGCCTTTGTGAGCGGGTGCGCGCTTCCGAGCACGCGCCGCGCGATCGGAGCCGTGTCCTCGAGCGTCGTCACGCTCTCACGAAGATCGTCGAGCGTGGCGCTGGGGTCATTGTAGAGCGCGTTCGCATAGACCGCGCTCATCCTGAGCGTCATATCATAATTATTATTTCCGAGAACGCGTCGCGCCACGGGCGTCATTTTGCGTAGTAGGGACTTGGCTTCTTCGAAGCGGTTTACTTGAATCAGCATCGACGAGTAGTTAAATGCTGCCGTAATGGTTTCAACATGTGCTTCGCCATAAAGCTCCAAACGGCGTGAGTATACGTCCTGCCGGATGCGTATGCCATCTTCAAGCCGACCGATATCCTCATACGCAGTCGCAAGATTGCTCTGACTCATGAGTATGCTTGCTTCTGCTACGCCAATTCGCCGGTAAATAGACAACTGGGCCTCTTTCACGGGCAACGCGTCCTCGTGGTGGCCTGCTTCGGTCAATACGTGTTAAGCGAGAAGCCGCTCGCCCCCAGCGTCGCCGTCGCGACGAAGACAATCGACGCAGCGAAGGAGGCCAACGCCCTCGGCCGTTGGGGCGTGGCCGAGAACTACCGCTTCGAGCCGGCCGTGGAACGACTGGCTTCTGCAGACATCGGCACCGTCCGATCGGTTCGACTGAGCGTCGGCGCGCCGATTACTGAAGGAAATCCCTACGCGCAAACGGCCTGGCGGCAGTCACCAGATCATGTCGGCGCTTACTTCGGCGACGCCGGCCCGCACTACGTCGCCGCTTTGCGCGCGGCCGTCGGTTCCGCCCCAAGAGGCGTCCGCGCCCTGGCCACGCAAGGCTCACAAGTCGTGCCCGCGCCGGACGCCGTCGCGGCTGTCATGACGTTCCCGGGCGACGTCTTGGGAACGCTCCATTGTTCATTCCACCCCAAGGCTCCGAAGAGATTCGAGTTGGTCGTCGACGGCGACAAGGGCACGGCGTCGATGATTCGCACGGAAGCCGTGGGAACCGGCATTTTCGGCTACTCCGTCGACGTCAACAACGGCGAGCATTCGTTCTGTCCCTTCTCGGGCGTGCCTCGCGAGCTCTCGGCTTTCATTACAGCCGTCCGCAAGGGCGGCCCGGTCCCGCGCGCTTTATCGGCGACGGAGGCGCTCGTCGACCTGAAGGTCGTGGAAGCGATCTGCGACGCGGCGGCCGCGAAGTCGGCCGCGGGAACGCGCGTCGCTGCCTAGAGGATTAAGTGTACATATACGAGTCTCGAGTCTTACGCTTGCTAGTGTCTTACTGGATTTAGCTGCGATTTTGTGATGACGTTTTGCAAGTGCGCTCGCGGTCAATCGTTGCCATCGTTGTGCAGCGATAGCGACGTGCCTCCCAGCACTTGTCCCGCTAAGTTGCACAAGCAGGGAGCATCGCTGCTGCACATGGTACGCCTATTGCTGCCCTCAATCGCAATGGCGCTTGCTGCACCACCCAGCGGACCTGCAAAGCACACCCTGAAAAAGCTCGTCGCATTCGATCTCGACGGTACGCTGTTGAATCCGGAGCACCGCCTCACGCAGCCGACGCTGGACAAATTGCGAGAGCTCGACGGTCTCGGCGTGAGCATCGTATTTGCTACCGGGAGGTCAGCACCCGCGGTGTACGAGCATGTTGCGGCGCTCGGGATCCAATCAACACTGCCATGCGTGCTGTACAACGGCGCGGTCTGCTACGCGTTTCCTCAACCATGCGATAGCGCAAAGGACGCCGCTGCACGAAAGGAGGAACTCTTTTCGTTAGGCATCGACCTCGCCGACGCGGCTGAGGTGTGCGCATTTGCGGCAGAGCGGGGGTTGCTGGTGCAGTATTACGTGGGCGATCACATCTACGTCCGGCCGACGTGCGACGAACATAGAGATCTGGTACGGCGATATCATGAGTTGACCGGCGCTTCTCACACGAGCGTCGAAGAATATCCTCTCACCGAGAGCCCAGCAAAAATGCTCCTCATGACGGACGATCCCGACGGCGTCCTGAGCACTGTGCGCGAGGCCCAGGCCTCAGGAGCCTTGCCGAGTGGGCTCGCGTCGATCCGCGGCTCGCCGCCGTTCTTCGTCGAGATGCTTGGACAGGGCGTCTACAAGGGCTCGGGCCTCGCTAAGTTATGCGAGCGGCGCGGCGTCGCCATGGCGGACGTCGTAGCCTTCGGCGATGGAGAAAATGACGTAGAGTTCGTACGCGACGCGGGCCTCGGCGTCGCAATGAAAAATGGAAGGGACGCCGTCAAACAGGTTGCCGGCCGCGTAACTGCACGGACGAACGCCGAGGACGGCGTCGCCCACGAACTCTCGATGTTGCAGGCGGAGGGCGTCCTCCCCCAAAGAAACTAAGTCTATCACATGTTGTCACTTATTTCATCGGGTGGCTCTTCTTGGAGGAGGAAAACCACGAACCCTTCGGCTTCGGCGGCGCTTCAGCGGGCGCCTGCGTCGGCGACGCGGACCGCGCCAGGTCGGCCGTCGAGACGCGCTGCTGCCGAGCCGACATGCGGAGGTCCTCGATCTCGGCGGCAGACGTCGCGACAGCCATCTTTGCCTCGCAGAGCGCGTCCTTGAGGTCCTCGATCTCGTGGTTCGCCGCGGCCAGCTCGCGCTCCTGCTGCTTCACGCGCTCGACCGTGTCGGTGTCGACCTCGCCCCGCCTACTATTCACGGACGCCCGCAGGGCATCCAGCTTGCGCTCCCGCGCCGTCAAGTCCTGGGCTCTACGTTCCGCCGCGTCGGCCCGGTCTTCGGCCACCCGTAATCTATCTCTCAGATCCGCGTCGCCACCAGCTTGAGCTAGCTGATCAGCCAACGTCACCGCGTCCGCATCGGCCTGGTCCGCGCGTTGCGTTTCCTCTTCCAACCTTTTCCTGAGAGCGGCCACTTCGCCGGACCCGAACTCTATCGCCTTGAGGCGCTTCAACTCATCGCTCTTCGATTGAAGCTCCCTTTCCAACTGAGAAAGCCGTCGCTTCGTAGGACCGTTGGAATCATCTGAGGACGGCGCCGCGTCCAATTCCCTCCTTAATCTAGCCTCCGACGCCCGCAGCCGCTCCACTTCCTCCCGCAACCCACCGCCCGCGTCGAGCTCGGAGACGAGCTGCCGTTCTCGGTCGTCCCGCCTCCTAGCCTCGCGCGACGCCTCCGCCGTGGCGTTCGCTAGTTTGGCCACGAGCGAATCCCGCTCCGTGCTCAACTCGTGGGTCAGGTCCTGCGCCTTGCGGGCCTTCTCCCTTGCCTCTTTCAGCATGCGCGAGTCGTCGGACGTGCCCCGCCGCAGATCATCCGCCTCGGCGCGCGCCTCCCTTTCGGCATCGCGCGCGTCGTCGACGGCCCGCCGCAGCCGCAACGCCTCCTGCTCGAGGTCGTCGTTCTTCCTTGCTAAGTCTCGTTCCGCTTGGATCCGTTCCGTCGCCTCCCTTCTCAATCGAGCGCTCTCGTCTCTATCAACACCTCGAGCCTCGTCTCGTAGCCGTTCTACTTCCCTACTCAGATCTCTCTCTGTCGCCTTCCGCTGGGCCAGCTCGCGCTGCAAATGCTCGGTCCTAGCCTCCAAGTCTTCGACAGACGCCGCCGCGGCTCTGAGTCGATCGACCTCGACCTCGAGCTCTTTGGCCGCGAGCTCCGCGGATAATGCTCTATCATTAGATTCGCTTTCCTTCGAAGATCTCTCTTTAAGTAACGAAGCGTGCTCGCCGCGCAGCCGCTGGACCTCGACCTCCAGCGCGGCGCGGTCCGCCGCCGCGACGCGCAACCGTCCGATTTCGCCCTCTAGTTTTTTAAGGTGCTGTTCCCTTTCGACCGTTTCATTGATGTGGCGCTCCTTATCAGCCGCTCGCGCCGCCGACGCATCCCTCAATGAACGAGCCTGCTGCCGCAAGGCCTCGACATCACTTCTCAACCGATCTATTTCAACTTCAGACTCCTTCTTCGACAGCTCATTTTCTTTGATCGTAGCCGCTAAAGCCTCCTCCCTTGCCGCGGCGTCGGTCAAGGCGACCCTATTCTGCTGCCGCAAGTCATCTAAGTCTTGCCTCAGAGCTTGGACCTCCTCGGCCTCCCCTACCACTCCCGACGACCGTCTTCGCTTGACCTCATCCCTCAAATCCCTTAGTTCCTCTTGGGACGCTACTCTATCATAGGCCTGGCCGCTCCGCTCCAGAGCGGCATCCGTAGCTCTATGTAAAGCTCTTTCTGCTTGCCTCAAGCGTTGCTCGAGGTCGGAAGGCGCCCTTTTCTGAACGCAACATTTCTTGTGCTTGAATGGCGTCCCTTCTACTTGTCTCGAGGTCGTCTTCGAGTTTGAGGGTTTGCATGTCCCGCGAGAGACTCGGCCGGGGCCGCGTCGCCAGGCGCTCTAGTTCAATCTGGGCCGCGTCGGCGCGCTTCCTTTGAGAATCGACGTCCGCTTCCAGAGCTTTGCACTTGGCCTCCAGACGGTCTGTTTCTATTTTAGTGAGCTGCGTGCTTCGCAACGCGTCGTCATCCCTACGCCGCTGCGCGTCCCGTCGCGCACTTTCGAGCTCCCTTTTTAGTGCATTGACCTCGCCGTCGCGCGACCCTCTGCCCGCTAAGTCAGCCTCAAATTCGTCCGCGCGCTGGCGCTGCCGGTCTCGCTCGTCCGCGACGGTTCTCAACCTAGAGTCCAGGTCGCGGCAGCGCTGTTCAGCAGTGTCCGCTCTGGAACGTAATAGCGTCGTATCCCGCTCGCGCTCCCTCTGCAAATCCTCATTTGACTCCTTTTGCGACCGCAACGCGTCGTTGTCATTCCGCGCGGCATTTAATTTTTGCTGGAGGTCCTTCACTGTTCTTTCCGCGTCGTCCAGGCGGGACACGAGGCCGCCGCTCGCGTCGGCGCCGGCGTCGCGCGCCCTTTCTGCTTCCCGTACCCGCCTCCTAGCCTCTGTCACTTCTTCCTTCTGGCGCTGCAGCTCCAACTGTAGGGCCGCCCGTTCCCGCGCCGCGTCGGCCAGACTTTCATCTCTATGACGCCGCGTTTCCACCAGAGAGGCTTCTAAAGCAGCCACGTCGTGACCATTATTGTCGAAGCCGTTCGTGCCAACAGACTGGGGCGAGCCCAGCCCGCGCGCGGCGTGCAATTCCCGCTTGTAGGTGCGCGCCGCCTTCCTCGCTTTATCAAAGCGCTCCCTCAAAGCTTCCGACGTCGCGCGCCAGGCCGCGGCGTCGTCGCGCGCCGCGGCGACTCTCTCGGCGGCCGCTCTTAATTCGGCGTCCGAGTGGGCTGCGGCCTCGCCCGCCCGTCGGGCGAAGACCGTCTGCTGACGCCGTTCGTCTTCTAGGGCTCTTTTGAGCTGGAGCACGTCTCGCGCCGTGGCCTCGAGCGTCTCTCGATCATCCCGCGCTTCGGCTAAGCCGCCCTCCAGGATGTGGATGCGTTTCTCGGCGGCCGCTAACGCGTACGCGCGCGCCTCGGCGAGGGCTTCGGCCTCGCTCGTCGCGTTCCAGGCTAATTCCAGTTCGGCCTTGAGGCGGGCCGTCATTATCTTGTTTTTTGCTCGCGCTCAGCACTGTTCCTTTGACCCAGACTGTTTCCCGCTCCTTGACCCGAAGCGCTGGGCTCTCTCGCTTCCGAGCGGATCAGAGCCACTGCAGCTGCACCTTTCCGGCTCCCACTCTGTGAACGGTCGGCTATATCGGCCAATCCTGCTTTTTGATGATACTGAGCTAGCGGACTGTAAGACACTAGCCAGCAGCCTTTTTTGGATGCGTTGGCGGCCATACGCAGCCTTGTGCGAGCAAACGGCTGTGTAGCATCAATTCGAGTCATTATTGACGGCGGCGACCGCCCAGCGCAGCTGCAGGCGCACTCAGTGAGCGAGCCTCTGAGAGCTAGGCAGCCAAAACATGCCCGCGACGAACGCCGTCCTCCACGATAAGCGTTATTCGGCGGACGGCATCTTCTGCGAGCCGCCGAAGAAGCTCGAGACCGCCGCCGCGGCGGCCCCCGCGCAGAACTCGCAGAGTCAATGGAACACGAACGACTACCACTGGGAGGAGCGCGACGCCACGGACTTCGCGCGCCAGGCTATTTCTGATCGACTGCTCGGAGACAGAACGATCTGGAGCGACGCGAACGGAAATATTCTGGAAATCACGGCCGTCGAATTGACCGGCGACGCGGCGTCGAACGTGCGGAAGGGCAAGCGCATCCTCACCTACTCCCTTAAATTAAAGGTGACGTGCGAGGGCTGCCGTAATGGGGCGAGATTGCGCGGCGTCTTGGAATCTGTTGAGTTCTGCCACGACGACGACGCGAGGGAGGTCGTCGTAAACCTGGCCACGGAGCCGATGGAATCAGACGCGGGCGTGGAAGTCAATAGGGCCATGAAGGCCCACGAGATGTTCGCGCGGGTCTTGAAGAAGAAGGCGCTGCCGCTCGTCGAAGGAGGAGGCGCCTGGCTGCGGGACCACCTCGCGGAGCACCGGGGGTAAGAATAACTGTGTTTTACGACGTCGTGCACCCGCACGAGGGCATGCGCGCAAGTCATCGCTAGCGGCCTGTAAGACACTAGCAAGCTCAAGCATCTCCTGGCCCGTGCTGAAAAGGCTGCCCCGCGGGGCGCATAGACGTGGTCCGCCGTACCAACGCACGGGCGCATTGCATATTCCACCATAGCAACTACTCCCACAGGATGGACGCGCAGCAGCGCAGGGACGCCTCGCTCTCCATGCTGGAGAATGCCATCATCCTGCTCGAGGGCCAAGAACTGGGAGGGGAGCGCACACGACTAAATGAAGCAAGGGAGCGCCTCGGCCGCCTCGTCGACGCCGCCGCCGCGCCAACACGCGACGACAACGACGACGCCGACTCGCCGCGCGCCGAGGCGCGGCCGGCGTTGGACACGAAGACGTCGATGCGCAGACGGCAAAGGTCGGACCTGAGCCTCGCCCAGGGCGACAGCATCCACGTCGCGGCGAAACACGTCCCCTTCATGGTCCGGCCCGGATCTAGATACAGAATATGGTGGGACGTGACCACAGCAATCTTATTAGTATACGTGGCCATCGCGGAGCCGTTTGTCGTGGTCTTCGCGCCCGCCTTCGCGCAGGAGGCTAGTTACAAAGGCTGGGAGTGGTTCATGGACTCCTTTTTCGTATCTGATGTGCTCCTGAACTTCCGGACGGGGTATGTGGACGCGAACGGCGTCGAGGTCCTCGCGCCGAAGGAGTGCGCTCTGCACTACGCGAAGACGTGGTTCTGCCTCGATTTCGTGTCGTGCTTGCCGTTCTTCCTGCAGTTCTCGTCGGCCCGCGTGTCGGCCCTGCGCGCGGCCAAAATTTTGAAGCTGGGACGGGTCTTCAAGACCTTCAAGGTTTTCAGGCTGGACAACTTCACGGACAGCGAATGGATCGAAGACTTGATCCATGGCGTGAAAGCACGAGTCGCGGGGAAGGTCGCCAAATTAGTGCTATTGACGGGCTTACTCTCACATTACATGGCCTGCGCCATGTATTTAAGTGGAGAAGGCTATTTACAAAACTACTGGGACAAGGAGTGCGACAAAACTGTATGTGATTGGCGCGGCGCGAAGGAGTGGCCCGCGCGGCGCAAGTACCTAGTCTGCTTCTACTGGTCCATCACGACCATTTCAAGTGTGGGCTACGGCGACATCCTGCCGCGGTCGGACCACGAGCGCGTCTTCACGGTCTTCGCGATGCTCCTAGGAGGCGCTTTCTACGGCTACGTCATCGGAGAAACGGCAGCAATCGTCACGAAATTCGATGCCAATCACGCGGAACGCTTCCAGAAGCTCGACGCGATTCGCGCGTGGATGGACCACCACCACTTCCCGCGGGCATTGCGACGTAAAGTACGAAGATCCTACAAGATCTACTTCGCGAACCACATGGCCCTCGACGAGGGCGCCATCATCAGGGAGCTCGAGCCGCAGTTGCAGGAAGAAATAGCTGAGGTATTACTGCCGGCGGTGGTCCGTAATGTACCTTTGTTGCGAGGCTTACCGACGGGCGCAAAAGCGAAGTTCGTCAACGTGTTTCGGCGGATGCAGGTCGACCCCGACACGGCGATTGTTCGAGCCGGCGAACCTTCGAATGCGATGTTCGTCATCGTCTCCGGCAAGTGCTCCGTGTCGTCCGGTTCGAAGCACGGGGCCTTTCGGGCGGTGTCGGCCGGCCCGGGCGACGCCTTTGGGGAGCATGCACTATTAGGTTTGAGGCAGACTTCTAGAGTCACGGTGACGGCGCGGACGCCGTGTTTGCTCATCGTGTTCCCCGAGGACAAGTTCCGGCACGAGTTTTCTGAATTACCGGAGGTCGTCGATCAACTCCGGGCCACTGCTAGAGAAATCCATTCGGACATCCTCCACCCGCCGTCCTCTCATTCTCTGGTGACAGAGCAGCGGTACACGATGAAGGGCACGCTCGGCGCGCTCGAGGAGATCCGGACGCCGGCGAACGCCAGTCGAAGTCTACCACCACCGTCGTCATAATACTATATATGTGTGAGTTAGGCCACGAACGCGAGCAGCGCGACCGCCGCCGCGCCTACCGCAGGACTCATGCGGCCCGCCGCGTCCGACTCCGGCGCAGCCGTCGGTTCCATCGTCTGCGCCGTCGGCGCCTCCGTCGCGGCGGCGCGGGCCTCGAGGTCGGAGTTAAATTTCTTGAGCGCCGCGGTATTGATCTCGGGCAGATTACAGGTGTTGGCCACAGCCGCGAACGAGGCGTTGTGCAGGTCCGATCGCATCGCCAACGAGGCGAAACCAAAGGAGTCACCCCCATGCCCGCGCCAGTCTCCCGGCACGCCGTAATCGAAGAACCATGGGGCACGACGACCGTGAACCGGTAGGCGTCTATTTTCTTCCGATCTAATTTCGCGTTGCCCACGGGGCCGAACCCGGCGAGCCGCATGAACGGCGAGTTCGGGTCCGAGTCACCACATAAACCTAATTTGAGCGTCCTCCAGTCGCCCGACGTGTCGTCGAGGACACCATCTAAAATACTGGCGTAGGTCTCCCTATCGGCAAAGCCCTGGACGCCGGCCGTCGCGCAGATGCGCGGTAGAGGAGCGTCCAAACCACATTCACTTGCGTCGCCGACGGCCATAACCAACCGCGCCACGCCTGGCCGCGCCGGCGCCTGGAGGATGCGGTACTCGAGTTTTAGATAGCTGGCCTCGGCGCAGGGGTAGTTTCCTTGTCCTAAGAGCCGGCCCGCGTAGGGAAAGCCCGAATACATCTCGAGGTGGTGCGAGCTGTAGTCGAGGCGGACGCCGTCGCTCGTTTCTGTGACTTCCGTCGTCGACACGGGCGGGACTTGCGACGTCAGCGTGAACATGCCCTCCGTGGTGTTAAAGTCGTCGACGACGTGCGAGGTGGCGGCCGCGGCCCGCGCGGTCGCGGCGCAGAGCAGCGCGCGGATGATGCGGGGGCACATCGTCGATCCTCAGATCGGGGCAAGGGCGTCGAGCGTCTCGCCTCGGCGTCCTTGCAGACTTCCCTGAGAAGCTGGCCTCAGAGTTACCTTTGCAGGGCTCGTTCCTGAGCGGGGTTTCGCCGCCTGGCTCAGGTTGTGAGAATCATGTCCCGATTGCCGTTTTTTTCGCGTGGCGCTGGCGGGTTAGCGACCGCCTGACTTTTAATCGGTAAAATGGCCTTGATCCTAAAAACTGATTCACGGGTTTTCCAGGCTGGTGATGCTCGTTACCCACATGAATGCATTTGAGGAAGCGTAACTAGTGTATTTTCTATCCCAGCACTCCCAGCTATCGTGCAGATGCGGGTTCTGGCAGCGCTACTCGCGTGCAGCGCTTGCACCGGCTGGAGCCCACAGCTAGCGCTCAAGCACCGCGGCGCGCGCCGCGCCACCGATGCCCATCACAAGCACCCTACAGCGCTACACGCCACCGATGCGGACTGGCAGGAATTCTGGGAGGATCTCGCCGCCAGACCCGAAATTCGTGACGCGTGGCGGCGCGCGCCGTGCGTGCTCAAAGGAATAGCGCCAGCCGACGCGCTCACGCTCGAGGCACTCACCCAAGCCGTCGACGCGGACCCGTCGACATTGGATGATGCGGCGCGCGTGGCCCACGGCGCGAGCCAAGGGTGGACGAACGTCGCGCTCGACGACGACGCCCGACCGAGCCGACGGCTGCGCGCGTCGTCATCGAAGGCGAGCGTCCTTTTAAATCATGGTGGCGTGGCGTTTCCGTCGCTACTCGGAGGCGCCTGCCGCGCGGCCTTGGACGCCTTCGAGCAGCCCGTAGGGTTGAATGTCTACTTGACCGGAGAGGATGTGGAGAAGGCTGCCCCAGCACACACGGACCGCCAGGAGGTCTTCGTGGTGCAGTGCGCCGGCGCGAAGCGGTGGCGCGTCTTCGCGTCAGCCTCGGCGTAGACATCAAATTTTCTAGGCCCCGCCTCGATGGCGTGGCGATTCTGATATTTCTCGCGCAGGCCGCCTCACCCACCGCTCAATCCGTCGGCGGACCCGTTTGCACGCGGCAAGGGCGACGACGTCCTGGACGAGCGTTCGATCGCGTGCATGCTCGACGTCGCGCTCGAGGAGCGGGATCTTCTGTACATCCCGGCGGGCTTCCCGCATTCAACAGCGACGGCGAATACGTCCTCGCTGCACCTCACGTTCGGGATGGCGCCGACGTCGAATTTTGGGTTGTCCCTCGACAGCCTGAGGATCGCGGCGCGCGGCCGGCGGACGGCCTACGACCCGCTGGACGACCCGGAAATGCTCCGCGAGGTCGCCGTCGAGATATATCGAGTGTTCGACGCGCCGCTGCCGCTCGGCCGCTTCCTTGGCGCTGATGGAGACTTCCGGGAGGCATGCCGGGGGCGCCTGCGGGAGGCGCTCGCGCTCGAAGGTCCGCTCACGACGTTCCGAGCGAACTTGGAAGATCCAAGTGATGATGCTATCGATGCCGCCGCGGACCGCGTGCAAACGCACCACGCCGCGGTGCTGGACGAGATGCGCCGCGCCTACGCGCTGGGCGACGCGCGGCCGGCGTCGGCGCGCGTCGCCGACCACATCGACCGCCTTGGGGGGTTGGTGGACGCGCTCTGGAACCCGCAACTAGAAAAACTGCGGGCGAAGATCGCGTCCGCGACGGTGGTCGACCGGAGGCGGCCGGGCTAGGTAATATATCTGCGAGTTTAGTAGGAGAGGGACTTCAGCGGAAGGGGAGATCAGCTTTGGGTTCAGCGAGCGCTCGCGCGCTCCAGCTAGATGGGTACCAGCATGTACGCATCCGTGGGAAGTGAATTGTCAGACGGCGTCGCCGGCGTGGCCACCGACGCGAAGTGTCAGACGGAGTTGGCGGCCACGGAGAAGACCGAGTCGGACGTGTCCGCGGCCACGGAGACTGTCTTCTCCGAGGGTAGATCGGACAGCGCGCCGTCGCCGGTGCCGTCCGAGGGCGCCGACGACGCGCCCAGCGTCGAGTCGGGCGACTTGGCGTCCCCGATGATCCCCTCCATGGCCCGCAGCGACGCCTCGGTGCCTTGCCGCTCGCGCTCGCGCCGTTGTACGGCCTCGCGCGCGGCCAAGAGCTCGTGGACGAAGAGGGCCCCTATCAACAGCAACCCACCAGCTAATGTGAAGGGCCCCGGTTTTTCGTTGTAGATGAGGAAGACCCAGAGCGGGCCCAGCACCGTCTCCAGCAGCGAACATAAGGACACCTCCGCTCCTGTTATATACCTAGGTGCTATGGAAAAGGCCACGAAGATTCCCGCGATGGCGAACCCGTCTAACGCCATGCATAGATAAAACAATCCTGGAGACGAGACCTTGGGCACGATGCAGTCGCCCGTGACCAGCGTCGACAGGGACACCAGGACGAACGCGGCCAATGCACCAACAGTTGTTGCGAACGTGATCGGCACCCGCGGCCGCTCGCGCGCCGCGTGCCGCACAATGATCAAGTAGACGGCCACGGCCACGCCCACGTAGATCGCCGCGAGGTCGCCCCAGGGGCTGCCTTCCCGGCCTTTCTTGGTAGCGAGCTCGGGCCCAAACACCATGGCGATGCAACCCAAGGCAAAAATGCACGTGACGATGGTCCTTCTAGGTAAAACGTCTCCTAGGAGAGCGCATCCGAGTATCGCGCTCCACAGCACATTCAGCGAGTACCAGATCATCACTCGAGCCGCCGCGATAATTAAGAAGGCCAGAGAGAATAAAACATCTAGCGAGATCTGCAGTCCCACCGCGGCCCAGAAGTGCTTCGGGCCCGTCTTGATGCGCTCATACAGTGATTTGACGACGCCTTCAGGTGGTGCGCTCTTCTTCTCAACATAAAAAACCCACGCGCACGTGAACCAGAACACGAAGAAGAACTTCCAGAAGAGGATGGAGGCCGTGTTCGCTCCTTGCGTCTGGGCCCACCTTAATAACACGGCGTCGGGCGTGACACATAAGACGCCCGCGGCGGCGATGGAGACGCCGCGCGCGCGGTCGGAGAGCTGGACCATTTTTTATGTAGATGAGCAGGCGCGCGCTGCTCGGCTGCGCGAGAGCGCTGGACAGCTGCGCGGCAGCCGGGGCGCGCTCGCGTCGCGCGCTGGTTGGCTCCGCCGGCAACTAAAAGGTTTGTGTCGTGCGTTTGCGCGCGTTTTCGACGTGGCCTCAGATTTTTTGTCTCACAGCCTTTCTCTTGCCGCTCGCGGCTCGTCGTGCCATGATCTTTATTCTGCCGTGTCAGCGTTCAAGTCTCCGAGGCAAAAGTTAAGTCTGTTTCACGACCCCCCCCTTTCCCGAGGGATAAGGTACCGCGTTTTGAACGCGAGAGCCGCAAGACGTGCGCGGGGCCGCAATATTTTGAGCTTGCGCGTGTGTGCCACTGCTCAAATTAGCCGTAGAGACAGCAGAGAAGCGCAGCACCGCCGCCTCTCGCCTAGACGTCGTGAAACCAATAGTACAGCAGCCGCGCACCGCGGGAGCGCGCGAGTCACGATGGACGCCAACGACACCCTCGCGCGGGTCCGCCAGACGCTGCCGGCCCTGAGCCACCCGCTGCGCGCCGTCCGCCGTAGGGCCCTCCAAAACGTGAAGTCGAAGCTCGAGATGGGCTTAGTTCGTTTGAGCGACTTACCAGCCCACGACGTCGTCGCGCACTCATTGACGCTAGCGGAGCATGAAGTGAATGAACCGACCGTCGAAAGTCTGAACACGGCCATCGCGTTGTTATTGGCCGTCGTCGAGACGCACGGGGCGGGCGCCGCTGCTTTAAGGAGCTGCGACGGCGTCGCGCGGCTCGAAGCGTTAAGGGAGCGCCTCGACGTCCCTTCCAGAGCGGTCGAGGACTTATTAGCCGCTGCTTTAAGGACGCCCGGCGTGCTGCCCGAGACGCCAGTACCACCGCCGCGCCAGCCGAAGTTCTCGCCCGTGGAAGTCACGAGGCAGGAATCAGACGTGGAGGAGGAGGAAGAGGAGGAGGAAGAACCAGAAGTGGAGGAGGTGGTCACCGATAGGGCGCGGCTCGAAAAAGGCTGGCGCCCGGCGGCGCCGGAACTCTGTAGGGCAGATGAAAGGAGAGTTCTGGACATCGAGAAGCGCGTCGAGGAGGCGACGCAAGCTTTAGGGTCGCGACGAGGCGACGCGGCCGCCTCTGCGAGGGCGGCGGTCGTCCTCGCGGCTCTCAGAGATAACGCGGCCTCCGACCTGCCCGCGGCCGTCTGGCTCGAGCGACCTAGAGTATTAGCGTGCTTGGTGACCATCGCGGCCTCACCAGCATCACCGGCCAACGACCGCCCCGCGCGGTTCGTGGAGCAAGTCCGGCGGGACGCGTTAGATGCTCTCGCATCCATACTAGAAAAGCTCTCTCATTATGATTGCCCCCTGCAGTGCGACGCGGCGTCGGCGTGCGAAGCGCCGCCCATCCACGCGCGGACGGACGACGAACGTTTACTACTTGATGCTGCACTGGAAACGTTCAAACGCCGCCACCCGAAGCGTTTAGGGCATGTTGTCGTGCCGGACGACGACGACGAGACCACAGCCGATCCATTAAGAAGGAGCGCCCACCGCGACTCTCCGTTGTCGCTAGGTGGGGCCTGCGGCGCTTGCCTAGAAGCGGCAGCTCCTTTGTTAGCTTCCAACGATGCTAGAACAAGACATCTAGCAGGACGGGTCTGTATGGCATCAGTGCCGTTCGTCGTCGAGCCCATTACTCTACAGAAAACGTCTGCAGCGTTGTCACGTTCTAGAGTCGCGCGATGTTTACATGCGCTCGATGCGGCCGCGGCGTCGTCTGGCGACGCTCTGGTGGAACGATTGGCCGCGTCTCTGTTAGCTGGTCTAGCAAGGAGACAAGCGCACGTCCCGCCTCCCGCAAATTTGAGGAGGCGCGCGCGACTACGCGTCGTGGACGCTGCCAAACGTGGAGACGCTCTGAGACCTGCGTTGGCAGTACTCGGCTTCGTCGGGAAGGATGAATTGAGGGCGGCAGATAAAGCGCATAATGCTGCATTAGATGGGGCGGCGCCCTTGCTATCCGCTTTATTGAGGGGCGACGCGTGGTCCGGAGATGGTTCGATGCTAGCGTCGCAGTGCCGCGCGTCACTAGATGTGGTGTTATCGTTACCGGACGAGCGCCCGTCGTCGCAGATGACCATGGTCGACGCGCCGTTGCCGCCGGAAGCGCGTGTGCGAGCCTCAAATGTCCTCATGCCCGATAACCCGCCTTCAAGAGCATCAATAGGAGAGGACTGCGCCGCGTGCTGCGTGTACGCCTGGTCTCGCCTGCCGGACGCACAACTTAGTGGAGTGGTCCTTTCCTTATTACAACGGTTCAACACGAGGAGAGCGGCCACGGAAGCGTTACTAGCGGAAACAGCCCCAGCATGCGTCGCGCCGCCCGACGCGTCCATCTGGGCCGCCGAAAACTTAATGAGGCCGGACCCGGGCCGCGCCGCGTACCGCCTGGCCTCTTCAGATTCACCGTGGCGCGCTCAAGTGTTGAGGCAGCGACTCTTGTCGGACGAAGCGTCTACGATTCGGAGGTGGCTATGTAGGGTCGGCGCCTTCGACCAAGACGAGCGGTGCCGCGCGGCCTCCAGACAACTAGTCCGGGACGCGGCGGCTTTATCTCCCAGGGGAGCGTTCTCCGGCGAAGACGCCCCCTATTTGGAAGCGCAAGGTTTGAGAGGATTGTGCGCCGGCTCGAATCCCATTTCATCGCTAGCGCGAGCGTTATTTGCGAGAGAACAGGAACCGCGCCGGCAGGCGGCTTTAGAACTGTCCCAGAGATTAGATGTTCGCGCGAGCGCACCGGACGTTCTAGTGGAGGCGGAACTTTCCCAAAGAGACGCATCCGACGAATTTATTAAGAGAAGCGTCGAGCCGGAACAGCTCGACTTGCTAGCAAGGGCGTACGCGCGATGTGCCGCATCGTCTGACTTCCTGCCGAGCGAGGTCGCCGCCCGAGAACTACGGGACGCTCTACTAGCTTATGACGGCTGTCTGGACGCGTCGCCAGATTTAGCGGCCGCGGCGGCGGCGGCGGCGGGCGCGCTCGGAGATCAGCCTTTTGGCGCGCGGGCCCGAGCGGCGGCTCGAGTCTTACTTGGGTTATGTTGGCGATTACCGGCTTTGCACGAGGGCTCGCTGCTTGATCTGGTGCTCCGGGCGGCGTTTGTGGCACCTGAAGATCATGACGGCATGTGGGACGACCGCGGCGCGCGGGCGTGTCTCTTCGCGTGCGCGTCTGCGATTGCCTTCAGCGACGGCGAGGCCTACGCTTCTTCGGAAAAGCCCTTCGACGCGAATCTGGGCGAGGTCTTCGCGCCCGTTGGTCAGAGCTGCGGCTCGAAGCTCGCCTGGCGCCTCGCTTCATCAGATGAGTCTCCTGAAACGACGCCATCAAAAGCGGCGGGCGCGGCCGCCGCGCGGTCCGCGCTGGCGGCCCTGGCGAACGGTGGCACTTCCACCGACCAAAGTGTCGAGCAGCTGCTGGAGAAGTGCGCGTCGGCGACTTCGAGACGAGAGTATGACGACGCCGTGCACGGCCTACTCTCAGCGTTAGTTACGGATAGGCACCACGCCACGAAGACCATCATCGAACGGGACTGGGCGCGCGCGTTTGAAAGGCCTTTAAGCGTCCAGCCGCGAGGCAGGAAGGAACGTAGGTCTTTGAGGGCTACATTAGGTGTCCTCGACGCGGTCGCGTCTTCCTTAGATCCGTTAGATGCTAGATGGAGGGATTTGGCACAATCAACTTGTGAGGTAGTAGCACCAGCGGGATTACAGGGCGAAAGCGACGGCTTACCCAGTACCACATGCGCCTTCCTCGCGACGTTGTGTCAAAAGGCGCCGCGCTTCGCCCTCGACTCGAACGACGCCGAGCGACTCCTCATACGATTATTAGATAAGGGTCCATTGCACAACGCACCAGCGAAGGACACGGTCGCGGCGGTCACGGCCGCGACGCTATTGCTCGACCGCCTCGCGCCGAACGAGTATGTGGTCAGGAGGAGACTCGCGGAGACCTTCGTTAGATTATGTGCGCCGACGGCGTGCTCGCCCCCGGACTCCTTTTTTGGGAGGAACGCTTTGGTGAGTGCTTTGCGCGGATTGAGAAAGCTGGGAAAGCAAGCTCGCCAAATAGCCGCGTCGCCGTCGTCACCACCAGCGTACTTCGACGGCGACATTCTCGGCACGCCGAACATGGTCTGGCTCTCTAGATTATTATGCGACCGCGGTGCAGAATGCAGAGCCGCCGCGTATCTGTTGGCCGCGGACTGCGCGTCGTTTGACTTCGGCTATGATTTACTGGTCAGAGAAGGAGACCCGCTGGACGCGGCCCACCTCGCGGGACGGTGCGCGTCGGACGTCACGGAGGCGGCGTGCGTGCGCGGCGCGGCCTGCACGTTACTGGCGGCGTTAGTGACACCGTCGAGGCGAGAGGCCCACGCCGCGAACGCCTCGGAACGGGCGTTGCGAGCCTTGAGTGAAGACAACAAGAAAGACCCCGCCTTTTCGGCGGGAGCCTGCCACCTCGCGCTGGCCTTAACCGTGGCGCCGGCGCCGTCGCAACGGCCGGAGGCGGCGGGCTACGCGCCCCTCAAGGAAAGCGTGGCGCGCCACTGCTCCGTACTAGCGAGCGTCGGGGGCGTCAACCGCAAGCAGGCCTGCGTCTTGGCCACGAAAGCATCCGAAAGGATCGGCGAGATCAAGATCGACGCGCAGCACCTCGCGACGCTGGGCCTGGTGCCCCAGACCATCGCCACGGCCGACCTAGGTACGTGGCGCCACGCGCTTAGAGGTGGTGTTCCTAGTGGAGACGGCTTGCCATCCATAGCGGCGCAACGACTTGTGGACGGTGCTCTGAAGAGTGCGGACGCCGCGAGTGCGAGGGCGTGGCGGGCGTTACGCGCGTTAGTGACCTTACATCGAGGCCGGGACGCCGTCTTAAGCGCCGACGGCGTGGCCAAGTGCGTCCAGTGCGTGGCCGGCGCTTCCGTTAGAATCGCTGCTGGTGAATCAACGGCTACGGTGGCCTTCTCGGAGGCGGCTGAGTGCCTCTCTATATTAATCGCGGGCGACGTCGACGCCCAAGGCGACGCGCTGCGGGCCTCCGATGCTTTAGGTGTGGACGGCAAGTTTCCCCTCGTCGTCGCGGCGGCGTGTGCTACCATTATTGCTTCCAAAACTTCTGGAGCGACAATCGCAGCAGCAGCCAGAGCGGCGCACGCCGTCGTGGCCGCGCCGCGGTGGCGGCGCGCGCTCGACGAGCCTCGATTAGATGCGCTCGGTGCGGCGCTCATGCGACGCGACGCGCAGCGCGTGGCGTCGGCGCCCTTCGAGGGGCCCGACGAAAATAGTGACGCTTCTGAAGCGGACGCGGCCTGCGGCGCCGCCTTCGCCGCGGTGCTGGACGCGTCGCCAGCATGTAGAAAGCGCGCGCGGACAGACGGCTGTTCGATTGAGAGACGGTTGGTAGCCTTGGCGAACGCCGCCGAGCTCTCTACGAGCGGCGGCCACGCCGAGTCGCACCCGGTGCAGACCGTTGATCAAAAGGCTTGCAGGACGGTCGCGGCCCACGCGAGGGTTGTTGCAGCATCTTTGAGAAGAGGCGCGCGGGACGACGAGGACTTCCGCGAGATGAATTTGGCCGCGCTCGCGTCGACCCTACGCAAGGCCTGGCCCTTCGTCAAGGCCGCCTCGACGCTCGAGGACGAGACCGGCGGCCCGGGCGGCGACGCCCTCGACGCCCTCAACAGATGCGCGTTAGCATTGGCCAACGCCGGCGACGAGGGTTGTGTTGCTGTGGCGGCATCGGACTCGTCCAAGAAGGTCAGAAGGGCGGCGGGCGACCATTCGTTGGCGAGATGCCTGATGGACTCGGCCGTGAGAGGTGAACTAGCCATCAGCCCGGCCGCGGCGCGCGACGCCGACGCGACGGCTTTAGTGGTCTCAAAGAGATGCGCCGTCGCTTGTGCGGCGTTAGCGAAACTCGCCCAGGCGCCCTGTAGAGGCGCGGTGATCCAGGGCGGCTTCGTCAAGGATTCTGTGGTGGCCTTGCGGCGGTTAGCCGCGGCAGCACATGCGCCGGCCTCGCGCGTTTCTTACACTGTACGATCGTCTAGAAACGCGCGCGCCGAAGCGCTCCTGGGGACCTTGGTCAGTGCGACGATGTATCCTGACGCGCAACGCGCGTTGCTGGACGAGCCGCAGACCGCCGAATTGCTCCTGGACTTGTGCCACTACTACGGCGCGCCTCAAACCAGATCATACAGTTCTCCCGGTGGTGTCGATTATACGCCGACGCGGGAACCGTTATATCCGGGCGCGCGGGCGCGGACGGCGTCTTTGTTGAGAAATCTGGCGTTGCTGCGGCGGAACAAGGGCCGCATCCTCGCGCAGCCGCCCCTCGTGTCCTTCTTACTGGACGCGCTGCGGGCGCCGCCGGCCGTCGTCTCGGCGTCCGCCACTGCGTTGTGGGCCCTCGTGCACCACTCGGAAAAAGCCAGGGGCCTCGTCAAAGCTGATGGGTTGCGCGCCGTCCACGCGGCGGCGCGCGCGATCGATGATCAGACGGCCTTTTCCCGAGGTTCGGGCGAGGACGCGCATCATTTGAGAGGTGCGCAGCGCGCTTTGGCGCATTTGCGCGCGATCCTGGCCGAATGACTCCCCTTTCCCCACCTCACTGATAAGTAGGAATTACACGACTCCCAGCGAGTTCTTCCGCTCCATGAAGTCCTCATCGTCATCAACCTTCTTCGAGGGGGCCGAAGCGCCCCAGGAGACGATCCAGCCCATTCGGTTGCCGAACAGGTTCAGCTTCCTGAGAATATCAAGGGGCAGCACTAATGAAGCCCAAAAAGCACAAACCCCAACATCGTGCATCGACAGCGCTTCGGTCCCAAAAACGCGCTGCCCGAAAGCCGTGTATACTACTAACAACTGCCCAACCAAACAGCAAGCAATGGCCACGACAAACGCCTTGTTCGCAAAGACCGGCAACCGAGAAGTACCGACCAACGCCACGTCCGAGCGACAAGTCAAGGCATTGACCATGTCATAGAGCACGAAAGTCGTAAAGGTCATCGTCGTGTCGTGCCTCGTGCTGCTATCGATACCGTCCTTGGCGAATTCCGACGAGAAGACGTAGAGCGTGCCTGCCGTTACTAATGCCGCTGATGAGAGCACTCGGCGCGCCATTTTATCCGTGATGACTGGCTCGTCTCGCTTTCTTGGGGGCTGTAATTTGACTGCAGAATCACACGGTTCCACGCCCAACGACTGCGCCGGGGGCCCGTCCATGATGATGTTGATCCACAACACCTGGGTCGGGTTTAGGGGAGGTGGTAACCCAAGCACCTTTGCCCCTGCCACGATACCCAAGGCAGCTAAAGAAGTGGACAACTGGAAGGTCAGGAAGTTCCGGATGTTGTGGAAGATGGCCTTCCCTTCGTCCACCGCGGCCACAATGCTCCCGAGCTCGTCGTCGGCTAGGACGACGTCCGCCGCCTCCTTGGCCACGTCCGTACCTATCTTTCCCATCGCCACGCCGACGTCCGCCGCTCTGAGAGCTGGGGCGTCATTTACTCCATCCCCGGTCATCGCTACCACTCTTCCCGCTTGCCTTAAGAGTCGTACGACGGCCAACTTGTGTCGCGGGGACACGCGATAGAGGACAGCAACGCGCTGCACGACGGATGAGACCCGATCCGGATCTCTTCGAGGCGAGCCACAAAAAAGTGTACCTCCGGGAGTATCTTCATCGGTCAAATCGGAGGCCTTCAGGGATCCTGACGCTAATTGATCTAGTTCGGAACCTGACAGTACTAAACCGTCTCCCAATATACCTACTTTCTTCGCGATGGCGACGGCCGTTTCCCGCCCATCGCCCGTGAGCATCACCACCCGCGTGCCTCTCTCATGTAACTCAGTCACGGCCTGTAGCGCGGATTCGCGAGGCGGGTCGGCCAAGCCAACCAATCCCAACAGTTGCGTCGTCCTCCCATCAGATTTCAGCAATGCTAATACTCGTAAACCTCGAACGGCCATCTGCGAGTTCTCATCTGCCCATTTTTGCTCCGCGTCGAAGTTGAGCGACTCCAGAGCTCCTTTCACATAGGTGAACGTGCCGTTCTTGTCCTTCACGCGCACCTCCATCCTCTTACGTTCGGAGGAGAAGGCGACTTCACTGACTCGCGTCGTCCTAGATCTTCTGTCTACTACTCCTAGCTCTTCCGCCGCGGCGAGTAATGCGACTTCGGTAGGATTGCCGTGCTGGACCGTCGCGTTGGAACAAAGGCAACACGCGTCGAAGCACGCTTCGATGGAACCAGGCAATCCTAGATCCGTGCGCCATTCCCGATCCCCATCCCTCCGACACTCCCATTTCCCATCTAACGTTCTTCTCAAGGACCAAGCACCGCATTTAGCCTCGGCGACCTTCATCGAACCCTGCGTGAGCGTGCCCGTTTTGTCGCAGCACAGGACGTCGGCACAGCCCAGTGCTTCGACAGCCGGCAGTCTTTTCACGATCGCATTTCTCTGGGCTATTCTCATCACACCTAACGCTAGTGTTACAGCGACGCAAATAGGTAAACCTTCCGGTATGGCTGCTACTGCTAAAGAAACGCCGACCGTGAAGACTCCAAGTAACGATTCGCCTCGGAGTAGACCAACTAATCCTATAACGACGATGACCGCGATTGATGCGGCAGAAAGCTTCCTTCCTAGAGCGTCCATGCCCTGCTGTAGAGGGGTTCTTCCTGGTTCCAGCGACTCCAACTCTTGCGCAGCAGCTCCCACCTCGGTCTTGGCTCCGACCGTGATCACAACCGCTCGTCCTCGTCCAAAACGCACGAACGTACCCGCAAATAATATAGTGCGACACTCCGCTAGAGGCACTTGATCCGTCGTCGGTAAATCACCGGTCCAGTCCCGAGACTTCGACACGGGTTCCGACTCGCCAGTGAGCGAGGACTCGTCGACGACCAACTCCACGGCTTCTACTAACCTACAGTCCGCCGGGACTCTATCGCCGGTCGAGATGACCACGACGTCTCCTGGAACTAAATCCGCAGCGGCCACGTCCGCCGCCGGCAGGCCCGACCGCACCACTAAGCATCTAGGCGGCACCAAGCCGGCTAGAGCTTCTAAAGTTCTAGCCGAATTACTTTCCTGGATGTAGGCGATCGTCGTCACGATGAGCACGGCCACCGCTATCGAAATGGCGTCATCATATTGCCCTAGCAACGAGGAGACCACAGCGGACGCGAACAACAACAAAATCAGAGGCTCCTTGAGCTGCTCCAAAAACTTCGCGCAGGCCGTCTCCTCTTCCGTCTTGGCGAGCTCGTTCGGGCCCGAGATCTGGCGCCTCCGATCAACTTCTTGCGCGGCGAGGCCGTCGTCGGCGTGGGCGCCGAGTCGTTCTAGGGCTTCTTTCGGCCCGCAGGTGACGATGGCGCGCGTGGCTGCTCTTTCGAACTGGTCCATGGTTTTGATTCGGGCTTCGCGCCGGCGTCGTCGGCTGCGTCGGCTGCCTAGCGGTTAGCAGGGGGCCGGGCTTGCCAGGGCTTCGTCCGGCAGCGCCGGCTTCACAGCTGAGCGTTCAGGGGTCGCGGCAGAGTAGTCCGCGGGTACCCACAGGTCGCGAAACTGCCCAGCTGCTAAATTTGGAAAAAGCCCGAGGCCAAATTTTTCGCGCTAGCGTCCTGTAAGACACTAGGAATTGATTTTTATAGAGCTTGTACACAAAAAAGATTATCTCGCCCCCGGCGCGGCCTGCTCCTCCGCCTCGCGCGTGAGCTGCGCCCAGAGGTCCGCCCTATCGTCGATGTCCGGGAAAATCCAGTCCGCCTCCGCGTCCACCAGTCGCCAGGCGCCCGCGCGCACCTCTCCATCCAATTGGTTGCGGCCCCACCCCGCGTAGCCCGTCACGAAGATGGCGTCGTGGGGACGCGCGCCACTCTCAAGCAACACGCCCGCCGCCGCGTCCGCGTCGCGCCACATGTCGCCCCCCGTCAAATCTCCGTCGACGAAGGAACAGCCGCGCACGCCCTCCGGTAGATCTCCGACAACCGGCCCGTGGGCCATGCCCGGCGGCGGCCCCAAGTGGGCCCTATAGAGCATGGTCACGGCCTCCCGCGTGTCCACCGGACCGCCTCGGCCCACGAAGAACCCCCTCAAATCATCCCGTCGCTCGTCCAGCTCGACCACCCCCCGGAACTCCCGCTTGTTGATGACCAGGCCGAAGCTCCCTCGTCTATGATCGTGCTCCGTCAACAACACGACGGAGTTGCCAAATACGCCGTGCTCGATGTGCCTACTGATGAGTAACCGGCCCGCGCGGACGCCGCGAAACGGCCGTCCGTTGCGGATGATCGCCACGCGCCCGTCGCCGCGGTGCACGATGCGGATCGCGCAGAACCAGTAGACCACGATGCCGACCATCGGCGCTATGAGTACGATCGGCCGCGCCATACCCGCCGCCGTGCCTAATAAAGCCACCACAAACGTCGCCGTGTGCCTCAGGAACCACTTCGTGAAGCGCCAGCCGCGACTGGACCAGGGCTCCGCCGGCGGCGCGAGGTCGAACCGCGCGCGGCAGACGCCGCAGTACTTTGCTTTGCGGGTCCCGGCGCACGTCCGCTGCCACTTCCGCAGGCACTCCTCGTGGACGTACTTTTGGGTGCCGTCACATTTGCAGGGCGCGATGAGCTTCCCGTCCTCGGCCCCCGAGAAGCAGATGCGGCACTGGTCTCCTTCTTCTGGCTGGGCCGCGGTCGCTGCGGTCTGGCTGCGCGTCGCCGGGCGTCTACGTCTTAATGTCTCGCGCGTCTCGCGCGCTTCCTCTTGGCGCCGTATCGTCTCGCGCGCCTCGTCCCTCTGGCGCCGTTCGTCGCGGGCCAACTGCTGGCTCACCTGCTCCATCCACTCGCGCACGGCTTGCGGCGTCGCGGCGCGCCTGGCCCCTTCTGGGATCGCATCGCCCACCGGCATGGTTTATGTTCAGTTGTGCTCTCAGCCAAAAAGCTTCTCCCTTGGCTGCTCTCTTAAACTCTAATCAACGCAGGCAGGACGAATGGACCGGTGAAGTAAGCGCTTCTCGGAGGTACTCTCGAGCTATTTCCTTTGGGTATTTGTGAGCTCACGGAGCACGGATTCAGGCTGCTCCAAGCCGCTGCCATGCGCCTGGACTAGAGCGTTTTGCCAGGACGCATCGCTGGCAGCCGTCTTCGGAGAGGTGGCCTGCTGCGTCAGGCGTACCAGGCGTCGCATCAAAAACGCGCGCTAGTGTGTTACAGCTAGCGCAAGCTGCGGATTGAAGACGCGTGTCCTCAGTGCAGCGGTTAAGCCCACGTCTTACACGCTGGAATTCGGATCTAAGGTCGCAGCACAGCCACCATGCGAAGTCTCCTCACCTGTGCGTTGGTAGCGGCCTTCGCACCGCCCCAGAGGCGCTTAGCCCCACCCAGCCGCGTGCTCCGCATGGCGGCGTCGGAGTCGCGCGGCAAGCGAGCACTGCGCTACTTAGCAGCGCCACCAAAAGGCGTGAAACGCGCCGTCAACTACATAAGGGAGCGCGCGCCCGACGCGCAAACCACGAAACGCCTCGCGAAGGCCGTGGTCTGGACGACGGCCGTCTCCCCGTTATTAGCGTCGGTCCATCCCGCGCTCGCCTACGTCGGCTACCAGCAAGAAGAGATGGACAAGATGCGCGCCGATAGTGGATCCATGAAGATCGTCCTCCCGGCCGTCGTGTTCGGCGTCCTCTTCACAAGCGCTAGACAAGGCGCGATCCAGAAGAAGGAGATCAAACGGATCAAGAGGGCTTACAAAAAAGTGCAGGAGGAGGAGGCCGAGTACATGCAGGTCGACGGCAAGGCCGAGTCCGACGCCGACATCATGGCCTCGCTCCGGAACCGAACTGCCGCATTGGGTGATGATGATGAGGGCGACGACGACGCACCGGCGGGCGACGACGACCTACCACCGCCACCGCCGCCGCCGGCGCCCAAGAAGCGCATGACCATGGCCGAGAAGATCGCTGCGAAACAAGCAGCCATGCAGCAGAACAAGACCAAGGGTCTCTGAGTAATGTCTTCCATGCTACTAACTAGCGCCGAGTTGTCGCAGCGATGGCGTAACCTTGGCGCCCGGGTTGGCGCTCGTCCGAGTCGCCGAGCGCACTGCTAGCCCCCCACTGTTCCCCCGTCACACCCGCGGTACCTCAAGTGGTACCTCCGATTCACTCCTAGAATAACCAAGAAGCCTTACTTCTTCCAGAACGCGAGCTTCGCCAGCAGGCGTCTTAACGCAGACCGCTTCCGCCCGTCCGCGTCGAGCGTCACCCTCGATAACTCCTTGAAATACGTCGGGAACGTTTTTGAGGTGCAGCCGGGATCTAAAATTTTGACCGGCACACCCGCGCACGCCGCGAGCGCGAAGGTCATCGCAATTCTATGATCATCATAGGTCTCGATCTCGCACATCGGCTTGATTTCAGTAGGCGGCTTGATGATACAGGTAGTAGGCTGCTCCGTCACGTCGGCGCCGAACTTCGACGTCTCCGCGACGATGGCCTTCATGCGCTCCGTCTCTTTCACCCTCCAACTCCCGACATTCCTGATGGTCGTGGTGCCCTCCGCAACTAACGCGACGGACGCCAGCGTCATGGCAGCGTCGGGGATATCTAAACAGTCGACGTCGACACCCTTTAACTGGGCCGGCCCACCCACCACCGTGATGTTGGTCGGGTTCATCTCGATGCGAGCGCCCATATCCTTTAGTACTTCGGCAAACCTCACGTCGCCTTGAGTTGAGGAGGACCCACACCCTACGACCGTGAGATCCCCGCCGGTCATGGCCGCGGCAGCCAAGAAGTAAGATGCTGAGGAAGCATCACCTTCCACGAAATACGTCTGGTCAGGTAACTTTGTATTCGTGTACTTCTGACCGCTCTGGATCGTAAACTTCTTGTACCCCGGGGCTATATCTACGTTAACATCGAACTGCTTCATGAGGTCTATGGTAAGTTGCACATAAGGCTGGGAGATCAATTCATCGGTGATCTGGATCTCTAGGGGTTTCGTTCTCGCTAGTAAGGGTGAAGCGAGCAGTAATGCCGACAAGAACTGACTCGACGTTTTGCCCGAGACCCTACAGATGCCACCGTCGACTTCCTTCTCCGTCGGTTCCGCTTTTACTGGAGGACAGCCCCCGAACTCGCCATTCACAGTGCACTCGACGTTGCATCCCAGTTGCTGGAGGCCGTCTATCAAGTCTGAGATGGGCCGTTCCCGCATCCGGGGCGTGCCGTCCAACGTAAAAGACGTACCGTCGACCGCAGCGACCGCAGCCACAACAGCAGCCAACGGGCGCATGGCCGTGCCCGCGTTGCCCAGGAACAAGTCTTTTCCGGGTGCTTTTAACGATCCCGTGGAGGTGACTCTCACCGCGGAGTCGCCGAGGTCCTTCACTTTCACGCCCATGGCGTCCAAGGCTTCTAACATTCTTTCTGTATCATCAGAAGCCAACAGGTTCTCGACGACGGTCTCGCCCTCGCACAGCGCCGCTAAGAGTAGTGCGCGGTTCGACAGCGACTTGGACCCCGGCAGCCGGACGACGCCGCCGACCTTGGCGATGGGTTCCACGACCAGGGAGTCGACGGCTGATAATGTTGTGCCCTTGCGGAGGGGCGTCTGCAGCTGCGGTTGCAGGAATGCGGCCGCGCCGGCGAGGCAGGCCAAGCTCAGTGTGAGGCGCGCCATTGGTCTCGTTGCCGCGTGTGCGCTAGCGAGGGGATGTGTGCTCTAGGCTGCGGCGGCGTGCTGCTTTGAGAATGCACAAGCGTGCAGTTCTAGCTTGTGCAAGGGCCTCATAAAATTAGCTAGCGGCATGTAAGACACTAGCAAGAGCAGACTATCGAGCTGAACGGCTCTAAACACTGTCCCTGAGTTCCGAATTCATCTGCTCAGATACGTTCTCACCCCACTTGCTGCGTCGGAGCATCGCTTGGGCGTAGACAACCCCCACAAGTGCTGTACAGCAGGGATAGCATGAGTGCCTGGTTCGGCAGCAGCAGCACCCCACGGGTCGCGCAAGACCCGCAACCGCCACCCGAAAGCGACGCGCCGACGCACCCGAACGAACCAGCCTGGGAGCTCGTGGAGGCCCTCGAGGCGCGCGTGAAACAGCACGACGGCGCGACGCCCTTCGTGACGCTGAGCTGGGCCCAAGGCTTAGATGGCAGCATGGCCCATGCTAGTAAGGATGACCCGCGGCTGATGCTGAGCGGGTCGGAGTCCATGGCGTTCACTCATGGTTTAAGAAAAGCCCACACGGCTATAATGGTAGGACGGGGCACGATTTCGGGAGACGACCCTAGATTAAGCGTGAGGATGGACATCGACGGCAAAGAAATCCAGGTCGAGGAGCAGCCCGCCGCTATCATACTAGACGGTTCTCTGAGTACACCACCCTCTTCAAAAATCGTGAGCCAAGCGAAAATGAGACGCGTCATTATACTAACAAGAGGGGACTCCGATACCATGTGCGACTTCCAGGAGAAGCCCCCAAAAACGTGGTCCATGGCGAAGATCCAGCGGGGCGCGGCGTTGTCGTGTCGCGGTGCAAAAGTCATGTGCCTGCCTTCCACCTCTCTGGAAGACATTCTCAAGGCGCTGAAAACGCTTGATATACATTCAGTCTTCGTCGAGGGTGGTGTTAGTGTTGTGGACGCGTTCCTCAGACGACCAGATCTCGTCGATCAGGTCGTCGTGACGGTGGCGCCGCTGTTCGTGGGTGGGCGGCGGCCACCGAAGGGACCGTTAGAAGCGCCGCTGCGACTATCAAATGTCGAGACTTTGACATTGGGCGACGACGTCGTCGTGTCAGGTCAAATGCCTTCAGCCGTCGACTTCGCGAACGTCGCGCCCGAATTTGCTGATAGAGGCGAGCTGAGCGACGTGACGCAGGACGAGGATGATGATGAGGATTTGACAGAATTCGAGCGCCTGGCCCGGAAGCACGCCGACGCGAAAAGATTAAGGGAGGAGCGCGCCGAGCGGGATCGGTTATCGAAGGAGCACGGGCTGGCGCCGGACGATCCCCTGATTACGCAGGCCATCGAGGAAGCGCGGGCGCTGGATGAAACCTAACAATTTTGTACTTATATTCACACAACTAACTACATATAATTCTCCCGGAGCTCTGACGGCATGCTTTCCTTCGACTCCGGCACACCCTCATCAATAATGGGAGGAGGCATGACGCGATCGTCCGAAGTAGCAGGATCCAGCAACTCGTCCAACGGCGTCTCGAGGGACACCATGGGCTCCCTCGCTCGCTCCGCAGCCTTGCGAGCCTTCTCGAACATGGGGTGGTCCGGCGCGTCCGGATACCTATCTTCAAAAGTTTGAGCGTGCTCCCGGGCCATGCGCTCCTGTTTCTCTTTGGACGGCGCTTTGGCACTGCCATCAGAGCCGCCGTACGAGAACCGAAAACCCCCGTCGCCGCCGCCGGTCTCGACGTTGCAGCCCATCTTCCGCAGACCCTCGAAGAGCGACTCCAGCGGCTTGTCGCCGTCCATGGTCCAGGCCCTTTTATCGTCCGGTAGCCCCTCTTCCTGCACATCTTGATACTTCCAGGGCCTCGATGGCACATTCGGCGCGTCCCGCTCCTGCTGTTTATAGCGTTCCTCGGCCTCCCGTTTCCGTTGCTGGAAGTAGTCGTCGACGTGTTGCGACGCGGGATGTTCTGCCGGTCTAGCTGCCTCTTCCCTATCGACCTCGCCATACAGATCAGGTGCGGTATAAGGCTTCGACGACGGTTCGGCCTTGCGCCCGACGGCTTCCGCTTTTTCCGCCCACCGTTTCCGCGCCGCCCTCACCTCGTCTTCGTGCATTCCTAAAATGTCGGGCGTGATGCGACAGTTCGACGGACCGTAGGCGAAGTGCGACGCATGACCAAACTTCGACTTCTTCTCACGGACAGGAGGCGTCGGCTTCGCGTCGCCCCGCATCTCCAGCAACGCGTCCGCGAAGGGGTAATTCGAGCCGTCGGGCCACCAGGATGTAAAAGTGAAGCGGCCGCAGGGGCTCCTCTTGAAGTATTGAAACTCGCGCTTCTTCGGCTTGTCTCGGGCGTCTATGATATCTTTCTCAGATAATTCATCACTGCTACATTCGAAGGCTAGCCTTCGGTCGTCTATACTAAAACAGAAGGGCCCGTCGGTAACGTCTCGCAGCAGCTCGTAGCGTTCCCGCCCACCTTGCGACGCCAGCACCACGAAGCCCGTCGTGTTTACTACTTCTGTAGATATTACTGAGAGGCCGCACGTTGATACAATACGGTCTCGGAAACACGTGTTGACCAACCACTCTACACCTTCACGGAAGACTTCAGTCGTACCCGAGAAGCGGCATCTCAATATGAGAACGTAGGGCTGGTAGCCCTCTACTTTAGCCATCCTCCCATCTATCTGGGACCACAACTCACATGCTTCCCGGAACGTTGGGCGCCGCGCGACGTCCTCCCGCGCCGCTCGGACCAAGCCTAGTCTCCGCTTGTCGTCATAAATCCCGGGCCAGCCCGGTCCATTAAGTGGGTCCCACGCATGCTTCTCTTGCAGCAGGCGGTGGCGCACGTCCTCTTCACTTAAAACTTCTACGCCGCCCCAATTCCCGACCTCCGCCGGGCAGCACCTCAGACAATCAAAGCTCGCCACGTCGTCTCTCCGCAACCCCGGGAAGAAGACGAAGAAGCCCCCTTCTTCCTTAGTTTTGAACTTGCCCAGTCTAGGTGTCGCATTATCAATATCGCCCGCGCGGCCGCTCAGCAGTCGATGCTCCGTGACCGGTCTCACATGATGGATACTTCGGCATAGGCGCAGGTGTGCCGTTTTTATGTTCTTCGAGAAGCACGACGGCGTCCGCCGCAACTCTTCCAAGGATGCCTCATGTGAATCCGTTGATGAGAACCAGACCCGTAGCCGGTGCTCGACGCGGCGCTGCACCCAGCCGCGCTTGCCGTTGAGCTTGCGGCCTTCTTCTGTGGTGAGACCGAAGACCTCGACCAATATAGGTTCGTTGTTCCGAAAGGACGCTATACTCATCGGTGCGCTTTCTATCAACGAGTACTGCAAAGGATGCGGCTCCGACGACTCATTTTCATAGTCGGACGGCTTTTCTCCCGGTTCCGCCGCCTCCTCGAGCATCCGTCGCGCTTTGATGAGTTTCAGACGGTACTCCTCTGGCACGCTGTCCAGTAGACCTTGGAAATCAGAATCAGTGTAGTTGCCCAGTTGCGCGCCGATCTTTTCATCCGGCGCGTAGACGTTGCCCGGCGCGCCGGAGGCGCCTCGCGCATACGGTGTCTTTTTTTCTTCTTCTTCTGGTGGGCCGTACTTGAAAACGAGGACCGCGCCGATGGCCAGTAGTACTAAAAATCCCGCGACGAGGAAGGCACACGCTCCCGCGGCTTTCAACGCAAGGATCACCGGATAGAGGCTTCTTGTATAAACGCTCCACACCAAAATGACCGCGGCGATGGCTTTGCGGTATTTGCTGCTCGGCACCAGTAAGTGATTCGGCACCAGTAAGAAGAGCGCGGCGCCGGCGGCGCCCACGAAAGCTATTGCGGCGACAACTTTGAGTGGGAATAGAATAGGAGTGATGCTGCGCGTCTTGGCCATCCAGGCTACGACGACGGCTAGCGCGGCCTTGCGGTACATGTTGTACTGCGTCGGCGCTGCGGCCGCCGCCGGCGCTGCGGCGCGGCTTTGCTCGGCGGCATCGCTCGCCATGGCTCGCCAGACCGATGATAGCTGTCTGAGCCTCGTGCCCTCTTCTGCCAAGCCCCTGGCGCTCTATTGGGCCTCGAAGAACCGAATCAATGGTCGCGCTGCCGCACCTGTGCCAGGAGATGCCGTGCTCCTTTGCACTATTTGAATTGTGCGGCTTACAGCGCGTGGCGCCCGGATAATGTCCCGCCGCGCCGGCCTAGCGTCATGTAAGACACTAGCATACAGCCAGCCTCAGCTGCAGTCTTGCGTGTCGTGGTGCAAAAGCCGTCGTGGAGGCTCTCTCTCCTGTATTTGCACGGCAGCATAGTGCAGCACAACTTGCTGCCACTGCTCTGCACTCTTAGTCGGCAGCATTGCAGCAAAATTTGCTGCCACTCAGTCACTGCACCACTCACAACCGATGCTCCTCCGCCGCACGACCGCCGCCGCGGCGCGACGCATTTCACAAAGACGCCACCTCGGCTACGTCGAATTGGAACGGGACGTCGTCGCTCCACAACATTTAGCAGAGTACCGCGCCATGCTCGCGGCGCACGCTCCCCAACGTAAAAGACTCGACGAGGGCTACCTGGGCAGTTTTGGGGTGGACGTCGGCCGCGCGTCGAGCGTCTACCACCTGTCCGTGTTTGAGGACTACGACCAGCGGGACGCGCGCGAGGCGACGGAGGGGCTGCGCTTCTTCCATCAGGGCGTCCAGAGTTTGGAGTCCTCCGTCTTCAAGGAGGCCTCCGCCACATTGAACGAGGCGGGACTCCCGGGTCTACAAGATGGCCTCGACGCCGTGCAAGGCTGCGCGTTCGAGCTGCGGACGTACGAATTGCAATTAGGCTACGACACGGTCCCGAACTTTCTGGAAATTTATTCGGGTGGTTTGAAAGATAAAATGGAGCACGACGACTCCGGCGAGTCGCGGCTCATCTCCCTGTTACACAGCGAGGCGGGCGTCGCGCCGCTGAACACGGTCATAGAACTATGGCGCCACGAGAGCGCGCAGGGCGCGCAGCGGTCGCGCCTGGCGTCGCGCAAGGCGACGTCGTGGCGCCGGGCCGTCAACCACATCGCCGAGCTCTCGACGCGCTTCGAGACGCAGCTGCTCCGGCCCATCTTTTGAGTGGCGGTGTCGCGAGATTGATTAACTAACAAAACTGTGTTTCTACCGGATAACGGACCGCGCATCGCAGACGCGGAGCCGCCGGAGCAGTGTGACAACTTCCGCCGCGGCACGGCCGTTGCGGCCAGGGAAGGGATGCGAATAGCCGCCCAGTTCCTCGCGGCCGCGCGGCCATATCGGAGCGAGCGTCGCGGCGTCGATCGAGGCGTCGCCTCTGATAATTCGGTCGAGGAGCCGGTGTTCCTTCTCGGCGACGTAGTGAAACGATATAACATCGGACGACACCGCGGACGCGTCGGCGGCGAACGGCTCCGGGGGGTCAATATTTTTCTTTTTGTTCACGAGCCAGTCGTCGATGGCGCCGGTGGCGAGGCGGACCGGGCCATAGACGTGGAAGCGTTCGGCGCCCGACGCCTCGCGCGTATCTATCGCGACCACGTCAAAGCGCTTCAGACACAACGCGATCTGCGCCTTTTTCGAACTAGGGTCGCACTTCTCGTCTGTCTCGCCGGCGTCAATCTCGCGCCACCTTTTCACAAACAACTCGACGGCCGCCCGGTTCACCGCGTAGCCCGCGGCTGCCGAGTTGAACAGCCCACAGCAAGGGCCCCAGAGGCGTAGGCCCGCGTACACGGGCTCCGTCCGCGAGAGACCGCTCAAATAGCAGGCCAGGTTCTCGGCGACAAGAAACGTGTGGTCGTTCATCCAGAAGTACCAACTGTGCCGTCCCTCCAGCGCCTGGCGCAGCGCGTACACGTGCGCGCGAAATTGATTAAATCTAGGTGTGTGGTCTTCGATTGGTAGTTCCCACGCTTGGATCGAGCCCGTCGCGTTTCGTGCGGCCAGCGTTTTGATCGACAGGGCCGCGTCCTCGTGGTCTCGCGCAATCAATACAGCGATGCGCGCACGTCGTCCGAGCGTGTCAGCGATGGCACCCAGTCGCGTCGCGCGCGGGCCGGGGCCGCGCACCGGGGAGAGGCTCACGATGCACAGCAGACCTTCGATGAGCATTCTTTTTGCAGCACTGCGGGTCGTGTGGGCACCGATGCCGCCCTGCGGGTCGTGTGGGCACCGATGCCGCACTGGAAATGAATTGCTCTCTCTGGGTGCGGGAGAGCACTGCGAAGTGGCAGCTCGCACGGATGCTGGGTTGAGTCCAACTGGTTCTTAGGCTACAGCTACGTGTCGAAAGCGCTGGTTTGCATCATTTTAGACGCATGGCCAAGTGCGGCGCTGGCTGGCTCTTTCTAGTGTCTTACTGGACACTAGCCGCCACTTTACGCTTGCGTCGGCCCCGAGCCGTTTGCGTGCAGTTTGGATCGTGCCTACACTGCGCGACCATTACAGCTCGCACTCTACGGCCGGCGCGCCGCGTCAAATTTAAGAGAGGAAATTTTGACCTCGGAGTCCAGGTCAATTGACTCGTGTTATGGGCCGGAACAAGTGGCACAGATCGCTTACTAAAGCGGAGAGGAAGCGAGCGAAAGAGGGAACAACGCTCTTCCATTCAAATAATAAGGGGGAGGAGACAGAGCAACGTGGTGAATCAGACGTAAGCAACAGTCACTGTGAAGTTGTCAATGACGGCCTTGTCCGGGCCGGGACAGTCCGGCGGCGCCGCAGTCACAGCCAGACGTCTAATAATTCCTGGGTCCACGCGGTCGGTTTCGTCATACTCGCGGCGATCGTCATCTCGTGGGCGCTCGGGTACTAAAATGTACGTTGCGGCGATCACAGCGTTCCTCGGCGTCGCCGCCGGCGCGCCGCTGCCGACGACCTGGCCGCCTCCACACAACACGTCGACGCAGTGCGTCCGCATGCTCGCGAAGCACAAGCTCGATTGGCTGTTGGAGCCCTTCACCTGTACAAAAGCTCAGAAGACGTCCAATGCACACATCGTGCTCGGGACGGGCCTCGGTGGCACGGGAACGAGATCAGTAGCGACCGCCGTCGACAAGTTGGGATATCCCGCGTGCCACTCGTTCCTCTACGTCCTGCGGCTGCTCCAGATGAGCAAACCGCACGACCTCACGGCCTTCCGCGGCGGCGCGTCGTATTTCGATACGCCGATGGGCTACATCTTCCCACGGCTCCTGTGCTCGTTCCCGAAGGCGAAGATCGTCCACACGACGCGACGCGACTACCACCGGGGCTACGACGGCTCCTCGCGCAAATGCCGGTCAAAGCGCGAGTACCGCCTCGAGAGTGACCTCGCGCGGTGCATCGAGTACGGCTCGACGTGCCCGACGCGCGAGGAGGCGAGGACTGCGTTCGCCAATAACGAGCGGGCCGTGCTGTCCGTGCCCAAGTCGCGCCGCCACATCATGAACATCAGCGACCTGAGCAGCATTCATGCCGGGCCGCTAGCAGAATTCCTCGGAAAGGAGTGGCGCTGGGGCAATCCGGACAAACCGATTCCCCACAAAGCCGTCTACTACGCGTCCCGGGCGTGCCTCGGTGGGAATCATCCGAGGCATTGGGTGCCGCGAGTGCACTAAGGAATAAGGGTTTTACGCGCTCCCCGGCGGCGGCGGCGCCTGGCGGGCGGCGAGCGCGTCTTGCGCCTGTTGTAAGAGGTTCTCCATGTTCACCGTGTCCGGGTGCGCGCTGCCGAGGACCTGCAGCGCGATGTCGCGGATCTCCCCGAGCGTCGCCGTGACCTCACTGAGTTCGTCGAGCGTGGCGCCTTCGAAATCGAGCGCCCGCGCGTAATCCAACTGCGCCCGGAGCATGCTTTCGTTCGTCCCGGGAGGCGGGTCGCCGTCCGCGCCAAGCGGCGCTGCGCTACTCCCGGGGTTCTGCGCCTGGGTGGCCCGCAATGACGACAACGACGTGGCAGCGCTGTACGTCGCCGTCGACGTCGCGGTCGCTTGACCCGTTGAAATGCGCCTGTTCTCCTCAAGCAAGTCCGTCGCAGTCGGGGGCGCCGGAGAGGGTTCGACACCAGTATTGAACGACGAGGGCCGCATCGCCAGGCGGGGGTCGTGCGCCGGCCCGGCGAGGGTCTCCGCCGCGAGCACCGCCGGCGGCCCGAGCGCGCGCCAGGCCTCGCGCCAGCCCGGCGGGTGCTCACTATCGTCCTCCGCGGCGGCTTGCGCGGCGACCTCCTCCGCCCTGGGTCGCAGCCCGGGCCACTGGTTGAAGACCTGGCGCGGCTGCGGCTCGGAGTCGTCCGAGAACAGGAACTCGCGCGGGTGACCGGGTCTAGCTTCGACGTCCAAATTCGCCGGGCGCGTCGCGGGCAGGAGCTGGACGGGGTCCGGGTAGCGGTGGAGCCACTCGGAGTGCTGGTTCTTCTTTTCGGCTTTCTTGGCCGGCTTGACTGAAGTAACGATACCGCGCGCGCGCTCGTCGCTCAGCGACTGGCGCCAGTGCGTCGGCGGCGGCGGCGGCGGCGGCTGCGGGCGGTAGCCCGGCGGCGTGCGGTTCGGCGTCGGGTCGTAGCCGAAGGGCGTCACGAAGTTCGACAGCACCGGGTCGACGCGGCACGTGAGAGCCCCGGGGCCCAGCTCAAAGGTCCACAATTCAAAGGGCGGCTCGCGGTGGCAGTCCTGGGCGCCCCGCGTGTCGTAGCGCCCGCGGAACCGCGCCTCGAGCCGCAACAATCCGGAGCCGTTGAAGATCCAGCGGTCCGGCGCTAATAAAGGATGGGCGCAGGCCTCGAGCGGCGGCACGCGCAGCACCCAGCGGTCTTTGGGGGGAGGCGGCGGCGGCGGCGGCGGCGGCCCCTTTGTTATAGCGGGCGGCCGCGGCGGCGGGCCGCCGCCCGGCCGCGGCGGCGGCGCGCGTCTTCTTCTACACGACGACGGGAACTCGAGAGTCGCAAAGTGCCTCACGCTTCTGGGAGGGATCTCCACCACGTCTAACCTTTGATCTCCGACCAACCCGCGGCTCTCGTACCTCCTCAGCAACACGGACCTTTCTAAGGGGTTCGCGAAGGCCAATTTCAAGCTATCGTCGCGCCCCCGATCGACCTTGAAATGGACCCTCCTAAAACCAGCAGCGCACTCGCGAAACAAGTGAATCTTGCCGCCCATGACGCCCGCCGCCGCTGCCTTCAACGCTTCCCTTTGTCTCTGCAACTGCGCCTCCCGCGCGGCCCGAGTCGCGGCCACAAAAGCAGCTAACGCGCCTCCTTTGGGATGCTGCCTGACGAGCTCCTCACAGCTCTCATACACATCGGGGAAGGACCGCTCGATGGCCTGGCGCACGTTCATGCGGCCGCGCTCCTCATCATAACGAAGACACGCGGCGGCAAAAATGCGTTTCTTCGTCTCCGGCGCGGCTCTCCTAGCGATCCTGGCGAGCCACCTGGCCGAAGCGGCTCGGACCGCTTGCAGCTTGTCTCCTTTTAATGTTTTCGTTAAAAATTCTTCCGCGTCGACGCCCAAACAGCGCCCCATGGCCTCGACCGCTTCGAGCCGCCACCGCGCCCTTTTCGAGACGCTCCGCGCGGCCCAGCGCTTCTCAAAACATCGTTTGATGGCCGCGGGGAGTCGCGAGTGCGCGTTGAATTGTTTGGAGACAGCCCGTAACGCTCGCAGATCGTTGGGGTCCGCGAACCTTCCGATACCATCTAACGCGCGATGCGGGCCGGCGAGGGGGCTCTCGCCGGGCGTACTCCGGCGTCCCTCTTTCGGCTCGACGTCCATCTTTTCGCTTCCCGACGAGTTGGGGGTCTCCATCTGTGTCCCTTCTCGGGCCGCGGGCCCGGGGCGGGGCTGTGGGTATTCGGCCCGCTCTGCTGTTCGGGGCTGCCCCGCGACGGGGCTGCCCGCGCAGGCTTGCCGCTGGCGGAACGCGGCGGGGGCTATGGATCTGTCGCTACCTCAGCGAACAGCGCGCTCGGTGGGCGCGGGCGAAGCGGCTTGCTGGCCAGCTTCATGCTTGGATTGCTAGTGTCTTACCGCCGCTAGCAAAATGCGGGACGCGGCGACTTGGCGCACTGGTGACGCCATCGCCGCGATAAGAAGAAACCTAAAAAACAACTTACCTCTGCTCGAAGGAGCCGATGCTCGCGCGGCTCGGCCGCTTCCGGTGCGGCGCGATCATATAATCTAAATCTGCGCGCATGCGGACGCACTTGTGGAATTCTTTGGAGAGCACCGCCGGCGCGTGGAGCTGCGAGCTCTTCCGGATCGCTTTCCACACGGCCTCGTGCCGCTCCGCCGTCCCCAATCGCTTCGCCTGCTGCGCCGTCAACCCGTAATTCACCTTCAGCGGCCTGGACGGCACTTGGGACGGCAGCTTGAGATCGGTGCCAAAGTCCTTGCGGGGCGGCTCCGTGCCCGCCGGCACGTAGCTGCCGTCCTGGGCTAGTAATTGCCAGTCCGTCACGGCCAAGCGACCGCTTTCATCTCTATATGCATTGATCGGCCGCGACTGCGTCTCGTGCGACTGGACACTCTTGATGTCCATGTCGTACTCCCACGCGGCTTCTTGGACGGAGTCCTCCGGGAGTTTCACGGGCCGCGAAGCGATCAAATGCGCCAACGCCTCGAAGTGCCGTCGTCGCCCGTTGTCCGGAAATTTCTCATCAAAAGCGCCTTCTAAGACATAAGGAGTGGCTGCACCGGGCTGTTCGTGCTCGTAATCGGCCCACTCGTCTACTTCCGATGCCTCGGTCTGAGCCTTTTTCCTAGGAGACGGCACGAAGGTCTTTCGCGAAGGAGGCATCCTCAAGTATTCATATATATTCTTCGCGGGCCGCACCCGCATGTCATTTAACCTCTTGGCCACTTGGGCCTTGTTCGCACCGCCCGTGGCGCCGCCCGTTACGATGTCATAGCACACGTCGGCCATCTCACTCCAATCGAGAACCGCTTCTCCACCCAAGTCTGCCGGGCCGTCCATCGTAGAAGACGACCGCGTGGGCCCCTTCTTGTAGGGGCCCTTCCTCCAAAAATCTCGAGGCGCCGCCTGGGCCCGTCCGAGCGACACCTTGCCCCAGTAGAGCGTCTGTTTCCGATCCGCGGCGTCGGCCTCCATCCGCTTCCTCCGTAGCCTCTCATAACCCAACCGTTCAGGTTCACTTCGTTTCCAGAGCTCCTGGTGCCGCGCGAACCGGTACGCCGCCATCGACGGCAGCGGTGGCGGCACGTAGGCGCGGTCGACTTTCGGCTTGGGCGCGTGTCCCGTTTTCACTTTCAGGGTCGCCCAGGCCGGCGGCCCTGGTGTTTGTGCTATTTCTCGCGCGTGCGTGATAGCGGCGAACTCGGGGAACTCGTCTTCTGTCGTTCTCATCGTCGTCGCCATTGCGTCGAGCGCCATCGTGCTTGGTTTGGGGCTGCCCTTGGCTGCTGGCGGCTGCCTTTACGCTGTTGCCCCGTCTGCGGAGGGTCCGTACGGGTCGAACGCCGAGGGATGCGCAGCAGGGCTGCCGCCTGTGGCTCCGCGCGGCGTCTTAATGGCGAGAGGCTGCACAGCGCCTGGATGCCAAAAGCTCTCCCGCGCCGTGGACTCCCGGGCTTCCTGTGACCCCTGCACTCCATGGACGGGCGGGGGACGCGTAATACGAGTTCTAGAGTCGGTCCATTTCTTGCTAGTATGTTACAGGCCGCTAGCTAATTCAGCCGCGCCGCGCAGACTCTCGCTCGCCCACAGCATCGAGCAACGCGCGTACGTTTAACAGTTCTCAAAGGTCCGCTACAGGACGCCAACGAGTACCGCCCAACGCTACAGAAGCGCCACCACAGCAGCGTCGCCCAAGCCCAGCAACCGGAGCAACAAGCAGCGCCATGGACCAGCAGCAGCAGCAGCAGCAAGCTCCCCTCGAACCCATCGACCACGACGCCGCGGCGGCCGCGGCAGCCGAGATCGGCGTCAAATACGTCTGTGGCGACTGCGGCGGCGAGAACGTCATCAAAGCTCGAGACGCCGTGCGCTGCCGCTTCTGCGGCTACCGCATCCTCTACAAGATCCGCACGAAGCGCCTCATCCAGTTCGAGGCCCGCTGATGGAGCTGCTGTTTCTCGGCACGTCGGCGGGCGCGCCGTCGGCCTCGAGAAACGTCCAGAGCTGCGCCGTGCGCCTGGAGAGCGGCGAGTACGTCGTCGTCGACTGTGGAGAAGGCACGCAGCAGCAACTGCTCAAGGCCTCACGGGCCAAGAGCTTCCGGCCGAGCCGCACAAATTTAATTCTCGTCACGCATTTGCACGGCGACCACTCCTTCGGCCTGCCCGGGCTGGTTGTTTATTTGGACAACGCCGCGACCGAGAAGGCGCCGCCGCTACAGATCGTCGGCCCTGTGGGCGTCGCTGCCTTCCTGCGGACGGCACTCATCCTGTCGCGGACGGAGCTGAAGCGCGGCTACCGCGTGACGGAATTGGCGACCCCGGCGCCCACAGGCGGCGGGGCGTACGAGGGGGCTGCTCTATGCACGACCGCGCCGCCGGTCCTCCATCCGGACGAGCGCGCCGTCAGCGAGGTCCTGGCCCCGAATGATGATGGCATGTTCGCCCTCGAGCTGCTGACTGGCTGTTCGCTCACCGCGGCCCCTTTGGCGCACGGCTCCATCGCCTGCGTCGGCTACCGCCTCCAGGAGGCGGACGCGCCCGGCTCCATCGACGCGCAGCGCGCCGCCGCCGAAGCCGAGAGAGCCGGCGACGACGCGCGCCGCATCTGCCGCGCGCTGCGGGAGTGCTCTCTGAATAACACGGAGCGCTTGACGCTCGCGGACGGCTCCGAGCTCAGTGTCGCGGACGGCTTCGTCGGCGCCGTGACGAGGCGCGGCCGCGCCGTCGTCGTGCTTGGCGACTGCTGCCACGCCGGCGGCGTCTGTTCTGACGCGACGCGGCGGCTGGTCGAGGACGCCGATGTCCTGGTCCACGAGGCCACTTTAGATGATGCGTTCGCGGCGCTGGCGCTGGAGCGGGGGCACTCGACGCCCGCCGACGCCGCGCGCGTCGCGGCCCGCGCCGGCACGTCGCACCTTGTGCTCTGGCACTTCTCGCCGCGCTACCGGAACGACGACGCGTTCCGGACGACTTTCACCGACGCCGTCCGGGCGCACTTCGGCGGCGCGCTGACGCTCGCCTTGGACTTTGACCGCGTCGCGGTGCCGCGCGAAAAGAAGGTGCTGCCTCCGGCGGCGCCGCCACCATGACGGAGTAATGTGGTGGACTTACTAGTAGCCAAGATTACGCGGACGGGTTTTTCACGCTGCCAATAACTGTACTGAAAACGCTCCAGACGCCCTACCATATAGTCGATGTTACGGTGCTAGGACTAGTGGGCGGAGCCCCTGGGGGGGAGACACCGCGCGTCGCCGAGACGCCCTACCACCGAAGTATAAGGTACCCTACTATACCTATACCTTATTCGTACCTTATCGACCGAGCTCGCGTTTTTGGCAAGCATCTTGCCATCTCATCCGCGCTGCATCGTGGGTTTGCTAAAAATAGCTGCCAGGCCGTCGCCAGCGCGAAACTGCTCGGCGCCCGGCACAGCACAACCTGAGGAGCCAAACCACTTAATCCATCACTTCCTCTGAGCTAAGACCGCGCCGCGCGCAACCGCACGCGAGAACAGGACCGCGGCCTCCGGCATAATTCAAGGCACGTCATAGCGTCAACGCAACTCCATGCTCCCCCTCCTCGCCCAGGACCCGCTACGGAAGGTCCTCCAGTTCTGCACCGCCCACGAAGTTCTCCAGTACGGCAATGCTTCGAAGAAGGCCCAGGACACGCTAGCCGACGACGTCGTCTGGCGCGGCCTCGCGTCGCGCGATTTTTATGGAGAGCGTCGTCGCGATGAGGGCTTGAGCCTGGGCGTCCGCGACGGCGGCGACACGATGTATTTCAAGATCCAGCCGTTCACTCCACTACAACGCGTTTTTGATGCCGTCGCGAAGCGGAAAGACGCGGCCGTGGAGACGCTCTGCTTCGCGCTCGACGGCTCGCGCGTCCGCGGCCACCTGACGCTCGAGGACTTGGATATTACTGCGGAGGAGCACCTCGACTGCTTGCCTCTCAAAGACGCGCCATCCGACGAGTTTCTGCCGAGCGCGTCCGCGGCGTTCAGCGCTCCCGCTCAAGCCGAGGCGCCCGAGGACGCTAGCGATCCGGACGCTGCGGACGTAAGCACGCTGTGCGACCTCGTCGGCGCGTGCGACTCGTGGCGCGTGGCGTACCGCCGCTGGGCCAGCGTCGCGCGGCGCGTCAAGTATCACGAGCAAGGTTTCGACGCGCGCTCGTGGCTGGTGGTCGCGCGCGCGTGGCGCGACATCAAGGCGGCGCTCGCCGAGCAGTCCATGGACGCGATCGTGGCGTCCCTGCGACCGCCGGCGACCCCGGAGGACCTGAGGCAGGTCGGCGTGCGGAGCCTGCGCTACGCGTACGCGATCCACGACGGCCAGGCCCTGGCGTTCGACGCAGCGCGGCGCCGGCAGGACCGCGCCGCCATGCGCGACTCCCAGCAGAGCGTCTTCCACGGTCTCTTCGGCGGCGTCTCCGCCTACGATTACGTCGTGTGCACGCGTTTTGTGTCAATCACGGAGGCGATGGCGCTCTCGCCGCCCGAAGAAGAAGACGTGGCCGACGTTCATTTCGCAGCCAACTACGACGGGAGCTGGCGGTTCGTAGCGGGAGTTGACCTGTGGTACGAGGGGCACGATTCGCGAGCGGTCGAGGTCGAGACTGTGTTCGCCAACGACGGCTCGCGGCTCGCGATGGCGGCGCCCACATCTCACGACGCCTTCGCGCAGTGGTTCGCCACGTACGCCGCGCGCGTCCGCCTGCGCGCCTACCGCGTCGCGCCGCTCATGCCCGACGCGCCCGACGGGACCCGCGGCGTCGTGCTCTTCCCCGACGCGGACGCCGGCGACGACTGCCACGTGTCCGAGGCCATTACGAGAGGCGTTCGCGTGCGGGCGTCGGCGGTCTACCTGCCGAACTCGCCGTCGGGCTACGCCTATTCCATCCGCATCCGACGCGTGTCCGACGAGGCCCCAGAAAGCTGCCAGCTCCGGACGAGACACTGGCACATCAACGACGGGGAAAGGACATCGACCGTGAGCGGCGAGGGCGTCGTGGGCAAGTTCCCCGTGCTCACATCAACAGGATGGCGCGACGACTCGCAAGTCGCGAACATGACTCACGGCTTTTCGACAGCAGTCCTACCAGGTGAAGATAGAGAAGGCGAGTTCGTCTACCAGTCCTTCTCGGGCATGACGCGCGGACCCCGCGGAGGCAGTTTCCGGGGGGAGCTGGAGTTCGTCCCTGGTGAGGTCAGTGCTCCGACGGGCGAGCCCTTCCGCGTCGTGTGCCCGGAGTTCGCGCTGCGGAAGCCGCGGTTCCTCTACTAGCCTCTTCCCCCTCCTGTAACTATCTTATACTCATTGGTCCCTGTTGTCATGACCGCTGGTGGTGGTCGGCACAGCCGCGCGGGGCACCACGACGCGCCCCAGATGCGCCGCCCGCGTTGCAGGTGCACTTGACGACTCCTCCGCTACGTAGACCTAGGCTCGCTGGAGTCATGTGTGACATCGCGTTTGACACGACGGAACCGCGGAGCAGCGGAGCGCCGTCCGACACCGCAGCGCATTCTTCTCTTCGCGCGGCTACTCCCGAAGGGAATTAGCTTGTCGAGCGCGGTCCTACAATCGCACTTGCGCCATCACGCGCGCTGCGCTACGTGAGGAGCCGTCAGTACAGCGTTTAACACAAGACCTCTCAGAGGTTTAAAGGGATCACCCCGCGCGACGACGTAAAGGACCAGCTGTGGACACAAAATGCGCCCCCTGTACCTCATCGCTCTGGCAGCGGCCGCGGCCGCCCTCCAGTTCTCGCCCGTCAAGCCGCTGCGCCGCCGCGCGCTCCAGCGCCGCATTCGCCGCGAGGCGGACTTCATTGCGAGCCCCGCGCGGGGCATGGATCCGGAGGTCCTAATCCAGGACGACGACGTGCTCGACGATCTAGTGAGAAAACACAACAACCTCGTCGAGGAGCTCCACGCCCTCGACGCGCCGGCGCGGCCGCGCTCGACGGCGGCCGTCGCCGGCCCGAACGCGCACCGCATACCCATCAACAAAGTCGAGCCGCGCAAGGCGGTTCGCAACTTCGTGAGGGCGCCCATCGGAAAGAAGATAGCTGTCGCCGGCGCTGTCGCGGGCACGATCATCGCGCTGTAGATCTACGCTGTAGAATGAATCCCTGTCGTAATTCCTTTGTATGATAGCCCCCCACGCCGTCGACGAAACCCAAATACGATGAAAGACTTACGACACATGCCTCTATACTATAGCTCCTGGTCCGCGATGTCCGGCGCGCCGAGCGTGTCCAGGAAGGCGATGACCTGGTTGTGCTTGAACTTCCGCGCGATGTTCAGCGCCGACGCGCCCGTCAATACGGTGTCGCCGAGGTTCGCGCCGTGCTCCACGAGGAACTCGACCGTCTCGAGCGATCCCGACCGCGCAGCCTCGTGCAGCGGCGTCCACAAATTTTCATCGGGCGCATTTACGGAGGACGGATCCTTCGCGATGCCCTGTTTTAAGGCTTCTAGATCACCAACAGCGGCCGCTTCATGCAAAGACATGCGCGTGCCCGTCTTCTCGCTGTCGTGGCCAAAATCCTCGCCGCCGACGTGCTGGTGGCCCGGCTCCTCCGAGCTCATGCGCCTCTTATAGAGTTTTCGCGACTCGGCGGGCGACGGCCCGCGCTTCCGCTTGGGCTCCTCCGGCAGCGGCCCCCGAGCCGGCACACCACTACGCCTAGCATCGGAATCAGCCGCAGCTTTCCTAGCGCGAGCGGTACAGACCTCGTGGGAGTCCGGTTTCGGATACGCCGCTAATTTGCGACGCGTCTCCTCGGCCTTCTTCGGATCTCTCCTATCATTTCTCGCCCTAGAGGTCCAGCCGAAATCAATGTCTGGGTGATTTTTGGAAGGGTCATCAGGATCTACCGGTATGAAGTGCACAAACAGATTCGCGTAGAAGTTGCCCTTCAACGGAAACGGTCTGCCATGTAATACGGTGTGACTTTCATACAACGCCATATCTCCGGGCTTGAGCGTGACGTTATAAGCAACACCATCATGGCCCACGACCTCGATGGGCCAGTCCTCTTCGACATCCTGGTCCACGTTTATTATGGCGGAAGTGACGAGTGGCAGTCGATCGACATGCGTGGCCAAGATGGCCCCGCGGAAGTACGACCGGATACCGTACAGAGACGTCGGTTTGAGTTTCTGGCCCGTCCACGCCTCCAAGATAGGCCGCGCCTGGTCCCAAATAATATCTTTCGTCTTAAAACCGAGAGGTTGGAGCCTTCGGTCCTCGAAGGAACACATCGTGCTGTCCGCGACCCAGTGGTTGACGTACGTGTTGCCCGGCGGCCAGGACTCGGACGTCTGCGTTTCTCTGTGTAAATCCCAGAACTCCCTGGCTGCTTCATAGACGGCTTTCGGAGCTCGCAATTTCGCAAACCCTAGTTCCGTGAAGTTTCTCTGCCTCGGGATTTGATCGCGATCCATCGCCATGCGCGACTCTTCATTAGATCTACAAGATCTCAAATTGTACTTGTCGCCACACCCGTTGATGAACTCGTCGTACATCTTCGCGCCCCAGGTCCCTTTCTCGATGTCATAATGCATCGGGAAGGACACGTCCACGCCGTACCCCTCCGTATGGTAGCCGTCGCCGTCTCGGGCTTGGAGTTTGGGTTTCTCTTCCTTCGTGAAGATGGCCGATTGGGCCGTTGTTACGAGTATCGCGGTTATTACGCGTCGTCGCGCCATTGGTAGTTGTCGGCCACGCCTTGGCCTGGTTTTGAGCTGGAGGCGCTACGGCCCTGGACGCAGCGAGTCTGTGCTGGAGACCGCTTTCTTGAGGTCTGGCCGCCCTCACGCAGTGCGAGTCCTCAGGGTATCGCGAGCTTTGGCGTTGGATAATGTGTGTCGATTTTTCGATAAAAGCTGCTCTAGAGCTCGTATACGCTAGGAGTTTATCCGTTTCGAGGACGAGTTCCTTGCGGTTTACGCCTGGAGCACTCCTCCGATCATCATTATCACCGTTACGCGCTTGGCGGAGAGGTCGAGCTGGGATGCCCAAGCTGAGATAAGCTGCCTGCTCCGTGAGCCGCACCGAGAGGACACGAATCCACTGCGTAATTACCACAAGCGCTCCCTCGAAACCGCGCCAACGCCAGCCGCCGCGCCGCTGCACAACTAAGGCAGCCCCACCAATACGGAGAGCCATGAGCACCGCCCGGACCCTCCGCCCGCGCGTCGACTTCGGCGACGACCACGACGCCGGCGGCGCTTTAAGCTGCCTGCCGTGCTGCCGGCCCGACGAGATCCTGCATTCGTTGGTAGGCGCGCCCGTGCCGCCGCCCGACGCACGCCAAGCGGTGTCGGCGCACGTGGAGGAGGCGTTCTCATTGTTCGCGGAGCTCAACGAGTTCGCGGGGGGGCTCCCGCGCCTCCCGTCGGAGGAAATCGAGGAGTTCCTGTTCGTTGTCGCGCGACGGAGCTACCCCGCCGGCGCCGTCGCGGACGTAGTGACGGAGCTCGAGCCGGACCGGCGCTGCGGGTTGTCGGTGGAGGACTGCCAGAAGCTACTGGACGAGTTGCGAAGGAGGGACTCGGGGATGCGGGGAAGGTCAACACGTAATTTTAACTAACAACACGCAGTGGATGAGGAAGGTCCCTCGAGCTCGACGGTCTCCGGCGGCGCCTCGGGCGGCGGCAGCGCCTTGACCAGCGCCCGCGCGAGGGCCAGGACGCCGTCGCCGGTCTTGCACGACGTCTCGCGCGCGTCGGCCAGCTTTAAGTCCGCGGCGGCCGCGCGCACGGCCGCCGCCTCGACCTGGCGCGAGGGCAGGTCGCTCTTGTTCGCCGCGAGGGCGATCGGGATGTTGCAGCCGATTTCGTCGCCGCGGATCTGCTCGATGACGCGTACCGCCGCGTCGAAGGACGCCGCCCGCGTTAGGTCCGCGACGATGATGGCGCCCGCAGCACCGCGTAAATACAATTTCAACGTGTCCATCGACCGGTAGCGCTCCTGGCCGGCCGTGTCCCAGATCTCCAATTTCACCGCTGGAGCCAGCGGCCCGTCGCCCGCCGCCCTCACGGCGACGTTAAAGTGCGCGACCCCGAGCGTCGCGAGCGTCGACTCGTGGAACTCTCCTTTGGCCAGCCTTGTGCCGAATGACGTCTTGCCGACCCCAAAGTCGCCCAGGAGGACGACCTTGCGCGGGCGCGGCATCGATGCGGATCGATGCGACGCGCGGAGCGTGGGGAGAGCGTGCGGCTGGTGGGTGTGGTGTATAGCTGCTTGCGGAGAGCCTGCACGCTGGTCGCTGCCGACGGCTGCGACAAAACCAAGAGGGGGAACTTTGCCCTGCGTTCCAAGACGAGCCCAAAACTGCCTGCTAGCGGCATAAAGACACTAGCACTCAGCCGTAAAGCTCCATAACTCCAGCTATACGGCCGCAGAGCTCAAGCCATTGGCGTCAGACGATCGCTACCCACCCCAACGCCATCGCGCAAGCGCAAGATCTGCTTCAAATTGCCCAGCAAGATAGATAACGCAGCCAAAGCCATGCTGCTCCTCTACTGGCTCCTCGCTACAGCCGCAGCGCAAGAAATGGTGAGAATAGAAGGCGGCTGGGCGACCTTCGGCACGTCCTTTGCCGACGAGGACGTCCCGAAGACCTTCGCGCCCAAGGATACCGAGGGCGAGCAGCTCGCGGGTCTGAAGGAGTCGCTCGGCGACGACGTCTTCGGTGCCATCGCCAAGACGACGGGTCTCGATAAGCGACCGTCGTCCTTGTCCAGAGATGGTGCAAATGTAGCGCAGCAGCGCCGCGTGAAGACCTTCGACATCGACGCGACGGTCGTCTCGAACGACGAGTTCAAAAAATTTGTACGGGCCACGAAGCACGAGACGGAGGCCGAGAAGTTCCGCTGGTCCTTTGTGCTTGAAATGTTGGCGTCGAACGCGACGATCAACCAGAGCGACAGTAAACATGGCCTCGGAAGGGTCCAGTCGTCGCCGCACTGGCTCGGGGTCTACGGTGCCACCTGGCGGAAGCCGGAGGGCCCCGACTCGAGCATACGAGGCAAGGGCAACTACCCCGTCATCCAGGTGTCGTGGAACGACGCCGTCGCGTACTGCGCGTGGGCGGGCAAGCGGCTCCCTTCGGAATTGGAATGGGAAACAGCAGCTAGAGGAGGCCTCGAGGACGAGCCCTTCCCCTGGGGCGACCGCGATGATGATGTTCACAAAAGAATGAATGGCTGGGAGGGCGCGTTCCCCGACGAGAACCTGGCGAAGGATGGATATATTGGAGTCGCGCCGGTCGATCAGTACGCGCCGAACGCCTTCGGCGTCTATAATGCGGTGGGCAACGTCTGGGAGTGGTGCGCCGGCGGCACGCCGGAGAAGCGGCCCTTGCGGGGCGGCTCCTTCGTCGACACCGTCGATGGGAGCCACAACCACGCGCTGCGCTGCGCGACGCGGATGGACCAGACGGCTGATTCCGGCGGGCACAACACGGGGTTCCGGTGCGCGCGCGACGTTTCGGGGGAGGGGGAATTGTGATGTAATTTTTGTGTTTGCTTAGAGCTAGGCTTAGGCGGCGGACTCTTCATCTAAGTCACTTCTCAATCGTGCGACGAAGAACACAGCGGCAGCAACGAAGGCGCCTGATTTCTGCCGGTCTTGCCAATTCATCGACAAGGCAAGCGCTATGTCGCTCAACCTGTGAATTTCATCGCTGTCCCACTCCCGGAGCCAAAATATGAAACTGGCCATATCGCTCGGTTCCGCCCAGGATTCCAGCCCCGAGCCCACAAGCGACTCGGGATTCAAGAGCTCGTCGAGGGTTATCTCCCGATGGTAATCACCAAGGAGCGCGAATTCTCCCAGTCGTTCCATCCACAAACGCAACAACGTAATAGGCATCTCTGCCCGGTAGCGTCCTCTTCCTCTTGTTTCGAGGTGGTGTTCGACGCTTTCTAAGGCCATCGTGAGACGTCCGAGGCCGTCCATAGACGGCTCGACGAGTGCCAGGAAACGCGCCACACTTGGCTTGAACACCCCGACCATGCCGGCGAGAGTGTTACCACGGTCCCAATTCCAAAAAGTGTCAGTTAGTATCGTGCTATCGCCCGCCAAGCAACTCTCCCTTTTATTATTCCACAGCAGGATGAACTCCAACAGCACCTGTCTGGGGTCTACCGCCCACGCCGCTCGGAACGTCGCGGTCTCCGCGGCGGATGACGGCCGTTCCAGCGCGTTCGTGACCATGGCGTTCTCGACGACGTACTTAAGTGGCCTCCAGCGCCCGCGCGTCAGACATCGGCGTGCCGCCGATCGCATCGCTTTTGAGACTTGCTTTGCATTGGTGTGCACTTCCTCAAATGGCAAGAACTCGAGGCACCGCTCGACTAGCTCCGGCGGCAGGATGCCCGTAAACCCAGTTTGTGAACGGCGGCGCGGCATGGCGTGTGCCGTGCAAAGGGCTTTCAGAGTTTTTTTCAGCAAGCGTCTGCAGCAACCTTGGCGTCAAAAGTACCCATACAGTACCTATACCTACCTATACCTATCCTGAAAAAAAAAATCAGAAAGCCCCCAAAATTCCCTGAAATAACCGCCACATAGAGATACAATTAGGTGTATCCCCCCAGCGGCTCCGCAACTAGTCCTAGCACCGTCACGGTAACAGAATATACTAGAGATACCATAAACAAAGCTTACACACAACTACTCAACTCACAGCCATCGCCGCCAGAAACCGCATCATGGTCCCGTACGACTTCTTCGAAGCCCAGGACGAGGCCGTGCGTCCGGCCGCGTCGCGCTTCGACGCGTCGGCGCCGCTCTTCACAAGGCGCGTACAGACGTCGATCGCGCCCGCTGCCGCGGCGTGCATCAGAGGCGTGGCACCATTTGAATCGACGACGTCGACGCGGCACTTGCGTTTTAACAACGCCTTGACCGCCTCGAGGTTTCCCGCGGCCGCCGCGACGTGGAGAGGAGTGGCGCGGTCTCGCGCCCGCCGCGCGTGCAGGAGCTTCGGTCGCTGCCTTAATAAACCGTCCAGCGCCAAGACGTGGCCACGACTCGCCACGTCAAAAATACTGACCGCGTCGGGGTCCGCTTGTAACAATGCCCCGAGGGCGACGTGGCCGCGCGCCGCGGCGTAGTCCTTCGCCGCGCGGCCCTTGTGGCACATGGCGTCGCGCAGGGCGCCCGCAGCTAACAAAGCCAGGACGCCATCATCAAAACCCGAAGCGGCGCTCTGCATCAACGGTGAGACGCCGCGGCGGTCACCCAAGTTGACGTCGACATCGGGATGGGCCAGCAGCCGCCTGACGACAGATAATTTTCCTGCGGCGCAGGCCGCAAGTAGGATCGTGGCGCCGTGCGTGGAACCGTTGTCGACGCCGTTGAGCTCTACACCTTGTAAAAGGAGCGCGACGACGCCCTTCTCGTCTCCAATCGATGCCAACTGCCGCGCGTCATCCACAGCCGGGTCGAACTGCAACACGGGCGCCGCGAGGCCGTCCGCCAGGTCGGCCGCCCAGTTGCCCGGAACGACGTCCGCGTCGAGCGCGAGGCGCCGCCGCGCCCAATCCAGCGGCGTCCGGAACGCCCGGTCCCTCGCGTGTCTTTCGGCGCCCGCGGCCAATAACGCCAGAAGCATGGATGCGGAACCGCGGATCGCCGCATAATGCAAAGCCGTCAGGCCGTAGGGGTTGGACGCGTCGAGTTCGATACCAGGTACAGCGAGCAGCAGCTTCGCCGCATCCTTCGCGTCGTACGCACAGGCCGCGATGAGCGGCGTCCAGAGCTCGGGGTGGTAGGCCTCGCGCGTCTGGCACCGGCTCCTTTCGTTGACGTCCGCGCCGCGCGTGAGCAGGGCCCGGACGCCGTCGGCGTCGTCCCGTGCCGCTAGTAGAACGAGGGGGCGCTTCACAGGATCCGATGCGAGGAGCGCCAGCAGCCGCTTCCTGTCCGTCGAGAGAACGACCTCCGACGCGCGCCGGCCGGCCGCGTCCCTTACTGACGTCTTGGCGCCTCTATTTAACAGCAACGCGACGACGTCGGGCTGCGCGGCGGCCGTGGCTCGCATGAGAGCCGTCGCCCCATCGCCACCCGGCGCGTCGACGGCGGCGCCCCCGTCCAGCAACGCCCGCGCCGCGGCGACGTGGCCACAGTCGGCTGCTACATGTAAAGCCAGGTCGCCCTCCTTTGTAGATGCGTCGGCGGGCCAGTTCTGCGCGAGTAAGGCGGCGATCCGGTCGCCGTCGTTGCTATCGACTGCCGCCAGGACGACGGCGCCGTCTCTCGATGCAGTCTCCGGGGTCTCGAGCGCCGCTCGGAGTTGGGAGGAACCGCAATCACCACACCAGGCCAGCGCATCACGGCGGTCCGCGCCGCGGTTCAGGAGTAATGCGGCGCAAGCGGCCTGATTCAACGCTGTTGCCCGGCCCCGCAGCCCAACACACCACATCAGCGCCGTGGCGCCCTCGTGGGTCGCGTTCGGGTCCGCGTCACTGTCGAGCAACGCGGCGACGCAGGCCGGCGCCGTCGCGGCGCACGCGGCGACGAGAGCGGGACAGCCTTTGGCGTCGGCCGCGTCGGCGTTTCCCCCCTTGGCCAGCAGGGCGCGCAGCACGTCGACGTCCGCCTTCGATGCCGCGGCCACGACGGCCTCGTCCGTCGGCGGACCGCAGCTCAATAACACGCGCGTCGCGCGGTGCCGCGCGACCATGAAAGCTGTCCGACCTTTCACGTCGCGCTTTGACGCGTCGGCGCCCTTTCTCAGCAATGCGGCGCAGACGCTCGCCGCGCCGACGGCGGCTGAAGCCATCAGCGCCGTTCGCCCGTCCCGTAGCGTGGCGTTAACGTCCGAGACTTTCGCAAGAGCTTCGTCGACGCATACCTGGCCCTCGATCGCGGCGATGAGGGGAGAAACCACGCATCGCGCGTCCGGCGCCGAGACGTCGACGCCGGCGGCCAGCAAGAGCCGGAAGGCCTTGGCGTCGCCCCTTCCTGCCGCTGCGCAGGCCTCGTCCACGAGGGCCGCCGCTCTTACACCACTCTTGAAGGCCTCGTCGGAAATCAAGCCCTCGAGCGGCGCCGCGCTCCGCAGCTGTTGCGAAGCAAAGTCGACCGCAACTCGTAAAGACGCGGCTGCGTAGCCCCGCTCGCCCCGGAGCTGATATGATGACGCATACGTTTCGACGAACCAGAGCGTCGTGACCAGGCGGCGCGGGTTGGCCCGGATGGCCACATATGTTAAAGACGGCACGACGTCGTCGGCGCCCACGTTCTCGTAGGCCTCCAGTCTTCGCCCTTTATTCCTCACTTTCTCAGCGGCGGCGGCGGCGAAGCGGCAGCACTGCGCCACTCTATCCAAGACCTCGGAGACGCTTTGCGCGTTGTCGGTGGCGCGCAGCTCCTCGACGGCGACGGCCCACTCGCCGCCTATGTCGTTGTCGGCCTCGCCCGGAGCGCTCACGCCAAGGTGCTCGAGTCGCAGGAAGCGAAGCCTCCCTAACGTGACCGCGAGCTCGTCGTCGCCCCCGGGGCTCAGATTTAACAGGGCGTCGACGCAGGACGGCATGAGCCGCCGCTCGACGGCGGCCTCGCAGCGCTCCCAGAACTCGTCGTCCTCGTCCTCTTCCTCCTTCTCCCGCAGGTTCTTGAGGACGCCGTCGTCGCGTTGCAGAGGCTTGAGGAGCTTGGCCTCGCGCAGCGACCGGACGGCGCCGCGACAGGTGCCCCAGAACCGCCGCTGCCCATCTTCCGTGAGATCCGATTTGCTAAAGGACTCGCCAAAACCGTCGAGCCGCTTGCGGAGCGCCTTGGCCTTGTCGAGCGCCGCGGCGACGGCGCGCTCCGGCGAAGCAGTGTCGTCGGACGCCAGGAGGGCGTCCGCGAGCGTATCAGGCGCGGGGCTGGAGAAGGCCAGCCGCAGTGGCCGCGCCTCGCGGTTCAAGAGCGCCGCGGCGCCAGCGAAAGCCAAGCCGCCCACGCGCACGCCGTCGACGGCGACGAGCCGCGAGCCGAGCGACGGCGGCGGGTCCGCCGACGCGTAGCCGTCGACGCCGTCGACGACGCAGCCGTTGGTCACGGACGAGAACTGGAGGCCGATATCCTTTGTCTGGACGACGACGTCGTACGTTTCGCCGGGCGCGCGCACCGTGACGACCCGGCGGGGCGCTGCGGCTTCGGCCGTCGGTGAGGCGACGGCCCACGGGGCCTGGAGGCGCCCAAGACCCACCGCCGCGGCGCTTTCCGTCGCGGCCCGCTCCGCCTCGGCTTTTCGTCGCGCGGCGACGGCCGGCGGCGCTGCCAATACGGCCTGCTGGACCCGGTCCGGCGGGGCGCGCGCAGACAAGGGCCCGGTGCTCGCACCAATGGGCGCCGTCGACGAGCGGAACAGCGAGTCCGACGCCATGGCCCAGACCGCCGCCGCGTACGTCCGCCGCTCGAGGACGCTCGCCCACGCGCGCCACCGTTTCCGGCCCGCCTCGGAGGTGGCCCACGCCGTCACGGTCGTCGAGGCTCTGAGATAGCCCTTGGTCTCGGCGACGACCCAGCGCTCGCAGAGATTCCACTCGTCGTCATCAGGACCCGTGGCAGTGCCGAGCTCCGCTTGAGACGCAGCGGCACGCGCCGCGCCCGGATTCGCCGCGGCCCAGCACCGCGCCTCAAGGATGAGTCCGTCGTCCTTCACGAACGTACAGCGCTGCGCCTCGCGTATCGCCACGCCGTCGCAGGCGTACTGGACACGGCGCTCGCGGCAGGCGCCGTGCTTGCTCCACTTGCCGAAGACGACCGCGGACTGACCGCCGTCATGCCTAGCGCGCTCTCCTGGTTTTACGTCGTCGGCGAGAAACAACAAAAAGAAGGGGCTCGCCGGCATCGATATGGTCACCTCGCCGATGGGTCGGAGCGCGGTGTGCTCGTGGAAGCCGAGGAAGGGGAGAGTGGGCGTTTTAGCGCACTGCCACGAGTTGTCTTGTACCACCGGCCACGGCGGCCCTTCAGCCATTCTAGGGGTGTGAGAGGCTTTATGCACAGGGTTGCTCCAGGACGGCGACAATGGTTCTACGCTGTACCAGCTCGAGAGTGAGTGTGCTATCGCTGCAAGCGACCTTCACTTAACCGGTAACCGCCCTTTTTAGCGTGCAGAGCAAAAAAAAATGCTGCTCAATCCCTAGCGGCATGTGAGGCACTAGCAAGCTAAAAAAATTTAATTGCGCTCTGAACCGCAATTTTGCCCATACGACTCATTTCCGAACTGCCGTTTATCGTTCATCTGTTTTTCGGTTGGCACGCTGACGCGCGGAGCAACTTTCGCAGCGCTGAAGCGAGACACAGCTCGTGCTGGCATTACAGTGCTCCTGCAGCGCTGCAGAGCCGTCGCGCGGAGTATAGCATGGCGCAAGACCGGCCGCCCGCCCCGCCCTTCCCCCGCGACGAGGTCGACCCGAAGACGGCGATCGGCTCCGCGCGAAACCAGCAGCCCTTCGTCGAGTACTTCGCGCGCGCGCCGCCGGAGAGCGGCACGAAGGGCACGTGGCCCAAGCCCGAGGCCTTCGAGGCGGCGCCGAAGCCGCCCGCGCCGCCCTCTTCAAAACGCGAGGCGTCCGTGCTGTTCGTCGGCCTGGCGTGTGTTGATGTTGTGATGAGTGTAGACAAGTACCCGACGGAGGACACGTGCTGCCGCGCGTCGAGTATGCGACGGTGCCGCGGCGGCAACGCGTCCAACTCCGCGGTCGTCGCGCGCGCCTGCGGCGTCGATGCGACGTGGCTCGGGACGTGTCCTCGGCGAGACTCGATGGATTCAAATTTTATAGTAGGTGATCTCGAGGCCTGCGGCGTGAAAACGGCGCCCGTCTTTCGGGATGCGGTCGAGCACGCGCCCACGTCACATATAGTCCACAACACTTGCACATCCTCTCGGACGATCGTCCACTGCCGGGGCGCGTTGGACGAGTTGCGGGAGAGCGACTTTCCTGAACCGGATTTCGATTGGGCGCACTTCGAGGGCCGCGCGGGGAACGCGGACGTTTTACGGGAAGCGATGCGGCGGTATAGAGAAGCGGGTACCACAGTCTCGCTCGAGCTCGAGAAGCTGGACGAAAGTCTCGATTCGTTAGAAGACGAAGCTGACGTTGTCTTGTACTCGAAAGAACGCGCCGAGCGGGACGGCTATCGAGATCCGGTCAAATTCTTAGCGAGAAAAGCCTCGGACTTTTGTAAAAGGGGCCAAGCCCAAAAGATCATGACCTGCGCCTGGGGCGAGCACGGCGCCGCGGCCTGCGCCGTCGAGGGTTTGACGATCCTGATTTTGAGAGCAGGTGCTCTGAAGACGGACGTCGTCGACACGGTCGGCGCCGGCGACTCCTTCAACGGCGCCTTCGTGGCGGCGCTGGCGTCGGGCGACGATGGGGGCAACGACGGCGCGCTGGGGCGGGCGCTGCGCGTCGCTAGTCATGTCGCGGGGCAGAAGGTCGGGCGCGTGGGCTTCGCGGGCTTGCGGTACCCGTCCGTGGCCGATTGTTCCGAGATATGGCTCGAGGTCGCGGCGCAGTGTGGGAGTAAGTAACATGTCTTATTTAACAACTAGGAACTTCTTGCGGTCATCGCCGCCGTAGTGGCGCGGGTTCTCCGCGTGCGTATAGAGCGGTAGTTGCGCGCGCAGCGCGTCGCAGGCACGGCCGGCGCGGTTCTTCGCCGCGTAATCGCCGTCCTCGAGATCACCCCATCTCTCACCCGTGGCGAGATCACCGATGCGCCGTGCCTCCTGATCCCGGCCGCAGGCGGCGTCGAATCGGCAGCGGGCGCACTCACACGTGAATGAGGAGCGCACCGGTCGCGCCGCCTGCTCGACGCCGACAACCGGCCAAGAAGGAGGTATGCGCAGAAAGCGAATATTCCAGGGGTTCTGGAATGTCACGGGCGTCTTCTTCTCCCACGATCTATGGTTCGTCGCTTTAATCGCGGCGGTCAATCTCTCGTCGTCCCATTCTCCGAAGCCCATGGCCCGCAGCGACGCGCGCAACGCCTGGCGCGGAGGCACTAGCTCTTGCTTGTCAGCTAGTTTCGCAGCGACCAAAAGATTCGACTCTCGGAGGACGGCGTGGACCAGTCGAACGTCGGCCCAAGCGACCTCACCTCGGCAGCCCCAGGTAAGGCCCGGTTGCAGCGTTTTCAGAGACGCATAAATGTCCTGTAGCGGTTCGGCGAGTTCTTTCTCGTCCCGCACAAGGACGCTCTCGGCAAAAGAAACGCGCGGCAGTTCGGCCGGTGAATAGGCGGATAGCCACTTGTTCCGACGGAGTTCGTAGTCTTGGACCGTAACGCTCTCCCCGCCGTCATCCGCCGCGTGTGGGCACGCCGGGAGGGCCGCGTCGAGCTCGGCCATCTTCCACAAGACCCTCTCCTCCCGCTCGACGCGCAGCGGGCTGTCGCGATCTAAGCGCTCGACCGGGACAGCGCACGGGAGGCCGTGAACGGTGCCCGAAATCACCAGGCGCATGCAGGAGTACGCCTTCCACGGATCTCGCGGGCAGGACTCCGGTGCCGGTGGAGTCCAGGGAGCGCGCGCGCGCGTCCGCTCCGACGCGCCGCGCCCGCCAGGCTCGTCAGTCAACAATCGAAATATGAGGTGCGCGGTGGCGTTCCGGGCCCGAGGAGCGTCTTCATCGCCGTCGGGATCACAATGCTCGCACCGCGCGTACGAGACCGCCTCGTGCTCGAACCGTACCTCATCGAGCACGACCTCCGCGTTACTGTAGCAGCGAGCAAACCCGTGCGCCAGATCGGCGGCGCGCCACGCGCGGCCGCCGCGCCGCCGCAGGTGCTCACCAAACTGATACTCATGTTCGGTGTAGCGGCTGTCCCACTTGTCCGGCGTGCAGCTATCGGCGCCGTCCGCCCGGAACGAAAAGAGGCACGCGCCCTCGAGCACCTCGCCCGGAGGCCGCCCGCACAACGACTCACCTGCTTGCTCGTCGACGAGAAGGGCCCCGCCGCGCGGCTCTCCCTCCCTATGAACGTATTTCGTGGGCCGGCCCATGAGATCGTAGCGGCTGCGCTCGCCGGCGGGCAGCGCCTCGGTCTCCGGCAGGTGTTGGATAACGTGCAGGCCGTGGCAGAGCGGCGAGTCGGGGAGCAGGTCCCGGGCGAAGTTCAAAAGCGCGTCCATTTCCTCGCCCCAGTGTCCAGCTCCGTCGAAGTAGTAGCGCTCCGGCCACTCCTCGTCAGCAAATTCGTCCGGCGACGCCATCGTGCGGTCTATATAGATGTGGTGCGCGTCGAGGCGCCAGGGCAGGTGCGAGGCGGCCGCGAGGAAGCCCGTCCAGGCGAGCGAACCTCGGAAATACATATCATATTCAGTGTAGTCGGGGTAGTCCCGCTGCAACGCGGCCGAGCGCCACGCCAAGCACGCGTGGAGGCGCCTAGCCGCGGCCCGGTGCGCGTGCGAGTACACCAGCGTGCCGGTGCCGTCGTCGAGCTCCGCCGCGTTCCAGGGCCCCGTGACGCTATCGGGCGCGTCGGACGGAGGTTGTCCAACAAATCGAGCCTCCGCGTCGGCGGCGTCGACTGGTGTGAGCTGAGGCGTCGCCGCCACGGCGCAGGGCCGCACGCCGAACAGGCTCTGGTGCGTCGCGGCCATGTGCTTGTCGATGATCGCGCGCCATCGCTTGCACACGAGTCGGAGTGGCACGCAGCCTATCGCGCCGGCGAGGGACCGCAGCTCGCGCGCCGTCTGCTGGCGCTCATCGTGGGATGACCAGTCCTCGTCGTCGGGCCGCGCGTACTGAATGGCGCCGTCGAGGCGCTGGACAGCATATGGGCAGTAGCTGTGGATCAGGTGCTCGTAGAGGTCCTCTGGCAGGGTCATGCTGGCCATGCTCTCCAAGCTGCTGCTCTCTCTAGCACTGCGAAATCGCTTGCTTCGTGCCGCAGCTGTCGCAGCGGTGATCGCGCACAACTATGGGACCATGTGCTGCGTTTTGTTTGATATATGGCGACGCTTGCTGGCACTGCAGCCGCCTGGGTCATCACACAGGCGAATACCCGCTCGCTGCGACGCGCGCGGCGTTCCGGGATATATCGCAAACACACACAACTTAATAACAGCATACGACATCGACGAGGCGACGCATCACTCGTCGGGCCGGAACGGCCGCGCCCAGACCGCCTCCTGATCATCGATGCGCTTCGCGAGGATCACCTCGAGGCACGTCCTGTCTTCGGAGAGGGCCCAGGTGCACTCGCTCGCGACGACGGGGCCCTCCAGGGTCCTCGCGACGACCGCGGCACCCTCCAGCGACACCGATAGTTTTTGTGAACCGAACTCGACTTTCATGGCTTTCGCCGACGGCGCCGCCCGCGGCAACTTCACATCAACCTCCATGCGCTCGGGCGTCTCGCGCCATAGCCACCTTTCTGGAGTCTCCCCATCAATACTGCCGCCGGTCGGCCAGTACGTCTGTCGTTCGGGCTCCTTGTCGTCCGGCACGACGTCGTCCAACAGGTCTTCTTCCATGTCGTCGAGCAGCGCCTTCTCCTCGACCGTCTCCTCGCGCGCGTCGCCCCTTTCTCTCCTTTCGGCGGCAAGCTCGAGCTCCCTCCTTAGTACATCGTCGTCGTCGTCGTCGACCCGATCCGCGCCGAACACCTCGACGCCCGCCGCCCAGTCCCTTACATTTAACAGCTCGAGCTCGAACACGACGTGCGCTTGCGCGGGAACGTGCGGCTCCGCGCCGTCGCCGAAGGCCCAGTCCGGCCCCGCCAGGATCTCCACCCGATCCTGGGGAGCCATCGTCGCCACGCAGGCGTCCCAGGCCCGCGTCGCTTCGCCGGACCCGCCGCCGAGCGTGAATTCTAACGTGCTGTTCGGCTGCAGCGCCCCTATCCTCTCGCCGCGGCACCACCAGTTGCCCTGCTTCTCGGCGAGCCAGGCCGTCCAGCGCACGCTGCACTCGGCGCCCGGCGGCGGCTTCGGGCCTCCTCGAGGTGGCGTAAGCCGTCGAACGCAGCACGCGCCCTTGCCGTTCGAGAGGTCTTCCCAGCCTTGCGGTGCGGCCCTTGGTGCCGTGATGCGTTTTCTGGGAGTGTGGTGGAAGGCCTGGGCCGCCTGCGTTGCGCAGAGGAGCGCTGCTGCTGCTGCTCTTGCTCTCATAGCTCACACAGCTGCAAAATCGTGCCGGTTTTCGTTGCAGCTCTTGTAATTCGAGTAATTGTACGCGATAATTGAGCTCTGTGCAGTGAGTACAGTCCAGCGGCGGCTAATTGCGCGCGGCCAAGTGCCTCTGCAGCAGCAAGACTGCCTTTGCGGTCAAATCCGTGCCTTCGAGCGTGTCTACTTGTCCAGAGGGTCGCAACGAGTCATGTGAGAGCGCCCAAACGAGAAATCAACTCGGCGAAAAACCCGATACCCTCGACGATTTTGGCTCAGCGATTTTGGCCTAGCACCGCCTACGACGCTCTCCGGGGACAGCTGAGGCAACGCTGGTCGAGTAGAGGAGCTCTGTTGGCACCATGCAGGTTGCAAGCTGCGTCTATCATACACACGGCGACTAGAGAGCCCAAATGGCGAGCCGGCTCAAATGCTGCTATTTTGGCGCGCGGCGGGCGAGCGATGGACCGAACGTGGCCTCCTCGACGCCTAGGCGACGCCCACGGTCGGTGCTCCGCTTGGTAGCACCGCGCTGCGGGTTGTTGCTCTGGCGGCCGCCGAGACGCCGCGAGCGGACGCCGCGCGGCACACACACACAGCCAGGACGCCGCCGCAGCACACACACAAGCAGCGACACTCACCGCTTTTATCACCCACACAGATCTTCGTCAAGACCCTCACGGGCAAGACGATCACGTTGGACGTCGAGCCGTCCGACACGATCGACAACGTGAAGCAGAAGATCCAGGACAAGGAGGGCATCCCGCCCGACCAGCAGCGCTTGATCTTCGCGGGCAAGCAGCTCGAGGACGGCCGCACGCTCAGCGACTACAACATCCAGAAGGAGTCGACGCTCCACCTCGTTTTACGGCTGCGCGGCGGCGGCAAGAAGCGCAAGAAGAAGACGTACACGAAGCCCAAGAAGACGCCCCACGTCCACAAGAAGGACAAGCTGCGGGTCCTCCGCTTCTACAAGATCGAGGACGACGGAAAGGTGACGCGGCTCCGGAAGTACTCGCCCGTCGCGGGGACCGCCGGCTGCTTCATGGCACAGCACTTCGACCGGTACTACTGCGGCAAGACGGGCCACACGTACTTCTACAACAAGGAGAAGGAGTCGTCCTAGGCTTGTTACCTTAAAGTGGTGTTTCTTCATCTCGGCTGGCGCGCCTTCACCACGACGTCGCCTCTGCTCGACGGCGTGGAGGTTGCGCGATCTTTCCGCGTCGCGCGAATTTGAGCTAGCGGCATAAAGACACTAGCGCCAACCGGCGCGAGCTTAGCCCGCTGACTAGCCCGTCAAAGCTCGCTCGTTTGCAACCAAAACGCCATCTGGACACACGTCGCTCGCCACCCTTGCAGCGTCGCCTCCGTTTTCGCGCGCGCGTGCACCCAGCACAAATAGCTGGTACCATGCGGCTGTGTTTAGTTTTGCTAGCCGCCGCGGCCGCGGCCAAGCGCCAGCAACCACCACCGCCCGCGGACGACCGCCAGCTCTTCCGCGAGGCGCTACAGGAGCGAGATTTCAAAACCGCACTAAAAACAGCACCAGCGGCGTACGCCACCTGGTGGCAACAATTACTCAAAGACGACCCGTACCACGTCTTTATTGAAACATTACTGATTGCCTTCCTCCTGTACTTGTTGTACGGCACGCGCCGCGCGAAAAACTCCCAAAAAAAGGAGCAAGCATTGACCGACAGAGAAATCGACGACCTCGTCAGCGACTGGGCCCCCGCGCCGCTCGTAGGAACGGCGAGCGCGCCGCCGCCGGCCATGCGCGTCGTGACGCCCGCGGCACAACCGGGCCGCGTGCACGTGCGCAAGGACACGAACACCGCGAAGTGGTCGTCTGGCGACCCCCTCACCAAGCCGACGAAGCAGGGCGCCCTGAACTGCGGCGCCTTCGACTTCCTGGCCATGGGGTCCTCGGTCAAGGTGCGCGAGGCGGCCCAGGCAGCTTTAACGAAGTACGGCTGCGGGAGCTGCGGCCCGCGCGGCTTCTACGGCTCGATCGACGTCCACGAGCAGCTGGAAGCCAGGGTCGCGTCGTTCTCGCACACGAAGCAGGCCATCGCGTTTTCCGATGCCGCTTCTTGTTGCACGTCGACCGTCGCCGCGTTCGCGAAAAGAGGCGACCTATTAGTGGTCGATGATGGGATCTCGGAACCTTTAAGGACGGGCTGCGTGCTATCGAGAGCAAGAGTCGTCGCGTACAAGCACAACGACGCTAATGATTTAAAAAGAGTTATGGAGGGGATTAGACAGGCGGACCGGCGGAAGGGCCGCGCCCCAACCGCTCAAAGAAGGTTCGTGGTCTGCGAGGCCGTGTCGCGAGACCACGGCGGCGACGTCGCGCCGCTGAAGGAGATTTTGGCACTGAAGGACGAGTTCGGCTACCGTTTGATTCTGGACGAGTCGCTCTCCTGGGGCGTCTTGGGCGCGACGGGCCGGGGCCTCAAGGAGGCTTGTGGCATCGAGGATCCTACTTCCGTTGAGATCACGTGCGTGGACCTCGCGCCGGCTTTAGGTTCGAACGGAGGCTTGTGTATTGGCACGGACGAAGTGGTAGCCCACCAGCGGTTGAGTGGAGCGGGCTACTGCTTCTCGGCGGCGGCGCCGCCCTTCTATTCGGCCGCCGCTTTGGCGGCGCTGGACATCTTAGATTCTAGTGAGGGGCAAAAACGACTCTCAAAACTGCGTAGCAACGCGTCTTTACTGAGAAAGGAGCTGGCCAAGGCCTTCGACGGCGACGCTTTGTTGAGTGTCGTCGGTACAAATATAGAGGTCGACCTGGAGGATGATCTGGACGTGCCCTTCGTGTTGCTGGAAGGTGCGTCATCAAAGACCCTCGACGCCATCATCGACGCGGCCTACGCCAGTGGCTACGCCGTGTCCCTCGCGACGCCGCCGGCCGACGACGCGGCGCCGGCCCTGCCGCCCCTCAAAAAGAAGCCGCTCGCGCTCCGCGTGACGACGACGGCCGACCACGGCGCGGCGGACGTGAGGGGGCTCGTGGCGGCGCTGGCGAAGGCGTCGGCGAAGGCGACCGCCTAGGTATCATCTATTTTCGTTACTCTTGGGGTCTTCTTCGTGGTGGGGGTGTCTGGGGGGTGCGTGTAGTCGTTATCAGGATCATGGTCAGGAATCGTCGCCGCCCGCCGGCGGTTGCGGTGTAGATTCCTTCCAGTAGCCTTTGGGGTCCTTCCAGATGACGCCGTCGCAGCCGGGGATGAGAATTGGCAGTTTGTCGTTGTCCCAGGGGAACCTGCGGCCGTCGGCAGATCCGAGCTGAAACTCGTCGACGTGGGCCTCTCGGAGGCGCGGGCAGCAGCTCCGCTTCAGAGCTTGGACGACGTGGACCTGGAATGCGATTCCCTCGCTGCAGCGCAGGACCTCGATATTTCCCGCGTGCCGCAGGAGCTTCTTGTAACCGTCATGATCATAGTGGACCTTCCCGCTGTCATCGCAAAACTTCAAGATCCCTCCATACCTGCCCACATCAAGAAACCGCACGTTCGGCACGAGGGCGAGGGCCTCGGCCAGGTCCGACCTGGTCGGGCCGTAGGCCGTCGAGAGGTATTGGAGGCGAGGGACGTGCTTCAGAATAGGCGGCCACGCAGTATCGCTCCAGTCGTCGCCGACAATAATGGCCGCAATTCCTTGCTGCGGCGGCAGATTCACCGCCTGATTGGGCCGTAAAACGCCGTGTGACAGAAGAAATAAATTGGTCTGAAAAGAGTCGGGCTCTTCGGCCGTACGAGACGAAAAGTAGACGACGGTGATTTGTGCGCGCAATTCCTTCAGGTACGAGAGAATCACCGCGGGGCGCGCGATGCTTGGTAGCTTCAGCATGGTCAGCGGCCGGTTCAGTAGCGGGCGCAAGTGGACGCGTGCCCAGTCGCGCAGCGCTTCCGTGAGGCCCTCCTCGTCTACGGGCGCGCCCGAATCGTCGGGGTTCGGCTTGTAGGTGTCTAGCACGGGTAGCGCGCGCAGCGCCGGTCCGGGCTTTCGCATGTCCACGCAGTGACAACCCACACATTCCTCGCGCACGCAGCCGACGCCGCGGCACGGGGTCATCCCCCATCTAGGCGCGCGCAGCGCGGCACGCCAGCCCTTGTCCGCGTGTGACACGGTAACGCGATCCACACAAATCAGGAACGGGCTCACAAGACACGCTAGCGTGTCTCGCGGCAGCTGTGCCGTCAAATCGGCAGCGCTCGGTTTGTTTGTCGCCATTCCTCGGAGATTTTGGCTGCTTGGTGCGCGTCGCGTATGTGATGGTTTAATATGGCTGCCCCGTGCCGCGCAGGCGGCGAGCGGCGCGATAACAGCGCCAAAAAGGCCGTGGTTGATTTTTTGACAAAATCGTTCTGCGCGGGGTGTCCCGGCGGCCGGGCGGCTCCCCGCACGCGTCCGAAAAACTGCAGCTAGATACACAACACCTTATACGACGCCAAGAAGTCACAGATCCTCGCAGTCGCCCAGCACCTCCCCCTCAGCGAGATCCCAGAGCCCGAGGTACTGGTCCGCGTGCGCATCGAGATACAACCTCGATGGGTCGCGCGCGCAGTAGGGCCGCTTCAACAGATTCGTCCGGTGCCCATTCGCCAGGACGTATGAAGTATCGAAGTCGTCTGCTTTCACGTACGTCGAGGTCAACAAGTACGAAGCGCCGGACCCATGCAAGTGTCTGAGGACGGCCCTCCCATCACCAACGGGCAGGTGGAACAGCAAATGTCTACACAAAATCAACGTGCGGCGCCCCCGGACCAGGCTCCTCAACTGATCAACTGATGATTCATCAGCGACGTCCAGCGCCATGAAAGTGAGGGAGGGATGCTTCTCAATGTTGGAAGCTATCACACTCTGGACGACGTCAATGCCCACGTACTCCACACCTCGTAAATCGACAGAAGCCATCCAGGTCATATCACCACAAGGGGCGTCGATCAACAACTCGATGTCAAACTCCCTGATGAGCTGCTCTATGGTCGTGATGGCGTTCTTCGCCGCGTCCAGAGTGGATCCGGGACCACTCGCGGGGACCCCTGGCATCTTGTGCTGCGCCGCCCAGTACCCCAATTCATACACTGTCGAGAAATATGAACTACGGTCCCATTCCGTTGTTGTTCCCGTGTGACTTTTGATATCCACGTTGCCGCTTCCTACTCCTACACTGAACTGGGTCGAAGCGGACGCGACTTCTGTACCATCGGAGAACATGGTCAATACGAGCGACCGTTTACCGGGCAAGAGTGACGTGAGCACGAGCTGCTCGCGGGCCATCACATCTAGTTGATTGCAGGTCATGGGCTCGCCGTCGAGCGCCACGCAGACGCGGTAGGCCTCCGCTCGGTCGCCTTCCGGGAGCGTGCCCGTGAATCCTAATGTTACGTCTCTCTCCGATGTTTCCGAATTATTTTGAGGCGACCAGACGTCGAGGCGCTGGGCGCTTGCGATGGTCAGGAGCGCGCACCACCACCAGAGGCTGCCCATGTCTTTGTGCTCACGCTCCGGGGCGCATCGATGGCGTGCTCGTTGCGCTGGTTATAGTGGTACTAATTACAACCCATTCGGCCTGCCTGGTGATGCGTGCGGCGCACAAGGAGCTTGCCAATTGGCATGCGGCCATGGCCATGGCAGCCGGCCTCGGCGGCGCCTTTGCGGCGGCGCAGGCCGCCAGGGAGTCAAACAGACCGCTCCTAGAGCTCTTCCGGGACTGCTTGGAGATTTCATTTCAGGCCGACGACGGGCCTCGGCCGCGCGACGAAGGCGCTAATCAGGGCGATACGCGCCCAACAATTAGCCGAACGACAAGCCGCCGTTTCGGCTTCGACCACTGCCCTACGGACCACGTCACAGCGGCTGCGCCGGCACGCATATCGCCCGTAACGCCGACGCCCTGAAACCGACAAAATCTAGCCGAGACGCAAGCCCGACGCAGCCATGATCCCCAGCCCGCGCTCCGTCACGACGCGCCCCCCGAGCCCGGCCGACGACATGGACGTGAGCGACGACGAGTGCCCCATCCCCGAGATGCCCTCGTTTTTGCCGGCGCTGCTCATCGAGTGCCTCGGCTACCCGGCCGGGCTGGGCGCCATGGTCGCGTGCCAGAGCTGGCGCCAGCAGGCCGAAAGGATATTTAGAGCCGAGTTAGCTGAATTACGCACCGCCAATGATTGCGTGGCGGAATATCTGGATCTGCCCAAGAGCACCAAATCCACGATCAGCGTGGCCTTCTCCGCGGACCATCGACGCTTCGCGTCGACGCACGGCGACCACACGGTCAAAGTTGTGGATTTTGACAGCAAGGAGGTCGTGTCTACGCTCGTCGGCCATCCGCGAACCCCATGGACGGTCAAATTTCACCCGACGGATCCGGACATCGTGGCGAGCGGCTGTCTCGGCTTTGAAGCTCGAGTATGGAACTGTACCACTCAAATATGTTTGCGGAAGGCCGAGTTCAACCGCGCGATCATCTCGCTGTCCTTTCACCCGTCTGGAGACATCCTTGCGGTCGCCGCTGGTACCGCTATTTACTTGTGGGATTATAGTTCAGGAGCGCCTCCCATAAGAGAATTCGTGCACGAGCACCCCATTCGCTGTTTGCGGTTCTTGCCTTCCCGTGATGCTCTCATTGTCGGGGCGGCGAACAGTACGAGAGGCGAAGAGGATGATAGACTGACGTTCCAGCTCATGCTCTGTGCCTTTGACGTGAATGCTGCCAGAGAGGACGCCTCTTCGCACTCTACCAGAGCAAGACTCACGTCCTCACCTACTTCTTCCCTGGAAAACGAGCCGCCGCTCGTCGCGCGGGAGCAAGGCGGCGGCCGCGCCATCGGCGCGCACCCGCGCAAGGTGCTGAAACGTGCTTTATTCTACAATGACGGCGGGTTTGACGTCTCGCCGTGCGGGCGCTTTCTAGTGAGCTGCGCGGAGCTGTATGTCCCTGGGGCCGCGGTGAGCACGGAGACACCTCCTGCGGAAGAGGCGAACGAGCCGCCGCCGCCGCCTCCATTACGTTTGCATCCTTCCACGCCGTCGATGCCGCTGCCGTCGTTTGTCTCGCGGTCTCCAGCCACACCTGGTAGTAACCAGAGCTTCTTCGGGCGGATCTTCGCGTCGCCGCAGCCGTCGACGCCGCCGCGACCCTGGTCCGTCACGTCCACGCAAACGCCGCCGCCGCCGCCCGCCCCGGTCCAAGAGGGCCGATACCGGCCTCATCTTGTGGTGGTGTCCCTGACGGAGGAGACCGAGGAGGGCGAAGGGCGGTTGTTGCAGGCCGCGCCCTTGGACTCGCAGAGCTTCTCGACCAATACCACGGAAGCGGGCGGTTCTGATATCGTCACTTCTGTGAAGCTGTCGCCGACGGCATCTTTGGTACTACTGGGCCACTCGCGGGGCGGCGACGGGACGTCTTCGGATTCCGCACCGCGAGTCGTGAGCGTCACTTATAGAGTGGGCGACATGGCGCGAGTAGACGTCCGAGAAGAGGTCGGCGACGACGTGAACATCGCGCGCTTCCACCCGACGCCGGGCCGCGGCCTCATCTACGGGACGAAGCAGGGCAAGCTCTGCCGCATGACGCCGCGGCCGCCGACGCCTACTCCGCCCGCGGGGCCCTAGCTAACTTGCTTGATTACGATAGTATTGCCGGATACTTAGGTTGTCATCGCTCCCACCGCCTCGCAGATGGAGGTCACGTCGCCCGACGCTGCATCTTCCACCGGCGCGGCATCGGCGGCGAGCGTCTTTGCGAGCTCTGCGCGCTCCTGGGCGAGTTTCGCGCGCGCCGTTCGAAACGCGTCCTGGGCAAGCGTCTCAGGCGTTTCGCGGGCGCGGAGCGTGGCTCGCGCATTTTGCAGGGTCCCCTCAATGTTCTTTGTGAGGGGATGCGAGCCACCGAGCACACGCCGCGCGGTCCGTCCAGCGTCCTCGAGCGTCGACACGGCCTCACGGAGATCGTCGAGCGTGGCGGCCGGGTCGTCGTAGAGCGCCGTCGCATAAATCGACCTCATCATGAGCACGAGTTGTTCATTCTCCCCGAGAATGCGCCGCGCAACGGGCATCGTTTTACGCACGAGCGACTTGGCTTCTTCGAAGCGGCCAAGACCAAAAAGGGATGTCGCGTAATTGTTGGCTGCTATGAGAGTGTGTCTATGTTGCTCGCCATTGAGCTTCAAATGTCCGGAGTATACGTCTCGCTTCATTTCTAGGGCCTCTTCATCCCGTCCTAGCTGGTCATACGTCACCGCAAGATTGCTCTGTACGTCGAGCACATCTTCTTCTGATGCGCCAATGCGCCGCATCATAGACAAATTAGCCTCTTCCACGGACAACGCGTCCTCGTGATTTCTTGTAGCGGCTAAACCGCTCCCAAGCACACTCATCGCCATGCCCCGAATCTCGTCCTCCGGCCGCCCCAAGTACGTCTTCCAGCATGCCCACCCCAGCGCGCAATACACGACGCCATGGTAGTCTTGCTTGCACAAGCTGCACGTGTTCCACCGATGCCACCGATCATTCATCATCTTCCCGTCCAAATTGTTCTCCTCGCCCTCCGCGAACAAAATCTTGGCCTGCTCCGCCAAGCACGAAACGTGCGCGAAACCTGCCGTCCCGCGGCACGAGCACCCGCGCACGAGGCCCTCCTTCGTTTTCCAGTGCAAAGCTTGTGTACAGATGTAGCACGTCTGGCCCTTGGTGTCCTCCGCGCACGCCTCCGCCGCGTCCGTCACGGCCTCCGCGTACTTCTTATTTGCGTTGTATTGCTCAGCGCCGCCTGCTTTTTTTATTGGTTTGCAGAGCTTGTCGTGCCCGCCTTCTTTCCAGTGCTGCACCTGGCATTCGGGTCCGCAGTAGCGCGTGCTGCAGCGGCCGCATTTCTTGCCCAAGGTTAGCCCAAGGTCGGTGGCGCAGACGGCGCACTGCGTGAGGATCATCTCGTATATGGTCAAATCGCTCGGGGCAGCCGCGACGCCGTCGACGCGAAAGGCGAGCTAGCGGTCGTAAGACACTAGCATTTAGGCCGGCCGGGCGCGCAGCAGCCTCATACATGCGCGTCGCGGCCATAGACGTGGACAGCGAACGCTTAACAAGCACCGCAAACCGCCGCGCCAGCTCTGCACCGCGAGAAGGCGCCGCGGGCAGCCATCATCGCACCACACCCATGGCCCGCACATGAGAAGTGCATTGCTCCTAGCCGCCGCAGCCGTCGCCGACGACGCGCCGGACTGGCTGCCGGCGTCGCTGCGGCGCCTCGGGCCCGTGACGCGGTCCGAACGCCACTGGCAAGAACTGAAAAACTTCTTCCGACCCGGCGGCCCCTCGGAAAACTTCCGCATAGCCGTCGACGCGAGCTGCGTCGAGGACGACCTGAGTTATGACACGCGCTTCCGACCGCCGCGACCCTTTTCGGACAGGTCGATGCCCTGGTGGCGCCTCGGGTCTTATCAGTTAACACATCCGAAATGGTCGCTGGAAGTGTGGCTGCCTCTGGTGATTGCGAGGAGTCGGTGGTACACCGATCACAAGCCGAACATTACCTTAGTACCTCATGCAAATACTCCGAGAACAAAAAACGGCAAGACGCGGCCGCGCCATGCTTTAGGTTGGTGCCGCGACCGCGTCGCGGCCACGAATCCGCACTGGGGTGCCAATGGTGATTCATTTTTCTTCGTGGCAGCGTCGTCGCGAGGGCCTTGCTGTGATGGGGGCCAACCGCGCGACCCCGGGTTGTTGCGGCACCACTTCATCGGCCACGTTGGGGAGAGGTCAGATGGGCCCTGGCTGTTCCGAGAAGCGCGGTTCGCGGATCGGCTATTGCGGGACTCGCAGTACAAGGCCCCCGTGACGAGAGATACGGCGCCGCGCATTCGCTGCTTCGACGAGAGGAAGGACATTTCCGTACCTCCACCAGTATTCCTACTTCGCGACCGCGGGGCCGGCGACATTCGCGGGAGAAGTGAAGGTGAGGTACCTTCGTCAGACCGAGATGTTTTGGTGCTCGGTGCGGAAGGGGCTTCCGGAGGCCTCGAATATGATTTGAGGAGGGCCCTGACGGATTTTTACGACCCCGGGGGCCCGGACCGACGGAAATACAATCAGGAGGACCCGCCGATTGCTGGAGACGTCGTCATCCGTTTCCGCGTGCCCTCGAAAAATTACACGTCCCTGTTAAAGAGGGCGAAGTACTGTCTGGTGACGGAAGGCTTCTCACCCTGGTCACCTCGCTTAACGGAGGCCGTCGCGCACGGCTGCGTGCCCGTATTTTTATCTCCTTTGTTAAGGCCGCCCTACGCGTCTGTGCTGGACTACGCGAAGTTTAGTATTTGGTTGACTGAAAAGGACATACCGCACATACCTTCTCTCCTAAGAAGGTACGACCATGCGTCATTATTTGAGAATCTGATGCGCGTCAGACCATTATTTGCGTTCTGCGTCGATGGTGGAGGCGAGGACGGCTGCGGGCGCGGTGGTAGTCTGGGCGTGCCCGGCGACGGGCTGCCCTTTTTGGTGTATGAGATGTTCTCTCGTCAAGTGAACGCTTATACTGATACGTCCTCCACTCTATTGACGGAGGGCGGCTATACATCCGTGGACTACGCCTGCAACGCGGAGGACGGATCGTGTTCCCTCTCCCTGAAGGACGAAAGGTGGCGCTGCGCCATGGCGAACCGCCACGCGTGCATGTGCCAGCGCGAAGTGGATGGGGTCTACCGCTACGTGGGCAACACCACAAACCTCAAGGGCCACAAGAAAAATTTATATCACAACTAAGTTATTGTTCTAGCTTCCGCCGTTTCCGCTTCTCCATCGCATTATTGCGATCCCTCTCGTCCACAAGCGCCTGGAACTCGCCGACCTCCCGCTTCGCCGCCGCGTCGGCCAGCCGTTGGCGAGACTCTTCCACTTTCCTATCGTAGGCCTGCTTCTCCGTCAAATGGCGCCACTCGAAGCCTCGCAAGTATTTCATAGACCAAAGGTCGTCGGCGTGCCGATCGCGCGACCCGCGGCCCATCCTTTCCCCATTGAGAGACGCCGCGACGCGTTTCGCGATCTTCTTCTCGGCAAATTCCACCCAGCCCTCGACGAAGCGCTTGCCCCGCCCATATTTCTTCTTGTCCTCGCGCGTTTTATTTGCCGCCGCCAGATAAAGGTTCGTGATCTCGCCGTGCTGCTCGAGCAGGCGTCTTACCTTGCCCGGCCTTAAGTGGGGCGGGATTCGCGACAAGTAGACGACGCCGCGCGTCATGGTTGCTGTTCAGGTGCTCAGCCGGCAGGCGGCTGATCGGCTGAAAGCGGTGCGTTTAGAGACTTCCGCACTCGAAGACGTTGCTTACGTGCTGTCCGCAGCTGTTTGTCAAGAGCTGTGAGGCTATATGGCAGAGCATCGCCCGCGCAAAGGACTCAGCCAAAAAGTTGACCTAGTGCATCAACTTACTAGCACCGAAAATCGCAGGCCAAGTCGCTCATTAATTTTGACACACCATTACTCGTCCTCATCATCCTCGTCCTCGTCGTCCTCGTCCTCCTCGAACAAGTCCACCAGCTCGAGCCCGCCCGCGTCCCAGCCCTTCAGCCCGCCGGCCACGGCGACGGCGTCGACGCCGAACTGGAGCAGGTACTCCACGGCCAGCGCGCTCTTCGGTCCGGCCGTGCACGTGCACACAACGATCCGGCCCCCACCGCCGAGCATCGGAGGCGGCCCGCCCGCGATGACCCAGTTGTCCAGCGCGATGCGTCTCGCATTTTTCGCCGTGAGGGCCGGCACGCCCTCTCGTACTTCGTGCTCCAGCACTTGTTGTTCTGTGCGGACGTCGATGAGCGCTGCGCCTTTCCTCACCATCTCCGCGGCGTCCGCGGGCGTGACAAAGCGCTCAGGGTGTTCTTCCTTCACACGTGTGGCTCGTGCGACCATCTCTGGGCTCTTTGGGATGAGCTCCTCGGGCGTGAGCGGCACGTAGTCGGTGCCGGGCCGCACGTCGGCGTATAGGCGCGTCAGTCGTCTCGTATGCAGCGGCCGCGCGAGACGCAGGAGGAGGGCCATCGTCACGGTGCGAAGCATCTGTGGTGGCGTCGCGTCAAGCCGTCGCGTCAAGTGCTGCACCAAGCGCTCTCACTGGCAAGTTTCACACACAACGCACGCAATCGCACAAAAATGCACGTGGGCGCCGAGCGATCAATGCGGACAACTACTGGGCCCACAGCGTGTGCGTAGGCACGGCCAATGTCTACTTTTTGTGCCGAGCTCTTACCTGGTGCTAGCGGTCGGTAAGACTCTAGGCTTCGGCCGGTACTTTTGCCAAAAGGCTGCCCCGCAGCCCAACGCATGGCCGCCTGGGCGACGGACGCGTGACCTGGACGCCAACCGAGGCTACCGACGGACTGCGGGCAGCCTCGACGCCACCGAGGCGAGCCCAAACCAACAGCCACCACGGCGCTCGCGAAGGAAGCCGAGGCCGTGGCGCGCTGCCAGGAATTGATTGGAGAAGAACCGATCCACGACCCTCTCAAAACTTTCCGCAACCAGCAATCGACTCTTGGATTGAGCAAGAAGGCGATGACGGCCAAGACCCATCGCACCCATAAGGAGGTCGACCCCGGCACGCAGTCGCTCATAGACCGCATCGCTGACGACTCTTCGTTGAAAGCGCCGCCTATGCCGAAAAGGCCCAATCTCAAGTCGGGCACCACCAAAAGCAAGCTCCAGGCGCTGTCGAGATATATTCATGCGTTCGAGTATAACCATACGGGCAAGTCGTATTTCAAGATGAGCCGCGACCGGGGGCTGAAACATGTGCACTTCACGGCCCGGGAAATTATTCGCGAGGCGTTACCTATCCAGTGCGTGGAGGCCGTGTTCCTGGCGGTGCATTTGACTGCAGAGTTGGAGTGTCTGGATCTGCGAGTGCCGCTATCGTTCAAGTCGAAATGCGGCGAAGCGCATTATAGACATATTGTATTGGCTGTACGGGACGCTTCGACGGGCAAGTGGGGCTCGTTAGGTATCTCTCGAAGAAAAGTATTAGCTTTCAAGGAGCCCACCTTCGAGAGTTTGTCAACTCTAGTATTAGATTTCCAGCTCTCCTACAAGCAGTGCGACCACGACCTCGTCAAGGTTTATCTCGGGCTGCCCTTCCCGTCAGGGTTACATTCCGTCGACCCCATAAAATGGAGAGTACTGAAACAGGAGTTAACTGATGAGTGGGCGAAAAAAGTCGACAAGTACTCGAAGGACTGCAACTGGGTCCGCGAGTACCATTTGTCGACCGGTGGGCTCCCGGAGCCCTACAACGGTACCACTAAGGAGCCGAAGGCGGCCGTGCCAAAGAACAAGAAGCGTCGGAGGAAGAAAAAGAAGAAGAAGGCTGTTGACGAGCCGGCGGACGAGGAGTACGACCCGGAGAAGTACACGGAAGATGACGAGGTCCTCGGCAGCGACAGCGAGGACGAGAGCGGCTGCGAGAGCGACGGGGCCGTCGTGGCGAGCGACGGCGGCGAGGAGTCTTGAATCTCCGACGCGGCGGCCGCGGCGACGGCGTGGGGGGCGGCGCGCTAAGTTTTAGTTTGTGTTATCGATATCATGATTCTTATGCGCAATTTGACCCCTAGAAGTTGTTCGGCGTGAAGTCGCTGAAGCCGCAGAGCGACAGCACCTTCGCCGTTAATAGAAAGGCCGCCGTGATGGAGCACTCCAGGAAGTCGCCGACGGGCTGCTTCGAGTAGACCAGCGCCGCCCTCCTAGGATTCGCGAAGGGCCCCTGGAGCAAGTACTGGTGCATCGTGAACGGCCCGAACATAATCTTCCACCAGATGCGCGGCTTCGTCAGGAAGAGCTTCATTAAAGGTGGTAAACACCCCATCCGTTCCGCTAGATCGTCCGTATATAACTGGAAATCAACTAAACCTTTGACTCTTTTAGCATCGTACCCAAAGCGCCACTCCCAGTTGGCCTGGTCCTTTTTGGCTTGGTCCTCCATGCACTTCGTGTCTGGTAAGCAAATGCGGCCATCTACCACCAAAGCGAAATACTTCGCCTGCATCTCGGCGGTCGGCGGCACAGACCCAAAGGCCGGTCGCGCGAAGCCAAAGAACGCGACTTGTCCGTCGGGAAAGACAGGAACAAAAATCTGCTTGTACAATCTTCTCGGATTCTGACCAAAAGCATTTAAATCTTTGGTGCGACACCCGCACTTCGAGCAGATGACGTCTTCCCGGCAGTCGGGGTGGTCGAACATCGGAAATGAGTTCCTGTAGCCCGTACAAGCGACCACCGCGTCGCAGTCGAAGGTAGAACCATCCGCAAAACAAGCACCGGTATCAGTGAGCTTGAACGCATCTCTGTGGAGTTCCGCGCCCTTGCACACCATGGCCGTGACGAAGCCCTCGTTCTTACAACCGAACTTACTGAACGCACTGGTCCCTTGCTCGATGTTTAATTCCCCGATCTTCTGCAGGATCTTCCGCTCCTCCATGGGCTTATCTTGCGAGCCATGTTTCGCGACGAACTTCTTCGCGAGCTGATTGACGTAGCCGACCCAGTCCCCGAGCACGTACGGGTTGCTGTAGCGGCACCTGTTGGTGTTGAGATCCGTGACCCTACCGTCAGCTTGCTTCCTCGGTATCAAGTGGCCATGTTTACCTCTCACGACAATAGCTACTTTTGATGCTTCACTGGCAATTTCATTGGTGATGTCCGAGCCGGATTCTCCAGCACCTACTACCAGTACTCTTTTACCCTTGAAGACCTCCGGCTTCTTGTAGTTCTCGGAGTGTACCAAAGTACCTCCATTCTTAATGAAGCAGTCCTGGCCCTCGAAGCGAGGTAAGGAGGCCCAATGATTTGTTCCGGTACAAATCGCGACGTGGTCGACCGCGTACGTCACGAGCTCGAAGACCGCCTCGGGCTGCATTTTTTTTCTGTCACCGGTCACGTGGTCGAAGTAGTCGTACGCATAAGCAGATTTGACTTTTTTGAAGCCTTCTACCTCACATTTCGCATAAAATGCTTTGAGGGTCTTCGCGCCTTCGGTTCTCGCGGCACAACGCTGCTTTTCGGAAATGTGCCGCCCGAGCAAGAACGTACTACGATGGGGCGCGACGTGGGCGCCGCCGACCTTCACCGTGACGAGCCATTTGCCCGACTTCGGGCATTTCGTGACCTTCAGTACTGAGGACCGGAAGCTGATGTGCTGGTACAGCGAGAACTCGTTCGCGAAGCCATCCAAGTAGTTCAGGTACTCCTCGTCGGACCAGAAGACGGGCTTGTCTTCTCTCCCATCACTGTAGTCGCTGTACGCGGTGAGCAGCGACGACGTCGTGAGCATCGTCCTGTCGTACGAAGAAGTATACACGCCGCCGATGCGCACGTTCTCGTCGAAGCACTTCACCGTGTGGTTCAGTGCCGTTAATTCTTTCATGACAGCCAGGCCCGAGGCGCCGGCTCCAACAACTAAGCAGGACTTCTTCCCCTCCGCTGCTTTTACGACCTCCATGCGTGGCTGCTTCTTGAACATGGTCGTCTAGGAGCTGCTGCGTTAATTGGGCTGCCTCTTGGTGCCGCGCGGCTTGGCTTCCAGCCTCCGATATGAGGTGGACGCCTCTCCGAAATTCGTGGGTGAAGCGGAGATTTTGGTGGTGAAGCAGCGCTCCGGGCGACGCCTCGGCTTCGTAGAGGCGCTCCCTAATACGGATGACGGCTGTGTGCTAGTGTCTTACACCGCTAGCTAGCTACAGTGCTCGGGAGCAAAAAACGCTCTGTTTGCCGGTGACGGTGCTATTACGTGCCTGCACATACATCAGGAGACGACTTGCAGTAGCTCTCTGCAGCGACATCGATTTCGTGCCATGCGAGCCCTCACTGCAGCCACTGCCCTCAGTGTGCTCGCGCTGCAGGCGCCCCGCGGCCCGTTACGCGGCCCGCAGCGCCGACAAAACACGAGACCGGCGATGCCACCCGCAGTGGTGGCAGAAGCACTAGCCAAGGGGCCGCTCGGGGTGCCGGCGCTCGCGGCCGTCGCGGGGGCGGTCCTGGCGCCGCTGACGCTGTATCGGCAGGGCTACTCGTTCAGCGTCGGCTACGGGTCCGCCGTCGGCGTCATGGCCCTCGCGGCGATGCGAGCGGTGCCGCCCACGACGCAGCTCGCGACGCTCACGGCGGGCGCGACGCTCTTCTACGGCTTTCGACTGGCCCTGCATTTGCTGGCGCGGCAGCTCACGGTACCGGACATCGCCGAGCGCATCAAGGCCTTTGACAAGACGCCGCGGCTCAAGAGATTGCCGCTGATCCCGCCGCTGGCACTGTTCTACGCCTGCATGACGTCGCCCTTACTTTTTGCATTACGAACGCCGCCCACGAAGTACCTGAAGGTGGCGCAAATCGGCTGCGGCCTCGCCTGGGCCGGCGCGGCCATCGAGGCGATCGCCGACGCCCAGAAGTTTCTCCAAAAAAGGCGCGACTACGCCCAGAAGGCGGGCGGCACGTTTACCGGCCCGATGGGCGGCCTCTACGCGTCGTGCCGCCACCCGAACTACTTCGGGGAAGTGCTCTTCTGGTTCGGGCTCTTCGTGGCCGGGCTGCCGTCCTTCGGCTCGCAGATTATACCGTATGCGGCGGGCGGGCTCGGGCTCTGGGGCATCTACGGCATCATGAGCGGGGCCACAAAACGCCTCGACGGCAAGCAGAAAGAGAAGTACGGCGGCCAGCCGGTCTACGACGCGTGGCGCGCGCGGACGGGCGGCCTGTTTCCCAAGTTCTTCGCCGGCGGCGACGCGGGGCGCGTCTTCTACGACGTATGAGATCTAACCACTGATTATTGAAGTGTATCTAGACGGCGGCCATGGGCTTTTAGAGGACAAAAAAACTGCCAAGCAGAGCAATCAACGCGATTTTTGCGCCTAGTGTGTTAGACGGCCCGGCTGACGCAGGCCAACGACCCGGCGCGCGGCATCGTCTTCTGCAACCGCTGTTGCACGGAGCGGGAGCCGAATAAGCACGGCGCCAGGGGCTACGTGTGCGGCGTGTGCATGTCGAAAGATGTTAGAATCGTCGAGGAGCCGACTGGCCGCTGGGCCATCTAATTCACTACACGCATCCGCCGGACTCATGGCTGCACAAGCGCCGGCGAGAACCCCTCCTGACTGACTTATCCCTTCCCCTGACTAATATTCGTTCTTGATATACTTACTCGCTCTTCGTCGAGACCTCGAGGTCTCCTTTATCCGGGGTTGAGCGAGCGACGCTCGGCCCGGCGAGAGCGCGCAACCTGTCGGTCGACCTCCACGCCGTCGCGGCGGCGTAGCTCGGCTTGGCTCGAGTTCATTGACTTTGGCTCCGCCAGCCGGAGCGCGCGGTGAATGCCCCCCCCGGGCGGGCCCTGGCCCAGCCCTCCGCAGCGGTCCTGCCCGCCCCCGAGAACCCTCCCGCGACGCCGAACTAGCGGTACATTAGTGAACCCAGATTGCAGTCCAGATTGCGTGGCCGCCGCACAGACGTGGATCTGCTATCGTCGACTAAAACCTCTGCATTTGCCGGCGTCCGCTGTTTGCAACCGCGCAACCTGGTGCCTTCTCCCCACCCCCGGACCCCGCGCCGACTCGCTGCGCGGCGCCGCGCGCTGCCCCGCGCGCGCATGGTGCATCATCAATCGCCGTCGCTCTCCGGGGCCTCGCCGGCGCCGCGGCCGCGCCGCGGCCCGCACCCGCGCGCGCGCACGATGGTCCCGTGCGCCCGGCCCGGGCGCGCGCGCGTGCCGGTGCGCCGCGCCGCCGGCGAGCCTCGCGCGGGCGCCGCGCGCGGCGCCGGACGTGGGGCATCGCCGACGCCGCGACCGCGCCGCGCCCCGCACCACACACTTGCATAAGGGATCCCGCGCGCCCCACTCACGGTGTCGTTGCACGCAGCTCTCACAAAAATGGCCAAGCTCGCCCTCGCCCTCGCCCTCGCCCCGGCCGTCACGGCCTTCGCGCCCGTCGCGGCCCCCAAGGCCGCCACGAAGCTCGACGCGTCCATCGCCGACACCCTCGCCTCGATGGAGGGCCCGGAGATCTTCTGGGGCTCGGACGGCGTGCTCCTCGGCCACGACGAGGCCGACATCAAGGGCTACGACAACTTCGACCAGCTCGCGGCCGCGCTCTCCAAGGAGGGCGTCGACCTCTCGGGCGGTGAGTACACGCTCCTCGCGCCGTCCAACTCGGCCTTCGACAAGCACAACAACGAGGTCGGCACGCCGGTCACGGCTGACGTGCTCAAGTACCACGTGATCGAGGGCAAGAAGACGATGGACGCCCTCAACTCGGACCAGAAGACGCTCAACGGCGGCACGCTGACCTACTACCGCAAGTTCCGCAAGAACTGGCTCGACTACGCCATCATCGGCCTCAAGTCGGAGGGCCCGTCCAAGTCGTCCAACTGGCCGGCGGACGTCCAGTGCGACAACGGCGTCATCCACGCCATCGACACGGTGCTCGTGCCCGGCGCCTACGACGGCTCGCGGTAAACGCGACGCCCGTTGTCGGCGAGGAGGCCTCCCGCCGGGCAGACGGTTCGGCGGTGCCTCACGCGCCCCCATGTTTAAAGGAAGTTTATCTTCAATCTTTTGTGCTGCGGCTTGTGAAAGGAGACGGGCTGTGGACTCAGGGGCGTTTTTGGCCCTATTTGGTTTGTATCGTCGGCCAGCCGTTCGGGGAGAGGTCCTTGCACCGAAAGACGTGCTAAACAGATCCGTGCGTGTTTGTGTTTACTAGTATGCTAGCAGCTAGGTGCTCAGGATTTAGTGTGCAAGACGGACTAAATCGCTCTGTCCGCCACCGTGTCCACGTAAATCGCAGCGAAATTGCTATAGAACGACTTCAATTAGACGTGTGCACGGCCTCTGGCGAAAGACACGGCTGCGGGACGTCCCTTGGGGGCTAAAAGCCAAGGCCGGCTGGCACCGAAGAGCTGCGGCTCCACTCGGCCCGGACGGACCAATGGACTCGCACGCAACACCCGTGGGTCGTGGACAGCCCGCGGCACCAGCGACCGGTGGCCTTCCCGGCGAGACGGGGCGTTACACCTGCCTCGCCGGGCTCTGGACATCCGACTCGCATCACTGGTTCCGCCGCGCCGCCGCCGGCGCATGCGACCGCGCGCTCACCCATACGACACGCAGGTGTGTGCCAGGATGTACCGGCTCGTCGCGCTCGCGAGCGTCGCCGGCGCGCTCGTCGCGCCGCCCGCCGCGCGGCCGACGACGCGGCTCAGCGCCACGGAGGGCGCGTCGGCGCCGCTCGGCTTCTGGGACCCCGCGGGCCTGAGCGAGCTCGGCTCGGACCGGACGCAGGCCTGGTTCAAGGCGGCCGAGACGAAGCACGGCCGCGTGGCCATGGCGGCCTGCACGGGCTGGATCGTGACCGAGATGGGCTTCCGCTGGCCCGGCGCCTACGACATGGCGGGCCACAAGTTCAGCGACGTGCCCGGCGGCCTGGCCGCCGAGGCCGTCTTCCGCGACAACGGCGGCATGGTCCAGATCCTCTTCTCGGCCGGCCTCGTCGAGTTCTGGTCCGAGCTCCAGAAGCCGCACTACATGTCCGGCGGCGGCTCCCAGAAGCTGCCCATCTGGGACCCCGTCGGCTTCACGGCGGGCCTGTCGGCCGACGAGCTCAAGACGAAGCGCCAGGCCGAGACGAACAACGGGCGCCTGGCGATGATCGGTGCGGCGGGCTTCTGGTCGGCGACGTACCTCGACGGCTCCGTGCCGGCGCTGACGGGCACGGCCTTCTTCCAGTCCTAGATTGTGGTCTCGGGCGCTCCGCGCGTTGTTGGGTAAGCGGGGCATAGTATACTATTCTTAGGGCAGCGACCGGAAGTGCCGCATGTAAACCCGCCCCGCCGGCGCGTTCGGGACGTGGTCGGCGACGCCGCGCTGCTTGTTCTTGCCGACGGTAAACGTGCAGTTGTCTGGCCGCGCCAGGCGCGCGTCGTACTGGTTTTGTGTGGCGCGGATGTCTACCAAAGTGCGGTCGAACGTCGACAGCCCCGCGTAGCCGACGTAATACCTGTGCGGATGGAGTCGCGGCGATGGCTTAACCCGACAATAAGTCAACGCCGACGCGCACGCCGCGTCCGCGACCGAGCTTCCACTCGCGCCGCCGCTGGGCGACGCGCTCGGCGTGCGTGCGATAGGCGACGGGATTGCCCGGCGCGGCCGCCGGCCGGACGTGCGCGGCCCGCGGCGCGTCGAAGGGGTTATCGGCCTTCGCACAGGTCTTGTCCGCCCAGCACCGCTTGTCCTCCTGGCCGCGGCCGCCGCGGCACCGGCGGCCGGCGTGGCAGTACGTCGTCACGGCTGGCCTGTGCACGACGTCGACCGCCGCGGCGACGACGAGCGCGACTATGAAACGGTTACAGGTCATACGCGTCGCGGCCTTCATCACTGTGGGACCAGGTCTGACTGATAGTCTGGTGAGTCTGGTGACTCTGGTCCTCTAAAATTCAGAGAGTTTCGCGTTTCAATTGTTTTGATTCGTTCGCCGACGTAAATTTAACAATAAACAGATCCCAAGCGCGTGAGTATGGTGACTGGTCTTTCGAGCCTAGTGTGTCGACCACGCTAGCCTCACATAATGTTGGTAACAGCACCACTAGCAGCGTGAGCGCAGCGATACCGACGTGCGTGTGTCATTGCGTTCGCGACGCGCAGAAGTGCTTTCATTTATTCGCTGGAGGCGTGCCGCGCGCAGCCAAGCCCAGTAGCCAAAATAGAGTGTCCGGAGAGCACCAGCCTGCAGTCGTCAAATAACTCTCGCAGCAGTGCCGCGCAGCTGTCCCAGTAGCCTCAAATAGTGTCCCGGAGAGCGCACATCAGCCCTCAAACATGGCCTCATTATTCGGCAAACTAAAACGCGCCGTCGCGGCCGACGACGAAGAGAAAGCCACCGAAGCACCGCCCAAAAAGCAGAAGACCGAAACAAAACCGAAACAAACAGGTGGCCAGGGCCGGCGCCTCGGCGACCTGCGGAAGCTGCGGGGCAAGGCGGCGATCCTCTTCACGTGCCCGACGCGCATGGAGCGCAAGGCGTGCCACGAGGCCTGGGAGTTGCTATCTGAAAAAGTCGATGAGGAACAGGAATCATCACAAAAGAAATCGCTGGCGGCCTCATTAAAAGCCGAGGCCCGGGCGTCCAAGGCGTCGAAGGTCGCGACCTACGATCTAGGGAGCCAGGGCGTCGGCTGGGCGACCGTCGACGGCGTGGATGTGGTCGAGCTCGCGACGCGGCTCGTGCGCGACGCGTCCGAGGACCCGGCGTCGCTCGCGGCGGGGTCGCGGATGGTCATCCGCATCATGCCGATGCAGTCTGTTACGTTTGCTTCACTGAGTGATCTCGTCGAGGGCGCCGCGCCACTCATCTCCCAGTCATTCGGCGGGCTGCGGACGAGTCCCCACAGAGCGATCGTCGAGGCGTTGGAATCTATGAAGACGCGGGACGAGGAGCTACTGAAGACCGCGCGGGAAAAGGCCGCGGCGGAGTCTGGGACAGAGCCGGGCTCGGCGTCTTCAGTCAAGTACGCGGTGCGGCTCCAGCGCCGGTCCGCCGCGGGCTTTCCCAAGGACGCGGCCGTGCGCGCGCTGGCGGCCCTCGTGCCGCCCCAGCACACCGTTAGTTTAGGTGCGCCGGAGGTGACGATCCTCGTGGAGGTGTTCAAGTCGCTCTGCGGCGTCGCCGTCGTGCCGGGCTACCACGCGATGCACGACTTTAACCTGCACGCGGCGGCGGGGAAGCAGGTCGTGCCTCCGCCGCCGAAGAGTAAGAAGAAGTAGTGCGTTTTCGCGTCGATGGCGTCGATGCGCACGCCCGAAACTCACGAAACTCGCGATTCGAGCGCGCCAAAAATTCAGCTAGCGTCTGTAAGACACTAGCAAGCAGCAAAATTGGCACTGCCACTGAACAGGGCCTTGCGCCGCGGCCTCCGGCGCGATCTGTCGCCTGCGAGCCACCAGTGGTGACCTCGAACCACACCGGCAGCGGTGTGCCACAACAATGGGCAGCCTCCCTAGACGATGAACCGCGAGGAGAAGGGCCAGACGCGCGTCGAGCTGACGCTCGACTCGAACCACCAATTGCCGGTCCCGCACGGCCTCAGCTTCCCCCTCGACCAGCGCGACATCGAGCTCAAAGAGCTGAGACGATTGTGCGCGACGGCGTCCGGCGAACAGAAGGCCCACCTCGAAGCCGAGATCCGAAAGCTAGAAAAGGGCTCGGAGTCGCCGACACACCGTAACGGGCCCAAAAAGAACGCCGCGCGGCCCTGGTCCGCGCGGCCCGTGTCCAGACAACAGGGTTCGCATGTGATGAAAACAATTCCGGAGTCGCGGCAGCATGTCAGGCCGTTGTCGTCGAAGATGCGCGGGGTGTCTGGCATATCATCGTTGCTAAACGGTGAAGCCGATCTACAGGCGCTGCATCGCTCTAGGCCGCGGCACAGCCGCGGCGATTTGTCGAGTGCCGCATCGGAAGCGTCGGAAGAATCCGTGGACCTCTTCGCGGACCATCCTTCAGCGGACGAGGTCACGGAGCTCGATATCAATCGATTAACCGCGACGTGCTTCGATTCCAGACACCCGCCGCGGCATTGTGTTGATAGATCTCCAGAAACGTTCTTTTCAGCTTCTGGGATGTGTCCCCAAATTTTGTGCGTCAAATTCAGGCGATCCGTACATTTACGTAGAGTCTCGGTCGTCTGCAGCGGCGTCCGGTCCATGCGCCTGAGGTGGAAGGCGGGCGACGCGTGGCGGTCGCAGATGCAGACGCTGTCGCGGGGCGCGCCCCACCAGGCCACGACGGAGTTCGCCTTCGATCCTAGCAGAGAGGGCCGCAGCGAAACAAATGAGGTGCTCGTCGAGATTGTGGCCGCGTTCGCCGCGTTTTGTCGGGTGCGCCATTTGGGCTTCGTCGAGGCGTCGGGGCGAAAGTCGCGGCCCTCTTTGGACTATGACGAACCATCCCCGGTCCACGGGCCGAAGTCGCCTCCTAGATTATGTCCCCCTTGATTGTAACATGTTAACACGAATCGATTGTTAGACTTATGATACTTCAAGACAGACGACGGTGACGTCGTCGGGCATGCCGCCGCCCCACATGACGTCGTTCTCCTTGGCGAGTAGGGCGAAGGGCGAGTCGACCGCGTCGTCCAACGAACGTTTTCGCGCTTCCTCGCAGAGACGCTCCGCCAAACTCGTACTTTTATCGTGCTCCCACTGATCACACACTTCGGCCACCGTCTCCAGAGCCACATTATCAAATAATCCATCGGTAGCCATCACGATGATGTCGTCGGCAAAAACCGGAACAGTGCCCACGTTCGCGTTACTAGGCGCCTCGAAGGGCTTCGTGCCGCCCTCGTTCGTCCAGCCGAGCTGGTAGGGGAGGTTGAAGTCCCTTAGTTGCTGCGCGGCGACTAGTAATGGCGCTCGCGTCGCCGATATTCCCGTGTGGGCCGCGGTGCCGGCCACGTCCGGTTTTCTCAGAACAACCACTCCGCAGTCTCCTAACGAACAGTAGGCTAATTGAGAGCGAGAAACGGACAATAGGAGTGCCGTAGAAGACCCGGGGATTTCTTCCTTCGTTACGTGCCGCCAGGCCCGTTCTAGTATTTCATCAGGCCTTAAGGAAGGGTGGTCGTCGATCGACGCTTCACAGGCCTCGGACAGCGCCCGAGGATACAGTCTCGGATCGACGCCTAATTTCCGCCAGCTTCCAACACCATCAAAAACGCCCACGTGCGTGATGTTGTTGATCCTCTTGACAAAGTGGGCGTCCTCGGACAGGTTCACATCTGTCGTAGGCTCGGCGCCATTTAAATCCGAGATACTTCGCGCCGAGTGGCCTGTTTCCAATTTGAGGGGATTTGGCAAACAACAATGCGTCAGGTTCACTTCATGGTCATCGATTGCATGTGAAGCACCAGCCAAGGCAGAAACCATGGTCTGCAACCGTTCTGATGAGACCGTTTTCGAACCACTAGGCAGCCCGCGCCGAGCTGCTGTCGTCTCCAGGAACGCCTCCTTCGTCTTTGTTGAGGTTCGCAGCTCCATGAGGTAGTCCCCAATGTCCTTCGCCGTCAGCATCCCCAAAACTTCGCCGTTCTGGGCCACCGGTAAATTCCTAACACCTAAAGTGCGCATCAACGCTTGCGTCCGCTCGATCGGATCTTCCGGCGCGCACCAGGCGATTTTCTGGCGTGGCGTCGCGAAGTCCGCGCATCTATCTTCTAATCCGTCGCAGCCGTTCTCGTGGAGCCTTACTAATAAATCTCTTGCTGTCACTACTCCGGCGACGGTGCCCTCTTCGTCATGGGTCAGCGCCGACGTGAAGCGCTGCTCTATTAGTTCCCTAATAGCTTCTCGTACTGGTAGAGTTTCATCAATCTCCGGCGCCGTCCTCAAACCTCGTTCTATGATCAAATCGCGGACGCGGAGGTCGGCGAGGCTTGCTCTGCTTCGCGAGGGCGGGGCGCGCCTTATGACGCGGGCACGCAGCGCGGCGCGGCGCATTGTGCACCCGTTCCCGTGTTTTTAGGATGATTCCGCGCGGCACGCGCTTTGCGGAAAGGAGTGGATCAGGAGGAGCTCGCCCTAGGGGTTGCGCGTCGGCTGCAGCGCTTGGCCACGAAACAAGGACAGCGCAGGGCGTTGCGCTCCCAGCGCTGTGATTGAAATGATAACTGAACGCCTGCAAAACACGGATGCAAAGCCGGCATGGAGCTAGCGGTCAGTAAGACACTAGGAAGCATGGGATGCGGGCGCGTCGACTTGCGCTATCGTGCCGTCGTGTAGGCGTGTAGTGACCGCTCGCAGCCGTTCACAGCGCGCAGCCTCGCGCCAAAGCGCCGCCGCACACCGGCAGCTCTCTGCACCACCGGAGCCAGGGAGGCGTTTCCAGCCGCGCGTTGACAGCGCGCAGCCGTCGCGCCAATAGCTCAGCCGCCGCCACGCAAGCTCCGCGCGCGGCGCCAAACAAGGAACCATGGGAAAGAAGGACGAAGAGCCGCCGCCAATGGACGCCGCCACGCGCCGGACCGTGGCAAACATCCAGGCGGACTGGGACAACCGCGAACTTGTGGAAATTGTACAATTGAACCTCCTGACGATCACGAAGTTCCTGAACGACTTTGATAGCGCGACGCGCTACAAGCTAGCTAGAGTCAACGAGAAGCTCACGCGGCTGGAACGGACGCTGGACTCGTGCGAGGCCGCGGTGAGGGCGACGCTCGAGGGCGAGAGCTCCTCATCATCGCCGCCGCCGCGGAAGCCGCCGCCGCCGTCGTCATCGCCTACGAAAAAGAAGCCGCCGCCACCGCCCTCGCCGCCCAAGAAGAAGCCTCCGCCGCCGCCTCCGAAGAAGTGAGTGTGGTTGGCCCCAGGCGTGTGTAATGTGAATGTCTACTGATTTTCAGTTGACCGGAACCGTTCGTGGCGCTAGTGTGTCTGCGAACACTAGGTGTCGAAACTTCGACGAAAGCGGGCCGGACAAAAAAGACGCTGTGTGGGAATCGAACGCCTCATTGCTGCCGTTCGAAGCTGAGTTACTCCTCGTACCTAGACCCCTCGCGCGCGCCAGCGTTCGGGTCCCTTGGGCGCCGTAGGGCACCAAACAGAGACGCCGGCCGCCCCGCGGCGGCGCCGAGCAAAGGGTAGCATGTACGCCCGCCGCCGCACCCGCCAAGCCGTAGTCCCGCCGAGCCCCAGCTCCCTGAGCACGGCCACGCAGCGATCCCGGAGGCGCTATCCTAGGCGAGACGACACGGAACGTGTAGATGCATTACTCCAAAGACATAGAGCGCCGCTGCGAGCTCTCTATTGCCACCTCGAGGCCCAATCTAGAAGAGAAACGGAACACACCGATTCATCCTACTTTGGCGGGTACTTTGGGGACGGCGCATCCCCATTAGCTTGGGATGTGGTACAGAGGGAACGTCTAAGACCCCGCTCCTCAGTGGTCGCACGAGCGGCAGCTAGATGGAGGAACGCGGGTAGCGACGTGCAGCGATATCTTCGCGGTAGATTCCGGAGCGACACGGTCGAGTTCGAGGGCTTCGAGGCTTTTTTCGCCGGCTGGGCGCGGCGGTCGGAGGGCGGGCTCGAGGCCTGTTTACGCGCTTTAGCGGAGGAGAGTTGTGGTGTGATCGAGGCTTCGTTAGCTTCCTCGCTGAAACTCAAGGCCCCGGTTTGGTTACTGTCGCGGGACGAACGACCTTCATCAAGTGTAGATGAGGTCTGGCGCCTGGCCTTCAAGACGCTCGCCACGAATGGCGAGTGGAGATGTGGAGACGCTTATAGATTTTGTAGGAGTGCGGGGTTGCTCGGCGACGCGTTGTCGCCCTCGTTTTTGCTCGCGGCCTTCGAGAACGCATTTACCTGTGTGGAAATCAAATTTCGGGCGCCCCACGTTGTCTCCGTAGTTGTATCTGCTCGATGGCGTGGAGGTTCACGAAGTATAACCTAACTCACTGGTCGATTTCCACACAGGCGTGTTCGGCAGGTAGCGGCACGAACGTCGCCCACTCGTCCTCCGTGTTGGGCTATGTAGCTAGACAAGAACCATCACTAACGACAGAAAGGGCCTGCGAGCAGTTCCTGAGGAAGGTCGCGAGTTGCTGGTGGCGCGGCGAGAACGGTTCAGATGATGTTAAGAGGGATGTGTTCCAGTGTTTTGTGGGCGAAAGGGTGCTACCTTTACTAGCTTGTACCAGAAAAGATGTACCCACAACCAGAGATGATCTCGAGGTGGACGCTTCTACATTGAGAGTGGTCCGAGACCACGATATGGCTTTACGGTGCCTCTTCGCGGCCTACTGCCAAGAGTCCACTGAGTGTGTACCATTGCTGGGCGTGCTGCACTTCGCGCGGGACTTTCGGTTGCTGACCGCGGGTCGATTCCCCCCTGCGATCGTCGTGGACTGCGCGCGGTCGGCACGACACGCGCGCCACCCGAAGGCCATGAACACGTCCCTGAGATGGCCGGAGTTCGTCGAGGCGCTGTTGCGACTGGCCCAATCTTCTGACGGGGATGAGTCACTCGCGGAGAAGACTCGCAAGTTGCTCCAAGTGATGGATCCGACGGGACGAGTGTTCAAGCGCGGGACCGACGTGGAGGTCGAGGCGACGGCGACGGAGACTGATGAGAGTACAGTGGAGGAGCCTTTATCACGTACGAATGATCTCTTGGACGCGTCGGACGCTGTTACGCGGCGAGCGCAAGCGACGCGGGCCGCGGCGGCGCAGTGCCTTGCCGCGGCCGCTGATGCTACGCTACAGTTAGCAGCTGCCTCCGGAGAAGAAGCCCAGGAATTGCGAGCCATCGCGGACGGCATGGCCGTGGCCGCGCGAGCTGCGGCTCGTCGAGGCGTGGCGCGGCCGCCGCCTCTGCCGCGCATCGAGGCGCCTCCGCTCTCACCGGAATCGTCGGAACGGGAGTGGCCGCCGCCGTCGCGGAAATCCGCTGATGAGCTCTGGAGGTCACCTAGGGGCGCGTCGAGCCCGCCGCCGCCACCGAAACGGAAAGTGCCGGCCATCGACCTCTCAGAGGCTACAGTAGAAGAGAAGGCGGAGGAGCCGGACCACTGGTGGTGGGTCGACCGGGTGGACAAGCCCGTGGAGGCGGCTAGGCATGTGGGTGCGACGGCGGTGCAGTCCCACTGTCGCGGCTTTTTGCTGCGGAAGCGGCTGGCTCGTTTAGTGGAGGAGGTGGCTACGTCTCAAAAGTCGGAGAGCGTCGAAGAGCCAGAAGAAGTACAGGAGGAGGAGGAAGAACCGATCAAGAGCGAGGAGGAAGTAGTACAATCCCAACAAGAAGCGTGCACCGAGGACGAGCGGGCCGTGATTCATGCCTTTGCGCTGGCGGCGTTGCTAGGTGATGGAAGTCCCAGGCGTATTGCTAGAGCTCGTGTCTTAGTAGAAACGCTCAAGAAGCTGCCGGACGTGGAGGATGGCGGCGAAGCTGTGGTTGCGGCCCTCGATAAAGCGGGCGACCTGCATGTCGACGAGGACAAGCCGACCTTGGAGAAGCTCGAAGTTGCTCTCAGGGATGCTCTATCGAGAGTCGCGGTCGCGGAGAAGTTCAACCCGGCCGCGGCTCGGGACGCGCGCGTCACGGCTGAAAGATTAGGTGCTGCGGTTCGGCGCCATCCTGGGTTTTGGGCTCGTAGAGCGGCGGCGGATGCGGCCTGGGAGGCGCGGGAGCGACCAGCCAATAGAGACGCCTTAGCTGCCATGCGGAAACTGGTTCCAAGAGATGTGAGGAACATGAGGGTCGAGGAGGTAGCTGCATTTCTTGGCGGTCGCGTGGGCTTGCACTCCGACGACGCGCGGCTGAAACCCCTGGCTAAAAGGATCGTGGACCAGAAGATTCTGTGGCTGGTGCACCACGATCCCGCTCGAACGGCGAAAATACACATCGCGGATTTACGTTCTAGATATATGTACCACGACCTCGATGCCGTTGAGTTACGCGCTGTGTACGCCGCCCTGCCGTCGGAATTCGAACACGACGAGGACAATGCCAAGCAGACTTGGAGAAGGGACGTCCGGAGGAAGCTCGAGGACAGCGTGAAGAAGTGCGACGCTGGGGATTCTAGGGCGGGCCACCCGGCTTATGATGTCCTGTCCACCGCTACGAGACCGCCGACGCCGCCGCCCCAAGAATCGACGGATGTGAGCGCCGAGGCGTCCGACGCGTCGGGACCCGTCAGTGTGCCGAAACGCGTGGCTTCGGCAGGGACGCTGGAAAGCGCGTTGAGCTTTGAAGATTTGATGGAGAAGCAAGGGCCGTTTCGGGCGGCTTCACCAGTGCCGCCTCCACAACAGGAGGAGAAGCCGCCGGACTGGCGCGAGTGCTACGACGCAAATTATAAACGGACGTACTTTTTTAACGTGGCTTCTGGTGAAAGCCGGTGGCGGGCGCCCGACGATAGGTACGTGCCCTACGAGAAACCTATCGAAGGGCCGGTCCGGGCGCAGTCTGTGGATCCTGCAGCTTTGAAGATGGCGGCGGAACGGGTCAAACGGTCGCTGTCCGAGAGCGCGATGCCCTTCGTCGCCGAACACGGGTAATGGTTTTGCGATCAATTAGTCGATGGGGAGGCCCTAACCGGGTAAGTGAAAGCTGCGGGGCTTTTTCGCCACCACCTTGGGTGCCGCCCGGGGATCGATGCCCACGCGCGATATCTCTCTTTTCCGGGCCTTGGCTGCCGCGGTCGCCTTGGTTGCGGCGGCTTGCTGCCGCGGCGTCTGCGCGCCCCCGGCCGGCGGACGAGGAGGTGGCGGCGTCGGTGCGCGGCGGTGATACACGCGCCCGAGAGAGCGCTTCTCTCCCGCGACCTTAGGAATCACGCGCCCGTCGGGTCCGACCGGGTTGAGGCGGCAGCAGTGCTCCAGGCCGCGCCTCTTGATCTCGGCGTTGACCGCCTTCGCGGCCTCCTCGTCGTCGTGGAACGTCCCCAAATAGCCCGCGCCGCCCTGGAGCCGCGCCTGCCAGTAGCCTCGAGCCGCCACCCAAGAGACCCCATGGAAGCGTGACGGTCGATGAGGATGTCGCGGCTTTCCTTCTGGCTTTCTCGTTGATTTCGTCACGCCCTCCTTGCGCCAGGGCGGCGAGCGGCCGCCCTTCCTAGGATGAATGGGCGGCCGCGCGTCCCACTCCTCCTCCTCCTCGTCCTCCGAGCTCTCGGCTTTGACCCGCGCGGGTCGGACGGGCTTCTCGGCCTTGTGCGCCCGCAGCTTCCTTCTAAAATCGGCCGGCGTGTCGTACGCGCCGCGGCCGACGCCTCGGGCTTTCATCGCCTCCTTCAGCTGCTTGGTATTCATTCCAGAAAACTCGTCGCCCTTCTCCTCGTCGCCGTCGTCCTTGGCGTCGCGCTCAAGCGCCAGCACCCGCGGAACCGCGCCCTTGCCACCCCCGAGGCCCGCTTCCTCGACGAGCGTTTCGAGCCCATTGGCCGTGCGCGGGTCGATGCCGACGCGCGCGATCTCGTCGGCGCGCTGCTTCGCGTAGGCCGCAGCTTTGGCCGCCGCGGCCTGCTGGCGGGGCGTCGCCGCGGGCGGCGGGCGGGGCGGCGCGGGTTCCGTTTTGACCCGCGTCCTGGGATCGCGCGGCGCCGGTTCCTCAGAAAGAGGCGCCTTCGTCAAATCAATAATCAGCTCGAACTTCTCCTCCCGCCCGGGCCCGGTCAGGTTCAGGAGCTCGGCGTCGCCGTCGTCATACCTAACGACGTGCTTGAACCCGTCGAAGGCCGTCACGACCTGTGTGGAAATCAAAATTTTACGGCGCGCTCGTGCTGAATCGCCGCATCGTCCTCCACGCCATCGACGCGACGCCTGCTCGATGGCGTGGCGATGCCGGTGCCTCGCCGCTCGAGCGAGCCAGCACCGCCGCGTCATCGCCGAGAAATGACTTGTACACAGGTCGCGACGCCCTCGTACCACTTCTCGTCGTCCCGCCACCAGACCTTGATGCGCTGATTTAACAACTCGTTGCCGATGGGCCGCACGGCGTGCCCGTTCCCGTCGAGGTTGCACCCGACTCGAAAGTCGAGCGGCCCCCGCTCCGCGATCGCTTTCTTCGTGCGCTTTTTTGTGAGAGGGAACCGCCCGAACTTGCCCAAATCTTCAATTTTTCTAGGACCCTTCTCGCCCCGTTGATGTCTACCGTAGCAGATATCACAAAGGGTATAAGGGCCGTCGGGCCCCGGCTTGGCTCTTCCGGTAGTCCCCACCCCGCTCCCGCACCAGTTGCAGCGCCAGGTCTTGGGGTCGATCTTGGGCGGCGGCTGGTACGGCACGTACGTCGGATCGTTCCGCCTCCGCTCCTTCTCGCGCTCCCAAGGTGTTAATTTCGCCGCGTTCGCTTCTGCGGACCCTAGACACTTCTTCTCATGATTACTTCGAGCGGGTGGATGTCTTGTACTAAAAGCGCCGCACTTCCGACACGTTAACAACGGCCTCGTATCTGGACCCATTTCTTCTTCAGAGGACTCCTCCTCGCGGAGCTGCTCCCTCCGTTGATGGCGCTTCCGCCGCAGATGGTCCACATCGACACCATTCCCTTCGCGCTCCATGGACACGAAGGCCATGACCGCCTTTTGAATCGACTCGTATTCCCGACCCCGCGGGTCCGCGTAGTAATACGAATGGCCGTTCGGCTTGGACTTCAGCCAGTTCTGCTTGCGCCAGGCGCGCCAGCCTTCTAAGTTTGGAGGGCCGAGGCCGTACCTTTCATGGGCGAGCTTGGCCTTGAACGCCACAAAAGCTAGCCTTTGATCCTTCGCCTCGTCGTCGTCGTCGTCGTCGTCCTCAGCTTCCTCGGCGGCCCGCACGGCGCGCTCGGCGACGACGTCGCGCTTGTGGTGCTCGCGCTTCGACGGCGGCGCGCGCGGCCGTACGGGCGCCGCGTCGTCGTCGGACGGGGCCTCGGCCGCGCGGCGCTTCGGCGCGGGCGCGGGCTTGCGCGCCTTCGGCGGCGGCGCGCGCTTCGCTGCCGTCACGACGAGCTCCCAGCGCCTCTGTTCAAGGTCCTCGTCCCAGTCTTCGCCGTCCTCATACCGAATTTCGTGCAGCCTCCCGCCGTCGAAGGCGTTGACATGACCAACGAACCAGGCGCGGTCGTGGGGCCACCACACTCTGATTTTGTGACCAATGAGTCCAGCGCCGTGCGGCGCATTGGCGGGCCAGGCGTGCTTCTCTTCTTGTGAAGGATGCTTCATCTGGGAGCGCTTCGGCGGGTCGCGCCTCCTTTTGGGAGGCGGCTTCTCCCTCGATACCGGCGGGCCGCGGCGCTTTGGTGTGGGCATGACCTCGTCGTCACTAAGCTCGTCGTCGTCGGGGCGCGGCGGCGGCTCATCTATACAAATCTCGGAGATGATGCTCACGTCGTCTCCATCTTCGTTGTCGACGAGGACGAGGCGGACGCGCTCCTGCGTTGGGTGGGGCGCGCGTTTGCTCTCCGCTCTACCTCTCGATCCCCCTAGGGAGTGTGCGCGCCGCCGAGGAGGCGCGGCCGCGTTCGCGCAACATCTTCTCCCAGGTGGGCTGCCCAGGTGCGGTCGCTGTGAAGGGACAGGGCTGCCCGCATTGTGTGGACGCGGGCGCAGACCTCGGCCATCGTGCTGGGGTCGACCTGTGTCCCCGCGCTCCCCGGGAACTGCGAGAAACAAGCGAAATTGCGGAGAGCACTTCCTAGTGCGTTACATGCCGCTAGCTGCGAAGCATTGACCAACCAGCCTATAGCTTGCCTATAGCTTGCCCAAAAGCGTTACGAACGTTCTAACTATTCATTGATCGACCATGATGCGCTACAGCCCAGTTGTATTGCTTATCACCACGAATGCCCTGCAGCACTCACCACGCCGCCGCTGCCCACGCACCATCCGCCGCAGCAATGATGAGGAGCTCTCGATCGACGAGTTGGAAAGGAGGGAACGGGCCCTATCCAATGACGACGACGGGATCTGGATGGATGCCTTCCACCCTCCAGATATTCACGAGTGCGCGCGCTATCGCTGGAGTCAGGACGCCACCCATGTCAAGGTAGAGGTGCCGTTACCAAACCGGCCGTCGCAGACGGACGTGGCCCTTGTTGTTGGTGAAACGAGTTTCGACCTAAGTGTCGTAAACGCGGACGTGACGATTCGCGGCCAACTCGCCGGTGAGGCGAATCCGGGGAGGTGCGGCTGGGATTTGTTTGAGGAGGGCGATGGACTGGTGGTGCGCGTCGCGAAGCGGGGCAATGGGGACTGGGACGCGTTCCTCGTTGATGAAGTCCCGGCGCCGACGGCGTCCTATAAGGGCGTCTGTGAGGCGACGGGCGCCTCTTACGAACAGACCTCCACGGAAATGCGAATCGAGGTGGCCCTGCCGGATCATGTCGAGGCGCGCGATGTGAACGTGGCGGTGGCGGGCGACGCGTGGTCGGTCGAGGCGGGCGCCTGGTCCCTTGGAGGGGCATTAATGGGCGCCGTCCGCGCGGACGACACGGCGTGGGTTGTCGACGATGGAGTGGTTTTCATGACGCTCACGAAGCGGGCCGCCAGGACGTGGTGGGCGGGGTTGACACGGTGATAGTTCTCTGTTTGTGTAATTGTTTTCTGTTGTCTTCACCTACGGTCTTGCCGCTGTGTCTGCGCATGCTCTCCGCTTGATGGGTGGAAGGTCGCTCGTCTATAGAGCTCGTCTAGGCCGGTCGTCTAGGCCGGTCGCGTGACTCGCGTCGACGGCCCGGCGGGTTGTGATATCCAGCCTCGCGGCGTCCCCGCCGGCCTGAGCGGCGTCTCGCAGGCGTGGGGCGACGCGGTCGTGCCCTTGGAGGAGTGTTCGTAGGGCGAGGCTAGTGTGTCACCGCTATGATTATCGAAGTCTCTACGCGCGGCAGGTCGGTGCCCTGAGATTACAAAAACAACGTAAGTACGACACCCACCCTTGGCGCGCGCGAGGCGCCCGCTGCGCCGGAGCCCAGCGCTCGTGTCTCGCGCGCCGCGGCGCCCGCCCGCTTACACATCACACATGGCTCAGCTGACCTGACTTGGCCAGAAGCCGCGCCGCCGGCCGCGCGGGCCCAGCGAGACCCGCGCGGGCCCGCCCACACCTCCGAGACCCCGCCGCGCGCGGCGCCGCGCGCCCCGCGCGCGACGACAACGACGCGCGGAACTCTCCCGATACGACCCCCCTCGCAGACAAGACAACCATGGCCGACAAGAAGGAGGAGCCCAAGAAGAAGCGGTCGCCGAACCGCTTGCTCGTCGACGAGGCGACGAACGACGACAACTCCGTGATCGCCCTCTCCACCGCAAAAATGGAGGAGCTCCAGCTCTTCCGAGGTGATACCGTCCTGATCAAGGGCAAGAAGGGCCACGAGACCGTGTGTATTGTGCTCACGGACGAGACGTGCGACGACGCCAATGTAAGGATGAACAAGGTCGTGCGCAAGAATTTAAGGGTCAGACTCGGGGACCTCGTCACCGTGAACGCGTGCGGCGACGTGCCCTACGGGAAAAGAATTCATGTGTTACCCTTAGATGATACGATCGAAGGCGTGACGGGCAATTTATTTGACGTCTACCTCAAGCCCTACTTCCTCGAGGCCTACCGTCCTGTGAGGAAGGGTGATCTCTTCCTAGTCAGACAAGCGATGCACCCCGTCGAATTTAAAGTGGTCGAGACGGACCCGGCGGAGCAGTGCATCGTCGCGCCGGACACGGTGATCCACTGCGAGGGCGAGCCCGTGAAGCGCGAGGACGAGGAGCGCCTCGATGATGTGGGCTACGATGACATCGGCGGCTGCCGCAAGCAGATGGCCCAGATCCGCGAGATGATCGAGCTGCCGCTGCGGCACCCTACCTTGTTCAAGACTCTAGGAGTCAAGCCTCCTCGCGGCGTGTTGCTGTACGGCCCGCCGGGCAGTGGCAAGACCCTTATTGCGCGCGCCGTCGCGAACGAGACGGGCGCCTTCTTCTTCCTCATCAACGGTCCGGAGATCATGTCGAAGATGGCCGGTGAAAGTGAGTCCAACCTGCGCAAGGCCTTCGAGGAGGCCGAGAAGAACTCGCCCGCGATCATCTTCATCGACGAGATCGACTCGATTGCGCCCAAAAGAGACAAGACGAACGGCGAGGTCGAGCGACGCATCGTGTCGCAATTGCTCACACTGATGGACGGTTTGAAGCAGCGGGCTCATGTTGTTGTGATTGGCGCGACGAACCGGCCCAACTCCATGGATCCCGCTTTGAGACGCTTTGGCAGATTCGACCGCGAGATCGACATCGGCGTGCCCGACGAGAACGGTCGCCTGGAAATCTTCCGCATCCACACGCGGAACATGAAGCTCGACGACGACGTCGACCCCGAGGCCGTCGCGCGAGACACGCACGGCTTCGTCGGCGCGGACATGGCCGCGCTCTGCACGGAGGCGGCCATGCAGTGCATCCGCGAGAAGATGGACCTGATCGACATTGACGAGGATACCATTGATGCCGAGGTGCTCGATAGCATGGCGGTGACGCACGACCACTTCAAGTATGCGCTTGGTGTTTCCAACCCGTCTTCGTTGCGAGAAACGGTCGTGGAGGTGCCCAATGTCACGTGGGACGACATCGGCGGTCTCACGGATGTTAAACGTGAATTGAAGGAGCTCGTGCAGTACCCCGTGGAGCACCCCGAGAAGTTCGAGAAGTTCGGCATGTCGCCGTCGCGCGGCGTGCTGTTCTACGGCCCGCCCGGGTGCGGCAAGACGCTCATGGCGAAGGCCGTCGCCAACGAGTGCCAGGCGAATTTTATTAGCGTGAAGGGTCCCGAGTTACTCACGATGTGGTTCGGCGAGTCCGAGGCGAACGTGCGAGACATCTTCGAGAAGGCTAGAGGTTCTGCCCCTTGCGTCCTCTTCTTCGACGAGCTGGACTCCATCGCGGGGCAGCGCGGCGGGTCGTCGGGCGACGGCGGCGGCGCGGCCGACCGCGTCATCAACCAGATCCTGACGGAGATCGACGGCGTCGGTAGCAAGAAGAACGTCTTTGTGATTGGGGCGACGAACAGACCGGACATCATCGATCCTGCTTTGATGCGTCCTGGTCGGTTGGATCAGTTGATCTACATCCCGATGCCCGATCTCGAGTCTAGATTGTCGATTCTGAAGGCCACTTTACGGAAGTCTCCGATCTCCTCAGATGTCGACCTGGACTTCTTGGCCGCCAACACGGAGAAGTACACGGGCGCCGACCTCACGGAGATCTGCCAGCGGGCCGCGAAGATGGCGATTCGCGAGAATATCGAACGGGACATGGAGCGCGAGCGCCTCAAGGCCGAGAACGCGACGGGCGACGACGACGCCATGGACGACGTGGACGAGCCGGACCCCGTGCCCGAGATCACGCCGTCGCACTTCGAGGAGGCGGTCCGGGCGTCGCGCCGCTCGGTGTCTGATCGCGATTTAGCTCAATACTCGTCCTTCGCCACGACGCTCCACCAGCAGCGCTCCTCCATCGGCAACACGACCTTCTCCTTCCCGGGCGCGCCGCCGGCGGCGGGCGGCGGCGCGGCGCCGGGCTTCGCGCCCGCGGCCGACGACGAGGACGACGACCTCTACTCCTAGGCGCGCGTGGCCCTGGCCCCTGAGTAACTCATTCTACTTGAACACTTACATACACTTGCGTTGAACCTCTCTCAGCAACCTCGCATCTCTGCTATGCAGTCGAGCTGGTCGCCGTCCTCCATACCGATGTCGGCAGGCGTCTGGTCGCAGCGGACGCGCGAGCCGTCGAAGAGGAATCTCACGCTCGCCGCACAGACACCCACCTGGGTAGACCAGGCGTCGAAGACTCGCTCCAGGGGCGTCGTCGGCATGACCTTGAAGTACTCCTCCCTTCCGGACGCGGAACGGACGCGGATGTTCAGACTGCCGCCGGATGTCGACGGCTGCGGCCCCTGCTCGTCCCGCACGACGGCGTATTTGCGCTTGAAGGAATTTTCCAGAGGATAGGTCCAGATATGCCTGTCGTACTCGTCCTCGAAGCATTCCTTCAGCTTGTGGAGTGTCCTCTCGCGGCGCACGCGGCGGGCGCCGCAGTCCAGGACCCCGTCCGGATCGTGATCCACGAATTGCTTGAACGCCGCGTCGCAAAACGCGCGGTACCCTCGGGTATCAAGGATGTGTTCGTGCCAAATTTCGTCGACGAGCGGCGGCGGTGATAACTTCGTCGCATCGAAATCTTTGCAAACGGCCTTCAGTACCATAAATTGCTTGTATGCTGCCAGCGCATCAAACACCTCATCTTCGTTGAGATTGAGGTTGCGCGCACAGCGCAGTACGAGCCGGCCACCAGGTTCGACCCTTTTTGTCGTATAAGGGTCGAACGGGAGCGCCACGTCGACCGCAAAAATCGCAGCAGCGATGGCGGTCTCGTCGGCTGCGTCTTCACTCATCTCGGCTCGCGCGCGCCGCAGGAGCGGGCTGCAGCCTCCAGGCACTGATGCCTGTTTTTATGGCAGGGCGTCGGGGAGCCACCAAGGCGCCAGCGCTGCGGCGGCCAAGCTCACTGGAGATTGTGAGGAGGCGCAGGTTATCGTATTGCTGCGTATTCGCCGCAGAACCACGGCAAACGTGATCAGCCGCTAACTAGCGTGCTGTAAGACACTAGCAAGCAGATCGATAAGTGTCTTCCCCCCAGGGGCTCCGCCCACTAATCCTAGCACCGTAACAATAAGACCCGAATACATCAACTTAACCCCCGAAACCCGTCCGTCGCCTCGACGAGCCGCTCCACGATCTCCGGCTCGAAGGCCGAGTGGCCCGTCGTCGTGATGTGGAGCGTCGAGCCGGGCAGCTTCCGATGGAGCTCCCACGCCGACGTCGCCGGGCAGACGACGTCGTAGCGCCCCTGGACGATGACGCACGGGATGTCCTTGATCCTACTAATCTGCGCGTCCTCCAACAGCCAGCCGTCCCTCTCAAAGAAGCCGCGGTTCGTAAAATAGTGGTTCTCGATGCGCGCAAAAGCGAGTGAAAAGTCGTCGCCGGCCCACTGCGCCTCGAGCGCCTCCGGCGTCGGCGGAAGCAAACGACTGACGGAGCCTTCCCACACGCTCCAGGCCCGCGCCGCCCTCCGCATCTCTTCCTCACCTAACTCGCCACGCAAACGCTTGCCATACGCGGCCACGTAGCCGTCCCGTTCGACCTCTTCAGTGGGAATAATTTCAGCGTACTTCTCCCAGGCCTCCGGGAAGACAAAGGCGGTGCCCGAGCCCTCGTAGAAGAAGTCGAGTTCCTTCTTTCTCAGTAAAAAGATGCCTCGTAAAACTAACGCTGTCACGCGCTCCGGGTGTTTGACCGCGTACGAGAGACCGAGCGTCGAACCCCAGCTCCCGCCGAAGACGAGCCAGCGCTCGATGCCCAGTTTCTCCCTTATTTTCTCGTAGTCCGCGACGAGGTCCCACGTCGTGTTGTCCTCCAACCTGCGTAGAATTCTCATGTCAACCCCCACGCCATCGATGCGACGCCTGCTCGACGGCGTGCACCCGACGCTCGGGTTGATTTTCACACGGGACGGAACGAAGCGAAGGGTGTCGACTTCCCGCAGCCGCGCTGATCAACTAAAATGATGCGGTAATGATCTGGATCGAAATAACGCGCGTGGTTTGGGACTGTGCCGCCGCCCGGCCCGCCATGCACGAAGAGCGCTGGGGTACCTTGCGGGTTGCCGTAGATGGAGTATGCGACTTCATGGATGCCGACGGTTATGGAGCCGGTCTCGTGGGCGTCGAGCGCCGGGTAGAGCCGCGACGTGCCATCATCAGACTCCGCTCCTTCGGCGGCTCCACCGCGCAACACGAGTCGTCGCAGCGGCGCCGGCAGTGGTGCTACACGGCTTGCGCGTGAAACGACGAGCGCTGCGGCTGGCTGCAATGTTGCCAGCAGCACGAGCAGGAGACGCATGATGTATGAGAGCTCTCTGTTATTTCGTCGCAGCGATGGCGTAACGCTGCGGAACTCGACTCGAGCTCGACCCAGTGATAAGTGCGCAACTCCTGCTGAATTGTCCGGTGCACCCAGACCAGCACAGCGCGAGCAGACTGCCACTGAGTGGCAGCCTAGGCCTCGAGGCCCGTGCTAGTGCCTCTCTACGCTAGGACATGCGCGCCATCCCTCCCGAAGCCGTTGCGGCACAAACAAGGCGTGAATACACCGACTCTCTAGACGAGGGGCACCTCCTTCTAGTGTACTTTGCGTGAGCGCAGCGCCCTGAGAGGCAGGCGCATTGCGGCGCCTGGGGCGCCGAGGGGCAGCCTTCAGCCGCGCGGGCAGCCTTTTTCGGGTCTCTCTCGTCGCGCAGTGGACAAATGGAAATGCTCGCCGCGCCCGCGCCCGCCGCGCTCTCGCCCACCAAAGTGCTGTTTGCAGACAGCTTCGCGGACGACGAGGGCCCGCCCTTATCCCCCGCCGCGCGGCCCTACACGGCATCTCTGCTAGCGGACCGCCCAGGAACAACAGCGTCGAGTTCGAGAGGCCGGAGCCCGGCGCGGACGCCAGTCACCTCCCCACTCCGTGTTTCTTTTGACGATCTCGCGGCGCCTGTAGAAGCACCTACGCGAAGGACCACGACGAAATTGCATGTGGACGATGGCATTCCCCACTCCCAGAAGTATAGAACTAGAAGAAGCACGGGACCTGTCATGACGCGAGACTTAACGAGAGCCGGACGGCAAGCTTCTGTGAATGACGTGGGCACGCGCAACTTCACGATACCCAAGGACTTGACCGCTTCTCTCTTCTCGGCGAACGACGAAAGCGAACGCATCCTCCAGTCCTTTGCGGGGAACAATTTTTCATCAATCAGTTCCTTGCCGGTCAAGCTGCTCCCAGGCAACGTCATCAAGGAACTCGTGAAGAGACAAGAGAGCCATAGCGAGTTCCACGTCGGGCCTGTGTTCTTACCGACCTCGAAAAATGAAAAGCGCCCGACGAAATGGCAAGCTTGGCCGATGAAAGAATACGTAAATGCTCACTGTTCCATAGACTACTCGAGGGAACCGACGCCCAAGAAGGTCTACCCCAACTACCTATCGTCGGGTACTGAGGACGATAAAGCGCCTCCTAAATTCAAGCTTGGGAATGACTGGCGCGCCGACGTAAACAAACCCAAGCCCTGGTGCAACATGCTCAGTAAGGATCTAGACAAGGAGCCGGAGTACAAGACGTCGCCGTACCCGCGGCGGAAGCGGTTTCCCGAATCTCGGCCGGAGTGGTTGGATCCTAATTTAAGGAGTGCATGGCCGATGGCGTCGACGTACGAATTTTTGCCTGCTGGCCGTTCTGTGAAACGCATCCGTCCCCTCAATAAAGCTATTTTAAGGAAGCTGAGAGCGATGATTGAGAAGCGGTGGCCCCGGCTGGCTTTTTCTATTGAACAGGCGCCCGAGGACTGCCTCCGTATTGTTGTAGAGAAGGCCTCGTTCGACCCGGCGTCCCATCTGGCCCTGCGGGCATTTTTACGGAACCTGACCTGGGACGACCGGCTGCTCGATAGACGCGTGGCGTTCAAGCACTCCGAGGAGGACACCGAGGCGACGGTGAGCGCGCTGTACTACGTCCTGCGGACCGGCGTGAAGCCCCACGCCTCGAAGACGAGCTTCGGGCACATTAAGTAGTGAGATTAGTCTACGTTTCGCGGCGGTAGCGTAGGAGTTCGATCCGGGCCGCGTCGGCGTCGGCCGCGACCATGCCGCGACCCACTGCTTCGAAGACTCGCGGCGGTCCGCGTCGAGAGGACTCCTACGCCACGAGCCCGCGCCTCGCATCGATGGCGTGGGGCCGCGCCGTGACCCCGCACGACCATTTTCATTTGGCAGCGCTGCACGGCGTTCGCGGCTCCCGCGGCGCCAGTGCTCGACATAGCCGTTGCGATGCGGTCGACATAAATCGATTAGTCGCCTCGGCGCGAATAACAGCTGCCCAACAACAGGACGATGCCCGAGTCCAAGGCCCAGCGCAAGGCCCGCATGAAAGCAGAGAAGAAAGCTAAATTAGAGGCCAAGCGCGCCGCGGCCAAGGACGAGCGCGCGCTCCGCGAGGACGCCGAGCGCGCCGCGGAAGTCGCGAACGCGGCGATCAAGGTCTACGTGGACCGCGGCATCGACGAAGTGACCGGACCGCTCATCACAAATGCAATACAAGGCGCTCTAGATGATGCAATCTGGCTCCAACCTGCAGCGGCGCCCGCGCCCGCGCCCGCGCCCGCGCACGAACCACCAAAATGGGCTGTAGGAGACGTCGTGGTCTGCGATTTAAGGTTGCCCGTCGCCCGCCAAATATGCGAAGAGAAGCGCGAGGAATTGGAGGAAGCTCGAGGTTTGTTAGTGGAGGCCCAGGCGGCGGCCGACGAAAAACCGGGCGATCGCGACGCCATCCAAGCATTGTACAAGGCGCAGAACCGGTTGCCGGACTTCGAAGAAGCTTTTCAGGAGGCCGAGGACTACGTCCATTCGTTGGTCGTGGCCGGCCTGTCCGCGAAGGATGGAGGTGTCGTCATTGTCGGTACGGTGCGCGACATTATCATATCAGATGAAGCCCAGGCCCTAGAACAGTACTGGGACGACTACGCGGAAAAGGAGAAAGATCTCGGGGAGATTTTGAACGAGCGACCGGACCTGTTGATGCAAGCCCGGGCGCGTTTGGACGACGTCCCCGCCTGGGGCGAGCAACCGAAGCTATCAATCGCGGAAGTGGCGAAGCAGCTCTTCGCGTCTGGAGACATGTTCGACGTCGCGTTGGTCGAGGAGTGCTGGAAGCACCGGAACCCTCCACAAATACCGGAGGGCGACGCCGAAAGGCCGAACACGGCCGCGCGCGACGCCGCGGCGGACATCACGCAGAGTGTGTTGGACGATCTTGGTGACGACGACGACGAACAGGACGCCGGCGAGGACGCTGCCGCCGCTGCCGAAGCCCTAGCGGCGAAGATCGCCGCGGCCGAGGAGGCGGCCGCGGCCGATCAAGTGGTCGAGGAGGAGGCCCCTCCCGCAGAGGAACCAGTAGACGAGTGGCAGGAGACCGTGAAAGAGCAATTAGCGAAGGTCGAGGACATGCTGAAGGACGATCCCGAGAACGAGCAGTTCAAGGAATTGAGGCAGACGCTGCTTGACGAGATCGCGAAGGCGCCCGCACCTCCACCGGAACCCTACGCCGTCAAAGGGCAAGTGAGTTGCTATGTCATTGAGCGACATAATGGGCAGATGGTGGTCATGCCTTTCGATTGGTGCGAGAAGTACCGACCGGTCGACGTGAGCGAACCCGACGTCTCGAGGTACGACCCCTTCTTACTCGCAGAAGACCATCTTGCAGAAACGGTGAACGAGCTCCAGATCGGTCTGGTGAGGGCCCACTCACTAGCCATAAGAGACTTGAGGAAGTGGTACCAGAAAAAAGACACTATCGAGTCCTCCGATCCGAGGGTCGTGTTTTCGATCAAGGGTCGGCCGGACATCCAGCTAAGATCTACTGTGAGAGAAAAGACCCTGTCCCCGGCCTGGGCCGAGTCCTTTGAGCTCGAACTCATGTGGGATGAGATCAAGGAGGACCCTACCCTTACCATACGTATAGAAGATTACGACGGTAAACTCTCAAAGTCCGAGTCGATGGGCATCTGCGAAATTCCATTGAGCGGGAGGGAACATACGCGTTCTAGGGAATGGTATACTTTACAAGTAGACCCATCAAACAAGAAGGGCCTCGTGACCGGAGAAGTCGAAATTGTCCTAAGGTGGCGCCACGTCCCTTCTAGGGTCTTCAAGCCCTTCGCTGGCTTGGAAGATAACCTCCAGAAGTGCCCCAACGAACTTATCATAGGATTGGGACGAGGTCGAAACCTACCGATCATGGACCGGAGTCTCTTCAGTAAGGGTGGCTCTTCTGACCCTCGAGTAGTCGTGTGGATCGAAGGTGTCGATGAACCTTTGGTGTCATCCACGAAGAAGAAGTCCCTGAACCCTTGTTGGCGGGAGGTCTTTAAGTTGGAAGTGCCGCCTACCTTAGAGGACCCCATACTACGTATAAAGTGCGAGGACTGGGATTTAGTAGGGAAGCCCGATTCCATGGGGTTGGTTGATGTCCCGCTCATAGACTATAGGATACAACTAGGATTCACGTCGATCGATCATCGCCAGAAGACGCGGCAGTGGCTCGCATTGGGTCCTGATCCCAAGGCAAAAAAACTAAAACCACAAGGTGAGTTGGAAATAGAGCTCTGGATGCGCTACTCCCTCGAACTCGACTTCGACCCGTTCCTAGATCGAAACTTCTTCAAAATCGAAAGGCCGAACGAGTTGCAAGTCGGGTTGATACGAGGCCGCGATTTAGCCGCGAAGGACGGCGGCACGTTCACGACGGCTACGTCCGATCCGCAAGTCGTTTTTACCATAAACGGCACGGAACTCGTCTACAAGTCGACCTACAAGGTGAAAACTCTGGCCCCGCGGTGGAACGAAATATTTTTAATTGAATTCGAAGATGGCATGACCGAGGATGATACGCCTACTTTAAGGTGTACTTGTGAGGACTACGACGATTTTTCCGCGAACGACTTCATGGGCTTCGTGGAGTTTGACATTAGGAAGTATACGCATCGGCGGCATCGCGACTGGTACGACTTGCTCCCAGATCCGAAGAGGCCCAAGGAACAAGTGTCTGGGAAGTTGGAAATTGTGCTGCGGTGGTGGCACAACCCGGAATTGGCCTGGGAGCCCTTTCTTGACTCGACGGATGTGGATGACGTAGAGCCGAACGAGTTGTTAGTCGCGCTCGTGAGGGGAAGGGAACTCGCACCGCGCGACGCCTGCGGTCTGTCGTTCAAGCCCGTCACGAGCGACCCGCAAGTGCGGTTTCGGATTATTGATACGGACGAAAGGCAGCAGTCCACACATAAGATAAAAACGTTGGCACCGCGGTGGAACGAAGAGTTCGGCCTTTATTGCGTGCCCGGTGAACTGCCCGTCCTCAGAGTCGTATGTGAGGATTATGATAAGTGGTCAGCGAATGACAGCATGGGCGTGTTTGAAATCGACTTGCATGAAATAAAAACGTTGCTGGCGCAGCCGCGGTCGCGGCATCGCGCCTGGTTCCAACTTGAGACAGATCCGGCGTGTCCGAAGGATCCCGTAACTGGTGCGCTGGAATTAGTGCTGAGGTGGCGCCACAACCCGGAACTGCATTTTACGCCCTTTGGCGGTTTTGTCGAACCGGAAAAGTACCTGGAGAAGCCGCCTAATGAATTGCGCGTGTGTTTGATACGAGGCAAAGGTTTAATTCCTCGGGAACGCTCAAAAAGGAAGGACGACCCCGGGTCGGCCTCGCCGCGGTGCGTGTTTACGTACGCCGGGAGCGACCTACGCGTCGCGAGTGAACATAGAGAAGCGACGCTGTCGCCGACCTGGAAGCAGGAACTTATCTTACCGATCGAGGAGTTCCAGAAGTCCGTGGAGGGTCCTCACTTATCTGTTAAGCTAGAAAGCGTCGCTTCCGGTAGTAGCATGGGTACCTTCGAAGTACCCCTAAGGCCGGCCATGCATTCTCTGTACAGAACGTGGTGCGCCGTAATGCCCGATGCTGATGGCAAGGAGGTCAAAGGGCGCGTGGAGATCGCGCTGTACTGGGGTTACAATCCCGAGTTGGCCTACGAGCCTTACGAGGAGGAGGTCGACGAGTATCCCACAAAAGTTAGAAATGAGTTATTATTAGCTGTCGTGCGCGCGCGCGATCTAGCGCCGAAGAAGGGCGGTTTATTTTCGACAGGTGGTTTACCTAGTCCTTCCGTGAGACTGCGGGTCCCCGGGACAGATGTGGAAGTGACCACAACCAAGAGGAAGAACACGCAGCACCCCGTCTTCAAAGAAGAATTTAAACAGGAGTACGAGGCCTCGGATGAGAGGAAACCGGGCTTGATGGAGGTTATTGTCGAACACAACAAAAAAGTACTGGGCATAGGTATCCTACCTCTGTCCGGTGTGAGAAGGGAGTTTCGGTTAAGACAATGGCTCACGCTGAAAGACCCAGAAACAAGAAATGCGAGCGGCAGTATTTGTTTGATAGGATGCTGGCGGCACAACCCCGCCTTAGTGTTCGACCCCTTCGGGGGCCCTGTCATCCACAAGGACCGGTTGCAGAACGAACTGCAGATATCTGTGTATCGATGTCGCTGTTTACCGCTGCGCGAGAACGGCAACGAGCCCTCTCCCTCGGTGTCTGTGGCTCTCGGCATGGCACCCGCTGTCAATACAGATAAGAAGAAGGCCCAAGCCGCGCCCACGTTCAAGAACAACTTTGCGTTCAATGTGGAGGTCGGTGATCCTGTTGACTGTGATATAACAGTATATGACCATCAAACGATAAGCAAGAAGGTGATCGGGATTGTCAAGCTCCGCGATTTAACAGAGGGCCTCTCGAATCGATTGCCCTTCCGGAAGTGGTATCCTCTGGAATCGAAGGACGCGCAGTATGTCGAACGGCCGCTCATAGACCCGCCGCGAGCGCCGGGCGAGGAGGCTCGCAAGGAGGACGCGCCGCTCGGCCAAGTCCAGCTCTTATTTAGATGGCGGCACAACCCGGCCTGCGAGCCGCAACTATTAGGGGATTTGATGGACACGCCGGCGAAAGAGGCGAACGAGTTGCTGGTGCTGGTGGGAAGAGCGCGGGACCTGAGACCTTCACGTCTAGAGATACCTGATGAGATAAAAATCAAAGATAGCATGTTCGGCAATAGTACAGAGGAGGGGAAGATGCGGGCGTTTTTGCAAGCGTCCTACGTGATTGATGAGGAATCTACATCCATAAATACTCGACTCCAAAAAGGCACGTACGGGCCGCGCTGGTTCGAACTTTTAAGGGTTGGTTTACATGAACACGCCGTGGACACGGACGAAGTGTCTGACTTGGCAATTGAAATAAGAGATCGGATAGTGAGAGGTACTGATGGCAACCAGCCGATCCTCGGCAGTATTACATTGGACCTGCGAGACGCACTTAAACAGCGCCGCAAACACTCAAATGAGGAACTACCGGCGCCGGACTGGCGCTGGCACTCTTTGATCAAACCCGAGGTCCCCGTCAAGAAGCTAGCTTTTAACGAGGAGCCGCCTCCCCCCGACCCTCTAGCCACGCTCAAAATCGCGTATCTCTTCCGACACGACCCCGATCGAGCGCCGGAGTACTACACTGGGCCCGATCTGTTCCCCGCCGAAGAACCGAACGAGTTGAGGTTAGCTATTGTCGCCGCGAGAAATCTCGGCAAGCGCCCCGACTTACTCATTTACCAGAGACCGAAGACGCCACCTAAGTTAGAAGAAGGCGCACGTATTGAATTCGAAGGCAAGGGAGGTTTGGTGATCCAAGCGCCGGACACGAAAGGGGGCTGGTGGAAAATACGTTTAGATGGAGAGGCCAAGCTCAAATCGGTAAGGGCACCGAAGCTCACCGTGCTCGAGGGGGCCAAAAGGGCATCAAAATCCTCGCGGGCCTCGACGGCGGCGGGCCCGGCGCCGGCGCCGGCGCCCGCGCCGGCCGCGGCGCCGGCGCCCGCCGCGCCCTGGGCCGAGGATTTGTCAATCGCCTCGGCCGTGCCGCCGGACGCCGGCTCGCCCTTCCCTTCTACGTGGGTCCGCGTCTCGGCCCACATCTCCAAGACGACCATCGAGACGGAGATCGTCCAGAGGACCCGGCGACCCACGTATGGAGAGGAGTTCACGTTCGAGGTCGACGAGCTCTTGCTGGATCAGGTCGTCGATGACACTTCTACTGTTAAAATAGAGGTCTTTGATTCGCGGGGCGACGAGGATACGTGTCTGGGTGTCTGTACGGTGCCCATCCTTCCGATGCTCGACAAGAACGTGAGAAGGCGGTGGATGGCCCTCGACTCGCCTTATGCGAAGCCGTCCTGCAAGGGCGCGGCTTATGGGGACGTGCCCGGCTGGTCGCGCTTGAAAGATGTACTCCATGAGAAAGATATTGCGCCCCTCGGTCTACTCGACGTGTGTCTACGGCTGGAGACGGGCGCGGAAAGAGCTGCCTACATGGCATCACCTATAGGAAGAATTCGACGGGCGTGCCGCAAGTACCGACTCAAAGAAGGGGAGGACGCGATATTGACTCTGCGACGCGTCAAAGTCTCGCTCAAGAACTGTACCTTGATCACGGCGCTCCTGGACCCGCAAATTGCGAGAGACGCCTTACCGGACGCCGTCGCACCTCTCCTGATAAAGGCCGATCTGCGGACCTGCGGTTTAGATGGTGAGAAGCTAGAGAGATTGGCTCAAGCGCTGCCTCAGAATAATATACTGAGGGAGATCGACCTCTCCGGAAATAATTTTGATGACGGAAATCGGACCAAGGCCGTCCAGAGGCGCTACGAGGCCGATATCGTGCAGGACACGGGCCACGGCTTCCGCATGGCCTTCGGGAAGAAGACGATTGCGGAGCACGTCTTATCAGATGAATACACCGTGAAAGACGACGAGGATTCTTTGGCGGCGAATATCGGACTCAAAGCGTTGGGCGAGGCCCTGAAGACCAATACTGGACTAGTATCAATAAACCTGTCCGAGAGCCGCGTCGAGGCGAACGGCCTCGCGGCTCTATCACAGGGGTTAAGGAGGAACGCGTCCCTGACCGAACTCAAGCTAGCAAGGAACATGGTCTGCGACGTCAGTCCGCAGGGCTGGGGCGCGCACTCGTCGCGGGGCGTCGACGCGCTCGGCGAGGCCCTTGCGTACAACGACACGCTGCAGAAGCTGGATCTGTCGCAGAACCAGTTGTGTGGGGTCACAAGCCCGTGGTGTTCTGGTTCGAAAGGGACCTTCGCGCCCGGGGCGCTCTTGGCTCTGCGACGGCCGCTGTCTCGGAACGCCGCGCTTCGCGAATTGAATCTGACGGACAACGGGGTCCTGGAAACGGCCCGGCCGCTGGTCGACGACCTGAGCGGCGCGCGGTTGAGGGGAGGCGGCGACTTCCGGTTGCTGGAGCGCGTCGGCCGGGCGAAGCGGGCCTACTGCATTTTGAGAAGGGCGGAGTACTACGCCGAGGTGGCTGCCAATGCGCGGGGCGAGTCGGCCTACTAACATTTGTGTGCGTTTATTGGTGATGATGTCGTTAGTTATAGACGCCTCGCGCGTAACTGACGTTCCTACGCCGTCGGCTTAAAGCTGTCGCGCTCCCCGCTACACCCGTAGACGCGGCCCTCCTCCGCGCCATGCGCTACGTAATGCCCGCGCATCTTTTCCGCGCAGCTCGGCTGGTATCGGCCGCTGGGGCAGAGTTTCCGTTCGACATCTTGATACCGCTTCGCGTAACACCGTCCGCGACGCGTACCACGTACTCGCCGCCGAGCGGCGGCCCGCGCCGCGGCCGCCGCCGGTCGTCGAGGCGCTCGCGCCCGCGACGGAGCGGCCGTCCGCGGGGCTCAACGCGCTCGCGCTCGCGACGCAGATGGAGCTATAGGTTTTCCTTGTGTGGATTCTTACTCTCTCTTGCCCGACTACTCTAGTGACTTAGCTCCGCTGGCATATCATTAACTTGTCAGTTGACGCATTTGACTTCGGAGGGAGAGTACATCATTTGTCTTCCAAAACAATCCCGCAATAAATCTTCCAACTCTCTCTGTCTCTCTCCCAGCTTTCCCGCGCCGCCTTGCAATCCTCGACGAGGTCTTGGTCGAGCTCCATCGCGGCCCGCGAAGGAGCCTCAGGGCCTCCGACAAAGGCGATGGTTCCCAACGTGCCGATGATTACGCCAACACACACGGCGACGACTAGGCCGTAACCGCGCCGGACTGGCCCAGGGGCCTGGTTCTTAGGCCGCTTTGCCTCGGCGTCCTCAGGAATCGTCGCGTACATCTTCAAATGTTGTGAATTTATGACTTTGAGTGAGGATGGTAATGTGTGATGGACGTGTAGCGTGGGGGACTAAGCAAAGCCAAACCCGACAATCTACGGCTGTAAGACACTAGCGAGCAAGCTCCGCCAGGCGAGGCTGCTCGAGCAGCCAGCCCAGCGCACCGCATACCTCGTCCAGAGCCGCGCCAAGGTCGCATCTCTTCGCTGCAACCCGCATTTTACCGGACCGCTATCGACGGTGCCGGCTCTGGCGCAGACAAATAGTATGGGCCTAACAGGCTACATCTGCTTCATGACTGCACTATCAGTCGCAGCCGCCCTGCTGTATACGCCGTCGCAGCGATTGCTCGAATGCGTCCACTGCCCAAAGTACTTCGTCGTGCGACGCGTCGACTACCTGCACTACCGAATCGAGCGGGCGCACTACCTGCTGCGCTTTGTTGCCTCAAGCTTTACGGTGCGCGTCGTGCGCGGTGCAGAGGCGTTCGCCGGGCTCGTTTCCCTCGTCGGCGCCGCGACGGTGCTGAACCTTTGCATGGAGGTCGGCCTGCGGGTCACGGGCCAGCGGCAGATGCGGCTCCGCGCGTACAGCCGCCTGCCAAGTGCACTCGCGGTGCTCGTTCAGGCGTTCTTCGAGGGCGGCATGCGTCAGCGTGGTTGTGCCTTCGACTCTGCTCCTACCTGCCCCCATGCCATCGCCACGCCTCACGAAACGCGCAAAACGCAGGCGTTTACTTTGGCACGTTCTTCGCCTTTGCGCTGCATTTGAACGCGGGCGACGCGACATGCGTCCTGGCTTACGCGACAGCGTGGGTCGTCTTTCCGCTCTGGTCCCTGCTACACGGATGGCCGCGACCGCGCGCCTACGGCGCGAAGGACCACCTCTCGCGGCGCGAGATCGTGTCGACGGCGCCGAGCCGGCTCCTTCAGGTGGCGGCCGCGGCCGTGTGTTGGCGCACCGTGGCGCGGCCGCCGGCGCCGTTCCTTCGGGCGGTTGTGGCGACGCAGTTGTGCTTTTTCCCCTGGTATTTCGGGGCGCTCCGCTGGCTCGGCCGCTCGTTCATCGAGTGTGAGTCCTCCGCGCCGTCCGCGCTCGCCGACGCGCTGTGCACGGCGTACCGCGCGGCCGAGCCCGTGGCCGGGGCGTTTTCCATCGTCGCGGCGTTCGCGCTGTTTTTTCCCGAATGTTGTGAGAAATATGTATAAGTTTAAGCTACTCCCCGCCGTCGATGGAGTCGTCGGCGGCGCCCTCGTAGTCGTCGATCGTCTGCTCGGCCTCGGCCTGGTCCCAGGGCCGCGTCGTCACGCACCAGCGCGGCCCGTTACTATAGACGCCGTCGGTCAGTTGTCTCAGAAAAGCATGGGCCCTATCTAAAAACCCCGAGGACATCGCGTCGAGCGACCCGCGCAGCGCCAGCCGCAGCGGCGCGTTGTAGCGACATAAAGATTTGGTGGAACCGCCGTGGGCGTCAAACACTAAACGGGAGGTAGATGCCAACCGCGGCACGCCCCGATCCACGTCCGCGTAGTCGTTGATCGCGTATAGAGCCGGCATCGTTAACGATGAGGCGGCCTTCGCGCATCGCACCGATCTCGGATCCACCCTTGTCCTTTTTTCTACCGAGTGACATAACACCTCCAAAGCAGTGGCAAGTAACGGCTCAAGTAGCCCCGTGAGGATCGGTTCCCGTTCGGCCGCGTGACCCTTCAAAGCCTCTACCACATCTACGGGCGAATCCACCACACAGTCCAGGATCAAGCCCGATGGTATCGGTAAATCGTCGCCGAAGAAACTTTGTCGAGTTGCGTCGGTCTTACGGAAGACGTGCAGCTTCTTCGAGGAGACCTTCTTCAACAAATCCCTCAATTCTTGGGAAGAGTGCGGGAGGTGCGTCGACGTCCCAATGCCGCAGATGACGTCCCCTACTAACAAACCGCTGGCGGGCATGCACTTTGATATTTGTAGGGTCGGCTTCGAGGCGACCCAGACGTAAGTCGTCTGTTCCACTTCCGTGCCCCTCATAAACTCATCCACGTCTTCAATATCAATGGTAATTTCTGTGGAAGACGGGTAGGGGTCCTTCTCTCCCACAGCATCCTCGAGGCCCATGTACGCGACGGCGTCCCCAAAATAGGATGTATCCTTCGATGGAGGTGTCGCGACGGATGCATATAACACGCAGGCCACGGCGCCCGCGCCGCGGCCCCACAGCACAACATCCGTGAAGCCTCTTCTTTTGACAAGCTCTTGCGCGAGACAAGCGACGTCCCATCGTTCCAGAGATCCGAAGGACACGCGCCGCCCTCCTGACTCGCCGCAGGCCGTCGTATCTAACGCGCAGTAGCCCGCGGCGCCCGCGTCGAGAGCTACGCCTAGGCACGACAACGCGCCCAGTCTACTCCCACCCACATCATGGACGTACAATACACACGTCTTCTTCGACCTCCATCTATATAACTTGGAACCCAATCCCAAATCGTCGCGCCACAAAGAACACTGGAGGTCGTGGCCACGATCACAAACCACCGCAAAGTCGTCCCGCACGATACTCCGTCCCCGAAACTCGAATTGTACAGGACCGAGCTTCCGTGTACATCGTTCCCGTTTCGGCGCCAGGAGCATTCTCAACAATTGCGCATAATGAGCTCTAGCATAATCTCGCAATTTGCCAAAGCCCGGGTCTTTTTGCGACTTGAAAGAAGTCCACGCGTCAGCAAAAGCCACGGCGTTGTCTCCTCCGAAATCGTCGTCGTCGTCGTCGTCCTCGCGACGGCTGCGGTCCTCGAGCTCGATCTCGACGTCCTTCGTCGGTGATTCTCCATCGGACACGTCCTCCTCGATCGAGGCGCGCCAGGCCTTCGGGGGCGAGGGCGGCACCACTGGACTCGGCACGGAGGCCGTGGAGCTGCCGCTCGGCGGGCTCGGCGGCGTCTTGGGCAGCTGTGCTTCCTGCCGCGGCGGCGTCGCGGGCTGTGGTGGAGGCGCCGGGGGCTGCCGAACTTGGGGTTTCTCATCCGGCGCGTCGTCGGCACGCTTGCTGCAGGAGCAGCCCATCGCGGCTGCGACGACGCCTGCGCGCCGGCGAGGCGGGCAGCACTTGGGTGCCGGGCAGCACCCTGGCCTGATGAATCGATTTTTGAGCTAACTGGCGGGTTTTACGCGGTCTCTGCCAGAATTACTTTGCTTGTCCCACGGACTCGCCTGTTTCGCGCAAAGTCGTCTCTCGGCCAGGAGGGCTAGTGGCTTGTAAGTCTCTAGAACAAGCAGCAGACTCGAGGCACATCCAAGCTACGGCGCGGTACGAGCTGCGCCGCTTATGAGGCGTTCGTGATCGTCGTCTCAGGTAGCAAATTGGTCGCGAACCAACTTTCAAGACGTTCGTCCCGGCGCCGCTGAGTACAGCATAGTGCTCTCCCGACACAGCCTTGGCCACACGTCGCCGCAGGGCGCCGCGCGGCGTAAACGATGGTCCTGCTCGCGCGAAGGGCCGCGCAGCTATGCACGAAACGCTACGCGTCGCAACCGCACGACCCGCGCACGCTGCGGGCGCGCCGGCTCCTTAGCACTGAAACTCAAAAGCAAGACCCGCGCACGCTAAGCGGGGCCTGGTCCTTCCTACAGCGCGCGAACCCGTTCACCGTCTGGGGCGAAACTATTGGGAGAGAGCCGAGCGACCGCCTCCCGAAGGTGACGGACCTGGTCAAGGCCGTGGTCGGTTTAAGTGGCAAATCGCCGGACGAATTACAAAGGTACGCGACGGAGAGCAACGCGGCCTTTGAGGCCTATGTAGATGATTTGGGCTTCGAGCGGCGGTCCTTGCTCGAGATCGCGCCGAAGGACGAGGAGCAGTCGCTGGACGAGTTTTTGGAGGGTGCTAGAGATGCGGTGGCCTTCGTCGCGCCGCTGTTGAAGGACGCGGTCGCGCACGAGGCCGAGTTGTCGAAGGTCGTCTCCGCGAAATTGCTTGAAAAGGCCAAGGAGGGCTCCATGGCCGTGGCTGAGGATAAAGAGGACGAAGGCGTCAGAAGGGTCACCTTCGGCGTCTTCGGACAACAATTGCGCCAGAAGGACCTCGCGCCGCGGTCGACGGGCGCCATGGCGCTCTTCGAGCAAGCTTTGCAGAAGTGGGGATACGACGCCGAGGCGCGGGACGACGCTATATTGCTGAGGGAGTCCAATGGATTGTTTGTGGCCAAATTCTCACTCGCGGACGAGCTCGCGGATTTACTAAAAGCAGCCAAGGACACGGACGCGGGCCGGGCCGTCGAAGCCTTACTCTACGCGGTGAGCCGCGCCGAGGGCCGCGCGCTGACCTGGCCGCTGCCGAGCGACGCCCATTCGAGACTCGCGGGTGACGCGGAGGCTTGCGCTCTCACGATGCGCGGCTGGCTCCTCGTCGACGTGGCGGTCTCAAAATGTTTGTACACGTTCGCGCGCGAGGTTGATAGGAGATCGGCCTACCGCTGGGGCCACGACTGGCGCATCGTCGATGTGGGCGGCGCCGTCTTCGACAACGACGACGGCGCGCTCCTCGACGGGCTAGTTGCCGAGGATAATACACCATAAAAAATTAAGTGGGCACGACCTGCTTCGGCCGGCAGCAGCCCTGGGCGTACCAGAGAATAATGAAAAGCATCGGCACGAAGACGATCAGCAGGATGATGCCGGGCGCGTCCAGTCCATCCGTCATCTTTTCGCCCTGGAGGCGCCGCCGCCGTCTCTCGGCAGCCGCCGCGTCGCGGCGCGGCTCCTCGCCGGGCGCGTGCTCGCGCGCGAGGGCGGACGCGAGGCCCGCGAAGTACCTTGTTGGAATATCCTCGAGGCGCGGGAGGCGGCGCGTCCAGGCCTCCTCGTAGGTCGTCAGCTCGCGCGCGTCCGTCTGGGCAGGCAGCGGGGGCAGCTCGTAGAGCGCCTCGACCGCGTCGGCGACGAGGAGCTCGCGGGGCGACGAGCTCCTCGCGCCGGGCGTTGCTCGGGCCGCGCCGGCGGCGAGGAGCGTCACGGGCCATCGTCGCATGGTGACGGGTCGCGTGGGCGGCGGCGTCCTGGCTGCCCTGCTATGGAACAAATCCAATCCACGGGCAGCGCGCCGCGCAAGCGTTTCCCGTTGGCACGGGTCGAAGGGCTGCCTCGACCGAGACAACGGTGCTTTCGCCGCTCTTGGGCGGCTTTTCGAGCGGATCAAAGCGCCCAGCGGCAGGATGCCAAGGCGCTGGAAGCTCCCCCCGAAGTTTGAAGTCCCGCCGACGCGTGCGCGCCTTGTGACAGGTCGAACGCGCCCCGAGACGGATCTTCGCGACGACGGCAAAAACCCGCAGCCTCTCGTTTTGTAGCGCCGGAGAGCAGCCGCAAAAGGCTGCCCAAAGCAGCCATGGTGGCCTCGCCCGACCGCACAACGCTAAACGCAGGCATGACCACGGGCACCATGTCCCTCGCCTACCCCGAACGCATCCCCAAGGCCCGGCTGGAAGCCACCTTACTCAATCGCGAGCTCGACGACACCCTATTCGACGCGCGCACGCGGCAAACGAAGTCGACCGACAGCTGGCTCACCGCGGCTCAAGACCGCACGGTCGACGAGCTGCTGCGCCCGGAACCGCGGCCCGAGGTGAGTCAAGTGCCACTGGAACTTCCGGCTATAGATCAACTGCCCCCGGGCGGCCACGGCGCCTGCTACACGATCACGCTCGATTCTGGTGAGAAGGCGATGGACGAGTGTCTTGGTGGGTTGTTGAGTCAGACGCGGGCCAAGGCGTCGCGGCTGCGGCAAGCGTTACGAAGGGCGCTGGCCCGCGAGGACTCTCTGACCATAGAGAACGAGAAGCTGCGCGACGCGAATATGCGAGCCACGCTATCCACTGAAAAGGGCGAGCCCGCGCTGATTGCGAGACGCAAGCTCAAGGCCGCGCGCGACGTGCTGAGGGATTTGCCCGAGGCGTCGCACGCGCTGAAGCATTTGGCAGGTTTGAGAAAGGACGTCGACGAGCTGGCGAGGGAACGGGACGCTGCGTTAAAAGCCCAGCGGGCGGCGGAGGCGCGCGCTCTTGATAATGAAAAGCGCGCGACGGACGCGCTCGCCGAGGTCCACCTCGTGGGCGGGCGGTTAGATCGTGCTAAACGAGAGCTCGCGGCGCGGGCGCGCGCGGGCGCCGCCGGGCCGGCGATCCTGTCCGCGGCCGTGTCCGCGGCGCTCACGGAGGAGGAGGCCGTGCCGGTGCTCCTCGCGGCGCCGGGCGACGCGGGCGACGCGCTGCGCGCGCTGCGGGACCGGCTGACGTCGATGCGCGGGCCGCGCGCGCCGCGCTGCGTCGGGCGGCCGCTGGCGCCGGCGCCCGCCGAGGGCTTCGGGGACGCGCCGCCCGAGCACGCCGTGCACCTGGCTGGAGAGGGAGGCGACGCCGCGGCCGACGCGGTCGTCGCGGCGCACGATCTAGTAAGGGCCCTGGGCGCCGCGGAGGCCATATCCGTCGATTGGGCAGCCAAGGCCCCCGGGGACTCGGGCGACGCTTTTTTAGACGCTGCTGAAAGGTTGGTGCGAGCGGGCGTGCTGAAGGATCCCGGCCTTGACGAAGCCCGGGCGTTGCCGGCGGGCCGCGAGAGGTGGCACGCGATCCTGCAAGGCGTGCACCCGGCAGCGGGCGCGCTGGCCGCGGTTGAGTTTGATGATGCGTCGCCGGCGGCCCAGCGTTTACATAGGGCATGTTTGCTGGGCTGTCTGCTCCTCGCCGCGACGCCCGACGCCTGCCGCGCGCTCGAGGATCGGGCGGCGAGCAAGCGCGCGCCGCCGCCGGCTATTGCAAAGCAGCCGGTCACGACCGTGGGCGGCTACATTAGTGAACTCCACGTCGACCTCGAAGAGATGGAGCCGCTCGACGACGTGACGGCTGACATCGCGGCAATTGTTGACGCGGCCGTCGCCGGAACGATCAAAGGGCGCTCGCTCGCGCACGTGGCGCGGAAATTCTTATGTAGACGCCACGCCTCGCGGGCCAAGGCCGATGAAGAGCTTTGTAGCTTGGCGCTGGGCGTCGACGCTTTAGCAAGCGAGAGCGCTTTGCCTCGTCTGTTCGCGCGCCTTGCCGGCGTGCCTCGCGGATTATTGGAGAAGCGCCACGCGTTCGATGATAGAGCCGTCAAGAACGCGCTCGTGGCGTCGGCGGCCCACGATCCCTTGGCCGCGGACGGGGCGTATGCCTTTTTACTCGAGGCGGTCGGCACGATCGTGCCGCCGGGCAAAACTAAAGCGTGGCTCGGCGCCGCCGAGCCGCGCCTCGTCGAGCTGGCGGCCGTGCTGGCCGCGGCGCCGGCGCTCTACGAGCGCGAGGTTATTGCTCGCTCAAAACTTTATCCGTCCGCCGAGAACGCTGCAACCCCCGAGCTGCCCTTCTTCCTCCAATTAAGCAGCGTGTTACAAGAGCGAGCGTCAACGGTCGAGGCGGACCCCGTGTCCGCGGCGCTGCGCGTCTCGGTCGTGGACGCCCTCGAGGCGCTCGTGGCCCAGTGGCCCGTGTGCGTCGCATGGGTCGCGCACCAGACGCGGCGGCGGGCCGCGCGGGATCTGCAGCGCGTGCACCGCGGCGGGATGGGTCGGACGCGCGTCGCCGACCTCAAGCGGCAGCGCGCCCACGACGACTTCGAGCGAAGGGTCCGGACGGAGTTCCGCAAGCTCGACACGAAGAAGGACGGCCTCTTTTCACCGGATATTTTCGCCCACATGGTCAAGGCGACGACGGGCGGCGACGCCGACGCCGCGCTGGACGCCTACGACCGGGCCGTGGACGCGTCGCGGCGCGCGAGGGCCGCAGACGCGCAGCGGCGGCGCGACGACGGCGGGGACGTCGAGAGTGACGACGAGGACGAGGACGCTCTGGTGGTGGGCGAGGTCGTCGCCGTGCTCGCGCAGACGGACTCCGGGGCGAGCGTGCCTCAAGCTTACGCGCAGTTGCCCATTGTGACGGAGCGGCAGCACCGGATCTGGGGGAGTGGCTAAGTTGCTTTACCCAACGCCTCCCCGCACCACCTCGAAGACCCGTATGTGGTCCGGCCGGAAGTCGGGCGCGAGGTCGCCCCGCGGGACTTCGGAGCACGCGAGGCCGCGGCGTGCCAGCGCCTCGAACAGGGCGTCGTCGACGGCGGTACTCCGCGTCTGGTGCGCCAGGAGGAGCCGCCCGCCGTCCGCGAGCAGCGCCGCGGCGCACGCCACGAACGGCTCGACGAGATCCGCCAACCAAACGACGTCCGCGGCGAGCACGACGTCCGCGGCGAGGCCCCCGACGCCGCCGCGCCAGTCCAGGGCGGCGACCGTCACGTTGGGCACTGCAACGCTGTCGACGCGGCGCCGTACGACGGGCATCGCTTCGTCGACGTCCGTGAGCACTACAGATGCGCCGAGAAGCGCGGCCGCGAGGCCCGGCAGCGCCGCGGCGCCGCAGCCCAGCTCGACGACGCTTTTACCACGGAACAGCTCCGGCCGCGTCGCCGCGTAAGCCGCAAGGACGACGCCGCCGTCCCACGGCGTCGCCGCCGTCGCCGCCGCGTGGTTGCCGTCGACGACGGCGTCGCGCGCGGGGAGGGGCAGGGAGGCGCCTTTGACGTCGAGCGCGGCGAGCGTCGCGAAGGCGCGGCCCGGCAGCGCCTTCGGGTCTCGTCGTCGCGAGACGGCCGCCGTCGCGACGTCGGCGCGGCGCCACCGCACGTCGACCAATGAGTCGTCCTCGACGCGCAACGCGCGCCGCGCGGCATCGGCGACGGCCGCGTCGCGGTCCGCGCTGGAGGCGTCCGCCGGGGGCGTCGCGGTGCAGCGTATTCGCGTCGTCGTAGCTTCGTCTACGTCGTGCTCGACGAGGACAGTGACTCGTCTCGCCTCGCGTGGTGGTGCGGCAGCAGCCATGGATGCCATCACAGCGCCGCAGGCGATGGTTAAGCGCATTTATGCGGCATGCTCTCCAGAGCGGTTTTGGCTCTCACACCATACAGATGGAATAGAGCGGCGTAAACGTGCTGTCACGTCTTGATGACGACCGCTGACGTTCGTATTCAAGGCTGCGGCTTGCGTAACGCGCCTCGGACGCTTGCTAGCGTCGTACAGGCACTAGCCCGATCCAGACCTGGCCAGGGTTGGGTTTTTTGGCCTTGGGGGGGGGCCGTGGGGTAGTTTTAGGGGGGGGTGGGGGGGGTTCACCCATCATTACTCGCCGGCTCGAGGGTGGGGGGTGGGGGGGGTCGACGGCGCCGGAGGTGACTACCGTCGCGCGCGCCGGGCGCGGATTCCGCGAGGAACTCCTAGACGCGACATGAAGTTGTTTGAGCATCGTTCCGTTGGCTGATGGGCCAGAGAGATCAATGGGACACTTACTGGGGGGCGAAAAAAATAATTTTTTAAATTCGCGATATTGACGGTCCTACCATGACGGACGCGCCGGTGGAATCCTGTCGGTTCGTGGCGCGGAGGTGTCCCTGGGGTCGCCTAGGGTCGGTACTAGACACGCGCAAGCGCCTACACCGCATGCGCCGGCGCTTCAAGCATTTTTGGCCGATTTCTCTCAGCAGACCACTCGGTTTAGCCATCTTTTAGCCATGGTTTGCTTCCAGAGCCCTCCGAGACCACTAGGCTGCTGCATCAATGGCGTATGCGGTACATGCGCTTACCCACTACCAGACCTACCCCGAGAGACCTCCAGGAGCCGATCTGCCCCCGAAAAAAGTGTGCAATTTGGACCCGATGGCACCTCGTTCCCGGCAAAAACGCCAATTACCTGAGGGCCCCCAGTAGTCGCCGTAGCGGTCTCGTTGGACCCCATACTACCCCAACGATAGTCAATTACGAGTATATGCCATCTACATTATACGAAGGGTACTTTTTGCTGCCCACACTCGGGACGTGAACATCTTTATCTGGAGCTCGCTTAAGTCGGTCGATCATGAAACAAATGATCGCGTCATGGTCTATGGTAATGGTACACGGGCTGATGGTGCTAGGTCCAGTCAGATGCACGTATTTGGCGAGATACCGTGGTCCCGAGACGGCCGAGCCGCCAAGAGTGTACGGAACCGTTAATCAAATGTAGTACACGTTTAGGCCGGTTATCTGGCCCGTCCCATAACCGAAGCGCCTGAAACGCGAATTTATTTTATAACTCACCGGTCTGGGGCCTTTCTGTGGCTCCGTCAACGCACCGTCGTCCGCGGAGAACTGGCAAGTCGGTCGATTGTGAATAGAACAACGGCGTTATGGTCCATCTGGGTGGTGGCGTCGCTGATACTCGCGGGTTCAGGTTCTGAGCGCGGTTTCAACATAAACGCGGGGCGCGAATTCGTCGTTTCGCGCGGCTCCAACGGGTCATCCAAAATACCTCAGTAGTCGCTGATTCGGGCTAGATGGAGTCTACCACTACCAAACGGAAGGAAACGAACATAAACGCGAGAGTTGTCTAGTAGAATTCTTTTCCCGCCCTCCGAGCGCGGGCCGTCGGCTCCGGTTCCGTCGAATGTGTATGAAAACTGGGCTGGAGTTGATATGATGTACCATTTGGATAGTTGATGGCGGCGTCAAACGCTGGTGTATTTTGGCGAGCCGCAAGACCTGGTGAGCTAGCGTATGGACATACTAGGATCCGTATTTTGAGAGGGTGTTGGGGGGGGTCGTCTCATTTCTCCGACCGGTCCCAGGGAGGGGGGTAGGGGGGGTGGCACGAGGTCTCTAAAAGGGGGGGACGGCCCCCCTGGCTGGCAAAAAAACCCAACCCAGCGCAGACTTTTAACGAGCTGCCAGCCCATTGATACATTCTATAGCCCGAGAAAAATCAAACCAAAAGAAGTCTCGTTGCATGCGAAACTTGGCACAAGCTAAGATGGCTGCAAAACCGACCACCATGGACCGCTGGGTCCTGACGCAGAGACCGCAAGGCAAGTTCGACGCGTCGCGGGACGTCGCGAAGCGGACGGAGCCCATCCCGGAACTCAAAAAAGACGACGTTCTCGTCGAAGTAGAAATGCTGTCGGTCGACGCGTTCGTGCGGACGATGCTCGACGAGCAGGCGTACCACGGCCGCGTCGAGATTGGCGGCGCGTTGCCAGCGCTGGGCTACGGAACCGTCGTCGGAGCGGGCGCCGACGCTCAATCACACATCGGCAAGCGCGTCCTCGGCATGGTCACCGCGTCGTCGCACGCCGTGGGACCGATGAGCATGAGCGAAGGCGGGTTCACGCAAGTGTTGAGCATCCCGGGCGTGCCCCAGCGCCTGAGCCTGAGTCTGCTCTCGTTCGCGACGGGGCTGGCCGCCTACGTCGGTTGCTTCAAGGTCCTCAAGCCTCCTCGCGCTGGTGAGACGGCGGTGGTCTCGGCGGCGGCCGGCGGCGTCGGTTCGATCGCCGTTCAGCTCCTGAAGACGACGGGCTGCCGCGTCGTCGGCGTCGCCGGCGGCCCCGTCAAGTGCGAGTTTCTCAAAAAGCTGGGCTGCGATGCGGCCGTCGACTACAAGGCGGGCTCGTTCCTCGGGGACCTCGACGTCGCCTGCCCCGACGGCGTCAATTTCTTCTTCGATAATGCGGGCGGTAGCACCCTGGACGCGGTACTCGATAGTTTGGCGCTCCACAGCCGCGTGGTCATCTGCGGCGCGGCGTCCCAGTACTCCGGGAACCTGAACGCGGGTCGCGACGCGAAGGGCCGCGGCGGCGACGTCCAGGGCCCGAAGACGTATTTAAAATTAGCGGAGCGCTCGTCGACGATGGCAGGCTTCAACGTGATGCACTACATGACATCTCTGCCCGGCGCCATCGCCAATTTGTGCTGGATGCACTGGCGGGGAAAAGTAGTCGTCCACGAGCAGGTCGAGGCCGGTCTGGACAGCTTTCCGGCAGCGCTCGAGAAGATGTTCTCCGGCGGGCACTGCGGCAAGATGCTCGTCGACCTGTCTAAGAAGTCCTAATTGTATGCACACACACATTGCCTTACGCAGCCGATGACCGCGCGATGAGCACGATCGCCGCGCCGTACAGACACAACATTGCCCCAATGTAAGCGAGGGCCCGCGGCGACGCGTGCTCGGCCTCGCCCCAGTAAAACAGCCCCCATAATGCCGCGACCGTCGGCGAACAACGAGCGACGGACACGGCAACCGTCACGCCGATATCTTCGCCCGCGATGAACACCAGCACGGCCCCGCAGAACCAGGCCGCGCCCGCGACGAACCCGTAGCCCCAGGCGGCGCTGCAGATACCGACGCTCGGCGGCTGTTTCGAGCCCGACCGTCGGAGGTAGGCGGCTCGGACGGGCAGGAGGACGAGGCAGAATAGCAAATGCGACAGGCCCAGGACGACCATGAAGGCCGGGACCTGAGTGGAAATCAAATTCACGGCGCCCCGCGACGTTGTCCTGTAATTGCGTCAACCTAATTCACTGGTTGATTTCCACACAGGCCGGGACCGTCGCTCCCGCGTCCACGGCCAGCGCCTCGCCCGCGGGCCAGAAGCTCAGCAGCACGCCCGCCGCCACAGCGCGGCGGACGCCTCTCCGTGCGCCCTGCGGCTTGTCGTCCCACTGATTCTTCGTCTTCGTCGGCGAGAGCGCGTCGACCAGGCGCTCGATCGGGACGCACGCGTCGTCGCTATGGTCGCTGTCGAAGACGTAGTCGAGCTCGTCATCATCTCCTTCCGGGAGGAACTCGACCTTGCCCAGCGACCGGCCGCGCTTCAACGCTGAGGCTCCGAGCAGGCCGTCCTCCTCCGGCGGCGCCCCCCGGGGCTCGTTGTCCGCGAGCCGGAGCTGCGCCAGGGCGTCGAGGGCCACGGCTCCGAGCACGCACAGCAGCGCCCCGAGCAGCGGCCCCACGTTTAGGGCGTCCCGGTCCAGCAGGTAGAGCAGGAACGTCCCCAAGGTCATTTCGATACCCATCACCACAGGATAGCTCAACGTCACGCCGACCATCTCGATGGAGGACAGGAAGCACATGCTGCCCCCGCACCCGCACAAGCCGCCAAAGATGCCGTAGAACGCCGCGCCGCGGTGCCCGCCGATCGCTCGTACCTCCGGTGCCGCCGCGACGGCGAGCACCATTGCGCTCGCGCCGACGCCGACGCTATAAGCTTTAAAGAATAAGGACCACTGCACGGCGCTGGCCTTGGCTAGGGTCCCGATGCTGCCCCACAGGCAGAGTGCCGTGAGGCAGAGGAGCCAGCCTGCTATTGATGAGTTCATCACGAGTTACGAACAGCTTGTGGGCTGCCCATGGCATGGCATCTCTTGCCTCGGGTATTCGCAGAGCATTCCAGCCACCGCCGGAAAAGCGGTGTTCAAAGGTCGCCGGCGACGCATCCAAGCCGCCTCCGGACGGTTCCGTGCGCGTTTGGAAGGCTGCGTTTTGGGCCGGCTGAAAAAGTCTGCTTTTTACCCAGTCCAAAAAACAGGCTGCGTTTGAGCCTATAATACACCCCAGGACGCGCAGGACGCTGCGCAATGGCGTCTCGGATACGGCGCTGTATACGCTGAAACGCGAGGGCGACTAAAACGGGTTAGCAGAGCCGATAGACAACACCAGAAGGCCTGGTTCTCTCCGCCATGTTAGCCGCGACGAGGATACCCCGCGCCCTCGCCGCGCTGGCCGAGGGCCCCACAGCTTTGTATACGCGCGGCGACGCCGTCGCGACGGCCCATCCCGTGCTCTTTGGCATGGTTTGCGCGGGCTTGAAAACGGTGGCCGCCGACCTGACCGTCCAGACCGTGGTAGAAAAAAAACAACTGCATGAAGTAGACAAACGAAGAACTATTACTTTTGGGCTCTTCGGCGTGGGTTACTTGGGAGGTATACAGTACGCGGTTTTTAACAAAGTCCTGCCGGCCATGTGGCCGCGCGCGTCGAACTTCGCCATGCGGAGCTCCCACGACAAAATAAACAACACGAAGGCTCTACGGAGCCTAGTTGGTTTAGTTGCTACCGAACAACTCATTCATACACCGTTTGTTTTTTTACCGTGCTTCTACATGACCAAGGAGGTCGTCGAGGGCGACGGTAATGTTGATGTTGCTTTGACGAAGTGGCGCAGAAATATAATCCCGGACATGTGCGCGGACATGGTCATCTGGGTGCCCTCGAACCTTGTTAATTTTGCGTTCGTCCCCCAACACTTCCGCGTGCCGTTCGTCGCGCTGACGTCGTTCGCCTACACGATGGTGCTGTCGTTCATGCGCGGCGGCCAGAAGCGCGATGTTGTCGTCGAGGAGCCTGTCGTGCTCGAAGAAGCGCCGGTTATTGAGCCGCTCGCGGCCGTCGCGTGCGTCGCCGCGACGCCGTAGAATTTGCAGAAGAAGACCCCCCCGCCCGTGTGCATTGCTGTAGCATGCTGTTGCCGCTCGTTCGTACTAAGAAACATGTAGATAGTCGTCTTCTTCGGCGCGGCGATGGCGTGGAGGCTTGACCTCCGTCCGGCGCGACGCGCCGACTCCCCGGGCCCCTGTACATAAAAGTATGCGCCTCGAGGTATTGTTACGGTGCTAGGACTAGTGGTATGCGCCTCGACGAAACGCTCAGGCTCAGGCTAGTTACGTCGCAGGGTAAACGCCGGCTAGTGTCTTACACGCCGCTAGCTCCGGGACAGCGTTCATTACCTCGACGTGTTTCGACCGTGCCGTCGATATTTGTCGCTGGAGAAGCTGCGCAAATTGTTGTTCAATCCCAGCGCTCGCTGAGCTCGATACTGCTTTGCTGCGCTGCTCGCTGAGCTCGACACTGCTTGCAAGTGCTGCGCAGCGAGTGCAGCACATACATGGCAGTGCGCACGCGCAGCGGCCGCCGCAGCGGCGCAACACCCCTCAACGGAAGTGCAGCGGCGCCATACGAGTGGAAGCTCGACGCCCTCCTCACCGTCGTCTACCTCGCGGTGCTCTACTACTGGCGCTAGAACGATGAGAAGAGCACTCGTCCTCGCCACAACAACCGCGCGGGCCGTGCGCTTCGGCCGCGTGCTGGCGCCCGTGGGTTTGTTGGGAGGCGCGAGCCTGCTGTCCAGTGCGCGCGCACCCGTGCACGAATCAAATGTCGCTCGCCCACAGCTGACGCGACGCTCTCATCGTTGATTTGCACACAGGCGAGCGCGGAAAAAGATCGACTACGAATCATTGACGGGCCTGCCCGAGAGCTGGGCCGCCGAAGCCGCCAAACACGCATTAGCTGGCAACACACCCACAAGGTCCGACGGCGGGTACGAGATAGCGACCTTCGCCGGCGGCTGCTTCTGGGGCGTCGAGCTGCGCTTCCAGCGCGTGCCCGGCGTCATCGCGACGGCGAGCGGCTACGTCCAAGGGCATAAATCTGAGCCGACCTACAAGGAGGTCTCGGCGCGGTCCACGGGCCACACGGAAGCGGTCCAGCTCATTTTCGATCCGGGCGTTGTGAGTTATGCGGACTTGCTGGAGATCTACTGGGACCGACTGGGCGACGACGCCACGCGCGCCAACGCCGTTGGCAACGACCGCGGGCCGCAGTACCGCTCCGGCGTCTACGCGCTTTCCGAGAGACAGCTCGCCGCCGCGGAGGCGTCGCTATCAAAGCGCCAGGAGCGCTTCGCGAAGCCGATCGCGACGGAGGTCGAAATGCAAAGAGGCGTCTTCTGGCCCGCGGAGGAGTACCACCAGCAGTACCTCGAGAAGGGCGGCCAGTCCGCCAGGAAAAAGGAGACGGAGCCGATCCGGTGTTATGGGTAAGAGCCTTATGTTACACTACCAAACATCTTGCCGAACAGCGTCGGCCGCCGCCGCTGGTACAGGAACACGTCGGTCCCGCCGCCGGCCGCGTTCCACGACATCGCCGCGCGGCGCTTGCCTACCCGATCAAAGGACTCGCTCGGGAAGTCGCTCAGCGTCGCAATACTCGCGACGGTACTCGCGTCGAGCGCGCGGCCGAGCTTCGCCAGCATGCAGTCGTCGAAGAGGAGCGAGGCGACGTACGCGTGCGACACCTCCAGCTCCGGCAGTGCGGCGAGGATGTCGCCGTGCACGAACTCGGGCGCGGCCGCTGTTGACAAAGCGGCGGGTGCGTCGTCGTCGACGAGCAGGCGCGCGAGGCCCTCGACCGCGCAGTCGTGCCGCGTGCGCGAGAGCTCGACGCCCACCGACGACTGCACATGACATTCGAGCCAGCACTGCGCGACCATCCGCCCGGCACCCGAGCCGAGGTCGGCGAATGACGCATCCTCAGGCGCGTCGTGGAGCAGCCCGAGCATGTCGAAGACGGTGCGCGCGCCGCCCGCGACGACCTCTCCATAAGTATTGCCGAACTCGCCCGCGATTTCATCGATCGCGGCCTCCTCGTCCGGCGTCGCGCGGTGGCCGTCCAGGCCGCGCCAGGCGCGCTCGACGGCGCCATCAATGGCCTCGCGGCGCAGCATCTCGGCCGGCGTCCGCGGCGCCGGCGGCGCCACCGGGGCCTGCGGCACGAGCCCGGACGCCGCCAGCGAGGCGACGGCGACCGCCGTCGTAAAGGGGTCGACGCGCATATTCTTTTTTCAATTATCGAAGCTTCGTAACTTGTTTTTTGGGGTCCGCGCGTACTCCGCTTCCAGCTCCTTGATCTTGTCCTCAGTGGTTTATATCTGTGGCGCAGCGATGTACTCTGAGCTGCCTGCAGCTCACTGATGCGTGCGATTGCTGCCACAGCGATAGCTACGAGCTATGCCTAGTGCCAGTAACACGCTCACCAGTAACACGCTCACCAGCACCGGCAAAACGCGAGCTAGCGTTGTAAGACACTAGGAATCAGGTACGCGAGACACTTAGCCAAGCGAGAGACCGAGTTGGTCTGTCATGCGGGTTGCCCCGGCGGGCGGGGGGAGACGGGCGCGGCTCTACCACTGGTCCTGGCGATCCGGCCGGCGGACGCCAGCCTCATCGCGGATCTTCTCGCGGAAGACGAAGCCCGGCCGCCCGCCGTCGTCCGCGTGCTCGTAGGGGTGCTCCTGGCGGAACTCGACCGCGCGCACCGTGAGGTCGAGGCCGTTCGCCTCGATCGCCGCGACGGACCGCGGTGGCAAGAGCCATGCGCGCGCGATCGTCACCGTGTCCAAGTAGGGCGTGAGTACCTGTGTAAGCGACCACGTCAAGCATATAAAGTGCGATGGTGCGCTGGTGCGAGCCCAGATCCGGTTCCCGGTGCCGTCGGAGAAGACGTCGACGCGGATGCGGTGAGCTTCGAGGAGGCCTTCCGCGGGGAACATGTGCTCCGGGCCATAGAGCACGACCCGAAACGCCATGCCGAACCAGAGCGACAACCAGTGGACCTCCTCCCACTTCGACCTCTCCTTCAGCTTCGCCAGGAGCGCGATGACGGCCAGCAGTAGCGACAGCATGTGCGCGTGGTGCCAGCCCACCGGTATAGTAATGTTTTCGAAGTAAGAGTCGTCCCACTCGCCGACGCCCTCGTTTGCCAGTTTATAACCAATACAACCGAACAAGTAGTGCGCCGTCCCGTAGAGCTTACCGAGGTCGTCGTTACCAACACCGATCGGTCTCTCTTCGAAGGGGCCTACGTGCGTCATCTCCAACATGCCCTCAAAGGCCTCGCCTAGCAGTAGTAACGGGCTCAGCGTCCGCTTGGCCGTGTTGTCCATGAACCTGTGTCGAGACCATGCCATCGACGCGACGACGACTCGTCGACCCCACGCCATCGACCCGACGGTACACCGACCGCAACGCAGTCGTCGACGTGACGCGGAGTACTCGAACTCTTTGATTTTCACACGGTCGCGTGCTGCACTGCCATTTTCACGCCACCGCCCTCCGCGTATTTTTGCACGAAGCGCGTGGCACCCGCGCAGAACTCCTCCACGTTCTTATCAAATTTTAATTTGTGCTCGGCCGTGGCGCGGCTATACATGTCCCTGTCTCTTATCATCTGATCGCGCCAGAGGCCTGACAGCAAAAAGTCGACGGCGTACCACCCTCGCGCGGAGTCCTGCGTTGGCGGATAAACCCCTGACCCCTCCTGAAGTGTATGCTGGTATGGAAGTGTTTTGACCCTTCGTTCTTCCTTCCATGTTGCCGATTTTTACATGTTTTGCCACCAACACGCGATCTCGAACTTGGCGCGGATCGCGCCCCACGCAGCAGTCGCCGCGGCCGGGGCGAGGACGATTACAACAGATCCGGCTCCGCGGCCCACTCCTCTTCTTCAAAGCGCTTCGAGCGCGGCGAAGGGCAGCTTGTACAACAGGCACGGCTCTGCGGCCATGAACACGCAGACGCTCCGCGTCCGCCGCACGAACTCGTGCGTCCCAATAATGGTGGACAGTCAGGCGGCCGCTCGCGACTATATACAGCGCATCATCATGCCCCCGTCGGCTCGTCGGCTGCTCCAAGCGGTAGCAATGCCTCGCCCGATTTCAACCTCCTTGCCTCGGCACATTCACTCAGGCCGGGCTCCGCCAGCAATGCATCTATCTCTGCATCAGCTGCGAAGCCTGATAGGTGGTCATGGCGTCGACGCGCATCGTCACCTGCGGGGGGTTCGCTCGTGCCAGCGGTGTGCGAAACGTCTCGGAGACACGAGTCCCGAGCGCGCGTCCTCAGTTCTCCAAGGTGTGGTTGTGAGTTTCTTCCACATGGCGTTTCCGCTCAGAGTCTCAGGTCTCATTAAGTGATCGTCATCGGACGTGTGCGCGTGAAAAATGCGTGGTTACTGCTCGGTGCTGAGCTTGGCAATTTGCCTGAATCCCAGCAGCGGTGCCGCGCCGCTGCAGGCAGCCGCTGCTGTCACTTTTAGAGCCTTTGCGATAATAATTCGCTCGCGCACTGCCTGTTTGCACAGCTGTGTGGCTTTTGTCCAGGCCTCTCTCTCTCGCTGCTTACCCAAACTCTGAGGCTGGCGCCGCTAGCGCGCTGTAAGACACTAGCATCTAGCTCTGCAACCAAGCAATGTGCCTTAAAATACCCGTTTCGCACCTCTACCGGCCGCATGATACTTGTACGAGTGGTTTTCACTGCCGAGACATCGATTTTCCAGCAATGCTTGCAGCACTCATCTCCTGTGTGGCAGCAGCCTCAGCAATAGCACCACCGCAAGTCACGAGCGCCCGCACAGTAGCGCAGCACTTGTGGACGACGAGGCAACTCTTCGATACAGACATCCATGCCATTGTGCAATGCGGCTCCGGCCCGAGCGAGTACAGGCTCGCGTACATGCCATGCCGCAATCGGGGGGAGATCATCAGATTAATGCTCGAAGAATCCAAGTGCTCTTACGAGCTCGAGGTCGTCGGTTTTCGTGCGTGGGCTCGGGATGTCAAAATGACGACGCCGGACGGCAAATTGCCGTGTTTGCGGAACTACGATGGTCGGGGTACTGACCTCTGTCAAGAGCAGGCCATTACGCGTTTTCTCGCCGACAAGCTCGGCCTCGCGGGTTCTGACGCCGCGGAGCGCGCCGCCGTCGACGCCATGTACTGCTTCTGGTTCTCGACGCTGCGAAATAATGGCGTCAGTCACGACGGCGAGCACTATTCGGTTGCTGCATTGAAAGAGGCCGACGAGGGCCTGAGCGCAACAAGTGTGCCGCCGTACGAAGCCGTGTTCCGCCTGGACCCGCTCTCCCGCGCCGAGCGCTCGCTCGTCGCGCTGAAACGCTTCGAGGAGGTGCTCGGCGCGAGCAAATCGGGCTACCTCGTGGGGGAAGGCGTGACGTACCCAGACTTAGGTCTCTTCTACATACTGTACGAGTTGGCCGAGGACGACAACGTACCCGACTTCGCCGCGCGGTTCGCGCTGCCCCACTGCGGCGCGTTCCTAGACCGGATGAGCTCGCGTTCGCAGCTCGCCGACTTCCTCACGTCGCCGCGGCGCATGCCCCGGTACGCGCGGGACCCGTCCGGCAGCAGCACGTACCTGTACGTCGCCGGGCGCGCGTCGCCCGAGATCTTGGAGGCGTAAATTAACACTGAAAAAAACGGGTTTTCCAGAAATAGCGTCGGCGCATACTGCGTAAGTCAGAACGCCAGGGAGAGCCGGCGGTTGAACACAAACACCAAAAGCTAACGCCGACACATTGATAGGAGGCGCCTGGACATATCTCTGGAGCTTACAAGTGCAGACTCAGACAATGATGCTGCTTGTCCTCGTCCTCGCGTGCTTCGCGCGGGCGGCGCCGACCTCTCTGCGTTGTTACTCCGAGTCCGAGCTAGACGGCTATTGCCGACGCCGCCACGACGACGATTGCGAGTTGGGTCACCGTGGTGGTCTTCTTGGGGGCGGGCAAGCGACGACGCCCGGGGAGATGAACGACGCCACGATCCGCGAAGCAGTGCAGCTATGGTTCTCGGATCGTACCGCTGCCGAGGCGACGTACGGCCATATCTCTACGTGGGCGACCGGCGGTGTGACGGACATGGCGTTCTTGTTTTGTGTGCGACCTGATTTCACGGAAGAATTTGCGCTCATGCCGGAAGACACCTATGACTTCGCCGTTCCCTTCGCCCCCACTCTGTCGTACTTCAGGGAGCTCTGCGTCTTATCATCATCGTCCTTCAACGAGAACATCAAGGACGACGCGAGCACGCGCACGCCGAGGCCTACGCGTTCATCGAGCCCGTCAAGGACAGCCTATTTCCAGAAACGTTCGAGTACGTGCACAAGGGCCTCGACGGCGTCGCAACGACGACGACTCAGGTCCTCTTCGGTGACCTCATCGCGGCCGTGGAGGACGAGTCTGCTCGTACCAAGGACTTCAAGCCTGGGACCAACGCGCAGCGGCATCGTTTCTACCACATCCATCAGCACGGCCGGGACAGTTCGAGGCTCACGGACTTGATCCGCTCGAGCTTCAGGCGCGTGAACGTGAGCGGCGTCGACGACAAAGAGCCGGCTGCCTCGGAGCCGCTCGCCACCGCGCAGCCCGCGGCCCGTCGGCAGTTGACGTGGCGGGCCAGCGCGCCGGGCGACTACGGGACCATCTGAGGGACGCGAGTAATTATGTATGTAACACAACATGTAGCTTTAGAGTCCCCCCTGCTCGGCCTCGAGCTCGCGCGGCGCCGCGGGCGGCGTCCAGCCCCTTAAATCAGGAGACGCCGGGGTCCCCGCTCTTGAATATTCGGAGGCAGTGGGCGTGTTCATGGGCGAGTAGTCGACGCCCTCCTTCCGAGATAGGACCGTGGTGTTGGAATGGTGCGACTCGATGGACTTCTGCGACAGGCCCGTCCGCGGGCGGTTCGGCGAGGAAGGCGCCCAGGAAATGCCCGTCGTCGGTCTAGTGGGAGACAGGCCCGCGAAGGACACGCCCGTCATGGGCCTTGCATGACCTTGGTAGTAGTCGTCGTACTCGAGGCCGTGCTCCTGCGACTGCTGCTGGGCCCGTTGGAGAGCCGTGAGCTGCTCATGCTCCCGGACGGCCTGCGGCTTGTCATACGTACCCTCACCCGAGACCGGATTGTAGTAGTAGGACTTCTGATACTCGTCATCATCATATCGCTCCCACAGCCCGATCTTCTCGGCTGGATCTCTATGAGGCGCTATCCTCAACAAAATACCAGCAATGTCATCTTGAATAATTTCGGAAGGCCACATGCTCCCCAGGTCGAAGTCGCCGTCGCCGTAATCCACGCGCTTACCAAACGCATCGTACAGCGCTCTGAATGGGTGTTTGGCTCTCTTGCCACCAAAATGAACGGTTTGATGACATTCGGCGCAGAAGAACTCCTGACATACGCTACATTCCAAGGATGCTTCGAAGTACTCGCAATTGCCGCAGAGCGGCCGGGGCATGAGCTCCAATAAATCTTGCGGTCTCCGCCACCTAATCTCTCCGGTAATTTGGTTGTAGAAGAAGGGCCTTCTCGAGTCTTCGTCGAACATCTCCTTCCACCTTGCCCGCTTTTCATCCCTGACTGCAACGGCTCTGATACGTCCACAATGTCCTCTATACAGTGCTTGTATGGTCGACGAGGCCCATCTTGTCACTTCAGCCATGCGCGCGTCGTACTCGTCCTTCTCCGCCTTCAACTGTCGGAAGATCACCAAGGCCGCCCAAGTTCTTGAATGCGCTTGTATGGTGATCGTCGCGTCGAGTCGAGCTGCGAGGTACTCCATATAAGCTTGCTTCCGCTTCGCGTATTCATCGCGAGCCGCCCGGCAGCGGTACATTCTTTGTATGCAACAAACAGCGTTCACTTCCTTCCTATGTCTCCCTTCGGCCGCGGCGACATACACGACGATCTGGGACTTCCGCAGTCTGCAAGCGCATTGACAGAACAACGCAATGCGCATCCTAGCGTCGTACTTTCGCCGCATAATTCTATAAACTCTACGCGTACAAAAAGTACGAATCTTCGCCTGGATATGTATAGCAGTAGCCCGCTCCAACGCCTGCCTCCTCTCGAAATGCTCCCTTAGCAAGTCGGTACGCCACTTCGCCAACAAACATCTACGCCACATCTGGATCTTCTGACACGCCCGGAACCGCCGCATCAGCTTTCTCTGCCTTTCAGCTTCGAAGAACCGGAAGCGCTGCCTGCCCCTTAACCCACGATAGATGCGCTGGATCTCGATCGAGGCTCCGAGTCGCTTCTCCCTCAGTATTTGAGCCTCCTTCAGCCTTAACGTAGCGTAGCGCCGCGCGACCAACGATCGATACGCGGCCTGGACCAGAATGGCCGCTCGACACGCTCTCCGCCACTGGTCCACCTTTCTTAACCGTCTCGCTTTCCCCCTTGCAAATGAACCGCGAACACCGGATTCAATGACGGTCGCCGCGTGCGTCTCCCTGATAAACTTCGCCCGGAAGTAGCGGTACCGCGCTCGACCCTTGGACCCGCGCCACCGCTTCTGCAATACCAGAGTAGCCTTCTCGAGGGCCTTCCACGCTCTTAAACCTTTCGTGTAGCGTCTTCCACAATACCCTCTATATGATGCCTGGGTCTTGACGATGCCTCTTCGATCCCTACCAAACGCCTGGATCTGCAGTCGATGCTCCCACCGCGGTTTCGGCCAGAACCCGAAGAAGCCTGGATCGCGCTTCATCTCCGAGTGGGGGAAGTAGTCCCGCGACGACTTTAACGCTGCACTGGTACAGGAGCACTTCGTGAGATTAAGGGTGACAATATCATTGCTACCAGAACCCTCCACCAGCCAGGCCAGACCAATATCGCCCACGCCGCGGCAGTGCGCTAGTAACAAGTGCCTCAAGCCGGGCGGCTTCCACCGCACCGTCGAGAATTCGTTGACCGCCTCGTCCGTGAGGCCCGCACAGCCCGTCAGATCTAACCTTGTGAGTCGCAAACAATTGGTAGCAAGGGCCTTGCAGCCCCGCTGGCCGAAGCGCTCGCAGTCCCTCAAACTCAATTGCTTCAAGCGGGGCGCCCCGCGCGCCATGTTCACCACCAGATCATCAGAAACGCAGTCGCCGCAGCACGCGAGCGAGATCTTCTCGAGCGAGTCTTTTGACGCTTTGCACAAATCACCAAACTCCTTGGCATGGAGTCGCGGGCAGCCCGCGAGGCCGATTTCCTGCAAGGTCGTGAGGCCCTTGGCTAGAGCAGCTAGAGACCGTTTCGAGACCTGGAAGCAGCCGTCCAGCCGCAACACGCGTAGAGCCCGCGCGTCGCGCGCTAGAGCTAGTATGCCTTCAAAGCCGAAGCCCCGGTCGACGCCGTCCGTCAACAGGTGCATCTGGCCGATGTCCAAGTGTTGTAGTTGTTCCCCAAGAGCCGCACCTAGAACCCTGATACCCACATCGGTACAACGACGAGCCCCCCGGATATCGACCTTCTGCAGGACGTGGCAGTGGTCCGCCAAGGCCCTACATCCCGCGTTCGTTATTCTATCGCAATTCCTCAGTAGAATTTTCTCAAGGGTAGCCCCCGCCTGGTGCGCCAACCAGGACACGCCGACGTCCGTCACTAATTCGCAACCATTCAGATCCAACTCTTTCAGCGTCTTGCCGCAGCCTTCCGCTATACTCAAGATGGCGACATCGGTTAATTTGTTCGGGAACTCCGTCCTTGCTAACTTGAGCACTTCCAATCGTGAGCAGTGGTTCGACACCTCCACGACGCCCTGGTCCCCTATTTGTTTGCAGTGCGAGACATCTAAGTAAGTCAAAGAAGTACAATCCTTCCCTACCGTCATAAGGTCGTGGTCGCTCAACAGCTGGCAGTGGGACATATCTAGATACTCGATAGCTTCGCCCGAGCCCTTCGATAGGGCAGCTAGAGCCCAGCCGTTGACTGCTCTACTACACCCTCTTAGGGACACGTGTTTGAGCTGGTTGCATCTTTCCCCAATTGCAGCTAATCCCGGTCCCGTTAATGAAGAACATCCAGATAAATCCAAGTAGCGGAGGTGGACGCAATGCAAGGCGACTTCCCTGAGACCGACATCGTGAATATCGATAGCACCCGAAATATCTAAGACTTCCAGCCGCGGCGCACATTTCGCGATCCGCGAAAGACCGATATCTCCTAACTTAGAAGCACCACCCATCCTGACCGCCTTCAAGCCTACTTCGGAATGCGATCTTTCCAGAGCACCCGCCCTCGCGTCGGCCTCGACCTTGGCTCGCTGTAAGGCATAGGCTTCCTGCCTTGCCAACCATCTCGCATCCGTCGTAGCAGCCATAGATGCAGAAACGCCTCGTTTATCATCTGAAGCCTTCTTGGCCTTCTTCCTAGGTAGGTCTGCCTGCCTTTGTTCTTCAGCTAGTTGCGCCATGGCGTCTTCGACGAACTTCGATTCGCGTTCCGTGACATAGTTCTCTATCGTAGCGCAAGTTTTGTTCGACACCAACAAAGACCAGACCCTCAAATCCAACCGGTCGGGACATAGCAACTCGGGAGGCACGTCGTCAAAGGGAATCTCGTGACGATTGTCCTCGTCAGCCTTCGCGATCGCATGTAACACGGAAGCGACGTGGGAGTTCTTCGTCCGGTTTGTTGTGGTCGATTTCGACGGCGAACTCGACCGGTAGCTCTGGGGGCTGTCCGCCGCGGGGACCACCTGGGCGCTGGCGGCGGAGCCCTTGCCCATGTCTCTGGTCCTTGTTATTGGTATACCAAGGTAACACTGCGATGAGCGCGTCGACCGCTTCTGGAGGCCCGCAGCGCGCCGCGGGGGCTGCGTTGGAAGCGCGCCCCGGGCGGGGCAGCAATGCCGTCGCGCGGCGTTGGCGTGCTGCCCTCTCGACGCTTGCTCGGGGTTGATTCTGGGCCGGGGACGTCCTCGCAGGGCTCGGCGAGGGGTCGGACGGTTCCCCTTGCTTTTCCGTTGAGGTCCGGGGCGGGGTAGGGGGTCGCTGGCTTTTGCAACCGCTTCGTCCCGAGCGGCGCTGAGTGCCGTCGTGCCACCGGGCAGCGAAGGGGAAGCGGCCGCTGCATCGCCACGGCGTGCTTGCACGCGACAGGCAGCCCGGAGCCGAGCGCGCCCTGAAGCGCCGCGACCGGTGGTCAGCCCAGCCCAGCCCAGCTCGACAGACAACCATGGTCGCCGGCATCGTGGTCATGGTCGGCGGCGGCCAGCAGCCCGCGGCCCAGCAGAACATGATGTTCGGCGGCGCCCAGCTCAAGCCGTTGAAAGCGTCGTCGTCCGCGCCGCTCGGGAAGGTGGGCAACCTGCCCGGCGGCATGAGCGCTTCATTAAAGTCGTTGATGGATTCGACACAAGTGCCTCGGAAAAGAGTCCGGCCGAAGCGACGGCGGAAGATCTTGCCTTTGATCCAGTATAGAGCGCCGCCGCCCCAACCTCCCAGGCCGGCCGGCGGACCGCGACGAGGACCGCGACGGCAACGACCAGTTCAGGAGAGCGACGACCAGTCGACGGCGGACCCGTTTGCGTTCAGACAGTCGGAACCGCTCTCGAAACCGAAGCACGCCACGCATTGGTCGGCCATGTTACGAGGAGAACAAAAGTCCATGGCCGAGCAGGTCACGCGCTTTCCTGAGCGAGACGAACCGGCCATGTGGGCCGCGAAGGACGAGCAGCACGCGATTGAGTGTCGGCAAAAAGCCTACGCCGAAGCGGCCGAAGCTAGAAGAGCTGATGACGCCGTCAACGCGTACAAGCGCGACTTGGAACTGAGGCGGAGGCAGCGCGAACAGCAGCAGAAGAAGGAGGCCGAGGAGGAGAAGGCGAAGAAAGAAGCTGACGCTCGCGCGGCGGCCGCAAGAAAACGGGCCCTGCCGAAGAAAAGGCGGTTAAGACCGGAACTATCACCGCTCAAGGCGGGCCAAGCAAAGACCGTGTCGATCCAGGAGCCTCCTAAACAAGAAAAGAAAGTCGTGGACGTGAACGCGGAAGACGAGGGGGACCTTTGGGACGCCATTCTTAATGATGACGCGCCGTCCGCACCACCAGTTGTCGTGGAGCAGAAGAAGGCCACGCACTACGGCCACATCTCGCCCGAGAAGTCGCAGCAGATGCAGCGGCCGATGCGCGACGTGGTCGCGGAACAAAAAGCGCGCTGGAAGAAGAAGCGGGAGCAGGAGAAGCGCTTCCTGAAGCAGCAGGTCGCGAAGGCTCGTAGGGACCTCGATAAGCGGGCCCACGTGCGGGTCGACGCGCGGCCATTGCGCGGGAACAGCAATCTCGTGAAGGCTCATCAAGGTTCATTAATGCCCGGCTTCGACGCTTCGGGGAGTTTCATCGATAAGGAAGGCGCGTTGCCCCTTCGGGAAGATGGTGTCAGGCCGATGACGGGCAAGAAGATTAGTCGAAGATATGGGGAAGACTGGCTCGCGGAGCACTTCAAGTCCTTGGTGGGTGGTGGTGGGGTCGTCGCTTTCACGCCCGGCGAGGACCAGGCTGACGAAGAGATGGAGCCCCACGAATCGCCTTCTAGGCCGTTCACGGCCTCGTTGTTGGCTAATAGACCCTCAACGACGGCCTCATCAAGACGCGGCGCGGCGAGCCCCGCCTCTGTCGAGGAGGAGGAGGCCTCGCCGCGCGCCCGGGCCCTCGAGGAGAGCGCGCGCAAGAACGCCGAGGCCGTCGCGGCGCTCCGCGAGGACACGGCGCGCCTCGCGAAGAAGAACGCCGAGGAGGATACGAGAAGAGCGCGCTTCGAGGAGTTCAAGGCGACGGGGAGTCGGGACGCGCTGCGCGTCGAGACGGCTCCGGAGCCCGACGCGCTGGTGGTATCCCAAGAGCCGGCCGAGGAGGCGGAGTCGAGCGCGAGCGGTGGCGCGCCGGTGGGCGACAAGACGCGAGCCGCGCTCGAAGCGCGCCTGCGAGAGATCTTCGACCGCGTCGACACGTCTGGCGACGGCGAGATCTCCGTCGTGGAAGCGGTAAAAGCGCTAAGAAAAGACGACGGCTTCGCCGAGGTGCTCGGATTTGATGAAGCTACAAGAGTGAGGCAGGAGGACGGCACCAAAGACCAACTAATCCTGGCGCTCGGCGCGCTGGATAGTGATGGAGACAAGAACATAAGCTGGGCGGAATTTAGGAGGGTGGCGCTCGACGATGAAACGCCGGCGACGCCCCAGAAGCAGATCACAAACTTCGCCGTCGGTACGAGGATCGAGGCGCGCTACGAGGCCGGCGACGAGTGGTACGCCGGTGTGATCGAAGTGGCGCACGAGGACGGGTCCTACGACGTGTTATACGACGACGGGGACCGCGAGGCGAATGTTTCTGCCGACTTGGTGAAGCGCGAGGGCCCGGACTCGAAGCGGAAGACGCCGCCCGTCGCGGCGACGCCCGTCGTCGCGGCGCAGACGCCCGCGACGGCGGCCTCGGACGACTACGGCGACTCCTTCGACGACTTCGAGGAGCCGCCTAGCACCGCGAAGAAGTCGCCGATGCCCGTCGTCGCCGAGGGTGGTGACGACGCGCGCCAGCTCGACTTCGAGCCCGAGTCCGCGCCGGAGCTCGCGCCGGAGCCCGAGGCCGACGAGCCGGCGCCGGTCGACCCGCTCTCGCCCGGCGCCGCGGCCTTCGAGAAGGAGAAGGAGAAGCTCGCCCAGCAAAAGGCCGAGAAGGCGGCCTTGTCGCCCTACAAGTCGCCGCCGCCCGAGAAGAAGGCGGAAATGTTAGCGAAGGCCAAGGCCGAACGAGCCGCGAAGCAAGAGGCCGCGCGGATCGAGTACGAGGCTCAACAAGAACGGGACCGCATTGAGAGGGAACGGCGGGAAGAGGAGGAGCGCATCGAACGGGAACGGCTCGCCGCCATCAAGGCTGAGGAAGATAGAATAGCCGCCGAGCGGGCCGAGGCCGAGCGTCTTGAACGGGAGCGGCTAGCAGCTATACGGGAGGAGGAGTTGCGGATCGAGAAGGAGCGACGGGAGGCGGAGCGGATAGCGCGGGAGAAGGCCGCCGCCGAGGAGGCCGAGCGGGAACGACGGAAGCGCGAGATGGAGGCGCAGCTGGCCCGGGAGCGCGCGGAGATGGAGGAGCGCAATCGAATACAAGCGGAACAGATGGATAAAGCATTAGCGGCGCTCGCCGCGGCCGCGCCGGCGCCAGCATCGCCGCCTCCTTCTGCCAAACTGGAGCCGCCGACGCCCGGCACCGACTACGGCGACGACGAATTCGAGAACAGCGCGGCGACGCCGAAGTACGAGGAGTCCTTCGAGGCCGACGCGCCGGCGACGCCCGCTGTTGATGCAATTCCGGAGGATAGTGTGGCGGCGCCGGCGCCTTTATTGGCGCCGACGCCCGAGCACAGGCCGCCGCCACCATCAAAGATGGAGACGCCCTTCTCGCACGCTTCTACCGAAGGTTATGGGGAGGACGACGACTTTGAAGATGAGGACTTTGCGGACTTTGAGGACTAATTTTTTGGGGGGCTTGTATTTTTCTAGGCTGTTCCGCGCGCTCGTTTTCGTCCGCAAACGAGCGCCGGGGGTCTCGCGTACCCACTGCAGCCTCGTCGGCTTCTCGACCCCGTGAGATTGATGATACGGGCACCGCGCGGCTCCGAGGTCGCATAGGGGGGTCTTTGGGGTAGTGTAGACTCAAGGGACAAAAAAATAAGCGTGGGCCGAACCGGGGATCGAACCCGGGACCTCCTGTATGCTTGCGAGCGCGGCGCGCGGCGCGCGGACCCAAAACAGGAATCATACCTCTATGCTGGAACCCTTTGACGGGTCTGACCATTCGGCCGATGCATCCAACGCTAAAAAGTATCGGTGGCGGGCGCACAACTGCAGCCCAGCACACCTCTTTTTCTTTCTTCTGAGCCTTCATGAAGCATACTACGAAACGGCCCGTTTTCGAAATAATAGTTAAAAACGCTGTGTGTTTTTGTCGCGCACGGCTGCCAAGGAGGGCTAACAACAGTGCAACGCCACGCAAGGGCCCAGCTTCGAGCGTGCCACCGCCAGCAAGCCAGCCTTTGGAGCCATGCACCGCCTCACCGAGAGCATCATAGACAATGCCACCATCATCCTGATCATAGCCCACCCCGACGACGAGGCCATGTTCTTCTACCCCACGATATCGCGCGCGAAACGACTGCACATCATCTGCCTTTCCAATGGCGGCTACGACGGCCTCGGCGAACAGCGCGAAAAAGAGCTGCAGCGCGCGGCGCGTCGCTTGGGCGCCTCAGCGACGTGCGTCAACAACGCGGCGCTCCAAGACGGGCCGCACGCCTGGGATCCAAGCGTCGTGGCGGCGAACGTGGGGCCGTGGCTGCACGCCGGCGCGGTCGTCGTGACGTTCGATCGCTACGGCGCGTCCGGCCACGCGAACCACGTGGCAGTCTACCACGGCGCGGCCCCGGCGTCCTTCGCGCGGCGCGGCGACGGCGTGACGCGCGACGCACGCAGGCGTCCGGCGGCTCGCCCAGACGAGACGAGACTGCCGGTTCTACGCGCTCGAGACGGCGCCTCATTATAGACGGTACATCGGCGCGTTTGATGTACTATGCGCCGCCGTGCGCGCGCGGTTTGATCCGCGCCCGTGCCTTGTTCAGTGTCCTTGAAGCTCCGCGTCGATGGCGTGCTCTGTGTGTGTTTTTCCGCCTCCGCCTCCACGCCATCGACGCGGCCGCTCTGTGCGTTTGTCTCTCGACGCCATCGACGCGATGCGGGGTGCCGAGAGAGTACGTGATACCGTTGCGGCGGGAAAGACACGCTACGCATATAGGTCCGTGCTCGTCGCGAGCCTCGACGTGCGCGGCTGCTACGCGGCGCTCGCGGCGCACGCGTCGCAGCTGGTCTGGTTCCGGCGGCTCTTCGTCGTCTTCTCCGCGTACACGTACGCGAACCGGCTCGTCGTGATCGATTAGCGGCGGCGACGGCGTGTTTTTGGGTAATCCTGTTGTGCTAACAAACAGACATCTTACTCGGATTCGATCCGCCTTATTAATTCGCGCGGAGGCACCGAACCATTAGTAGAGACGGTCAGCGCCCGCAATTTCGGGACCAAAGCCGCGATCTCATCAACAGAGCGACTCAAAAGCTCTTGTTTTGGCAGGACGTCCACATCACCGGACGCAGAAACGTGGATGAACGCGTTCGAGTCCCAGACCGTCGTCGGCGTCTTCTTCGCCCGACACCGACACGCGAGGAACTCCAAACACCCGTCGAAGCCCTTGTTGCCCGGCGCCGGCGCTTTTCGAGAACAGCACCGCGTATTCAACACCTCCAGGGGCGCGAAGGGCCGCACCGCGTGCATGACCACTTCATTATGGCCGCACGGTTTTCCGTGTCTACCGCCCCAGTCGCCCTCGGCCTCCGGGTTCGGCCGCCAGCCCGGCGCTAGGGCTTGGTCGGCCTCGATGGCGTCTCTCACTCTCCTCGATATATCATCGGCCACGGCGCCGCTACGGACTTCCCCGGCCCACGGCGCGCCCAAGTCCTCGCCACTCAACCCATCCATGTACTTCGTCCGCGCTAAGGTCCTCGTTTCGCCTCTTGCATTCGTGAGCATCGCCTCTTCATCAACGATCATGCCTAGCAACTGCAGCTTCTTTTTGGACGTCGCGTCGGCACTACCAGCCAGTCTAGCGACGTCGGCCCTCTTCTTATCCTTGAGGGAGGAGGACGCTTTTCGCGCCAGGGCGCATCGTTTCTTAACATCGTCGAGGTCGCTCCATAATTCAGAAGGCCATGGCAGAGCCTCGAAGCCCGACGGTGGCGCTAAATTATCAAAACGGGCCTTCGAAGCCTTGGCCCGCTGTAGACACTGCTTGAGCCGATCTCGCGCGTCGTTCGTCACAGCTAAGACACCGCCCTTGCGTAGCGACGCGGCCTCCTTCGCGGCTTGCGACGAGAGCGCCGCGTGGAGCGCTAACGAAGGCGCGCCCAGGGCCTTGCAGGCCATCCTTAGTTCCTTGGCGCTCCGCGCGTCGCGGCACGTCGCCACGACCAAAATATCAGGATCCCGGCGCCACGACGCGTAGCAGCGCTCGAGCACATCTAACTCCTTGGGCGCGCGGCCTTCGCTCGAAGCCCGCGCGTCGAGCGCGCGCTGCTGCTGCAGCCGCGCCGCGGCGGCGGCGACGGCCAGCGAGCCCGTCGCGCGCGGCTTTTGGTGTGTGGGTTGCTGACCCTTTTTGGCTTTCCCGCGCTTCGGCGGCGCGCCGGTGTGGCGGCGGCGGCCCTGGCCCATGGTTACTTTGCGCAGCGGCGTTGCCGCGCTTCGCACCAGCGATACGTACCTCACGAGTTACGCCCGCCACTCCTTGCTGCAAATGCTGGCCAGGCTGCAGGCTGTCGTATTGTTGCTCACGCGCCCTTCACTGCGCGAGCGCGCGCAGCCGTTATGCACGGGAGACAGGCGTCGCTTCACGCAGCGTTTCACCACAGATCGCGATAGATGCACAACTAGGCTGCAATTGCCAATGACATTGGCCAAAATAGCAAGGGAGAGCAAAAACACCAAAATCAATCAAGAGATGAGAGGAGAGCCCTCCCGAGAACCTCCTGACGCCTCACAAGCCGTTTTCGCAAGCCCTCCTCGCCTGGCCGGCAGCTCTCAGCGCCAAGACGAGTTGGGCTCTCAGGCAGCCAAATATAGCGCCGCGAGGCAGCCTTGCACCCGCCAAGCGCCACGGGGACACCACTCCAAGCGCAAGGGCAGCCCTCGCAAACAACGACGATGTCGGCGCCCCGGACGGCGCGCACCGTCACGGGCCGCACCAACACCGCCCGGAGCGAGGGCTCCGCAACGGGCCGCCGGAAGGCGCTCAACCGCGCCTCGGCGGGCGCGACGCCCCGCGCGCCGTCGCAGCCGGCGGGCGCGCCGAGCTCGGAGCGGGGCGCCTTCGGGCGCACCCAACTCTCGCGGACGTCGCCTCTTAGAAGTGTATTGCTAGATCCGGAGGTGAATAATTTGCCTCCAGCTAGGACGCAAACTGAGTACGCAGAATTCGTAAGAACGAGAAACAAAGCTCACAGTTCCTACGACTTGGATGAAGACGGCCAAGTCACAGTTCAGGACTACAAGCTCGCGGCGTCCTTAGATGTCGACGGCGACGGTAGATTAGACACGGACCGGCACAAAGAGGGCGGCCTGATCCTCGCGGAGAGATTTTTTGAGCGCCAGATCGTCCCCGCAAAATTTCACGGCGACTGCTGGACGGCTCGAGAAGGAAGAGAGGGTTTCCAGGAAAACGCGCGGCGCCTCGCGAATTCTCAACATTTCGGCGCGGGCTTGAGGATGCTCGAAATGCGCGAGAAGCGGCTGTTGGGGCGGGCGTCCCTCAACATGACCGCGTGCATGCAGGCCCCAAAGGGCCCCGACGAGGGCCCGCGGTCGCACCTGCTGGCCCATCGGAAGCGCACGGAGCGATTATTCGGCCAGGCCCAGTTAGATAAGTGGGACGCCAAGCTCGAGAAGTGGTCGACGAAGCGCGTCTCGCCCATCTCGAACTTGGCGTTCGAGAACGGCTAGGCGACCTAGCACCCCTTATCAGTAAATCAAGCAGTTCTCCCGCCAAGCCCCCGTGTGTACGGCGGTCCCGACGTCGACATCGGTACTAGCACGAATCAAGCAGGCACCCGTTATGCGAGATAGCGGGGAGGGAGGAGGGCGGGGCACCGATCTCGGTAAGATGGGTGCGGACGGGGGTGTGTACAATCATGGGCTGGCCCTGGGAGAGCGATGGCGACTTGGACTGTCCGCGGACACGGGCGTGCCCCGGGAAGTGGAATGAGCGCTGCCAGTCTGTGACGGCAGGCCGGGCGTATGGACATTGGCGGGAGAGACACGAGTGCCTCAGACCCGCTCGGCGGCCTTGCGCACGTCGGCGGCCGCGAGCTCGATGCCGTAGGCCGAGCCGCCGTGCTTCGAGTCGTCCAGGCCCTCGATCTCGATGTTCTCGGGCACGCGGAACCAGCCGGCCTTCTTCAGGAGGATGAAGAAGGGCGTCATGAGCGCGCCGACCCAAATCGTAATAGCTATGAGGGCGACGAAGTTGCAGGCCAGCATGTTGCCCTGGCCCGTGTAGAAGAGGCCCCCGACGTCGGCGTTGCCGTAGGCCTCGCGCATGTGCTCCTTTCTAGCGAACAACGCCGGCGCTAGTAGTCCCCAGCAGCCCGCGAAGTAGTGCACCGGCGTCGCGTTGACGGCGTCGTCGATTTCTAACTTAACTAAAAGCTTGGCACCGAGCGTGTAGAAGACGGCCCCGATCGGGCCAATGACGACAGCAGCCCAGGGCTCGACCACGGGGCACGCCGACGTGATCGACACGAGCCCCGCGAGGATACCGTTGCACATCTCGGCCACGTCATAAGTCTGGGAGAGTTTGTAGTGGATGAATAGGTTCGCGACGCCGCCCGACGCGGCTGCTAGAGTTGTCGTTACGGCAACTCGAGACGCGACCGTCGACACGCCACCAATGTATAAGGTGCTACCAGGATTGAAGCCGTACCAGCCGACCCAGAGGAAGAAGGTGCCCAGCACAACCAACGGCATGGAGTGGCCCTTGATGGGCCCCGGGTTCTCGCCCGCGAAGCGCCCGATGCGCGGCCCGAGCACCGCCGCCCCGATGCCCGCCGCCGCGCCGCCGACCATGTGCACGACGCCGCAGCCCGCGAAGTCCACCACACCGACGTTCAGCCACGCCGCCCGGTTGCCCGTCGCCTTCCAGGCGCTCAGCCAGCCCGTGCCGCTCCAGACCCAGTGCACCACCACCGGGTACACGAAGCCCGTCAGGAAGGCGCTGTACGCCGCATACGCCGTCATGGAGCACCGCTCCGCGACCGCACCGCTCACGATCGTCGCCGCGGTAGCAGCAAAGGCGAACTGGAAGAACCAGTTGTGGTAGCCGTCGCCGCCCTCGTAGCCCTTCGACAAGAAGAAGTAGTTGTTCCCGATGAACCAGTTCTTGTCGCTCCCCGACTGCCCGTAGGCGAACGCGTAGCCCGTGGCCCAGAACCATATCGCGCCCACGCAAGCATCCAACAAATTCTTCAGCAGGATGTTCTGGGCGTTCTTCGCCCGGATCGAGCCCGCACACAACATGGCGAAGCCCGTCTGCATGAGGAAGACGAGCGTGCCGCAGTACAAGATCCAGTGCACGTCGATGTCGGCGCTGCCGCCGAGCACGGCGGCCTTGATGGCGGCCTCCTCGTCGTCCGTCAGCACCATGGTGGATGGTCTCGGTTGAGTCGAAACTGTGAGATGGTCCGCGAAGTTGCACCTCGAGATTGCCGCTCCGCCGCTGCTGTTGCACTTTGCTGGGGGCAGCCCGCGACGCTGCGGGGGGCGCGGCGGTGGGTTTAATGGATGGCGGGGGTCGAGGAAAGGGGCCGCGCGTGGGGTTTGAGGCAGCTTACGGTGTCGGCGGGTCGCTGTCACTTTGACACTGCGAGTAGCACGGCGTGCTAGCGATTCTGAGTAAGATCGGCGGCCTTGGATCCCTGCTGCGATCGCTCGTGGGGGCTCGGCCGGGGCGGCCGCCGCCTGGGACCCGTTGCGTTCTGTTTTTTTCATCCTAGTGTCTTACGGGCTAGCTCGTGGCGGCTGAGTTTGGTCGAGACGACTGCGCTTGCTATAGCTGTTGCAGCTCGGCGGCCTGCATTTTTCTGTGCATTTGTGTCCAGTACCGTGGACGAGCGCGTACCGTTGTCTAGATAGGCAACAAGAGCAGCAGTGTGCACAAGTGCTGCTGCTGAACTGAACAACAGTAGTGCACAAGTTTTGCTCAAAAACCAGAGAGATGCGCCGCACTGCACCAATGCTGCTCCGGCACCTGTCCTCCGACAGCGTCGACAGCGTGCGCGTCGGGCGCGCCGTGACACGACTAAGAAATGGAGGCGACTTTAAGCCCGTCGGCGCGCTCGCGACGCTGCCGCCGCGGCTCGGCGCGACGCTCGAGTGGCTCTGCCAGAAGGACGCGCTGGGCCAGGACGCGCTGCTGATCTGCGCGCCGGCGGAGCGGGCGCGGGCGCGCCGGGCCGCCTTCGCCTTCGCCGAGCTCGTGAACGCCGAGGCCTACTACGTGGGCGTGTCGCCGGACACGGCCGAGGCGGACCTGCGCCAGCGGCGCGAGCTGACTGGTGGGGGGAGCGCGGCCTGGTCCGACGCCGCGCCCGTCCGCGCGGCGTTGGCAGGGGGCGTCCTGATTCTCGACGGGCTGGAACGGGCGGAGCGCAACGTGCTGCCCACGCTGAACAACCTGCTCGAGAACCGCGAGCTGGCGTTAGATGATGGTCGGAGACTCGTGCCGGAGTGGCGCCTCGCGCAACTGCGGGAGGAGGTCGACGTGCCCCTGCTCCCCGTTCCACAAACGTTCCGGGTGATCGCGCTCGCGTCGCCGGCGCCGCCTTTTACTGGAAGAGCCCTCGACCCGCCCCTGCGCTCGCGGCTCCAGGCCCACGTCGTGCCGAGCTTCGACGTCGACGAGCTGCCGCCGCACGAGGACCTCGCCGCGGCTTGTGCCGCGTTGCTCGAGATCGAGCGAAACAACGCCGTCGCCGCGGCCGCGTCGCGGTCTTCAGATACGACGTTCGCCTTCTCCGGCACGGCGATCAAACGCGTGGCGCGGCATGCCTCGGACGCGCGGGCCGTGCTAGAGCGGTGCTACCCGCCGCTCGCCGGGCGTTATCTATTGGGCAAGGCCGTCTCAAAGGACGCGGTCGAGGCCGTGGACCGCGTGCTCGGGGCCCCGGCGGCGGACGAGGGCGCGGGCCGCGCGGACGGCGCCCTCTGGCTCTCCGCGACGCAGAGCCGCGCGCTCGCGGCCGCACAATCAGACCTAAAGAACGGCGAGCACGTGGCGCTCGTGGGCCCGGCCGGCGGCGGCAAGTCAATCATGGCGGCGCGCGTCGCGCCGGCCGCCGCGCGGCTCCAGACCTGCCACAAGGACCTCACGGCGCGCGATTTATTACAGAGCCGCGCGACGGATCCCGCGACGGGCGCGTCGACGTGGCGCGACGGGCCTATCATCGAAGCGATGCGCGCCGGGTCCTCCGTCATTCTGGACGGCGCGCACCGTTTACAACGAGGAGTCCTCGCGGCGGCGCTCTCGCGCGCGCTCCACGACGGTATCGTGGACCTGCCCGACGGCTCGCGGCTCGAGGCGGCCGAAGGCTTCCGCGTCGTCGCCGTCGCCGAGCCGGGAGCGTGGCTCGGCGACGGCGACGTGGCGGCCTGCTTTTCGTCGCACGCCGTGCCCGAGTGGGCCGATGATGATATAGAGGCGGCGCTGGCGCACCTCGTGCCGGGCTGCGACGCACGCGCGCTCGCGGCGGTCGCGCGCCGCTCGCGCGAGGACGGCGACGCCGCGACGCGGCTGAGCATAAGGTCGCTCCTGCGCGTCGCGCGGCGGCTCGCGGCCGGCGAGGCCGACGTCAAGCCGCTGGTCGAGGAGGCGCTCATGGCGGCGTTCCTGCCGCGGCGGCTGCGGGACAAGGTGGACGACTGGTTCGCCTCGTCCAGTGACGAAGAAGTCGAGGCGACGGCCGCCTGGACCGTCGCTGGAGAAGATGTAAGCGTCGTGGCGCGCCGCGACGGCGCCACCGCGGCCACGGTTGCGATGCGCGGGCGCGGCCGCGCGCCGGAGCTCGTGCCCTCGTTACCGAACTACGTGCCGACGCGCGCGGCCGAGGCGGCCGTCGCGGCGCTCGTGCAGCTCGAGGCCGCGGGCGAGCGCGCCGTGTTGGTGTTAGGCAACCAGGGCGTCGGCAAGAACGTCGCCGTGGACCGCTATTTATCCCTTTGCGGTGCTGAACGCGAATATTCGCAACTGCACCGCGACTCGACCGTCTCTTCATTAACGGCCACCCCGACGCTGGAAGATGGAATTCTGAGACACGAGGACGCTCCGTTAGTAAGAGCGGCGCTCCACGGCCGCGTTTGCGTGTTAGATGAGGCGGACAAGGCGCCGACGGAGGTGACGGTCCTGCTCAAGGCCTTGGTCGCGGACGGCGTGTTGCCGTTGCCGGACGGTCGCATACTGAGAGTGGGGGACAACGTGCACGCCGATTTTAGGTTGGTCGTGCTGGCGAACCGGCCGGGCTACCCCTTCCACGGCAACGCGCTGTTCCGCGAGTGCGGCGACGCCTTCGCTGGTCTGGTGGTGGACAATCCCGACGTCGACAGCGAGGTCGCCTTGCTCGAGGACGTGGCGCCGTCGCGGCCCCACGATGAGCGAAGACGCCTCGCGTGCGCGTTCGCCGAGCTGCGCGCGCGGCACGAGACCGGTTCGTTAGCCTACCCCTTCTCGATGCGCGAGTGCGCCGCCGTCGCGCGCCACCTTGAATTGTATGGGTCCGAGGACGAGGGCGTGGGCGACGCTTTGGCGAATGTCCTCGCGCACGACGCCTACGCGCCGCAGCGGGCCATGGTCGCGGCGGTCTTCGAGGCTCACGGCTTTGAGGGCGTTGCGGATAAGTTACAAAGGAAGCTCGACGGGATTGTTCCATCAATGGCGTACGACGTGGAGTATACGTCTATCAAAGGGAGCGGCGGCGCGTCCGTGCCGCGGACGGGATTAAGTGCCCCAAAATTCGGCAAGGTCGACCCGTCCGGCAATCCGCACGTCGGCGGCAACACGTGGGCTGGAGGAAGTGGCGGCTCGGACACCGCGGGACTCGGCGGGCGGGGCGGGCCCTATCGTTTGTGGGACGGCAAGCACGTGCCGCACCAAGTTTCCGACGAAGCCAAGGCCGAAGTCAGTGAGGCGGCTAGAGCAGAAGGTAGGAGGCAGGCCCAGATCGCCCACAAAAAAAGACTGGAGGAGATCGAGGGCATGACCGAAAACGAGTGGGACACCTATAAAGGTATGCTCGATCGAATCGCGCCGCACGTCGCGTCACTAAGGGAGCAGCTCGGCGCGGCGAAGGATCGCAAGTCCGAGAGGACGTGGTTGCGACGAAGGTCGGACGGCGAACTGGATGATGATCGCTTGGTCGACGGCGCGGCCGGGGAACGGTTAGTTTTCAAGCGGCGTGGGAAACCGGATCCCCTGGATAGAAAGCCGACGGAAGAGGACGAGTTCCGGAAGCGGACACTGTTGTTCCTTGTTGATGTCTCAGGAAGTATGTACCGCTTTCAGATGATGGACGGGAGACTGGCACGGATGCTCGAGGCGACGATGCTCGTCATGGAGGCGTTGGAAGGGCTCGAGGGCAAGTACGAGTATGCCATACGAGGTCATAGTGGAGAGAGCGATGGGGTCGAGTTTGTCGAGTTTGGGCAGCCGCCTTCTAACAGAGGAGAACGACTCAAAGTCCTACAAAGGATGGTCGCGCACTCGCAGTTTTGTGATACTGGAGATAGAACTATAGAGGCGACGCGGCGGGCCATTTCGGACGTGTCCGCGCGCGGCTTTGTAGATGACGAGGAGGAAAGGAAGCATCTAGTCGTGGCGCTGTCGGACGCGAATTTTAGTCGCTACGGTTTGGACCCGCGCTGGTGGGCCGAGGCGCTCTCCGATTCCGACGCGGTCGACGCGCATGCGGTCATGGTCGGGTCGATCGCCGACGAGGCGTCGCTCGTGGCCGGGGCGCTGCCGCGGGGGCGCGGCCACGTGTGCTTCGACGCGGACGAGCTGCCCGTCGTCTTCAAGCGGATCCTGCAGCACGCGCGGATTATTGATGATGGGGAGGAGATGTAGTTATATCGTGTAAGAGTACTGTGTCTATTTCAAGTTCCCTTCCTACCGTGCGTCTCCTGGCAAGGCCGTCGATCACCTGGCTCAGGCTAGTTACGTCGCATGGTTCCCCTACCCCTCCCGCTCCCCCGGCCCACCCGTGGCTGGCTCAGGCTGCGTCTAGTGGGCCTACCTAGCATTCGGTTGTGCTCTCGCAAATAATCTGCGTGGCCGCGAGGATCTGGGTTCCAGAGAGACCGGGCTTTTGGCACGCGTACTTAAAAAGACCGCCGCGCGGATCGATTCATAAACTCGCAGAGTCCTGAGTCATACAAACACAACACCAAAAATCACAATGCCTATTTTAATTTACGGCCTCCTCGTTTGGTTTGGCCAGCAATTGATTGGGACGTCCGTTATTAACGGCGCGTCCGCGCCCGCGCTCGCTTCGCGGCCGCTGCTGCGAGGGAACGCCGCGCGCCCGCCCGCGAGCGACGAGCGGCGTAGAAGAATTTTACAGGCGGCGCCGGCGCCAACCGCGACGCCCGCGCCGACGAGCACTAAATCGACCAACGCGACAGCGCGGCCGACGCCCCGGCCGACGCCGCCGCCCTGGGAAATACGCAACCACGACCGCGGCTACCGCACCAAGTCGCGCAGCCCCGCGACGTCCTTCGTGCTCGTGCTCGTCCTACTTATTATCATCGTGTGCGCCGTGCGGTTCCTCATGTTCGGCCTCGTCCTGTTCGGCGGCTGTTGTACGTGTTGTTGCGAGCGGGGCGCGCGGAAGGACCTGAACAGGGGCTCCGTGGTCATCCCCGTCACTCAGTAAAATCATTCAGTAGTAGATTCTTAGACGATTGATTGGGGGGAGGAAGGAAGGGACTAGAGCGGGCCGGCCGTCGTGCCGGGGAGCCGCGGCGTCGCCAGCGCCGACGCCATGCGAGCCTGCTCTTCGAGAGAGGGCGGCGGATCCAAACCGCGGTCCTCGGCGACCTGCGCGCCGCCCGGGATAGGGAGGTCCCTTCCCCGCTTCTTCGGTAAGGGCCCGAGCTCGGCGTCGAGCTCCTTCAACAACGCCTCGAGCGCGTCCCTCGATTCCCACTCGATCATGTACTTCATGGAATTCGGGCACTGGCACGAGTAGGCGACGTGGCGCAAGCACACTATATCTTTTTTGGAGCACTCACAACCAACAGCACTCAAAAAGCACGTGTGCTGGCAGGCAATGCAAATACGCTTATCATCATACGTCGTCGCCGCTATATTAATAACGTCCGTCTTGTTCGCCGGCGGCGTGCATAATTTACTAATGTCGCGCACGCCGCTCGCGTAGGCCGCGTCCCTTAGTTTGAGGTCTTCTACTACCAATCGTCGGAGTTCTTCTCTTAGTATTGTTCTAGCCTGGCCATCGATCGTATCTCTACCTTCGTTCGCTCGTAATGTAAACATGAGCCGATCATGAGAAATGACCGCCAATCGACCGGACCTCCGATATCTCTCATTGGCAACTCTAGCGTGCTGGACCCAGTCCGGCGTCGCGAAGTTCACGGCCTCCCCACAATTGAATCCATACGAAAAGCCGCCGTGAAAGGCCTGCGGAAACGTGACCACAAATTCTCCGGGGTTCTGGCAGATGCGGTGGATCGGCACCTCCAGAGCAGCTAATTTCGCGGGCGAGATCTGGAGGTTGATCCTATGTAACAAGTCAGGAACTTCTAGTAGTCTTTGCTTGTGGAAGCGGCGGACGACGTCTTCGAAGCGCGCCGCCTCCGAACCGGGGATGCCGTACCACTGCTTCGGCGCGCCGGTGTGGTGGTAGTTGATGGACTCGAAGTAGTTGTCCTCGTTGTGCCTGCGTGCAACGCTCTCACGTGGCCGCGTCGACGTCTTCATGAAGACCACGTCTGTTCTCTAACGAGACGCGTGGACTCTCTGACGGCCGCGTCGACGCCATCGCGGCGACGTGGGCTCATGAAGACGCCATCGACGCGACCGCGTCACGTTCAAGGTCATTTCTGCGCCGAGCCGCGGACCACGGGAACGTCGCGAAGAGCATGCCCATGTACAGCCACGGCTGCGTCACGCCCGGCAGCGGCGCGTCGTGGCGTCTCAACAAAAAACCGGGCCAGCGCGCCGTGTTGTTCAGGTTCCAGCCCGACTGTTTTACGTAGGACGGATCCTCGACACTTTGCGGCAGATTTTTATCTGAGAGTTGATCGATGTCGACGCCTCGCGGGAAGCCACTCCAAAATTCGTTCACGTCGATGTCGTTGCCATATTCTACATCTAGCTTCTCCCTTACTTGGTCGACGATGGCCCAGTAGTCCTCCTCGAGGCGTTTCAGTAACGCGTCTCCTTTGAGGTCGGGGTACTTCGCTATTCTTCTAGCATAGAACGCGTCGGCCATGCGCCGGTACTCTTCCAGGGTGTACTCGCGGCCGTCGCCGAAGGGCTGGCCCTCGCCCAATTCATGGAGCCGCTGCCGCTTCGTCGCAAATTTTTTTGTGGAATTCCAGTCCACAGCAGACTCAACCTTCCAGCCGCGCGGCGGGACGATCTTGCAGATGCCGAAGGGCTCGGCTTCTCTCCTGATCGAGGCCACGTAGCGCAGCGGGTCGCGGAACTGCGCCGCGGTCGGTCTAAACACGGGCGCATCCGGGATGGGCCGGTCGCTCAGCGTGGCGAGCTTCGTCTCGAGCTTCGAGTTCTCCAGAGCCATCTGGTAGAGCTCCTGCTCGCGCGCGGACCACTGCGTTTGGGGGAGGGCGCGTGATTTTTTGGTGGTGATATGGCGCGCGATGGCGTGGGTGCGGCGAGCAGGCCTCGCGGCGCGCCCGGGCGAAAACTCGTGAAAGGCGCTCTCTCTGGCGCGCGGCGAGAGGCGTTTTCGTGCAGAACGGGTGTTTTTTGGCGGTCACGCGCGCGGAGCGGGCGCGGGGAAGGGCTGCGCAGGCCTCGTGCGGCGCCGCGGGCCGGCCCGGGTCGTTGTCAAGCGAAGGCGCCGCGTCCGGGCTGCGCGAGGGGTGTTTTCCACGCGGCGGCGCGCGTCCGGCTCATCGGTGTACCTGCGGGATGCGCGGGGGGCGCGGCGTGAGCTTCGAGCGGCCGAAGGCGCCGCGGGCGCGTCTCGGGGGCCGCGCGCTGGCCCCGGGCCGATTCCCTTCTCGCGGCGACTCGGTGCGGTCGCGCGAGCGAGTGGCTAGGACTGCCCCCTTGAGGCGTGATCTCTGTCGCGCGGGCGGGGCTGGACACTGGCAAGCGCTTTTCCGTTGGTTGCCGTGTCCTGCGGGGCTTTTTGGCGGATGTAAGCTCGGCCATTGGTGCGACACGATCGCGCAAGAGCGCTGAGCCGGGGGCGAATTTTGGGTTTATCCCCACTCGCGGGCCGGTCAGTGGTTGCGCCGGGGTTGCCTAAGGGCGTGAAAGGGATGGCGCTCGCGTTGGCGCAGCCCTTAATTTGCGGACGACCCGAGTCTCTCTTCTCCTGCGACGAGCACTGAATTTCGAGTAGCAGATCGCTGCAGGGACAGGTCTAGGGGTCCACACAGCCGTCCCCGCCGTCCCGCGACGGCAAACAGGAGAATCGTCCGACACCCGAAAAACCCGAACTTTGCTCTTGTCCTCCCTTGGCAGCTCCACTCAGACGGAAGTATGCTACTACGAAAGACGGCGCGCGGCCCGCGACTCAGCGAAGCACGGTGGCCCGAAACCTGGCCTGGGCGCCGCGCCACACTACGATTCTACACTACGAGTCCAGACCCATGCCACCAACAAGATAGGAGCAACCGCAATTATACAAAGAGGCTAGCCCCGCGGCGAGATCATGCCCCCGACCTTCTTCAGCGTCTTGTCGACGACGCCGCCAGGGGCTCGTCGAGCGGCCTTCTTCCCCATGCCCTGCAATCGAGCTTGCGGGTCCCGCGCGAGCATCGTCCTTCGCGCCGCGACGCAGGAGTTTCTCAAGGTAGAAGTAATTGCGTGATCTCCTCCCAAATACCGCTCGGCGACTTCCACACCCTTCCTATAGGATTGTAACGACTGGTTGTGCTTCTTGAGGAACTCCTGTTCCACGCCCACGTTGTGGTAGGCGATAGCCAATACAGCTACTCTATCTGCTTTGGGGGGCCCCGCGTTATCACTACCGAGTACCGAGGATAACTCCTCCTGCAACAAGATCAAAGCCTGCTGGGCGTGTTCGAGAGCGGATTGATGTCTTCCTAGTTGCGAGAGAACCGCACACGCGTTCAGATACGTGTCCGCCGGGTTGTCCACGCTTTCCAACCGACCTTCTATTTTGAGCGCCTTCTGGAGGTACTGGAGCGCAGCATGGAGCTTCCCCTGCCGTCGGTAGTAACACGCTAGATTATTGAACGTGACCGCGCGACCGGCCGGGTCCCGCTCCGTGAGAATTTCGGCCTTTTTGAGCAGCTCCAGGACCATCGCAAAGTCCTCCTGTTGGAGATACGTCATGGCCAATAAATTGCACATCTCGCCCACGGTCTTGCAGGCCCGCCAGACCTCGTCGGAGCCGGCGCCGAAGAAGTGCTGCCTTAGTACAAGTCCGCGTTCCATGCACTCGAGGGCCTCCAAGTACTGGCCGTTCTGCTGGAAGTTCGTGCAGGTCTCGTCTATTCTTTGTAAGGCTAATAACTCGGCGTTGTCCTCCTCGCCGTCGTTCTGGAGGGCGGCCATGGTCTCCTCCATTTTGCTGGGGCTGCCCTTGGCAGTGGTGTCGTTGTGGGGTGGCCTCGGCGGCGTCCGTGGGGCGTCCGGCCGGCTGACGCGCGTCGTGGGGCTGCCTCGGTGTGGCGTTCTCCGCGGGCGGCGCGTCGGCGGCGTCTATAGGCCGTCTTTGCCGAGCGCGTTGCAAGGCCAAGGCAGCGCTGGGCCTTCGACTTCCGGGCCTCTCCAGGCGTGAGGCGCGTGTGTCGAGGGCTCGCGCGAGAGGTGAGAGCAGTCTTGCGGGCCCTGAAAAAAACCCGGCAGCCAGAGCGCGATTAATCCTCTTGGCGCTAAATCGCGCCATTCATCGACGCATCCAGCGTTGACCAGCTCAAACGTCTCACTGCACTGCCGTTCCGTACTGCGAACTGCGAAAACGCCGGTCCGCCCGTCCAGAGACGGCACAGACTCGCAGAGCCCAAAAGCGCATTTGAAATCACGCGGACGCGAGGCGCAGCAATCAAGTAGCGGTCGCGGTGTGAAGCGCAACAGCACAAACACAACGCTCACACAAAAAAACAGCAACCACAACGCTCTCACAAAAAAACATGGACAAATTCGTCCCGAAACGCAAGGCCGGCGACCCGCCCGCTCCAGCGAAGAAACGGCCGGCGCGGCGCGGCGTGGCCGCGAAGAAGCTGCCGACCGACCCCGTCGCGGTCGCGAAGCAGGCGGTCGCGCGCACGGACCGCCTGGTACTCGAAGAAGCCATCGTCGCGCTCGTCAGCGACGGCGCGGTGAGCGTCGAGCGCCTGGCCGAGCTGGGCATCGCGCCGGCGGCCGTGAAAACGCTGAAGGAGAAGGTCACCGCGACGGCGCAGCTGCGGTCGACGGGCACGATGGGGTCGTGGGAGCGGCTCGACCAGGAACTCATCGTGGCCATCATCGAGCACGCGTCGTCGCTGGAAAAGTTCCAGCTCTCAGAGACGTGCAAGGGCCTCTGCGCGCTGCGCCGCGAGCCGCGGTGCTGGACGTCGCTCGACGTCGGCAAGCTCGACGGCCTCACGGCGTCGGGCCTGCGGCGCCTGCCGTCGTCGATCCCGACGACGCGCATCGAGTGCCTGCGCCTCGACGAGGGGCGGGGCAGCAGCTTCGGGGCGGCGGACTGGGTCGCCTTCCTGAAGCAGCTCGAGTGCAAGGACACGCTGAAGCGCCTGAACCTGGCCACGAAGAAGTTTGGCGCCGGGGCCAAGGCGCTCAAGGCCGTCGAGCCGCTCGTGGGCGGCGTCGAGGCGCTGCGGGTCGTGGGCATCAAGAACCCGCAGGGCGTCATGGACATCGTCAAGAAGGCGCCGCGGCTCGTGGACCTCGAGGTCATCAGTTCCGACGACGTGGGCTGGGAGTTCTTCCTGACGCGCCTGGCGCAGGTCGCGGCGGGCCAGCGCGGCGCCGGCGCCAAGAGCCTCCTCAAGCGCTTCGCGGCCAGCGGCTGGTGCTTCCGGATCGTCACGGCGTTCCCCTTCGTCGCCTCGACGCTCCGGGGCCTCTTCCCCGAGTTGCAGAGCCTCGAGTTCAAGGGCCTGTCGTGCAACTGCGTGCCGATCCCCGCGCCCGCCGGCGGCGCCGCGTCCCGGCTCCGCGTCCTCAAGCTCAAGCAGGTCGAGTTCGTGCCGGGCGCGCGGCAGGTGTCGGGCAGCAGCTACTGGGGCCCGCAGACCGAGGCCATGTCGTCCGAGGCGGTCGCGACCTACGTGTCCAACTGCGAGGCCGCCTTCCCCGCGCTCGAGGTCTGGTGGACGTCCCGCGAGTGCGAGTCGATCTCGACGAAGGAGCGCCGGGCCGGGGCGCAATTCCAGCCGCCGCCGGTCCTGGACTCGCGGTCGCTCGCGGTGCGCTTCCCGCACCTGCGCGAGTTCACGCTCGTGAACGTCGACGTCGACAAGCACTCGTTCGTCAACTGGGACGCGCCGAGCCTCGAGAAGGTGCACCTGGACCCCGTCGGCACCGACACCTACCCCGCCTCGACCTTCGCCCAGCGCTTCCCGTCGGAAGTTTCGCGCAAGCCCATCGTCCAGCCGCTGCTCGACGGGGCCGAGGGCGACGTCGCGGTGGGCTGGTCGAAGATCAACAAATACCGCGACTAGTAGGCCGTGGCAAGCGCTTCGACGAGTAGTGTTGTAAGACTCGAACCGAACTTAAAAGGGGAGGGGGGGGGGAGGACGGTCAATTCACGAGTAGCGGCCGGTCGCGTCGCCGCCCGAAGACCGGAAGGAGCCGCCGCCGCGCGCGTTGCGGATGCCGGCGTTGATGGCCGAGCGCAAATCCAAGCACTCGCGCGCGCCGCGCGACGCGAACTTGGCGATCACTTTTTCCTTGCCCTCCGCGCCCGTTTCGGAGAGTGTAAAATGGTGCAAGGGCCCGAAGGTCTTGTACTCCTTGGCCTTGACCTCGTCCGTCACGTGGACGGCGCTCAGCATGACGTGCAGCTTGATGAGCGGCGTCACGGCCTTCATCGCCTGGACGATGTCGCCGCCGCGGTGGACGCTCGCCGTGCGGTACTGCGCCCAGTCCGACGAGTTGCGAAACACCAAAAGTTCGCGGTGGCCCTTGATGATGACCACGCTCGGCTTCCACACTTTCGTTTTTAGGGTGCGTAGGGAACACCGCGCCAAACATTCGATCTGCACGACGCCGTGTGTCGAATGAGCCGGCGCCTCGCTGTGCTTCTGGGAGCGGTAGGCGTCGGCGCCGCTCGCGCGCGGCGCGCGCGGCGGCGGCACGGCCGCCGTCGCCGAGTCGGCGTGCGGGTCGCCGCCGCGCTGCATCAGGATCTCGCGCTGCATGGCCTCGGGCAGCTGCGCCCAGACGGCGGGGTCCACGCCGGAGGGCGCGGGCCAGTCGTTGCTCTTCTGCCTTGACGGAGGCGCGGGCGCGGGCGCCGCGGGGCCGGCGCTCAGGTCGAGGCCGTCGAGGCCCCAGCTCTCCTCCTGCGGCGGCGGCGCCGGCGCTACCGGAGGTGCGGGCGGCGGCGCGGCGACGGGCAAGCCGAAGAGGTCGACGGCGCCCGTCGGCTGCGGCGCGGGCGCGGGCGGCGCGAGCGGCGTCGGCTGGAGCAGGCCGGGCACGGCCGGCGCCGCGGGTGCCGGCGGCGCCACGTTCAGCGCGCCGGGCATCTGGGGCTTCGGCGGGAGCGGCTGCGACGGCGTGTACTGGGGGATCGGCGGCGGGCCGGCCGGCTTCGGCGGCGACGGCCGCGGCGGCGGCGCGCCCATGGCGCCGGGCATCGCGCCGGGCATGGCGCCGGGCATTGCGCCGGGCATGGCGCCGGGCATGGCTCCCGGCATGGCTCCCGGCATGGCTCCGGGCATGGCCGGCGGCATCCCGGGCATCATCTGCGGCGGCGCCATGGGCATCTGCATGCCCATCGGCGGCATGCCCATCTGCCCAGGCATCATGGGCCGGGGCGGCATCATCCCAGGCATCATTCCCGGCATCGCGCCGGGCATCTGCCCCGGCATACCGTAGCCGGGCATGGCGCCGGGCATGCCGTAGCCGGGCATGCCGCCGGCCGGCGGCGCCGGCCGCGCGAGCGCGTCGAGCGCCGAGATCGACGACCGGCGGCTCGCCGCGTCCGTCGGCGGCCGGTGCTGGTTCGCTTGCTGATTGATCTGACCGGGCATCTGCATCGGCATCTGGCCGGGCATCTGACCGGGCATCATCGGCATCTGGCCGGGCATCTGGCCCGGCATCTGCCCCGGGTAGCCGCCCTGCATGGCTCCGCGAAACTGGGTCTCCTTTTTTTGGTGGAGGGCTGGCTCCCGGCCGAAGGCGTTTCCTCGCAGCGGTGGTGAGCGCTGTTACGGATTATAACAATGCGGCGTAACGCACAATTATCCTCGTGGTCTCGCGCTCCTCCAGCCAGGCCTTTGGTCGGCTTCCTCTGGCTTCTAGTGGTCTTACGCCGCTAGCTGCGTTTTTCGGCCGACGAGTTAATCCGTCCAATGCACGGTCCGGAAGGCTACATCAGGGCGACCCGCGGGTCCAGCAACCAGCACGTGAGGAGCCGAAGACGCCAGGAGACTTGGAATTGGAGAGGGAGCCGCCGCTGCGCCGCGTTTGTGGCCCGGCGCACCATCTCATTCCGCCGAGGGCTGCCTCCCCCTCAAATTGGAACCAGTGCGTTGCCAGTAAACGGAGACACGCACCCAAACTCCAATGGATGCATTCGCTACGCTGGGGCCCGCCGAGGACCGGCCGCTCCCGCCGCCGCCGGTTGCGGGCGGGATGACGATGCAGCCGGCGGTGCCCGACCCGATGTCCGGGGCGAGCTTGTTCCCGCCGGCGACGGCGATGCCGGCGCCGACCGCACCCGAGCCACCGATGCCGGCGATGCCGGCGATGCCGGCCGCACCACAGTCCGGCGCGAGCCTCTTCCCCGCGGCGCCGCCCATGCCGACGTCGGCGCCGGTGCCGCCCGTGCCGCCGATCCCCGCGGCGGCGGCGGCCGGCACCGGAGGGGCCGCGCCGGCGCTGCTCAGCCCCACGGGCACGGCCATTTTCGGCGCCGTCGCCGAGCCGACGGCGCCCCAGTCGAACACGCCCGAGTTCAACAACGTCCAGCTCTGGAAGGACGGCTTTCACCAGGGCATGGCTCCGGACACGGCGCTGCCGCCGGGCGCGCGCGCGATGCCGGGCATGGCCGCGATGCCGCCCGCGACGCCCGCGGCGAATCCGTCGCCGAAGCTCATGGTCACGCCGACGCCGCTCAAGGTGGCGAACATGCTCGCGGCGCCGCTGGACCTCGCGCAACCGCCGGCGCCCGCGCCCGCGCAGCCCCAGGCGCCGAACTCGTTCTCGGCCCCCTTGGTGCCCCAAGGGCCGCCGGCGCCGGGAATCGACTCGTTCGCGGCGCCGGCGGCCGCGTTCGCGGCGCCGCCGCCGCCGCCGCGCGCGCCCGAGGTCGCGCCGGACGCCTTCCCGCCGCGCGCGCCCGTGGCGGCGGTGACGGGCGGCGCGGCCCTCTTCGGCGCGCCGCCGCCGACGGGCGCGGCGCTCTTCGGCGCGGCGTCGCCGAGCGACGCCGACAGCGACGCGGCGAGCGCCTTCGGCACGCCGGCCAAGCCCGTCGTGCTCGGCGGCGGCGGGTCGCCGTCGCCGCCGCCGACGTCGCGCAGCGGCTCGTTCTCGCCGCGCGGCGCGGGCAAGCACTTCCGCGAGTTCACGCCGCCGCCGCCGGCCCCCGAGGAGGCCTTCGGCGCGCCGCCGCCCGTCTCCGTCGGGGGGTCCGCTGCCGCCGCTGCGGCTGCTGCGTTCTCCGCGCCCGCGGCGCCGGCAGATCCATTTTCTGCGCCGCCACCTGTCAACCAGGTGCCGAGCGACCCGTTCGGCGCGCCCGCGGCGCCGAGCAATTCATTTTCCGCGCCCGCGGCGCCGGCCGATCCCTTTTCTGCGCCGCCGTCACCTGTCAACCAGGCGCCAAGCGACCCTTTCGGCGCCCCGGCGGCGCCGGCAGATCCCTTTTCTGCGCCGCCGCCACCTGTCAACCAGGCGCCTGCCTGGGGCTTCGAGGCGCGCCTGCGAGAAATCTTTGATAGAGTAGATACGAGTGGCGACGGCGATATCTCCGTCGTGGAAGCAGTCAAAGCGCTGAGGAAGGACGATGACTTCGCCAAGGTGCTCGGCTTCGACAAAGCTACCAGAGTAAGACAGGAGGACGGTACCAGAGATCAGTTGATCCTCGCGCTCGGCGCGCTTGATGCCGACGGCGACAAGAAGGTGAGCTGGGCGGAATTTAGGAGGGTCGCCACTTGTTATATTCCGTTCGGCGCGCCGGCAGCGACCGATCCGTTTTCAGCGCCGTCGGCCCCTGTCGGCCAGCCGAGCGACCCCTTCGGCGCGCCGCAGCCGCCACCGCGCGCACCACAACCGCCACAGGACGCCTTCGCGGCGCCAGCGCCGCCGAGCGCCGACCCGTTCCACGCGGCGCCGGCGGCGCCCGATGTGTATCATGGTGGCTGGGGCGGTCAGCAGCCGCCTCCGTCGAACGTTTTCGCGGCGACGGAGCCGGTTTTTGAGTCGCCCGCACCGAAGGCCGCCGCGCCGCGGAACACGGCGTCGCCCGACTTGTTCGGCGACTCCGTCGCGCCGTCGACCGTGTCGAGTGGCGAGAAGAAGAAGGCCGCGAAGAACTTTGATTTCGGCCTGCACTCGGAACTTGTGTCGTTAGATCTGAACGCGAACGGTGCCCCACCAAAAGCCAAGAGCGCCATCAAACAAAAACCTGCCGTCGCCATGAACAAGATGGCGACGACGGAACGGCGGTCGTCGATGCTGAGCACGCAGCCCATGGGCGCGCCCCCGGCGATGGGCATGGGCGCGCCCCAGGCGATGGGCATGCCGCAGCCGATGGGCATCCAGGCCCACCCCGCGTTCGCGCGCTACACAGCCGAACAACAACAGTGGTTGCTGGCTCAAACCCCACAAGTCCAGGCACAGTACCTCCAGTAAATTACTTATTTCTTATCGCTCGCCTCGAGGTTTTCTAAAGCTCTTTGTGCTTGCGCGGCCGCCCTGGTACCTCTCGACGCCGCGATGTCTCGGAGTAGTGGAATGGCCCCTAAATCTCTCAACCGCGCCTTGTTGTCCGTATTCACCGAAAGATTCCTCAAAGCGCGAGCGCATTGCGATCGCAGATCGACAGAGGGTGCTTTAGCACCATCTAGAATAACTTCCAGCCCACCGACGCGCGCGATCTCTTGTTCATTTTTATCATTGACCGCCAGATTCGCCAACGCCGCCACGGCCTCGACGCGCACGCCAACATGGGGCGACCGCGCCAGCTCCACCAACGGGATGATGCCCTTTTCTTCTGCGACCCTTTCCTTATTCCGCACGTTGACGCTAATGTTCGCTAGAGCTTTCGCAGCTTGTCTTTGTACGTGGATTTCGCCCTGGCACGCGAGTAATGCTATTAACACAGGTATAGCACCATCCTCGGCGAGCTTTATCTGGTTCTGCGCATCCACTGACAGATTAGCTAAAGCGTGCGCGGCGAGCCGTCGGACCTCCGCATCTCTTGAACGCGTGAGTGGCACCAACAACCTCAGACCGCCCAAGTTCACTATTTGTACTTGCCTTTCTGCTTTCACGGCGGCATTCGCGAGCTTCTCAGCAACTTCTCTCTGGAGAGTCGGGTCCGCGCTCTCGGCATACGCGATCAATCGTGTTAAATGTAACTCGAGCTGCCTTATATATTCACCATCATCTTCATCATCCGACGCGTCCTTCTCCTCGTAGCGGCGGCGGCGGCTGCTGCGGGAGTTGCCCATTGTTCAAATCGCTCAGTGGGTGTTGTTGCCGGCCGGAGGGCTGCGTTTTTTTGCTGCCCCGCGCGTCGGCCTTGCGAATGAGCTGGACTGCCTTCCTACTTGGGCGTCTGCAGGCTCGATTGGCTTCGAAACGAGCCGCTGATGTGTAAAGCTAGTATGTGAGTGAGCGCTAGCTCGCGGTCGCGCGCAATTTTGTATTTGCGCGGCTTTCAGCTGGTACTGCTGCTATTTGACATCGCGGTGAGACGGCTTAGGAGTCGTGCTTGCCAGCGGCAACCAGAGAGCGCCAGATTTTAAATACGGCGCTGCGCACATATCCCACGCTGCTGCTCGTGCTGCTCGGCGCCCTCGACAAGGCCGCCGCAAAGCTCGGGCTGCGCAGAGTACCGGAGCAAACGCTCTGCGGCCTCGCCGTTGCGAGCGGTACCACCGGAGCGCTAACAGGTGCGCTCGCGCTCGTCCTGCTGCAGCACAAGACGCGCAAGCAGAGCTTCCAGCTCAAGTATCTCATCGCGACCGGGCTGGCCCTCGCTATCGATAACCTATTATGACGAGCGTGCCGGACAAGTGCCACATCGGCACGCGGCGCGTCGAAACCCCGGCGGCGGCCCTCTTCGACGTCGACGGCACGCTCGTGGACAGCATGGGCCGCTTCTTCCCGTCGTGGAACGAGGCCGGCGCCAACTACGGGCTCTCGATGACGGAGGCGGAGTTCTACGGCTACGCGGGCATGCCTCTGCCGGACATCGTCGAGGACTTGTACCGCCGGTGCAAAGGTACTGAACCGCCGGACGGCTTCGTCGCGGAATTCCTCGCTTCCAAAAAAGCGAAGCACGCGGCGCGGGAGGCGATCGACGGCCCGCCGCCGGTGATCGCCTGCGTGGCGGCGATCGCGCGGGCCTGGGCGGCCCGGGGCGTGCCCGTCGTCTGCGCGACGTCGGGCCTGCGGGACCACGTCGAGCCCCACCTCGCGGCGGCGGGATTGAGTGATCTGTTCCCGTCGGACAAAATTGTTTGTGCGGCCGATCTACCGAAGGGACGCGGCAAGCCACTGCCGGACATCTTTTTGAGGGCGGCCGCGGTCGCGGGCGTCGACGCTTCTCATTGCGTCGCTTACGAGGACGCCGAGGCGGGCCTCAAAAGCGCGTGGGCCGCCGGGTGCGCCGTGGTAGACGTGACCGGGCTCCCGGACTATCCGCTGCCGGAGGGCCTCCGCGCGGCCAAGGCGGCGCAAGTCCAACGGCGCGACTGGCTGCCTCCATCGAGAATATTGGTCACCGGCGGCACGCGCGGCATCGGCAGGGCTGTGGTAGAGGCGCTCGCGCGGCGCGAGGGCGTCGTCGTGTACCTGGGGTGCCGCGACCTTGCCGCCGGACAAGCGGTGGCGCCGCACGACGGTGTCGTGCCCGTTCTCTTGGACGTCACGGACCCCGCGTCGATCAAGACGGCCGTCGAGACCGTGCGGGCCGCGGGTGGCCTCGACGCCCTCGTGAACAACGCTGGTGTGATGGATGAAAGTGATATGGAGAGGACGCTCGAGGTGAACCTCGACGGCGTCGCCGCGGTGACCACCGCCTTCGCGCCGCTCCTACGCACCGGTGGCCGCGTGATCAACGTGTCGTCGGGCGCCGGGCTCCGCGCGGCGGCGGCGTTGGCGCCGGCCGATCGCGAAGCTCTCGAGGCTGATTCCGTCGCCGCGATTCGCGCCACAGCACAACGGCTCGCCACAACGGCCGACATCCCGGTCTACGGCATCTCCAAGGCCGCGGTCAACGCGTACACTAAATTAGCGGCGCGCACGTACCCGGCGCTGCGCGTGAACGCGTGCTCGCCGGGCTTCTGTCGCACCGAGATCGCCGGCCCGAACGCGGACTACTCCGAGCGCGAGCCCAAGGCCCCGGCGCTCGGCGCGGACGTGATCACGAAGCTGCTCTTCGACGACGCGCTCTCCCAGAACACGGGCAAGTTCTTCAAGGAGTGCTCGAAGCCCGGGACGGCTGTTGAAGATGCGGTCTCCCGCGAGGAGCCCTGGTAAGATACTTCTGGGTCCTCGTCCACGTCATCGCCGCTATCCCAGACGACCGTGAGGAACCTTGTAATAATATACTTATGGGTCCTCGTCCTCGTCCTCGTCCTCCTCGCCGTCGTCGAAGCGCTGGATCCGCCGCAGCAATTTCGTGGCGAGTTTTTCGTCGCCGCTCCTCACCGCGTCGTCGAGCTGGCGCTTCATGTTCTCGCGCCGCTGTTGTAGTTTTTCTGCCGCTAACTCCTCGGGCGTGAGGAGGTCGTAGCCCTCCTGCTGCTCGCCCGAGCCCAAAACCCCGGCCAGGAACGGATTGGACGTCGCGTCGAAGTCGCTCCAGCCCTCCTCGCGATTGCCAATGGGCGTTAACCCCCCATTTTCCTCCGTGGCCTGGTCGAGCCACATTTTTATTATTGAGCCTTGCATCATTCGGAAGTCGTCTTCATCGCCACCGGCACGCGCGGCGGTGAAGTCCTCGTACCGCAGCCCCTTGCACACGTTGCGGCCATGTTTCCTACATAGCGCCGCGACGGCCAACGCCGCATCATCAAAACCTCCAACATAAACGCACTGCGACTTGTCGTCGTACAACGCCGCGGCCACGGTCATGGGTCGCGTCTGCGTCCTTGACGTCTCCTTCGCCCAGATCAACGCGTCTTCTTTAAACGTGGCCTCCTCGAGGAAGAGCCGGCGGATGGTCCGTCGTCGCGTGCGTGTGCTGTGCTGCTTGCAGGTGAACGCGGCTGCTGCGGTGTATAGGAGCGCGAGGCGCTGCATCGTCGATTGATGCGGCTGTCTATAGTTTTATCTGCGGCGCCAGGTCCGTGCAATTAGTGGCAGCGCTCTCAATAGGCACGCCTCAAAAAGCCCTCCATCTCCAGCATGCATCACTGCTATTCCAGCTCCACTGCGCGGCGAACGGGTAACGAAGCTTGCCTCCTTTTGATCGCTGCGGCACGCATACTTCGCGCGCAGACAGAAACCGCCGACTGGCAGAGCGTCGCGCGTGGCGCCGGAGAGCGTCTGCCCCTCACGCCGCCGGCGCGTCGTGATGGTGCGCCGCGCCCTCCTCCTCCTCACACTAGCGCGCGCGCGCGTCCTGGAGTTGGACGCGGAGGAGCTCGAGCCGTTGCGACGGACGAGCCAGCTGCCGGCGGCGGGCGCCTCCGACCTCATCGAGGTCTTCACGTTACGGACGAAGATAGATGTACCATCTTTATTCGAGGAGGCCGTCAGGTTGGAGCACTACGCGTTAGCCTTCCGCAACCAGGGCGTCAGCTGGAAGGAGGCCTCGGAGGGCGAAGGCGTCGTGGCCGTGCACTATTTACCAATGAACGCCTCAGCTCTACTGGGCTTTCCGGATAGAAACGGTACATTCCCAGACGCTTCCGCGGACGTTTATGTGGACGCAAAAAAATTCGACCCCGAGTACTGGCGCGACGCGGACTACGTCGGGACGATCGGCGGTGCCGCGTTCGCGGGTTTGGCGCGGGAGCTCCCGTCCTATGCCACTTTGAATCCATTGTATAAAGCGGTGGATCCCGGCGCGGTGGATGGTGGCGCTTTCGTCTTGTGGTGCTTGGAGACGCTGGCGGCGCATGGTGCTACACTGACACCACTAGCTAGGTTGGAGCGGCGCGTGCCTACCTTGTATGTGAAAAATGAGGAGGCTCCAGGTGACGCGCGCGCCTTCGCTCGTGATTTATCTCGCTGTGTCGCGGACCAACAACCGGAGAGCTACGACCTGTCGTCATTAGCGGCGACGTACGTTGACAACAGCGCGCCTTTACCTAGATGTCTGCGGAACAAAGCCGTCCCGCTCGCCGGTGGGTCGTGGGTCGCCCTCGAGGCGCCCTACTACGCTTACGTCGAGTCGTACCCGCGCGCGCCGGCGCCCGGCACGGGCGCGAACACGGAAAAGGGCTTCTCCGTCTCAGACCTGGCGCTTGTGATAGCTCTGATCGGCGTCGTCTTGGTCGGCCTCGGGCGCATCTTTGTGGTGAAGGGCTGCTGCGTCTGCGAGGAGGCGCGGCCCATGTTCGCGTCGTCGACGCGGCGGCGCGCGTCGCGGTCCGGCGACGAGTACGGCGAGCTGATGACGGCCGAGACGGAGCTGCCCGTTCGTCGGTCCGTGTCGCCGCGGCCGGATGACGAGGACGCGAAGGAGGCCTCTGCGGTGGTGTAAGATGTGTTATTTGTGTATCGTAGTGAACCGGGCTGCACCCACGCAGCGGAACACAGCAATTGTTTTGCCGTTTTCATTTCTCGGGCGTACGGGCCTCGCGAGCCTACCGCGCGGCTTGGGGAGGGGTAGAAAGAAAGCAGAGGCCCCCGCACACACAAAACAGCCAAAAAAAAACAAAAAAAAAGTACGCCATCCGGGACTCGAATCCGGAGAATCTGCTTGGAAGGCAGAAGTGTTACCCTTACACCAATGGCGTCTTTTTTTCGCGCGCGCACACCGATGGGTGCGCAGCGACGAGAGCTGGTTAGACTGAAACCGTGGGATAAATAGGAACGCAAAAGAAAACCCGTGGTGTGTACGGTCGTGTGCCGGCGCGCGTTCACGCGAGCTACAAGCATTTTTTAATCGTGCATTACCTTAACGTCAACGGGAACGTCCGTCTCCTCGCTGCGGATTACAAGTTACGAGGAGGTGTGCGTCCTATAAGTCAAATACTGAACAACTGCTCGGCAGTTTCAAGAGCAGCATGCGACGAGCAATAATACTCTTCGCAACAACCGCCGCAGCGCTAGCACCGCCACGAATAACACCGCCGCGCTGCCTGCGTGAAACAACACGACGACATGCACTGCCGACGGTCTCGACCGAGGCGCAGCTCCAGATGTGCTGGCGTTTGGTAGTAGCCGCCGCGTCTGGAAGCGCACTAGGTTTTGAAAGAATAGGCCGCGGCCGCGCCACCAAACGGGATTCACCGGTGGGCGTGCGGACGATGGCGCTCGTGAGCATGGGCTCGGCGTGCTTCACGTGCGCGGGCCTCCTCATAAAGAACGGCGACGCCGCGCGTGTCGCCGCGGCGGCGGCGACGGGCGTCGGATTCCTCGGCGCGGGCGTCATCACGACGTCTAACGGTATCGTGAGCGGGCTCACGACGGCCGCGTCGATCTGGATGGCGGCGGCGCTGGGCGTCGCGGCCGGCGCGGGCCTCTCGCTCTTCGTGGCCATGGCGACGGGCTCCGCGATGGTCGTCCTGCGCATGCCGCGGCGGGCCGTCGGCCGGCGCGCGGCGCGCGACTTCGAGCGCGACTCGATCCCGCCGAAGGACGTCGAGCCGGACCCGTAGCTCGTGGTCCGCGAGGGTTCCTAGGTTAATTATACGTTTAGCACTATTCCAGGTTCGGATTTTGGGGCCAAGACAGAGCAACAACGTCGCGTCGATGGCGTAAGGGGGACAGAGCCAATGCGGAGGTGCTAGTGTGTCAATGGAGCTAGATAACTTCCAGCGCTGCTCGACAAGGCTGCTAACGAAGACATTCGTGTCGGGGCAGCATGGCCGAAGAGGAAGAGCCCTCGACGGGCACACCACTCTGGGGCGCGGGCAGCAGCGCCGACGCAGAGGGCCAGCAAACAAATGAAGAAGCGCCCGGCGCCGCCATGCGCCGCGTGAAGAAACGCGTCGAGGACGACGCGAGGAGACGCATCACGGGCGAGCCCAAGTTAGTTGTCCCTTGGGACAATCCCGCGAACTTCCCGCCCGAACCGGAACCGAGGGGCGTCGGCGAGGCGATACCCATGTTGAGAATCAGAAATGACCGGCCCGCGAATATAGGAGAGGGCGAGTTCTGGCCCGACGAGTTGTTGGATCCGTTGGAAGGTATTGACTTCGAGTACGGCCCCGAAGATACGGAAGAGAAGGTCGTGAGAAAAAAACCGATTATTGAATATGTGAGGGACTTTGCGTTGTTTGGGGAATTGCCCAAGCTCATGAAGTGGGTCGAGGAGGGGAATGATGTGAACAGGCCCACGGAGCACGGTACGACGCTATTCCATGAGTGTGTTGTGCATCAACAATTGCATTGTGCTTCCTACTTGATACAACAAGGCGCGGATGTGAACCTCGGGAATTTACACGATGGCATCACGCCGTTACACGATGCGGCGCGCGAGGGAGATAGAGACGTCGTGGCCTTCGTCCTGCAAAAAGGCGCCCAAGTCGACAGTAGGTCAGAAAAGGGCACCACTCCACTAATGCGGGCGGCCGTCGGCGGGTCCGTGCCCGCGATTCGATGTTTGATAGCCTTCGGCGCCGACGTCACGCTCAAAGACAAGGCGGGCGCGACGGCCGAACGATTCGCGGTCAAGTACGGGAATAATGAGGCAAGGGACGTGCTCAAAGAAAGGGCGCGCGTCCTGGAGTTGGTGGCCTGGCACCGGGCGGCGGTGCGCGAGGCGGCGTTCTGGGTCCAGGAGGCCGCGGCGGCGGACGCGGCGGTTTTGCTCCAGCGTCCTTATTTCGTCGTGCGCGTCGATGGCGTCGAGGGGATCGATCACAATCCACCGCGCAGGCGCAGCACGCGATGGAGGCCGAGGCCGAGCGCGCGCGCGTCGAAGCGTGCGGGACCGGTGCGCGAATCAAACGCGTCGAGGGCGGCGGTGCACCCCATACGCCGTCGACGCGAGGTCGCTCGCGCAGGTACCGCCTCGAGCAGAAGGCCAAGGCAGAGGAGCGCGAGGAAAAGCGCAAGCAGAAGGCCGCGAAGGACCGGCAGCGCAAGCAGGAGGCGGAGGAAAGAAGGCGCAAGCTCAAAGCACTCTCCTAACAATGTCTATGTGTTAGTACTACTCGAGTCCGAGTCCTCCTCCCCCTCGGAAACGGGCAGGGGCGGCGCGCCCGCGACGGCGCCCACGCGGCACTTGCCCAGGAGCGCGTGGCCGTTGACCCAGCGGTGGGCCTTTTTGAAGGCCTGCGTGCAGTCGCCTCCAAATGAGCCCTCGAGCACTTGCACACCGCCGGGGTGGTAGTCGAGGTACGGCGTAATATCGTAGACCTGGCCCTCGTAGACGGTCCAGGCATCATTTGAGGTTGCGTGGCGCCGCAGCTCGTCGAGCGACACCGTCCCCGTCATTTTACAATCGATGCGCTTGCGGTTCCAGTCCATCAGACTAAATCCCGGCCGGACGCCCTTCTTCGTCATGGCTTCTTCTTGTTCTCGTTGATGATTTTCTGGTTGTAGGCGAGCGTATCGTCGACGGCGTCCGGGCCAGACGTGAAGTACTGCCACGCTCCCACAACGGCAGCCGCGGCGGCCCAGCCCAGCAGGTTACCCTTAGTCGGGACGAAGAGCTGCTTGAGCATGTGTGCGGCTGCGCGCGCTGTCGAGTTGGTGGTGCTGTGTGGCGCCGCTAGTCACAGCGCGTCGATGGCGTCTTCGCAGGCGTGCTCGCGCTGCTGCGAGATGCGTTTCGAGGCGTGCGCAGTCGCCACAACGGTCAGCGGTCTCGCGTTCGTCGCGCGAGAGACGGTAGCAGCTAGTGTACTATAAAGACACTAGCAAGCACTGCACGGAGCCGCGGCGCGGCATGCACGCGCGCTGAGCAACGCTGCGAAGCTGGACGCCTGCATATAGCTCCTACACGCAGCGCGCAGCTGCTCAGCCAAGCGAGCCAGCGCCGCCCGCGGGCGGCCCACAAACAAGCACCATGCCAAGCGCAGCGAAGCGATCACGCGAAGCGCAGGACGACAAGCCCGCTCCCAAGCGCCAGCGCGGCGCGGCGACGTCGAAGGCGTCGACAAGACGCGCTTTACGCGCCGCGTTATCTCGCTATGCGAGAGTAGGTCAGACGGCGTTAGCCGCCGTGCAACGAGCTGAGGTATTATCAAGACGAATAGAAGCGCAGACGCGAGAAGTCGAGGTCGCGCTGGCGGGCATGATGCCCATGGGCGCCGGCGGGCCCACGGCTTCTGCCCTAGGGCCGGACGTCACGGCGGCCCTCACGAAAGCAAAAAGACGACTCGCCTCGTCCCAACGGCCGGCGCCGGCCGATTTAGCTTTAAGGCTAGATGAGAAGGGCCAGCACGTCGACGCTTCTGGGAGAGTCGTGGATGATGAACGAAGGGTCGCTTCTCTGTTAGTCCACGAGCGACAAGAGGACCAAAACAAACCCAAAAAAGTAAACCCCTACACGAAATACGTGCCGGACCATGATGGATGTGATGTCAATGACGATAGGGTTGTGACGAAGAAACGCGCGTCGAAGAAGGACCGCGCGTTTGCGTTCGTCCAGGAGGGCCACTATGTTAAGTTAGGTGAGGCTACAAGGGCCCGAGAGCAGCAGAAGCATTTGATGAATGTGCAGAAGCCCGAGGAGCTCGACGAGCAGCCGGAAGACATCTCTGATTTGGATGACGAGGAGGAGGACCGACTCCCGCCGCGGTCGGAGCACTACGCTTCGGTGCCGGGTACCGAGTGGTGGGACGAGGCGTTTTTATCTCCTGAGAGGCAAGCGAAGCGGAACACGTCCGTTGCCGAAAGGATGAAGGACGACTACTCGAAGTGTCGGCTCGACCACAACCGGTTCCATGGTCTTATTCATCACCCGTCGCAAGTGCGGGCTCTTGGTGGCGAGAAGAAGCAGCCGGCGAACATGCCCTTCTACTTGACAGCGAGAGATCGGAAACGAGTGAGACGACAACAGCGCGCGGAGCGAGAGCGCGAGAGACAGGACAAGATCCAACTCGGGTTGATCCCGCCCCCGGAGCCCAAATTTAAACTCTCGAACTTCATGAAGGTGCTTGGGGAGCAAGCTGTCGCCGATCCGTCGAAATTGGAGAGAAGGGTCATGGAGCAGGTGCGCGGTCGACTCACAAAACACGAGATGCGGAATCAGGCTCGGAAGCTCACGCCCCAGGAGAAGAAGGAGAAGATGCGGCGGAAGATGGCCGAGGACACGTCTTCTGGGGTTGTGGTCGCTGTGTTCTATGTCGCTAGTCTACAAAGCAGCCAACATCGGTTCAAGATTGACGTGAACGCGCAACAGCTAGGCTTGACGGGCGGCGTGTTGATATGTTCGGCACCGGATCTGCCCTGTGCTCTCGTGGTCGTAGAAGGCGGTCCTCGCGCGGTCAAGAGATTTTCAGCATTGATGAATCGGAGAATAGATTGGGCCGACACTTCAGAACTCCAGGGCGAAAACTACGCGCGGAACTGGGCCAAGGAGGTCTGGAAGGGGACCACTGTCAGACGGAACTTTGCTGCTTTCAAATTCCAGGAGTGCAAGTCGTCGCTGACGGCTAGACGGGTGCTCGATGCGAAGGGCGTCGCGCACTACTGGGACATGGTCGCGTCGGCGCACAAGCAGGGGCCGCCTCCTATTGAAGAGGACGAGTCCGACGAGGACTGAGGCCGCGCGGCGTAAAACTTTTAACTCCAGGACTTCGACGGGCTCGCTCGCGGCCTCTCGTCGACTACGGCCGGCCCGCGACTTCACACAGCCTCTCCCACGCCGCCGCCGACGACGCGACCGGTTGATCGATTCACTATGGTTAAGTCAGACGATAAGGGGGGTGGGGGGCGCAGGGGTGCGTCCGGTGTTGATGCCATATACTTGTGCCGAGCGCAGTTCGCGTGCGCTCCCATCTAAATTTGGCCAGCGGGGGCATAAGTCGTGGTAAGGACGTGGTTGATACCTGGAGGGGGGGGGAGCGGCCTCACGGCCGCCAGTCGATGGAGCCGCCGCCGCCGCGGCTCTGCGACGAGTCGCCGGTCGCCGAGTCCTCGGAGTTGAAGAGCGGGTAGTTCCGCGGCGTCACGCGCGGCACGCCCGGCGCCATGCCCGGCGGCGGCGCGGACCCGGGCCACTCGGCGGCGCGCGGCGTCGGCGCGCCGAGCGGCGGTATCGATGATTTCCTCCGATTTCGAGCTAGATCGCTGTGTAACTTCCGCCTAGTCGCGCGCGCCGCGTGTGATTCAAGTCAACTCTGAATTTTGGATTGGGCTACGGTAAAAAATGCGACGCACCGATACGCCCCGCAAGCGACAACTTAATGGCCTCGAATCGGCAAGGTCATTAAAGCCGGCCAAGTCGCCGTACGCGATCGAAAGCTACGAAGCAAGCGCCCGCACGGATCTTACGACGCGTCTCGCGCACGCAAAACCACAAAACCCGCATTCCGACAATTTCGATGATTGGCTTCGAGACGCGCCCCGCCGCGCCTGCCATTGATTCGAGGCGGCGCTGCCGTTGCGGCAGCCCGATCGTCGCGCGACGCGCGCGCTGAGCCACCAGCAATCGCGCCACCGCTGCCCGCACGCTGCCCATGGCATCGGACGACTCCTACCTGCGCAGCCTGAGCTCGCTGAGCTGCGGCCTGCTGGACGGATTGTGCCAGGCCGAGGACGAGGAGGAGTTTTCGGCGGAGGAGCAGCTGCCCGAGCCGGAAGAGGAGGCACCCGAGAGCGAGGAGGAAGAGGACTTCGCTCCGCGCGTCGTGAAACCCGTCTCGACGCCGACGCCCAAGAAGCGCGTCGCCGTTTCCAGAGATGCCATCGAGACCTTCAAAGAACATTTGAGGAAGGGGTTAGCTGTGACCAAACATTGCAGCAACGGCAAGACGAAACCGCGCGTCCTCTTCTGCGACGACGCGTGTTCCAAACTCGGCTGGCAGAAGCCGAACGGCACGCCGGCCAAGAACACTGATCTACTACCCTTGCGGTCCGTCGTCGAAATTCGAGCTGGGGTGGAAATCGACAAGCAGGGCAGTCGCGAGGACCCCAAGGGCCGGACCCTCATGGGCACGCCGACGCTACGGAAATGCATCGACGGGACGTCGGCGCGGCGCGTCTTCTCCTTCATCTTCCGGGACCGGACTTTAGATCTGGAGTTCAGCACGGAGGAGGAGTGCCGGCGCAATTTGAGACTGTTCAAGGTGCTCGTGGCGGAGGCGTCGAAGTAGTCCTCGTGAGGCGTGGGTAGTAATTCTTGCGTTAGGCCTGGCTCGTCGGCGGCGTCGTCGCGAGCATGATCTCTCGCGCGGACTAAAAATGTTAAGTCGATGTTACGGTGCTAGGACTAGTTGAGTCGATGTTACGGTGCTAGGACTAGTGGGCGGAGCCCCTGGGGGGGAGACACCGCGCGTCGCCGATAGGACTAGTCCAGAGTGGCGCGCGAAACTGCTAGTGTCTTACAAGACGCTAGCCTTCATCTCCGCCGTGAAAAAGGACAAACGGCACGTAGACGGCAAAGATCACGGTTCAGAATTGCATGTGCAGCAGTTCTGAGCGTGCGCCACTGCTGCGCGAATCCTGTGGCCGCAGGAAGGCGGCGCGGAGCAGCACTGAGTAGGCACAGCAGACCCCTGCCGATGGCGGCACATGAGCAACGGCTGACGGTCTATCGACCGGTGCTTTGGCGGGGGATAAAGAGACAAGAATGGTTTGGCGATAATACGGTTTGGTTTCCTGGTGCCGACGACCACCATATTTTCGGCTGCTTCTTCAGGACCGAGGGTTTCTACGGGATCGACATCTTGAGGATAGATCCGACGGGACCTGGTTTACATTGGGCTCGGCGCGGCGCCACACCAACCGTATCTTTCCCCTACGACGGGGCGCACGGCGACGGTGCGTCTTGCATGATTAACATCGAGCGATTCGCACCGAACCGTGCGTACTTTAATCTCGAGCTCGAGGCGCTAGACGGCAGCGAAGAGCGCATCACCGAGATCAAGTTCGACGGGAATCGGCTACGGTGCTACGGAGGTTGGGCCGTAGAGGATTCCACCACGGTCGCGCCGACCGTTCGCGAGCGCACGTGGCTCAAGCTCGACGCGGTCCTCGAGGATGGGCCGCCGCCACGACTACTGCTGCGCGTCGACGGCCAGCTCCTTTACGCGATGCCGACCTGGCACAAAAAAGGCGACGAGGCCAAGAACTGCCAGTGGGTGAGCGAGCTCCTGCCGACGCGCTGCGACGTCCACGGCGACGACGAAACGGCGCAGGAGGCGTGCAGAAAAACGTGCGACACTTGCGAGTCGGAGCTGCCGCCGCCCCGGCGCTCGACCTTCGCGCCGACCGTCACGCCGTCGGAGGAGGAGGAGTGCCGGACCGATATCTGCCTAGAGCGGCATGTTGTCCCACTGCTCGAAGGGCGTGCCGCCCGCGACGTAGCCCCGGTAGGGCGCGACGGCGTGCTCGCCGGAAACGAGGGGCGTGCAGCCCGCGATGAAGCCGAGGAACGCGGCCATGGCGACGCGGCCGTGCTTGATCTCCGCGTGCCGGAACCAGCCGATGTTCGCCTCGACGGTGTCGACGCCGTACTGGGCGAGGATCGTGGAGCCCGCGAGGTCGAGCGGGTCCCAGTAGCCGGGCGGGCCGGGCATCGAGTTCTGGAGCGCCTCGAGGTCCGCCTTGGTTCGCGGGTGCTCGTGCCGGGGCTCGTCGGGCTTCGCGAACATTTCGTGCCTGGCGCGGCAGGCGAACATTCAATTCGGCCAGCACCTCGCGGCGAACCAGAGAAGTAAATACGATGTGCCCCTTTTAGGCACGGGGGGGGATGTGCGTCGTAGCGCCTTGTGCGGCTACGAACGAGGGGCTGCCGCCTAGCCCTTCGAGAGGAGGAGGAGCGTCGCGGCGTCGACGTGGAAGGGGCCGCCCTTCGTCGGGTCGCGGTACGCCAGGAACTCGAGCGGCACGCAGTATTTGTTGCCGCGGCGCATCAGCTCGGCGTAGATCGGGAAGCCCTCGCGGCTGAGGAAGTTGTGGAGGGTCGCCCAGTGCTGCGACGGCCCGCGCGCGCGGTGCGCCCTGGAGAGCCAGAGCGCCACCGTGCCCGGCTCAGAAGCGCCGGCGGTGTTCCGGCGGTACGAGGCCACCGCGCCGAAGGCGTCGAGGCGGCGGTCGTCGGGCGAGGTCCGCAACAACCGGTCCCGGAGGCGGTCGCTCTCCGTGGCGAACGCGCCCCAGGTGCCGACGGTCGCGTCGAGCGCGAAGCGGCACTTGAAGAAGCCGCCGTCGAGAGGCTCGCCGTCGTCCTGCGTCGCCGGCGTCTCGCGCAGCAGCGAGAGGCCGATGGCGCCCATCGCCTCGACCGGGTCGAAGTCGAGCCCGCGGGCGTGGTCCCGCCCCGGCGGCCGCGGCGTCGCCGTCAGCGCCCACCGGCCCTGGCGGCCGGCATGGGCCCAGCCCTCGGTGCAGTCCGCGGCCGCCCTAGTCATGGCGATGGCCTCGCCGACCACCAGGCGCCGCAGCGTCGCGACGGCCTCGCCGGGCTTGCCGCGCCAGGCCCGCGCCGCCGCGACGCAGAGCGCGCTGCCCGCCGAGCCGAACGCGTACCGTTTCGGCCACGGCCCGGCCTTGAGGATGACCCACTTGTCCTTGTACTTGACCCACACCTCCTCATCGTCCCGGCGGAACTCGTGGTCCTTGAGGAAGAGCTCGAGGTTGTCCGCGTCGACCTTGATCTCCCGCAGGCCCCCCTCGTCGAAGATCTCCTCCTCGACTAATTCGTTGTGCGCCTCCTCGGTCTCGCGCGCGCCGGCCGCCGCCGCCGCCCGGCGCGACAGTATCTGTGTGGGGCGTACAGATGCAAGATGCGCCGTCCTCGCCTGGTCGACGCGCGCCGCCTCGGCCTCGGCCGTCGCCGCCGCGAAGTTGCGCAACTGCGACTCGTTGAACTCGCCCATGCTTTTGAGCGCGTCCTCCCAGGACTGGGGCGGCGGCAGGTCGACGACCTTCCACCCACCGCGCTGGACAACAGCCAAAGCGTCCGCATCCGAGCCCACGTTCGCGTTGTTAAAGCGAAACCCGGCGCCGCTGAGCAACGACACGTAGGCCTGTGCTTTGCTGATGGAGGCGCCCTCGTCCACGTCGCGCGCCTCCCACTTGGCGCAGACCGCCGACGTGGCCGTGTTGTTGCAGAGCTGGGAGACGTAAGGTGCAGTGAGGCCGGGGAACGCCGCTGCTGCATCCTTGCGCGTCTTGAAGGGCCGCCACTTATCGTCGCCCTCGCCGGCGAGTCGTACCTCGCACGCCTTTAGTCCACCGCTGCCGGGCAGGACGACCTTCTCGCCCGTGCGCGCCTTCTCGGCCAGCTCGACGGCGGCGCGGAACTGGGCGAGCTCGCTGGAAGCTTCCGCGGTCGCGGCGCACGGCTGGCCCTCGTTCAGGTCCTGCTCCGCGAGCGGCGCGGGCTTGGCCGGCGCCGGCGTCGGCTCCGAGCGCTTGGCCGGCGGCGGCGGGCTCGGCGAGGGCGAGCGGCGGCGCGTGGGCGCGCGCCGCTTCGGCTTCTCCTGCTCGGGCGCCTCGGCTCGCTCGCGGTGGTCGCGGACCTCGTCGAAGAGGAACCCCGACCCGGGGGCATAATCCCAACCCATCTTGACCCGCACGTCTTCTAGCAGGGCCTCGTCCCGACACTTCTTCTGGTCGTTGCCCGGCAGGTCCGCGTACTTGCCCTGGAGGAGGTCGACCGCGGCCTCGACCATCTTTTTCCGGCCTTCCGCGTCCGTCTCGGACTTCTTCGTGGTCTTCTTGCCCATGATGCGGTGGCCGTGGCGCGGCGACGGACGCAGGCAGGGCGGCGACGGCTTTCTGGCCTGTGAGGCAGACGCCGTCCGAGACCGCGCCCCGTCCGCGGCGCGAGCCCACGTCACCACGCGCGGCGCGCCTCAGAGCCGCGGGCCGCCACCGCCGCCTCGGCGGTCGCGCTGAAGCATCGCTCTCGCTGGCGCGGCGCCGGCGTCCTGAGGACGGCTGGTGCTTGCTCAGCTGAGTGAGATGCGGCGCCGCGCCGAGAGAGCGCGCGCGGCGCAGCGCGACAGCGCGCGCGCGCGGTCGTTAGATCGATCAGAAGGAGATCCGGTCGATTTCAACGAGTGGTCTCGTGTGGGCGGCCCCGAGCGATCGGAGATGCTCTCTGTCGAATTAAAAAATGGCAGTTGATAGTGTGAAAGACACTCTAGGATTACGGCGCTGGATGCTCACGCTTGCGTGGGTTCTGGCGCTGGTTTTTGAGCCAAATTTGGTGCGCCTGGCGCTACTTACGAGGCACGGGAAGATGTGGACTTGATCCGCGCGATTTTAGGTTCGAAGACTCTCTAGGGTTGGGAAGGCAGCCCTTACCCCAAAACCACAAGCTGCCCCGCCGTCAGCGGGGGATAGCGATGGCCGCCCGACGACGGACTCCCGCGTCGCCGTGGCGGGCGCGCTGGACGTCGTCGGGCGCCGACTAGCATGGTGCACTCGATCGCGGCCGCGAGCCGACGGCGCGGACCAGAGCCAGAAGGACCGCTCGCCGCCTCACCCGGGAACGGAGGAAAGACGCGGACGCCCGTGTCGCCGTGGCGGGCGCGCTGGACGTCGTCGGGCGCCGATTAGCATCATGCACTCGAAGGCCGCCGCGAGCCGACGCACGGAACAGAAGGACCGCCCGCCGCCAGCCGGGAACGCCATCGGCACGTAGGCCACCCAGGGCGTCGCGAAGGAGCGGAACGCGCCCAACGGTGGGCCCAGCAGTAAATACTGACTACGCCACGGCGTCGACGACAGAGCCCCGTTCACTGTCCTCGCTCCCGCGGTCAGGCGGCCGTGCAGGGCCTCTTCAGGCTGTAATGCCCAGTTGTCGAACACCCACGACGCCGCGGCCGACGTCCGCCACACGCTCACCAACGCCTCCGATGCGTCGGCAATGACATGATTCTAGTTGCCCGAGTCGATGGCGATGCTCGACGGGAGTAGTAAGTCCGGTTTTCTTAATAATATTCTGTCGCCCGGTCCGCCGGCACGGCCTTCTTCTCCATGGGCTCCGCGCCCGGGATGAACGCGCCGCCCAGCTCGTAGGACTCGCGTGCGTCTTCGACGCCTTCGCCCTAACATCCAAGCCTCTCTACTCTGTTATGATGCTGCTGGGGAACGCTCAATACGAGCATACTAGACCCACAGGGCCCCGTCCCGCGTAGACCCGTTTTGCCCGAAAAACGACCAGATTACCCTCCAGCGCGAGGTCCCCCGGCGACGGGGTCGCCTGGAAGCTAGGCTCGAAACTTCCTTTCTTAATCCTCCGCCGGGCCCTTGTGGCGCGGCGGGACTTCGCCGACTCATCACCGGCAGCAAAGAACCCCACTACGACGTGGCGTTCTCCGAGGCCTCTCCCGGGACCCGGAAGCGATAACCTGTGCGGGAATCAAAACGGAGTTGCGCACAGGCCCACCGCGGTCTGCGCGTTGCATTTTGGCACTGGTCCTACCTCCTGGGGCGAGGCCGTCGTCGACCCGGCGCCAGTCCGTGCGCGCGGGCGGCCAGTCGTCGCCGGGCGGCGTGTCCGCCTCCGGCCATACCTCGCGGCAATACTCGCGCGCGGCACCGGCTTGATTGCGCGCGGCGGCGAGCGGACCACCTGGGGCGAGGAACGCAGAGAGACGGGAGTCATCGCTATAATAATCATAATTCCCGCGCATGCGGCTGATACACACGCGCGCTTTGAGAGCTAACGCGACAGATCCAGTTTCGTGAGCCGCCAGCACAAGACGCAAACACAAGTCCCGGGTGAAGTCGGGCAGTCGTAAGAAGCACGCGCTCAACTCTTCGAGGTGCGTGGGGTCCGCGCTGCTGGTGCGAATTTCGGCGCTCAGCGCCCGATCCATCGCCGCGGGGATGGGAATCTCTGCCGCGCCAAGAGCATATGACATGGCCTCCCGTTGCGCCCGTGTTCCCGCCGCGGCCATGAACCGCTCGGCGAGTTGCAACTGGACGTAGTACACGTGGTGCCGACAGGCACGGCTCCTGAGCGCTTGCTGCACGTCGACGGCGAAGCCGCGTGACGTCGCGACCAAATCCCCGTCGAACGCCTCGGCGGCGCTCAGGAAATCCAAGATCAGTGGGGTCACGTCCGTATCAAAGACCCTGGCCAGGCCGGCGTAGGCCATGGTCATTTCGCGCTCTTTTTGTTCTGGCTGTCAACTGACGCCTCGTACTCCGCGTGTAGAGATCACCGGCTGGCGCGAGAAGCACAACTTCTGCTGGAGGTATATAGAAGCTGTACCACGCGCCTCGAAGCGATCTCTATGGCCCCTAGGCGGAGGCAGGGGCATGCGCGGCCGCGCCGCAGAGCTGGCTCTGCGGCAGATTTCACCTCCTTTATTCGGGGAGGTATCCACTGAGGCGCGTACACGAGTGGGTGTGGACCTCTCGAGAGTCTCGGCTGGCCCGGCGTCTTCCGGGAGCTCAAGAGGGCCCTGCCGACAACGCACGTCTTCCTGCTCGTCGCGATGATGGGGGAGCTCTATTCGCTGACCGAGGCGAAGGACGTGTACGAGCTCGTGATGGGGGCGCTCCTTAAGGACACGAGCCAGCAATCCGCGGTAAGGGTGGCGGCGGCGATGATCTCCGTGGCGCCCATGGGCGACGTGCTGCGCGCCGTCGCGGCCGCAAAGGCGAAGGTGGCGCCGTCGGCCTAGACTACCTACCGCGCGGAGCTTCGACTACTGACTGAGATGTGTAAAGAACATGATGTTTATATCCCATGGGAGTCCATTTGACTGAAGTGACGGGTTTTGTCACTCGATGTCGATCCTCGAGAAAAAGTGGTCGCAGACGGCAAAGATCAACGCCTACGCAGCTGCTTGAAGCAGTTTTGAACGGTCCGCCGCCGCTGCGCGACCGGTGGCCACAGAGGAGACGTCAAAGAGCATCTCTGAGGAGCAGCCATACAGAGAGCACTGAGCCATGATACTCCTTACCGCACTGCTGCTGGCACGCCTCGAGGCCTACACGCCACAACAGAACCGCAAACACATCACAGCACTGCAAGCAAAAAGGCCCTTCGTCCACGTGCCCTACGGCCAGGACGCGCCCTCGGACGTGAAGACGCTCGCCTGCGACGGCCGCGTCCCCAAGGCCACGCTCGACCTGAGCCACTGGACGGACAACACCACGCCCCAGGATCTGTATGCCGACACGTCGACCGAGATCGCCCTGAACCTCGCTCGAAGTTCAGAGTACGGAGAGTACGACACTGCCACAGTCGTCAACAACCACTTCGACGTCGACGGCGTGCTGTCGGCCTGGGCGGCGACGGATCCTGAGAGTGCGTTGCCGCACTTTCAATTATTGTGTGACGCGGCGGCGTGCGGGGATTTTGGCGAATGGCCTTCCGACGAAGGCGTGAAGCTGTGTTATGCCGTGGCGGAATTGGAGGATCCGTCCGCCGACGACGGAGGCTACGCTTCCGCACTGAAAAAGCTCCCCGACGTCGTGCAGAATTTAGCTGAGTACGAGCACTTGTGGGGCCCGGGCTTCGCTAGTGTTTGTGATGATTATGATGACATGGCGGAGGGATTCGGCGAGGTCTCGGAAGGTGCCGGTGATATCGCGCTGGTCATGGAGCCTCCTGGTAGGAGGGCGCGATCACCGGTATCGATTCGGCGTCCGGGGGCCTTCGACTCACGACGGTGCGACGCCATCGATGCGGTCCCGCGCAGGCGGTGGACCGCCAGCTTAGGGAAGCGGGCATAACGCCGACGCGGTTATTGCGGGCGTCGTTCTTCTGCGGCGCCTGGATGTACGAGTACGAGCTCGTGGGCCACGGCTGGGTCAAGCGGTTGAGAGATAGACGCCTCGCGCCTCCTATAAATGTGGACGCGGTCGTCTCAGCATTGGGCAAGCCGTGGGCGCCGGGCGGGCGGGCAGGCCTATGCAAGGCCTGCCGGACGGCCGAGGCCGTTCCTCACGAGCCTCAGGCCATGCTCGAGTTGCTACTGGAGGCAGATCTGGGTGCATCATAAATCTATTTACACTTCCTATGAATTCTCAGAGCTCCGTGTGAGCTCGTCGTCCTTCGTCGGCGTGTCGTCGCTCGCCGGCCGCTCGCCGTCGACAAAGGGGTACGCGATGACGTCGCTGACCGTCGACGGCGCCTTGGCCTTCGGCACCTTAACCGCGCCCGGGTTTTTAGCAGAAAAAGCAGCGAGCCACGCTTCCGACAGCGACGCGTCGGCGTCGGGCCTAGGTCGCGCCCGCCACCCGCCCGCGCCCCTTGAGGCCAAGCCCCGCCGCACGAGGTCCGGTAAAGCAGCTAGCGCCGCGTCCGCCGCGGCGCCGGCCCGCGTCGGGTCTGCGGCATCGACGGCCGTCGTGGTCAAAATTTCGTTCCGCAGCCGCTCCTCGTCCACAGCGTCGTACTCGCCCCAGCTCAATCTACGTAAAGCGCCGAGACACAATGCCTTCGCTCTCGCGTCCGTTTCTACCGCATCGCGAGCGGCCGCGTCGCACACGGTCGCGCCCTTGGCCCGCACCCTATCCCTCAAAGCTCGCGTCGTCTCGAGCTCGTACATGTTCCTACGGGCTTTCGTGTTGAACAACAAGCGAGACACCCACGCGAACACCGCTACCGAAGCGGCCACGTCTCCCCATACCGTCCCGAGTCTCTGGGCCGCCACCAGCAATAAAAATGTAGCACCGGTGACGACGTCGAAGCGCACGGCATCTAACGGTCTCACACGCAGTCGTCGCGTCGGCCACAGGGTCCCCAGCGTTCGCAACGGCACGTCCTCGTACAGCGCCAGGCCCAAGCGCCGAGGCCCCCGCTTCGCCGCTAATGATGGATCGGTAGCATGTAATGCTACCACCCTATCATAAGCTAAACACCGTCTAGGGGGCGGTCGTCGCAATGCTCTTGCAGCCCCCCACAACGACGTCGCGTTCGTCAGGGCGCTGTCGACCGCCGCGCCCACGCCTCTCCTAGGTAATTCGACCCAGCCGTATTTCGGTCTGGTTGACTGCGCCAGGTCCGCCGTCGGACCGGCACACCCGACGCCATCTACAGCAAAGGCAGCGACATCGCACTCCTCCTCATCTATGGCTCTATTGGCGCCCCATCTTGTTAAGAGCTGTCTCGACGTTTTTGTCACAATACCGAGACACAACCGGAAAGGTTTCGTGACGACCCTTCGCACTCGAGAAGGCTTCGGCAAGTCCTCGAGGTCATAACTCTCGCCCTTCATCATCTTGGTAGCAATCGCCGCGTTCTTGGCGATGTTGCCCACTCTTCTGCCAGATCGTTCGACGCTCTCCGACAATAAATACTCTAGAGCATCCGCGAACCCAAGGGGCTCATCGAAGACGCGGACACCCCTCCGCCAGCACCTCATTTCTGTTAAAGGTCGATCATCCACATCGACCCGCAAACCCGCATCTCTCGCGAGGGCATCACATAAGCCTCGCTCTCGCGCATCGACTTCCACATACCCAGCTCGTTCTAGCCACTTCGCCAACGCCCCGGAAAACCGTTTCACGGCGAGCTCCGCTTGCGCATTATCTAAGGCTTTTTCCTCTCTACTTCCGAACCAGGATCTACCTGGTATTCTTGAAGGCTGCTCCGCTCGCGGGGCTTCCCAGGCCTGCCTTGCGGCGGCGTACAAGTCCTCTAATCTTTTTTTGTCTTCGGACACTTCCGCTCCTAGGAGTCGTTCTAACGAATCTAACGACTCGCCACCGACCCTCGACGCCGACTGGGGCGCGATCTGGCCTCTTTCAGCCGCTAGTAACAGTCGTTGTTCGGGCTGCGGCCGCGCCATGCCGGGCCCGGCCAGCGACATGGATCTAGCGGTTGTGGCTAGGATGAGGACGTGGGAGACCTCGAGGGCCGACGCCGTCGCTAGCGCCAGCGCCGCGGCGAGGTAGAGCTTCGCCATGGCGTTATGCTGTTTTCGCTGTCTGCCAGTCGGTAAGCGCCGCGCCTTCGTGTGGGGGCCAAGGGCCTCAGTTATGGGTGTACCGCAGCCTCAGATCAGCACTGGCTTACGCCGCGGCCGCGGATATCCGCGATGAATAGGGCGGCCGCAAAACAGTGAGAGGCTTTGTGCGGGTGGCTCTCCGAAAAGAAAAGCTCCCAAAGACGCAGCCCCGCCTGCCCCAGCAATCATCCACACCTCTCGCGACGACTCGAGCCACAGGAACAGACAGAGCACTAGCAAATCGAACAGGTCGAGACGTTTCCCGCGCGGCTGCCCAAGAGCTGCCCCAAGCACCGCGCCAAGCACCGCGCATTGTGAGGTAGTTGCCCCGACGCAGCGCCCGACACCCGACGCAACGCCCGCGCGACGCGCCGCACGAAACGGAACCATGGCATCCCCGACCAAGAAGCCCGTGCTGCTCGACGTGAACGTGAAGAGGGCCATGCCCGCGTCGCCGCCGAAGATCGCCATGAAGCTTGCTGGACGCGCGCCCTCGCCCCAGAAGACGGCGCAGCAGCTCTTCGAGAAGCTCGAGGCGGCCGAAGCGCGCCGCGACGTCGAGCTCGAGGAGAAGAAGTTTAAAGCGCAAGCGATGGCCACCATGAAGGGCACTGTTAAATCCTCGCCGACGAAGGCCGAAATTGACGAGAAGATGAAGCAGGCCCAGCGCAACCACGACTTGCGTATTACGGAGAAAGTGGAACAAGCGGCCCAGGAGACCATGAAGCTAGAGCAGGCGCGGGAGCGCCGGGAATTGTTGGAAAAAAGGTCGCGGGAGGTCGCGGCGATCCAGTACTCGGCGAAGGAGACCGATGCCGAGCGTCGCTTGCTTGGTTTGGAGATCCAAAGAGAGACGAAGCGTTTAGTGACGAACAACAAGCGCGAGAAGGTCTATGAAAGGTTGGCTGAAGATCGGGAGCGCCGGGCGGCTTTATTAGATGAGAAGCTTGAGAGAGCTGCCGAACTAAAAGGCCAGCATGATGATTTGACAAGACTACGAGCGGCGGCGACGTCGACGTGCCGGGTCGCGGCCGCGCAGACGCGCCGCGACGTCGACGACGCCGAGCGCCGCCTGCACGCGGCAGCCGAGACGGCGAACAAGATGGAGGACGCTCAGAGAAGGAGGGAGATCGAGCAGCTCGATAAAGTGGTCCGGGCGGCGTCATTAGGATCCGCCGCGGTCGTGACGGCCGCGCGCAGACGGCTGCGCGACACGGACCAGCAGATGGAAACCGGCGCGCGCAATTTAGAAATTAAGCTCACCGGTGCTGAATTAGAGAGAAGGCGCAAGCTCGAGGACGTCGCGGCCAAAGCTAGAGCCACGGGCACGGCTCGGGTGGAAGCGGCCGCACAGGAACGAAAGTACCGAGAAGATAGGGCCGAGATGGACGCCGAGTACCGCCGCAATCAAGCGAGACTCGCCTCGTCTCGAGCGGAGGACGCGAAGATGCTCGTGGCCGGCAAGGCCTCGATGGCCAATGCCGAGAAAATGAGAAGACGCCAGGAGAAAGAAAAAATGGAGTCCGATTTCTGCGAGGAGACGCGCGCGAAGCTCGACGCGAAGTTGCAAGATGCGGAGAAGCGCGTCGAGCAGGAGGGTCTGAGATTGCGCACCAAATATCAAGGCGTCCGCCGCGAGACGCCGCCGCCGTCGGACGGGCCCGGCAACTACTTCGCGGAGCACGGCGTGCTCATCGGGGGCTGCGTCGCCGGTGGGTTGGCCGCGGTCTTCGCGCTGTCTCGAGTGCTCGCGCGCTTCTCCTAGAGGAAACGTGCTCTTTTCCGCGCGCCGGCAGCGGTGCGCGCAATAACATCCCCCGTTCTGACTAACCACCTACATGAACACTATTACTCCGTACTAGTACGCGCCGCGAAGGGCGCCGCGATGGCGTTCGACGAGATAACAGCCACCGAGACGCCGTCGACGTGGCCGCGCGAACGGGTTGGCGACGTCACCCGTCCACCTCGACGTGCGCGAAGAGCCCTCTTGTGGATAAACAGATCGGCATGTCCGTGCGGCCCCAGTCGTCTTTCAGCATGCCGACCTCGAAGCCGTCCTGCTTCTGCCAGGTACTCGCGCCGTAGGCCGCTAGGGACGTACCTGGCGCCCGGAACCGCCCGTTCGTCCGGCCTCTTTTATAGGCCCACTTTTCCTCCAGTGCCCGTACTCGATCAACTAAGACCGCGTTCAGGGACCAGTTCGAGTCCCAGGCGCTGAAGCATCGCATCGACGACCCGGCATAGGATGCGCAGTCCGCTACTCGATTGTTCTGGAAATCTCGACAATAAAAAGACCACCAGTTCCGCCGCCTTTCAAAGGTCGTCCGGCCGTTCCACTGGGGCATATTTCTATTGTCCTGGCACCGTCGAAAGGTCCCGCAGCCCTGGTCCTGGATGGATCTTAGTCTAACGACAGCGGCGCCCCTTTTTGCCGCGACGACCGCGGCGGCGAGCTCCGACGCGACTTCGTCGAGCGTCGCGCCGGGCGCGACCGCGAAGTCCTTCTCCAGAAACAACACGTGGGTACTGGTAGAGACGGCGCAGGCCGCGGCGAAGGCCGCGCCGATCGTGAGGACCTCGCGTTTTACTTGTCTGGGCATTTGTGGGCCTATCCTTTTTTGGACGTCGGACGGCAGTAGCACCTCGAAGCCGTGTTTTAAACCCAGCGCGACCTCGGACGGTGCCGGGTCGTTGAGCATTAAGATGCGCTCGTCTACGAAACTCAACAGGCCGGAGTCGCGCCACGACAGCATGGAGTTCCGGAGCGTCGCAGGGGTTCGATACGATAGAGCGACGAGCGCCACCGTCGCGTCGTGCACACTTTCATAGGAAGTGCCGCAGTACGAGTTCGTATGATAGGTATGTTTTGACGGTTGCGCGCGCTTCAGAGCGGCCGCAAAGCCCCCCGTATAATTCCGTCGCGCCACCAAGCCTTCCGCCTCCAAAGAACTACGGGACGCATCCAGCTCCGCTTGCGTCAACTTCTTCCCCGCGAAGTTCACTCGATCCAGTTCCGCCGGCGTCGGCCTCCTTTTTAGAGTTGCCCACTCGCCGCTCGGGTTCGTCACGACGTATTCACATCCATTAACACGAGAACACACACTTAAACCCTTCTGGCACCGCTTCTGGGAGGGCGCCTCGCACCGGATCTGGCAGGCGCAGGTGTGCTTGCCTTCCGTTTCCGCACAGGGCACGTCGTAGAGGCTGAGGCCGCGCTGCTCGACTGCTCGTGCTGTGATGTGCTCTTGCGACGTCGTTCGAGTCGCGAGCAGGAGTAGGGCCCACATGTTTCGACGCGTTTGGGCAGCCCTGGCTGCCCTGGACAATTCCCACGGCTGCGGCTGCCCGAAGCCCAAGGTCGAAACTAGTATGTCTCACCGCTAGGTGGGCTCACTTCGTTTTTACGTGCGCGGGTGATTCAAGCCATAGAATATTAGTTTTGAGGTCACCGATATGAGGCCTTGCGCTGACTCGCGCAAAACTCCTGCGGCCCGTCGCTCATAGCGACAATTTTCAGTGGCTCTGTAAAACTCTTATTCGCGAGATTCGCGAGACGATAAATGGGCTTCGTCCGTCCCGATTTGGCGCCGAACGGGACCAAATGGTCAGCCGACGGCGGCCACTCCGGTGGCCAGGCTTATAAGACAGTTGGTTTCTGGGTCGGCATCATGTGCGGGCTCGGTTTCATCGGTCTGGCTGTATACTGGCTCTACCTGAAACGCCACTACGAGCGCGTCGTCGCAGAGCGCCCGCGCGCCCGAGCGACGGTGGCCCGCGTCGCGCAGAAGCTGGAGGAAGTGCCCACCGAGGTGCGAACATCCGCGAAGGGCGAGTGTTCGATCTGCCTCTCGCGCCGGGCTGAATTCGGCGCTGCGGCCGCGGCGCGGCCGGTCGTCGTCCTGCCGTGCAAACACGCCTTCCATGCGAAATGCCTCGAGAACTGGTTCGCGACGAGTCTGGCGCGCCTGTCGGACGCGGACGATCTCACGTGCCCGCTGTGCCGTCAGGCCGTCCCCGCGGCGCCGCGACGGCGCCTTGACGGCGAGGAGCACAAGGACGCGACGGGCGACGTCGAATTACGTGGCGTGTAGTTGTATTGTCCGAGTCGCGTTCGGACAGCTGTCGAAATGTGCATAGCTCCTTTGCTGTATCTAAGAAATGTCTAGCTGTCTCACAAAAGACTCTTACGTCACCTCCCGCGTCGCCGGGTCCGCGAAGGCCGACTTGGCGGCACTCCGCTTCGCGAGCTCGAACGTCGAGACGGCGTGGTGGAGCTTCTTCTTCGGCCGCGTCCGGCGCTTCAGCGTCGTCTTCTGGGCCGACGTGAGCGGTGCATCCGCGCGGTGCACCTGAGGCGACCCGAGGAGCTCCCGCACCAAATCCGTCCGCGGCGATGCGCGCGACGCGATCGCCGGCCGCAGCACGACGTTGGGGTCGAGCTTCGGCTTGACCGGGCTCGCGCGCCGCGCGACCGGCGCGGCGACCGGCGTCGCGGCGGCACGGACCGGCGACGCGACCGGCGACGCGACGACCGGGCTCGCCGGCGCGGCGGCCAGGGGTTTCCCGGGCGGCGCGAGCACGCGGAAGCCACTCTTCTGAGGCGAGGGCGACGCGAGGAAGGGTTTTGGCTTGGAAGGAGGCGACTGCGCGGCGCGGCTCCGCAGCTTGGCCAGCGCCGCCTCTTCCGGATCTTGTTCCTTCTTCTGCGGTCGTAGCCGCCCATTGAGCGCGCCGCGGCCGCCGTGCGTCAGCGACGACGCCTCGGAGGACTGCGTCGCGCCTTGCCGTAAGGCTCGCAGCTCCGCCCAGCACGGGTGCGAAGGCGAGTGAATTGATCCTGCGTTCGCCTTGATGGAGTAGGCCGTCAACTCCGTCTCCTGCCGGATGAATTCATCCAAAGCGGCCTCCTCCGTGTTTTCGACGACGTCTCCATCAGACTCATTTAGTTTGTTATCATCCAACACTTCTAGAGTTGGTAAGGCCATGGCTATTGAATCGCGGTAGTCTTTTGTCGAGGCGATGGGGCATCCTAACAATGTCAAACAAGACAGCTTGTCGCACGTGCTCAACGCGTCTAATTGAGCTACATCTCCTATTCGATTCGATTCCAGATCCAGGACCATCAAGTTCTCCTGAAACGCCAAAGCCGTGCAGTCCTCGACGTCGTTGAACGAGAGGTAGAGCTCCTCCAGCGCGGGCAGAGCCGCGACGCCATCAAAATCAGACACACCGCATCGCGCCGCGTGCAGCACCCTCAGATTCAGCAAGTCACAACCTAAATCACGGAAGGAACAAAGCTTCGACTGGCGGAACCGTAGTCTTTCGAGCCTGGGCAGCTGTTCGCCGAGCTCGTGCGTCGCTTCGCGTCCCGTGTCCAGGTTCACCAGCGTGACCTCGTCCACGTCCTTCAACGCATCCCTAGAAGTGTCCTTGAGCTGGGGACAAAAGGCCCGCACGTCGAAGACGACGCCCGCGTCCACAAACTCCTCTGTTGGTGAGCCCCTCATATTGCTGCCCAAGCACGGCGCGTCGACGCGCCTGCCGTCGTGGGTCCGCGCGGGGGACCACAGCGGTGGTGCTCAGGGCTGCCCCGGTCCCAATTGCGGGCTGCCCTCCGCGCACGGCCGGCCTTTGCCAAACCCTCGGCGTTCAGCTGGGTGAAAGGTGCAGACCCCCCTACCCGCCCGCCGGGAGCGCTCGCGGGGCCCGTACTCCGTAGCGCACCCGGCGAGACGTGCCTCGACGCCTAAAGCCCGGGTCCGACGCCTCCCTGCCACGAGCCACGACACAACGCTGGGGCTCTCACAACAGCCCGTCGCGCAGCCCCGCAAGTCCACGGGGCAGCCCGAAACCGACGTTGCGCTGCGCGACACGCGACAAGGATGGACTTCGACGCGCCCTGGCAGCACGCGCTCGGCCCCGGCGGCCACTACTACACTCCTTTTCAGGAGAGCGTCTCGGCGTCCTGCTTCCGCAACACGGCCGTGCCCACGAAGCGCCACGTCCAGCAACATGTGACGGAGGTGCCCGTGCCCGTGCTGTACCCGTCGTTCTGCGAGGGGAAGCAGCAGTCGTCGACTGAAGTGCGGCCGCGGCCGAGCGGCGTCCCGCGCGACGGCGCCCTCTGCTGGCCCCACGACGACGGCACGTTCCTGGGGCACCACGGCCGATTCGGAACCACTGAAAGTGGCGCGGGCGCGGCGCTGGACAAGCTGGTCCCTTTCGCGACGAAGGCGGCCGAGCGCTGGACGGCCCTCGCGGAGGGCGGGAATGCTGCCAGAGCGGCATTACCACCGAGCGAGCGCGGGGCCAAGGCGCTCCCCTACGACCCCGCGAGCGACTACGACGCCTGGCGGCGGGATCACCTGTCCGATGCGGGGCTCTCGCTGCTGAGCGCGTGACGTGTCCTATCTCGCGCGGCCTTTTCGAAGGGGGTGTTGTTACCTAAGTATGGGCTTGCCGCGATGTTTCCTCCGAATAGATCACTGCGCTAGTGTGTGTCGACACGCTAGGCTCCTGGTTCGGGCGTGGTGCGTATAACTCGGCGTAGCTGTCGTTACACTTGCCATTGGAATTGCACAATCAGAGCATTACCTGTCGCGCACCAGCAAGACAATAAATTTTTGAACCAATTGGCTTGACAACAGCTCTCAGAGCCTGTGTCAGCCTGCACCTTTGAGACCAGCTGAGTGACGCCTCTTGCCCGCTCTACTCGTGATGATGCCTCTCAGCGTAGTTGCCGCCCTGCTGGGCGCGTCCTGCAGCGCATTTGCACCGAAACCGCTGCGCGGCACGCCACGCCGCAACGCGAAACGCCAGTCGTTGCAAATGAATGTCATCACCGACCGGCCCGCAAGAGCCGCCCTCGCCGCCGCCTACGTCGGCTTCGCGGGCGCCATCGCGACGTTTCCCGGCGAGTTCAACAACCCGGCCGACATCCAGCTCATCCAGGATGCATTGAACGACCCGACGTCCATGAATCCCGTGTTCTTCTTCGTTTTTAATTCCCTAGGACTGATCCCGGCGGTGAACGCGGCCGTGCTGCTGCCCGGCGCGAAGGACCAGCGGCCCCTCCCCGCGGCGCCGTTCGTCGCCTCCAGTTTCTTCGCTGGCTACGGTGGCGTCGGGCCGTATATGATTCTGCGCGAGCCGCGCTTCGGACCTATCAAACGATCGGAGCTGGGCTTCTTCCCCCGCGTCGTGACCGAGTCGAAGCTGTTCGGCGCGGGTTTGGTTGCGGGCGCCGTCGGCCTCTACGGCGGGCTGCTCACGCAGCTCTCGGGCGGTGCACTTTCAGATTATATCGATCTGGCGGCGTCGTCGAAGCTCGTGTCCGTGAGCAGCGTCGACTTCCTCATCCTGTCGCTCTTCGCCTTCGAGCCGATCAAGGAGGACATGAGCCGGAGGGGCTGGTGGGGCTGCTATGGCGAGAACAATGTGGGGCGCCTCGCGGCCTTCTGCTTCCCGGTGCTCGGGCCCGCGGCTTACGTGTTGTTGAGACCAGCGCTCAAAGACTAAGCACAACAATAAAACTTAGAAAACTTCGAGCTCGCGCCCATGGTACCCGAATTGCGCCTTGTGCGTATCGTAGAGGCGCGTCAGCGCGGTCACGTAGGCGCCATGAAATTTCTCCACGTCGCTGCGCGTTGGGTTTGCGATTTTAGGCAAGTGAACGGGCTCCGCCACCACCGTATGCAGCGCGACGTCGTCGCGCGGCAGCAGCGGGCACCACCAGCGCGGGCCCCAGAAGACCGGTATGATGAACCCGAAGCGCGACAGCGTAAACTCACATATCGAACGGTAGAGCGGCGCCCGCAAGTTCGTGTAGAGGTCGCTCTCGCCAAAGGTGAACGCCGGCAACAAACAAACGCCGTACTGCAGCGCGTACTTCACGAAGCCCGGCCTCGTATAAATTCTATCTCTACCTTTTTCGTACAAGGCCACTTCATGCATGCCACCTGGCAGTATCCCAAAGTCTATGCCCCGGTTCATCAGGTCGCACATGCGTCGCTTCGTGGCGGGCGTCGCACATCCAAAACCCAACAAAATCTGGCGTAATAATGGAATACGGAACAGCACTGGCGCCATCACGCCGTCGCACGTCGCCCTTCTCTCTGATGGTACACCCTCAACAAGCTCGCGCGGCGCGTACCGCATATCGTCGCACGTCTTGAACCGCACGGCGCCGTTCAACGAAAATCCGAACCCAATGGACGTGCCGTGCGGGTGCATGCACCACAGCGTCGACGCCGGGCCGCGCATGGCTTCGAGGCCGTCTCTCGTAACGTGGAGCCAGACCTCCGGGAACCAGCCCGCTGCTTTCAGGTAGGCCGCGCACAGTTTCGGGGAATGCGCACCGGTCGTGAGCGTGATCGCGACGAACGTGGCTAGCATTGTGGCGAGCGTCGCGTGGCCGCGCCAGAGGGCGATGAAGGCGGCCACGGGTAGACATGGGCCCAGAACCATGCAGCCCAGGATCGCGACGATGGACAGGGCGCCTCTTATCTTTCCCGCGTCGGGCTCGAGCCGGTGAGAGATCAGCTGCGAGGCGGGCACGCGGAGGTCCGCTATCAATGCGACGTGGTCCGACGGGTAGTTCCAGCCCGGCAGCCGCGCCTCCACTATTTCATCGTCCTCCGGCGGCAACAAGACCGCGTCCACGCCAACCTCCGGTGAGCAGAGGACGTAGTCGATGCAGTGGCGCGCCTCGGACGTCCCACGTTTTTTCCACGTCGTCCAGGCGGGCTCGGCGCCGAGCGCCGTCCTGTAGGCGGACCGCAGCGCGCTGGTCGTGGCGGGGTAGGCTTGGGCCGCGTAGGCAGCGTCGTGCGGCGCCGCGTTCATGTCCAGACAAATAACGCACGGGAGGCCCATCGTGTCCAGGCGTTCCATGAGCTCGCACACTTGCTTCTTGCGTTGTGCTTCGCCCTCGGCAGTTTTTCTCGCGACGAGGTGCGTGCACGCCACAATAAAGGAGGAGGAACCCGGCACGCGCACCGTCGCGAGGAGCGCGACCTGGTTCGACGCCGCGTAGTGCATCGTCTCCACACAGACCACGGACACGGTCGCCTCGCGGCAGAACAGGGCGCAGCCGTCCTCGAGGCCGCTGCCGGGTGCTGTTTTCAAACAAGGGCTCTTGGGCTTCTTCAGGAAGAACCCGCGGTAGCCCCGCTTCGATAACTGCGGCATGAACCAGTCATCGAAGTGGTCGACCTCCTCCAGACAAATCACGTCCGGCTCGGGCCCGTGGCGGAAGAGCTCCTCGATCAGCCGTTCGCGCCGCGCCTCCCACTTTAAAGAATCCTTCGGCGCGCTATCGAAGCCGCCGAGCTTCGTGTCGCGGCCCGAGAGGCCGTCCGCGAGGACGTTGAATTGCACGACGCGCAGGTCCACTCCTTCTTTTTTTTTCGAGCTCTCGGCCCACCGCCTGCGGTACAGAGGTGCGCTGTTGGCCATGCCTGCTTTGCTTATACTCCCAAATTGACTGCTCAGGTGTGCAGTGGCACTGCCAGTGTCGATTCGTACGCAGCTGTGCGACCTTTTGCCCTTTTAGGTTTCAGGGCTGCAAAACGCTTCCTTTGCCCGCTTATTTTGGCCTTGTAGCGGTAGTAACGCACAAAAATGCCAAAGCATGCCAAGGAGCTAGCGACATGTAACACACTAGCAAGCACGGGACGGCCTCCGCCGAGGCGGCTTACGCCAGGCGTGGTGCAGCAGGGCTCCTGGGAGCGAGGCGTGGCGCATCTCAACTATTGGGAGCGATCCGTCGTGCCGCCTCGCAGCCGCCGGACACGTCTGCAAGCTATAGGCTGTGAACAGCCAGTTTAGCAGCCAACAACAATAGCAGCCAAAACGATGCAGCGGGGTTTCACGTCGAGCAGCCCGCGCGACAGCCAGGAGCGGCCGCGCAGCGTCGAACCGGCCGTACCCTTGAAGAGCGTGGTGCACAACCCCGGCACGTCTTCCTTGTTCCCGAGCTTCGCGAGCCTTTTTGACGACGGCCCGGCTATTACACCTAGACATGCGCACGAGCTCAGCTTGCAAAGAGCCGTGACGAGTCAAGACGTGGCTCCCTTACTCAATTCAAGAATGAGAGAGCTCTACGCGCGCTTCAGCAACAATCAACCAGACGAGAACGTCGAGGACGAATCCACGCAACGGGAGCGTGCCGTGGCCGCGCGCAAAGCACTCCAGGACGTGCCGCGGAGCTTCTTTGCGGATGACGCGAGCTTTGAGCTCCAGAACGCGTCCAGTGCCTTCGCATCTAACTCATCTCTGGACGACGCCGAGCGAACAAAACAACTGGACGAGGCCCAGGCCCACTTGGATGCGGTGGAAGGCGCTCTGGTAGCGCAGCTCCGCGATAGTTCCGACGACTTCTTTGACGCGCTCGGGGATTTCCGGGCGTTGTGGGGTCAGGTGTCGCGCACGGGCGCCCAAGTCCGGGCATTGAGGACGAAGCTGAGGGATACGCAGTCGGACGCCGTCGAGGGGACGATGCGCGTGCCTCGGCTAGCTTGCAGACAATCTAATGTGGTGGCCTTCGCTAGTACGTTACGACAAGTGAAGGAGGTGCGAGACGCGTCGGAGAAAGCCAGAGCGCTCATGTTAGCTGAGGACTTCCCCGAGACGTGTCGCGTCATCCACGAGGCACGAGAGACGCTGGACGGCCCGCTCAAGGGTGTCGCCTGTTTAAAACATACGGCGCATCACCTCGCCCAATTCCAGGACCTAGCTTTGAGTTATATGGGCAACCAGTGGACGGCTTTAGCTGTCATCAACGCCTGGGACGGCGACGGTGGGGTGGGTCGGAGATCGGTTCCTGTCAGTAGAATAGCGCCGCTCGTCGAAGGTTTGCGGAGGGCAGGTCGATTACCTCAGGTTTTACAGAGGTATCGCCAACGCTTCGACGAGGACGCTAGAGATTTAGTGAAGACCGTGGTCTCAGAATGCGCGGGCGGAACTGATGATGACGTGTGCGGGGAAGTGGCCGCGGCGCGGCTGGCGGCGCTAGATGCGTCGGCCTTTCAAAGTTGTCTCGACTTGTGTCTGGAGCATCTTCTTGCGAGTGTTTGTGGCGCCGTGGCGTTACATAACGCTTTATCTGCATTACTTACATCTAGGGTGGACCCTACAGTACTAATCAAGAACGAGCCGCAAGCCCTTTCAGAGATAGAAGATGATGATTTGGTGCGGAACTCGAGGGACGGCGTGGGCGAGTTGTGCGAGGGCGTCCTGAAACGCGTCGGGCGGCTGGTGCAGCTCCGGAAAGAGCAAAATGCTCGCCTCAAGCAGTCGGAGTTACGGAGAGTGTGGGCCTCGTCCCTAGCTTTCGCTTCATCAATAGAACGGGCCACGGGCGAGCCCGCCTTCGCGCTTCGAAGCGCTCTCGTGGCTCAGGCTCGGGCGTTTCTCGAGAAGAGGCACTCCGACGCGAAGGCGGCATTAGTAGCGTGCCTAGACGCGGAACGCTGGGCCCAGGCCGACGTGACGCCGGAACGACAGTCACGGTTGGATCGGTTGAGCCAAGGTTTAACAAATGACGAGGATGATACCGTGTCTGATGTGACACCGCCGGCGCGAGACAAACGGAGTCTACGAGCAGCAAACGTCGAAGGGCGCACGTATAAATGTGTGTGGAGTGGTCTGGTGCTGCTGGATCGCATTCTGGATGCGTTAGGTGCTGCGGCAGCCTTCCCTGTGATTGCCTCGGAGGCGACCGCGTGCGTCGTCGACCTAGCTAGATTCTTCGAAAGTAGAACTAGACAGTTAGTGCTGTTCGCGGGGGCTCTACATTCCTCGGCTCGCCTGAGAACTATAACAGCAAAGCATCTAGGATTGGCCTCGCAATCATTAAATTTGATCGAAGCTTTATTGCCGCACGTCCGAGCCGCTCTCTCGGACGCCTTGCAGAACAACGACTCCGAGCTGTTGAAGGAGGTCGATGCTGTTTCTAGAGATTATGCTGATCATCATCGGAAGATCCTGGCGAAATTCTCCACAATTATTGGCGAGGTCGTCGACGCCGCCGGCGCGTCTCTATCTCAATTCTCCTACGCTGCTTGCAGTGGCGAGGCGCCGTTCGCGCCTTTTGTGAGTGACGTGGCGAAGAATTTGACTGCCTTGCATGGAGTATTAGCGAAGCAACTCCCACCTTCGCAGCTCGAGGAGGTCTGTGGGGACATCTTTTCGTTGTTGTCCGTGCGGCTTCCCTTGTTGTTCCGGCCGGCGATTCCTTCCTCTTCCGAAGCGAAGGAGAGGTTGGTTGAGGATCTGAACTTTTTGAGGAGAGCGGCGAAGGAGTTAGATTCGGCCGCGGCGGAGAAATTGAGGCTGGACGCGTTCGTCGCCGAGGTGCGGGAGGGTAATAAGCCGTCGTAATTTATCACAACACGTCGCGTCGACGGCGCGGGGGTGGAGACTCCGGATGCCACGAGCTTCGTTCGGGTTCGCCTGTTTCGAGCCGGCGCCGCGGAGAGCTGGCGGAAAAAGGAGCCATAAAGGGTCCGCTCACTGCGCCAATAGCAAGCGCGACGCGCCTAGGCAGCAGCTCGCACGCCGCCGCCGCGCCGCAAGAATGGGCTGCTGCGGGTCCAGGACAAGCGATGTGGCCCCCCGCGACGACGACCTGGAGCGCGAGACGAGCGCCTTCACGCCCCAGAAACTGAAATTGCTCCGCGAGACGCTCTCGCCGCCGCGCCGCGAAAAGCGCGGGAGCGCCTGCGGCCGGGCCTGCAAGGCCTTGTTTCTGATTACGCTCGTCGCCGCGGCGGCGTTTTCCGGCGCCGCCGCCGCGGGCAGCTTCGACTCGTTTTGCTTGGGTGCCGCGCCGCTGCCCAAGCGGGGCAGCAGCCGGGCGCCCATGGTCGAGAGTCGCGCCGAGGCCGCGGTCGGTCTCCGCAGCGGCGAGGCCTTCTGTTCAGCGGTCGATGTGGGCCGCACCGCCGTGGGTATCGGTCGGAAGGGCCTAGGCTACCTGCCGCCGCTCCCGGCCTTCATCACGCGGCGGGTGCCCGCGCCGGTCCGGACGCTCTGGGACTGGGTCGCCGGCGGCGAGGAGCCCGCGGCGCCCGCCAAGGCCGCGCCACCACCGAGGCCGAAGCCGGAAGCGAAGCCGCCGGCCGCGAAGCCTGCGAAGCCTGCCGCAAAACCAGGCGCGAAGAAGCCACAGAAGCCTCGGCGGACCTCAAAACCAGCCGCGTCGTCCGCCGAGTTCCTTCGCAACGCAGCGAGGTCTAGCAAGCCTAAGGAAAGTTCCTAAGAGAGATCTAGCGCCGCGAGCGTCGCCGCGCGCTCGTCGCCCGGCGGCAGCTTGAGGACCTGCTGCAGCACGGGGAGCAGCTGGCGCTTGAGCTGCGCGTTGGGCGTCGACAGGAAGCACACGATCGTCGTCCGCAGGTACTCGAGCTGCTCGCCGTCCAACCCGGCGTCGACGGCCGCCTGCCTCAACACCGCGTCCCGCCGCAGCTCGTCTTGCTGCGCCGCCGCGTCCGTCGCGAGCTTGTGCGCCTCGGACGCGACGGCGCGCAGCAGCCCGAGACCCTCGGAGCGCCGCCGCACGGCCTCCACCAAAGCCTGCAGCCGCGCCTCGACACTTGTCAGCGCTTCCCGGTCCCGCTGCGCCCGCGCAGATGACTCGTCGTTGCATCGCCGCAGCTCGTCCCTTAACTCTTCCGCGTCGTCCTCCAGTGCTTTAACCAACTGCCGCGCCGCCGCCAATTCGTCGGCCCGCCGCTGCAGCTCCGCGGCCGTCGCCGGGCTCACGACGCCGCCGGCGTTTTCCGCGGCCGCTTCCAGGAGCGCGGCGGCGAACTCGCCTCCACTGCCAGTGCTGCCCAGCGCCTCGATGTTCGACTCGACCTGCTCGTGCGGCAGGTGTAGTAAAGAACGTAAAACAGGCAACAACCTTCGCACCGTCGCCGCGTCCGGCGCGCCGCCTCTCGGTGGCAAGGCCGTCCTCACGACTGATTTAAGGTACTCGACGGCGCCCTTCTCCTTGCCGTTTCTTCCGTTGGTCTCCACGAAGGCCTCGCGCGCCTCCCGCGTCGCCCGCCGCGCCGCGAGCAATTCCCCGTCCCGGTCGCCCACTTGCTTCTCCAGCCGTCCCGCCGACGACCGCAACTCCGCCACCCTAGCTTCAAGCAGCTTCTTGTCCCGTACCGCACTTCGTAATAAACCTCGCAGCTCCGCGGCGTCGCGATCCTTCGCGTCGAGGTCCCGCGCGATCCTTAGTCTGTCTTGCGCCTCATCTGCATTCGTCCGCGCCATTCTTTCAGCTTGGGCCGCGCGTCTTTCAGAAGCCGCGACGCGCTCCCGCAGCTCCGAACACTCTCGTTGGTCGTCGCGGTGCTGCCGTTCTCGGGCATCCACCCTTGCCCTCTGTGCTCTGGCCGACGCGGCCGCCGCTCGTCTAGCGGCATCTAAGCTGAGCTTGGCCGCTCTCAATTCTTCCGTCGCCCTCGTGTTATTTGAGGAGGACGCCTTGAGAGTCTCGATCTCGTTGCGCGCGGCTTCGAGCTCGCTCCGGAGCTGCTCCGCCCTTCGCTTCTCGCGCCGCAGCGACGCGACCTCGGCCTGCAGACTATCGACTTCTCGCAAAGCCACGGCCTCGAGCTCGGCGGCACACGCGTCGCGCTCGTTCTGCGCCGCCCTGGCAGCTTGTTGAGCGTCCGCGCGCGCGACGCGGTGCCTTTCCAGCTCCGCATCACTTCGAGCCTTGTCCCGCCTCAACGTCAGGACCTCCGCTTCTAAACGAGCGGCGTCGGCGGCCCGCGCGGCCGCTTCACCTTCCCAGGCCCTTTCTTGTTGTTGAGTACCTCGTGTGACCGTCGTGCCGCGGAGCATCGCCGTGAGCGAACTGCGCGGCGGCGAGGGCGGCGGCTTTGGTGCCTTCGGCTTGGGTTTGGGCTTGGGTGGTGTTGGCGGCGGCGCCTTCAGTGAGGGCGCCGGCTTCGGTTTTGCCTTGGGCTTCGGCGCGGGCGGGGTGCCATCGTCCTTCTTGACCTTGTTGTCAGGCAACCGATGGACGGCGCCCGTGCCGTCCTCGGTCACGGAGTACGTGCCGTCTCCATTCACAGAAGTCACAATTCCCCGGTGCACGGACTTGTCGGGCAGCCTAAAACGCGCGCGGTCGCCTGTTGCCAAAGTTCGCGGCGACGAGGCGGGCGGCGGCGGCGGCGCAGGCGCTTCCTTGGGCGCTTCCGGGGCTGCGGCCGGCGCTTCTGCCGGCGTCGCCGCTTCCGCGAGAGCTTCATTAGCCTCCTCTTCCGCCGGCGCGAGCCCCAAACTGCCACCTACGGTCTGCGCGTCCTTCTTGATGCGCTCGCCGGCGGCCACGAAGAAGTCGCGCGAGCTCGACAGCAGGGCCTCGGACTTTTGACGCATCAATTCCGTCTTCTCGCCGACGCTTTCGCCGAGCGCGGCGACGTTCTCGATGAGGCCCGGTCCCTCGTCCTCGACTGGTTCCGGCGTGTCATCAACGGCGGCGGGCGTCACCGTTTGAGTCTCGCTCCGCGTCGGCGGCAGCGCCGGTAAGGGTTCGCGCTTCTCGCACCCGACCTCTTCCTGGAGGTTATCCAGGTTCAGGCCGTGCTCGGACAGGTCCTTGGCCGCATTTTTTAAATCTTGGAAGAAAGACATCCTTCGCGCCGGCAAAAATACTGAATTTTATGTGGGGCTGTTTTGGGCCTGCACTGCCGAGGCCGCCCTCTAGGACTGCTTTTATCTGAGGGCTGGCGCTGTGCAGTATAGATACGAACGTCTGCGGCAGTGTAACCCCGCCAGCAAGCTACGCAATGCACCGATTTGTGTCGCGCTGCCGATGGCAAAAGTCTAGAGCGCGAGTGCGCTAGCTAGTCCGCTCGGCCTGCCGTCCCCGCGGATTATGCGTCTTATCGTGTCGAAAGACGTCTTCCGACAGGTCATTGGAAAGCTGACCGACACCCCCGGGCCATGCTCGGCCGGCCAGCAGCTTGTCCGCCGCGAAATTGCTAAAACTGCGCGCTGCAGCATTTCTGCCCAATCGTTCTTTTTCAGCTGCGGTAGATACGCATCTATCAGAACCGCGACTGTCTCTGATCCAACGAGCAACAGCAGCCAAAGCACATAGATCCAGCCTGCTTTCCAGCAGCCAGCGCGACGCACACGACTGCCGAGCGCGACGCACACGACTGCCGCCCGACTGCCGCAGCACCCCAAAACCAACCATGTCCAAGTTCCGCTTCGGCGCGCCCTCGCCCAAGCAGTTCATCGAGAAGCTCGCCGCCAACGACGCGTCCACGACCTCGGTCGACCTCTCGAACAACGCTTTATTCAAGATGAAGGCCTACGAATACACGGGCCAGTTGGTAGCCGCCCTCAAGAAGAACACGCACTGCACTTCCTTAATTTTGAAGAGCAATGAGATCGGCAACGCGGAATGTACGTATCTGAAGGAATTGCTACTCACGAACACGTCACTCACGACCTTGGATTTGGAGGGCAACAAGATCGACTCGGAGGGGGCGAAATTAATAGCGGAAGGCATCCAGAAGAACAAGACCCTCACTACTTTGATATTACTGTCGAACGGAAGCTTCGGCGAGGGCTGCATGGATTCCTGGTTGGCCGCATTTAACGACAACGTCACGCTCACGACGCTCAAGTGGCGCCTCGACTCGCGCAAGTCCTTCAAGCTCAACAAGGACATCACGCGCAACAACTCCATCGTCAAGTGGCGCGCCGACGGCAAGGACTGGGAGACGCTGTTACCGGACCACCTCAAGCCGGCGCGGCTCCGCGGCGCCGCCCAATAAGCTCTGTGAAATGATCGGCTGTTCTATTCCTCTTCTCGCGTCGACGGCGTGCGGCCTCGGCGCTGCGCCGTCTCGGAGTGCGACGGAATCGTGCGCCGCGGCGAGGCGTTGTGGTCGGGTTTACTCGGCTTGTTTTGTGTTCGGTTGGTACGGTTAGGACTAGTGGACGCTGCGAGCCGGTGAGCTAGCGTGTAAGACCACTAGCAAAAGGACAAAAAGCAAGCAAGCGAGGGCTGGCTTTGAGCTAGCGCCTCAGCGCCTGTGGCTCGTGCAAAAGCATGGCGTTCCACACGTCGCACGACAGCAGCCATGACGCACCAGCAAACAAACGACGAGGCATGAGACAAGAGCATGGGTGAGCTGCTGCAGTAGCTGCGGAGACAGGCACTGCTGCCAAGCACTCACACGACAGCGGCGATGCCGCCGCCGCGCGGTCCGCCGCGACGACCGCCAAGGGCGCAGGCGCAGTACGCGGCCCACGCTTTACAACAGCACGGCGCGCTGCCGCCGCGGCCGCCTCCCGCGGACCCGGCTGTAACAACGGCCATTGAGGTGCTCGAGGCCTCGGCGAGATATGCGGAATCGCAAATAGATGTCCGTTCTAGAGATGCGGCGGTGGACGCGGCGTTGGGTGCTTGCGCACGGGCTTTGTCTCGAGGCGAAGTACCACTAGTCGCGCCCGCCGCACAAGCGGCGGCAAGAGTCGCCCAACTCGCGTCGGGCGCGCCGAACACCTTGCCACGATTAGCACAATTAGTGGATCAATTAGTAGGATGGGCTTTAGACGTGTCGATGGAACGGCGCGACGCGAGAGCATTAACAGACAATTTAGCACGGTTCGGGCTGAACTGCTGGCGGTCCGAACGAGTGGTCGCTCAGACGTTAGTGAGAAACCTGGACCAGGACCTGTCGCGACTATCAGCATCAGCCAGAGACGAAACGCAAGTGATACAAGTCGCAAGTGTAGCGCGATGCTTGTCCGCCGTCCTGAGGAATCTCGAGCGAGATGCAGCTCATGCCCAGACCTGTTCAAGGTTTGTGGATGCCTTGTTAAGCGCAAGGACTGCGGCCCAAGAGCCTCATGCGTGGGATGACGTCTGCCACGAGCTCTGTATTGATTTACTGAAAGGGTCTGACTTTCGGTTGATAGAACAGCCGTATGGGCGGTGTTTGGAACAGCAATTGACAGCTGTGACGACGCACGCCCTCGACGCGGTAGGTGCGGACTCTTCCAAATCATCGGCGAAGCACGCTCGGAGATGTGGCAGAGCCGCGGGCCGCGTCGCGGCCTGGCTGTCCGTCCAAGGACCTCTGAGTGGTGGTGGGGCTTCGGAAATTCTAGGCGCTTGTTTAGATTCAACTCCTTCGAACGTCAGTACGGCCTTCCGCGACTGTCGACGAAGTCTAGTAATACAGGACGCCAACAAGGAACCATATACAACGTTATTTGAAGCGAGGAAGAAACTAGCGAAAGCATTGGCGGCGCTAGCGACTCTCGCGAGGCAACCTGAAAGGGTAGCAAGGGCCGCTTCCATAGCTACCGACGCCGACGATTATGCTTTTTTCTTAGATGCCGCTCTACGAGATGTAGATGGTTCTGCGCGCTTATGCGAGGCAGCCCCTCAAAACAATAACAGGGACAACTGGGACGCGTGGTGCCGCACAGCTTCTTCTGTTGCCAAGGGCGCGGCGCAGCCAGCTAGATCGAGAGGTGCCGGAGCGGCGGCGCGACGAGAAGCATTAGAGAAGGCCCTGCAAGCGTTATGTAACGCGCCATCCTTCGAGGGCGAGTGCTTTCAAGCGCTCACAGCTCTCTGCGACGCGCTACCGCATGGAGCAGGTGTGAAAGCTCTAGAAACGCGCGAGGCCCTCGCTACGAAAGCGCTACCCTCCTTGATAAAGCGACTTAGAAGGAGACCTGTCTCGAATAAAGATCTCAATCACGCGGGGCCTGCCTTCGCGGCTTGTGCGTCTCGGTTAGCGTCTGGAGACGACCAGTACGTCGACAGCGCAGCAACTGCCTCGTTACAAGTCATTACGAGCTTGGGCGGCGGCGGCGACGGCTCCGTGGCGTGTATCCGCGGTCTCGGCCGGCCGAAGGCGGAAGGAGATAGAGACGCTACATTACAACTAGTCTCGAGGGCCCAGGAAAGTTCATCAGGTGACCTCGCGGCCTTATTTGTTGAGGACACTACTGATGACACACAACCCTTAGAAGTGGCCGTCATCGACCTCGAGGAGCACGTCACTCCAGCGCTCAAAACGAGACACGAGCGCGACGGCGACGCGCGAGCTTGTTTATTGGCTTTGCTGCGGCCGCAGACGCGCGTCTCCGTCTCGAAGAGCACGACGCCGCACAAGAAGGGTAAAAGACCACCTGCTTTACTGTTGCGGAGACCGGGGACGCCCCCACCTGATACAGACGACGACGACGACTCCGCTGCTCACCGCGCGCGAGCGGCGGCACCTTCAGCATTCGCGAAGACGGCCGCGACGCAGATCGTCTCACAGCTGCTGCGGAGTTGTCTAGGGGACCCTGCTCAGACGTTGGAACGTATTAGTAATGATGCCAAGGAAGCTGCTATGAGAGGTGACCGTGCACAACGAGTGAACATTTTAGCGTTGGTGGATGCTCTGGAACGGGAGATGGGCAGGGTCGCGGAAACGCGGCCCTCGACGCTTCCCGACGACGTTCAAGTGTTACTAGGTAACAATGAATCTGATGGGGAAGAAGAAGACAACCGGCCGCCCTGGGAGGTGGCCTTCTTCTTCCGGCAGAACCGGAAAGTGTGTGATGCCTGGCTGTCACAAATAAGAAAGGACGCGGCGGTCTGTGCTTTAAGAAGCGGTTCATTTGCGCAGGCCTCGTACCACGCGGCCCACGACTGTTCGGCCTGTGCTCTCCAACTAAAAGAGGTGCGCGCCAAAGTTACGCAATCAAAGAAGACGCCCAAGGCTGAGATTGATGCGATCCGACGGTTCGAGGACGCGTTGGCGGTGTTGGCGTTAGCTCGGACGGCGCTCGGTGATGGGGCCGGTGTTCGTGGTTTGCACCGGTGGCACCGCGACGTCGCCGATAGTAGTGATGGGAAGAGAAGAGGGTGGTGGCTCGAAGCGGCCGCAGATGTTTGTATCAGTGTTGTTACTTTATATATAGGACGCGCATGACGAAGAATTTATTAACCGAACAGATATCTGACTTCATCTGATTATATTTCAAACCAATTCTCCGCCGACGCGTCGTTCCTTTCACACATATCGTTCGATGTGTGATATCCGCAACTCACACTTTATAACATAGGTCGCCGCCGGCCGCCACGCGGCGGCCCTGACGACCATTGCTCAGCGTTCTTTAAGTGACGACTGCCGCGCCGCCGCCGTCACTACTGCGTTAGAACTCGCCGCGAGATCAAGAGCCGCCTTAGGTCGACGCGACGACGACGCCTTCCGAGCCATATTAGAGCGAAGGAAGAACCTCGAGAAGCAGTCCAATAAGACGCTGCTCGCGGCCTTCGAGGGCAAGCAGGCGGCGCTCGCTCTTGGACGGTGGACAGCGCCACACGTGATGTGCCGCGGCGACCCCGTCGACTTGTCCGTGCGGAAAGCCGTGAGTGCGGACACGCAAACTAGGTTGGCGCTGACGGACATCTGCGCGAAGTTAAGGGATGCCAAACCTGCTGACGGTCCCTTCGGTAGATATGCTCGCTCGTTGTCTGTCGCGGCGCGAGCCGCAACGGCGGCAGCGACAAACTTCCCCGGCCCCTGTTACGGTCGAGGCGACGCGTTAAGACGCTTACGACGAGCTACTGATGCAGGATGGGCCCGTCCGGTCATCGGCGTCGCGCAGGCTTTTAGTGATAACGTCCAGAGGACGCAACGCGCGGTGGAGGCGTGTGAATTGGAGGCCGCCGCGTCGGTCTGTTGTCGGCGGAACGATGATAGAGACGCGGCGGAGGACTACCTCGCTTCATTAACGGCGAGAGCCGCTCTCGTAAGGGAGCATGGGTCGAGGCACTGGAGACTAGTTGATGGCGCCCCTTTGCATGTCCTTGTGGAAAGGTGCCACCTCACGAAACCGGGCACGTTTCGCGCGCTGAAGAACGCCGCGCGATTAGTTGAACATGCTTGTTTGTTGCGAGAACAGGCCGGCCCGCCTACTCTGAGGACATTAACGGTATTAACCGAGCAAGACTCCCCTAAACTACCTCTCAAGCGATTCCTCGAACCTGACAGAATTGTTGGAGCACCGGTTGATGTTGCGTCCGACAAATTACATTTCTCGGCGCGGTGGCTCCGCAAGGCCTGCCGGACGGCTCTTAAAGTCACGACGAATATCGATTGGGACGCGGCGTTGACGGAAGCCGCACAACGTTGCTGTCTAGCGACCGGAGCTTTATCTTCGAACAATGGGCCCGTCGACCTGCTGCGAGCTTGTGTGAGAGCAACACCGGCCGACGCGAAGTCCTGGCTCGAGCTAGGGCGGTGGACGGAGTCTTCACTAAATGACGTCGACGAGGCGAGGCACGCCTACGCTAGGTGTTTGCAGGTAGGAGGTCTCTCGGCAAAACTAGCTAGTATTGCTGGTGCGCGTTTAATACAAGCTAGTGAAGACGCCAAGGGCTTGGACGAGCTCGCCGACGACACGCCGACGAACGCCTGGGTGTCCGTAGCCCCACAGTTACTCGGAGCGGCCTTCACGCCGTCCTCGACCTACTCGCCCACAAGACCTTGGTTCCGGTTATTAAGACGCGTGGCTCTCGAACGGCCGGAGGTCGTCGCCCATGCTGTGGTGGTGGCCTGTCGCGAGGCGAAGCGAGATAAAGCGGCTCTGCTGGAGGACGGGACCACAAAGCCATGGTTCCGAGGCGGCGCGGCGACTCGTACCTTACGAGCCGAACTTGCACTGTCGGGGGCGACGACGCGAGCGTTGTTGGCCGGTTCCGAGTTGTTAGCTGATGAGCTACATACTGTCGCTACTTTACCGGAGGATCGGTGGTGCTTAGCTCTGTCTCGACGCACCTGTGCGGAGTTACGAGACGCCCAACACTCCCTGCGACGAGAGTTAGCTCGTTCCTTGGTCGTGTTTACATCAAATGACACGACACCAGTCCCCGAATCCCTGAACAAAGATAGGCTCGAGGAGCTCATCGACAGTGTCCTCTTCAAGCGGAAATGTCTGGCGAGGCCCTTTTTGCGGTTACTAGATAAAGCCGTCGACGATTTAATACAGGACAAGGACTTTCCTACAGAACATGCGCAGGAATTCCACCACGTCGCGCGGGCGGCCGTCGCTGCCGCGCGCGAATCGCTAGAAAGTCCACCACGTTCGGTAGTGAGGGAATGGTGCCGCGGCGACCGGATTACGGGAGTAGATGGGTTTGGCGGTGCTATTGATGCGTTCGCTAAATTACGCGGGGATGATATACAGCAGTGGTCTCCTGAGAGTGTCGCGCCTCGATTGACGCAAGGCCTTTCCAGTGAGGAACAAGTCTCGTTACCGGTAGCTTGTACTCCAAAAGCAAGATTACTATCTTTGACTGGTTCTGTCAGAGCTCTAGCCTCACGTACGCGGCCGAAGAAAATACATGTGGCTTGCGACGACGGCCTGACGAGAGCCTTCCTACTCAAAGGAAGGGAAGACGTCCATTTAGACGCTAGAGTGATGCAACTATTACAATGTGTGGGATGGGCCACGAAGGCGTCGATCAACAGGTACGCGGTGCTACCTCTCTCGCGTAGTTCAGGCCTCATCGAGTGGGTGCCTAGAACTACACCCTTATTTACGTTGTATGAAAGGTGCCAAAAAAACAGGAGACTGACGAAGGCCATCGGCATCCGCCAGAAAAGATTGAGCGACGAGGCTAGTAATAACAATAAGAAGAAGCGGTCGCCGCGAAAGCCAAAGGGAGAGGAGATCGAGCGGGACGCGGCGCCGTCGCACCTGTGGCGGCTGGCTCTGTCGCGACGGAACATCGACCCTTCGAAACGCAACGAGTGGGACCTTTCTAAGATACGTTCCGCGTACGACGAACTGGCGGCCGACGCGCCTTCTGAACTCGTAGATCGAGCTCTAGCAAGGGCGCAATCTTCATGTTCAGACTACGTGCGAGCTCGAAGGATCTACGCGGAGTCGCTGGGGACGTCTTGCGTCGTAGCACATGCTCTCGGATTAGGGGATCGGCATCTCGACAATGTACTGCTAGACGCTTCATCGGCGAAGCTGTGGGACGTCGACTGGGGCGTTTGTTTCGACGCGGGTCATCGGTTGAGAGTGCCGGAAAAGGTGCCGTTTCGCTTGACGCCGTGTGTTGCACGACCCTTGGGTCCCGAAGGTGCTTCTAGATCAGGCGTGTTCGTGGAGTCGGCGCATCGATTGGCCTCTTCACTAGCAGGCGACGCGGGCCAATCGTTGGCGGAACTACTTGCTTTATGCTGTCGCGACGCGAGAGTCGAGTGGCGCGCGACGCGGGGCCCGGCTCGGATCAAAAACAAGGAGCGCGACGAAGGAGCGAAGCAACGAGGTGTCTTAGCGTTGGCGTCCGCAAGACTCTGGGAGGACCGGCGTTCGCTCCGAGCGGACGCTTTGAAGAGATCCGAGGCCGTCAAAGCTTGTCTCGACGCCCGATACGCCTCCATCGACGCCTCAAAACTCAAAGACGAACCGGAGGAGGATGATATTCAGAGACCGAAGCAGGCCGAGCTCGCGCACGCCACGAAGGAGACGAAGCGGTTATTAGCTCAGAAACGCGAAGCTGAACGCTCCAGAGCGGACGCGTCGGACGCCGTATATAATTCTAAGATGGCTTTGGACGAAGCTCTGTCAAGAAGCGCTACTGAACGTCAACGACGGATCGATGCTAGGTTTAAGTTATCTACAGGTGACGACACGCTAGCTACGTTGGCTGCTACGTTGCGAGCAGCTGCGGCGGGCGCGGTTGGTGTCCCAGAACCAAACTTGGAATTACTTCGCCGAATCTTCGAGACGCGGCCGGATCTGCGAGACGTCGTGGCGGCGTTACGAGATGATAATTTGTTGAGTGACGGCATCCGAGCCGCGAGGGACCAGGTCCTGCAAAACGGCTCCATGTTCGCTTTTCAAGGGTATGAAAATACGAATGAAAAGGAAGACATGCGTGTTTTGGAGACGATCCATGCGGCTCTGTTGAGGACGCCGCCGGACCCGCGGCCGGCGTGTCGGGATGCGGCCACGGCGCTGGAGCGAGCTTCAGAAGCTCTACGCAGTGCCGCACCCTTGGTTGCGGCTGACGAATCCACGGAAGATCAGAATGGAGACGCTTTTGCTCATGCCACATCGCTAGAAGAGTTTTTAGGCGAGGCCGAAGCTAGGTTAGCCCTAGCTCGCGACCTCGTCGAGGGCTCGGCCGCACCTCTGAGAAGCGATAGGATAGCGTACGCGTTGCAGGTCCTAGATACGGCGAAAGATAACGCTCGATCACGAGTGAGGGACCAGATCAACGACGACGCCTTCGTTGGCGCCCTCAAGTCGCTACGACGCGCCCTCGACGCGACGGACGCGCTGCAAAGCATGAGTCAGAGGCCGGTCGTGAGCGCTTCGGCAAGGTGCCAGCGGTCCGTGTCGCGGCTGCGAGACGTCGACTCTTCCTCAAATAATGATGACGCTTTGGTAGATGCTGCTTGTCAAGCGCGAGCAGCACTCGACGATAGTGATGTAAGAGACGCCTCATGTTTACATGAAGATGACCGTTCCATACGCATCGCGGCGCGTTTAGACTCGCTGAGGGATGCGGCCGTCGGCTTAGATCAGCTCCTGGATCAATATGATACCAGTCAGGATATATTACATCACATTGCAAGAGGCTGCGACGCGGCGAAACGCCTATCGAGGGATGCCGCTAGACTATTCGCGGCCTCGGCGCTGTCAAGACCATCCGACGATAAAGCTCGAGCGTGGCGAGCGAGAGCGTTCCATGCTGCTGATGATAGTGAAAACTGGCGCGCGTGTCTATCGTCGGTACGAGAAGAAGCTCCTGATGATGACTTGTTGATCCAAGCCCTGGACGCGCTCTGGGCGCCTCTCGCCGGTGCGTTGCGCGCTTGTAATGCCGAGGACGAGGGCATCGGGCATGCGAGACGGGGCTTGTTGGCAGCTAGAGATTTAACTGGTGACGACGCCGAGCGGTCGGCCGGGTGTGCCTTATCCGAAGCGGCGTCTGCCGGTGCGGCGCCCCTAGAAAAACTTCTACTGAAGGAAATAGAGGCCTTCGCCAGCAAACTGCCGGCCACCGCATCGAGGTCGGACGCGGCCGTCTTGCTATCGGCGTCTTGCGCGGCGGCGCAGCTCAAGCACCTCCTGATGGAGCCGACGGAGTTAAACATGATCCTCCAGCATTTACAAAGACGCTGGTCGCGCTTTGACCAAGCGTGCGACTCATATACATCTAGAAGAGGTGCAGAGGTCGTGAAGGCGGCGCATCAAATCCAAGCGCGGTCGCCGACGGGGCTCGAAGGTGCCGCATTAAATGCTTTACGTAGAGCGTCGGACCGCATTTCGTTAGGAGAGGCCGCGCGGTCGTCGTTGCATGCCGCTCGTCAAACACTAGAGACGGGCTTGCGTGCCTTGGACTCGGCCCAACCTTTTGGTGCGTTGGGTTTGTTAGACGAACTGCAACCTCGCGTTCCAAGAGGAGACGGCTCCTGGGAGCAGCGGCTCAACAAGAGGCGGGACGCCGTCCTTACGGTACGAAGGTGGGTCGCCGAGGCGATGGACGCCTGCGACGTCGTCTCGAGCTTGCCGGATCTCGGTGGTGTTATCAATGGTGATAACGTCAATGATCTACAGGACGCCCTGAAGCATGCGCAACAGTACTTCGATGCCGGTGCGAGGATCGGCGACGCCGCGGATGCGGCCTACGCCGCCGCGCAGGCCCACTTAGCGTCATTGCGAGAACGAGAAAGAAAGGCCACCGCCAGTAAAGGTGCTTTAGGGAACGCCGCTCGCAAGGTGCGGTTCGCCAAAAAGAAGCTGCGGGAACGACAGGCCGGCGATGGGAGAGTGTGGAACGTGCTTCGAGGGCGGACCGCGGACCTCGGCGCGCTCTTTACTTCCGACAGTGTAGCAGCGGCCGAAGCGAAGGACCTGGAGGCGCGGTTCTGGGAGCTCGATAGGGCTGATTCGCAGTCGTCGAAGTTAATTATTACGGAGGGTGAAAGTGTCGTGTTGGCCGTCGAGGACCTGGAGGCCTTCGAGAAGGGGTCCAAGAGCAGTACGACTACGTTACCGTTCCATCGCCAAAGGGTCGATACGATCACGCGCGAGTTTGGCGAGAAGGCTAGTCAGCTTGTTGAATCGGCGGCGCCGTCCGAGTTGGACGTCAAGCCGCTCAAGGCCACGGACCGGACCTCCGTAGCGACCTTGGTGGCTCGCTTACTCCGGTTAGCTGACCGGGGGACTTCGCAGGGCCTCGCCCTCGACGACAACATTCAGAGGGACCTGAAACGAGCTCCGCCCTTGTCGTCGCCGGAGACCGACGAGGAGACGGACAAGCCGGCGTCGCCGCGTCCCCAAGTGTCGCGCGAGGGCGCCGCCGAGGACGCCTTAGAAACGACGCGCGCGAAACTCGCTTCTTATGAAGACGCGGCGGTTGTCGACGACCTGGTGAAGACGGCGACGGATCCCGCCGTGCTCTGCCGCATGTACGAGGGGTGGGCGCCCTGGGTCTAGGTGACCCGGTTGCTCCTGCCCGCGTAACTGGGATTTGCGGCACTTTTCTAGAAATTCACAATTAAGATAAGCTCATCAGCCGCCCCGCCGCGTCGCAGACCGGAGCTTCTTTCCGCGTGAGCAAATACGTCGTCTCGAAGAAGTAGTCGCAGCCGCGCTCGCGCCAGGACGGCTCGAGGGGCATGCGGTCCTCGCGCTTGAGCACCTATGTGGAAATCAAATTTCGGGCGCCCCACGCCATCGACGCGATATTTTCTCCGTAGCTGCGTCTGCTCGATGGCATGAAGTTTCCAGGCCATCGACGCGACATCATCGCAGTGACCGCTCGCATAACCTAACTCACTGGTTGATTTCCACACAGCTCTCGACTTCGATGTCGAAGTCGGCTGAGAACAACCGGTCGACTTCAGCGCGCTCGATGGAATGCGGCGGCCCGAGCTTACCACCTTCAAATGGCGGGTGCTCGACGCTCACGAAGAGCACCCTGCCCCCCGGTCGCACGAGCCGCTTTAGCACCGCGGCGTAGGCCTCCCTATCATCTGGAGCGACGGCCACCAACCCTCCTCGGTCGAAGGCCGCGTCGACGAGCGGGCACCTGTGTGGAAATCAAAATTTTACGGCGCGGCCGCGCTGATTCTTCGCGTCAACCTCCACGCCATCAACGCGACGCCTGCTCGACGGCGTGGCGGTGCCGGTTGATTTCCACACAATTGGGCACGAGAAGTTGCCGAGAAAATCACCAGTATGCCAGGTCAAGCGCTTGGAGCCGCCCTCAAATGGCAGCCGCACGACGTGCATCGTCGCCAAAGCGCCGCGGACATCATCTCCGTCGTAGTCGTCGCACGCGTGGCCGGCAATTCTGCGAGCCTCGTCCGCACCATAAGTGGCCTTGAAGGCGTCGAGCGCCGCCGGGACGCCCTCGACCGCCACGACGCTATGGCCGCGCCACGCCAGATGGGCGACGTCGTGGCTCTGGCCGGCGAGCGGCACGAGCACGCGCGACGGCTCGGGCAGCAGTCTCTCCTCAAACTCCGCGAGGCGCGGATGCACGGTCTTACCGAGCTCCCAGCCGCGCGTGTCGCCCTCCCAGCGCTTTCTCCACCTCGCCAGGCGGTCATCGCTCTGTTGGCAAGTCTGCTGCAGCGCCAGCGACGCGGCGATGCCCGCGGCGGCTCGCGGCAGCGCGCGGAGCATCATCTACTTGCTCCGCAGAATGAAGACGAGGAAGAAGAGGCCGCCGATGCCGCAGGCGCTCAGCGCGACGGCGCGCCACACGTTATAGGCTGCGGTGGCTGCCGCGAGTACGAGCTCTTCGTCGTCGTCAGCGGCAGCAGCAGCCTCGACGTCGTGGCCTTGCTTGTACTTGTGCAGGTATGCCGCCTCGCGCGCTGTGGGTTCAGCACCACTGATGCGGCGCATCGACTGCCACTGCGAGAAGAGTCACTTAGTAATGCGCAGTGCCTCCGCGAAGCGCTAGAGCGAGAGACACACTAGGATGCTAGTATGTCTCGCGTAGCTCATTTGGAAATCGAGCCAGCCGCTCGCTCGCGTCGCAGCGGCCTAGGAGGCAAACCAGCGTAGTGGGAACAACTAAGGACACAGCGAGGACGGTCAAGCCGCTGGTCCGAGCCCGACGCGCCGCCGGAGCCACCGCTGCCGCCAAATAGAAGAAAGCCAGACTCAGCGCGCGCCACGATATACGATGGCGCGGAAACGGAGAGGAGGAAAAAACAGAAAGCCCCCGACTGCCCAGCCGCCCCCGCGCCAGGAGACGAAGGAGGCGACCGAGGCCATCACCTACGCGTCCGAGGACGACATCGATTCAAGGGACGATTTGGATGATGCCTACGACGACGACGACGCGTCGACGGCGGCGTCGACGACGTCGCGGAGCGACGTCTCGGAGTTGGATGGCGAGGGCTCGGAGGGTTATCGGCCGGGTGGCTACCATCCCGTTAGAATTGGAGACGTCTTCCACGCGCGGTATACTGTGGTAGAAAAGCTCGGCTGGGGCCACTTCTCGACGGTCTGGGCCTGCAAAGACGCGGACGGCGACGCTCTTGTAGCGCTGAAAGTGCAGAAGAGCGCGGCGCATTACGCCGATGCTGCTTTGGATGAGATCGATCTATTGAGACATGCGAGAAGAGTCGCGGACGACGAGGCGAAGAACTGGAACAACCAGGGCGATGATCCCAGGGTAGCGTCGTCGCGCGTCGTGCGGCTGCTCGACCATTTTGAACATCAGGGCCCGAACGGGCGCCACGTGTGCATGGTGTTTGAGTTATTGGGAGTGAATTTGCTGAGCGTCATCCGGAAGTCGGAGTACCACGGGTTGCCCGTGGACGCGGTCCGAGCCATGACGAAGCAGATCTGTTTGGGATTAGATTTCTTACACAGAAAGTGCGCGATCATCCACACGGTCAGTGACTCAGCGTGGATATTGAACCTTACGCCATCGACGCGCGTCGTCTCCGTCAGACGAGGTCGTGGGTGGTCGCGTCGATGGCGTCTACGCGCCCCGCGAGAGAGTCGCGGCGGTTTCGCGACGGCGTCCGTTCCACACAGGACCTCAAACCCGAAAATGTGCTCCTCAAGCGCGCCCGAGCACCTAGGCCGGTAGCTCTCAGAGACCGGACGAACGGCACCGTTTCACCGGACAAGCCCCTCTCCGCGAAGATCGAGGAGCTCTCGCAAGACCTGACCCAGACCAATTTATCGGCGGAAGAGCGCAAGAAGCTCAAGAAGAAGCTCAAGAAGCAGCGGCAGAAACAGCGGAAGAAGGGCGCGCTCGAGGAGGTCACCGAGTCACAATTTGATGTACTAAGATTGCCAGATGGTACTGTAGCTCGGTGTTCGCTGCAGGGCATGATCGCCGCGAACTTCGAGGATGACGCCGTGCCCTCGACGCCGGAACCGTTGCAAGACGAGATCCAGCGCATGGTGCTGAGGGTCGCTGACGACGTCGAGGAAGGGTCACTGCGCGCTCGAGTTGCGTTTGTCGCCCCATGGGCGAAGGTGTATGGGGCGCTCGGGCCGGACCACCGGAGGAAGCCTTATGTTCCTGAGGCGCTAGATAGAGCTCAATGGCGATGCGCTCTAGACGGCGCGGATGGCCGCGAGACGGCGGTCTTTGCTGTGAGGGGAGATGGCCGAGAACCGCAGACCGATAGGGTTTTGGCTCGCGCTGCAGCTACGGCGCTCGCTTGTACGGCGAAGACGCCGACGTCTGATAGCATCATGGGTTTGGCGGACCCTACTTTGTTGAGTGCGTGGACGGTGCGCTTCGACCCGTCGAAGGCCTTGGCTGTCCTAGGTTTCCTGGAGAGGAAGGCTCCGGGTCTGAGATTTATGAGTTGTGGGCCTCGGTCGGACGAGAAGGACGCGTGTGGCGAGCTCCGCGCCTTCGCGGACGCGCGGGAGTCTTTCGCTGGTTTGGTCGGTGTGGATTTAGGCTCCCTACAAGCTTGTACTACTACAACAGAACGAGTCGCGCGACCGAAACCTCTCGCAAGACGCTTACAACTTGCGGCAAAACGCGCGCAGCCCCCTTCTACGGAAGGAGGTGCTCCGTCAGCGCCGGATGCGCCGCCCCCGGTGCCCGTGCAGTCGCCCACATTGGAAGTAATGGACGAGCCGGCGACGTTGCCCCCACCTCCACCAGATGATGGGGTCCCCGACGACTTAGCATCCTTATGTGATGCCGAAGTAGCCGTCGTCGACCTAGGAAATGCCTGCTGGCGCCACAAGCATTTTACCGAGGATATTCAGACGCGGCAATATAGGTCTCCCGAAGTGATAGTAGGGGCACCTTATGATACCTCAGCTGATGTTTGGTCATTAGCTTGTGTGGTTTTCGAACTACTTACCGGTGATCTATTGTTCGATCCGCGAGCGGGCGGCGACTATGATCGGGATGAGGATCATCTCGCGCAGATGCAGGAATTGTTAGGACGATACCCGAAAAAATTAGCGACGGCGTCTCGGGCTCGACGGTTCTTCACGCGACGAGGTGATCTCAAACACATCCACCAGCTGCGTTTCTGGGATTTGGAGTGCGTCCTCCGACAAAAATACCACATGTCGCCGGCCGACGCGCGCGAGGTCGCTTCCTTTTTGCGGCCTCTCCTCGAGTTTGCGCCGGACAAGCGATGCACGATGCAGGAGGCGCTGCGGCATCCCTGGCTGACCCGGCCGCAAGGAAGTTCCCCGCCACCTGTTGAGGAGGACGACGACGAGGAGGACAAGGAAGACGAGGAGGACGAGACTTTATCCACTTCCGATTCCGGGGGCTACGAGGATATTGATGTGGAGGCGTCGGACGAGTTCGACGAGGAGGACATTGACGGGGAAGAAGCGGAGGAGGACGAGCCCGAGGAGGTCGGGGGGCCGGTCGAGGCGGGGGACGTGTAATCTGGATTGGGGCTTTTAGTTTTTACTCCCTTGTGGTATGCTTACTCCCGAGCCCTCACGCAGCCTCCGCCGCAGCCTTCGCCGCCGCCGCCGCCTCGCGCTTCGCCTTCGCCGCGGCGGCTTTCTCGGCCTTCGCTCTCGCCTTGGCCTCGGCTTCTTGATGCGCCTGGTCGGCCTCCCACGTGATGACGGCCGTATCCCAGGGCCCCTTCTCCCACGGCGCGTCGTCGGCGGCGTCGACGAAGCTTACGACCTCCCGCATCGTCTGCAGCCGGTTCCGCGCAAGGTCCTCCACCCCGTCGCGCGCGAAGCGGGTCAAGTCGCGTTTCGCGCCCGGTGGTATCTGGCTCCAGAGCAAGTCGTCGCAGCCCCATGCAGCGAGGCCTTCGGGCATCGACGCCACGGGTGCAAGGCGCGGGCGCGAGAGGTGACGCGTCGGGACCAAGCCAAGAGCTGTTTGTGCCAAAAGCGCTGCACAAGCTATTTTCTGATGCATCATGCTTCGCTCTCCGTCACTGGCGGTGCTCTCCCAGCGGGGGCCACGGGTTTCAGTGGCGTGAATTGAGGGCGCTCATACGCGGCCCCTTGAGAAGTTATATGCGCAAAAACCGGCGTACGGCCAGAGCATCCGCCGGACCCCAACATACCAGCTTTTTGGGCTGGAAAAGGGCGACGCCGGCGCGCAGCACAGTGTGAAAGGGCTGCCCTCTCCCCGACGGCTTTGGCTCCTTCCGCGGCGCGAGACGGTCTACCCGAGCGCGGGACCAAGCGTGGGGACCTACCGAACGATGTCGAACGGCCGGAGCGAACAATGAGGCCCGAACGGCTGCGGCGTCCGACGGCGCATTTCGGGGTGCGCCGATGGGCCGGCGCGATGTCATCGAATCGCCGCGGTGAGCCCACTGACGTGCGTGGGCCATCGCATGCGATCCTTATAGATGCTCCGTGGCCACAGTTTTGGTTCCATCGGCTCGGAATGCACAATTTAGGGTCCACAAAGTCGGCCTCGACGCCGCGTTCGGCCCACTGAATGTCGGCGTTGTGGAGGTTTTGAGCGGTCCGAACGGTTCGTACCCACCCATGGGTCAGCATAGAGGCCCCCAGCGGCTGGACTACGCGCGGAGGCAATTTTTGTGAATTTTCTAGTATGTAATTTGTGCCTAACATCTGTCAAACCTCATGATTTTTTCTCAAACTTTGTGTGAATTAAGATGAGGTCTATATACGCCCCCTGACCGGTTTTTGCGCATAAAATCTTCGACGCGACGCCGCTAGAGCCGGAGCAAAAACCCGTGGCCCCCCATCTCTCCCAGCCAAATCTCTGCAACCAAGTTGTAATCAGTCGCAAAACGGCACTGTACGCGCAACAAGCTCCCTCAGTCCGTCGGTTAAGCTGAGGCTAGGCTAGGCTAGCCGGATAGAAACATTAACATGTCTAACGCCTATACGGCGAGAACCCCGCGAACGACGAGGACGGCATCACATACGTCTCGTCCTCAGCGATCTCGACGGCTCCGCGGACCTGCTCCGCGTCGAAGACGCCGACGCCCCAGAAACCGGTCCCGCCGCGCCGGACATTTTTATGGAAGAGGTCGTGGAAGAAGCGGTGCGGGAGGCCGAGCTGGGCCTCGAGCTGGAGGCCGCCGCTGGACGGCCCCATCGAGCCCCGGATCACCAGGAAAAAGTTCGAGTCGTCGCAGTCGATGCCCAGGACGTCTTGCATCCTCTGATGGACGTCGCGCCGCGCCACGACGACGTAGCAGAGCAACAGGACGTGTTCTACCTCGGGCCGCGCATCGCCCTCGAACGTGTTCGGCGGCTGATCCGTCCTATCATAAAAGTTCGGCGGCGCCAGCGCCGTGCCCTGCGCCGGGCCCGGCTGCGGGAAGCGCTGGGCCAGCGCGGTGCACTTCGCGAGGAGCGCCGGGGTCAGCACGGGTTCGAGCAGGCTGCCGGCCGCCGGCGCGCCGCCGACGCTCGGCGGCGTCGGCGGGCGCCGCGCGCCCGGCGACGAAGCGCACCGTGCGCACGCCCGCGCGAGCGCCGCGCACGCGTCTTGAGCGCTCGCATTCGCGGGCAGGCCCTCCGGGCGCTCGGCGGCGATCGCGCGCGTGTCCCGGAACTCGCCGTGCCGGAAGCGCTGGTAGAGGTCGTCGCCGCAGTAGCCGGCGGCCGCGAGCGCGTAGGGCAGCCAGCTCAGACAGAGCAGGGGCATGCCGTCGTCGAACGGCACCACGAGCCCCAAATAGAGCAAGAACACCACCCACTCCTTGTAACAGGGCAACCTGCGTTGAGACACCGATGAACGTGGAGAAACGTCAACTCTCACGAGAATAGATCGAATTGTAGGCTCCTCGAGTCGACGAAACGCCGGCACCTACCAAGGGTAGGGCTTGATCAGCCCTATCGACCACCGTCTCCCTTCGTCGGGTGGAGGCGGCGGCGGCGGCGGCGGCGGCTCCGGCGGCGGCACCGGCGGCTGCGTCCGCGGGTCCGGCGACGAGCCCGGCGACGCCGGCGACGCTTGCAGCAGCAGCCGCGGCTGCTCCGGCAGCAACATCTGCCAATGCAGCCCGTCGAAGTGTCGCAGCTGCTCCTGTGGCAGGACGCGGCAGAGCAACTCGTTCCCAGGTGGCAGCGGGTCCGGCGGCGCCGCCTTCACGAGGTCCCGCAGCTGCGAATACCTCCGGAGCAGCGCGGCGGGGCCATAGTCCCCTTCCTGCCACGGCCGGATCGTGAAGCCGCGCTCGCGCGCGCGATTGAGGTCGATGACGAGGCCGTGGGGCCAGCCCTGGCGGCACACGTAGGCCGTGTTGGCCCGGCCGACCATGATCGAGACGCTTCTTTCGTAGCGCGAGTCGAAGTCTAAGGCGCTCGCGTCGAAGTTGTGCGCCGGCGGCTCCAGCGCAAACGTGCAGCCGCCGAGGTAGCAGCCCACGAGCGCCTCCGCGTAGCAGCCCGTGGTGATGGCCGCCGCGAACGCGCCCGGCACGTGGCCGCGCATGACGTAGGCGACTCGCTGCATAACCGATGACGTGTATGCATTCCCTGGCAGGGAATGCTCGAGCTCGTGCAGCGGATGCTTCACGAGCTCCTCCAGTTTTTGCTTGCGCCGGCCCAGGTCCAAGTCCTGCAAATACGTTGATAGCGCTTCTACTTCTGACGCAACTTCGGCCGGCAATGACGATGCATCACTGTCGCTGGTGTTATTATCCATTTTTACAGCGTTTTTGGACCTCGGCGACGTGCGCAAACGCTGTCGACGTAGAAACCCGCGAGCTCAGAGGCTCGGGGCTCAATCGCTAGTGATTTAGCTTTAGCTTTGTCTTAGACTCTACAGCCTTAGTGCTCGTCAGGTTGCTCCAAACAGCGCCACCTCGTCGGCGTTTCGCCCACAGCAACGACGCACGACACGCTTTTCGTTTGGTTAGGGCGATGCACTGGCGGCCGGCGCGAGGATGTACGCACGGTAGAGCAAAGACTCGGCGTTGCTCGGCTCGGCGCTGCAGAAAACTAGTAGGAAAAACCACGCACCTTGATGAAATGTAACGTTGCCAGAGTCCATTGAAGAAGAGAAGTCCGTGGGGCGAAATATTGGTTTCGACGCAGAGCGGCGACGGCGTGGCCTCGACAGACACGGCGCGCCGATGCCCTAGCCGCTGCTCTTTTCAGGCGTGCTTGCGTCGCGAGATCACGCCGTAGACCTCGCGTGCTACATTCTACCGCACCACAATAGCCCTTGGCCGCAATTTTAGATAATTCGCCGCTTGTGACGCTGCACGTGCAGCAATCACGTAGGCGCACAAAAATCCATGGTAGCAAACGGGTTTTCGCCGATTTTTCAATCCGCTCCTCCTCGAAGCCCCAAGTAAAGCTAAAAACACTTAGAATACCAATGACGCGACGTACGCAACCAGAACCACCAAGACAAAAAGCACCGCGAGGACCTCGTACCGCAGCGCGAACCAGTAGAGCCCCGCGAGCTGCTGGAGGTACTCGACATTCTGTTTCGCGCTGAGCTTCGACTCGCCCGCCGTCCGCTCGCGAAACGTGATGGGCACGTCTTCCACCGAAGTGCACCGGCAGCGGACCATCACCTCCAGGCCGACCTTGAAGCCCAGCGGCCGTGGCTCGCCCTTCGCCAGTACTTTTTTGGAAGTGCAGAAGAAGCCGCTCATGGGGTCCGTCGACGTACACAAAGGCCGCGCGAGGAGCGTCGCGCCCGCGGAAATGATGACTCTCACCACATTCCATTCGAAGCCGACGCCGCCGCCGCCCACATGTCGAGAGCCGACGCTGAAGTCCGCCCGTCCTGCGAGGACGGGCGCCGCGACGCTCGGCACGGACTCGGGCTCGTGCTGGAGGTCGGCGTCCATACAGAGCACAGTATCATATTTCGCGCGCGCGAAGCCCAGCAGTACGGCCGAGGAGAGGCCCCGGCCTTGGCTGCGCGCGCGCGTCTCGAGGCGCACGTCAAAACCCTCCTTCCGCAGCTGTTGGACGATGCTTTGCGACGCGCCGGAGCCGCGCGACTCGTCGTCGGCGAAGAGGAGGTCGCAGTCTAGACCCGCGGCGCGGGCTGCTTTGAACAGCCGTTCCGTCAGCGGTCGTAGGTTGTCCGTCTCGTCGTAGGTCGGGACGACGACGGAGAGCTGCTTTTGCGGCGCCATTTTTGTGCTTTGCAGCGGTTCGCTGCTTTGTTTTCGAGGTTTATCACGCCGCGCGTATTTTTGTGGGTCAACGACGTGCGAAATTGGCTGCAGGGTAGGCCCAAGCTCGATACGCGTTGATTTTTGCGGCCCGTAGCGCGGTTGAATGCCGTTTTTCGAGGCTGTTGGCTGCGCGTGGATCGGTGAGTTGCTTCTGTGCGACAAGAGCTAAAGTGGCCAATGTGTAAGCGCGACACGCGTTTCCACAAAGCGCTTGCTAGTGTCTTACAGGCCGCTAGCCTCACAGCCGTGCCTAAAAAGCCGCATTGCTCGCGTCACACTTCGCGCGCCAGCCAAATCGTTCGTTTGTGAGCCGTTACAGCTGTGGGACAACGATCCTGCCCACACTACATTGTAGCCCACAGCCGACAGCACTAAAGATGTCCCAGATGGGCGGCGGCCTCCGCTGGCACGGCGTCTCGAAGACGGGCTCGACGGCGACGTCGCGCATCATGAACGCCGCGAAGGCCGAGCGCGAAAAGGCTAATAGATCTGCCCCAAAGGTCGGGTCCGCCTCCGTGACCGATGGGGACGACTGGCTCGCCGTCGCTGCCGCCGAGAGGGCAGCGAGGGAAAGGACGGGCGCCACGGGCAACGCCTTCGCCGACGGCGCGTCGCTGGTGCGGGAGGCGAAGCGCCAAGCGACGGAGGACGACGACGAGTTCGCGATTCCGGCCCAATCTAAAAAGGCGCGCGTCGACGACGAGGCCGACGGCCCGCCGCCGACAGAGAAACCAACGGAGAAGGTGGAGCTCTCGCGGGAAGCGAAGCGCGAGGTCGAGCTGTCGATCATGGAGCTGCGGGACGAGCTCGAGGAGGAAGGGTTGGACGAGGACGCGATCGACGCGCGGTGCGACGCTTTGCGAACGAAGCTCCTCGAGAAGGCCGCCGCCGACGCTGTAAAGTAGAATAGATAGTTTTTTTTTTACCCTCCGCTGCCTACTTCTTGGTCGCCGCCATCGTCTTGCCGCGGCGCCCCGTGGACTTCGTGTGCTGGCCGCGCACGCGGATGCACCAGTAGTGGCGCAGGCCCCGGTGGGCCCGGATCTTCTTGAGCCGCTCCAGGTCCGACCGCAGCGTCGTGTGGAGCGTGTTCGCGAACGCCTGCGAGTACTTGCCCGTCTTGTAGTCCTTCTGTCTATTTAAAAACCAGGTCGGGATCTTGAACTGCTTCGGGTTCTGGATGATGGCCACGAGCTTCTCGACCTCGTCGGCCGTCAGCTCGCCGGCGCGCTTGTGCGCGTCGACCGCAGCTTTTTTGCACACCACGTTCGCGAAGCGGCGGCCGACGCCGGGGATCGCCGTGATGGCGTACATGACCTTGCGCCGCCCATCAATATTCGTGTTGAGCACGCGCAAAATGTGCTGGAAGTCGGGGCTGATGACGAGCGACATCGTCTCGGGGGATTTAACCTGCGGGCGCCGCGAAAGTGAGCGTGCTGGCCGCGGTGGGAGCTATGCCGGTGTGTGTGGTGACCTCTGCGGCCGCGTCTAGCGGCGCGGTCGCCCCGCGGCGGCCTATCTCGGCCTTGCCACAATATGGCGATTCAGCGGCGCGTCCACGTCGCGCGGAGCTGTAAGCTGTCCGACACTGTAACGCACGGCTCCGAACAGCCCTACAACCACAGCTAGAGGCGACAGCGGCTTTGCGCTGCGCAGTAAATTACAATCGCTGTCCGCGACTTTGACAATCACCAAGTCTTTGCGCCTCTGCGAACACAGGCTGTGGGGACGTCCAGCGGCGACATGGGAGTGGCTCTGACACCCCAGGGCTTTTTGGAGCTATCTTTTTTCGTTCTAGTACGTCTACGACACTAGTAAACATCGACGCCGGCCGCAAAGCGTAGGACACGTAGGCGGCCGACGGACGCCACGATTCATATCTGCAGCCGAGACGAGTCATATCTGCAGCCGCGCTATATATCTCAACAAAAAACAGCAAAGCTCTGTGTGATGGCCTGCACCCCCGCCGTCGACGCGACCTCCTCTTTGATAGGAGCGGCTCTATCGGCAAGTAGCTGCAAGAGCAGATCTGTACCCATCTTCTACCTGCGCCGGGCTGGAATAGTCGTGTGCGGCTCGCTCACCTTTGTCGCGCTCTCAACGAATGACACGAGTACAGTAGCAAAAGCATCAATCGGCTCATTAGCAGCTCTACTAACATTAGGACGGTGGGACAACGCGCGCGCCGAACTCGCGCCGCGCTGGGAGCCCCACGGCCGCGGCGCGTCCGACGCGAAGGGTGAAATTTGGGCAACTTTAACTGTCTATGTTACTGGCGCCGCCTACGCCTGCTTGCTGAAAAAGCTTACGTTCTATTCACCTCTAGCGGGCGTCGCCGTGGCCTTGGGCGTGGCCTACGTCGCGTCGCGGCCGGGCGTGTCGAAACCGGGCGGGCCGCGGCCGCAGCCGATTGGAAGGAAACCGCAATTCGACGCGGCGCCGCGGCCGCCGGTCCGCGGCTGGCGCTGCGCTACGGGGAGCGAGAGTCATGAAGTCACGGCGTTGGCCGCGCAGAAGCACGGTCTGAACGCGTCCTTGAGCGGAGAAAGTTCAGGACGACAGATCTGGCACTTTGTTGGAGAAGAAAACGACGGCGCCGGAGGTTGCGAAGCTTTTGATCCCGCGAAGAACCCGAATTCGTCAGATCAGTTATACAGGAGGGAGCGGTTGCGGACTTGGCGGCAGAAACACGGCGACGACGTACCCGTAAAAGATCCATTAGAACGCGCTTTAAAGTTCTACCGCAAGCTCCAAGTCGACGACGGCCACTGGGCCGGCGACTACGGCGGGCCCCACTTTCTCTCACCTGGACTTGTAGTTATGTGGTATGTTACTGGTAGAAGAGATAGCGTCCTAGATGCCAACCAAAGAAACGCCATGAAGCGGTACTACGAGAACCACCAGCAGAGTGACGGCGGCTGGGGCACGCATATTGAGTCTCCTTCGACCATGTTTGGCACTACTCTGACCTATGTGGCTCTACGACTGCTCGGAGAGCCCGCGGAAGCACCACGCCTAAGGAAAGCCAGGACCTTCATCCATTATCACGGCGGCGCGACGTACACGGCGTCCTGGGCCAAGTTCGCGCTGTGTCTGCTGGGTTGTATGGATTGGGAGGGCCACGAGTCCGTCCCGCCGGAGATGTGGTTACTACCAAGGTGGTGCCCCTTCCACCCGTGTCGGATGTGGTGCCACGCGCGCATGGTCTATTTGCCCATGGGTTATTTATGGGGTAGTCGGTGGGTCTACGCCGACGCGGAAACTGATGAGACGGTGTTATCACTGAGGAGGGAGCTGTACCCCGAGTCTTATGAGAAGATAGATTGGCGCGCTTCTAGAAGTTTGGTCGCGCCCATCGACGACTACTCGCCCGTCGGCGTCCCGATGAAACTCGCGCAGCTGGTGTTGCGGTGCTACGAGTCTTCTTTTATCTTGAAACCGTTCCGGGCCTTCGTAAGGAGGAGAGGATTGGCCTTCTCCGCGGACTACTGCAAGGCGGAGGATTTACAAACGAATTTCGTGGACATAGGGCCGGTCAACAAAGTGTACAATATGTTGGTAGCTTATGATAGGAACGACGGGACCTTCGACGCGCATTGTTTGCGCGTGCCCGACTATCTGTGGGTCGCCGAGGACGGCCTGAAGATGCAGGTTCGTTGTTCCGTGTCCTCTTTCAATCGCGTACGCCATCGCCGCTCACCTTACAACGCGCGCAGGGCTACAACGGCTCGCAGTGCTGGGACTTGAGTTTCGCGACGCAAGCCATCGCCGAGGCGCGATTGGGCGACGCGGCCTACCTCGAGGATTGTGTGGTGAAAGCTTGGAACTACCTGGAACGGACCCAGATCCTCTCGACGGAGGTCAGCCAGGCGTCGCCCGCTTTTAGGTATGAGGACGCCATCAACCGCGAAAAGTACTTCCGCCACGTCAGCAAGGGCGGCTGGCCCTTCTCCACGTCGGCGCACGGCTGGCCCATCAGCGACTGCACGGCCGAGGGCCTGAAAAGTGTTTTAGCATTGCGGAATTTGCAGTGTGTTATGAAGAAGGGCACGTCCATCTCCGACGAGAGGTTGTGCGACGCGGTGGACGTCATCCTAGCGTTACAAAATGCTGATGGGGGGTTCGCGACGTACGAAAATAACAGGGGCTACGGCTGGTACGAGTGGCTGAACCCGTCGGAAGTGTTTGGGGATATCATGATCGATTATTCGTACGTCGAGTGCTCCATGGCGTCGAACGGCGCTTTAGCGAGATTTCGGGAGGCCTTTCCTACCCATAGACAGAGGGAAGTGGATAGAGCGTTAGCTAGGGGCAACGCCTTCCTCAAGTCCATCCAGCGGGAAGATGGAAGTTGGTACGGCTCCTGGGGCTGCTGCTTTACGTACGCGGGCTGGTTCGGGATTGAGGGCCTCGTTGATTCAGGCGAGGACCCGTCTACGAGTGAACCGGTACAGAGGGCTTGTGCTTTCCTACTAAAACATCAACGGGCGAACGGGGGCTGGGGCGAGGACTTCACGTCGTGCTTCGACAAGGCCTACGCGGCCGACGGCATGCGGGACTACGGCGACGACGGATCGGGCGTCGTTCCGACGGCCTGGGCGCTACTGGGCTTGATGGCCGGGCGCTGTGCGGACCAAGCGGCGGTCCGAAAGGGCGTCGCTTACTTGGAGCGGCGGCAGCTCGAGTCGGGCGACTGGCCCCAGGAGGGCATCGCGGGCGTCTTCAACCGCGCGTGCGGGATCACGTACACGGCGTACCGGAACGTGTTCCCGATCTGGGCCCTGGCGCGCTACCGCGAGGAGTATTTGCTGCATTCGTAAGTATGTCGTTTTATCGAGAACTTACACAGTACATTGAATCTCACTCCTCCATCGCGTCGGCGCCGGCGTTTTTGGCGCCGCGCGAGGGCTTCTTCGCGCTCCGCTCGCGCGCCTTCGCGGCGCACTCGATGGCGATGGCCCTCCGGTCGCCCTTGTCTTTGCTCACGAGGACGGCGAGGTTTTTGACGTGCGGCGCCGATTTCTTATGCTTGCCCGTCCGCTGGAGCGGTCGCTTCGTCTGGCGCTTGCGCTTCGCGAAGCCGGCGGACTTTTTGCTCTTTTTGTTCGTGGCTCCCATCGTCTGTATGATCGATGTGCGCACCGATTGGAATGCTGGCGGCGTTTCAGCTGTGGTGCAGTGTCGCAGAGCGCTGGCTATGGTGCTGCAGCAGCGAGTTGAGCTTGAAGCACAGCGGTGCAAGGCCGGCAGGTCTTAAGCACTTGTGCTGCTGGATGCCCTGAAACGCACAACTAAGCGCGCGCGGCACACGTAGACGCGTACGACAAGTTCGCCTGCTCTCGGTAATCCTAGCATATGTGTACGCTAGGTCTGCCATTTATCCTGCGTGCATCGTGAGCTCGCGGGTTTCTACGTCGACAGCGTTTGCGTGCATCGTGCTGGCAGCGTGCAAGCCACCATGCGTGTAACTGTAGCATTGGGCTGCGCTGCAAGCCATGCCTTCCGACCACCGCTCCCACGCAAACTGCCGACCACGACACGCACTGCCATCGACGACCTCTACACGTCCAAGGGCGTGACGACCACTACCACGCGCGCTGCCGTCGCGCCGCCGCCAGGCAAGAGCTGGCGCACGAAGGAAGGCCCACAATCAACACTCATCGCCGGCGGCGGCCCGGCCGGGTTATTAACGGCAATAGCCTTCGCGAAGCGCGGCTGGACGAACATAAGGGTCGTGGACAGATTAAGGGAGCCCTACGATCCGGGGGATGAGCTCATCTGGTCCGACGCCGCGCGCTTCTACCTCGTCGGTCTTGGACTAAGGGGCCAGACGGCGCTGACGGAGCTCGGCGCCTGGGACACCGTACAAAGCTACTGCGCCGAAGTTGTAGGGAGGAAGGACTGGGCGCCGGGCGCCGGCCCCGACGAAGGCGTCGAGCGCATTTTTACGGACCGGCCCGTGTCGACGCAGGTCATTGCCAGGGACCGCATGCAAGGTGCTTTGTATAAAGTCGCGAAAGAGAAATACGGATCTCAAATTAACTTCGACTGGGAGACCGAGGTCGACGTCGAGGACGACGACGTGACATTAACGAAAGGTGCGACGGAGGAGGTCCTGCGGCCCTCATTAATAGTGGGCGCCGACGGCACGGCGCGGACCGTGGCCATGGCGCTCGAGGAAAATGATCGACGAGTCAGGATAAAGCGCTACGACGACGACAACTGCCGGGTCTTCAAGACCGTTCCCTTAGATTTACCAGAAGGTTGGCGCGGCGACGTGAACTACTCCACGCGCTCGAAGGGCGGTCGCATGAATTTTGATGCCTTGCCGTCCGACGCCGAGAACCGGCGCTACTGCGGCGTGCTGTTGTTGCGGGAAGGCGACGCCCTCGCCCAGGAGGACTCCTCTCCCGACGAATTAAGAGCGCTCATGAAGGAGTGCCTGCCGCAGTTCGAGCCGTTCGTGAATGACGAGAATTTGAATAACATCGCGAAGAAGCCCGCTAGTCGTTTACCTGGGTTCCGGTATGTGGGCCCCAGGATCCACAAGGCCGATAGAGTTGTGCTGTTGGGGGATGCGATCCATACCGTGAAGCCCTACTTCGGGCTGGGCGCGAACAGCGCCTTCGAGGACGTCACGTCACTTGACAAGTGTCTTGATGAGCATGACAACGGTGCCGACGCTCTCAAGGCATTTTCAAGGGCAAGAGCCCCGGAGGCGAAAGCGCTGGTCCAGATCTCGCGCGGCTTCGACCGGCCGGGGTTCCGAGGCTTCGTGTCGTTCATCTTACCTATCATCCTGGACTCGATCTTCCACGCGAAGTTCCCGAAGGTCTTCGGTCCGAACACGATCGCGTCCTTGCAGCGGCGGGACACTTTTGTTAGAGTGCGCTGGAACAAGCGGCGGGACCGCTTGCTACAAGTCGCGGTGCTGGGCAGCGGGCTGTACCTCGCGGCGTCCTCTGTGCGTTTGTTGGCGCGCCTCGCTTTGTCGACGCCGGCGGCGCGGCGCACATCCTTAATCGGCGCGGCGGCCGTCGCGGTAGCTGGCCTTGCTGCGAAGGCCCTCTCGTTTTTTGAACGAGGTATGGCTCCAGCGGATGTATTGACGAAGACGAACTCCTCGCCGGTGGCGAACTCGAACGAGGACTTCGTGACGAACTAAGACTTAATTAATTAGAGCTCGACCTTCCCGCTGCCGCGAAAGAGCGCCGCCGTGCGGAGCTCCGCATTCCTAAAGTTCGTCGCCAGCGCCGGGTCGGCCGCGTGCGCCGTGAACATGTGCTTCAGGAAGACCCAGTGCGCGACGACGGCGATATTCCGTTCGGGCCGGTTCTTCAGCCAATTCAGGAACTCGTCCGCTCTCTCATAACAAAGCGTCGCCGCCATCTCCGAGGGCTCGTTCTCCTTGCGCGCCGTCCACAGGACGTCGTCCTCGTCCTTCACGAGGGCGAAGTCGACGAAGGGGAAATCCTTCCTCAGGTCAGTCAGGGTCCGCCGGTGGTCGCACTCGTGGACGGAGATGCGCTCGCGGCAGAGTTCGGTGCCGACGAAGGTCGTGGGCCAGCCTGGCAGATCTTTAAAACCGGTTTGAGCCGTCTGGATCGTGCGCGACAGCGTGCTCACGACGACTAACTCTGGCGGCGGCACGGACCTTTTGCGGAGGTCTGCGTTCAGCTGTTGCGACTGCGCGACGCCGGCCGGCGTCAGGCGCGCGTCGCGGTACTTGGGGTCGAGCCCCAGGTTGTCGGACTTCCAGTTCGGCAGCTCGCGCTCGCCCTTGTTGTGGTAGCCCTCGGCGTGCCTCACGAAATAGATCGTCTTCTCGTCGTCGCTCGTCGCCTCGCCGGGCCGCAGCTGGAGCTGCGGCGAGGTCGTCGCGAGCGCGCGCGAGGCGAGGGTGGTCGCGAGCAAGAAGTTGCGGCGCTCCAGCAGCAAGCGCGTGGCGGCGAGGAGGCGCACCATATTTGTGGACGCGGTGGCGCCACAGAATAGCGTCAAAACGCGGCGCCGGCGTGTGTGCAGTGTGCACACCCAGTGGTCAGTGAGAGCAGTGCAGCACAAGCTACGCGCGGATCTTGCACGAGGGCTCGAACAGCTCAACTAGCGAGCGATTCCCAGCAAATGCGCACGACGGCTGCACGTATACGTTGTTGTCACGCCGCGGACGCCAAAGGCGATAATCACTAGCGACACAGAGGCACTAGCTTCAACGCGTCCAAAGCCGCTGTGCGCAGGAACTCGAGTGAGAGCAGCCGCCGAGCTGCCAAAACGCGCCCCCGCAACCGAGTTATAGGAGAGGGGCTGCCCCGCGCACGAGTATGACGAGCATGTGGACCTACCCCGGCCTCCAGCCCGTCTCCTGCGACGACCGCACGCGCGTCCAGGAAATACCGTTGGCGACCGTCCGGATAACCATCTGCGGCGAGCCGCCGGTCGCCATGATCTGGAACCCTGATTTAGCGCCGACGCTCCACCCGGATAAAGTGCGGCGGTGGTTTAACGGCGGCGGCATCGGAGGCACGGGCGGCTCGACGCAGGACTGGGACGACGACCAGGTCGCCGAGTTCGTCCGGCTTTTGTGCATCGTGCACCACGGGCCGAGCATTGATAAGGCGGGGCACCGCGTACGGTTGCGCGAGGACTGCGGCGAGTTTTTTGAATATATGAAGCGGCAGAAGCTGAGGTACGACCGGGAAGTACTATTGCACTGGTTCGCGCTGAAGTTCGTCAATGAACGGGCACAAACGAAACGCTGGGTCACGCCGTCGAACCTCGAGGCGCTCTGGGACGCGGCGGCCGAGGCGCTGGAACGGCCCGCGGCGCCGCCGAAGCTCAAGCCGCATCCCGACCCGCCCTGGGGGCCCGACCCCGACGCCGCCGCGCCCCCGGAGCCGCCGCTGCCCGACGAGGCGCCCGCCGAGGAGGCGGCGCCGGCGTAAATGAATGTGATTGGTTCTGGGTCGTAAGGGGGGGCACCGCGCGCCGATTTATCGGGCCGGGCGGCGGGCACGTGCCGCGTCATTCATAAGCAGAACCACCTCGGCACCCCCGAACCGGAGCGCGTTGGCCGCCGTTCACGGAGTTCGCCGTTCGCTTCGATGTTACGGTGCTAGGACTTCGCCGTTCACAGCTAGTGTGTGTCGACACACTAGGTTTTCCTGGAGGGCAGAGCGCCGACAATATGGCCATGTCCGCGCAGAGCGCCGCGCCGGTGGGTGGCTCCCATCCACGACACCGCAGGCGGTAACTGGTGCGAGTCTGACGGGCAGCCTCTGCCGACAGCTAAACAAAAAACCACTGTAGCGCCGCAGCAGCGCATCGCAAGCGCGCGGTGATGCGGCGGGCGGCGGTCCTCGCGGCGTGCGCGGTCGCGGCCACCGCGCAGACCGACGACGGCGGCGGCTTCGCGTGCGTCGCCTGCGCGGCCGAGGAGAGCCTCACCGCCTGGTACGTCGCCGTCTCAAACACCGAGTACACCTGCGACCCGGCGACGTACCCTATCTATGTAAACAAGGACGGAGTCCCGACGACGGCGCACGTCTTCAAGCACCCGGCCTGCAGCTACGAGTACGGCACGCGCGCCGGGGCCACGGGCGGCGCCATCAGCTGGGTGACGCAGTGGTGCGCCGACGACGGGACCATCTGGGAGGCCTCGGACTGCGCGTGCGAGGCCGCGGGCGGCGGGGCGTGCGCCGCCCCGGGCTACGACGACGACGACGGCTACGACGACGACGACGACGCCCCCTGCGACTACGACCCCGGGTCCTGCGTCGACGACCGGACAACCACGGATGCCTTCGGCGACGGCTGCGCGTGGTACGCTTGTAACCAAGGGGAATGCGGCGACTACGACGACGGCGACTTCGCGGCGCGGGACCAGTGCTGCGCCTGCGGCGGCGGCACGCTCGCCCCGTCCGCCTCCGACGACGACACGAATAAGCCGTCCGCCTCCGACGACGGCGGCGACGGCTGTGTGCTCCACGTCGCCGGTCCCGTCGTCACCTCCCCGAGCAACCAGGTCGCCACCGTCGACTCGCTCCAAAACTACGAGCTCGCGTTCACGATGGAGCTGGCGAGCGACTGGACGCCCAGCCTCGGTACGGGCCATTGGCAGTCCATCCTCCGCATCGGCAATTTGGATTACCAGCGGTTGCCTGGCATCTGGTTTCACGAGACTCAAAACGCCTTGTACGTGATGCAATCCTACAGCGGCTGCGTGGGGTCCCCGTGGTCTAATAACATCTGCGAGTGGGGCGTGACGACGACGGGCGTCACCTTTACGGCCGGCGTGACCTACGAGATCAGAGTTGTCGTCGAGAGCAACCAGATGACAGTGTACGTCGACGGCGTCTCCGTCGGCACTGCGTCGGGGCCTGCGGTCGACACAGTGACGGACGCGGCGGTCTACGTCGGGGATCCGTGGTGGGACTGGGACACCGCCAAAGTGACGCTCTCCGACGTCACGCTCTCCGACGCCGCGCTCGCCGGCGCCTGCGACGCAAAAAAGTCCTCCGATGGCGGCGGTCTGTGGGTCACGGCCGACGTGGGCACCTACGACGAGATGCAGGCGGCGTGCGAGCAGGGCGGCGGCCACCTCGTCGTGCCGGCCTCGGAGGACGAGCGCCTGGCCGCGCTCGATGCAGTAAAGGCGTCGGTCCACGGCGACGTCGAGATCTGGGTCGGCTACACGCTGCCGAGCGGCAGCGACCCCGGGACCATGGCGAACTACGACGGCGAGAGCGGCCTCACCATGGAGGAGGTCGGGTTCTACCTGTGGGACTCGAACTGCGGCAAGTGCGGCACGAGCCAGTCGTGGGACCGCTGCGTGCACCACACCACCGTGGCGACGGGCGGCGGCACGCCGGGCTACTACATGGCCACGTGCTCCGGTCCGCGGCCCGGCGTCTGCCAGCCGGCCGGCCTGTGGGCCGGTTCGCTCGCGCCCGGCTACACGCATCTCCCCATGACCTGCGTGAACCACCACAACATCGAGCTCCACGCGGGGAAGACCGTGGCCGAGTGCGCCGCGATTTGCGACGCCAACGCGCTGTGCCTGGCCTTCGAGTACGGCGTTGACTACGGCGGGGACGGTGAGTACGAAGCGGGGGACTGCCAGGAGCAGAGCTCGGCGGTTCTGAACGGTTGCGACGGCGCGCACCACAACCTGGACTTGTACGTCAAGGACCAGTCGTCCTTCCCTCTGGACGATACCACGATCCGCGAGGCCGTCGCGGCGTGGCTCGCGGACGCGACCGCCGCCGAGGCGGCGTACGGCCACATTTCTACGTGGAAGACTGGGGGGGTGACGGACATGGCAGACTTGTTTTGCGCGTCCGAAACTAACGGTAATTGCGCCTCCAGCTCTTCTAGCGATCACGCGGCGGCCGCGGCGTCCTTCAACGAGGACATCAGCGCGTGGGATACCTCGGGCGTTACCACGATGATCAGGATGTTCTACGAAGCTTCGTCCTTCAACCAGCCGCTCAGCGGCTGGCAGGTCGACAAGGTCACGCATATGAACTACATGTTCGGCGAGGCTTCGGCCTTTAACCAGGACATCGGTGACTGGGCGGTCGACAGTGCCATCAACATGAAGTACATGTTCTACAAAGCCTCGTCGTTTAACCAGGACCTTGGTGATTGGGCGGTCCACAGCGTTACGAGCATGAACAGGATGTTCCAATCCGCCACTGCATTTAACCAGGACCTCGGCTGGTGCGTGGTCAACAACGCGGACCTGTATAGCGCCTTCTACCTGTCCGCGTGCGAACCCAATTGGATTGGCGGGCGCACAAGCTGTGGCGTCGTGCGAAAGGACGAAAACGGCGAATGCTCCACCGAAATCCTTACAGACAACTCGATCCACGTGGCGGTCTGGCGGTGGTTCAGGGACGAATCTGCCACCGAGGCCACGTACGGCCACATTTCCACGTGGAAGACATCAGAAGTGACGGAAATGGATGATTTGTTCATAAACCAAGGATCCTTCAACGAGGACATCAGCGCATGGGATACCTCGGGCGTTACAATGATGGCCAGGATGTTCTACCAAGCTTCGTCCTTCAACCAGCCGCTCAGCGGCTGGCAAGTAGACAAGGTCATGAATATGAACCAGATGTTCGGCGGGGCTTCGGCCTTCGACCAGGACCTCGGCTGGTGCGTAGGCGACGACGTGCTCCAGGTAGGCGCGTTCGACAACGCCCCCTGCGAGGCGACGTCGTGCGGCGTCACGCAAGGCACCTGCAAACCGACGCCCGCGCCGACAGCCTTCGACGGTAAGTTCTACGACAGCAACATCAGAACGGCCGTCATCGCGTGGGCCTCAGACGCGACGGCCGCCGAGGCGACGTACGGCCCCATCTCGACGTGGGACACATCGGGGGTGACGGACATGGAAGGCTTGTTTTGCGCGGTAGATTTAGACGACGACGGCTGGAGCGATTGCCTGGGCTCGGCTGCAGCGTCCTTCAACGAGGACATCAGCGCGTGGGATACCTCGGGCGTTACAATGATGGCCAGGATGTTCTACAAAGCTTCGTCCTTCAACCAGCCGCTCAGCGGATGGCAAGTCGACAAGGTCACGAATATGAACTTCATGTTCAGCGAAGCCTCCGCCTTTAACCAGGACATCGGTGACTGGGCGCTCGACAGCGTCACGCACATCACGTCCATGTTCGAAGGCGCCTCGGCCTTTAACCAGGACCTCGGCTGGTGCGTGGGCGACGACGTGAACCTGGGCGACGCGTTCTCCGACACCCCCTGCGAGTCGACGTCGTGCGGCGTCGTTCAGAATGCTGCGGGCACGTGCGCGCCGACGCCCGCGCCGTCGCCCAGCGCCGCGGCGCCCGACCACCCGCACTGGCGCTGGGGCGCGGCGGGCCAGAGCTGCGACCAGGCCTGCGCGCCGACGGGCCTCGCGTGCAACGCGCAGCCCATGGCGACCGTCACGACGCTGACGCGGTTCCGGGCGCTCGCCGGCGCGATCAACTCGCCGACGACCCCCGACGGCATCACGGGCGTGGGCGGCCACACGGCGCCCGACCAGGCCCCGTTCTCCGACATTGGGTCGGGAAACGGCGAATACGATCAACTCGCCTTCCTGGCGACGGGCACGCCGACCTGCGCCGGCGCGCACAGCAACCGCGCCCGCCTCTGCTACTGCGGCGCCTTTGATGACACGAGCATCGTCACGGCGCGCGACGCGTGGCTCGCGGACGCGACCGCCGCCGAGGCGGCCTACGGCCACATCGCGACGTGGGGCACCGGCGGCGTGACGCACATGAAGGCATTGTTTTGTGCGAGCGCGGTGGGCGACTGCAACGCGGCCGCGGCGTCCTTCAACGAGGACATCAGCGCGTGGGATACCTCGAGCGTCACGACGATGTGGAACATGTTCAGAGGAGCCTCGTCGTTCAACCAAACGCTGGGCGACTGGCAGGTCGACCAGGTCACGGACACGCGCTTCATGTTCGCCGACGCCGCGGCGTTCAACCGGCCGCTCGGCGACTGGAGCGTGGGCAACGTCGGGGATATGCGCCAGATGTTCAACGGAGCCACGTCGTTCAACCAGCCGCTGAGCGGCTGGAGCGTCGTCCAGGTCACGAATATGAGGGGCATGTTCCAGGACGCCGCGTCGTTCGACCAGGACCTCGGCGCCTGGAGCGTCGGCGGCGTCACGAACATGGCGAACATCTTCAACGGCGCCTCGGCCTTCGACCAGGACCTCGGGTGGTGCGTGGCCACGAGCGTGAACAAGAACAACGCCTTCGCCGGCAGCGCGTGCGCGGCGACGGCGTGCGACGTCGTGGCAAAGGACAATTGCGCTAGCGTCATGGACGACACCACGATCCGCGAGGCCGTCTCAACATATCTCGCCGACCAGTCGGCCGCCGACGCGACGTACGGCCCCATCGAGAAGTGGGACACGTCCCGGGTCACGGACATGGCCGGGCTCTTCTGCCGGGACTGTGGAATGGAGACGCAGCACTTCAACGCCGACATCCGGGACTGGGACACGTCCGCCGTCACGTCGCTGCGCCAGACGTTCAAGGGCGCCGCGTCGTTCGGCCAGCCGATCGGCGGCTGGGACGTCTCCCAGGTCACGGACCTGCACGAGACGTTTCGGGGAGCGACGAGCTTTAACACGCCGCTCAACGACTGGGACGTGGCTCAAGTCACAACCTTCTACCACACGTTCGCCTGGGCCACGGCTTTTAACATGCAGCTGAACAAGTGGGCGATGGGGAGTGCCACGACGATCGAAGGCATGTTCCGCAACACGAACTACAACCAGAATTTGGGCTGGTGCCTCGAGATTGATCTTGTAGACGTCTTCAAGAACGCCGCGTGCAGTTTGACGGCGTGCGGCGTCGAGCAGGGCTTCGACGAGGGCGGCCGCTGCAAGCCCCTCGTCACGCCCGCGCCGACGCCGGCCCCGACGCCTTTGCCAACACTCGCGCCCACGGAGTGTTCGGTGCGGGCGCCGCCCCAGGTCCTCGAGGCGACCTTCAGCCCGGGCGTCGAGGTCATGATCAAGTTCGACGCGCCGACGGACATGTTCTCCAAAAGCGTCGAGGAGACCTTCCAGTGCTACGAGGTCCTGGACTTCAATGATAACGACCGGGACTCGACGCCGATGGACTGCTCGTTCATCAGCAGCACGGCGGTGCTGATCGCGGCGAAGGACGAGGTGAACCGCGCGGGCTGGACCGTCGCGCTGCGGCCGTGCGTCGTCGGGCTCGAGGACGCGAAGGCGTGGGACTGCGACTGCGCGTCGACCGAGGACGACATGACCGTCGTGACGATCGAGGTGCCGGACGAGCTCCAGAAGCCCGAGGCGCGGCTCGAGGGCCCGCAGCAGGCGGCGACCTGCGAAATTTTAAAAATTGACGCGTCGCCGTCGATCGGCGGGCTGGGCAGCGCCTTCACGTCCTACGCCTGGGCGGCGGCGGCGCCGGACGCGTCGGCGGACGCCCAGCAGGAGCTCGCGGACGAGATCGCGCGGGCGTCGGTGAAAAACTTTCACACCTTGAACTTCCCGACCGGGCTCCTTGCGCTGCTCGGCGGCGACACGCGCGTCGACGTCACCGTCACCGTGACGGACTGGATGGGCTACGAGGACACGTCCGACGTCTTCAGCGTCGAGCTCCTCGCCGGCGAGCCGCCGACGGTGTCGATCCCCGGCGATCCAACAAGAACGCTCACGCGCGCCGACGCGCTGGGCGTCGAGGCCGTGGCCATCGCGACGGGCTGCGACGGCCGCCCGGACGTCGACCGCGGCGTGGAGTACGCCTGGGATCTCACGACGACGGAGGGCGCGGCGACGGGGCTCGCGTCGGCGTCGCGGAGCCCGAAGAAGTTCAGCCTCGACCCGTACGCGCTAACCGTGGGAAACTACACCCTGGCGGTGACGGCGACCGACGCCGGCGACGCCGGATCAAAAGCAACCGCGACGGCGTCCACGTCCATTATTGTGGAGGCCGGCCCCCTCGTGGCCGAGGTCGTCGGCGGCGAGGCGCAGGTCGCCGTCGCGGGCGACACGGTGCGCCTCGACGCGTCGCCGAGCTACGACACGGACGTGGAGGGGGTTACGGGCGCCGCGGCGGGCCTCGAATTCTCGTGGAGCTTCAACAAAACTGTGTTAGCGGGCGAGGTCGTCGACCTCGCGCTGGTCGGCGACGCCGGCTGTGTCAATGAAGAGGGCTGCGAGCTCGTCGTGACGCTGACGGTCACGAAGGACCGCCGCGCGGCGACGGCGGCGGTCGTCCTCGAGCTCCTCGTGCCGGAGGAGGTCGTGGTCCTGCCCAGGGTCGACGTCGACGCGTCGGCGCACGCGTCGCGCCGCGTCTCGGCCCAGGGCACGGTCAAGCTCCTCGGGACGGTGTCGTCCGACGGCGGCGACGGGGCGCTGGCGTCGACCTGGGTCGTCGACGGCGCGCTGGTCGTGTCGGAGGGCTGCGACGACCTGGCTTGCTGGGCGAACACGGGCGTCGAGGAGGGCGGCGGCGGCGAGTACCGGCACGACCTGGTCGTGGCCCCGGGCGCCCTCGTGGGCGGCGCGACCTACGGCTTCCGGCTCCTGGCGGCCTTCGCGGGCGCGGACGTCTCGGTCTACGCCGGCGTGACGTTAACAGCGGTGACGCCGCCCGCCGCGGGCCAGTGCGCCGTCGCGCCGCAGGACCCCGGCGTGTCGACCTACGTCGCGCTGTCCACCAAATTCGTCGTGTCGACGGCGTCGTGGGTCGCCGCCGCCGAGGACTACCCCCTGGAGTACTCGTTCCAGGCGACGGCAGGCGGCGTCACGACGACGCTCGCCGTCTTCGGCGACAAGACGACGGTCGCGGACGTCTACCTGTCCGCCGGCGACGTCCAAGTTGTCGCGATGGCGCGGGACGCGCTGGGGGGCGTGGGCGAGGCGAGCGCGCCCGACATTGTGGAAGTCGCGGAGACGGCGCTCGAGGGCGAGGCTCTGGAGGAGAAGACCGAGGAGCTGTTGGACGAGGCCTTCGCGCTGGATCGGACGGAGCAGGTGCTCCAGGTCGCCGTGGCCGTCAGCGAGGCGGACGTCGAGACGACGGCGGCGACGACGGAGATTCTGGTCGACGCCGTTGCGGCCGTCGTCGAGACGCTGGATGCGGACGAGTCGTCGGTCGAGGCCGCGGCCGTCGCCGCCGAGGTCACGTCCTCGACGCACCTGACGGCCGCGGCGGCGAACACGTCCCTGAATTCGGTGGGGCAGCTCGCAGCTCTCTCCACCGAAGTGGGCATCACGGGCGTCGCCGCGGACGGATTGGTGGGGACGCTGTCAAACGTGTTAAGTGTGGAAAACCTCCCGCCGAACGCGACGGCGGCGCTCGGCGAGAGCATCGACGCCATCGGCGCGGCGTTGGTGTACGACGCGGTGCCGGGGGAGAAGTGGCGCGGCGTCGAGAAGGAGCACGTGGCGCTCGGCGCGCAGTCCGTCAAGGCGAACGCGACGAACGCGAGTCTGGCGGCGCCGGGCACGAACTCGAGCGTGGCGCTCCAATCAACTAGGAATATCGAGGTCGTCGTGGCGGAGCTCGCGCGCGACCCGCTGGGCGGCGACTTCGAGGCGACGTCTCGCGTCGTTCGGTTTGGCGCCTTCGCTAATATAGACGGCGAGCGGCGGCGGCTGTCGAGCGGACCAGTCTTCACGGCTTCTATCGTTGTGGACGCGGGCAACTCCTCTGAGGTCGCACGCGCGTTCGACGAGGGCCAGGTCCTTCACACAAATTTGACGTGCCCGTGCCACTTCGTGGGTCTCATAAATGCGACGTGCCCCGACGGGAGGAACGTGAGTTTGAGTTGCGACGGGCGGCCGCAGACCGTGGCCGCGGCCTGCGAGGCGGGCACGACGCAGTGTACCACATCCGAGAATGGTCGATGGGTCTACGACGCCAGTTGTAAGGCGACGCAGTTCGAGAAGCGTACTCTATGTGTATGCGAAGCGTCACCGGACGACCCGAAGTACTACTCGACGGCGACGGCCGCGCGCACGCTGATCAGCGTGTACAGCGCCCATTTGACGGACCCGCCCGACTTCCGGAAGGCGAAGTGGGTGCTTACAACATTGATGGTGCTCTTCGGCTGCTGCGTCCTGATGACGTGTTACGGGCGGCGCCTCGACGCGCGGGACCGGCGCGAACACGAGTTCTCGCGGAGCCTGGATTCATTGTTTGACGGCCTGGACTCGAGGCTGGGCGGCAAGGGCGTCGGGCGCTTCGACGACCTCGCGCGGCCCTGGAAGAGCCGCGCCGCGACGGGTTTACGGGTCCAGCACCCCTTCGTCAACTACTACTGTATTTACTCAAAGACGATCCCGCGGGGCTGGCGCGCGTGGGTTTGTGGGTTTGAAGTCTTGGCGTTCTTATTTGTATTAGCCGTCCAGACGAACCTCGAGTACCCGGAGAGCGCCAAGGATGCGTGTGGCGCGCGCGACATAGAAGACGACTGTCTCCAACTGAAAAACGTCTTCCGGTTCCGCGTCACGGCCAACCTCAACCGGGGTTTAGAATTCGCTCCAAAGAACATGTGCGCCTGGGACCAGTGCTCCCAGAGCTGTTTTGCCGTGGAGCCGGGCGACGGCGCGACGTTCGACCCGTCTCATTTGTTACTTATACTGGCCGTCTTCTGGTGCACGATCCCGTTCATCCGCATCTGTCTGGTGCTCTTCGAGAAATATTTAGTGGCGCCCGTGCCCTACGCCCTGCAATGCTGTCGGAGCGGGACGCGGTCGGCGCGCTGGACGACGTGCATGAGTCCCGAAGGCGGACCGGCGCAGCCGGACGCCGAGAAGGGTCTCGCCGTTGATGATGACGACTTCTTGACAGCTTTAGATGACGTCGACGCCGAGTGGGACAACGACGAGGACGACGAGTGGGGTAATGATGATGACGACGTGGCGACGCTCATGAATGTGGTGACGAAGGCGGATATAGAAGTGGCGCGGGCGCCGATATTGAGACGGTCCCTGTCTCAACACGATAGGGATGTGTTGCGGGAGGAGCAGCGGACGTGGGCCGAGGGCGTCGCGCGTGATTTGAGGCAAGCGAACCTCGGCGTGATATCACCCGAAGACCTAGCTAAAATCTCGGTGCCGGCGGGCATGAAGGCCGTGCTGAAGAGCGACGTGCTGGCTGCCTTATCCTTCGGCACGGACGAGATCGATCGGGCTACGGCGAAAATCCTGGGCGAGCCCGTCGCCGACGCGGTCGTCATGAGGGCGGCGGAGCTCGCCGCGCGCGCGCGCGAAGCTAAACAACTGGACGTCAAGGGCGCCAGTGATGCCGCTACGGTATTGCAGTCGCTCTCTCGCGGCTTACTGCGCGACTGGCAGTACACCCCCACAAGAAAAGTCTTCGTCCAACGCGTCGAGGCGCGCGTCGCCAAACATTTATCAAGAGCAAGAGTGTGGAACGAGAAGCTCCAGTGCGGCCCCCGCCGGAAGACGGCGCGCTTCGACGCCATGGTGCGGCGCGAGCATCTGAGGCGGACGCGGTTCCACGTCGCCGCCGAGGCCTCGAAGCGCATGAACGAGAAGTTGGAAGCCCCCTTGCGGCCTCCTAGAGTCTGGCAGTACCTCGGCGCGTGGCTCTTTGTGCTGGGTACCCACGCCTTCTTCGCCTACTACCTCATTACGACGGGCGCGCAGTTCGGCCTCCAGAAGTCAAAAGTGTGGCTCATCGAGAGCTTTTTCGCGACGGTGACCATGTTCCTGATCGTGAAGCCGCTGTTCGTGGTCTTC